>CM077009.1:163608704-164952562 GCA_039090855.1 Macrothele yani
ATGACTTGACCTGCCCGTTTTCTCCACAAGAAAAAGTGTTCTTGCTGTTGAAAGTTCTGGCCGCTAGATGCCAGTAATTTTTTTTGATTGGAGGTTTAACGACCACTATGAGCAACTCAATGGGCTATAAGCAGTCGCCCGTCCCTAATTTAGGGTCACTGGCTCCAGGGAAGGGAGAGAGCCAGTGCCGTAAGGCAAACACAACATCCATGCCTCACCGGGATTCGAACCCGGACCCCTTTCGGACGAATGATCAGAGGCCATTGCCTTAGACCACTGCGCCACCGGGACGGCAGATGCCAGTTAAGACCGTAACTTAAAACGTAAAGAACGGTGATGACAGATGTAGTTTCGCCAACGAACTAGTTGTTTAAAATTAAATAAACCCACACTTTTATCAAAAGTAAACTGATGTAAGTGACACACAATATGAAATAAATATAAAAAGAGGTTGCCATTTAATTTTATCGCATTACTAGGTGAAAGTCCATCAATAATGACGAGGAAAAATATGATATTCAGAGCAATTTTTTAAAATTATTTATTTATTGAATATAGGTGAAAGCCCGTCAGTAATGACGGGAAATGATAATATATCCAGAGCAATGTGTTTTAAATTATTTATTTATAGCAAAAAAGCCCGTCCTACGACGGGCATAAGACTCCGAACTTGTAGATCTTTTGGCGTTTTCCAGATTGCGGCGCGATGGGCTTGATCTTCCATCATTTCCCTGTCCGTCCGTCTATCTATCTGTCTGTCTGCTTGTACGTCTATCTATTATGTGTTTTGTAAAATCTTGAGTCCCGATTTCGTAAACACTTCCTCGTACACAACATTTTTCGTGTACACTGACTGTGAACCACGGTGTACGATAGACAGGTGATTCAACTCTCAGCTAAAATGTGGACTCCTAATGTAATTGGCAGAGGCAGCTGGGGAGATGCGGGCAATCAATTCCAGAAGTAAACCGTCGTCTGCATCACAACCGTGATCATTTTTTTTATTGGAGGTTTTTTTTTTTTTTTTTGATTGGAGGTTTAACGACCACCGTGAGCAACTCAATGGGCTATAAGCAGTCGCCCGTCCCTAATTTAGGGTCACTGGTTCTACGGAAGGGAGAGAGCCAGTGCCGTAAGACAAAAACAACATCCATGCCTGACCGGAATTCGAACCCAGACCCCTTACGGACGAATGATCAGAGGCCATCGCTTAGACCACTGCGCCACCGGGGCGGCCGTAATCATGATGAAGTATAGATTTGTTGTTGCAATGTGTTTTTTAAGCGTGAAAATAGCCGTATTGTACTACTCAAATATTATTAGTCCTTACATATCATGTAAGCCAATAGGTCAGCGCCGCCCCGGTGGCGCAGTGGTCTAAGCGATGGCCTCTGATCATTCGTCCGAAAGGGGTCCGGGTTCGAATCCCGGTGAGGCATGGATGTTGTGTTTGTCTTACGGCACTGGCTCTTTCCCTTCCCTGGAACCAGTGACCCTAAATTAGGGACGGGCGACTGCTTATAGCCCATTGAGTTGCTCACGGTGGTCGTTAAACCTACAAACAAACAATAGGCCAGCATAAAAATAAAAAAAAGAGGACGTATTTTTAAGACAGAATTCCATGTAAAAATGACACCTTTAAACGACAACAGTGGATGCTAGGAATGAAGGGAATTTATTTTATGAATTGATAATACGTTCGTGTTTTATATATGTATATGGCAAAGTAAGCTTCCGTTTTATAAAAACGGTGTTACAGATGTAATTTAATATACAGTTGCAGAAAGGTACCATTGTCATAATTATGATCGCGTAACATTTTGAATCACTTATTTTTAACTTTTTTGGATAAATATAGGACACGTAAATTTATATTACCTTTTCGCTTTAATGCAGTTATTGTGTATTTATACAGTAGATATGCTTCTAGCCCTCCCTGCATGCATTTAAAAGTGATGGTGTGTGTTGAGAATGTTGCAAAGAAGCTGTTTACTTCTAAATAATTCGCAAAACACCATTGTATATAGTACACGAAATATTCATATCAATGAAAGATTTTTAAATTTAAGTGCATGAATTTTTGAACGCTCCTTAGCAGTATTCAAAAGCCCTCTGCTTTTGGGGCAATTTATAAGTTGTATGTATATTAGTTATACCATATGAATAAATAATGAATTCAGGTGGGCTAAAAACTTTTTGTATTTCACCAAAGCTCAAAAGTACTTGGATAGAAATTTATTAAAGTAAAAAAAAATACCATAGATATTTTATGGTTTTACTTTATGGGCTCAGGCTCACAAACTACCTAATATGAAGTTCGTCGTCCACATCCTGCCAAAACAGCTAGTACCCGGCAAGGCACAGATGGTGCAAGATTGCTAAAGGTGTTTGGTGGTATGTGGTACTATCACGTTTCCAGCAGACGCTTTAACTCCTGTAAGTTACATGGTTGAGCTGCTACAGTTCGGAGTTGCTGTTTGTGTTGGAACATTTGGAGGCCAGGGTAATACCTGGAAGTCGTCCTTATGTTCCGCGAATCACTTTCGAATAATCCGGGTGGTATGGCATGCAGTATTATTCTGCTAAAAGACGGCAAACCACAGGAGAATGCCATTGCCACGAAAGGATGTGCCTGGTCTGCAATGATATTTAGGTAGGTGGTAGACTTCGTGCCCTACACATGGATGAAATGACCAGGGGTTTCCCAGTAGAACATTTCCCAAAGCATTACACTTTCTCCACTAGCTTGTTTTAGTCTCACGGTGCAGCATCCTGGTACCAACACCTCTCCGGGTAAACGATGCACACATACCCGGCCGTTGACGTGGTACAACATGAACTATGATTCATCAGACCAGACATTCTTCGAATCAGTCAAGGTCCATTTATGATGCTCGCATGCCCATTGGAATGCTTTCGATGGTGAGCCACTGTTCGCCATTCTGCTCCATAGCCATATTTTCAGCAGGTTTGATGTACTGTGTGTTGTGACACATCACTCCTGTCTCCAGAATTAAAATTACTGGCGAGTAGCGCCGGTCTCCCTTCTGTTGCAGCTTACTATACGGGTCTTCACTCATGCCTTGCCTCGATGAGCCGTGCTTGTTCACACGTTGCTGGTGTTTCGTGGATTTTCCTTACTCGGACGACTTTCTGAAAGTGTTCCGAGTACCACTTTCTGAAAGTGTTCCGAGTACCACCTTCTGAAAGCGATCCGAGTTCCACTTTCTGAAAGTGGTCTGAGTACCATTTTCTGCAAGTGGTCTGAGGAGCAGTGCCATCTCGGATATATTCTTCCCCAATCATCTTTCAATTACAATTTGACCATTTTCAAGATTGCTTAAGGCTGCTGCCCTTCCCATCTGAAGAACAATACTAATACTGATTAACAGAGCTGAGTCATCATCATTAACCATTATCAATCCACTGCTGGACGAAGGTCTCCCCAAGTTTCTTCCACAAAGGTCTGTCTTGTGCCATTCTCCTCCATGTTACTCCCACATACTTTCGAATTTCACCCACCCATCTCCCATGTGGTCTTCTTCTGGGTCTTTTCTTGTCCCTTGGACTCCAAACTGACTTCACAACAGAGCTGAGTATCAGGTGCTATTTATACCATGTCCTGACCTTCACACGTGCTGTCGTTTACCTGTTTGTTTCATGACAATACATATTGCATGGTGTATGTGCAAAACTGTGCTCATATGAAATTTCAGTTTTACAGAATTTTATTTAAAACATGAAACTCTTCCATCCATCAGAAAAGTGAGTCATGCACTATATCTTTGAGTTAGGGCCACAATCTGTTTTCAAATTAAAAAAAAAAATTATAGATGGCCAAAAATATATTACCCTCCATGTAACAGAACTAGTTCTCATGATGGGGTTAATAACCTAATCCAGATGAGGTCTCCAGAAAAGTAATGCCATTAGCACATGGGGGAGGGGGTATACAGGAACAGTCACAGTTGTTGCAATCATAGTTATTGGCATTCTATGCAGGACAAATTTGATTCCATTCTTTGAAAATATATTCAGCTGCTTTAATCATCAGCAGGGTTTAACAATCCCATCCCTACAATGCTCTGGTCTACTGCAAATAAAAAAAGGAAATGAATCTATGTTTCAATTTTTTTGTGAGGGGAGAACATTCCTTAGCCTAAAAATATAAATCCACTACTGAATATCGTTAACACTGTATTCACTACTGGGATCTTTCCAAATACATTAAAAATCAAGAATGTTACTCCTAAATATAAATCAGGCTCATAAAATGATGCAAACAATTACTGCCCCATGTTAATATTTGCTGAAACCCTTGAAAAATTAATGTACACGAGATCAATATTATACACACAAAAATACAGTATCATAAATAAAAATCAGTTTGGTCTGCACTGCTACACATACAGAATATAATAAAAAAATTAGAATTAAAAACCATTGTATTCGGTGAGTTTTTTTTTACGACTTAACCAAAGCGTTTGACACTCTGAATCACTAAATTCTTTTAACTAAATTATATAATGTGGATATGATAATTATCTCATATACTCTATTAAAAAATTATTTGGCAGACAGATTTCAATATACCCTAATACACTGGTGTGTGAAAATTAAGGACGAAGATGAGAAATCAGCATAACAGCTGAACGAGCAGGCAGAATGGACCGAAAGACCGCCCAGGAGATAGATTAGGGTCCGGTACGGTAGGGCATGCGCATATGTTCAGCATGACGGGGGGGGGGGTTAACGGAAGGGTATAAAGCACACGGGCGGTGTACGCTCAGCAATTCAGTGAAAGCTATTGCACGGTGTACATCGGTTTGAACGACGTCGAGTTCCTGCCACCGTGTGATATGGCCTACAGGCAATCCAGTAGACGACATCTGGATGACTTTACCCGAGGTCGCGTCATTGGGAAATTGGAAGAAGGTTGAATTGTGACTAGTGTGGCCGAGGAGTTCGGGATCGCTCACAGCATCGTTTCACGAGCTTGGAGAGCATTTCAAACGACAGGAACATCTGTCCGAGAGTTTAGCAGTAGTCGTCCACGAGCAACTACGGCGGCGAACGACCGGTCTATTGTCCTACAGGCGAGAAGACACAGACAGCGGGAGAAATCGGAAGGCACATGCAACAGACAACTGGACGTCCGTTATCGTGTTTTACCGTGGCCAGGAGGCTGCACAAAGGTGGTCTATTTGTACGACGACCAGTACTGTGTGTTCCATTAACACCTGCTCATCGGAGACGGCGGTTTCTGTGATGGCAGGAACACAAAAACTGAACACATCAGCAATGGGGTCGAGTTCTCTTTACGGATTAGAGCCGATTTAGTCTGACGAGCGATTCTGGTCATATACACATCTGGAGAGAGCAAGGAACACGCAATCACACCTCCAACATCATCGAAAGGGACCGGTTTGGAGGTGGCGAAGTTATCGTTTGGGGCGGTATCATGCTTGGTAGCCGTACTGACCTCCACATATCTTCCAAGGAGGTTCAGTCACTGGTGTCCGCTATTGTATCGAGGTTCTCCTGCCTCACGTGCGTCTGTTTAGAGGTGCTGTGGGTCCTGAGTTCCTCTTCATGGACGACAACGCTACACCTCATCGTACAGTGGCTGTCGCAGAGCTGTTGGAGAGTGAAGATATTCAACGCATGGATTGGCCCGCAAGGTCCCACGTACCTAAATCCAATCGGACACGTGTGGGACCTTCTCGGGAGACGCTTGGCAGCCCGTCACCAGCCACCAGCAACGATTCCGCGGCTGCGATTGGCGCTACAAGAGGAATGGGCCGCGATGCCTGAACAGCTCCTTGACAACCTCGTCCTCAGCATGGACAGACGTTCTAAATCCTGCAACGCAGTCAGGGGTGATCATATCCCCTACTAAAGACTGGATTTTTCTCAGCAGCCGCCTGTCACATGGACGTTTCTGTCTTCTGTCCAGTTGTGCTCGAAGCTACCTTTTCAATAAAGTCCTCTTGTATCCTTTGGTTTCTTTGTTTGGACGGTTTTGCTCCCTTGTCCCATATTCTTATATCTTGGGGATCATATGGTATGATTTGAGTCGATGTGGAACACTTCTGCACGACGTTACATTCGAAAAACCGTCTCGTCCTTAATTTTTCCACGCCAGTATATTATTGATCAACACTACTCACCTCTACTACAAATAAATTCAAGGGGGCCACAGGGCTAAATTTTTATACCCTTACTATTTAATTTATATACATTGCTGGCCATCCAAAATGCAACACCAAGAAGGAAGCATCCGATTGGCCTGGAATTCGCGTGGACATGCAAACGATTAGCATTGCAGGGCATATGCAAATCATGTGCACCCGGCACGCCACCGAGCAGCACTATAAGGGTGCACAGAAGGTGGGGTGTAAGTAGTGAAAGTGTGTTGTGCTGCCGGACCTGTGCGTGGGAAGCTTCCTGATGCCTCGTCGCCGAATACGGCAGTCATCCCAGCACGTTTCGGAGTTCGACAGAGGACGAATAGTGGCTTATCGTGACAGCGGTTTATCGTACCGAGACATCGGCGCCCGTGTGGGACGACATCCAGGCACAGTGAGGCGAGTATAGATTCTGTGGGTGCAGGATGGACGGACGACACGACGTGAGCAATTGCCGCAGGCGCGGCACACCACCAAACGAGAGGACCGGCATGTTGTGCGGCGGGCATGGACGGCTCGCACCGCCACTTCACTAACTTTAGCGCAGGAATTAGGGTGTGTTGCGCAACAACGTGACGTCGTCTGCAGGAGCGGGGACTTGTCGCACGCTCCCATTGCTCCGATTACCATTGACGTTACACCACCGGCGAGTGCGGCGGCAGTGGGCCGTTGAACGCCGCACCAGGACTACGGAATGGCACATTTTCTTCTCCGACGAATCCCGCTTCTGCCTGCAACACCACGATGGTCGGATCCGCGTGTGGCGGCACCGCGGCGAGAGACTGTATGATGCCTGCATTATGCATCGCCATACCGGTCCGTTCCTGGGCGTTATGGTTTGGGGCGCAATCGGATATGACACCCGCTCCCGTCTGGTACGCATCGCCTGTACACTCAACAGCCACCGCTACATCTCCGACGTTTTGGAGCCTGTAGTCTTTCCTTACCTGCAGGACCTGCCAGCGGCCACGTTTCAACAGACAATGCGCGCCCGCACGTGGCACGCATCGTGCAACAATTCTTCACGGCCCACCAGGTGTCACTGCTGCCGTGGCCCGCCTGTTCTCCCGATACGTCGCCCATCGAACACGTCTGGTCGCTGATCGACAACCGATTGGCCCGGCAAGCACCACCCGCGGCTATGCCTGATGAACTGTGGCAACGTGTGGAAGCAGCCTGGACCGACATACCCCAAACGCACATCCAAAGCCTCTTTCGTTCGATGCCGCGGCGTGTAGCGGCCATTATTGCCAACCATGGGGGCCAGAGGAACTATTGATGTCTGGGTGTTCCGCAAGTCGCACGGGCCTGTGAGCTCAATCGTTTCATCTTTGTATCTGATGTTGTGTGTCCAGTAAATCTGGCTTTGGCATCTCGTGTCCTTGGTGTTGCATTTTGGGTGGCCAGCAGTGTATTTAATGAGTTGAGGCACATCTGAAAACATGTATATCTTCCTATGTATATCTAATGAGTGAGTGAAAAAAGATTTTTCATTTCCAATTACACCTGAAACACCCAAATCATTCCAGATACCTTTGTTTGCTGACACACCATCCCAGACAACATTACCAGCAAAGGTTCCAGCTCCTTCTATAGATATGATGGTTTGTATGAGCAAACCAGACAAAACAACTGATTTTGTGGGTCCACATGACGCAAAAACTGCTACTGATTGGGCCCAGGAATATGCAAATGGATGGAACATGAAGACCAATCCATGATCGGCTAGTCGGCTATCATTTAAGTTGCTGTTTTTACCATTTCACAAATCCACTATAATTCATTTTACTGGAATTGACATCCATACTTTTTCGGACATTGATTTCATCAAATAATACCATGCCATGACGTTTTTGTTCAGACTTTTTGCACAGCTTAATTTTTAATTCTAAGAAAAAGGAGTCCTTAAATCCGAATTTACTATGCATAACGCTAAGACGCTTACGAACAGTATTAATGCGAGGTAAGGGTAAAATGTCTTGTTCTCTAAGAAATCTGTACGCTGTAGAATTTCTATTGAACAGAAAGAGACAAAGCAACAACCAGTCATTAGTGTATCGTCTACCATTTTTGATGCAGTTTTGCCAACATTTACACACTCCTTGATGAGCATTATTTGAGCAGGCAAATTACGCACTTTAATTTTAAAAGCCCCGCTCTCTTCACGAGCGTTTTTCAACTTTTTAAACATGTCACTTAACTCAGTTTTTAGAGCTGCACGTTTTGTACGGCACCTTTTCAGTTTTTGTTGCACATTTAGCCATTGCCAAAGCTTTAACTTTGGCAATCTTGACAGATATTCTGTACCTCCTAATGATCTTTGTGTTCTTATGTCGGTATTTGCGTACCCGGATTGCATTTGTAATTCGGATGCATGTTTTGCAGCATTTCTCTACATCGATAATAAGTGAACAGTCTTTGTGGCGCGAAATTCCATTGTGGAAATAAGCTTTGTCTATGTCATAAAGTTCTGCATCCTGATACTCGGGCCCACCAGAGCAAATGTTGACACTGTTGACGAGCTGCAGAAGTGACAGAATATCAGTAGACGAAGCCAGGGTGTGAGGCACTTGAGAAAATGTTGTGCTGCATACAATTGTGTTCCAAACAGTAGCATATCCCTCCAAGTTTTCTGTAATGCAAATAGTTTTTTTAATTGATACTGCCTTGTCTGATTTAACAAGAATTTCAGAAAATAGAATGCACTTTTCTGAAGCTTTAGTGAAGATATGAAAACTCCATGACTCACTTGGGAATGTAAAGTTTGGAACACCCTTTACAATTGCCTCAAAGAGTGCATTACTTTCTGAATCTGCCTTCTCGATATCTCGAAACGCAAGGGTAGTTATCATCAATCTCATTGCTGGCAGACTGGCGAACAA
This sequence comes from Macrothele yani, assembly GCA_039090855.1. NCBI lineage: Eukaryota > Metazoa > Arthropoda > Arachnida > Araneae > Macrothelidae > Macrothele > Macrothele yani. The sequence goes on from CM077009.1 coordinate 163,617,775, forward strand.
AAGGCTGTTTTCGTGGCTTTGCTGCCTTCTTGGAAAGATAGGTTGGACATCCTGGAAATATTACAAGAATAGCAGTGGAGTTAAGTCTGACACGGACAAGCACATCACATAAAACTTGGCCATTGAATGTTTCACTCCTGCGTCTAATTACATCACGGGCGAGGAAATGTTTCTCACAAACAAAATCGTTAGTGCTGAGTTTCCGATTGGCTCGAGGGATTGCTTTTTGCCATTTAGCAAGATTTTTTTCAATTTTAGGTGCTTTACTACTGACATAACCAGAACGGCAATTGGGAGCGAAACATTTTCGTCCCATGTCACGGGAATCGAAAACAACGAAAAACTAAAAGCCTCAGTAAAAAAACAAGAGAATAAGGCAGTTTACACTGATTTTTCTTTTTTTTTTTTTTTTTGATTGGAGGTTTAACGACCACCGTGAGCAACTCAATGGGCTATAAGCAGTCGCCCGTCCCTAATTTAGGGTCACTGGTTCCAGGGAAGGGAGAGAGCCAGTGCCGTAAGACAAACACAACATCCATGCCTCACCGGGATTCGAACCCGGACCCCTTACGGACGAATGATCAGAAGCCAGCGCCTTAGACCACTGCGCCACCGGGGCGGCTTACACTGATTTCAAAGTAGGTAAAGAATACTGAAAGCCCATGTAAAGGGCCTAAGGCATAGAAATACTGTTGGACGACGTTGGTATGAGAAAAGGCAGAGATTTGTGTTAATTACCTTGTTTTAACTTCCTGCTACAAATCCAGATGTTTTAAAACAGCATGCAGAGCACGCTACTCTCTTCTTCGATTTGTTTACTCACATGGCGATTCGAGTCACAGAGGACGGAGATTCGAGTGGCCTGCCAAGGAGGTTATATTACTGGAGACACCACTGGCTCTGCCGCCACAGGTCACAGCTATTCTGTGGTGTGACGTCACAAGCAGGCAACAGCCGAACTAAGTTATACCGTTGATGAAACAGTAAGCTTGTGTATCATTGATAAAGATTATTGAATTACTAATTTTATCTGTTTATACCTTAGAAGCTTTTGTTCCATTGGTTTCATAACAGCTTCATTACTGCGGCTGCGTCGTGCCTGCTCATGACGTCATTTGCAGCACGGACGGTGACTTATGGCCGCCAATGCTGCGTGGATAGGAGTGTTGTCTCCAGTAATATAACCTCCTTGTGGCCCACATTTCCTCTAACGCCCTCTAGTGGTCATTTCATTAAGGGACCTTTTTCCCAGAACGAGAGTCATGCCGAGTTGAAACACCTGTCTATCAACGTCTGTCCCTGAGCCTTGTTTATGGTCATGGAAAAGGTAAATTTAATTGAAAACTGCCGTCGTCTTATAACAAATGGCACGTCTATGCTGGTTGGAGCTCAATCCATGCAAGGAATGAAGACTACCTCATTTTCAGTAGTGCCTGTCAAGACTTGGACGATGATTAGAATGAGCTTCAAGGATTTTACAGTTAATCGCGTCCCATTACAAAGACCACATTTAGTGTTCAAATTCCTGAGCAGCATAATCACTCTTGCAATCTTCGAGTTCATTCTGTGCACTGGGATTCCGGATGATGTTAGTTCATTCAAGAATTCCACTGGATAGTTTTCCCTTCCATTTTCATCACTGTCGTCAATGGAATCGTTGCTTAGATAAGTGACAACGCTCCCGTCCAGAAGGTTCAGAACATGCTAATCTATTTCGTCAACGTCTGTATTTTTTGCGCAAAGTATTGTCATTTTGGAGTATTTTTCTACATTAGTAGCACTAAGCCTTTATCCAAAAATTTCGTGGATAACGGAACCTTCGCAGATCAAATGCTGTGGAATTTCTATCATACCCTCAGGCAGATCCTTGTCATTAGTAAGTTTCCCGTTGCCCAACTTTTTCAACAAATCACTGAATGTCGAATCAACAGACCGGGCATTATGACTTAATTTCAGTACTTCAAATTTATCCCACAGAACATTGAATTTAATGCTGCATTGTACAAATGCTGACCTCAATTCATGGGGTACGATAGGAAGAGTTTGTCCAAAATCTCCGCAAAGAATGAGAACTTTACCGCCAAATGACTTTCTGGTCTTCATGATCTCTTGAAGGAGTTGGTTAATACAATTAACTGCATTTTTTTATTAGAGGTTTAACGACCACCGTGAGCAACTCAATGGGCTATAACAGTCACCCGTCCCTAATTTAAGGTCACTGGTTTCAGGGAAGGGAGAGAGCCAGTGCCGTAAGACAAACACAACATCCATTGATTGATTGTAGGTTTAACGACCACCGTGAGCAACTCAATGGGCTATAAGCAGTCGCCCGTCCCTAATTTAGGGTCACTGGTTCCAGGGAAGGGAGGGAGCCAGTGCCGTAAGACAAACACAACATCCATGCCTCACCGGGATTCGAACCCGGACCCCGTTCGGACGAATGATCAGAGGCCATCGCTTATATCACTGCGCCACCGGGGCGGCACTGCATTATTAGGAGCCATTGTAGCTTCGTCCTAGATCAAAACTTTGGCTTTCCTAATGAGCTCGACATCGAGATTTTTGAAATGGAGTTTGCAAACACAAGAACAGGCACTTTAAATTGGGAATGATATGTCATTCCACCACCAAGGAGATTTGCAGCTATGCCAATTGATGCTGTGGCCAGCGCAATGTTTCCTTCTCCTTCTATGGTACTGAGGAGCAATTTGTACATACACTGACGGAAAAAAATCCCAACACCACGAAAAAATAGTTGTAGAGGAATGAAATGGCGGCAATACATTTGTATAGGTAACATATTTAATCGATTAAGGTTTCAAGATCACAGCTTAATGTAAGCGCGAGAAGATCCATTTTAAATGTGAAATTCTGGTACATTAATACCCGGTGTAACCGCCGAAATGTTGAATGCAAGCACGCAAGCGTTCATACATTGTGTCGTACAGGTGCTGGATGTCAGTTTGTGGGATGGAGTTCCATGCCTGATGCATTTGGTCGGTCAATACAGGGACGGTTAATGCTGGTTGGGGTGATGCTGGAGTTGTCGTCCAATGATGTCCCATACGTGCTCGATTGGAGAAAGATCTGGTGATCTAGCAGGCCACGGCAACATGTTGACACTCTGTAGAGCATGTTGGGTTACAACAGCACTATATGCGGGCGAGCGTTATCCTGTTGGGAAACACTCCCTGGAATGATGTTCATGAATGGCAGCACAACAGGTTGAATCACCAGGCCGACGTACAACTGTGCCGTCAGGCTGCGTGGGATAACCACGAAAGTGCTCCTGCTGTCATAGGAAATGGCTCCCCAGACCATAGCTCCAGGTGTAGGTCCAGTGTGTCTCGGCCGCAGACAGGTTGGTTGCAGGCGCTCACCTGGCCTCCTTCTAACCAACACACGGCCATCACTGGCACCCAGGCAGAACCGGCTTTCATCAGAAAACACAACAGATCTCCACTCCGTCCTCCAATGAGCTCTAGCTTGACACCAGTGACGTCGCAAACGGCAGTGGTTTGGAGTAAGTGGAATGAACGCTACAGGGCGTCTCGCTCGCAGATGTCCTTCAAGTAACCGATTTGTAACAGTTCGTTGTGTCACTGTGGTGGCAACTGCAGCTCGAATTGCTGCCGCAGACGCGGTACGATGCGCCACGGCCATACGCCGTACACGGCGGTCTTCCCTCTCAGTAGTGCCACGTGGCAGGACGGAATCCCGTCTTCTTGAGGCAGTACCTTCCCTTGACCACCGCTGCCAACAATCATGCACAATGGCTACATTCCTGCCAAGTCGTTCTGCAATATTGCGGAAAGAAAATCCACCTTCTCGTAGCCCTATTACACGACCTCGTTCAAACTTCGCGAGCTGATGATAATGGCTTCTTCGTCTTCTTAAAGGCATTCTTGACTAACATCAACACCCTACGTCGAATCTCAACGATAACTAACGCTCACGAACGTTACAGCAAACCTGCTTTGCATGTACCGAGGGGCACCACTAGCGCCACAGGTATGCGCCGAGCGTGAAATTCGCATAGACGTCATCTTACAGATGTACTCTCACCGCCTACCAACTGTCGTTTATCTAACACAACCCCTTCTTGGTGTTGAGATTTTTTTTCCGTCAGTGTATATGTTTTTCCACTGCCACCTGGACGGTCAAGGAAAGAGCATGTGCTTTCTCTTTTTTTGTTGGAAGTTTTTTTTTTTTTTTTTTTTTTTTGATTGGAGGTTTAACGACCACCGTGAGCAACTCAATGGGCTATAAGCAGTCGCCCGTCCCTAATTTAGGATCACTGGTTCCAGGGAAGGGAGAGAGCCAGTGCCGTAAGACAAGCACAACATCCATGCCTGACCGGGATTCGAACCCGGACCCCTTACGGACGAGTGATCAGAGGCCAGCGCCTTAAACCACTGCGCCACCGGGGCGGCTGTTGGAAGTTTAACGACCACCGTGAGCAACTCAATGGGCTATAAGCAGTCGCCCGTCCCTTATTTAGGGTCACTGGTTCCAGGGAAGGGAGGGATCCAGTGCCGTAAGACAAACACGACATCCATACCACACCGGGATTAGAACCCTGACCCCGTTCGGACGAATGATCAGAGGCTATCGCTTAGACCACTGCGCCACCGGGGCGGCGAAGTATGGGTTGTACGGAACGATCCAGGAATTAACAATGGTCTTTCTATTGACAATTATTTCGCTGTCACTGTTTCAGTGGCGGCATTTGGGATATCCGTCTGAATTTGCCAATGTTTCTTGGAACATTTCCTGTCAGTCATACAATGGGAATTCAAGTTATGTGCCCCACATGGTCCATGAACCATGTATTTTGTCACAATTGCATGTAACCTTGGGCAAGTTACAGCATTGAGAATTTCTGCCGAAATAACTTTATCAATGGCATCCGGGTCTTTGGGTTTGTCTTGTGCTACCCCAATTAGTAAAATGTGAGCGTGGGGCAGACCACGTTTTGGAAACTCAATTACATGTACAATTATTGTTGGTGTTCCAAATACATGTTTCTTGGTAATATCGCTCATCAGCTCATGTAATTTCCATTTGAAAACTCGTGCTACTAAGTCTGGTCGAAATTCTGCAGGCCGGCCCGGTTCCTAGTTATCTGTTATTTCTTGCCATCTGTTATTTCTTGCCATTCTGGCCTTTTGTATTTGGGAACAATAGCCATTGCATCCTAATAGTTCTGTGCCATGTTTCTCGGGTTTTCTTGGAAAGAAGGAAGAATGACAGCTCTGCCCAGTAGCAAACCTTGTGCTGCTGCATTATTCAGGTGATCCATAAGACCGCTATATTTTTTGTCCTTAATTGCGGTTGATTTTGTCGTATAAGCCGATTGGCTTTCGTTTTCACGTAAGTATCAACTAAATATTTCTGAGTCAGTTTACCGGCAGATTTAAAAGGATTGAAATAGTTACGGATTGATAGCCTATAGTCACAATACTGCAATTGAGAAACCCGTGTTCTTGGGATAGCAGAAATGTCTGGCAGAGCTGTTGGTCTTCTTTGAAGAGGAATGTCAATTCCCCAGGTTTTTTTTTTTTTTTTGATTGGAGGTTTAACGACCACCGTGAGCAACTCAATGGGCTATAAGCAGTCGCCCGTCCCTAATTTAGGGTCACTGGTTCTAGGGAAGGGAGAGAGCCAGTGCCGTAAGACAAACACAACATCCATGCCTCACCGGGATTCGAACCCGGACCCCGTTCGGACGAATGATCAGAGGTCATCGCTTAGACCACTGCGCCACCGGGGCGGCTCCCCAGGTTTGATCTCCGAAAGGAAATAATAGGGGATACACCAGTGGTTCTAGGTTTGGATCTAAAATCTAATCCTCTAGATCATCTGGTTATTTGGACGACAATGGATCAGGAGCGGCTGGTCAGAGGAGGCCAGCCATGCCTCCCCAATGATTATTTCAGCAAAGTATCTGTGTTAAGCAGAAGAATAAATTACATTTAAGCAGAAAAACAATTTTTTTTATTGAAGGTTTAACGACTACCGTGAGCTACTCAATGGGCTATAAGCAGTCGCCCGTCCCTAATTTAGGGTCACTGGTCCAGGGAAGGGAGAGAGCCAGTGCCGTAAGACAAACACAACATCCATGCCTCACCGGGATTCGAACCCGGACCCCCAAACACAACATCCATGCCTCACCGGGATTCGAACCCGGACCCCGTTCGGACGAATGATCAGAGGTCATCGCTTAGACCACTGCGCCACCGGGGCGGCTCCCCAGGTTTGATCTCCGAAAGGAAATAATAGGGGATACACCAGTGGTTCTAGGTTTGGATCTAAAATCTAATCCTCTAGATCATCTGGTTATTTGGACGACAATGGATCAGGAGCGGCTGGTCAGAGGAGGCCAGCCATGCCTCCCCAATGATTATTTCAGCAAAGTATCTGTGTTAAGCAGAAGAATAAATTACATTTAAGCAGAAAAACAATTTTTTTTATTGAAGGTTTAACGACTACCGTGAGCTACTCAATGGGCTATAAGCAGTCGCCCGTCCCTAATTTAGGGTCACTGGTCCAGGGAAGGGAGAGAGCCAGTGCCGTAAGACAAACACAACATCCATGCCTCACCGGGATTCGAACCCGGACCCCGTTCGGACGAATGATCAGAGGCCATCGCTTAGACCACTGCGCCACCGGGGCGGCAAAAACAAAAATTCAGTACTATAAAGTACAGCATTATTCAGTTAATACAGCACCCGTTCACACAAGCACTTTCTTGGACTTTCATAGCTAACTACACGCGATAAAGCTTCAGAGAAAGGCCCGTTTCTTCAGAGCCATTGGCGTTGCCATGGTCACAGTTAGGGAGCCAATCAGTGCACGGCATCCAACGGAAGCTTGTCGCTTCTATTAATAGATCACAGGAGGCACATTGCAAACGAGCCTCGGTCCTAAATCTGTGTCTTAAAAGTTTTCCTAGACAGTACGCGGCATCAAACGGCGTGAGGAATTTTGTTACTTTTTTTTTTTTTTTTTTTGATTGGAGGTTTTACGACCACCGTGAGCAACTCAATGGGCTATAAGCAGTCGCCCGTCCCTAATTTAGGGTCACTGGTTCCAGGGAAGGGAGAGAGCCAGTGCCGTAAGACAAACACAACATCCATGCCTGACCGGGATTCGAACCCGGACCCCTTACGGACGAATGATCAGTGGCCAACACCTTAAACCACTGCGCCACGCTTTGTTACTTTTACTGTCACAACAAAAACCTCGCGTGTAAACTTTTTTTTTTTTGATTGGAGGTTTAACGATCACCGTGAGCAACTCAATGGGCTATAAGCAGTCGCCCGTCCCTAATTTTAGGGTCACTGGTTCCAGGGAAGGGAGAGAGCCAGTGCCGTAAGACAAACACAACATCCATGCCTCACCGGGATTCGAACCCGGACCCCTTCGGACGAATGATCAGAGGCCAACGCCTTAGACCACTGCGCCACCGGGGCGGCTGTAAACTTTTGGATTTAGCTGTGCAAAATCGATATAACAGATGCGAAACGTAGTATTTGCAGTGTATCAACGTGTAATACTGAATTATAAATTTTTTGTTAGAAGTTCCTTTCTCAAGAAGAAATGACATTGAAAGACATGCGATTATAAAACAAGAAAGACCTCTTCCGAAGTTTTCTCTTACGCAAAAACAGAACATTCCAACCTTCATGATACTATCAACATAAATGGTTATGCGGTAGCATAATGAAGGCGACTTTATTCTGCTGGCCTCGTTTGCAATTTAGCTCAAATATAAAGTGTGTGGTCTTCTGAAGGATAAGACTACTTAAAAAAAATTACCTAGGGCAGTGGCTAGACACGCATCTAGTAAAGATCATTTGAATTCTTATGTACCATTTTTTTTGTGACTACCTACAAATTATCGTTCCTGCCTCCCTTGGGTTTGAACCCACCGTCTGCCACTGCATTGTATCAGCACGTCCCTGTCAACAGGCGGTTCACCGTCAGCATTTTGAAAAAATGGTAGCTACCTCATTGCTTCTTGAAGCATTGCATCGTCTAATGTCGGCTTTGCGGTCTTGAACAACTGCCACGGTAACCTTTGCTGGCTCAACACCATGGAGAGCGGCATCATTAATGCTTTCTTGTTCACCTTCATAAAACATTTTGCATGCGTCAGCAAAAGGATTATTTTGAGACATGAAAGTGCTTAACTCTTGCATCAGACTTGGATTACACTGGGCGTTTTCCCTAATCCTCATTCTTTGATCAGCAGCCTCATCCTGGTCCAATATATACAGTTGAGTAAACTTTCGTTGGTCCCCATTTCCTGGGTGCAAAGCTCTTGTTCGATTGTAAATTTGGTTAATTCGGAAAAAATAGGGGCCGTATACAGGAGGTGGAGCAATGTTAGCTCCCATGGACGCAAACGCCAAAGCACTGTTCATTAATTTTATGTTATCCATGAAAATCTTCGAATGTTGATACTGTCCTTTCATGAACTACTGAACAACAGGGGCTGATATAATAGCTTCTAATAACGTGACTTTGCCTTCATGACAGCATTGCGTAAAAAGTTTGTCAGATGGCTTCTCTGCCGCAAAATGCTTTGCATGACAAAATTCGCAAATATTGTCCATCGGATCAGTTATGAGCGACGGCATTTGGTTCTACAATGTCACCTTCGTCAAGAACAGCTTGGTTTCTAGTTCTTGGATGTTGTCGGCGGATTGCATCACCACGTCTCCGGCGTAATATTTGCGCTTGTGACATGTTTGCAATTCGGTGCCGTTCTTGATTTTGTTCAATTTGCTGAGGAATCATATTTGCCAAGCGATGGCGATCCCGATCGCATTCTTTTTTTTTTATTGAAGGTTTAACGACTACCGTGAACAACTCAATGGGCTATAAGCAGTCGCCCGTCCCTAATTTAGGGTCACTGGTTCCAGGGAAGGGAGAGAGCCAGTGCCATAAGACAAACACAACATCCATGCCTCGCCAGGGATTCGAACCCGAACCCCGTTCGGACGAATGATCATCGCTTAGAACACTGCGCCACCGGGGCGGCCCCGATCGCATTCTCTTTGGACAACAGCCATACTTTCCCTGACAGGCCCTTTCTCGCTCCGCCTTTATTTTTGCTGCTTCCGTCTGGGCAGTTACTTCCTCAGCAGATTTTTTTCATTTAGGAGGCATACTGTCGATGTTTTGAGACAAATGAACCACAATATAAAATGCTTGTTTGTTCGACGAGAGTCAAAACATAAATGACTTATAATTATTTAGGTGCAGCTGCACGAAATAAATTAGAATTTAGTCTCCACGCGGTGATTGCGTGCAGAATTTTTCAAATCAATAAAGTCAGCGTCATTTCCTCGAATATTAATAGCTACACGTTTGTAAAGTCATCCTTATCCTGTTCAAAATCGGAAAGCACGTGATGCACTTGATCGTTGATGATCACGTGGTACACAGAAAAGGCAATTTTATGGTTTTTTTTTTTTTTTTTTTTGATTTGAGGTTTAACGACCACCGTGAGCAACTCAATGGGCTATAAGCAGTCACCCGTCCCTAATTTAGGGTCACTGGTTCCAGGGAAGGGAGAGAGCCAGTGCCGTAAGACAAACACAACATCCATGCCTCGCCAGGATTCGAACCCGAACCCCGTTCGGACGAATGATCATCGCTTAGAACACTGCGCCACCGGGGCGGCCCCGATCGCATTCTCTTTGGACAACAGCCATACTTTCCCTGACAGGCCCTTTTCTCGCTCCGCCTTTATTTTTGCTGCTTCCGTCTGGGCAGTTACTTCCTCAGCAGATTTTTTTCATTTAGGAGGCATACTGTCGATGTTTTGAGACAAATGAACCACAATATAAAATGCTTGTTTGTTCGACGAGAGTCAAAACATAAATGACTTATAATTATTTAGGTGCAGCTGCACGAAATAAATTAGAATTTAGTCTCCACGCGGTGATTGCGTGCAGAATTTTTCAAATCAATAAAGTCAGCGTCATTTCCTCGAATATTAATAGCTACACGTTTGTAAAGTCATCCTTATCCTGTTCAAAATCGGAAAGCACGTGATGCACTTGATCGTTGATGATCACGTGGTACACAGAAAAGGCAATTTTATGGTTTTTTTTTTTTTTTTTTTTTTTTTTATTTGAGGTTTAACGACCACCGTGAGCAACTCAATGGGCTATAAGCAGTCACCCGTCCCTAATTTAGGGTCACTGGTTCCAGGGAAGGGAGAGAGCCAGTGCCGTAAGACAAACACAACATCCATGCCTCGCCAGGATTCGAACCCGAACCCCGTTCGGACGAATGATCATCGCTTAGAACACTGCGCCACCGGGGCGGCCCCGATCGCATTCTCTTTGGACAACAGCCATACTTTCCCTGACAGGCCCTTTCTCGCTCCGCCTTTATTTTTGCTGCTTCCGTCTGGGCAGTTACTTCCTCAGCAGATTTTTTTCATTTAGGAGGCATACTGTCGATGTTTTGAGACAAATGAACCACAATATAAAATGCTTGTTTGTTCGACGAGAGTCAAAACATAAATGACTTATAAATATTTATGGTGCAGCTGCACGAAATAAATTAGAATTTAGTCTCCACGCGGTGATTGCGTGCAGAATTTTTCAAATCAATAAAGTCAGCGTCATTTGCTCGAATATTAATAGCTACACGTTTGTAAAGTCATCCTTATCCTGTTCAAAATCGGAAAGCACGTGATGCACTTGATCGTTGATGATCACGTGGTACACAGAAAAGGCAATTTTATGGTTTTTTTTTTTTTTTTTTTTTGATTTGAGGTTTAACGACCACCGTGAGCAACTCAATGGGCTATAAGCAGTCACCCGTCCCTAATTTAGGGTCACTGGTTCCAGGGAAGGGAGAGAGCCAGTGCCGTAAGACAAACACAACATCCATGCCTCGCCAGGATTCGAACCCGAACCCCGTTCGGACGAATGATCATCGCTTAGAACACTGCGCCACCGGGGCGGCCCCGATCGCATTCTCTTTGGACAACAGCCATACTTTCCCTGACAGGCCCTTTCTCGCTCCGCCTTTATTTTTGCTGCTTCCGTCTGGGCAGTTACTTCCTCAGCAGATTTTTTTCATTTAGGAGGCATACTGTCGATGTTTTGAGACAAATGAACCACAATATAAAATGCTTGTTTGTTCGACGAGAGTCAAAACATAAATGACTTATAAATATTTATGGTGCAGCTGCACGAAATAAATTAGAATTTAGTCTCCACGCGGTGATTGCGTGCAGAATTTTTCAAATCAATAAAGTCAGCGTCATTTGCTCGAATATTAATAGCTACACGTTTGTAAAGTCATCCTTATCCTGTTCAAAATCGGAAAGCACGTGATGCACTTGATCGTTGATGATCACGTGGTACACAGAAAAGGCAATTTTATGTTTTTTTTTTTTTTTTTTTTGATTTGAGGTTTAACGACCACCGTGAGCAACTCAATGGGCTATAAGCAGTCACCCGTCCCTAATTTAGGGTCACTGGTTCCAGGGAAGGAGAGAGCCAGTGCCGTAAGACAAACACAACATCCATGCCTCACCGGGATTCGAACCCGGACCCCTTTCGGACGAATGATCAGAGGCCATCGCCTTAGACCACTGCGCCACCGGGGCGGCAATTTTATGCTTGGTGGTACAATTTCCATGGTTTGAGTACAGTATTCCATTAAAAAAAGGTGATTTTTGTTTTCCATACCATATTTTTTAACTGAAACAGCGTCTAGGGTAGAAATAATCTTTTATGAAAAATGGAGTTCGCAATTGGAAAAAATGTTTAGAAAAACTAAAACTACATGAAAAAACTGATTGCCATTTTAAAGTCATCGAACTCTGGATGAACTATAACACTTTTATAAGTTCAGGTGTAAGAAATGTGGAACAACAACTTGAATGTGCTTCAGTAGAAGAAATAAAAAAAAGAGGCGGAATTTCTTGAAGAGAGTTATTTAAGTTCTTTTATTGACAGTAAGGCAAGGGTTGGCCCACAGAGGACATGATGAGTCTCATGAAAGCGAGAACAAAGGAAACTTTCTGGAAATTCAGCTTTGACTCTGAACATATCGTGAATGGAATTCACTGTCTGTCACAGGTACAATAGGAAGTGAACATTTTCTCAACCTCAGTAATAAGGAAAAGTTTTGCGAATTTTATAATACGGACCTTCCTGAAGCAGAAGTTACAGCAGGCAAAAAAAAAGAAATTTCTAACAAAGAAAAAAAAAAAAACCCAGAGACATTGCTAGAGATGCTGGGATTACTGCCTTATGATCTGTTTCCAACTTCACAGAAATTGGTGAAAATAGCAGTTACAATTCCTTTTACTTCAACATGTTGTGAGAGGTTATTCAGCTGCTTGCACAGGCTCAAGTCATACCTTCGTTCAACAATGGGACAAGAACAGCTTTCAGGGTCGGCACATCTCTGAATCTAAAATGACGAATGTACGAACATCTATTTAGACTGTGTTTTGGATACATTTGCCTCAAAACCAGAGAGGAGGTTTTAGTTGTCACACCATACTTTGAAACACTAACATGTATAAGGAACATTTAAAAGTACTTCATTTTGATTTTCTAGGGTGCTTAATAGTGCTAGATTTTTGCTTTTGATCATTAAAAGTGCTTCATTACTCTTTTGCGCATGTAGTATTTTCTTCTGTTAGTGTTTTGATATATTTTATTTATTTTCTTGAAGTTAATCCCTGTATCATTATTTTATTACAGTAAAAGATAATGTGCTTAATTTTTATTTATTTTTTGAAAAAATAAATAAATAAGAGTATGAACCATGAGCAACTATTGGTGAGATTTATCTTTAAGCCCCCCTCACATTTGACATTTCTAGTTATGCCACTGAATTTTTTGTAATAATCCAAAATAAAACCTGAGCAACATGTAGTTCTTCAGTACACACACTGCAGACTGGCTAGTGAAGAAACTTTTCAGCAATCATGTAGAATTATGTTTTTACGTTTGTTTTTGAGACATACATAAAAATTCCAATCACTTTATTATTATTAGGAGTCCTATTTTGATAAGCACAGGCTTTGAGGTGTAACATTAACCCTTTAACCGGCTGGAAGGAATTAACTCGGAGTTAACGAAATCAACTCGAACAAATGTATTTGTTGTCTAAAAAGTGGGCCAAACGTGACTCTGAAAAATTCATTCAGGGGGTGTTCAGCGGTCCCACCACTCTGCTCATGAGTTACCTTAAAGGCTAGAGAATAAAAATAAAGTTGCTTTTGCCCTCAGATTTGTTATTCAGACTGGTCATTCAGGCTGATGATTGACACGAATCCTCTTGGACAAATTAACTGATAAAGGGCTGTGGCAATGGAGACTAATTTAAGGAGACAGAACATATTTGAATCGCTTATTTTTACCCAGTTGCATGATGTTTGTGTCAGGGAAACTAGCCCTTCCATATCATAATTAGTGCCATGCAACAGGGAACACAAAACCAGAAGAGAGAACTTATAAACTGTGACAGATTTGTTTTCAGTGCTGCAGAGATCAGAGGATTAAAGACAAATTGTTTTGCCATAGCTTTTGTAAATCCTCATCCCTATGTGAAAATTTCTGTTTGGAGAGAACAAACATTTTGGGCACCGTTTAATTCAAGTATGTCCAGCACTTAAAGGGTGAAAAGCTGTTGCAAAAAATCTGTAAAAACATGCAGGGTGGATAGACATCTTTATATTTTTCAGAGATAAAAAAGCACCCACAAGATGTACTTATGTCAGGTGTATGTATATATATATATATATATATATATATATATATATATATATATATATATATAGTGTATATATATATATATATACTATTAAAAATAATAGTATATATATATATATACACTAAGTGTAGAGAAATCATGGAATACCAACCTAGTAATGGGTAGGCCCACCTTTTGCCTGGATAAGGTCAGACACACGGCAAAGGAACTGAGTCCCTAGGTCACGAAGGCGTCCGCAGGTATCTCTCCCCATTCTTACTGTCCACATTTTCACTGAATTCCTTGGTGGAGGAATGAAAGCTGAAAAGGACATTTCCGCAGCATCCAAAAGATTTTCCACAAGGTTTACATCCAGCGAACAGAGAGGTCATTTCAGGATGGGAAACTTCTGCAGAATGCTCTTCCAACCATATTCTAGTCACCACGGTTCGGTGGGGAGGTGCACTGTTTTGCTGAAAGAGTCCATTGTCCTGCGGGTGGGTGATGATCATGAACGGATGTAGATCGTCTGCAAGGATGGACACATATCGTTGACCATTCAGAGATGCATCGAGACATACCGGACTTCCAACCTGTGCCAATCGAACACTCCTCAGACCATAACCCGACCCTTCCCTTTACCAGCCTGAATAGTTCCTTGTTGACATGGCAGGTCCATTGCTTCATGGGGTTTCCACCAGATCTGCACCCTCCCATCTATGGAAAATAACTGGAGACAGGACTCATCAAACCAGGAGACTTGTCTCCTATCATCCAAGGTTCAGTGCTGATGTTCTTTCATCCAGTTAAGACATACAATTCAACATTATATCAAATTTGACAATTATGTTTAAATACCCCAAATTTTGTTAATTATAGTTCACCATAATTTATAATTAGCATTAAGTTAAAAACATGTGAATTAGAAAAAATGCAGTTATACACGCTGGATGCCCAGAAAAATTTATCTTTTCAGATGACAAATCAGAAGCCCCATTTTTCTTTTTAAGTTGAAAAATATAATGAACTTTTTTTACATGTTTTGCATTTCAGTTTAAAATGTGCAATTCAAAAAAGCATGTAACTCAAGTTTTAAAGATGCTGATGCTGAAATTGCTATGAAATAGTATGAAATGATATGATGATGAAATTGGTATTTGAGAAATTTAGTGATTCAGCCATGTTCCTTTCATTGAAGTTTTTGCCTTTTGTCACTAAACAGCGTTCGAATTACCCAGTGATCTGTTGGCCATTGGCCAGTAAAACTTCTGTTGGATTACTGAACTATTGATTTTACTGGACCTGGGCGGCCAGTAAATTTTCTCTTTTTACTTGTCACGAGTTAAAAATAATAAGTTCTATTTCTTTTACCTTGCTGTAGAATTTTCTTTTTAGGTGGCAAACTAGTAATTGGTTCATGCAATGCTATTGGATAACAGCTTTATTTTTTTTCCCCTCATGATTTGTAAAGATTGGAGGAAACAACAAATACGGAAAGGCACTTTCCCAGTCCTTGTCTTGTAATGGCAACAGCTGTTTTTTGCTACCTCCACCCCCACCATTCGTAATGCGCAGAAGTAAGCAAAATAAATGTGCTGCTCTTCCTTGGATTCACCCACTCTAGTGAATGCAGAAGTACTGGCATGAGACAGTTTTTGTTTTTGCCCCAAGAAAAAGCACTAGTGGAGGAGGTTAACTGTATGCATGAAGGTAATTTTTGCAAAAGAGCAATTCACATGAAAGTGTTCAATGGGGGTCTAAAACTAACTTCACGGGAAAGTTGGAGGGATCAGAAATAAGACCATAATAAGGAAAAGGAAGCTAAACCCTAAACAATGAAACATTTATAAAAAGGCTGCTATGGCATGGATTGGAAACGCACTCTTACTCTGCAGTGGCGGATTTCCCATTAGGCGTGCTTGCGCCTAGGGCTCCAAAAACGTATCATTGGATTGCCAGTATTGTTTTGGTTTTCACAGACCCCCCCCCTCAAAAAAAGATGCACATCTTAATTTTCCAATGAAAACAATAAGAAAAAAATGCTTTCAAGAAACTCTTCACATTCTTGCTTTTCTGCAGTGACTGATGAAATTCTTACTGTCCACCTTTCTTGGTCCATGGCATTCGTACATGCCGAAAACCCCCCCCCCCCAAGTCATCCATCCTTTTCAAATGAAGCACTGCACATGCATAAATTGTATTTTACCCGTATTTTCTAATGTGGAGAATTTTTTCCGGTTGCTAATATCTTCAAGTCTTTTATTTTTGCTTGATACCATGCTCATTCCCCACTGATTTGCTAAAAATGTCAAAAATGAGATGATTTTCCAAAGCTGAAGCACTGGAAAGAGCAGCTTTTATAATTGAAATGCATTCCAATTTTATGAAATTTTATAACAATTTACACACGATGTAAGAAATTTCCTTTTTGGTGCCCTTAACGATAAATTTGCCAAGAAACCTGCAACTGAAAAAGTAATCAGTTTTGCCTAACGTATCAAACTCAAAAAGAATGTTTTCTGTAACTGAAATAATTTCTTCATAGCACAAAGCTAAAATTTACGAAATTTACACTTTGAGAACTCCTAGAGAGAAATTTATGAACTAGTAGTGAAATTTAAAATGGGAAATTTTTTATGTCCGATCGTTCCCAAAAATAATTTTTGAAAAATCTGTGGAAAACCAATTTTTTGGCTTTCAGCGCCTTTAGCAGGAAATTTACGAACTAATTGGAAAATTTAAATATTTGAGAAGGAAAAGTTAAGCCTAATCTGAGAGGTACAAAAATAATATTTTCCTTTCAGTTGAATAGTTTTTTTCAAAACAGAACTTTAATTTTTTTGAATTTTCGACTTGATAGCCCTTACCAGTATTTAAAGTGCTGAACTTAATAGCCTGGAAAATAATTTTTGAAATCTCTCTCTCTCTCTCTCTCTCTCTCTCTCTTGTTTTTGCTAATCTGATGGATGAAAATTTCTGAGGTGATGGGGGGGTCTGAATCTTGTAGAACCTAGGGCCCCAAAAGATCTAAAGTTGCCTCTGTTACTTTGCCATATCACCAATCCTTATTCTGGAAACATTCTTTTTCCTGTGAATTGCACTTACAAATCAGATATTTTTAAAACAAATATTGGAGATAATTCCATTGAATTGATACATTTTCTACATATATTGTAAATGTCTAAGTTTTTTTTTTTTTATGGATCAGTGGGCATTTTGACGGACCAATGGTTTGCAAATTCTAGTGGTCCACTGGGCCAGTTATAAAGATTTATTTCTATTTCTAACACTGCTAAACAGAGGAGGCTG
The DNA here is from genome assembly GCA_039090855.1 of Macrothele yani. NCBI lineage: Eukaryota > Metazoa > Arthropoda > Arachnida > Araneae > Macrothelidae > Macrothele > Macrothele yani. Next base: position 163,634,827 of record CM077009.1, read on the forward strand.
ATTCCATCAGAGGCCTCTCCTTGCTGACTATAAACATAAGGAACAAAACTATATACGATTCCAATTTCCTGACTTAGAGCATAATATAATTAAAGAAGTGATATTCTTCTGTCTTGGCACTCCATAACAATAATACAACTTCTGGTTACCAGCATTAAAATGAAACACGACATGAAATGACTTGTCTTTTTTCTTGTAGTAGGAAATTCTATTCCAAACTTTATTTTTTAATTTAGTTGCCCAGTCAACTAAATTACGTAACAACATCAACGAATAAAGCAATGTGATGCAAAGTATCTCATTGCATTTACTTCTACAGACCTCAACCAATTAGATTCTTTTCTTCTGTTCATTCCCACGTACAATGCACCTATGTTAACTGCTGCTGAAAAACTTGCAGAAATGTGAAAGAGCGCATTGCATTAACCAATGAAAAGCAGAATGTCTTTTAACAGTGACCTTGCGCGAGATTTACGGTCCTGTGCAAAATTTCAGAAGGGTCTTTTTTGATGCAGTTGAAAAAATGCAAGGATACTTTTTTGTACATTCCTTGACTTTTTGAAGCTCAATAATGCTTCAAGAAAATTTAATGAAATTGCAAAAGGAAAATAAGGAAATGGGTGAAGCAAAATTAATGTCTTCCAATTCCCTAAGTTTCACAGAGAAATAAGAACGTGTAAGAAACGAAAGACCAAACTCAAACCTGAGTGGTTTAACATTGTCATTAAGTATGCAGGCAAAAACCTACAAATGTATTACATATTTCAATGCTTCTATTTACCAAAAAGACCAGATTTGTAGTTTCAAAACTCCAGAAGCTGTTTTGTTGACCATGTTTACTTTGTAATGAAATTATGAGAAACTGTTTACCCTTTTCTAAAGAAAAACAATAATTCAAAAAAGTCAAAATTTATGTGCTGTTCATTTTTCCTGCACAAAGTGTACTTCAACATTCTGTGTTCTGCCCCCCCCTCCAGAGGGTAACCCCCCCCACACACACACACAGTAGTTTCTAAATCATACTATATACACATCCTATATGGAAAGCATGGTCTCAAAAAATGATGATACAAAAAGCATTGAGTTTCTTCGAAGAGGGCAGGCTGAATTTACTCACTCAAAGAAACATATCTTACTCACTTTGACGAGTTAAAAAGTGATTTTTTTTCGTACTCTTTCCCTGGATTAAAGTTGTAAAACATTCTGCAAATTGTTCAAAGCTTCACATGAACTTGGTTTACATAAATGCTTTAGGGAAGTAACAAAATTGTGGTGTTAAATGGAGCAAATAAAAACCTGTTAGAGCAGTATACACAAAGACAAAACTGATTACCTACACTTTTTTTGAATGACAACTGAAAAAGTTCTACTGATGATTTTGCTAGCAAAATCATATATATTTTAATACGAAGTAACGGAAAAAGAAAAAAAAAATGCAGGATGGAATTTCCTCACAAGTGAGGTATGTTACTCATTTATTTATCATTATTATTATTTTTTTTTTTTGGCATGCCTGTACATACTTTCACCATATGCCACAGGGTTAGACAGACATATACAAGCAAGTGGATGCCCCACAAAGTGGGACTTGATAAAGAAAACTAAAGCAGGTAGGCTCAGTTCTGGGTAAATGTATACTTTAGTGTCCTAAATTATTTCGTCAGAAAATTTTCACTGTCTGGGAAAAGTGCGACGTACAATTTTTTAAGCATGCAAAATAATGGAGAAAGGTGCAGAAATATAGTATTTTTCTAGGACAGGAGAGAATTTTTCTGAAGTATTTAACTGGGAATACGATGGTTTGGAATAGTACGTGCGGTGGGCCTAGGATGACATAGCGGTGAAGGCATGAAGGTGTAGTCCAGTGAATGGAAGCTTCGTTGAGAAAGGCAAGTAACAAGCAGAAGAATACAACAGGAAGCAGTTGAGCAATATGTAGTCATCGAAGTGTCTTGCAGGAATACGCTAAAGGAAAGAGGTTGGCTTTAAGCAGCATTGTAAGTGGTGTTTTATCAAAGGTAATTTTGAAAAAGCGCCTTAGTGTGCTGACACCTACTGCATTTCCAGCGCTTCTCGTCTATTCCTTGTGAATAACGAACCAGCCTACATTGTTAACCACACCGTGAAAGATACAGGAATTTCTAAGGAGCCGTCGCAGCGCAAGCCATTTAGTAACTTTTTCAACAGTGTTAGTGGCTCTTTCCAAAGTCGTGAGTCTCCACACTTCATTTCCGATTTCATCAGGGCTTAAAATTTCATTATCCAGCACAATACGACAAGAAGCTGTTGGCCTCCCTGCCATACTATGATTTCTGAATTGAAGAAACTCCTTTATTTTCAAAAATATCTATTTTAGGACGAAACAATGTGAGCCACGATTTACGGAATAACAGCAGAACTATGAAAGCGGTTGAAGAAATCACCTACCCCTGTACATCTTCAAAACGATAACCAAAACTTGGGGGTCAACCGGAACCAAAACTTCTTACTCAACACTTCTGTCGTACATGAAAACATTTGCATTCCTTCATTTCTTTCCATTCGGAGGCATTGTGAAACTAATAATAACGACATTCTGCACATTTCTTTCTCAAAACTTAAGAAAACAGTTTTGAACAACTTTCACTTGCGCAGTATTACAGCACGCACCACACTCTTCCATAGAATACACCCCACTCCAACTGTATTCCTTCGCGCATTCACTGCGAACTGCTGCTCCCTTCCGACGTACGGAAGCTTCTCATAGTCACCGTCAGCATCGCTTAATCCTCCTGCTCACACCATCATACTTGCAGGTAAATGCTTCGGTAAAATTCTTTCACGTTCTCTAAAATTACTGTATTTCTGCACCTTTCCCCATTGTTTTGCATGCTTAAAAAATTGTAGGTCACACTTTCTGCACACATTGAAATTTTTTCGACGAAATAATTTAGGACGCTAAAGTACACATTTACCCAGTTCTGATTGAGCCATCATTTTAGAATGTAGGACTACGATCCGTGTGTTGGATTTTTGTTTGGCAGCGGTTGCTTTCAGGCATTCTTGATACTCTCTAGTGCGTTAGGCTGCAGTCTTCTTGGGCTTCTTACATTCCTCATCACTTGCTCTTGCCTCTCGTTTTGATTTTCTCCTTTCGCTTGCATTCATTATATGAATTCCGCAGCACTGTCAAAACTGCTAACCTGTTCACATGAAAACAATTTTTTAAATTTTTAGTTTAAACCACTGTGATAAGTTTTTATATATTGGGTTGGTGCAAATGAAATGTCCGGCAAAGGACCAGCACACGTGGACAAAAAAGTAGAACAACTCACCTATGCAAAATAATCCCCTTCAGAATCGACACATAGTTGCTATCTGTCCGGCCAGGCCATGATCCCAGAACGAAAAAAGTCTTGTGGCCAGGACCCAAAGAAGTCATCAACTGCACGTTGAACCTCGTTGTCTGTTGTGAACTGTTTCCCGGACAGGAAGTGATCCAAACTATGAAACAGACGATAGTTTGTAGGAGACAAGTTCGGGGAATACACAGTGCTTCATAGCTCAAGGCACTTAGTGTCAGCATCGTTCGTTGTGTGACACGAGGACGGGCATTGTCATGGAGCAGAAGAACACTCTGTCTGTGCCGGTAGTTTCTGCAGCAATTTCCGGTGCATCTGGTGTAATTCAGAACAGTAACATTCTGCAGTGATGGTTTGGCCTCTTGCCAAGAAACTCTGATAAATTATCCTGGCTGTGGACCACTAGACAAGGGGCATCATATTCTTGGTGTGTAGGGTTGGCTTAGAATGGCATCCAGCATGCTGTGCCTTGCTTAACCATTGTGCAGATCGTTTCCGATTATCACGAAGGACCCACTTCTTGTCGCAGGTGACAATTCAATGCAGTAGAGGTTCTTGTTTGTTCCTGGCAAGCAGCGACGTGCAGACTTCCAAACGCTTAGTCTTGTTGACGCTTGTCAACTCATGCGGCAGCCACACGTCTACCTTTTTTACCTTACGCAGTGCAGCCAGATGCCGAACAACTGTCGTATGGCGGACACCTGCCTATGCCGCTATCTCACGACATGCTTTCCGGGGGTCCGCTTCGATCACACGTAACAGAACATCGTCAGAAACAGCAACAGGTCGGTGACCGTTGCTTCATTTTGCAGGTCTATATCTCCGCTTCAAAACTATCACCGAATAGTTCATTTGTTGGCTGTATTCTCCCCAAACGCTTTGTTGAATTGGACTCCATGCTGTTTATGAATATGCTAACATGAATGGTGTGCAGCACGTATTTTTAACGCTATAATGATTTCAATTGGGACCTATTTTTGTCACAGGCGGTTGGCTGCAAGTCGCCCCATACTATTCGCGGAGTTAGAAGCAGTCCTACGTAAAAATCTCCCACCAATCACATGTAGTAAAGAGAAAACTTGAAGAAGGGATACAAACAATGAGAAGTACCACACTTAACAATAATTGTGGTTGGGCAATCCCAACTGAATGGCAACAACTACTCCAGTGACAGTCCTGACAATTAACTAGGCTCTAGTTTAAAAATCTGACCATCAAATGTATTAAAAATTACCTCTATAAAACCCGTAATTAAAAATTTTTCCCTAGGGGTAAATCCTGTTATGTCATTAAAACTTTATCGTGTAAAAATCAATAGCATTATACAAAATCACTTTACATAACTTAGTTTCTTTATAAAAAAACAAAAAATCTATTTTTATTTGCATTTTTGAACTTCACTTTTAGTTGGTAAAGTTCGATGAACACTTACCACACGTGGGGCTTGGCTTTCAATTCATATTTCCGTTATGTGGATGCGGCACGGGGGTTTTTCATTTGGCCACGGGTCCGCTTCTTTTTTTTTTTTCCGTTGGAATTTATTTTGTCTCATCACCAAATGAGTTTTTTTCCTTTGCTGCATCCTCATTTACTTCAATATTTATTCATACCCGAGTACTTTCGGTAAAACTCCTTTACCGTCTTCGAGGGGACGTTTTGCTCCGACTAGCACGGACCGTGTCAGCAGGGCATTTCGGTGGTTCTTGCGGGCTGCTTCTGTCATCGGCTATCGCTTCTTCTTGGGCGTTGTGGCGCCATCTCCTGTTGGTCAGTGATCTCATTTTTCGAACTTTTTCATTTTTTGCTCAATTTTAATTAAATTTTTCCAGCTGTTTCTCAAATTATTAGGGTCATTATGGTTGCAAACTTTTGTCCTATTTTTTTCAATCATTACCGACTCTGCTATTCTGAGGTGTTTTTTGGATTTACAGCTTTTAATGATTTTTATATTTTCGAATTTAGGATATTTTTGGTTATCCAGACAGTATTGGATAAGTGCTGTTTTTTTCTGCCAGTTTTTTACGTGTTGTTTTAATCTGTGTTTAAGCTTATTTTTGGTACTTCCTATATAAGCCATTGGAGGATTTTCAGTAATAGGAATTGAGTAAATACCTGCTTTTTCTAACATTTTTATTTTTTCATTGTTTTTTATTACTATATTTTTGATGGTATTTACTTTTCCTCCAATTTGAATGTTATGCTTTTTACAAATATTATTAATTTCATTGGTAGTACCTTTTATGTAAGGAAAACGTCCCCTCGAAGACGGTAAAGGAGTTTTACCGAAAGTACTCGGGTATGAATAAATATTGAAGTAAATGAGGATGCAGCAAAGGAAAAAAACTCATTTGGTGATGAGACAAAATAAATTCCAACGGAAAAAAAAAAGAAAGCGGACCCGTGGCCAAATGAAAAACCCCCGTGCCGCATCCACATAACGGAAATATGAATTGAAAGCCAAGCCCCACGTGCGGTAAGTGTTCATCGAACTTTACCAACTAAAAGTGAAGTTCAAAAATGCAAATGCATTAATGCACATTAAATAATATAACCTCCAATATCGGAAGTAAATTGAATCTATTTTTACTTGCACTTTAGATTTCAACCAGGGCTGGATTAAGGTGGGGTCTATAGCCTTGGGGCCCACCATGACCACAGGCCAAGGAGGCATGCCTGGGCAAGTAATAGATTGACAGGCAGAGACAGAGAGGCTGCCGGTGGCGCAGTGGTCTAAGGCGCTGGCCTCTGATCATTCGTCCGTAAGGGGTCTGGGTTCGAATCCCGGTGAGGCATGGATGTTGTGTTTGTCTTACGGCACTGGCTCTCTCCCTTCCCTGGAACCAGTGACCCTAAATTAGGGACGGGCGACTGCTTATAGCCCATTGAGTTGCTCACGGTGGTCGTTAAACCTCCAATCAAAAAAAAAAAGAGACAGAGAGAGAGGTTTATAAAATAGTTTTACTTTTGTCTCGTATGATTTCGACATTATCAGAAACAGACGAACAGATTTCAAGACATTGACTCACCGAAGGTAAAGGTTTCATGTCGCTGTATACAGTGGGGTCTGCGAGACAGTTTCAGCCAGTGTTTCTTTCAGGCATACATCCAGGGGGTGAACCCCTCCCAGAAATGACCCCCCACCCCCAGACATTTCAGGTTACTGAGCCAAATTTTAATAAATTCAGGCTATGATGAAAAAGGAAGTTTCGTTTCTTTTTATGATACAAATATTTCTTCAATTTTATTTTTTAAATATTTGTTCAAATTGTACTAGTTATAGTTTATTTTATTAAAAAGTGTATTATGACGCATGGTATTCTTCAAAATATAATAAGTAGACTGATCATACCTAATTGTCTGGGAATCGTGATTCAGGAACAAGAGTGCGTTGAATGCATTTTAACAGATAAAAATTTCAAACCTGCGGAACCGCCCCCTTCCCTTCTTTAGCTGAGAACAGTTTGTTATTCCTGAAATGTTTGAAGAAGTAATTACTATGTCAGGTATGTATATAGAATTTTTCTTGGGGGGGGGGGGGCGAAAAAGGGAAGTTTTTGAAATCCAGCATCTGGAACAAAATTAAAGTTAATAAAGAATTGAAGAAAAATTAAAGCTTTTTTTTTTTAATGTAAGTTGATACATTTTTATTAAATTAAGGTATTTTTTTCTAATGTAAGTCGCATTTTAACCAAAAACAAAAAAAGAAGCATTTTCCGTAAGGCTCTTAATGCACCCCTGAGCTAGATATATAGGAATTACTTCTATATATATAAATATAGTAGTTAAAATTATATATATATATAAATAGCAAATGGAAAAATTGTTGAATCAGTGTCTTTAACATTATCATTTGTCACAACAGAATCATGGTCTGAAAAAAAGGGAAGAAAATTCTCACGCAATGTGCTAGGAAAGGCAGGTTGGCATTATAATATATATTGGCAAATGGCAAGGGTATGGTGGCATATCAAGGGATAGCAGGATGTTTTATATCAAGCACATCCATTCAGACACAAGTGGTGGTGTTATGCAAGGATCGCGGTACAATGTGAGTTGACGGTACACTTCTGATGTGTTTCATCCTAATTAATGAGGAAATGTTTTGGAACTTTGAGAACCGACTGTTGTTGGCATTCTTTGTTATTTTGCACTTCCATATGAGTAAGCAGGTGCTCTGTAAGGTAATCTTTGCGTGCAAATTTCTTACAGCATATTTTACACTCAAAAGGTTTCTCACCTGTATGAGTGCGCAAATGATTTGTAAGGTGACCTTGCTGTGTGAATTTTTTCGGGCATAAATGACATTCATAATGCTTGTCTCCAGTGTGGGTGCGGAAGTGCACAGAAAGAACAGTTTTACTTACAAATCTTTTGTGGCATACTTCACATTCATGTTGCTTTTCACCTGTATGCATCAGTAAATGGTTTGAAAGACGACTTCTCTGTGCAAATTTTTTGCAGCACAGTTTACACTCGTAAGGCATTGAACCTGTATGGGACTGAAGATGCCTTGAACGAGAAGTTTTGTGTGCAAATTTCCTGGAGCACATTTCACACTCGTATGGCTTCTCTCCTGTATGAGTGAGCAAATGCCTTGAGAGATGATTTTTTCGTGTAAACTTTTGATGGCACACTTCACACACATGAGGTCTTTCCCCAGTGTGAGTGAGTAAATGCTCTGTGAGATAACTTTTTCGCATAAACTTCTTGTTGCACACTTTACACTCATAATGCTTTTCACTTAAATGAGTAAGTGAATGCCTTAAAAGGGTACTTTTTTGTGCAAATCTCTTGGAGCATACTTCACACACATGGTGTCTTGGATTTACACGAGTACATAAATCCTCTGCAAGACTGCTTGGCTGTGTTGATTCGATTATAATTTCAGCCATTAATGATTTGAGATCTGCATTGAAAAAACCGCATACTGGCGATTCGAAATTTTTATTTATCTTAACTTTCATTCTTAGCATTCTGTATACTGTTAAAAGGAAAGAATTAAATGCTTTTATCTAACCTTAATGAGAGTTTCACTTTCTTTGAGTTATCATGAAAATATCGGCACTAAAAATGTACGTCAAAATGTTAGCCATGAAATGTAACCTAGAACAGCTGCAAAACTAATGTACTCCTTGTAACATGTACAAAATAAAAACTATCGCTCACTAGTATAAAGGTATTGCTTCGTTTCATTGCTTCCTTCACGAGTAATATCCTGAAGCATGTAAAGGTGCTTCACAGAATTAAACTTTAATCTCAATCAGCTCCGAAAAGACGAAACGCTCAAGAATACGGTGTATATATGGAACCCTCAAACACAAATAAGAAACTTTTTTACCTGTCAACCGAACCATACTGCTTTGAAACATTTCCACAGTAATGAAATGTGTTATAGAAAACGAAATATCCAAAAGGGCCTTACTCCAAAGAAATGTCCAACACCGACTACATTAGTCATTTTTCTTGGTTAGATTGCTTACATTAGAAATGGGAGAACAATAAATACCACGCAAATTTGAAGTTTCATGCAAAAAGTAAACTCATCATGCTTCGATATGAAACATCAACAAAAATTAAGTGTTGACGTGACTTGACATGAATCGATGTACCATGTTTTTTTCTACAATAAGTTTCTAACTTTCTGCACACATTTAATAAATGAATATAAGATTCCGAACGCATTTAAGAAATGTAAATAAGATTCTGAGAGTTTTTTAAAATGTAAATAAGATTATCGGTGTACTTAGTAATTAGGAAATGTGTGACGTAATACAGAAGTAAAGCATGTGTCAAGACATGGCTTTCTGTGGTCAAGACAAGACCAGGCTATAGCGTCTAAAAGGGGAAGTGTGCCGTGCGAACTCAAAATCTGCGTTCGAAATATGTCCCACGCCGCATCGCGGCGCTGCAGACGGCGTCTGTGTCAAAGATTGTGTGTACTGTTGTTATAGCGTCTAGAAGGGAAAGTGTGCCGAGCGCCTCAGCGTACGTAATGATTGGCGTGGATACCGAAATTTGTCCCCTTCGTAGATGGCGCTCCGATCGCCTTCCCTTCCCTCTTTCTTACTGTGATGGGAGCGGGAAACTAAATTCGTGTTGCTTACAGTGAAAAGAACGGTAATTTAGACGAAAACGTGTTATGTTTTAGGTTTTAGAAGGAATGTGGATTACCTAAATATTGTATATAAGTTATACTTAGCTCATTATGCGGAAGAGAAATAACCATAGTTTTGTGCCAGGTTGCAATACTCAGTACAAAAACAGTAAGCCGTCACTCTTTGGAATACCCAAAAATGATAAAACTTTTACAGCAGTGGCAAAGATTGATTCCCGGTGCAAATAAAAACTTACGACAAATTTAGTGCTGTATGTGAACTGCACTTTGAGAGATTTGTGGTTCGAAATTTTGTGCATAAAATAAATGAGGAGACTGTGTTAATACCCAGAGATCGGCCCATCTTGACACCAGATGCAATTCCAACAATATTTCCAAACCTTCCCCATTATTTGTCAAAACCTCTGGCAAAATACAGGAAAGTTAGGAAACCGATGATAAGCCTGATGGTAATTTAAATAGCTTGGAATTTACTTCCCAAAGAGTTACACGAAACTGCCTTCTGAATATCACAGCCTTCAGAATTTTGGGGTAAGCAAATTCCTGCAAATAATTCAAAGTGCATAATTTTCCATGTTCATTCATTCAAATGTGAATTGTCAAATTCATTGACAACAGAAAAACTGGTTGTTGTTACCAAAAGTTAACCAGAGGTTACCTGTAAAGTGTATTTACGTGGAATAAAAATTAACTCAGTTTCTAATATTACTTCTAAAGATGAATCAAAATCCATTATTCGAGACACTGATAGGCTACCAGTATGTCATGGCACAGGCTCCATTTCAGAATTTGAAAATAACATGAAGTACCTTGAAAGTGGAGTTATTTTTTAGAATAATTTGTACAGCAAAAATTGTGTAACGAAAGGAACAACAAAGACTTGCCTCAGATGTAAGTATCTGCAGCGCTTACTTTTGCACAAAATAGCTTATCATAGAAGAAAGGCTACATTTAAAAATAAGTATCAAAATACAGTTCGGAAAATCAACAGGCTGAAGAAACTAGTTATTTCGCTCTCTAATTAAACTTAAAAAAAAAAAAAAGGAATTTTACAGAACTTTCCATTAATGAAAAAATAGCAGAATTACCCATTAAGCAGCAGCAAATGGTTATTCATTGTTATAAGGCAGCAAAAAGAAATCTGCAAGAGGTATGTCATATACCAAAGAATGGTTACTTGAATGCTTACTAATGCACATAAAAAGTCCAAAATTGTACGAGCACATACGGAAACACAAAATCATGATCCTACCTAATAGAACAACTATTAGAAAGTATATTTCAAATTACAACAGCAGTTTTGGATTCAATGCACTGACGTTTGAAACTATTTCAAAGAAAACAAGTGAAATGGAGCCTTTTGCAAGACATGGTGGTATATTAATAGATGAAGTGAAGCTTACAGAAAAACTGCATGCAAAATCATCTGGTGAAATATTAGGGTTTGTTCATATTGAGCCATACACTTCAAAAACTGTTAAGTATACCCCATGTAATCACGGACTGGTAATGGTGTTTCAGCCATTAAATGGAGATTGGACCCAAATAATTGGTGTTTTTGCCACAAGTAACAATATAAGTGGAACTTTGCTTGCAAAATTAATTATTAAAGCTGTTATTCTCACTGAAAATGCAGGTCTGTTTGTTAATTTCATTACGTGTGATGGGGCTTCTTGGACCAGGAATATGTGGAAGACATTTGGTATATCAGCAGATTGTTCTGGAACTAAATACAGCATTATGCATCCTACAGATTGTTCTAGTTTACATTTCATATCAGATTTTCGCCAGTCAAAGCGAGCCTTGCTTCATCGTAGCTCAGCTATTTAGAGTCAGGTCGATGCTTAGCAAATTCCCAGTTATACAGGTAAACACTGGGGAAGAAATATTTCTTCTTATTATACGTGGGAAATATATCTCTATAAGCAATCTGAAATCACATATTTACTGTTACGTAACTGAAATCAAACGATCGTCCATGGAATGGAAACATGTCACCTCCCCAACAAGGAAGACGTGAAAAGTCCAACTGTCTCTGTCTGCGGGAGTGGTCATGATGACTGTGAATCTGTTGTTTACACAGAATTTCTGTCAAAAGAGACAACCATCAAGTGACTCATATTGCCAAACACCATTAAATTTGCGAAATTCAATTAAGGACAGATGCCGGGGTAAGTTGAGCGAAGGTGTCACACTGATGTCCAAGAACATTACACAGCACGGAAAACTAAGGGAATTGCTGCATTAATTCAAGTCGGAGGTGTGGCAGCATCCACCTTACAGCCCCAACTTATCCCCATGCGGCTACCATTTGTTCGGTAAAATGAAACAGGAGCTTAGTGGACAGTGATTCCCAACGGATGAGGCTGTGAAAAGTGCGGTCCTTAACTAGTTGCACCAAACTGGACTTTTCTTGTACAGGTATGGGAAAGTTAATCGCACATTCTGATAAATGTTTACAGTCCTTAGGCGACTATGTCGAAAAATGAATTAATGATGTAAACCAACATACATCCCCTGAGTATATCTTTGATTTTTTTATTCAACAGTGTAACTAACTTTTTGATCCACCCTCATATTATTAAAGCACTTTGCTACAATTCAGAAATTAATTTTTTAGTTTGTTTTAAAAATTAGCATAAATACTACATTTGGATAAAGAATCAACTTACCTATTGACTATGAATTTGTCTTGTATCTTCAAGCGGAACAAAGTAAAAATACTATTAAAAATAAACAAATGGGTCCATTCTTTTACATAAATGTACCTCAAATGTCTGTTTCAAATAGTTTGAAAGAAGGAAGTCATCACAAGCTAAACAGTATTCAGCTTCAGATTGTTACCCAAACTTCCTTTATGTGATAGCATCTGCAACAAAGTTATAGATACACACAACAAAATAAAAAGAATTCTTGCTAACCAATGGCAGAAATTAAGACATCTGTTTCAAATAGTTTGAATCATCACAAGTTACATCAAAATTATCTCAGCTTTAGATCCTCCAGTGTGTGTTACCATCTGAATATTTTATGTATGAGTTATGTCAATTATTTTCTTTACCTAAAATCTATTCTTGTAATGTTCATACCTAACTGTGATCTACTTTTTTATAAAACATATTTGATATCACTTTTTAGATTAGACAACATTTTAACAGTATAAATAAATATTTCCCACACATTTCTAAAGGAATTAAGCAGAATTGGTTAGTAGTTTTTCATAACACTAGGAATTTATACATTTTACTAACATTCTTTACTAGAAGCCAAATTTGCTCATTATAGTAAAATTAAATTTTTACTTTCAATATACCTACTATAAATGTCAAGCTAAGCACTAGTACACACACACACCAGTGCTGAGACGGGCCGAGCCTGAACCGGGCGCTGGCTGTGTAATACTTACTGGAGTTCGGGCTTGGAGAGAGGGGAAGAATTTTCTTCCTTTTTCTTTTAATGTGATTTTATATAATTTAGCACACGAGACTTTTTACACTTTCTAGTTGTGAAAGAGAATTCTTCAGCAACTGGGTCAAATGGGGAGTAGGAATTCTGCAGGGCTATCCATTCCGGGCTTGGATAACAAAATACCATAGGCCATGAATTACAGGATTTCTGCCAAGGATAAGTTTTAAGAAGCATAGATAGTAGATAGCAAGCTGACGGAATTTTGCTCCCTACCTCAAAGGGGCAGCTCCCTGCTAATTCTATTGAGCAACATACGACGTAGTTTGTTGTGCCTCCAGATGTCCCCCCCCCAAAAAAAAAACATTTCGGGAATAAATGAATGGTTAAAGGTAACTATAGAAATAGATAGACATCCCTTCTCCACTCCGCAGTTGAGAAAGACATCAGTTAATTGCATGGGTAGGAAAGAGTGGAAGTCTGGAAGACTTTTTTCAATGCTTAACAGGTTAATCATAGTTTTCGGGCTCGTTCGAGCTGACATACTTCAGGCTCGGGATCTTGAAATTCAGCCCGAACTCAGCTCTGACACACACACACACACACACAGTAACACTTCAGTTAATTTCTCACAGGTGTTTTTATCAAAAATTTTATGGCAATGAAGTCATAGTGGTAAGTATGAAAAATAAGAGAAATTTCCTGGAATTTTTGGTACAGTATTGAAACATAAACAAAAATGCTACAATATTACTGCTAACATTTATTAATCTGAAAATAAGTGACATGGAACTCGTACGGGTATGGTGTCGTTGAGGGACTAGCCGGACCCATGACGCGAAGGAGTACAGCATCATCTTCCACGGAAAGAAAATAGTCCATAGATTTTCAAATGAATTTTGACAGATGAAATCAAACCTGCTAGTAAATGAGGACCTCTGGTCCATTTTGAAGACGGGCAACCACTGCACAAACAGTATTAGTTCCAATTTGAAAAAAAAAGACACCACCAAATATTAAATACAAATCTTCAGTACAGAATGCCACCAACCACTCCGCATCACTGTGTGAATATGTGATGAAGCAGAAAAGATTGGAAATATGTTACGAGAAGCTAACTGAAGTACTGCTTCCTGGTATACAAGTTTCAAATAAAATTAAACCAAATATGACGGATCTTTACTTTCCAGTTTCAAAGATAACTTTTCAGAAATGTTATCTTCATTTATTACAGAAGAAAAATACATTTCAATACTTTAACCAACCTGGCTATACACTTTTGCATATAAAATATTTGATAAGTTTGAACTCTTTTTCCTATCTCAGGACTTACTCTGTGCACACTATGCACTAAGGAGAGGCACACAAAACTAAGCTGTTCAGACTTTCAACTTCTTAATTTTCCTTTCACGTGATTTCAAATAATTTCAGTTGTCATGTTTGGCTTTCACTAAGTTGTTCAAGAGTATTTTCCAGCTGAGGAGAGTTATGTTTTCCTATTTAGTTTTCAAGCTACTCATACACAAACATTCCACGGAAAATGAACAAGGAAATCTAAAATCAGAACTTTGTCTGTTTAAATGTATGCAGCAGATTTTGTATAAGACAATTGGTATGGCAAAGTTGTAAGTCTCCTTTTGACTTCTATAATTTAACTAGCAGCCACTAACACTGCAACACTGTGGCATGGCAAATTTTGGCAATTCCTGTAAAAAGAATTACACCTTTTAATACAAGTGAAGAACTAGATATGAAATTTTTAATCGAAAGTAGTTCCCTATGTTTTGTACAGTTAGAATAAAGTTGATCATGCAAGTTTTTCAACATAATCTGTCCACACTGTTCAGACAGCTTTAGTAAATTCAATCAGACAAATGCTATATCACAGTTGCATTAAGTTACGAAATTAAAAAATGTACTCTTTAATTCAGAGACACATTACAATGCAACAACAGTTCAAGCATTAATTTCGTAAAGAAAGGGCTAACGATTGTTGGAGATGCAAATGTTATACAAATTACGAAGGCTAATTTCCTGAAAAGTTGCCCTGATTTCTGGTAATATTCAAGCTCTATGTGAATCGGCATTGGCAAAATATATTAATTATTCTATTTGAAATAAGAATTCAACACTACAGAATAACTCACTTCTTTATACTTCACTATTCACGAGACATGAACAGATTTCAACACGTGTGAAACTAAGATCTACTCATTAAACCTATAATTATTACTAAAACTAAATAAAACGTTTACTAAGAATTAACCTTACCTTAGAAATATAATAATACCTACCTTACAAAACTATACGTGTATCCAAATGGCAATAAACGGAACACTCACTCAATACAAACAAATGTGAACCAACAATGAAACGCAATGGCTGTTCAACCGATTGACTTGGCGACAGCACTAAGTTGTGCACGTGACTATTTCGCACCGTAGCCTGTCTTTTTCGTCAGATTCGACTCAGCTTACCACTAGCCGCTACTAAGTGACATACATTTAAATTTTCCAAACAGCACTTCTTTACTTGGCACATACAAGCCATTTGTTAGCCTTTTGGTAGGCATTCTTCGAGGAGGTAGCATATCAATTTAAATCACGCATAATTATACTTTCAATTACATTTGCCGACGCTGCACTCTGCGCCAGACGTAGACATTTCACTGAACCATAAAATGTGTTTCCATAATCACACACTTAAGAAAATCGTACATATCCTAATCCAACCCCTGTTGTTTGGTTCACATTGCACAACAGTACACACAATCTTTGACACAGACGCCGTCTGCAGCGCCGCGATGCGGCGTGGGACATATTTCGAACGCAGATTTTGAGTTCGCACGGCACACTTCCCCTTTTAGACGCTATACTGTTGTGCAATGTGAACCAAACAACAGGGGTTGGATTAGGATATGTACGATTTTCTTAAGTGTGTGATTATGGAAACACATTTTATATTTCAGTGAAATGTCTACGTCTGGCGCAGAGTGCAGCGTCGGCAAATGTAATTGAAAGTATAATTATGCGTGATTTAAATTGATATGCTACCTCCTCGAAGAATGCCTACCAAAACGCTAACAAATGGCTTGTATGTGCCAAGTAAAGAAGTGCTGTTTGGAAAATTTAAATGTATATCACTTAGTAGCGGCTAGTGGTAAGCTGAGTCGAATCTGACGAAAAAGACAGGCTACGGTGCGAAATTGTCACGTGCACAACTTAGTGCTGTCGCCAAGTCAATCGGTTGAACAGCCATTGCGTTTCATTGTTGGTTCACATTTGTTTGTATTGAGTGAGTGTTCCGTTTATTGCCATTTGGATACACGTATAGTTTTGTAAGGTAGGTATTATTATATTTCTAAGGTAAGGTTAATTCTTAGTAAACGTTTTATTTAGTTTTAGTAATAATTATAGGTTTAATGAGTAGATCTTAGTTTCACACGTGTTGAAATCTGTTCATGTCTCGTGAATAGTGAAGTATAAAGAAGTGAGTTATTCTGTAGTGTTGAATTCTTATTTCAAATAGAATAATTAATATATTTTGCCAATGCCGATTCACATAGAGCTTGAATATTACCAGAAATCAGGGCAACCTTTTCAGGAAATTAGCCTTCGTAATTTGTATAACATTTGCATCTCCAACAATCGTTAGCCCTTTCTTTACGAAATTAATGCTTGAACTGTTGTTGCATTGTAATGTGTCTCTGAATTAAAGAGTACATTTTTTAATTTCGTAACTTAATGCAACTGTGATATAGCATTTGTCTGATTGAATTTACTAAAGCTGTCTGAACAGTGTGGACAGATTATGTTGAAAAACTTGCATGATCAACTTTATTCTAACTGTACAAAACATAGGAACTACTTTCGATTAAAAATTTCATATCTAGTTCTTCACTTGTATTAAAAGGTGTAATTCTTTTTACAGGAATTGCCAAAATTTGCCATGCCACAGTGTTGCAGTGTTAGTGGCTGCTAGTTAAATTATAGAAGTCAAAAGGAGACTTACAACTTTTGCCATACCAATTGTCTTATACAAAATCTGCTGCATACATTTAAACAGACAAAGTTCTGATTTTAGATTTCCTTGTTCATTTTCCGTGGAATGTTTGTGTATGAGTAGCTTGAAAACTAAATAGGAAAACATAACTCTCCTCAGCTGGAAAATACTCTTGAACAATTTAGTGAAAGCCAAACATGACAACTGAAATTATTTGAAATCACGTGAAAGGAAAATTAAGAAGTTGAAAGTCTGAACGCTTAGTTTTGTGTGCCTCTCCTTAGTGCATAGTGTGCACAGAGTAAGTCCTGAGATAGGAAAAAGAGTTCAAACTTATCAAATATTTTATATGCAAAAGTGTATAGCCAGGTTGGTTAAAGTATTGAAATGTATTTTTCTTCTGTAATAAATGAAGATAACATTTCTGAAAAGTTATCTTTGAAACTGGAAAGTAAAGATCCGTCATATTTGGTTTAATTTTATTTGGAGCTTGTATACCAGGAAGCAGTACTTCAGTTAGCTTCTCGTAACATATTTCCAATCTTTTTTCTGCTTCATCACATATTCACACAGTGATGCTGAGTGGTTGGTGGCATTCTGTACTGAAGATTTGTATTTAATATTTGGTGGTGTCTTTTTTTTTTCAAATTGGAACTAATACTGTTAGTGCAGTGGTTGCCCGTCTTCAAAATGGACCAGAGGTCCTCATTTACTAGCAGGTTTGATTTCATCTGTCAAAATTCATTTGAAAATCTATGGACTATTTTCTTTCCGTGGAAGATGATGCTGTACTCCTTCGCGTCATGGGGTCCGGCTAGTCCCTCAACGACACCATACCCGTACGAGTTCCATGTCACTTATTTTCAGATTAATAAATGTTAGCAGTAATATTGTAGCATTTTTGTTTATGTTTCAATACTGTACCAAAAAATTCCAGGAAATTTCTCTTATTTTTCATACTTACCACTATGACTTCATTGCCATAAAATTTTTGATAAAAACACCTGTGAGAAATTAACTGAAGTGTTACTGTGTGTGTGTGTGTCAGAGCTGAGTTCGGGCTGAATTTCAAGATCCCGAGCCTGAAGTATGTCAGCTCGAACGAGCCCGAAAACTATGATTAACCTGTTAAGCATTGAAAAAAGTCTTCCAGACTTCCACTCTTTCCTACCCATGCAATTAACTGATGTCTTTCTCAACTGCGGAGTGGAGAAGGGTTGTCTATCTATTTCTATAGTTACCTTTAACCATTCATTTATTCCCGAAATGTTTTTTTTTTGGGGGGGGGACATCTGGAGGCACAACAAACTACGTCGTATGTTGCTCAATAGAATTAGCAGGGAGCTGCCCCTTTGAGGTAGGGAGCAAAAGTCCGTCAGCTTGCTGTCTACTATCTATGCTTCTTAAAACTTATCCTTGGCAGAAATCCCGTAATTCATGGCCTATGGTATTTTGTTATCCAAGCCCGGAATGGATAGCCCTGCAGAATTCCTACTCCCCATTTGACCCAGTTGCTGAAGAATTCTCTTTCACAACTAGAAAGTGTAAAAAAGTCTCGTGTGCTAAATTATATAAAATCACATTAAAAGAAAAAAGGAAGAAAATTCTTCCCCTCTCTCCAAGCCCGAACTCCAGTAAGTATTACACAGCCAGCGCCCGGTTCGGGCTCGGCCTGTCTCAGCACTGGTGTGTGTGTGTACTAGTGCTTAGCTTGACATTTATAGTAGGTATATTGAAAGTAAAATTTAATTTTACTATAATGAGCAAATTTGGCTTCTAGTAAAGAATGTTAGTAAAATGTATAAATTCCCTAGTGTTATGAAAAACTACTAACCAATTCTGCTTAATTCCTTTAGAAATGTGTGGGAAATATTTATTTATACTGTTAAAATGTTGTCTAATCTAAAAAGTGATAAATATGTTTTATAAAAAAGTAGATCACAGTTAGGTATGAACATTACAAGAGTAGATTTTAGGTAAAGAAAATAATTGACATAACTCATACATAAAATATTCAGATGGTAACACACACTGGAGGATCTAAAGCTGAGATAATTTTGATGTAACTTGTGATGATTCAAACTATTTGAAACAGATGTCTTAATTTCTGCCATTGGTTAGCAAGAATTATTTTTTTATTTTG
This sequence comes from Macrothele yani, assembly GCA_039090855.1. NCBI lineage: Eukaryota > Metazoa > Arthropoda > Arachnida > Araneae > Macrothelidae > Macrothele > Macrothele yani. The sequence continues at coordinate 163,653,833 of CM077009.1, forward strand.
TTGTGTGTATCTATAACTTTGTTGCAGATGCTATCACATAAAGGAAGTTTGGGTAACAATCTGAAGCTGAATACTGTTTAGCTTGTGATGACTTCCTTCTTTCAAACTATTTGAAACAGACATTTGAGGTACATTTATGTAAAAGAATGGACCCATTTGTTTATTTTTAATAGTATTTTTACTTTGTTCCGCTTGAAGATACAAGACAAATTCATAGTCAATAGGTAAGTTGATACTTTATCCAAATGTAGTATTTATGCTAATTTTTAAAACAAACTAAAAAATTAATTTCTGAATTGTAGCAAAGTGCTTTTAATAATATGAGGGTGGATCAAAAAGTTAGTTACACTGTTGAATAAAAAAATCAAGGATATACTCAGGGGATGTATGTTGGTTTACAACATTAATTCATTTTTCGACATAGTCGCCTAAGGACTGTAAACATTTATCAGAACGTGCGATTAACTTTCCCATACCTGTACAAGAAAAGTCCAGTTTGGTGCAACTAGTTAAGGACCGCACTTTTCACAGCCTCATCCGTTGGGAATCATTGTCCACTAAGCTCCTGTTTCATTTTACCGAACAAATGGTAGCCGCATGGGGATAAGTTGGGGCTGTAAGGTGGATGCTGCCACACCTCCGACTTGAATTAATGCAGCAATTCCCTTAGTTTTCCGTGCTGTGTAATGTTCTTGGACATCAGTGTGACACCTTCGCTCAACTTACCCCGGCATCTGTCCTTAATTGAATTTCGCAAATTTAATGGTGTTTGGCAATATGAGTCACTTGATGGTTGTCTCTTTTGACAGAAATTCTGTGTAAACAACAGATTCACAGTCATCATGACCACTCCCGCAGACAGAGACAGTTGGACTTTTCACATCTTCCTTGTTGGGGAGGTGACATGTTTCCATTCCATGGACGATCGTTTGATTTCAGTTACGTAACAGTAAATATGTGATTTCAGATTGCTTATAGAGATATATTTCCCACGTATAATAAGAAGAAATATTTCTTCCCCAGTGTTTACCTGTATAACTGGGAATTTGCTAAGCATCGACCTGACTCTAAATAGCTGAGCTACGATGAAGCAAGGCTCGCTTTGACTGGCGAAAATCTGATATGAAAGTAAACTAGAACAATCTGTAGGATGCATAATGCTGTATTTAGTTCCAGAACAATCTGCTGATATACCAAATGTCTTCCACATATTCCTGGTCCAAGAAGCCCCATCACACGTAATGAAATTAACAAACAGACCTGCATTTTCAGTGAGAATAACAGCTTTAATAATTAATTTTGCTAGCAAAGTTCCACTTATATTGTTACTTGTGGCAAAAACACCAATTATTTGGGTCCAATCTCCATTTAATGGCTGAAACACCATTACCAGTCCGTGATTACATGGGGTATACTTAACAGTTTTTGAAGTGTATGGCCCAATATGAACAAACCCTAATATTTCACCAGATGATTTTGCATGCAGTTTTTCTGTAAGCTTCACTTCATCTATTAATATACCACCATGTCTTGCAAAAGGCTCCGTTTCACTTGTTTTCTTTGAAATAGTTTCAAACGTCAGTGCATTGCATCCAAAACTGCTGTTGTAATTTGAAATATACTTTCTAATAGTTGTTCTATTAGGTAGGATCATGATTTTGTGTTTCCGTATGTGCTCGTACAATTTTGGACTTTTTATGTGCATTAGTAAGCATTCAAGTAACCATTCTTTGGTATATGACATACCTCTTGCAGATTTCTTTTGCTGCCTTATAACAATGAATAACCATTTGCTGCTGCTTAATGGGTAATTCTGCTATTTTTTCATTAATGGAAAGTTCTGTAAAATTCCTTTTTTTTTTTTAAGTTTAATTAGAGAGCGAAATAACTAGTTTCTTCAGCCTGTTGATTTTCCGAACTGTATTTTGATACTTATTTTTAAATGTAGCCTTTCTTCTATGATAAGCTATTTTGTGCAAAAGTATGCGCTGCAGATACTTACATCTGAGGCAAGTCTTTGTTGTTCCTTTCCTTACACAATTTTTGCTGTACAAATTATTCTAAAAAATAACTCCACTTTCAAGGTACTTCATGTTATTTTCAAATTCTGAAATGGAGCCTGTGCCATGACATACTGTTAGCCTATCAGTGTCTCGAATAATGGATTTTGATTCATCTTTAGAAGTAATATTAGAAACTGAGTTAATTTTTATTCCACGTAAATACACTTTACAGGTAACCTCTGGTTAACTTTTGGTAACAACAACCAGTTTTTCTGTTGTCAATGAATTTGACAATTCACATTTGAATGAATGAACATGGAAAATTATGCACTTTGAATTATTTGCAGGAATTTGCTTACCCCAAAATTCTGAAGGCTGTGATATTCAGAAGGCAGTTCCGTGTAACTCTTTGGGAAGTAAATTCCAAGCTATTTAAATTACCATCAGGCTTATCATCGGTTTCCCTAACTTTCCTGTATTTTGCCAGAGGTTTTGACAAATAATGGGGAAGGTTTGGAAATATTGTTGGAATTGCATCTGGTGTCAAGATGGGCCGATCTCTGGGTATTAACAGTCTCCTCATTTATTTTATGCACAAAATTTCGAACCACAAATCTCTCAAAGTGCAGTTCACATACAGCACTAAATTTGTCGTAAGTTTTTATCTGCACCGGGAATCAATCTTTGCCACTGCTGTAAAAGTTTATCATTTTTGGGTATTCCAAAGAGTGACGGCTTACTGTTTTTGTACTGAGTATTGCAACCTGGCACAAAACTATGGTTATTTCTCTTCCGCATAATGAGCTAAGTATAACTTATATACAATATTTAGGTAATCCACATTCCTTCTAAAACCTAAAACATAACACGTTTTCGTCTAAATTACCGTTCTTTTCACTGTAAGCAACACGAATTTAGTTTCCCGCTCCCATCACAGTAAGAAAGAGGAAGGGAAGGCGATCGGAGCGCCATCTACGAAGGGGACAAATTTCGGTATCCACGCCAATCATTACGTACGCTAGGCGCTCGGCACACTTTCCCTTCTAGACGCTATAACCAGGCTGTAACATTAAGCAAAAACAGCGAGGACAGAAAAGATGAGTTGGGACGCAGCGCTATTTATAGACGTAGTTCGCATAAACAAACTGATTCCGTAGCATTATTTGCATTTGAGATTTTATTTATATTCACTATCACGTGAACCGATGGATATTTACATTCTGGATTCGTAGTAGAGAGAATTTTTCTGTAGGAACTGGTGTAATTGATGTGTAAATCTCATTCCTCCTTTATTCTTCAACAATCTAGGGCCGAGATTTTGGTAAATGTGTAGATTAGCGTCTTAAATTATTTCGTCGGAAAAATATTAGTACCTGGGAAAAGTGCGACTTACAGATTTAAGATTATGGAAATTAATGGCAAATGGTGCAGAAATATACTGTTTCACATGTCGTTTAAAGATTTTTATCGTAATATTTACGTGTAAGTTCGTAGCTGTGAAGACACGCTGCAGCTGCACCATTTGCCATTAATTTCCATAATCTAAAATCTGTACGTCGCACTTTTCCCAGGTACTAATATTTTTCCGAAGAAATAATTTAAAACGCAAATCTACACATTTACCTACTATTTTACTTAATATGAGTTTATATAGCTGTGGGGTTTTTTTCTAAAATTGAATTGGGTACGTAATTATCAGAATGAAAATGCTTACCACAAACAAGAGTTGAAGGTGACTTGTCATTTGGAGCAAAATCCTGACGAGATATTGCTTTCAGCAACAGTTGCTTTAGGTTCTGATCTGAGAGGAACTCGCGGAATAAAAATCCCACGTTTTTCTTCTCAGAAGATGTGCACGTCGGCACACAACAGTAAACCATTTTGAAAATGGGTTAGATTTTGTTGTGAAACAACTGAAACTGTAAGGTGTTTTTAAAAGAAACACAAGGGAAAACGACGAACATACACAATCCAGCAATTCAAACAACGTGGAAACTGAATTGTTTATACCTTGGGACGCAGTGCCATATAACGGCTAAAATCGTCACTAACGCACACTGGCTAATCACCAAAAGTCTATTGTGTTCAACGTTAATGTTATAGCCTGTTCTTTATATAGTTCAGCCTTGGTCAAGATGACAAATTGGCAGCATTACATCCTGTAGGTGTGCCTCAGTCGGTTAGATCAACTCACTCCCGAGCGAGGAGACGCCATTTCGATTTACGTCACCGGCAAATACCTATTTTCACAAACGTAAATACGATTCTCGGTGCATTCGGAAATGTAAATAAGATTCTAAGTGTAAATGAAATCAGACAGCTAATCCTTTAGACGCTATCATGCTAGGCAGGGGCGGTCCGACCGAACCGGGCGCCATCTTAGAGGGGTCGCCAAAATCAACAAACATTTGAACATCCGCGCGCAGATTTTGAACAATCTGAGCAATTGATTTGTCCTGAATGTTGGTTTTCCGGCAGAGCAAACTGCTCGCTGGTATCTTAGCACCGGTTTTACATTATCGCAACGGGAGTTCACCATCACGCGAAGCTTATATATTCTTTGCCAGAACACCTCACAAATAAATCCTCGTCATGTCCGCACGCCATCTCTCTGGCTCCAGTGCTCCCAAGTTCAGAGCAAGTTGCGTAATCGACAAAGACAGTTCATCCTGCAGTTGTAACCTTGAACCTTGATAGCTAGTACACTCCGGCCGACCCCGACGCCGCCGTCCGCAATCGAGTTTGGAAGTGCAGCGAGTGGGGATGCACGCGCGAGCTCGTCATACGTTTACTTCCTTTGATTGGAATTCGGAATTCTCGTTCGTGTGAGTGTACCGCAGTTATTTACATTATGTGTTTGCTGAATTGTGTGTTACGTAGATAGTACTTAAACTTCTTTTTTAATCAAAATAGATTTTATGTATTTGCTTGAGTGATACGAAATTAACAAATTAATAAACTTCTTTGCTGCCGCTGACAGTTTGTAGCTATTTCTATGGCGCTTTTCCGCTATTTAGAACACTTTCGAAAACTTTGAAATATTCTGGAAAGTCGTAGAATATCATGAACACAATAGAAAACTCTGGAAGGATCTGAACGTTGTTATTATTTTTAGAATAAAACATTGAATGCAATTAAGTGATTTTTATCTTCCGCAGAAAAATGTCGCAACCTCCAAAAAAACTATCAGGCGCTCAAAAACCTAAAAAGAAAACTAAAAAACCAAAACGGAATTGAAAAGCGCGCTAACTTACTCGCCGAATATTTCAGGGTTGGCCGCCCCGGTGGCGCAGTGGTCTAAGCGATGGCCTCTGATCATTCGTCTGAAAGGGGTCCGGGTTCGAATCCCGTGAGGCATGGATGTTGTGTTTGTCTTACGGCACTGGCTCTCTCCCTTCCTTGGAACCAGTAACCCTAAATTAGGGACGGGCGACTGCTTATAGCCCATTGAGTTGCTCACGGTGGTCGTTAAACCTCCAATCAAAAAAAAAAAATTCAGGGTTGAAAATCCTCTGAATCATATTCCGAACTGGTTCAACATGAAACGGAAGAAGACGACGATAACCAAATTTATAAAAGTTCTTCACTCGACGTTCGTGAAAAAGGAGAGCACCATAAACAAGAACTAGCTATTTCTGGGCCATCATTTCAAGCTAAAAGAGCAAATCTACAGAGAAACAAATATCAACGCAAAATGTACCATTGCCAGTATCTGTGCAAGATACACAGTATGACGATATTTCTAAATGGCGACTCATAGACTCTGCCACAAGAGATGAAATCACCATTCGAGGTCCTATGAGTCACAAAATGAGCAACGAAAAATATCAAAGAAATAACGATGGGCGGCACTTTTCCAATATACACTTTCAAAGTGTAATGTCAAATGGGGAAACTTTTGAAAGAAGACGGCTTGTTTACTCCAAATCTGCGAATAAAGTGTATTGTTTTTTGCTGTTTTTTGTTTTGCGGGAGACCCCACTCCAGTTTGGGAAAAGAAGGATTTGACGACTGGAACCACTTATCAGCACGCCTCAAAAGTCACGAAACATCTCCAGGTCATCGGCTTGCTATGAGCAGATGGATAGAAGCGACGAAACGACTGAAGCAATTTAGCGGAATAGATGAGAGGTTGCAAAAACAGATTGAAGATGAGAAGTCACGGTGGGCCGCTGTACTGGAACGGATGATGTCTATAGTTTTCTTCTTAGCAGGCAATAATCTATCATTCAGAGGAAGTTCTGGCTCTGAAACCTTGTATCCCCTAATAATGGCAACTTTCTAGGTTTGGCTCAACTGTTAGGAAAATTTGACCCAGTAATGGTGGAACACCTTCGGCGCATTGTCAATAAGGAGATCAATGTCCACTATTTTAGCAAACGCATTCAAAACGAGTTAATCAGCTTACTTGGAGGCGAGCTTCGAAATAAAATTTTATCTATAGTAAAGACAGCCAAATACTTCTCTATCATACTGGACTCTACTCCTGATGGGAGTCACATCGAGCAATTATCATTCACATTGCGTTTTGTTGACACTAAAGAAGATGAAGTCGAGAGTGTTTTATTAGCTTACAAGCCAGTAAGTGACTCCTCGGGCGAAGGACTTACTGGCCTTTTTCTTGATGAAATTGTGCAACAGTTTGATTTGGACATGAACGATTGTCGAGGCCAAGGCTACGATAATGTCGCAAATATGGTAGGAATAAACAAAGGCATACAAAGAAGAATTCTGGACCAATATTCTCGAGCATTTTTTAATCCGTGTGGTATTCATGGCTTAAATTTGATCATAGCAGATGCCGGTAAAACATAAGTTAAATCGGTTTCGTTGTTGTTTTGGGTCCTCCAAAGACTGTTTGTTTTATTCTTTGGATCACCGAAGCGATTGGTCATAATATCCAAGCACGTAGATGGACTGTCACTGAAAAAGTTTGCGAAACCCGTTGGGAGAGTAGGGTTTCTAGCCTTGCTGCAGTTCGGTATTACTACTTTTCTGTTCGTGATGCCCTTCTGGAACTCCATGAAGAAACGACTCAGTCGGAGCATCAGAGGCCTGGTCACTAATTCAGCACATGGAGCAGTTTGAATTCTTACTTACGATGGTGGCTTGGTAGGACATATTGTTTCAAGTTAACATTGTGAGTAAGGCTATGCAGTCTGAAACTATGGATCTACCAAATGCATCACAATTGCTAAAGAATTGCTCTGAATTTATGAAACAGTTCAAGAGGAGTTACTCACTTGCTTTAATAACAGCCAAGGAAATAGCTGATCAGGCTGCAATAGAACCAGTTTTTAAAGCAGTCCGATCCTGAAGAAAGATGAGGTTATTCGAGTACGAGGCAAGAGATGAGACACCAACAGAACCTGAAGAATTGTTTAAAACGAGCGTCTTTTATCCTATAATCGACACAATTGAAAATGCACTGGTCACACGATTTGAACAACTATCAAAATTCAATGACACATGGTCATTTTTTTACAACATCAAAACAATTCCTGAAAAATCCAAATTAGAAAAAGTGTGTGCGGATTTACAAATAAGTTTGATGGATTATGAAAAATGTGACATTTCTGGTTCTGAATTAGTTGAGGAACTTTTAAGCCTTAACCCATTATTAAAAGAATCCGATTCAGCAGAACCGTTAAAAGTTCTTCAACTTATTATACAAAACAGTTGGCAGGATATTTTCCCGAATGTGTGGACTGCTCTCCGGGTCCTGCTAACTATACCTGTCACCGTGGCTAAAGGTGAACGTAATTTCAGTAAATTGAAACTCATTAAAACTTATCTACGCTCCACTATGTGTCAGGAAAGGCTATTGGGAACCTCAACGAACTATAGGGGGCGCAGCACAAACGTAAACAAACTTCTGTAGTACGGGTAACGTCACACGTGTTTCCATAAAGTCGAATGTTAGAATGACTGGTTTGTCGCTTTCAATCCTTGAAATAATGAAATTTGTGGACGCTTCCAAAAATTCAAGATGCATTAAAGAAGGGGAAGTTATTGTTAATGTAGGCCATATAATTTCTTGTGGAATTAAGAAGGAAGATGGAAGAGAAATTCTCATAGTTTCGCACTGCATTCAGTCCACGGCAATAACGTCGTCGCCTCACTCCATGAACGGTGTTTTGATACAAGAAACAGTGAAATTTCTATAAAGTCATTTGAGTGCTCTTGTAAAGCGGGCAGAAGTGGAACGTGTAAGCACTGTGTAGCAGTAATGCTTTACTGTAACAGGTAATTTTTAATTTTACATTTTCAGGCAAGTGATATAGTAATACCGACAGGGGTGTTCTAATCCGGATTACTATTAAAAGCTGACATTTCGTTTCACTTGACGTTTCCCAGGACCCATTTTCAATTCTGTCAACAATAACATTTGTAATTTTTGAACATTCTGTTCCTAAAAGTGTTTGTGAATTGTTAATCATCATTGAGTTCTGCGTTTTTGAACTGATGACTGTTGACAGAACATTGCAAATCTTGTTTCATAATGAAGTTTAAATTTATACGGATAACAGCAATTATTTGTTTTCAAGATTATGTAGAAATGCGGATTTTTTAATTACTACTATGCAATAAAAACATGCTGCCTTGTTTATTATTCATTCAAAGACGTTACTAGGTTAGTAGCATTTCACTGGAAGGATTTCTAACGCAAGGCACAAACGTTTATACTAACTTGTGAAAAACATAGCTGAAACCTTGGGAACGACATTGCAGGACACAACAATATGATTTGTTCTTCTTCACGGAATTCTCCAATATACAACTCTCTAATTCCAGAATGAATGCAAAAATACACCAAACTACGACAACTGAACGTAATGAGCGATCTACCAACAGCCAAGCATGGAGCCGAAAACGTTACCCGTACTACAGTAATTCTTCCTTTTGCCGCTAGAGGGAGAGCGGACCGCTGAGATTGCCAGATAGCAATTTCGTTCATCGAAAATGACATTGCCTAAGTGAGAAGTTATTCTGATTTAAGTAATAAATTTGCCGGTGTTTAGGCGAGAAAGGTGCCCATCTAATAATCGTAAATAATCTTTTTTTTAAATAAAATACTTACCTACCAAATTTTTTTTCCTAAGCAAAATATTAGTCATCCTAATAGTCATTGCGGGGGGCGCAATCCGGAGATCTCGCACCACCTAGAAAAATTGCTAAGGCCGCCGCTGATGCTAGGCATAGGCAAGTCAGGCGACTCCTGAGGTCAGCTCAAAATTTTTAAAGAAAACGTTCGGATTCAGTTCTGTTGTATTTCGGAATTCAAAAAAATCAGAATTTAAAAAGTTTGCATGGCTTACAGTGTAGATATGATGCATGTGCTCCCTTGAGAAGTCCCGCACGGGGATAACTGGTTTTCCAGTTATTTGGGGAGCGGCGCCCCCACGGCCCGAGCTGACCTTGTGACTGGTCAACATCTGATGTCATGCCACCGCTTTGCTGTTGGTGTTTGCAGGGACGGCTGTTCATCCAGCTGTTGGGGAGTCGCGGCCCCACGTTCCCGAGCTGGTCTTGTGTCTCGCTTTTTCGTTTTTATTTATTTTCTCCACTGGCTAGTTGCCCGTGTTGTATTCTCTACCTAATCGCTACCACGTTATGTACTAACACCCCGGTCTTGTGGTTTTGTTACCCTCCACCACTAACTGATTTATATTAACCGCTCAGTTCGTAGGTTGCTGAGATTCCGTTTAGGTTCCCTGCCAGGATTTGTCTTCTTTGGATTTCTTTTTTTTCCTTTTAGCTGGTTTGGGTGCTAGACCTACCTGCATGTTTGCCGCGTGCGGAGACCCGTGAGGCGGAAATGGGATGTCTGGCGGCTGAGGTCGCAGGAGACCGGTTAAGTGCCTCCTGTGTACCAACACTCCTCTTCGACCCCGGCTTCGCTGTAAACGGGAGGCTAGAGACTAACCCACCTCTAGTCAGAAGTCTTGTACCAAGTTGTGTACAGGGCTTTAGCGGCTTTGTCGTATGGCACGGCAGGGTGAGCCCGAGGGCTGTGGGATCATGCCAAAGGCGTTGGCATGACGGTACCCGGAGGCCGAAGTGTCCGCCGAGTGCGTGTGATCACAGCCAACGGACTATATTTGCAACTAAGCTCTAGAACTGTGTCTTGCGTCATGTGTTTGGCTTGCGGACCTCCAGTTCTCCCCTGTTGGGCTCGATTGTGGGCGGAGTACGTTGCTGATGAATTTTTCTTACTCCCATGGGGAAACATAAACCCTCCTCAAAATTTAAAAAACAACAGGATATGGTGATTGATCAGGGGCCAAATTTGCCTCAACCACCTCCCACACATAACACACTGAAGAGAACTTTCGTTGAAAAACGACATCACCGCGACGTATCTTTAGATCCAGGTGTTGAGCCGTCAGCTCAGAAACGTCGCATTACACTTGCAGATTCGATACCTCAAGCTACTTTTCTCGTCATTTCTTCTACTGACCAGTTGTTGAAACTTTCCTCAAAGTCTCCTTTTTTCATCTCGAAGGCACTTGCGGGTGTTGCTGGCTCTTTGAAGTCAGTGAAGAAGCTACGCTCTGGTGACCTGCTTGTGGAAACTTGCACTCTCTCTCAGAGCAAATCTCTTCTGCAGTTGACCAGACTTCAGGATATTCCAGTTCAAGTGACGGCACATCCGTATCTTAACACCTCCAAGGGAGTCATTTCTGAGCCCGACTTGTTGGTCTGCGATGAAGATGAACTTGTGTGTGAACTTGCTGATCAGGGTGTCATAGCTGCCCGACGCATGACTTTCAGGCGCGATGGCGCGCTGATCAAATCACGAAATGTTATTTTGACTTTTAACAGCCCGAAGGTACCTACTGAAATAAAGGCTGGTTACTTGTTATGTGCAGTTCGTCCTTATATCCCAAATCCTCTACGCTGTTTTAAGTGCCAGAGGTATGGACATTCCCAGCGGTCCTGTAACAGTGTTGCGAGGTGCGCCAATTGTGGTTCCCGCGACCACGAAGGGACTGGATGCACTTCAGAGCCCTGCTGTGTAAACTGTGGTGACTCCCACGCTGCTTATGCCAGGTCCTGTTCGAAGTGGAACGACGAGAAGGCGATCCAGCGCCTCAAGACCCTGGAGGGCCTCTCGTACCCTGCTGCCAAGGCCAAGTTGGGTATTCCCAACAACCGACAGCGTACTTTTGCCGCAGTTGTTCAGTCTCAGCCACAACCCGTGCAGCCTTTTGTTCCGCGCCCTGTAGCTCTCGCCGCACTTGCCAAGCGATCTACAGCTGAACAAGCGACACAGGTGGATTTCACCGAGCTCCAGCTTATTCGACCAGCTGCGTCTTCGCCTTCTCTTTTGAAGACGCCCGCCTCTTCCGGTTCCCAGCAGACAGCCTGCACGTGCGGAAGACCCGGCCCTCAATCCGCAAAGGTGTGCGGTGTCCATCAAACTGTCTCGGCCTCAGCGAGGTCCCCACCCTCACCCAACATTATAGAAGAACACGGGGGGAGGAGAGTGACAGTTCGTCCCCAGCCTCTACCAGCATTGCAGAGGAACATGGGGGGAGGAGAGTGACAGTTCGTCCCCGCCCTCTGCCAGCATTGCAGAGGAGTGTGGGGGTGAGGAGAGTGACGGTTCGTCCTTTTCCATTAGTAAATATGTTACTTTTAATAAACTTCATTAACTACCTTTTCTTCACTGCTTTCTTCATACTCTTTTTCAACTTTTACCAAGCCTGTCTGATCTTAATCATTTTCCACGTTTTTTTAAAAATCTGTGGCTGATCGTTCTTTGTCTGGCGCTCTTTGGCCAAACCTGGCCCTTGCGCCAATAAAATCCAACAACCAACCAACCAACCCTTGAGAAGTATAGGCGATTTTAAGTTTATATGTTACATTACCATTTGGTATGACACATTAAGCATCACATTCCCAGTAGCCGTGGTCTAAGCAATGGCTTCAGATCATTCGTCCGAGATCGGTCTGGGTTCGAATCCAGTGAGTCATGGATTTTGTCTTTGTCTTACAGCACTGGCTCTCTCTCCCTGCCCTGGAACCAGTGACCCTAAATTAGGGACGGGCGATGCTTATAACCCATTGAGTTGCTCACGGTGGTCGTTAAACCTCCAATAATGTGAAAAAAAATCATAGTTAGTCCATTAAGTTTGACATACAGGCTGCTGTTACGTCACTTTCAGATGTACTGAAGTTTTTAAAAGATTATCGGAAAAATGGATTAGCTAAAGTGCAGTTTGCAGCATGAGAGTTTTCAGCTTTCTTAGAAATAATTCCGGAATTTCGTACAGAATAACAAGTTCGAAGACGAATAACAAAAAGAAAGCAATATGATTACGGAAGTAAAGATGAAACACCGCTCTGTAATCCAAATTAAGTAAATAAATAAATTGACTTTTTCAACACAGTTGCAGATGCAGCTATAAATTTTATACAAGATCGTTATGAAAAAGTAGAACAACATTGTTCACATTCCAAGATTTTATATGAAATTAACCCTTTATTTAACTGGACGTCCGGAACACTGTTACGCCGTCCCGGTGGCGCAGTGGTTTAAGCGATGGCTTCTGACCATTTGTCCAAGATGGGCTCGTGTTCGAATCTTGTTGAGACATGTCTATTGCATTTGTTTTACGGCACTGTCTCTCTCCCTTCCGTGGAATCAGTGACCCTAAATTAGGGGCGGACGACTATATATAGAAAGATTGTAGGACTTTCCATTTTATAAATTGAAGCCGAAATGGCTCATAGTCTCGATCCAAGGGGGATAGAATATCCTCCTTGTCTTAATTTTTGAGAGATGCAAAAGATTTTGAAGCAAAAAACAGCAAGACAAGTATATTTTGAATTGCTTTTATAAGCATTATGTAACGCAACAGTTCAACAATAAAATTATATTTATATTAAAAGCAGGTTTCAGTTGTTTTTCGTATTTTTTTTTTTTTGATTGGAGGTTTAACGACCACCATGACCAACTCAATGAGCTATAAGTAGTCGCCCGTCCCTAATTTAGGGTCGCTGGTTCCACGAAAGGGAGAGAACCAGTGCCGCAAGACAAACACAACATTCATGCCTCACCGGGATTCGAACCCGGACCCATCTCAGACGAATTGTCATAAGCCAGTGCTTAGACCACTGTGCCAACGGGGCGGCGGCAGAACTTCTAGGAACGAGCCTGTACCAAAGCAAGAAGCTCGAGGGATGTATTTTATTGTGACAAACTCATCTAAAAGTTCGGTAAATATGCACATTTGTGCCTACCATCTGGGATGTCGTCAAATACAGACATATACAGGGTGTCACATCCCCTACTTTACCCAAGTTTTTATTAATACCATGGCTAATATTTACAGTAATTGAACAGTATTTGGTAAGAACATACCTTCATCCATGGAAAAACAGAACCGTATCATAAGAAATGTTGAAAGTATCCACCCTGTGCATCGAGACAGACTTGAACACGAGACTCCATATTTCGGAAAGTTTGCGCCAGTTGCTCCGGCGTAATCGCTGCCACTGCAGGTGTTGTTCTTCAATGCCTCAAGGGTTGTCGGCTTGTTTCGAAACAACGCGGATTTCAGATACCCCCAAAGAAAGAAATCAGGGGGTGTTAGGTCAAGAGATTTAGGTGTCTACATTCCTTTCGAAATCACGTGATCTCTAAAAAATGACTCGATATCAGCCGTACTCACATGTGATGTATGGCAAAGTAGCCCCATCTTGTTGAAAGTATCCAGTGGTCAGCTCTTCAGGGTGCGGTTGATTAATGAATGCATGAAAAGTTTCCATGCAGACGGTTGTTGCGACCGTATCCTGAAGGGAGATGGGGCCGAATGATCCACCGACGTAACAGTGTTACACCCACTCCATTTTTTATGCGTACAGTGCTTTCTCGATAAATGCGTGAGGATTTGCTGCTGCACACATATACGCACGTTTTAAAACCCAAAAACACCGGGATATCACGGACCTGGCATGCACGACGTCAAGGGTCACAACGAGGGAGCCAACAGGCATGGAAGAACATCTACGAGGCAGTGACAGCAATTAACGCCAGATTAACTGGCGCAAACCTTCCGAAATATAGACTTTTGTTCACCGGATTGTCCCCCATGTCTCGATGCACAGGTCAGACACTTTCAACATCTAATAATATGGAACTGTTTTCCATGGATGAAGGTATATTCTTACCAAATATCATTCAATTACTGTAAATATTAGTAGGCATGCATTGCATATTTCATGCTGCCACACTATTATGTAGGATAATTTCTTTTTAAAATTTAAAACAGCAAGTTTATATATATATATCATCATTGTCAACCATTATCAATCCATTGCTGGATGAAGGTCTCCCCAAGTTTCTTCCACAATTGTCTGCAGTGCTGTAGTCGTAAAATCAACAGAGGGTTATACACTGGCGGAAAGTGAAAAAAGAACACCAAGAAGGAGACGTCTGATACCAACGAAATTTATACAGCATAATAACGGAATACAGAGGATAACGTGATCGAAACATTATGGCAAAATATAGCTGTATTTGCTGGTAAACTAAAAAATAACATTTCCATGTAACATGGTTAGTACGAGGTTGAACCGCCATGAACTGCGTCACACTGTGCAATTCTGGCATGGAGTCTGTCGTACAGATGTTGGATGCAAGTTTGGGGTATTGAGTTCCAAGCATCCTCAACCTGGATGCGTAAATCGGGGATGGTCGTGGCTGGCCGTGAAGACCAGATAAGTCGTTGTCCCATAAAATCCCACACGTGCTCAATGGGGGACAAATCCGGTGAACGTGCAAGCCATGGAAGTTGTCTCACACCCTGAAGTGCATGTTGCGTTGCACGTGCCGTGTGTGGGCGTGCGTTATCTTGCTGGAAAATACCACGATGGACCGACCTTACAAATGGCACAACAACGGGCTGAATGATGTTGTTGATGTAGGAGGTGCTGTTTAACGTACCCGGTACAAACACTAGTTGTGTACGGGAGTGATAGCTGACCGCTCCCCACACCAGGAGTAGGCCCTGTGTGTCGCTGGCGGATGCAAGAAGGGCGGAGACGCTCCCCTGAGCGTCTGCGAACAAGCACACGGCCATCGGAGGCTCCCAAGCAGAATCTGCTTTCATCGCTGAACACGACAGATCGCCATTGCGTTCTCCAGTGCAGACACCACTGCAGCCGTTCCTGACGGTGGGCTGGAGTCAGAGGTACACATGTCAGAGGCACACGTGCACGTAGTCCTGCATCCAGTAGACGGTTGCGGATTGTCCACCGGGTGGTCACGACGATATGACCACCCGGTCTCGCGGAGTCCGACTAGACGACCTAGCTCAAAGTCCGATAACTGCTGAATCGTACACGTCTTCCATGTCCAGGCATGGCAGCTTCCTCAGGTTCTTCGCACGTGTCCGTACTCCTTAAATACCACCGACGATAATTTGGATATTATACCGTGCTGTGGCGTAAGCGGTCACCGGTTGGTCCCGAAATTAACATCACACCTACGTAAACTCGACCCCATTAACATATGTAAATTTCATTATCGTCCGCCAATTTATGAAAAATGTAAAATCTAGGTTCTAAATACCAAATAATCGCTACGTGAACGCCGACATCACAACACTCCAGAGAAATGAAGAGCGAAAAACTAACCAGAGCAGAACGAATGAATATCAGACAGTGAACGTAACAAGAAGCTTTAGGGTTAGGGCTTGGAAAAATTCCGTTCAAGGTTAAACACTTAAGAGAACTTTCTTCGACAGAGCGCAAATGACTAATTAGCTGTGCTTCCGAACATGTGCGGAAAGGTCATGGAGGTTAGCATATCAGCATATTACTTTCTATGCATCAATCCTCTGTTGTTTTTTGTATAGGAGGTTTAACGACCACCATGAGAAACTCAATGAGCTATAAGCAGTCGCCAGTCCCTAATTTAGGGTCACTGGTTCCAGGGAAGAGAGAGCCAGTGCCATAAGACAAACACAACATCCATTTCTCACCGGGATTCGAACCCGGACACCTTACGAACGAATGATCAGAGGCCATCGGGGCGGTTCCTCTAGTTTAAAAATTCCCTTCATGGATATGAGATGTTTCCACCTCATTGTGTGTACCCCAGTTAACTGCACGGAATACTGTATGAGACTAACTAAAGTCTAAAAAGAAATTATTAAAGGGTCTAACTTTCTTTTTTAGTTACAATTTCTATTTTTGTATACCCCAGAGCATGAATTTAAGCCCCTGGAATGACCATTCTGGGAGGTGTGAAAACAGTCTTGTCCACGCCGGGCACCGAAGTCGGGTCCCCTCACTCCGGAGTAAGTCGCTCTCCCAACTGAGCTACGCCGACATGTGCTCTCATTGCATTCTGCCTTTATCTCACACTGTAAAAAAATTTATCGTAAATTTCACAGTTTTGGACCGTTAACAAGGTTGCCATCCTTTTGACTGTAAAAAAAAAACAGTTTTGTATTGTATTAATTACGGAAAACAACTGCGAAAGAACAGTCAGGAACTGTTATTTTGACAGTTTTGTACCGTATTATTTACGGAAAACAACTGCGAAGGAACAGTCTGGAACCGTTATTTTTACAGTTTTGTACTGTATTATTTACGGAAAAAACTGTGAAGGAACAGTCAGAAACCGTTATTTTTACAGTTTTGTACTGCATTATTTACAGAAAACAACTGTGAAGGAACAGTCAGAAACCGTTATTTTTACAGTTTTGTACTGTATTATTTACGGAAACAACTAATTTTTACAGTTTTGTACCGTATTTTTTATGGGAAGGAACAGTCAGGAACTGTTATTTTTACAGCTTTGTTTTGTACTGTATTATTTACAGAAAAGAACTGTGAAGAAAGAATTACAAACAGTAATTCTTACAGTTTTATACTGTTGTTTACAGAGAGAAGAAACAGTCAAACTGTAAATCTTAGTTTTAAGATTATTAACCTAGCAATCGGATATGCCTCAATCGTGTGATTTTTTACTGTTCAATATGTAATATCACATCAGAAAACTTGAATATTACATCTCAATCCAGGGTGACATAATTTCTAAGTTTTCGTACATGATATTATATATTGAACAGTAAAAAACAGGCAATTCAGGCATATCTGATAGCTAGGTTAATAATCCTGTGACCTTGTTCCACATAATAAGGGAAGAACGCATCTTCAGCTGAATGAATAGTAAAACTTGCTTTATATAATGTGTTATTTTAATACAAACACTTGTGAAACAGGTGAAGTAAACAGTGTGCTCACACAAAACTTTAATGATAATGTATAACAATGAATACACACTTGTTTTATTGTGCTTATATTAAACATATGCTACTTATAAGCTTACTTGTTTTGTGTGCTGGCAAATTCAGCATCATCAGTCAGTTCTGAACATGATTCAGTGAAAGTGGTCTTATAAGTAGGATGTGTGTGATATAAAAGCAATAAAAATGTGTTCTCTGAGAACAACTGCAGTCAGTGTGGCGAGGTGTGGAAAAACGGGTCTGGTTCATTTGCCCGACGTTTACTTCACCGAAGGGTCACTTGACCGAAAATCACTTCACCGAAAAAATTGTTTCACCGAAAGATCACTTGATCGAAGCGTTCATTTCACCGAAGGGTCACTTGATCGAAAGGTACATTTCACCGAAGGGTCACTTGATCGAAAAGTTCATTTCACCGAAAGGTCTCTTTACCTAAAAGTTCATTTCATCGAAAGGTCATTTCACCGAAGGGTCAGTTTATCGAAAACGCTAGATTTCATTACAGGATCTGTTGAAGCATGGTGCAAGTTTGACAGACAGACCACCGAAACGTTAGGGGATCATACTCAAATTGCACTTTTGATTTCTCCGTGTCACAGAGAACGCAAAGATTTAGTTTTAAGGCAAAAATAATTAATTTTAAGTCCCTATGCCTCGGCCTAGGCCTTTTTAGCAAGTTTTATCATGTTCATACGTTTTTCATAAAAATCATGTTCAGTGCTCATGTTCATAAATAGTTTACATGAAAAGTCAAGTTAATAACGTTGCACATTTATTCAGGCAAAAAAGAATCAATATTAGGGCCGTAGGCCTCGCTTAGGCCTTTTTAGCAAATTTTAACCGTGCGTGCTCATGTTCATAAGGTTTACATAACAACTCAAGTTAATGATGTTGTACACTTATTTAGGCCAAAAGAATCAGTCATAAAGCCCACGGCCTCGGCTTAGGCCCTTTTAGAAAATTTTAATCCTGCATGCTCATATTTATAAGGTTTACATAAAATGTCAAGTTAATAATGTCGCACATTTATTCAGGCAAAAAGAATCAATATTAGTGCCGTAGGCCTCGCTTAGGCCTTTTTAGCAAATTTTAACGGTGCGTGCTCATGTTCATAAGGTTTACATAAAAAATCAAGTTAATGATGTTACACAGTTTTTCAGGCAAAAGACGTAGGCCTCGCTTAGGCCTTTTAGCAAATTTTAACCGTGCGTGCTCATGTTCATAAGGTTTACATAAAAAATCAAGTTAATGATGTTACACATTTTTTCAGGCAAAAAGAATCAATTTTAGGGCCCTAGGCCTCCGCTTAGGCCTTTTTAGCAAATTTTAATCGTGCGTGCTCATATTTATAAGGTTTACGCAAAAAGTTAAGTTAATAATGTTGCACATTTATTCAGGCAAAAAAGAATCAATATTAGGGCCGTAGGCCTAAGCTTAGGCCTTTTTAGCAAATTTTAACCGTGCGTGCTCATGTTCATAACGTTTACATAACAACTCAAGTTAATGATGTTGTACACTTATTCAGGCCAAAAGAATCAGTCTTTAAAGCCCTAGGCCTCGGCTTAGGCCTTTTTAGAAAATTTTAATCCTGCTTGCTCATATTTATAAGGTTTACATAAAATGTCAACTTAATAATGTCGCACATTTATTCAGGCAAAAAGAATAAATTTTAGGGCCCTAGGCCTCCGCATAGGCCTTTTTAGCAAATTTTAATCGTGCGTGCTCATATTTATAAGGTTTACGCAAAAAGTCAAGTTAATAATGTTGCACATTTATTGAGACAAAAAAGATTCAATTTTAGGGCCCTAAGCCTCGGCTTAGGCCTTTTTAGGAACTCTAAACGAATTTCGCGAAAACGTTCCATGTAAGCCAAGCGAGAATTGTGCTTTAATTTGAAGAAATTAATTGCCGATGATCCGAGGTACACTTGGTTTGAGGGAACTGTACCCCGAACTTCCGTAGTATTAGATTCTGTGCCGCTGGAGTCTGTCAGTGTATCCAGGATGTTCCCCTTGAAGTGTCTGCGAAGTCCGTGAGCTTTGGGAGGGGCTTTCCCCCAAAATGTTAAAATGGACGTAGAGCTGTAAACATTAGAACCTTGCTTTATATAATGATTCTGTACACGATCACGAATTTTCAGGAGGGTGGGACGAATTCACCCTCCCCAAGTTTCTAAGAGCGCAGACAGGTGTTCAAGGTAAGGGATTTGCTCGCAATTTCTATGCTTCATGTTGTGTTTAGTGCCAAACTATGTATGCCCTTCCCCCTCCCCCAGAAATTTGGTGAAGTCTGTAAAAGGGATACGAGGTGCTTGGTTTTGAGGGCTCTACCCCCAACTTCCATAATTTTAAATTCTGGACCTCTGGAGTCGGTCATCAGTGTATCCTCGATGTTACCCCTGAAGAGCTCTTGAAAACGGGGGGGGGGTTCAGTTTCACTCCACATTCCTGAAAATTCGTGGTCGTGTACAGAATCATTATATAAAGCATGGGTCTAATGTTTACAGCTCTACGTCCATTTTAACATTTTGGGGGAAAGCCAACCCCAAGATGACGGACCTCGCGGACGCTTCAAGGGGAACATCCTGGATACACTGACAGACTCCAGCGGCCCTGAACATAATATTACGGAAGTTGGGGTACACCCTCCCAAAACTAGGTGTACCTCGGATCCTCGGCAATTTTGTCTTTCAAATTAAAGTGCAATTCTCGCCTCGCTTGGCTTACATGGACCGTTTTCGCGAAATGCGTTTGGAGTTCCCAATTCAGTTCTCAATATATGCCCAGAAATGGCAATCTTTAACCCCCCCCTCTTGATTTTTTTAACTTGACATTTTATGTAAACTTATGAACAAGCAAGATTAGAATTTTCTAAAAACGCCTAAGCTAAAAAAAAAAAAAAAAAAAAAAGCCCTAAGGGCAATAAAATTTATTCTTTTTTGCCTTAATAAATGTGCAACATTATTAACTTATTAACTTGACATTTTATGTAAACTTATAAACCAGCAAGATTCGAATTTTCTAAAAACGCCTAAGCTAAAAAAAAAAAAAAAAAGGCCTAAGGGCAATAAAATTGATTCTTTTTGCCTGAATAAATGTGCAACATTATTAACTTGACATTTTATGTAAACCTTATGAATATGAGCACGCTCGATTAAAATGTTCTAAAAAGGCCTAAACCGAGGCCAAGGGCCCTAAAACTGATTCTTTTTTGCCTGAATACATGTGCAACATTATTAACTTCACTTTTTACGTAAACCTTATGAATATGAGCACGCACGATTAAAATTTGCGATAAAGGCCTAAGCCGAGGTCTAGGGCCCTAAAATTGATTATTTTTGCCAGAAAAATGTGTAACATTATTAACTTTACTTTTTATGTAAAGCTTATGAACATGAGCAAGCACGATTAAAATTTGCTAAAAAGGCCTAAGCGAGGCCTACGGCCCTAATATTGATTCTTTTTTGCCTGAATAAATGGGCGACATTATTAACTTGACATTTTATGTAAACCTTATAAATATGAGCACGCACGATTACAATTTTCTAAAAAGGCCTAAGCCGAGACCTAGGGCTTTAAGACTGATTCTTTTGGCCTGAATAAGTGTACAACATCATTAACTTGAGTTGTTATGTAAACCTTATGAATATGAGCACGCACGATTAAAATCTGCTAAAAGGCCTAAGCCGAGGCCTAGAGCCCTAAACTTGATTCTTTTAGCCTGAAAAGTGTGCAACATCATTAACTTGAGTTTTTAGGTTAACCTATGAACATGAGCACGTACCGTTATTATTTTCTAAAAAGGCCTAAGCTGAGGCCTAGGACCTTAAAATTGATTCTTTTTGCCTGAAAAAAATTGCAACATTATTAACTTGACTTTTTATGTAAAGCTTATGAACATGAGCAAGCACAATTAAAATGTTCTAAAAAGGCCTAAGCTGAGACCTAGGGCCCTAAAATTGATTCTTTTTGCCTGAAAAATTGTGTAACATTATTAACTTTACTATTTATGTAAAGCTTATGAACATGAGCAAGCACAATTAAAATTTTCTAAAAAGGCCTAAGCTGAGACCTAGGGCCCTAAAATTGATTCTTTTTTGCCTGAAAAAATGTGTAACATTATTAACTTTACTATTTATGTAAAGCTTATGAACATGAGCAAGCACGATTAAAATTTGCTAAAAAGGCCTAAGCGAGGCCTATGGCCCTAATATTGATTCTTTTTTGCCTCAATAAATGTGCGACATTATTAACTTGACATTTTATGTAAACCTTATAAATATGAGCACGCAGGATTAAAATTTTCTAAAAAGGCCTAAAACGAGGCCAAGGGCTTTAAGACTGATTCTTTTGGCCTGAATAAGAGTACATCATCATTAACTTTAGTTTTTATGTAAACCTTATAAACATGAGCACGCACGGTTAATATTTTCTAAAAAGGCCTAAGCCGAGGCCTAGGGCCCAAAAATTGATTCTTTTTTGCCTGAATAAATGTGCAACATTATTAGCTGGACATTTTACGTAAACCTTATGAATATGAGCACGCACGATTAAAATGTTCTAAAAAGGCCTAAACCGAGGCCAAGGGCCCTAAAACTGATTTTTTTTTTTTTTGTCTGAATAAGTGTGTTTACATAACAACTCATTAACTTGAGTTGTTATGTAAACTTCATGAATATGAGCTCGGGGAATTAAAATTTGGCAAAAAGGCACAGGTCTATCTATGACTCGTAATTAATGTTATATTTCGAAAAACCTACTTATGGGGAGGTGTTTAAAAGAAATTAAAAGTGTATTTTTTATACAATCCAATAATGTTTAGGTGACCAGTTTTTTAAAAACCAGCACCATACTCCAACAGATCTATAACAACAAAATTCTAAGTTTTCGATAAACTGACCATTCGGTGAAATGATCTTTCGATATAATGAACTTTTAGGTAAAGTAATCTTTCGGTGAAATGAACTTTTCGATCAAGTGTCCTTTCGATGAAATGAACTTTTAGGTGAAGTGATCTTTCGGTGAAATGAACTTTTCGGTCAAGTGACCCTTCGGTGAAATGAACTTTTAGGTGAAGTGATCTTTCGGTGAAATGAACTTTTCGGTCAAGTGACCCTTCGGTGAAATGTACCTTTCGATCAAGTGATTTTCGGCGAAGTGATTTTCGGTCAAGTGACCTTTCGGTCAAGTGAACGATACCCTGGAAAAACACAAAGGTTGAAAAAACAGCTGAAGCTCAGATTTTCAGACAACATGGAGGGAAAGCACAAACCAATATTGAGCTGCCCAAGGATGATCATTGATTACATCTGAAATGTTAGAAGTATCTAACTTGCTACATAGACCACAGTCACAGCATGATACAATAACACAAGATAATAGACATATCTGGTCAGTATTGCATTACAATTTGGCAGCCTGAACATGGTTTCCCTCTTCAGAAAATAACACAGGAATGATAGGGAATTGTTGGCCCTCGACAACATAATACAGGCTGCTTTATGGTAATAGGGACTTCATCCTTTCTATTCTCCAGACCTTGCCACAACTTACCTTTCAGAATGTTTCAAAGATAAAGAGCTTTTCAAGAAAGCCACATAGGCATGGCTATAAGAGCCTCATACATATTTTACTGCCACATAAAGTTAAAGAAAATATTTTAAAAAATTGTCCCAATGGTTTCCCTCTTTACAAAATAAGATGTTTAGCTGTGTTTTCTTATTTATATACTGTCATTCATAAAGAGCAATAAAAGGGCTACTTTATTTTTTAAAAAAATGGCTCTTTACTGAGAAATACTTTTGAATTTTCATCACCAAATCATAAAGTTTGTGATTACCATCCAAACCATTATACCACGAGGCACAGTAGAATTCCAGAATTTCAACCTGTCATCAGTACAGCTTGTTCAAAGGATTATGCATTAAAAATTACTTTTATATTGATTGGTTACAATTTTAAAAAGGTGACAATGCTGAAAGATAATTGCTTTTTATTGCTGTCAAAGGTATGTTTTTATTCCCACAATAAAGATGTAGACCACAGATTCAAAATAGTTTCTCTTTTAGAGAAGTCGTATAACATCAGTAACTAAGCAGACTAGATATTAAACATGAAATAGACTATCTTTTACAAATAATGTTTTTATTAAATAAGTGGTAAAGAAATTGTGGTACATAGTTGAAATATTTGTTTTAGTGCTCATTTAACAATATTGTTTTGTCCACTCAAAGTCAGTCATTCATTAACAAAAGAATGTTTGGACTGTATGGGTCATTTTATCTCTCAATTTTGATTCCATGCTCAGGGTTGATGTTGAGAAGGCACCTACACAAAAAAAGTATCAAGTTTAGGAAACATATAGAAATATATATATATATATTCATTTATTTTATATCTAAATGCTTACATCTAGGAAATATAGCACATAAAACATTACCAAATGTATAAGCATTGCAATCTGAGCTGCACACTTGATAACAAAATGAATTTGTTTATCAAGGTCAATTAACAAATATTTAAATGTTTATGCCCAATTATATACTAAAGAAAGACAAAAAAATATGAAAATCTCAGGAATACAATACCCTTGCAACTACACTCACGGACAATGAAATTTGTGCACTTAGAAGAAAACATTGCATTGAACTGAAATTTTATGGACTTAATGATACAGATGGATACAAATGGCAAAAACAGAGCTGCAGGACAATTACAGAGGGATCTGTGGCACGCAGTCCGACCTGGAATCCCCGCCAGGAATGGGAACACATGGGGTGGTAGGATCTCATCCACACATCGCTGGCACGTCAATGATCCATATACTAGCAGGGCTTGAAAAATACCATGCCAGAGATGCCAGAGGCATGTAAATTATTGGCCTGGGTAAGTAAAAATGAAATCTAGTAGCCCGGTTGGGCAACTAGGTTCAAAGAAAAAAAAGTTTCGAATGGAGAATTTTCTACTCTAGAAAAAAAAAAAAAAAAAAGACCGTTGTCGCATGTTTTTCATTTTACTGCAAAAATCACCAGAATTTGTTTTATTATTATGGGAGGAAGTGCTTCTTCAATTATATTATGCTCTACATCCAGAAATTGGGGCCATACGTAGTTTTGCTCCAGATGGCGTTTACAGTTAACGACAGGATGCATGCCTGGATTGAAACTAGCCTCCGGTGTTTAGTGACAAAATGCGTAAACTGCCCTGAAACAGGAGGACGCAGACTGATGGGCAAAAAAGCCGTGCTTTATGAGGAGGAAGTGACCACAGAATATTTATTGCACAGCCCCGGGTGGGGTTGGGTCTCTGATACAACTTGCGCGAGTGAGGGAGGAGAAATAATGGAAGCCCCCCCCCCCCACACACACACACAAAGAACAGCGGTACTACTGAAACAAAGCCTAAGTTTCGTTTAAGATTTAAGAATGAGCCTGTACACTTAGCCGGGAGAAGAGCAAAAAATTACAGACACCGATAACTTACCTAGTTTGTCTGAGAGAACAGTAGTTTGTGTTAGCTGCGGATATAAGTTTTATTTATAAATGGATATGATTGGGGGGGGATCCAGCAATGAGAGCATATCTCATAGTAAGCTATTATGTGGAATTTCCGATCTGTCAGTGGTTGTTACAAATTCGTCTTCTGCATTGTTGAGTGATGTAATTTCAGAATCTGAATCTGTGTCGTTGGCAGAATTGAAACTTACGCAAGCGGACTATGATAAAGTGTACGCAAAAAAACACCGTTGGACAGTTCAGGAATCTTGGATAAAAGCATTTAATTGGCTAAAGTCAAATTATGACAAGACTATTATGTGGTGCACTGCTTGCCAAAACCATTCTAAAATTGCCAATACCACCAGCAATTTTTTCAAGAAATGTGGGGGGGGGCACACAGGAGCAGCTACATTTGGCTGTATAGCGGACCGGGTCCCCGTGGAATCCATTTGTGCCTGGCGCATGATCCGTCGATCCTCTCTACCAGTGGTCCCCCTGGTCCGCCCGGAGCCACTCTGCCGTGTGGCAGTGCAGTCACGTGTTCACTGCTCCCAACACAGTCAGACGATATGGTCAGAATGGTCCAGGCAGTGTATTTTTTAACATTTCAAAATAAAAATTCTAAAACATAAAATTGAATTCACTATTACACAAGTACAATGTCATCACGGCCCCACAAAGACCCAGTGAGTTAAACCTGACCTTCCAGTGTGCAAGGAACACTTTTTTCCAGATTACTTTGCAGTCATCGTTGAAAATTTTCTTGGAAATTTCACCTAAAATAATCCCCTCTCTAGGTCCCAGGGCTTCACAAATCCCAGGTGCCTAGAAAACTGGCACTCACATTCGTTTTTTTTAAAGTTCTGTAATGTGCACTAAATACCATGATTTTTGTCATATGATCCACAGAGCATCTGTTAAAAGGTTTTTAACCCTACATTGCATGCATTAGTCCTCCCCCCCCATTTTTTTAACCTAAATGTGTATATACAGTATAATGCTTACAAAAATCACATGAAATTCTGAAAATCATTATTGAGTCAATAGATTATGAAATATAGGTTGGTGACAAATTTGGCACTTTGCACGACTAGGGTCTCCCTCCAATATACTGTAATAGAAAATTAACGTCCTTTTTCATGAAAATATTTTTACAACATGTTTTGAATATCATTTTATTATTAAGGTATGTATGCATTGACGATATTTTCCAATGCAAAGCAATCAATAAATCACTCATATTGTCATAAAATTCAATCAATAATCATTGTTTGAGCAAATAACATGAATTGTAAATTACTAGTCTTATGATGTAAGAAATTCAACAAAATAATTACTGTTCTTATTTAAATAAAAATGCAGATTGCATTTTATAATATATTTTTGTTTTTTTGATTGGAGGTTTAACGACTATCATGAGCAACTCAATGGGCTATAAGCAGTCGCCTGTCCCTAATTTAGGGTCACTGGTTCCAGGGAAGGGAGAGAGCCAGTGCCGTAAGACAAACACAACATCCATGCCTCATCGGGATTCGAACCCGAACCCCTTTTGGATGAATGATCAGAGGCCATCGCTTAGACCACTGCGCCACCGGGGCAGCTTTTATACATTTCACTGCCAACTTTAATTTCCAGTTTACGAATTTACATTTTTGTCGATCATTGGGATTGACATCTAGACAGTTTCCATCACAACAAAAGCTCATTGCTAGTACAGCACATCTAAGGCCCTTGTGTTTCTTTAGCTGGAGTTCCTGTTTTTACACCATTGCTTGGCCTTCCTGCTGTAGCCCAGGGCATGCGCCGTACCATTTGCTTACTCAGGATGCTTGGGCCTTCGATATTTAACCTGGATGTGATTTGCTTTTAAATCATTAAGCGGTCAGTATGTATGAGCCAAACATCACCTCATTTACCCACTTTTTTTTTTTTTTTTTTTTTTTTTTTGATTGAAAGTTTAACGACCACCGTGAGCAACTCAATGGGCTATAAGCAGTCGCCCATCCCTAATTTAGCCGCCCCGGTGGCGCAGTGGTCTAAGGCGTTGGCCTCTGATCATTCGTCCGTAAGGGGTCCGGGTTCGAATCCCGGTCAGGCATGGATGTTGTGTTTGTCTTACGGCACTGGCTCTCTCCCTTCCCTGGAACCAGTGACCCTAAATTAGGGACGGGCGACTGCTTATACCCCATTGAGTTGCTCACGGTGGTTGTTAAACCTCCAATCAAAAAAAAAAAAAATCCCTAATTTAGGGTCACTGGTTCCAGGGAAAGGAGAGAGCCAGTGCCGTAAGACAAACACAACATCCATGCCTCACCGGGATTCGAACCCGGACCCTTCACGGACGAACGATCATAAGCCAGCGCTTAGACCTACGCATTTACCCACGTTCATCAATTCCAACGCACTGTTGAGAAGCCCCGCTGACCACCTATTTATTACCTGTGTTTGGTTTGGAACTGCTTCACTTCGCGCGATGGATGCCTACGTCAACTGCCCATCACCCTTATCTCTAATGTTTTGTCTACTGAGAGGATATTTAACACACTGAAAGCTCTTCTTAGTGAAAAAGTTGCACAGTATTTGTAATATTACAAAATATTGCTGTACAGAAAAATCCCAACGTGGAATGTCTTCCCCCACACAATACAGAACAAGCTTTGTTGATACTGTCAAACAGCTGATTATTACACTATTTTAAACATGTGAAAATTTTTAATACTATAAAGCCAGCCTTTATTAAAGATTTTAACTTTAACAGTTACAGAGTTAGTCTTATTAACATTCGTTGAAATCTTTAGTCAATTTCATTGAGACCATTCTCAATTTAAGTAATTTAATATCTTTGTATAACAGTACTGTTAGAAAACATAGATAACATACATTTCTAAGACTTCAAACCTATATAAAATACAACAATATTATCTAAGAGAATTTTACAGATAAGATTTTGAAGAATTTTTTTGGTGGGTGGGGGGGGCTTGAAGCACAAAACGTTTTTCAGACTCATCAGAAATAACTTTTCTGAACACACTGTAAAATGTTTTCATCAGCAAAATCTATTACCAATTTTGAGTATAGGAAATAAAAATAAAATGGGCAGAACTTAAACACAGAAAACTTGTTCACTAAATGGAATTTTAGAACATTTTTAAAACTCAAGCCCCCCCCCCCCCCCACACACACACACATTACTTGCAAAATAAATTTGCTAGCAGCTTCACTGTATAAAACTACGAGAAATTTTAGTACCGGTTCCACAACTGATGTACACATCAGTGTGCATAGAGCATATATTTCTGCAATCTGATTGCCAACCTAGATGAAAATGCTGTTTGCTCACTACACAAGTTTGAAGCCAACTTAGTGTTTACATTATAATGGAATTTTATTTCCACACCAAAACCTTTGCTCGTCTTGGCTTTCTCTACAGGAACAAGAGATACCGTTTTTTGAAAAAATGCTGAATGATCTTCGCTTTTTTTTTTTTTTTTTTTTTAAACGTCAGAGCTATTTTAGTTTTATTTATTGCAATTTTGCAAGAAGGATACCAGACTTTTTTAGACTTAATTTTCCAAACGACCTTGAACATATTTTATTTAAACAAAAGTTCCGAAAACAATTTCATATGAAGTTGGCAATGAACTATTCATTCTATAATAAGATGAGCACTAAACTAGCCATGCACACAAAACTAACAATTCAAAACTAAGTTGAAGCCTCACCTCTAAATGAATTCCAAGTTGGCAGCAGCATAGCAAATTCCTTTTTAGAACTTGAAATTCTGTCTATTATTTTTTGATCAATGCTAAGCATATGTCTTGGGTGAGAGTACAAGTTTCTTCTGAAATGGATTAAAACAAGAATCTTAAACATAAGAATTAAAAAGCTGTTAAAAGTTGACAAAAATATCCTACAAGGTATTTTTCTTAGTGTTCTTTATCTTAGCTTTTTATGCATTAGATACATCTCACAAGAAAGAGAGAAATATCTATTGTAAATGATGCTTTAAAAATAAAGCTTCCACCATGGAACTTATTTTAAAGCACCATTTACAATAATTTTGACACAAAAATTGATTTTAAATAATTTTGACACTTTTTGATAGAAGGAAATTACATATTCAGTTACATATGCATGAGGCTATCAGAGGTTTGAACTTTGGATTTGCTAATGATCTGTTGTTGGCATTAGTAAATAAATACTGCACAGGACCACTAAACTACTTATTTTACTGGTCCTGTTGGAGAGTTGTTTATTTACGTAAAACTATAACTTTTCTTCTCATCCAGAAATTAGGTAGCAGTTTTTGGCTGGACTTCTGAATCTCAATGTAACACGTAATTTAATGTATCAATTCTTGCATGCATGCTTCATAAGAATTTTGTTTGTTTGGAGGTTTAACAACTACCATGAGAAAGTTGAATAAGCAGTAAATGTGAGCAACTTTTCCATGAGCAACTTAATGGGCTATGAGCTACATAATTTCGGGCCACTGGTTCCAGGAAAGGAAGCCAGTACTGTAAAATAAACACAACATCCATGCCATACCGGGATTTGAACTTGCACTCATTGTGGACAAATGGTCAGAAGCCAGCGCTAAGCCTACTGCGTCACTGGGACAGCTGTAAATTTTATGCTATGTACTTAGAAAAAATTTCAATGCTGTCGTAACATTTTAGTGCTAGCTTCCTTTAGCAGCTCCATATAATTTATCTGAATTTCTTTATAAAACTCATGTTTTCCCATTATTTGTGATCTCATGATACTATGTTTCTGCAGAGCATGCACTTTTGGAGTTTAAATTTGGTTGCAAAATAAAAGAAAATCGGTACTTACCCACTGCGATGCTTCGGCAACCACCATTTGCAATAGCACGTAAAGTTGTTTTCACAGCACAGGTAATTCTTGGCAATTCAATTGCTGGTTGCCAACCGATCAGCTGTGGATGCGTAAACCTCTGAGCCGCACGCTGTCATATTACAGCTGAGCAGAAAGAGCTTTTTTTTTCTTTAATTTTATTTTGATTGGAGGTTTAACAACCACTGTGAGCAACTCAATGGGCTATATGCAGTCGCACTTCTTTAATTTAGGACCACTGGTTCCAGGGAAGGGAGAGAGCCAGTGCCATAAGAAACTCAACATCCATGCTTAATCAGGATTTGAACTCTGACCCAAGTCGGACGAATGATCAGAAACCATTGCTTAGACCACTGCGCCACCAGGGCAGCGAAAGAGCATTCAACTACCAAAGGTCACAGGAAAATGGATTGTTTCTCCCAGCTGAATATTAATCTATATATTCATCTTTTTGCCACGCGTGTCTGTTCTACTTTACGAATAGATCTTGCGAAGTTTAAATAAGATCAATGCTTTTAAAAATCAGTAAATATTTCCTTTCGACTGCAGAAAGGGCGTGGGACTGTAATGAAATACTGGAAGTTCTGGTTGCTTTGGGAATTCTTGCTGTGCAAAAGATCATCTTCAAGTCTTTTGATTTGCGATATTATGTGGCGCAGTTTGACTGGGCGATTCTCGCTTCTCACCAAAAGCTTCGTATTTTGTGGGCTGTATATTCAGCTACATTTTGTTTTGAGCTTTTCGAAATTCTGCTTCATTATGCCATCTTGCCAAGGTTGTTCGTGGAAATTGCTGCAATAACATGGAGCTTCGAGTTTTACCCATACACTGCTTATCAGTTGGTAACCAGAAGTTCCATGTAGCAGAAGACACCTATGCCATGAAAACAACTTGATGTGCTATATAGCAAATTATGGTTGCCGCTGCGTGTAGGTACCAATTTTCAAATTTCATTTTGACAATTTTAAACACCAAAAGTGTGTGCTCTGCAGAAACATGTGCTATTATATGGCCACAAATAATGGGAAAACATGGGTTTTATAAAGAAATTCCGGTAAATTACACAAAGCCGTTAAAGGAAACTAATAGCTACCTGTTTTTTATAAATAGAAATGCAAGTTCTTTTACACAAAGGAAATACCGAATGATAATAGAACAGTTTGGTTTTAGCCATCAGCCTGCTGCTTATCTTCTGCTGCACATTTAAAAAATATTACTGAACTATGTTATTCACCAATAATTTTATTTCAAGAGCTTTCCACCTGTTCCAGGTGTTATTCATGGCTGGCAGAGGTAGGGTGCCGCCCTGAGGATATAACTGATAGTTCACAAATCTATATCAGTTACTATTAAAGGGAAAACAAACTACTTTGCAGCTAAAGAATGTCAAAAAATATGGCCAAACGCAATTCGAAATTGTTTTTATTTTAATTTTTTAAATAGAGCTATTACAAACAAATACATAAAATGAAAAAAAAAACAAACCTGAGGCATGAGGAAGCATCAGGCTGTGTGTGCCAAATGTTTTGATGTGCAAATGTCCCCAATGCTTGCTTTAGAGCTCTCCAATTTAGCATGATGTTTTGGGGGCATGCTGTTATTTGAAAAAAGAACAGCTTTTTTTTTTGTTGTTTAAAAAACACATAGCAGCACCTTAATTATATCATTCTAACAAATGCACTGCACAAAGTGTAACAGTGGAGCTAATTTCTGTGGCCCGTGATTGTGAGTGTGTAGAAGTCTAATGCAAATGTAGACTACTCGATATACTAAAATTAGAATGCCTACCCCAGTATTTTACTGAGGTATGTATAGAATTTTTTTAACTAGAATTGAGATATATATGTATGTATGCATGTATATATATATTATATATATATATACATACAGCACTTGACAAATATGTTCCAGATCTAGAAGCCAGATGAAGTCAAATTTAAAAAAAATGCATGATGCCTGTTGATGATGCTAAGCCAAAAAATAATAACTACATCTGTTGTCAATTTCCTTTTTTTTTTTTTAACCCAAAGCACTTATTTGCAAAACAAAGTTCCAATTTGCTTCATAATTTTGTTTTCCCACTCATCCATTGCTGATCTCAAAAAATTAAAATTTAAGATTTTGATTTTATTAAAATACTATTTGCAGAAGTCATATTTTGTACATATTAATTCAAAGTACTGTACTTTTACCTTTGTGTAACCTGCAGACCACAAAATTCACACAAGAAGTTTCTTTCTAAGATCCACGGTGGTGTATAATACACAAGGCTGTGAAAAAAATGCGACATATAATCCATAGAAAATGTGCCACCATCTGTCGTGTTAATCATGAACCATAATTTCTGGCAGAAAAGCCACGATTCACAGGATGACTGACTCAGAAGTCCAAAGATGAAGAAAAAAACTATCAGCTTATAAAAAAGTAACTAATTTGTAAGTACTTTTGAGTTACTTTTAAATAAACAAAGAAACTCATATCCCTGGGTTTTGCAGCATTACTGTAGTTCATTAGTTAGACCTAATAAATCTGTAGTATTTATCTTTTTTTTTATGTCTCAAAATAAAAAAAATGAGAATGTGATATTGCAAAATGGTTAAGTGCCATGGAATAGCTCTGTGTGCTGCTCACAACACAGACTCCCACATGCACAAATATATAGACTTTGTTGCATCATATTTTATGTCAGAATGCTTGTAACTAAAAAAAAATCTTGCATCTCTTGACGGTCCTCTATTGCGGCGTTTGTGTTACGTTTTTCCTGTTACATTTTTGGTACTTTTCCAATCACACCTCTCCTGACAATACCCTCACATATTTTCTTAAATGCTGTACCAATTTTTTTTAAATTATTTTACTCTACCAGTATTTGCAGTACCTAAATTTATTACTTCTTAACAGATAATCTGCAAATTATGCAACACAAATTACATTATTTACTAGAAATTGTAAAGTCTGAAATAAAAAATATTTGCTGCCAGGGACAAAAATCTAAGTGCCTGGCACCTAGGATATGTCAAGTATGGATATACATATATAGCAACTATGTTAATACTAAGCAGGGGTTGCACTGGCTTTTCTAAAGTTTTTGCCAATTTAGTCGCCAAATTCAATTTTTTTTTTTTTTTCACCAAAGTGTTATAACATAATGAAACGGTAATCGCCAAAGGTTTTTTCCATTACCAAAATGATTTCGTTTTGCGAAAATTGCTAAGATGGCAATCGGCAGTGCGACCCCTGCTAAGTTTACATTATAAAAAGGAACAGATTGCTCTACTATTCAAATTTGCACGTGGTCAAATCTTTATAAAACATAGTTAAGGCACTAGGATACCATATCGGAGGTTCCTGGGTCAATTTCATCTAGAAATAGGATTTGATTTTCCTAGGGCACCACCAGACGTAGACAAAAATACCCCTCCTCTAGAGGTCTGCAAGGGCCTAATTTGGTGAGCCTGGCCCAAGCACTGGTATTCAAGACCCAGCCCGTTTCAAATATCAGACATTCAGCCCGGGCCCATCAATTGCCTCTCTTATTTAGTCTTGGCTTGGCTTGTGATGTGCCATTTGGTATTATTTTGTTTTTCTATTGTATTTTATGAAAATGTGAAAATTAAGTAATGAAATGGGATATTATTGAAAATTTTAAGTTGAATGTAGTAAGCCTAAAAATATTAACTAAACTTTGACAATTACCAAAAAATATAATTAATTAATAACAAGGAACTGTACACCAATTACAATTAAAATAGTACTAGAGATCCAAATTTCTTGGTAAACTTAGAATATAAATCAAAGTTTCCAAGCTTTCGCACATCAACCAGATGGCTTTTTCAAGGAAAGTAGACAGCCATAAACTTTAAAAAGAGAGAAAAAGGAAGACTAAACGCATTCAGAATATCCATTTCTCTGAACTAGTAAGCTGTAACACTACAAAAGATCAGATTAGGGATAGGAGAAAAAATCTATGCCGTCCCACCGTCATAGAAAAACACCCTCACCCCACTGCAGACACCCTCTGCCCCCCCCATATCCTACACAACACTCACGGAGTGTGGCAAATTTTTTTGCTGTCAACAAGCCCCAAAATGGTTTTACCATCTAAACTTCAGATTGGTGAAAACACTGTGCACGCCTCTGCCTCTTGTTGCTTTTCTTACGACGCCCTGGGCTGTCATGGAAGTAAGTAAAACCTTCGAAACAGTTTAACACACCAGGAAATCCAGGAATTTTTTTCTTCTTTACCATTGCGATAAAAAGAATGGGTCGACTTGGCCCAGCCCGTTGCTTTGTTCTCTAAACTACAAAAAGGCCTGACCTCGCCCGTGCAGACCTCTACCCCCCTCGCCCCAATTTGTGCCACAGGGCTAAGTTTACAGTGAACTCTAACTTCACAGTCTGATTGCTCACTAAGTATAAATACAGAGAGGGCTCCCTCCCCCCATTATACACAAAAATCAATGGTTCCCTTTTTCAGAGCTAGTACATTAAGGACAAGCTTTTTTTGGCCAACCTTCCGAAAGTGGCCCGCTCCGATAGATGGCGCTCTGGCTACGCACATTTCACAGTCAACCACTCCCTCAACTTCATTGATCCCATCACAGGGGCGCATACACAAGGAGTAGAGAGCAATTGGCGTCCCCTTAAGCATCAGTTAACACAGGGCAACCACAAAATGTACTTGGCAGACCATATTATGGAATATTTATTCCGACGGAATTGCCCAATTTCCTGAGAACATTGCTTTGAAGTCCTGATTCGTGCGATCAGGCAGTTCTTCCCCGGCAGATAAAGGTTTTCTGGCTTTTATTCTGCTAAGTAGACAGTTTCAGATTCATGAGGAAAACTCACTTTTCCGTCGTAATAAATATTTTACACATATGCAAGAATGTACATTCACCTAAAATCCATATTATTCACTTCCTTTGCCCATTTCATAACGTTACGCTACGCGTCACGATTTAAGCGATAACGTGTCGCCATCTATCGTCGCTTCAGAAACTACTTTTGGGCCACTTTCGAAAGGTTTACCCTTTTTTTTTCGACCCGTGGGGAAGTAAAGATTTTTGTGTACCACTGATTAACAAAATCTGGTGGTCCAGTATGAAGTTTACTAATAATGCTAATTGATAGTTCACTCATAATACTAATCATCAGGTTGTTCAGAAAATAATGGCAGATTTTCTGAGATGCCATATTCAACTTTCCCACAATGCTTGCAAAGTTTCATTCCAGTGACATTAGCCAACGAGATAAGGAGGGCTGAGGAGTGAGTACGGCATTCGGTCACTGATAACAATGTTCTGAAGGCAAATCCCAACATCAGTCAGTGAACTCGCCAAACAGTACAAGGTGTTGGTGCCAATCATTTCCATCAAATTGGTAAGGCCAAGAAGCTCGATAAGTTGGTCCCACACAAACTAATGGAACATCAGAAACAATGGTTCAAAAAGTGCAGTAACCTTCTGCTTCAAAAAGTAGACCCTACTTGATCGCATTGTAACTTGTTTTGAAAAGTGGGTGCTATGTGACAACTGTAAGCAATCTGGACAGTGGCTGAACCTTGTTGAACCACCAAAACATTATCTTAAACCAAGGTTGATGCAAAAAGTCTTGACAGTGTGTGGGATTGTTCAGTGTTATACACTAAAGGTTCTGGAATGCTGATGAAAGCATTACCTCAGTTACATACTGTAAAGAAATTGACAATGCACCAGAAGTTGTGTTCCAAACAGTCATCTTTGGTGAACAGGGAGGGTCCTTTTCTCCTCCATGTTAACGCAAGACCACATGTGTCACATATGACAAAACAGAAATGATACGAACTGAGGTTCAAACCCATCCCACATCCTGCCTACGCGCCTGACTTGGCACCTACGGATTTCCACCTGTTCATGCATTTTAGCAATTACGTCAAGGACAGGACCTTCAGGAACAGAGAGGAGGCTGAAATTGCATTCTGGGAATTTCTTGTATCCAGGAGCCAGATATCTTATGGACTGGCATTAAAGCACTTGTTCCACAACAAACGCTTGCGAAATGGTTACTTTCGAAGGTGCAGAGCAAGCATGTTGTGTGTTTTGGTTTGAGGAAACAATGTCTGCGACACAAAGTTCAAAGGAATTTTCGCACACAATATGGCAAATAATATCTGAATAGGGGTACATTCTGTGTGTGTGGCACAATAATTTTGTGGAAACGGGCTGTTATATTCGTCATTTGATGGCGTACCCAAACACCTGTTTTCCAGATGGGTGGATTGGTAGAGGTGAGCCAGTAGCATAGCCACCTCATTCCACAGTTATTCCAGATATGCATAGTTGTATAGCCCCATTCAAAACACCCTGTATTTTTTCAACAGAGTAGTTGAAAAAAATACAGTCCTAGCACTAGGAAGTAATGAGCAGACTGTAAGGTAGAAAAGAAACTGCAAATGGTGGCATTTTTTTCCTTGATCAAAATGTCAGTTAAGGAACAGTTATTTCATTTTGTAAATATTTGTTTACGTGCCCCATGAAGGGTAAATGTCTAAGTAATTGCACGCATGTATTTGTATTCAGATATCTTTATTAAGCTTTTTAGATTTAAACTATGTTTTAAAAGTATAACAAGGAAAAATAATAAAAAAAATATTAATCAGCCTTGTTATTGTGGGCCTCCTTTATTTAAACAATCAAGTTTTATAAACCAATGTTTTTCTTTCTTCATAATGATGCCTTACACAACAGAGTAAGAAAGTATGATTTATTCACTTATTTCATTAAATTAAATTTATTTTCTAATTCTTGTAACTTTCAGTCATGGTAGTGTCAAACGGGAAGTAAAACAGGAGTGTTTCTAAAGTGTGATAGTTTTTCTCTGTGCCTACATTTTTTCAAGGTAAAATTGCATTTTGAATGTTTAAATTCTCATCTACATTTGATCATATATATATATATCTTATGATTTATTCAGACTCTCACAACTTGTGGTTTTTGTAATCGTTTTTCTGTTTTTTGTGGCAGATGACGAGCGTGGGTTGAGCAAGGAAACTTATAGATGCATGCAAAACTAAGTGATTCATCATGCAACTCTGAGGAAGTTATGATAATAAAAATTTTTTTGGTGGGCTTTTTTTTTTTTTTTTTTGATTGGAGGTTTAACGACCACCGCGAGCAACTCAATGGGCTATAAGCAGTCGCCCGTCCCTAATTTAGGGTCACTGGTTCCAGGGAAGGGAGAGAGCCAGTGCCGTAAGACAAACACAACATCCATGCCTCACCGGGATTTTAACCCGGTCCCCTGTCGAATGAATGATCAGAAGCCATTGCCTAGACCACTGTGTCACCGGGGCAGTGAAAACAGAAATAGAGTCAAGTAGTACAAATTGTGTATGCATCAGCTATCGTGGTCACAATATCTAGAAATATTGTTCTCACAATAAATTCATCACCTGAGTAAAACCATTTTTCAGATGGTGCATGTTATTCAATTGCATTATAACCCTTTTGTATTTTGTTAAGTAGGTTTTTCTTAGTTTGGAACTGAACATATAATTTTGATATTGAAAAAAAAAAACACTAAAAGAAACTATTTTAATAAGGGTATATTTTTAAAAGGTTACTAGACAAGCATACTAAAATTTAGAATTGTTTTAAGGCATGAATAAAGTACTTTCTTCAGAAACTTTCATTCAGCAAAACTTTAGGCATGTAACTACATTCTGTACAACATTTCAAAAGTTTAGCAGCAAAAACTATGCTTACCTGTATCATTATTCCAGGCTTTGACTTTTTTGGAAGGTATTCCATGCTTTCTTCTTCTAATAATTTTCACATTCAACTAATGAGTCACGTAGAAAGCAAAAAAACTACATGGCCATGTTATTATACAAAGCTGATATTTGAGACTAATTTAAAATTCCGACAGAGCAAAAGTAAATTTCCGTCTTTACTGGGTGGTATGTAAAAAGGTTATGAGAAGTAAATACAAATGATCAACAAGTTGTTTTTTTCAATTTTCCTTGAATAAGCCAGTTGCCTGGATGAAGCAATTTGTCAGATGATGATCATGCATCCCATAAACAAATGCACTGCATCCTGGAGAATTAACCAAGCAACAAAATTATGGGTAAATGTGTACTTTAGCGTCCTGCAAAGTTACGTAGTAGAATTAGTTTGTTTCTCACATACAATCCAAAATGTCACCAGTCCAAAAGTTATGAATTTATCGTAAAATTCCATCACTTACACGATAGTACCATTAATAGTACAGGTAGTCGTTAAAAGTACTTTATATCTGTTAGCGGCAAACATACGCTAAAAGCAGATAAGTGCCCAGTCTTAACTCATGCCTAGACCAACGTGTAACCGAATAGTTAGCATATGTCCACATGAACTTTCCTGTTAAACTGTAATCAAAAAGTTTCCAAATGAAAAAAAGCACTAGTCTCCTACAGTACAGAAAAACTTTGGACAAACAGATACAAAACGTTAGGGAAAGATATTGAATAGGAATAAAGTGAAGTGATATGCAGCGAACTTAACGTAGAAATTAAGCCTAACATACAAACAATCCGGCGAAGTGCTCAACGCCAAATAAAATTAACTGAAATTGAAAGAAAAACAAAGAATGATAAATCTCGGAAGTGGAACACGGAAATTCTAACCTCGTAATAATAATTTAGTGGAACTGAGAATGATTAATATGTCTTGTAATGCTGAGATTACAAATCCCGTTTGCTCGTTATTTTGCTAAGCTCTACCAAATTACTTCGAAACGCGAGGCTAAGTGTTTGAGCATGCGCGTCAAGTAGTTCAGTAGCTCGGCGCGTTGCCATCCCCAAAACTGTAGATTTTACAGTTTTAAACTGTTAAAAGTGGTTACGGCATTTTTCTGTAGCGATTTACAGTAATTTTCTGTAAAAACTACAACTTTTTTTTACAGTGCATGTGCGTCCTGCGGGGCAGGCACGTCACAGAGGACAATGGCCTTCCCCGGTAGCTACGGCCCTGTTATGCGCACATATAATGCAAATAATTGCACTGCCGTAGTTTTTTTTTTTTTTAATTGGAGGTTTAACGACCACCGTAAGCAACTCAATGGGATATAAGCAGTCGCCCGTCCCTAATTTAGGGCCACTGTTTCCAGGGAAGGGAGATAGCCAGTGCCATAAGACAAACACTACATTCATGCCTCATCAGAATTCGAACCCGAACCCCTGTCAAACGAATGATCAGAAACCATCGCTTAGACCACTGCGCTACCTGCCGGAGTTCTGTTAATATGAAAGAGTAAATCAGTGATCGTTTTTTATCTGTTGGAGCTTTAAAAGTTGATACACTTTTTTTTATATGTCGAATAACCTGTCCTATGGTTCGCTACAAAAGGTTTTCTCCCCGTGTGAGAAACGTACGAATTGAACCGATCCTGGTCCGCTACACAGCTCATCTATAAACTTTAGGGTTCTTCCAAATTAAAAGGAGTTGACGAGCTTTAACTCCTCTAGAGAAACTTCAGCCTTTCTGGAGTTTGAATACCAGACGATAAATTAAGAAAAAATACTTGTGATAATTAGATTCGCACTGATGAAATCATAAAGGGTATGTATTCCTACGGCGATTAGGTTAAACGATCAACCATCGCCCCCATGCACGCCACCTGGCGAACCTTGACATGAACCATTTTTGTTTTTTGTTTGGAGATTTAACGACCAAGCAGCACGCTGGACTATAAGCAGGCACCCGTCCCTAATTTAGGACCACTGGTTCCAGGAAAAGGAAACAGCCAATGCCGAAAGACACACAACACTCATACATCACCGAGATTGGAACCGGAACCACGGACGATTGGTCATAAGTTATCACTTAAACCACTGCGCCACAGAGGCAGCTCCATTTTTCTATTACAGTATGGAGACCTGTATCACGTGACTAACATGCACCGTGGGCTCAGCCAATAGGGTGTACAGTCTTTCTACTTCTATCTCATTGGTGTTAACAATCAAACAAGTTACTGGACGTTGATGGCCTAGTGGTCAACGTTTGTACCTGCCAAAGAGAAATCTCGGGTTCGATCCCAGCAGGTACGAAAGCTCGAACCACTAAATATCCGCCGTGCGTCGGATGGACACGTTAAGCCGTCATACCCCGCGTACTGCTCCCCCTCCCCCTGTAACAAGTAAGGGTGTCTACCTCGCTTCCATGTCACATTCCTATTGGGCACTCTAGCTCAAAATCTCCTGCCTTCCTATTTCCAAGGGTTGCTTAAGACCTGGGGTGAAATATTCCCTTCCTAAAATCTTCTACATATGATCTGATAAGACGTCAAAAGTCTGGTGATGCAGTGTTGTCGCTACTAGATTGCCTTTACACCGTTACTCAATTTTCAGAACCTCAGCGTCTTGCAATATGCCAAGAAATGTATAGAACTGAAAGACGAAATATAAGAAATTAGTTTATTAAAAAAACAAATTAAGAACACAAAAATGTAGCAAAATAACTTCCCATTCTATATTTGTTTCAAAGGGATGGTTGTTGTTGCGTCGGACGACGTCGCCATCATTCAAGCTGATGATTTTGGAAGGCGTTCATATACATGGAGAGGTTAGAGTGAAAATAAAAGAAAAAACTACCTATCTAGCGGAATGCAAAATATATATATATAAAAAGATTGTATGTTCTGCTAATGTTTACACCCTCTCCGTGAATTCCTCCCGATAATACAGGGCGAGAGAATTAACGGAAAAAGGTGTCACCATTCTCTTTTTGGTTGAACTAATTCGGCAACACCTTTTCCAAAATTTACAAAAACTGGGGTTTCCTTTCTTAATACACATATGAGATATATGCAGTCGCCCTCACCTATTTTTTTGGTTGAAATTCGAAAGTATGCGGGAGTAACATGGAATAGACTGGCACAAGACAGACCGTTGTGGAAGAAACTTTGGGAGACCTTCATCCAGCAGTGGATTGATTATGGTTGACAATGATGACATGAAAATTGAATTTTTTTTAAAAACTATAACAGTAAGCAATTGCACTACATTATTTCTAAATGATAAGCAATTATTAGATAAATTTGCTTCAATGAAATTAATTTTTTGCAGAATGATAATTTATTTTTTAAGACAGAAAAACAATCTGCATGCGTTTATTGTGCTGTTTCTGTGGCGAAGATATTTTAAAAACTTCTGCGCTGTCTAGAGTTGAAGTTCCATCTTACTTTATATGAAAGGAATATATGTACAACCAAAACTGTATTTGATTATCTTAATGTTCTTGGCACCAAATAGGAGCTCCCCTACACAATCTTAGTGTAAGTTTTCATTTTTACCTTACAGGTAAATAGCTAAAAATTTATTTTTATTATACTGCTATTATTGATTTATTCCCTTCTTTAGTATATTTTGAAATAAAAATCCTGATAAAGTGCTACTGTGTGAATATCAAATTTTTTATCCACCCCCCCCCACCCCAACCCTCTTCCTGGTCAACTGTCTATCACGGAATTTTAATTTAAAACGGCCGCCCCGGTGGCGCAGTGGTCTAAGGCGCTGGCCTCTGATCATTCGTCCGGGTTCGAATCCCGGTCAGGCATGGATGTTGTGTTTGTCTTACGGCACTGGCTCTCCCCCTTCCCTGGAACCAGTGACTCTAAATTAGGGACGGGCGACTGCTTATAGCCCATTGAGTTGCTCACGGTGGTCGTTAAACCTCCAATCAAAAAAAATAAAAAAATAATTAAAACGTCAAAATTTGATGCATTTGTTTTTTTTATATTTTCTCTTTATAGGATACCTGAAAGTTAACATTTTGAAATCTTTTACAGGAGGTTAAAGAAAACAGTTTTTTAAACTTATAACTTAACCTTGATTTACGTTATGCGAGATTTGTAGTGCAACTTCCAAATGCCCAGTTGAATAGATGTTAAAATAAGGGTAAATGCGATGCACTAATTACAGCTGATAGCTCACTTTAAATTGAGGCTTATAGGGCCAGACGAAACATATACAAAAAGCGAAATCAACGTAACTTTTTATTGGTCGTAACTCTTAGACGAAATCACTTACATAACGTTTTATTGGTCAAGCAACTCTTAGACGAAATCACTTACGTAACTTTTCATTGGTCCAGTAACTCTTAGACGAAATCACTTACATAACTTTTTATTGGTCCAGCAACTCTT
Organism: Macrothele yani; assembly: GCA_039090855.1. Taxonomy (NCBI): domain Eukaryota; kingdom Metazoa; phylum Arthropoda; class Arachnida; order Araneae; family Macrothelidae; genus Macrothele; species Macrothele yani. The sequence goes on from CM077009.1 coordinate 163,695,619, forward strand.
AGACGAAATCACTTACGTAACTTCTTATTGGTCCAGCAACTCTTAGACGAAATCACTTACGTAACTTCTTATTGGTCCAGCAACTCTTAGACGAAATCACTTACGTAACTTTTTATTGGTCCAGCAACTCTTAGACGAAATCACTTACGTAACTTTTTATTGGTCCAGCAACTCTTAGACGAAATCACAAACATATCACGGCGAGGTGCACACACATACACTTCACAACGTAGTTTGGCTGACGGTAATAAAAATCCATGTATAACTTCACATATTCTGTATTGACCAAAGTCACCGGACACCTAGAAGAGAAACACAACATAGCATGTATTCACATATATTAGTACGGTGTTGGTCCACCTTTGACCTTAATGCATGAACTGACCCTTCGAGACATGCTTTCGACACGGTTTTGGAACACAGCAATAGGTATGCGCTTCCATTCAGTACATAATTTTTTTGATTGGAGGTTTAACGACCACCGTGAGCAACTCAATGGGCTATAAGCAGTCGCCCGTCCCTAATTTAGGGTCACTGGTTCCAGGAAAGGTAGAGAGCCAGTGCCGTAAGACAAACACAACATCCATGCCTCACCGGGATTCAAACCCGGGCCCCGTTCGAACCAGTACATAATGCTGCCGCTAACTTTTGCTTAGTGGCAGGTCTTGGTTTCAAACTTCTTATGCGGCGCTCTAATTCACCCCACAGGTGCTCTATGGTATTAAGATCAGCATTCTGTGCTGGCCAGTCCACACACGATAAGGAATTATCATCAAACCACGTCGTAACAGTCTTTACTTTATGGCTCGGTGCATTATCTTGCTGGTACCAACAAGGCTTGGTTCCATAGTATTGCCACAAAGTTGGTAGGGCACAATTGTCCAGAATATCGAGGTAGACGTGCTGGTTAACAGGTTTGTCCACGATAACCAATGGGTCGGGAACATACCACGAAAAACACCCCCACACGAGTACACTACTAGCTCCAAACTTGACCGTAGGAACAGTACACTGTGGTTAATAGCGTTTCTTCGGCTGCCACCGTATCCACACATGGCCATCGGACTGATGGATCGTGTATCTGGATTCATCAGTCCATAGGACCCATTTCCATTGATCTACAGTCCACGATAAATGTTCTTTAGACTATGCTAAACGACAAGTAGCAGTCAGAGTGAAGATGAAAAGCTTATGAGCAGCCGCACGACCACGGTAACCCATTTAATGAAGTTCTCTGCGAGTGGTACATGTACATACTGAGGAGGCATCTCAGAAATCTCTGTCGATTAATTGTACCATGTCTGCCGGTACGTTTTGCTGCTTCAGTCAGGCCATGTGTCTTTCACTTAGTCAGTACATCCAAAACAGTTGACTTGGATATGTTGAAACGTCTCTCGGTTTATCTTATGGACAATCCACTAATATAACACCCAACAATCTTTCCTTTCTCGAAGTCAGTTTTCTCCTGCCGCGACATTTTAACTCAACCTCCTATTGCGATATGATCGCGGTCAGGTGCAGGCTTGTTTTTATACCGGTTGCATCTGTACCGCGCATCTTAACAACGCAGCGGATCCGTTCATTTGCTTTTGAAGGAGTGTCCGTTGACTTGTCAATATAGTGTATAAGGTGTGCTGTAGGCAACCTGAAAACATATCACTCGTTGTGCTGTCATGAATAAAAGGAGCGATTTATCAGATTTGCAAAAAAAGGATTATTATTGGCTTTCGGGCCAAAGGGTGGCAGTATTTCTGAAACAGCGCAGATTGTGAACTGTCCGCGTGCTGGCATGGTTAAAGTGTGTCGTGATTGAAGAAATGGCACCACTGAGAAGCGATATGGAAACTGCGAAGCACCACGTTCCATTGATGTGAACGTTGGCTTTGAAGGTGCGTGAGGGACGATCAACACACTACAGTGCAGCCACTCATTGGCCGAATGAACCAGAGGGCTTTAGGAAATGTGCTTAAAACGACAGTTTAGCGAACCCTGCTGCGTATGGGGCTCCAATGCGGACAGATGGTCACTGCATCTATGCTAACAAAGGTGCATTGGCAGAAAAGGCTTACATTTGCACCCCAGTATAGGAATTGGACTTCTGCTGATCGCAAAGGATTGCCGTCTCCGATGAGTCACGTTTTCTGCTTCATCGAACGGATGGACGTTGTCGTATAAGGCGAAAAGCCTCGGAGAATGCTCTTCAACCATTGCTGGCAGAACCAGGCCCTGATTGCCGACTAGGCCCGTAAGGCACGGGCCTAGTCGGTAATCAGGGCCTGGCTCTGAAGCTTGGGGAGGAAATACTAAGATTTTGGGGGCCTTTAGGGCCCCCAACTGTATCCGGCAGATAGAAGGATTTGTGTGTGGCGCAAACCCCATGCAACAACCATGGATCCCACCTGTCAACAGATACTGTACCGGCTGATGGGGGGTCTGTAATGGTATGGGGTGTGTTTCTTTGGACTTCACTGGGACCCTTGGTAAGTCTACAAATATCTCTGACCAGCCAATGCTATGTGCGCATCCTTTCTGACGAGGTACACCGGTTCGTGTCCTCCATTCATTCTGATGGGTAAGGCCTGTTCCAAAAGGATAATGCACTTCCACACAAGTGTCGGGATGACACATTATGGTTAGAGGAGCATTCATCTGAGTTTGGGGTGTTGCCATTTCCACCCAAGTCTCCAGATCTGAACGTGACATAACACATTTGGGATGCCACGCAACGCGCTATTGAACACAGAAATCAGAGACCTCAGAATACACCCAAATTGTGGAATACTCTGCAGGAAGTATGGTGTGCATTACCTACAGCATATTTCCAGAAGCTAGTGGAGTTTATGCCCTGTCGTATATCTTCTGCAGTCCTGTGTCCGGGGGGGGTACCAAGTATTAGACTGGTGTACCAGTTTTTCTGGCACCTCAGTGGATTTACATTCAAATTAAATTGTTAGAATTAATCTGCCAGGTCATGAAAAGGTGAGTTATACGAGTAAAACGATTCTTGACAGCCGACGATGGTCACATTCCCCCAATGTCTTTTTATGGCTACACTGGTATCGTAGGTTGGAGGTTTTGCCGGAATTCTTGTAGTCACGATACACACTTGCAATGGTCGTCCTGAAAATCCGAACTTCATTTCTACCTCCGAAATACTACGACTCATCTCACGAGTGCCAACTATGACACCGCTTTGAAAATCGCTTAAATTGTTACTTTTCATTCTCATGCCAAAAACAGCTCTGACAGCTGGCAAATATGTCTATCGCTTTTTATACGCACTGGCGGATGCAACCGAGTACGTGCATAGGTGACGTTGCTAAGTATTTTGCATAAGCTCTTCAGTACCAGTTTTTCTGGCACTTCAGTGTATACTGCTCTGTGAACTTCACCTGCACCACCATTGAGCCTTCAGACGAGTTCATTTCTCTAAACTGGGGGTGGTCATAATGTAATGGCTTATCGGTGTACTGTCTCATGATGGTATGTGTGATCAGTGCTTTTCTAAACAAACCACACAAATACGCAAAGCTACTAATAGTTGGAAATCCATCCCAGAAAAATAAAAATAAGAAACACAATCTTGGTCAAGCTAAAATGTATCCCATGCAGTTTTATATCTGTACATGCAAATGCTTTCAAAACTCACCTCCAAATAAAAATGTTTTGCAGCATATTTTACACTCATCTACATAACAGCCACATATGTGCACAAACATTTTGCTGTAAATTTCTTAACAATCATCAGAGTTCTCACCTGTATGAGAAAGTAAGTGCTGTGAAAGATTTTTTTTGTATGTAAATTTCTTACGGCATATTTTACACTCGTGGGGTTTTTCACCTGTGTGGCTGAGCAAATGTCGTGGAAGGTGGCTCTTGTGTGCAAATCTTTTGTGACAAATTTCACACTCGTAAGGTTTTTCACCGGTATGCATCACCAAATGCCTCAAACGAGAAACCCTGTGTGCAAATTTCTTGTGGCAGATTTCGCACTCGTAGGGTTTTTCACCTGTATGAATGACCATGTGCTGCGAAAGCAGGCTCTTGTGCGCAAAACTCTTGCAACAGGTTGTACATTCATAGGGTTTTTCGCCAGTGTGAGTCAGCATATGACGTGAAAGACTACCCATCTTTGGAAATTTCTTGTGACATATTTCACACTCGTGAGGCCTCATACCGGAATGAGTAAGCAAATGCTGTGAAAGATGACTCTTAAAGGCAAATTTCTTGTGACATGTTTGACACTCATGGGGTTTTTCACCTGTATGAGTTAGCATGTGTCTAGAAAGAGAACATCTGTGTGCAAATTTCAGGCAACATATTTCACACTCGTACGGCTTCTCACCTGTATGAGTCAGCAAATGCTGTGAAAGAGTTCTCTTCTGTGTGAATTTCTTATGGCATACTCCACATTCGTGAGGTTTTTCACCAGTATGTGTGAGCAAATGTTCCGAAAGAGAACATTTGTGTGAAAATTTCTTGCAACACAGATTACACTCATAAGGTTTCTCATCCGTATGGGAAGGCAAATGCCTAACAAGCGCGCTTCTAGAAGAAAACTTCTTCGAGCAAGCTTTACATTGATGCGTTACCACAGGCTTTGTATGAGTGAGAACATGCTTTATAAAACCACTTTTCAGAGTAAACTTTTGAGCTCTGGGTAAGGTGGTCTGAAGTGGATTATTTCTCTGTGTAAATATCACTTTCCCTTTAAAGGATTTCTCATTAGCTTGCACAAGTTTATTTGGACCAAGTACACAGGCAGTAGTATCTTCCATGGAAGCTGCCATGTCTGACAAACAAAAGCAGAGATCTTAAAAATCTTACACCTTGTCAACAATTGTCTTAAATTTATATCCACATTTGAAGTTCTCACCTTCCCTATATTTTCTTCGTGTCCTGCTCTTATCCCTATAGCTTTGAATTACTTCTATTACCTAAATACGATTTTGCAACATTACCATGAACTGTAAAATGCTGACAGCAGAGTGTGAAATAAAGGCTATTTTCTCTGCATAGTAAACTCCCCCCCCTTATTTAACTGTAAGCTTCCTTTCACTATAGTGCCTTTACTGTTAATCATTATTTGTAAGCTGTCCTCCCCTCTTTCAGTATAGTTCCTCACCAAACTTGAACTTAATAACTATACTATTATCCTAATACTCAAATTTCATCCTTACAAAAAACTGCTTTGTAAGTAAACCGGAGAGCATAAACTGCCTGCAAAGCAGTTATACCATATAATCTAAATTTCAGTACTTCAAATACCTGTCGGTTACCGTCACTGTACATAAAACTAGTTTTACAGCACTAGATAGTACTCACTATGGATGAAAATCAAATCTAAAAATGCCGAACTCTCACGGACTGTTTTCAATACAATCATAGTACGTTAGACATAAATTACGTTTCTGCTATGAACCCTAGTGTTTTTAATAACACGCAAAACAGTATATTATAATTCAACGGTACGAAGTACACAACCAATTTAACAAATTGGCAGAATTTCCCAATCTATCACGGTTGCCAACTTATTAGAAACAATCAAGTAACTTAAAGTAAATCAGAAAAAGATCTCGACGTTTTTTTTTCTTTTTTTTTTTTGATTGGAGGTTTAACGACCACCGTGAGCAACTCAAAGGGCTATAAGCAGTCGCCCGTCCCTAATTTAGGGTCACTGGCTCCAGGGAAGGGAGAGAGCCAGTGCCGTAAGACAAACACAACATCCATGCCTGACCGGGATTCGAACCCGGACCCCTTACGGACGAATGATCAGAGGCCAGCGCCTTAGACCACTGCGCCATCGGGGCGGCCTCGACGTTCTGCCATGCATTCTTATGTTTTTTTATTTGGTTGGAGGTTTAACGACCACCGTGAGCAACTCAATGGGCTATAAGCAGTCGCCCGTCCCTCATTTAGGGTAACTGGTTCCAGGGAAGGGAGAGAACCAGTGCCGTAAGACAAACACAACATCCATGCCTGACCGGGATTCGAACCCGGACCCCTTACGGACGAATGATTAGAGGCCAGCGCCTTAGACCACTGCGCCACCGGGGCGGCATTCTTATGTTTACTATAAACACGCAAAACAGTATATTGTTAACAAGGAGGTTAAAATAATACTTCTAGAAGTGCTCTGAGTCTCGTGGAAATTTTACATTGCTTTTTTTGGATTGAAGGTTTTTTTTTGTTTTTTTTTAATTAGAGGTTTAACGACCACCGTGAGCAACTCAATGGGCTATAAGCAGTCGCCCGTCCCCAATTTAGGGTCACTGGTTCCAGGGAAGGGAGAGAACCAGTGCCGTAAGACAAACACAACATCCATGCCTGACCGGGATTCGAACCCGGACCCCTTACGGACGAATGATCAGAGGCCAGCGCCTTAGACCACTGCGCCACCGGGGCGGCGATTTAAGGTTTAACGACCACCGTTAACAACTCAATGGGCTATAAGCAGTCGCCCATCCCTAATTTAGGGCTTCTGGTTCCAGGGAAGGGAGGGAGCAAGTGCCGTAAGACAAACACAACATCCATATGCCTCACCGGGATTCGAACCCGGACCACTTTCGGACGACTGATCAGAAGCCACCGCTTAGACAACTGCGCCATCGGGGCGGCTGAGATTGTTTTTTTTTTTTTTTTTTTTTTTTTTGGAGGTTTAACGACCACCGTGAGCAACTCAATGGGCTATAAGCAGTCGCCCGTCCCTAATCTAGCGTCACTGGTTCCAGGGAAGGGAGAGAGCCAGTGCCGTAAGACAAACACAACATCCATGCCTGACCGGGATTCGAACACAGACCCCTTACGGACGAATGATCATAGGCCAGCGCCTTAGACCATTGCGCCACCTGAGATTGTTTACACGATACCTATGCAATTTCAACTGCTTATGTTTACACGATACCTATGCAATTACAGCTTTCAATTTGAACGTTATGTTTTGTTTAGAATTCGTATTAACATTCGTGCATATTCGTTTGAAATAAAAAGGGAAAAGAGCCTCAAAATATTTCAGTATTTTATAAAATTCAGCATTTTCTCACACATTGGCAGGAAGTTACGATGCGACATTGAAAACATTTGCGAAGAAAGAAAGCGATTCGGCCAACACAAAATGCATTACAATGCCTTGAAAACCATAAGCTTTCCCCCACACTTTAACGGCTGTCGCTCGCAGTTATAGGCTTCACGCAAAGTGGTACAGCTTCATTTTTTTTTATTGGAGGTTTAACGACCACCGTGAGCAACTCAATGGGCTATAAGCAGTCGCCCGTCCCTAATTTAGGGTCACTGGTTCCAGGGAAGGGAGAGAGGCAGTGCCGTAAGACAAACACAACATCCATGCCTGACCGGGATTCGAACCCGGACCCCTTACGGACGAATGAACTTCATTAACAAGCTGATCTCCAGATAGTTTATTCTAATCTCCTTGATTACTAATTGACAGCAGAAAATATATATAACAACAACCACATACAGCTTATCCGACAAAATGGCGAAATTTCTCAATCCACCACGGTTCCAACTTTATTAAAAACAATAAACTAACTCAGAGTGAAAATCTACAGATCAGAGAAAGATCACACGCTATTTAATGAAAGTTATTTAACAGGAATAATATTTATTAAAATGCATAATTTATCATAAATTTTGCGATGATTGCTCTTAAGTTTTATATGTTTCGGATTCTTCTTTCTTTTTCGCGCTCGATCGCATGCATGGTGTATGACAGTCAAGTGATACAATTAACTCCCCATTATAATAACAGTTTGAAAAACCAAAACTGTGTAGGTAAAGCGTCATAGTTCGTCAGGGAGCGTGCAGGCGTTGTGGGCTGATCGTTCATGTTAATTTATTGCCAGATACATAATGATATCCCATGTGTCAGGCACAAAAGTGTATGATGTGTGAGTTTTTTTGGATTGGAGGTTTAACGACCACCGTGAGCAACTCAATGGGCTATAAGCAGTCGCCCGTCCCTAATTTAGGGTCACTGGTTCCAGGGAAGGGAGAGAGCCAGTGCCGTAAGACAAACACAACATCCATGCCTCACCGGGATTCGAACACGGACCCGTCTCGGACGAATGGTCCAAAGCCATGGCTTAGACCAGTGCGCCACCGGGGCGGCAGCGAATGGGTTCATTCTTTTTTCATTTTCTGTACAAATAACTTTGCTATATAACTCTCAAGTCAAGCAGTTCCACATTATACATTCACGAACAATGAAATTTGCGCACCTAGAAGAAATCATGCTATAACCGCGAAACTTAGCAACTAGCTAGAGTGCGTGCTGATATGCAAATGCTTCACGTTTGGTGTAATTGCACATGACCGCACGCCCTGTGGTGGCGCTGCAAGCACGAACCGGTAACCTTATAAACCGGAGTGGTGTTGATGCCTCATGAGCATGAGAGCGAAAAGCACCGGCCGACGCAAGCAAGAGCACAGAGTGACAAGAATGCCGGGTAGACGCCAGAGACGTCGATTTACGCAACTTGCGGACTTTGAGAGAGGCCTGATAATCGTGCTGAAAAACGAAGGGTAATCTGGTCGGGGGCCGTATAGCCCGCCACGTGGATCGTTCTGACCATGCCGTCCGACTGTGTTAAGAGCAGTGGACACGTAATGGCACTGCCACACGGCGGAGGACCACCGGTAGAAGGGATCAACGGATCGAGCGCCAGGCATGAGGTCCACTATACAAGCAGACGTAGCGGTTCCGGCGTGCCCACGAACCATTTCCTGACGCCTTGCGGAAGCGAATTTGCGATCCCAGCGCCCATACGCTTGCTGCCTTTAACAGCGAAACATCGCCGGCTCCGTGTGCAGTGGTGCCAGGCCAGAGAGACGTGGAACGCCACAGACTCGCGACGTGTGGTGTTTAGCGATGAGTGCCGCTTCGTTTTGGGGACAGATGATCGTGTCCGGAAGTCCCCGGGTTAACGGCACAATCCAAACCTCCCCCACTGGAGGCATTATGGTCTGGAGAGCCATTGTTTACGATAGCCGATCAGCTCTAGTAGTGGTACGTGGATCATTGATGGACCAGCGGTATGTGGATGATCCTACGGCCCCATTCCAGGTGCTGTATACCAGCAGGATAATGCCCGCCCAAACACAGCTCGGGTTGCCCAGGACATGTCCAGACACTTCCATGGACTGCCCGGATATGTCCTCTATCGAGCCTGTGTGGGACCAGTTGAAACGCCAGCTTCCGCCGTGCTGCGCTAACCGGGATTTGGAGCACACCGTCCAACACATGTGGGCCAGTCTTCCGCAGGACATCAGGCGTCTGTTTACCTCCATGATAGACAGCATGTATCGTCGCACGAGGCGGTGCGAAGCGCTATTGAAGATGACCGGAATGCATGATAATTGTAATTCCCTCTGTAATTGTCCTGCAGCTCTGTTTTCACCATCATGTATATCATTCATCTGTATCATTACGTCCACAAAATTTCAGTTCAATCCGATGCTTCCTTCTTTGGTCCGCTAATTTCGTTGTCCGTGAGTGTATTTTGCACGTGGCAAACAGCAGCATAATTTGAACTTGTCCGAAGTAATATATTTGGTATTTTGAAACGCAATTCGATTTGTTGTTTTTTTTTACTTTTTTTTCCTGAGCACATTTGAACATCTACAGAATAAATGGAATTTCTATGCCCGTGAGTGATGGGCTCTATATAAACTGGTGTGCAAAATTAAGGACGAAGAGGATAAATTAGCATAACAGCGGAACGAGCAGGCAAAACGGACCGAACTCAGGAGATAGACTAGGGTCCGGTACGGTAGGGCATGCGCATATATGCAGCATGACGTAGAGCGGGGGGAAGGGGTGTCGGTCGGAAGGGTATGAAGCAATAAAGCACACAGGCGGTGTACGCTCAGCAATTCGGTGAAAGCTATTGCACGGTGTACATCGGTTTGAACGACGTCGAGTTGCTGCCACCGTGTGATATGGCCAACAGGCAATCCAGTAGACGACATCTGGATGACTTTACCCGAGGTCGCATAATTGGGAAGTTGGAAGAAGGTCCAAGAGTGACCGAGGAGTTCGGGATCGTTCACAGCATCGTTTCACGAGCTTGGAGAGCATTTCAAACGACAGGAACAACTGTTCGAGAGTTTAGCAGTGGTCGTCCACGAGCAACCACGGCGGCGGATGACCGATATATTGTCCTACAAGTGAGAAGAGACAAACGGCGGGAGAAATAGCAAGGCGCATGCAACAGACAACTGGACGTCCGTTATCCCGTGGCCAGGAGGCTGCACAAAGGTGGTCTATTTGCACGACGACCAGTACGGCGTGTGCCATTAATGCCTGGACGGCGGTTTCTGTGGTACCAGGAACACAAGAACTGGGCACATCAGCAATGGGGTCGAGTTCTCTTTACGTTTGAGAGCCGATTTAGACTGACGAGCGATTCTGGACGTATACACATCTGGAGAGAGCAGGGAACACGCAATCACGCCTCCAACATCATCGAAAGGGACCGGTTTGGAGGTGGCGGAGTTCTCGTTTGGGGCGGTATCATGCTAAGTAGCCGTACTGACCTCCACATCTTCCAAGGAGGTTCAATCACTGGTGTCCGCTATTGCACCGAGGTTCTCCTGCCTCACGTGCGTCTGTTTAGAGGTGCTGTGGGTCCTAAGTTCCTCTTTATAGACGACAACGCTACACCTCATCGTACAGTGGCTGTCGCAGACCTGTTGGAGAGTGAAGATATTCAACGCATGGATTGGCCCACAAGGTCCCCGGACCTAAATCCAATCGAACACGTGTGGGACCTTCTCGGGAGACGCTTGGCAGCACGTCACCAGCCGCCAGCAACGATTCCGCAGCTGCGATTGGCGCTACAAGAGGAATGGGCCACGATGCCTCAACAGCTCCTTGACAACCTCGTCCTCAGCATGGACAGACATTGTAAATCCTGCAGCGCAGTCAGGGGTGATCATATCCCCTACTAAAGATTGGATGCTTCTTGGCAGCCGCCTTGTAACGTATACTCTATATTCACTTTCCTTTTGATTTTACTATCTCTGGTTATTTTATTTTACTAGGTAAATTATCTTCCTACTGAACGAAATATTATTTCACCCGCTGAATGAGATCTGGCAATGAGTGTAAGTCATGACGTGGTGGTAGCTAGTATATAGGCGCGTTCATCGAGACTTAAGGGAGCTTGTGTGTTGTTATGAGGAGAGCTTGTGGTCGTTAAGAGAGAGCGTGTATAATACGAGGATAGATTATTCATTAGTGTACTAAAAGTGTTGTGTGTGCCTTAGTTGACCAAGAGTCGTGGAAATAAAGAAGTTTTATGTAAGTCAGTCTTTCTCAATTCATAGTTTTTGTCAGACCTCTGTCTGGCTGTTAGGTTTATAATATTTATTTGATTCCTATAAATAACCAGCGTTGAGACTTTGTTTACGTTCGTAATTAACTAGTAACAACACCCTTTTGAATTCATTATTTTGAAGCTTAGTACAAGTATATCATTAGCTAGCTGGTAGGAAGAGAATCATTCATAATAATTAGCTTAGCGGAAAGTAAATAAAGCTAATTCATTATAGCCTGTCACATGGACGTTACTGTCTTCTGTCCAGTTGCGCTCGAAGCTACCTTTTCAATAAAGTGCCTTTGTATCCTTTGGATTCCTTGTTTGGACGGTTTTGCTCACTTGTCCCATATTCTTACATCTTGCGGATCTTATGGTATGAATTGAGTCGATGTAGAGCACTTCTGCACGACGTTACATTAAAAAAAAACCGTCTAGTCCTTAATTTTTGCACGCCAGTGCACTTCATGTTCGAATTTTTCCACATTTTATGTCCTTCCTGAGTTGAATTTCTGAAGATAGGAACACTCCCCTTCTCCCTTGAGGCTCCAAATGTATCCCAAGACCCATGCTTACCGCTATTTAAACCTACATAGAGATAATAGATAATGTTGGAGCGCGATGTTAATTTTGTGTTGGCTATCAGCGTATATTTGTGTCATCTTTATAAACCATAATCAGTCCACTGCTGGATGGTCTTCCCAAGCCTCCTAAACAACTTTCTGTCTTATTTCATAAAGATGAAGTTTATGTCTCACAAAACACGATAATTAACTTCAACCACGTTTGACCAAATGATGAAACACCGAGTTCACACATTTAATCTGATTTTAAAAAGGTATGAACAAGTTGAAAAGCATAAGATAGTTAAAACGCGAGATCTTTCGATCACAATAGTGATCTTCATCAGGTTACACACAATGGCACAAGACTTAAATGACATGTAACATACTCTGCTGGCCACCCAAAATGCAACACCGAGAAGGAAGCATCCGATTGGCCTGAAATTCGCAGCATGCGTCGCCCGCGAGAGGACATGCAAACGATTAGCATTGCAGGGCATTTGCAAATCATATGCGCCCGGCACACCACCGAGAAGCACTATAAGAAGGGTGCACAGAAGACTGGGTGTAAGTAGCGGAAGTGTGTTGTGCTGCCGGTCCTGTGCGTGGGAAGCTTCCTGTTGCCTCGTCGAAGAATACGGCAGTCATTCCAGCACGTTTCGGAGTTCGACAGAGGACGAATAGTGGCTAATCGCGACAGCGGTTTATCGTACCGAGAATCGGCGCCCGTGTGGGACGACATCCAGCCACAGTGAGGCGAGTATGAATTCGGCGGGTGCAGGAGGGACGGACGGACCGATTGCCACAGCCGCGACACACCACCGAACAAGAGGACCGGCATGTTGTGCGGCGGGCATTGACGGCTCGCACCGCCACATCACGAACGTTAGCGCAGGAATTAGGGTGTGTTGCGCAACAACCTGTGTCAACACGTACCGTTCGACGTCGTCTGCAGCAGCGGGGACGTGTCGCACGGCGCCCATTGCTCCGATTACCATTGACGTTACACCACCGGCGAGTGCAGCGGCAGTGGGCCGCTGGACGCCGCACCTGGACTATGGAATGGCACGACATTGTCTTCTCCGTCGAATCCCGCTTCTGCCTGCAACACCACGATGGTCGGATCCGCGTGTGGCGGCACCGCGGCGAGAGACTGTATGACGCCTGCATTATGCATTGCCATACCGGTCCGTCGCCCAGCATTATGGTTTGGGGCGCACTTGGATGACACCCGCAATCCCTATGGTACGCATCGCCGGTACACTTAACAGCCACCGTTACATCGCCGACGTTTTGGAGCCTGTAGTCCTCCCTTACCTGCCAGCAACCACGTTTTAACAGGACAATGCGCGCCCGCATCGTGCAACAATTCTTTACGGCCACCAGGTGTCTGCTGCCGTGGCCAGCCTGTTCTCCCGATATGTCGCCCATCGAACACTTCTGGTAGCTGATCGGCAACCGAGTGACCCGGCAAGCAATACCCACGGCTGCGCCTGATGAACTGTGGCAACGTGTGGAAGCATCCTGGACTCAAAGCCTCTTCGATGCCGCGGCGTGTAGCGGCCGTTATTGCCAGCCATGGGGGCCACACGAGCTATCGATATCTGCGTGTTCCGCAAGTCGCACGGGCCTGTAAGCTCAATCGTTTCATCTTTGTATCTGTTGTTGTGTCCAGTAAATCTGGCTTTGCTATCTCGTGTCCTTCTTGGTGTTGCATTTTGGGAGGCCAGCAGTTTACATAGGATTCGATGACGTGCGAATGTAATTAGAGCGCATGCTCAGAAAAATTGTTGAGAAACGGAGAGGCAAAACGAGTGTATACAGTGGGTAAACTAAATCAAGATGATAACAGATGAGTGCTGACGATCCCAATACAGTTATAATTACACTGCTGGCCACGCAAATATTAATTATAATTATTTTCGAAAGCAACTAAAGAAATTAAACAGACTACATATGCGTAAATTTTAGATGTGCAGGACGCTTGACTTGACTACGTACTTTAGCGGAATTCGGATTCACTTAAGCATATACACTAACGGAAAAAAATTCCCACCACCACGAAAAAATAGTTGTAGAGGAATGAAATGGCGGCAATACATTTGTATAGGTAACATATTTAATCGATTAAGGTTTCAAGATCACAACTTATTGTAAGCGCGAGAAGAGCCATTATAAATGTGAAATGCTGGTACATTAATAACCGGTGTAACCGCCAGAATGTTGAATGCAAGCACGCAAAATGCATTGTGTCGTACAGGTGCTGGATGTCAGTTTGTGGGATGGAGTTCCATGCCTGTTGCACTTGGTCGGTCAATACAGGGACGGTTAATGCTGGTTGGGGGTGACGCTGGAGTTATCGTCCAATGATGTCCCATACGTGTTCGATTGGTGAAAGATCTGGTTATCTAGCAGGCCACGGCAACATGTCGACACTCTGTAGAGCATGTTGGGTTACAACAGCGGTGTGCGGGCGAGCGTTATCCTGTTGGAAAACACCTCCCTGGAATGCTGTTCATGAATGGCAGCACAACAGGTTGAATCACCAGACCGACGTACAACTGTGCCGTCAGGGTGCGTGGGATAACCACTAGAGTGCTCCTGCTGTCATAGGAAATTGCTCCCCAGACCATAACTCCAGGTGTAGGTCCAGTGTGTCTCGGCCGCAGACAGGTTGGTTGCAGGCGCTCACCTGGCCTCTTTCTAACAAACTCACGGCCAACACTGGCACCCAGGCAGAACCGGCTTTCATCAGAAAACACAACAGATCTCCACTCCGTCCTCCAATGAGCTCTAGCTTGACACCACTGACGTCGCAAACGGCAGTGGTTTGGAATAAGTGGAATGCACGCTACAGGGCGTCTGGCTCGTAGCTGTCCTTCAAGTTATTGATTTGTAACAGTTCGTTGTGTCACTGTGGTGGCAACTGCAGCTCGAATTGCTGTCGCAGACACAGTACGACGCGCCACGGCCATACGCCGTACACGACGGTCTTCCCTCTCAGTAGTGCCACGTGACCTGCCGGAACCCGGTCTTCTTGAGGCAGTACCTTCCCTTGACCACCGCTGCCAACGATCATCACAGTGGCTACATTCCTGCAAAGTCCTGCAATATTGCGGAAAGAAAATCCACCTTCTCGTAGCCCTATTACACGACCTCGTTCAAACTCCGTGAGCTGTTGATAATGGCTTCTTCGTCTTCTTAAAGGCATTCTTGACTAACATCAACACACCACGTCGAATCTCAACGATAACTAACGTTCACGAACGTTACAGCGCGTATTTACAGCAAACCTGCTTTGCATGTTCCGAGGGGCGCTACTAGCACCACACGTATGCGCCGAGCGTGAAATTCGCATAGACGTCATCTTACAGATGTACTCTCACCGCCTACCAACTGTCGTTTATCTAACACAACCCCTTCTCGGTGTTGGGATTTTCTTTCCGTCAGTGTGTGTATATATATACACTATCTACCATCAAGTAATTGGACACCTGTGATAGCAAAGGAAAACGAAGTTTATTCACCTTCAATAGTTGGTGGAGCCTCCACGAGCGGCGATTACAGCTGCGACCCTCCGAAGAATACACTCAACCAGGCGTTGTACGACGGCTAGCAGTATTTTCTTTCACTCGGCTTAGAGAAGACAGGCCAGTTTTTTTTTTTGATTGGAGGTTTAACGACCACCGTGAGCAACTCAATGGGCTATAAGCAGTCGCCCGTCCCCAATTTAGGGTCACTGGTTCCAGGGAAGGGAGAGAACCAGTGCCGTAAGACAAACACAACATCCATGCCTGACCGGGATTCGAACCCGGACCCCTTACGGACGAAAGATCAGAGGCCAGCGCCTTAGACCACTGCGCCACCGGGGCGGCGATTTAAGGTTTAACGACCACCGTTAACAACTCAATGGGCTATAAGCAGTCGCCCATCCCTAATTTAGGGCTTCTGGTTCCAGGGAAGGGAGGGAGCAAGTGCCGTAAGACAAACACAACATCCATATGCCTCACCGGGATTCGAACCCGGACCACTTTCGGACGACTGATCAGAAGCCACCGCTTAGACGACTGCGCCATCGGGGCGGCTGAGATTTTTTTTTTTTTGGAGGTTTAACGACCACCGTGAGCAACTCAATGGGCTATAAGCAGTCGCCCGTCCCTAATCTAGCGTCACTGGTTCCAGGGAAGGGAGAGAGCCAGTGCCGTAAGACAAACACAACATCCATGCCTGACCGGGATTCGAACCCGGACCCCTTACGGACGAATGATCAGAGGCCAGCGCCTTAGACCACTGCGCCACCGGGGCGGCGATTTAAGGTTTAACGACCACCGTTAACAACTCAATGGGCTATAAGCAGTCGCCCATCCCTAATTTAGGGCTTCTGGTTCCAGGGAAGGGAGGGAGCAAGTGCCGTAAGACAAACACAACATCCATATGCCTCACCGGGATTCGAACCCGGACCACTTTCGGACGACTGATCAGAAGCCACCGCTTAGACGACTGCGCCATCGGGGCGGCTGAGATTGTTTTTTTTTTTGGAGGTTTAACGACCACCGTGAGCAACTCAATGGGCTATAAGCAGTCGCCCGTCCCTAATCTAGCGTCACTGGTTCCAGGGAAGGGAGAGAGCCAGTGCCGTAAGACAAACACAACATCCATGCCTGACCGGGATTCGAACCCAGACCCCTTACGGACGAATGATCATAGGCCAGCGCCTTAGACCACTGCGCCACCTGAGATTGTTTACACGATACCTATGCAATTTCAACTGCTTATGTTTACACGATACCTATGCAATTACAGCTTTCAATTTTAACGTTATGTTTTGTTTAGAATTCGTATTAACATTCGTGCATATTCGTTTGAAATAAAAAGGGAAAAGAGCCTCAAAATATTTCAGTATTTTATAAAATTCAGCATTTTCTCACACATTGGCAGGAAGTTACGATGCGACATTGAAAACATTTGCGAAGAAAGAAAGCGATTCGGCCAACACAAAATGCATTACAATAGCCTTGAAAACCATAAGCTTTCCCCCACACTTTAACGGCTGTCGCTCGCAGTTATAGGCTTCACGCAAAGTGGTACAGCTTCATTTTTTTTATTGGAGGTTTAACGACCACCGTGAGCAACTCAATGGGCTATAAGCAGTCGCCCGTCCCTAATTTAGGGTCACTGGTTCCAGGGAAGGGAGAGAGGCAGTGCCGTAAGACAAACACAACATCCATGCCTGACCGGGATTCGAACCCGGACCCCTTACGGACGAATGAACTTCATTAACAAGCTGATCTCCAGATAGTTTATTCTAATCTCCTTGATTACTAATTGACAGCAGGAAATATATATAACAACAACCACATACAGCTTATCCGACAAAATGGCGAAATTTTTCAATCCACCACGGTTCTAACTTTATTAAAAACAATAAACTAACTCAGAGTGAAAATCTACAGATCAGAGAAAGATCACACGCTATTTAATGAAAGTTATTTAACAGGAATAATATTTATTAAAATGCATAATTTATCATAAATTTTGCGATGATTGCTCTTAAGTTTTATATGTTTCGGATTCTTCTTTCTTTTTCGCGCTCGATCGCATGCATGGTGTATGACAGTCAAGTGATACAATTAACTCCCCATTATAATAACAGTTTGAAAAACCAAAACTGTGTAGGTAAAGCGTCATAGTTCGTCAGGGAGCGTGCAGGCGTTGTGGGCTGATCGTTCATGTTAATTTATTGCCAGATACATAATGATATCCCATGTGTCAGGCACAAAAGTGTATGATGTGTGAGTTCTGCCATCTAGTTACATTTGAGTACAATTTTTTTTTCCCAGAGTTTTTTTTTTTTTTTGTTTGGAGGTTTAACGACCACCGTGAGCAACTCAATGGGCTATAAGCAGTCGCCCGTCCCTAATCTAGCGTCACTGGTTCCAGGGAAGGGAGAGAGCCAGTGCCGTAAGACAAACACAACATCCATGCCTGACCGGGATTCGAACCCAGACCCCTTACGGACGAATGATCATAGGCCAGCGCCTTAGACCACTGCGCCACCTGAGATTGTTTACACGATACCTATGCAATTTCAACTGCTTATGTTTACACGATACCTATGCAATTACAGCTTTCAATTTTAACGTTATGTTTTGTTTAGAATTCGTATTAACATTCGTGCATATTCGTTTGAAATAAAAAGGGAAAAGAGCCTCAAAATATTTCAGTATTTTATAAAATTCAGCATTTTCTCACACATTGGCAGGAAGTTACGATGCGACATTGAAAACATTTGCGAAGAAAGAAAGCGATTCGGCCAACACAAAATGCATTACAATAGCCTTGAAAACCATAAGCTTTCCCCCACACTTTAACGGCTGTCGCTCGCAGTTATAGGCTTCACGCAAAGTGGTACAGCTTCATTTTTTATTGGAGGTTTAACGACCACCGTGAGCAACTCAATGGGCTATAAGCAGTCGCCCGTCCCTCATTTAGGGTAACTGGTTCCAGGGAAGGGAGAGAACCAGTGCCGTAAGACAAACACAACATCCATGCCTGACCGGGATTCGAACCCGGAGCCCTTACGGACGAATGATTAGAGGATCATTCGTCCGAAAGGGGTCCGGGTTCGAATCCCGGTGAGGCATGGATGTTGTGTTTGTCTTACGGCACTGGTTCTCTCCTTCCTGGAACCAGTTACCCTAAATGAGGGACGGACGACTGCTTATAGCCCATTGAGTTGCTCACGGTGGTCGTTAAACCTCCAACAAAAAAAAAAAAAAAACTCCAAAGCTTCGCATCCTACACTTTGGATTTCCTTCATCTAGTGATATATACACTGCGTGATCACTGGATTATGACTATCCCTGTCAGAAGTAGAATGGGCCCATTGACCACGTGATTTCCGAAAGAGCGGGATTAGTCGACCGACATAACATATACACTGTCGGAAAATGAAAAAAGAACACTCAGAAGGAATGCCGGAAGGAAAGTCATAATAAAATATGTTAATCGTTAAGGGCAGTAGAAACTGTGATCCAAGTTGGAATATCATTAGATGAAATAATGACGTCATTGCGGCCGACCACATGCAAATGTACGCAGCGCGTATTTAAGGACTGGGGCGTTCAGCAGCACGTATTTAGGGACTTTGTTCATGATTCATTGGTCTGGTGCAGTGTTGTTCAGAGCTCGTTGAAGATGCTACCATGCCTGGACGACGCAGGCGCGCAACATTTGCTCAGTTATCAGAGTTCGACCGAGGCCGCATATTGAGTCTGCGGGAAGGAGGTTGATCCTTCAGTCAAATTGCGGAACGAGTGTTACGAGAGGTATCGGCCGTGGTAAGATGGTGGCCAGAGGAGCATTCGCACACTCGCAGACGTGGTTCCGGGCAACACAGAGTCACGGACGCACGAGAGAATCGGTGTATCAGGAGGGCGGCGTTGGCAGACGGACGGCTACGGTGTCACAAAATCGATCCTCTGTCATACCAAGGGTGTCTATGAGAACGATACGCATGACCGCAGCCAGAGGTGGGCCAGGTCCGGCTCAATCCAACCTACGTTTCTTTTTGCCCGTCCTAGCGATCTGAGCTTAAACGAAATTTTTGATAAGAATAATTCAGTGTAATATTAAAATATATGGCATGAATTTTAATACAAGTAATGTACCAAACGAAAAAAATTTTTGCGCACTTTGTTCTGTATAGAACTGACGATACTGAACTCTCAGTGACTCAAATGAAAAAATATTGAAGATTTTCTAGAAGAAATGGCCTGGGCTTGGCTTGTTTTTTCAGGCTTCTGCTGTGTTTTCCTTTTCCCTCTGGGCTTCCTTTTATTGTAGTGTTCTTAATTTGTCTGATGGAGATGAGCGGGCCGCCCCGGTGGCGCAGTGGTCTAAGCGATGGCCTCTGATCATTCGTCCGAACGGGGTCCGGGTTCGAATCCCGGTGAGGCAGGGATGTTGTGTTTGTCTTACGGCACTGGCTCTCTCCCTTCCCTGGAACCAGTGACCCTAAATTAGGGACGGGCGACTGTTTATAGCCCATTGAGTTGCTCACGGTGGTCGTTAAACCTCCAATCAAAAAAAAAAAAAAAATGGAGATGAGCGGACAATGGATAGTGCTGTAACGACGATCTCTATCTCCCAGTCGCAGTCTAGTTATAAAACTTTAAAGGTCAATTTGAGACAAACGAATACCGACTGGCTTGCTTTGGTATTAATCTAAGATTTCCAGTGGACGTACTTTTTCTCCTTTCCATTCCCTCAGAGCCTTCTTTTGTTCCAACATTCCTACTTTTACTGATAAGGATCAGTGCGGACATTGGGCAGGCGATGACCCAATGAAGATGTTTTTTGACATCTCCAAAAACCGAATGAATTAGCTTTTAACCAGCGACGTCCGCGGTTCGAGTTCAGTACACAAGTAATGCTTCTCTTGAAGACTAGGATTAAATATTGAATTGCCGCAGTTGTCTAAGCGCTGGCTTATGATCATTCGTCCGAACGGGGTCCGGGTTCGAATCCCGGTGAGGCATGGATGTTGTGTTTGTCTTACGGCACTGGCTCTCTCCCTTCCCTGGAACCAGTGACCTTAAATTAGGGACGGGAGACTGCTTATAGCCTATTGAGTTGTTCACGGTGGTCGTTAAACCCAGGAAACCTTGTACTGAACTTATGAAAGAAAAGTTTTGAATACTGTACCTTTTCCAAAAATATTTTAGTTAATAAATTTCTTAGCAGTATTGCAGAATTAGATGCGATATGTGCAGAATTGCCGTCTTAAAACTTCGGGGTACTCTAGTCTCCTGACTATCGCCTTTTGGTAGTTCCATGGGCTTCATTTACTGTGTAATTTTAAGGGAATAGGGGGCACTTTTTAAAATTATTGCTGTAGTGGGAAAATTACGTATTTGGAACACGGGTGCTGTCGTAAAATAAAAATGGCCTGGCTCTTTCCCAAACCAATTTCGGCACTGTCAAGGAAGACTAACGGGGTTTGGGGGTGGAAGGTCCTCAAGATATACCAATAGCAATATGAAATTTTAAAAACGTTTTCGAACAATTCATTCCATCTTTCTTCGATGAATAAGCACAGTAAAATTAAAATACAACTTTCGAAACATCGTTTTCAGGGAGAAATTTCATTGAACAAAAGTTAATAATTCGAAAATCAAAAGTTGCAAAAACGAAGTTTTTTTAAAAGTTTTTCATCGTATAGTTTATTTATAATTCTCAGATTGCATACCGTTATGTTATTTTCTCAATTTACATAATTAAAAAAAAGGTAGGCCACGAAATTAACAGTGAGAATTGTATTCGACTTCATCCGTTGGTTGGCGGAAGCAGTTTTTTTTTCATGTATTCAGCCAACCACGGATGCAGTCAAGCCCCCCCCCCCCTGGCTTTGACTGCATCCGTGGTTGGCGGAACACATGAAAAAAATAAAAATGTTGGATATTATTTTTTTTTTTTTTGAGGGGGAATGGAAAGATCATATTATAATACTATTGATACCATTGCGTATATGCTTTTTGAAAGAAATTTACAAGAAAATATTTTATAATTAGGCTAATAAATTATTTCACAAAAGCATTTTTAATAATGAGGATGTAGCAGACACGTGACTCTCAGAATGGCAACGAGCCTTAGTAACGTAGCTGAAGAACAACTAGCCTCGTTGAAATGATGGCATCTTACTTTGAAACTTTAACTTCCGAATACAAAATGCCTTAATTGGAAAACATTAAAGAGATTGAAGGAAAAGATCCTTAGCCGCCCCGGTGGCGCAGTGGTCCAAGGCGTTGGCCTCTGATCATTCGTCCGTAAGGGGTCCGGGTTCGAATCCCGGTCAGGCATGGATGTTGTGTTTGTCTTACGGCACTGGCTCTCTCCCTTCCCTCGAACCAGTGACCCTAAATTAGGGACGGGCGACTGCTTATAGCCCATTGAGTTGCTCACGGTGGTCGTTAAACCTCCAATCAAAAAAAAAAAAAAAAAAAAGATCCTTATGTGCTGAATGCAAGTATCTTCGAAGGGGATGCGAAAGGTTTTCCGAAAGTGCAAATAGTAAATATTTTCGATTATTTTGTCTTTGGTCGACGCGCCTTTACTGCAGAACAGTTCGAGGCATATAAAAGTTTCGAAGCATATAACAATTTCTCGTCGTCGGTATTCTTTTACAGGGTAATTTAGTACGATCACAAATTCGTGAGTGATCAGTAATTTATGGAGAAAATAGGTACATTGTCTTAATAAGTAAGGTTCTCTTTCCTCCCAGGTGCGGAGATCTGAGTAAAAAAGATAGGCTTTCTTTCTTTCCAGGAATCGCGGATTTTGGATAAAACTCACCCTTGAAAGGTTCTATGCCTTTTTAAGAGTTTAACTCTTCAACAAAAAGTGTCTTTCTAAGCTCTGGGAAGAGATTTCCAAGCCTTAGAAAAATGAGCAAAATCTTTTTTTTTTATTTTTTATGTAAATTTGTGGTGAAGAAATAAAATAATTTTGCTGGGATTTGTGCCCTATAATCTATTTATCCGTACATAAATTTAGCAGCATAATACCGACCTGTAAACAGACCTAGATACTAAAAAGGATTTTATTTGGACAATAATTTTAGCCATTATTTGCATTTTTCTGCAAAAGTGTGCTTCAGCTCCAGGTAAAAATTAAAAAATCCGAACACCGACAGCCAAATAACCTTAAAAGTGAAAACTCGCAATAAAAAAAGTGAGTCGTGAGTCAGGTTAACGGTGTGATCGAGATCTAAAAAATACAGAAGAGCCAGAGATTTGAATCTGACTGAAAGTCAGGTTTGCTGACAAATTAACTTTTAGCCCTATAAAAAGTTTCAACACCCCTGGATCAATCAGGAACCTTCTGAAAAGAAGTCTCTGGTGAAAAAAAAAAAACCACGTGCATAGAAGTTCCGATTGGAAACCGAAGCGTTTATTTAAGAAATATTTTGACTAAGAGACACACTCTAAAAGGTATTCTACAAGAAAATAGTCAGTAGTAATAAAACCTACGCAAAAAAAACAGCTAACACCTTTTAAATTCAACTTGAAAACTTTGAATAAACGAATGAAACACCTGGCTCCAGGGCCTGATTTATGCCTAGGCACGCAAGGCACATGCCTAGGGCCCTCAAATTGAAAGGACCCCAAAATCTTGGTTAAAAAAAATAAAAAAACTTTCCCTTTTTCAAAATATTTATACGTGGGTAGATGTGATGTGGAGTAACTTTATATAAATCGCTGGCAAAACACAAGCAAGTACTGGCAATATAATATGTGATATTTCTAGTTAATATCAGTAACATTTTCCAGAATATTTGGGAAGGGTTTTTGTGTGAGATTAAACAAAAAATTGTCGTGTTGTGTAATAAAAACTAGCAGTATGTGTATGTTTGTAATTATGGCGTACTAAGATCAACTACATACTTCAATTTCAAATACTCCATGATTCTGAAGCAATTTTTAAACATTTTGACATTTTAGCTCCCAAAAGTTATATTTGAAAAATCTTTGGACTTAATTCGGGCAGGGTTTGAGTCTCCCCAAACCTCTCTCTTAAATACACCCCTGGTTAATATGGTAATAGTATAGTTTAGACACACCTGGCAAAAAATCCAATGTCCAATTGAATTTTACCTGTCTTATGGCTTTGTCACACACAACTGTTTCATCGATGAAGGTTCAAGTCTTTTCAGATGCAAATCAGTAGGACAGCATAAAAATCTAGGAGAAAACTATATTTTTACCAGGTACTACCGTAATTTAATGTCAATCTTATAAATGTATTGTGTTTATTAAATTATTACGCTGGATTGTAATACAGTCGCCCAAAATGGCCACACTACCTACTCGACTCCGTAAAGTAAATGTCGAGTGGAGGGGTCCTCGTTTTGGGTTGTGCCTAGGGCCCAATTCTGTGTAAGTCGGGCCCTGCCTGGCTCAATAAGTGCAAGCACTGCACTCCAATAGCGTTCGAACAAGTAAAAGATGGATTCTCTACTTTACCAGAAATCACTTATTTCTAGATAAACTAACATTTAAGAGGTTCTCTGCACTTGAAGAGTCTAACTCTTAAAAAAAAAAGTGTTTTCTAAGCTCTGGGAAGCGATCTCCCTTCGTTTGTCATAAAAGGAAATTTTTCGGTACTGCCTTTAGAGAGAGAGCAGCTAGTAGCCTGAAAAAGACTTACGGTCTCGATTTCCTCTATTACCGCAATTCATAATTCCACAAAATCTAGGCATTTTAGCTTCAAATTTCAGGGACTGTTGCCACTTCACTGAAACTTCTCGATGACGTCACGTGCTACACCCTCACAAAGGGCTATGCCCCTGTTGTAGAAGTCCAGAAGGAACAAATGAATTCGAAAAATCTGAGTTCAAGCAAAGGAACAGCTATTCCTTTTCTCTTCTCTTCCAAAAACTAAGAAAATTGAGGTTGAAAAAACTCATGAAACTGAAAATGGCAGAATTTTTTTTTTTTTTATTGGAGGTTTAACGACCACCGTGAGCAACTCAATGGGCTATAAGCAGTCGCCCGTCCCTAATTTAGGGCCACTGACTCCAGGGAAGGGAGGGAGCCAGGGCTGTAAGACAAACACAACATCCATGTCTCACCGGGATTCGAACACGGACCCATCTCGGACGAATGGTCCAAAGCCATGGCTTTGACCAGTGCGCCACCGAGGCGGCAGCGAATGGGTTCATTCTTTTTTCATTTTCTGTACAAATAACTTTGCTATATAACTCTCAAATCAAGCAGTTCCACATTATACATTCACGAACAATGAATTTTGCGCACCTAGAAGAAATCATGCTATAACCGCGAAACTTAGCAACTAGCTAGAGTGCGTGCTCATATGCAAATGCTTCACGTTTGGTGTAATTGCACATGACCGCACGCCCTGTGGTGGCGCTGCAAGCACGAACCGGTAACCTTATAAACCGGAGTGGTGTTGATGCCTCATGAGCATGAGAGCGAAAAGCACCGGCCGACGCAAGCAAGAGCACAGAGTGACAAGAATGCCGGGTAGACGCCAGAGACGTCGATTTACGCAACTTGCGGACTTTGAGAGAGGCCTGATAATCGTGCTGAAAAACGAAGGGTAATCGGGTCGGGAGGGCCGTATAGCCCGCCACGTGGATCGTTCTGACCATGCCGTCCGACTGTGTTAAGAGCAGTGGACACGTAACGGCACTGTCACACGGCGGAGGACCACCGGTAGAGGGGATCAACGGATCGAGCGCCAGACATGAGGTCCACTATTCAAGCAGACGTAGCGGTTCCGGTGTGCCCACGAACCATTTCCCGACGCCCATACGCTTGCTGCCTTTAACAGCGAAACATCGCCGGCTCCGTGTGCAGTGGTGCCAGGCCAGAGAGACGTGGAAAGCCACAGACTGGCGACGTGTGACCGCCACATCAAGAACGTTAGCGCAGGAATTAGGGTATGTTGCGCAACAACCTGTGTCAACACGTACCGTTCGACGTCGTCTGCAGGAGCGGGGACTTGTCGCACGGCGCCCATCGCTCCGATTACCATTGACGTTACACCACCGGCGAGTGCGGCGGCAGTGGGCCGCTGAACGCCGCACCTGGACTATGAAATGGCACGACATTGTCTTCTCCGTCGAATCCCGCTTCTGCCTGCAACACCACGATGGTCGGATCCGCGTGTGACGGCACCGCGGCGAGAGACTGTATGACGGACGCCTGCATTATGCATTGCCATACCGGTCCGTCGCCTAGCGTTATGGTTTGGGGCGCACTTGGATATGACACCCGCACCCCTATGGTACGCATCGCCGGTACACTTAACAGCCACCGTCACATCTCCGACGTTTTGGAGCCTGTAGTCCTCCCTTACCTGCCAGCAACCACGTTTTAACAGGACAATGCGCGCCCGCATCGTGCAACAATTCTTTACGGCCACCAGGTGTCTGCTGCCGTGGCCAGCCTGTTCTCCCGATATGTCGCCCATCGAACACTTCTGGTCGCTGATCGGCAACCGAGTGACCCGGCAAGCACCACCCGCGGCTACGCCTGATGAACTGTGGCAACGTGTGGAAGCATCCTGGACTCAAAAGCCTCTTCGATGCCGAGACGTGTAGCGGCCGTTATTGCCAGCCATGGGGGCCACACGAACCATTGATGTCTGCGTGTTCCGCAAGTCGCACGGGCCTGTGAGCTCAATCGTTTCATCTTTGTATCTGTTGTTATGTGTCCAGTAAATCTGGCTTTGCTATCTCGTGTCCTTCTTGGTGTTGCATTTTGGGCGGCCAGCAGTTTACATAGGATTCGATGACGTGCGAATGTAATTAGAGCGCATGCTCACAAAGATTGTTGAGAAACGGAGAGGCAAAACGAGTGTATACACTGGGTAACCTAAATCAAGATGATAACAGATGAGTGCTGACGATCCCAGTATAGTTATAATTACACTGCTGGCCACGCAAATATTAATTATAATTATTTTCGAAAGCAAGTAAAGAAATTAAACAGAGTACATATGCGTAAATTTTATATGTGCAGGACGCTTGACTTGACTACGCACTTTAGCGGAATTCGGATTCACTTAAGCATATACACTAACAGAAAAAAATCCCAACACCACGAAAAAATAGTTGTAGAGGAATGAAATGGCGGCAATACATTTGTATAGGTAACATATTTAATCGATTAAGGTTTCAAGATCACAGCTTACTGTAAGCGCGAGAAGAGCCATTATAAATGTGAAATGCTGGTACATTAATAACCGGTGTAACCGCCAGAATGTTGAATGCAAGCACGCAAACGTTCATGCATTGTGTCGTACAGGTGCTGGATGTCAGTTTATGGGATGGAGTTCCATGCCTGTTGCACTTGATCGGTCAATATAGGGACGGTTAATGCTGGTTGGAGGTGACGCTGGAGTTGGCGTCCAATGATGTCCCATACGTGCTCGATTGGTGAAAGATATGGTGACCTAGCAGGCCACGGCAACATGTCGACACTCTGTAGAGCATGTTGGGTTACAACAGCGGTACTCGGGCGAGCGTTATCCTGTTGGAAAACCCCCTGGAATGCTGTTCATGGCCGCCCCGGTGGCGCAGTGGTCTAAGGCGCTGGCCTCTGATCATTCGTTCGTAAGGGGTCCGGGTTCGAATCCCGGTGAGGCATGGATGTTGTGTTTGTCTTACGGCACTGGCTCTCTCCCTTCCCTGGAACCAGTGACCCTAAATTAGGGATGGGCGACTGCTTATAGCCCATTGAGTTGCTCACGGTGGTCGTTAAACCTCCAATCAAAAAAAAAAAAAATGCTGTTCATGAATGGCAGCACAACAGGTTGAATCACCAGACCGACGTACAACTGTGCCGTCAGGGTGCGTGGGATAACCACGAGAGTGCTCCTGCTGTCATACGAAATCGCTCCCCAGACCATAACTCCATGTGTAGGTCCAGTGTGTCTCGGCCGCAGACAGGTTGCTTGCAGGCGCTCACCTGGCCTAATTCTAATAAACACATGGCCATCACTGGCACCCAGGCAGAACTGGCTTTCACCAGAAAACACAACAGATCTCCACTCCGTCCTCCAATGAGCTCTAGCTTGACACCACTGACGTCGGAAACGGCAGTGGTTTGGAGTAAGTGGAATGCACGCCACAGGGCGTCTGGCTCGTAGCTGTCCTTCAAGTTATTGATTTGTAACAGTTCGTTGTGTCGCTGTGGTGGCAACTGCAGCTCGAATTGCTGTCGCAGACACAGTACGATGCGCCACGGCCATACGCCGTACACGGCGGTCTTCCCTCTCAGTAGTGCCACGTGGCCTGCTGGAACCCGGTCTTCTTGAGGCAGTACCTTCCCTTGACCACCGCTGCCAACGATCATCACAGTGGCTACATTCCTGCAAAGTCCTTCTGCAGTATTGCGGAAAAGAAAATTCACCTTCTCGTAGCCCTATTACACGACCTCGTTCAAACTCCGTGAGCTGTTGATAATGGCTTCTTCGTCTTCTTAAAGGCATTCTTGACTAACATCAACACACCACGTCGAATCTCAACGATAACTAACGTTCACGAACGTTACAGCGCGTATTTACAGCAAACCTGCTTTGCATGTTCCGAGGGGCGCTACTAGCACCACACGTATGCGCCGAGCGTGAAATTCGCATAGACGTCATCTTACAGATGTACTCTCACCGCCTACCAACTGTCGTTTATCTAATACAACCCCTTCTTGCTGTTGGGATTTTCTTTCCGTCAGTGTGTGTGTGTGTGTGTATGTATGTATGTATATATATATATATATATATACTATCTACCATCAACTAATTGGACACCTGTGATAGCAAAGGAAAACGAAGTTTATTCACCTTCAACAGTTGGTGAAGCCCCAACGAGCGGCGATTACAGCTGCGACCCTCCGGAGAATACACTCAACCAGGCGTTGTACGACGGCTAGCGGTATTTTCTTTCACTCGGCTTAGAGAAGACAGGCCAGTTTTTTTTTTTTATTGGAGGTTTAACGACCACCGTGAGCAACTCAATGGGCTATAAGCAGTCGCCCGTCCCTAATTTAGGGTCACTGGTTCCAGGGAAGGGAGAGAGCCAGCACCGTAAGACAAACACAATATCCATGCCTGACCGGGATTCGAACCCGGACCCCTTACGGACGAATGACCAGAGGCCAGCGCCTTAGACCACTGCGCCACCGGGGCGGCGACAGGCCAGTTCCTTCACCGATTTCGGACGGTGGGGGCACCCTTTAAGTCGACTCTCCAACTCGTCCCAGAGGTGCTCGATAGGTCCGGGCTCTGCGCCAGTCCATTCGATTAACCCCATACTCACCATACCAAGCCATGGTGGACCTCGCAGCATGACAGGTAGCATTGTCATCCTGAAAGTAACATGGGTCCAACCCGTAAAACTGACACAACGTAGGAAACGCATGGTCATCCAAAATGGTGCAGTAGGTCTCGGCGTTGAGTCTACCAGGAATTGCGACCAAGGGTTCCGTGCCATACCAGGAGAAACACCCCCATAGCATAATTCCACCGACGCCGAACTTCACAGTTGGCACAATACTTTCCGGCAGGAGGCGTTCTCCAGGCAGGCGCCAAACCCAAACCCTGGCATCCGAACGGTAGATAGTGAACCTTGATTCGTCGCCCCAGAGAACCTATTTCCACAGTTCAATGGTCCACTGGAGACGTTCTTTGCACCACGTTAGCCGAGCAGCGCTATTGGACTTGGTGATCAAAGGATTGTGGCGGGCAGCACGTCCATGATAACCGAACAGATGGGCTTCCTTACGGATGATATTCATCGAAAGAACACTCCCGGGTGCCTGTTGAAACTCCTCGCGGAGTTGGCCCATCGATTTGGTGCGGTTCTTCCGAATTTCTCTGACCAGCACTCGTCGGTCTCTAACTCCCAGTTTTGTGGGTCCGCCGGGTCGGGGCACATTCCGACAGTCACCTCTCATCTTCCACTTGCCAATCACGTAGGCCACTGTCGATTTTGGGTACTTCAAATCACTGGATATGTCACGTATGGATCGGCCATTTCTGTGATACCCGACGATTACACCTTTCTCGAAATCAGAGAGCTCCGAACTGCGTGGTATCTTGCATGCGACTGGTTGCGTTGTTGTTTCCAACACGATATTTAACGGTGTCGGCCCTGACGTGTATCAGGACCGCAGATATCGTCGATTGCAGGGGTGTCCAATTACTTGTTGGTAGATAGTGTATATATAGCCCTTTTACTCAATTTCCTGATCTGTGCTTACCCATGTACATAAATATTCACATTATATATGTTGTTTTTCTTAATACTATATGTTATAAAATTAATTTTGAAATGTAACATGGTCAAATGTAACCCCATAATGAAATAAATGAAAAATGAAATGTATTTTGGGGAACCCAGGAATTGGAAATAAATGTTAAGAAAACACCAGAAGCCTATACATGTGAGAAAAGTAATTGTCGACAAAATGGTACACAAGCCTTCCAAGTTTTATTGCGTTAATTGTAAGACCCAATCAACCCCTCCCCCACTCGGTCTTTTCCCAATTTCCTCTATTATCTACCATTAATTTATTTTCATTTCTCGCTCTCTGCCACCACACAAGGCAGAAGATATTTTGCTCTTAACTTTCAAGATTGTTTTTTGTTTTTAGGAGGCTGATATTCTGTCCGTTTTGTTATATTTATTTCTTGTGTTAGTCATTTGGAACTATACATCAGAACTTATCGTAATAAGGTATTTATGTATGTAACATATTCAGCATTTCATTTAGCAACTTGTAAGTAAATCATTCTTTCTATATTTTATTTCATATAAAACAAACAAAAGATGGTTTCAATTTTAATTTTCATAGCAGAGCTCAAGTCTGAGTAATTTATCATTTCACATGTACAACTGCATGTCAAATATTTGGTGACATACCGTATAGTCACAATTAGCCATATCACAGAAGTTTATGTTTTGCTTACAATAATATATGCTTTTTAACAATATACAAAATAAATTTCAGTTTTGCTTTTAAAAATAATACAAAATACATGTTTCTCATGTAGGGAAAGAAAAAAAAAGAAAAGCAAAATTTAGAAATATACCATGTTTCTGTTTTCGGAGGGGGGGGGATTCTTGGTCCTTAAACTGGTGCCTAGAAATTAGGTGTTGGTACCCAATTTTTTTTATCTCAAAACTTGAAGTTTCCAGTAAATACAGTACTTTGTGTCATGTAATCTACATACTGTCTGTTAGAAAGTTCTAAATGTTGGTTCTGTGAAAGACAATAAAAATAAAAAGTGAACTCCGTTTATTAGGCGTAGAAAATAAGGGAAACAAAAGATGCTAGCTTTCACTACCTCCGGGTAGCTTCATCAGGCATTTAGTAGTTAAAGATCGCAGAATCATCAGGCATTTAGTAGTTAACTACTAAATGCCTGATGAAGCTACCCGGAGGTAGTGAAAGCTAGCATCTTTTGTTTCCCTTATTTTCTACGCCTAATAAACGGAGTTCACTTTTTATTTTTATTGTCTTTCACATTAATTGGGCGTACAGAAACCCGTTTCTTCATCGATCGTATATATATTTGTTGGTTCTGTGTTAACACAGGATAGCTGGTGGTATTGGAAAAGAATAAAAAATGTGTCTACAATGGGGGGGGAGGAGCAATACACAGGGAGAGCCACAAAGAAATGGAAATATGTTGGGGTTTTTTTTCATTTACGAGCATTTTGACAGAAAATATGATACAGCAAAGGCTGTATTATTTGCACTCGTAGAGAGTTACTTGTTAATGAGAAGCCTGCTGAATTGTTCTGCAATTCCCCAGTATGTAATATTGTTGCATTCTCGATAGCATAATCACTTCACGAACCAGATTCGCTAGTTTGGGTACACTAATCATGTTAAGGCACTCATTCATTTTCAGAAATGTCAAATACTACGGATCGGCCGCAGTTTCTATATACTGTATATATGCAGGGTGCATAGGAAAGTCCCTTTAGCTTGGAATAACTTGCGAACGAAGAGAGGTACAGTTATGCAAGTGAGATAACGGTTTAGTAAAGCAACAACAGCCGATCGAATGCAACCGATAGCAGCACCCGTAGTGGCGAAATGCGAAAGTTAGCCATTGCAAATCGAAAACGAAAAGAGATAGAGCAAAATTTATAAATACAAAGTTGTAGAGCATCAATTAATTAGTACAAAACGGCATTTGTTTCACATGGATAAGATAAATTGGCGCGTGAATACCCTAAAATGTCCGAAATCGATGCGCGACTTTTTGTGTGAACGTCTGAAGGGAACAGACATAGGCAGAGTCGCAGAATATATATGTACACGGATAGTTTCCAAATTATTAGCAGATTTTGCAGATAGTTTTGGTTTATAGATTAAAAAATAAAAATGTTATTTACAGAAATTAAAACACTTACTCAAGGCTTTACTCAGATTAATATATTTAATTATATCTTGATGTGAGAATGCTCAACTATTTTTCACGTCTTCCGATAGCAAGTTCTTTTGTTTTACGGACGTTTCTGGCCTCTTGATTTTATCAAGGCCTGTTCTCAATATATACGAACTGTAACAAAAGTTCCGTTTACACAAAGAATTTAAATTTTATTGCAGGGTTTTTCTTGTAGTTGCCAGTTATAAAATTAAAATCTTTTCCTTTTGTATTTTATAAGTCTACTATTTTTTTATTAAGTTGTTGAAAATGCTATTTATAATTTTTGAAGGTTCATTAATGGAACTGCTTTTCTAGATATAAAAACTTTCTTTAATTAGTATCTTGTTTTTATGAGGTTCATAGTTCAATATTTTAAACTTTTGGCCTTAAGGTCCATTTTACACACATTTCTACGCATTGTCGTAATGTACTTTTGTCCTCTCTGGAATTTGTAATGTTCTAATAATTATTTATTGTTATATTAATTTTTCTTTAAATTATCTTATTCTATTGTTATCGTGATTTGCGGGTTTGCAGCAAGTTTTCTGTTTTAATGGTTGTGAATGCAGATACATTTTATTGTTATACAACTCTGGGCATAGGTATGAGCAAATACACACAATTTATTGCATAAATGCGTACTTATGTCAATACAGTTTGACGATGTCAGACAAAACAAAAAAGGCAAACTGGTGCACAGTGATAAAAAGTTAATGTTGAGTATGTTTGAAGAGTTCGCTATTGCCCACGATACACATTTATTTGTATTCATGAAAGTAACTCTGCATGCACATTCCTCAGCATGGAAGGTGTCACACTATTGCAAGCATCTGTAACATGACAACGTAGATCCAGCAGACTTGTAGGCGCTGTTGCATACACCTGATTTTTTACGTAACCTTAGATATCCAAGCCGGCTTTCGGCCCGTAAATAGTTCTTGAAAGGGACGCTAGATGGCGACACGTTACTGGTGGATCCTTAAGCGTTTCGTTATGTTGTGAAAGCGGCAAAGGAAGTCAATAATATGGATTCAGGGTGGCCCTTAAAAGGACCATTTTGAATGTTGATTGTGGCATATGTGTGAAATATTTATTTAGATGGAACAATTGCCTTTCCTCATGAATATAAAGCTGTCTAGCTAGCAGAATAAAAGCAATAGAAGTTTCATCTGCCAGGAAAGAACTGTCTGATCGCACGAATCAAGACTTCAAAGCAGTGTTCACAGGAAAGACAGCAATTCCGTCAGAATAAATATTCCAGAATGTGGTCTTCCAAGTACATTTTGTGGTCACCCTGTGTTAATTTATGTTTTAGAGGACGGCAATTGCTCTACACTCCTTGGGTATGCGCTCCTGTCATAAGATCAACAATGTGCTGAGGGAGTGGTTGACGGTGAAATGGTCATAGCCACAGCTTGGCAGATTCTGATACACAGTCCACTGATCCATCATGATCATGGTTCCTAGCTCCACATGTTTCAGGATGAGAGGCAGCAATGTATCTGCAGATCTGTTGATATGAGGACAGATCTCCACCCTGAATTGCTTGGTATGTCGTTCAAAGATACCAAGAATCCAAGTGCCCTCGACGAAACGACTACAGTTGTACTTCCGCTTGCCCATTTTCGCTTTGTCTACTTCCACGATGATTCCATCACCGCCAAGCCTTCCTGCCTTCCTTCCTTCCTTCCTTCCTTCCTTCCTTCCTTCCTCACATTGCAAGGTTACCATAAACTCTGAGAATAGCTGTCTTCAATATGAATACCAGTCGCAAACTGTCTCAGTGGATGTGGTAACATCACCATGTGAGGTTTCTTCAATTGCCTCATCGTAAGACAATAATACATCAGAATCATCACTTTATCAATAGGAATCTGCGCATTAAAAAACAACGTATCAAGTGTACGGGAAGAATCCTCATCATTCCCTGAAGCGCGCTTCTTCCGAGACCTGAATTGTCCTAAACGATGAGATGCATCGACATGTAGTCATGAGATGGCCCTCAGAACATCTTTCAGAGGTGGGAAACAAATCCTGTCATTCTGACCAGGAAATAGACATTTCTTCATCTTTCCCAACTTTTTTTTTTTTTGATTGGAGGTTTAACGACCACCGTGAGCAACTCAATGGGCTATAAGCAGTCATCCATCCCTAATTTAGGGTCACTGGTTCCAGGGAAGGGAGAGAGCCAGTGCCGTAAGACAAACACAACATCCATGCCTCACCGGGATTCGAACATGGACCCCGTTCAGACGAATGATCAGAGGCCATCGCTTAGACCACTGCGCCACCGGGGAGGCTTTCCCAACTTCCTTAAAAAAAAAAAACCTCTTCCAGTTCCACATATTAACACAAAAAGGTGAAACAACAGGCAGAAATAATTTACGAGATCACAGATTGAGAAATAACTTAAGTAACTAGCTATAACGTATTGCACGTCAAAGTGCGAGAAAAGTGGAGAGGTGAAGTGGTACTGTGGTGCCATCTATCATTGCTTTCAAAAACTAGCTCTGGGCCGAACGTGGAAGTTCAGCTAAAAAATTGAGTTCATAACAGCAAATTTGAACTTCAAGTTGTATTTTAATCAAATCAATTTTTTTTTTTTTTTTTTTTTGGTGAGCAGTGAACAGGAAAGGGAAATTATGGACCAGATTAGAATTTTATTCCGCAATTGGTTTGGGTTAAAAAAAAATGGCAGCAAATGCTTTATATTACTTTACATTCCAGTATCATAGCCACACATTATGTTTATGAGTTATTCTTTGAAATCTAAATTCATTTCGCCTGGCTCCTAGATCTGGAACATATTTTTCCAGTCCTGATATAATCACAATGTTTGCTACAACACACACAGATATCCAAAATCAGACAATGTAATATTCTCATTGTGTAATCTTTTCAATACTCTATCCTAGCAAAAATTAAAATCAAATATATATAGCCACAAAAGAATAAACATAAAATCTACTACTAGGAGAATTACACACATACTACACACATACTACAATAACATAGATCAGACAAACAAAAAGGGTTAAAACATTATATTTGGCTGCACAACTACAAAGTAATGCCCAATCCCCTACTCAAAAAAACAACCCCAGGAGAAATAATAATCATGCATGTACAATTACACTCAGTATGTATAAATGCATGCGAGAGATAGTCTCATATTTCGGTAAATGTGTATTTTAGCATCCTAAATTATTTAGTCGGAAAAATTTAAGCATGCAAAATAATGGGGAAAGGTGCAAAAATATAGTATTTGTACAGAACAGGAAATAATTTTACCAAAATATTTACCTGAGAGTACGATAGTTTGGAAAAGTACATGCGGTAGGCCTAGGACAACAGAGCAGCGCAGGCGTCAAGGGGTAGTCCGGTGAATGGAAGTTTCGTTGAGAAAGGCAAGTAACGGGCAGAAGAATACAACAGGAAGCAGTTGAGCAGTACGTAGTCATAGAAGCTTCTTGTAGGAATAGGCTGAAGGAAAGAGGTCGGGCTTTATGCAGCATTTTGTAAGTGGTGTTAGTAGCTTTTTCAACAGTGTTAGGGGCTCCTTCCAAAGTCGTGAGTCTCCATACTTCACTTCGGATTTCGTCAGGGCTTAAAATTTCTGTATCCGGCACAATATGACAAGAACCTCTTGGCCTCCCTGCCATTTCTGAATTGAAGAAACTCATTTCTTCTTAAAAATATCCGTTTCAGGACAAAAAATGTGAGGTACAATGTACGGAATAACATCACAACTACATATGAAGTGGTTGAAGAAATCACCTACCCCTTTACATCTTCAAATCCGTAACAAAAACTTGGGGTTCAACCGGAACCAACATTTCTTACTCAACACTTCTGTTATACATGAAAACATTTACATTCCTTCATTTCTTTCCATTCGGAGACATTGTGAAACTAATAATAACGACATTCCGCACATTTCTTTTTCAAAAATTAAATAGAGTTTTGAACCACTTCCAGTGGATTACAGCACGCATCACACTTTTCTGAAGAATACACCTGACTCCTATCGTATTCTCCCACGCATTCACTATGAACTTGTGCTCTCTTCTGAAGCACGGAAGCTTCACGTCGTCACCGATAGCATTGCTTAAGCCTCCCGCACCAACTGCTGCACACTTTCATAGTCGCGGGTAAATACTTGGGTAAAATTCTTTCACATTCTCTTAAGTTACCGTATTTCTGCACCTTTTTCTATTCTTTTGCATGCTAAAAAAAATTGTATTTCGCACTTTCCCCACATGCTTAAATTTTTACGATTGCATAATTTAGGACGCTGAAGTACACATTTATCCATATTTCACCCATATATATATGTGTGTAGCTCTCAAACAGCATCTTTCAAGCATATTGACTGCACATTTCGAACCTGTTTAGGGGGGGGGAGCATGGCCACCATGAGTAACTCTTAGGGCTATAACTAGCTCCATGGAAGGGACAGAACCAGCTGCATCAGACAAATATACCACCCATACCCAGGGCCTGGTTTCTGCACGTGCACAGGCCTCAGAATTTGAAGGGGGGCCTCCAGACTACCTTAACAGTAATATAAATTTTCAGAACCAAAATATACACTGCTGGACAATTGCTAAGGACGGATCATAAACGGCTATATAGCGCATAAAAAAGTAAGTGTGGTTGGATGCCAAGTGAAATAAAATAATGTCAGAATGCCAGGACATTACAAGAAAGACAATTTATTGTGCTCTGAAATCCAGAAGGCTTTGGAACGTGTTCAAGGGACAAACAGGCCATTTTGTGCAGAATACGTAAACGTGAAAAAAATGTAATTACCGTCCGCAGGCGTTCCGGCGTAAGATGTCAATACGGGATATGGCCACCATGGAGGGCGATGCAAGATTCCACACGCCGTGTCATGCTTTGCACAACATTATCAAGCAGCTGTTGGGGTAATTTATCCCATTCCTCTGTCAGTGCACGGATGAGAGGGTCCTTGTTTATTGTAGGGCATTGGCGACCAGCAAGACTCCTCCCCAAAGCATCCCACACATTTTCAATGGGATTCAGGTCTGGAGAATGTGCTGGCTATACGAGGCATTGAATATCCTCGCTCTCAAGACACTCCTGGACAGCGACTGTCCGATGACATGTTGCGTTGTCGTCCATGAAAATGAATCTATCACCGACAGCACCACGGAACATGCGAACATGAGGTAGCAGAACATCATTAATGTATCATTGGCCAGTCAAAGTCGCAGTTGGAAGCACATAGAGGGATGTACGGCCATTGATCATGATGCCAGCCTATACCATGACACTACATGTCGGATATCGGTCCCTTTCCTGTATGTTTGCTGGACAATATGCAGTACCACTATCACGCCAGATCAGTTGTTGTTGACAGTCAGACGATAGACTGTATCTACTCTCATCTGAGAAGAGGACAGCAGACCAGTCGTTATCAGTCCAATTGCGATGTTGATGGCACCATTGCAAACGGGCGGTACGGTGACGTCTGGACAATGGGATGCACACAACAGGATGGCGGGCATATAGTTTTCCTTCATGCAAACGTCTGGCGACAGTTTTTCGGGAGATCTGCTTGCCAGTAGCAGCCATAAACTGATTTGCTACCTCACTAGCTGTGCTGCGCCGGTGTCTTTTTTGTTGATAGCACTATGTACCGATCTTCTGCAGGTGTCGTACTGCGAACACGACCTCCCCCGTGACGTTTGCTACACTCTCCATTTGTTTGAAATGATTTCCAAAGCCTTGAAACAACACTGTGTCTGACGTCGAACTCCCTGGCAACATCTGTTTTTTTTTCGCCCTTCTTCAATCTTGCCAATAATACGGCCACGCGTAAAATCATCTAGGTGATGTCGGGAAGACATACTGAAAATTGCAAGTTCGTCAATTGATTCTTTCCCTTTCAACTTTACGTTTGAACACCAACGGTCAATATGCGTCAAATCTTTTATATCTCTTATCGCGCTATGACGTCACGAACAAGTTCAGCAATCCAATATTTGCATACGCACAACACGTCTTACTGTATCCCGCACTTATGCTAATTTCCACATTTTCCTGCCTTCCATTTTATGGTTGCTATCGTTGTTATTGTCATCCGTCCTTAGCAATTGTCCGGCAGTGTATTTTCTGTTGTAGCACGAAATTATTATAAGTTTCGGTTTCAAAATTTAGGATGAGATTTTGGAAACAATTGTTATTATTTCGTATAATAAAGCTGCAAACATGTAGAAGTTACTAAAAAAATTTTTTATTATTAATATTAGTCACAAAAATTTTGAATTAATATTCATAATTATGTGGGGTTTATTTTTACATAGATAAAAATACAAAAAAAGTTCAATTGACGCTACTTTATTTAAAGACTGTTGTAATAATTTACACGAAGTGTTGCAATAATTTATTCCACAATGTGAGGTCAGCTGTAAGACTTTGTGAGGGATTATTTCTTACAGCTTAAGCTATCACTGATTCATCATTTCCATTAAATTTATGGTAAACTAGGTGTTTTAAATTATATCTCTGGAAGGATAATTATTTGTTTCCATAAATGATACTATACAACAAAAAAAAGAATTCCAAAGTAATTAATGTTACAGCTGTAAACTCTGCAGGTGTGGGGAAGTAAAAGCTATGTGAATGCTCGTCTATTACAAGCCACATTGGTTATAAAGTTGACTAGCATGCGGGATGTGTTTAATATTTTTACTGCTAGAAAAACTGCTTGCAAAAAAATATTTACCAGTAAACAGAGTTTGCCAAAATGCATAATTACGCATCGAAAAGTGTGTTTACGCACTGAAATTTTGCCAACGAGTAAAAAACGAATCGAGAATTTTAAGCTGAAAATTTTTTATTTTCAACTTTTCATTCGAATTTTGTATTTCAAACATGTGATCAGCGATATCCTTTGTTACCTCAGGCCAGATCTCACGTTGTAGACGATCCATACCTGGCCGTGGTTTGCTTGGCACGACCGGAGCTATGGCGGCGTGACGTCAGGGAGACATCGTCGCTTACCTTGACGTCGTCGGCTCATCGGGAGCGCAATCGCATCGCAAAACTCCTGTCACTACTGCTACAGCTCGTGCTCGATCAGTTGAGTGAAGTACGCTTTCGCAATCGCAATTCCAGAGCGCCTTGTGGTCGTGATTTGTACTTCGTCATGACGGTGGTACATGGTCGTGATTTGTAGAGATTGAAACAGCTTTATCAGACACTGTAGTATCGAATGATGTGTCGAAACAGCGTACTTTAACGTTTTTTTTTTTTTCGGCTAGACTCAGTCCGATGGTGTAGAAGAGAAACAAAACGCAAAGGAAGGAAACAATGAAATCTGCAAAAAACTAGCGGTGGAAATACAAAAGCAGCCAACGAACATGGACACTTCATTAGAAAATGAAGAATGCGTTGTGTTACATCGACATCAAAGTTGGAAATTAATTCTTGTTCTTTACCAAAATGGTACAAGGAATTTCCAGGGATTATTTTCCATGTGCTTGTAGTGTTTACGTTATTTATGTATTATATATATATTTTTTTAACCAAAACATCCAAATACATTCAGTAGTAGTGAAATATTTTTTAATATGAAAAAAAAACAGGTTTTTTTTTTTTATAATTTCCCTGTGTTTTTGCAACTTTTTTTTTATTTCACTCGTTAATTTTTTAAAATACTCCTCACTTTTAAAAATTGCCCCCTAAATTTTTCCAAAGGAGTAAAAGTACTCCTTCAAATTATTTTTTCGCTGAACTCTGCCAGTAAATATTCTTTTCGACTGACTGAAAATTTTAAATGAGGGGACCTCAGACATCGGATGTGCATAGGGCCTCGACTGACCTAAGTCAGGCCCTGCCCATACCTCAGCAGAGTCTTGAAGATGGGCTCACCTCAGATGAATAGTTTGAAGCAAACACATGGTTCGTACGCTCCTTGAAAAGTCCTTGAATAAAAAAAGGTCATTTTGAAGTCCTTGAATAAAAAAAGGTCATTTTGAAGTCCTTGAATAAAAAAAGGTCATTTTGAAGTCCTTGAATTAAAAAAGGTCATTTTGAAGTCCTTGAAAAGGTTTAAGGCTCTGTAAACAGTACTTGAATTTGTTGTTGTTGTTTTTTAAGTAATGATACGAAAGAGCATGTGTTAAATAATTGTTTGTGCTAAAATGATGTATAGGAGATTTCCGTGTAGTTCTGATAAAACACCAAGCTGATCAAATAGCGCAGAACTTGCATTCAACCCAGGGGAGTGTGTGGACAGCCGGTGCCATGGCAATGATATCACTACAGAGTAAAGCGTCAGCCATGGGAGTAAAATAAGTGGAATGATATATTCACAAATTATGATGGGCTTATTTACTGGGGTTAGGGACACGTTCTTGCTGGAGGATGGAACTTCCAAGAATTGCTTGTGCTTCGTGCATGGACCCTTTCTTCTCCTGACTGCATCAAAGTCGTGCATCAAAAATAAAAGTTTAAAACAAACAATAAGTGTTATACCAGCAAATGAATATAAAAATAGATAAAATTATTTCAAAAAATACCAAAACAGAGGGGCAATTCAAAGTTAATAAAATAAACGAACAGTGGGCAAGGGGTAATGGCAGGTCATTGAAGGTGTGCCAGCCCCAGCTAAGATTAATGTTCTGAACTTACTAAAATACCTACCTACGGACTGACGGACAGTACACACATATGGTAATTCGGGTTTGAAAAGTGCTTGAATTTATTTCGCTTGGAAGAGTACAAACTATGAAACAGCTCAGGTCATGCAAGCACCTCTTCTGGATTAGCAAATGACAAAAAACAATTTTTGGGTAGAAATAACTTACCTCATAACTTCTCAGACACAAGTAAAAAGAAATGCTTCAAACCATTTTTGCTAGTTTTTCTTTTGTCACAGTTTATATGTTTAGGCATAGTGATCTGTGTGCATGAGCAAATGCACTGAAAGAGTACTTCAATGTAAAACTTCCCATCACGCTTCACATTTATGAGGCTCTTCCCCTGTACACATGAGCATGCTATAAACGATTACTCTTTTGTGTGAATTTTTTGTAGTTATAGGGTCTGTATCCTGTATGATAAATTTAATGTAAGTTTTCTGTGTAAACTTCATGCAAATATCACATTAATAGTTTCTCACCTACATGAATAATCAAATGCCGAGAAAGATCACTTTTGAGTGCAAACTTCTCGTAGCACATTTCACACTTATAAGATTTTTCTATTGAATGAGTGAGCAAATGCCTCGAAAGATTGTTTTTCAGACTGAATCCCTTGGAGCATATTCCACATGTGTGAGGCTTTTTTCCTGTATGACTAAGCATATGTAGTGAAAGGTTACTCTTCTCTGGGAATTTCTTGTGGCACAATTCACATTCGTAGGGTCTCTCTCCCGTATGGGTGCGCAAATGTTTTGAAAGATTACCTTTTCGACTAAATGTATTTTGGCATATTTCACACTTGTGGGGCCTCTCTCCGGTGTGAGTGAGAAAATGCTGTGAAAGATTATTTCTCTGTGTGAATTTCTTGTGACATATTTGACATTCGTGATATCTATGACCTGTATGAGTTAATGAATGTCTTGAAAGTTCATTTTTGGATGTGAATTTTTTGTGGCATATTTCACATTCATGAGGGCTTTGTCCGGTATGAGTGTATGAATGCCCTAAAAGGCTGTGTTTGTGCTTGAATTTCTTGTGGCAAACTTCACACTCATAGGGCTTATAACCTGTGTGAGTGAATAAATGTACCCTTAGGTGAGTTTTCTGGGTAAATCTCTTCAAACAAACAGAACATTGATGGGGTTTTTCACCTGTATGAATACGAATATGAAGTGAAAGGTCACATTTTGTTGCAAACCTCTTGTGGCACATTTCACACTCGTGAGGTTTTTCTGTTGAATGAGTGAGCTGATGTCTTAAGAGATGGCTTTTCACAATGAAGCCCTTACAGCATATTTCACATGTAAAAGTTCGTTTTCCTCCATGACTAAGTAAATGTCGGGAAAGGCTGTACTTTTGTGCAAATTTCTGGTGGCATACTTCACATTCATGGGGTCTCTCTCCTGTATGAGTGAGCAAATGCTTCGAAAGAGTTGTCTTCTGTGCAAATGTACTTTGACATATTTCACACTTGTGGAGCCTTTCTCCAGTATGAGTAAGATGATGCTGTGCAAGTGCATTTTGATTCACAAATTTACTTTGGCAAATTTCACATTCATATACTTTTTCTCTTGTGTGAGTGACTAAATGTCCTAATAGATTACTATTTGAAAAGAACTTCTTCTGGCATATTTCACAGTGATAGTATCTCTCATAAACTGTGTGACTCTTCACATGTTTCTTGAGGCTGCTTTTCAAAGTAAACTTCTTGAAGCATACTTTACACTCTATTTGATGTCTCTGATCAGAAGAAATATGTACTGGAGAGCTGTATTTCTGTATTACTTGCACAGAAGACATTTTGTGAGCTTTCTCATCACCATGTGTGAATAAAGGGCTTATAAGATCAGTTTCCATTGACAACTTTGTGGCTGTATCTACATCCGATATTGCAGTGGCTTTTGTCTGGGTGGTCATTATTTTGCTAAATCTTTATAAAAAACAGGCAAATAACTTTCAGTGTTCTTCAGCAGAGACACAATTTCTGTCACATTATAAAATGAATCAGATGGCTTAGCGCAACTTAATTTTAACCACAAGTTCTATGCTTCGAAGTGTTTGTTACTGATGATGATGTAGTTAATATTTACTGTTTTTATGCACTGCGTCTGATTCAACAGAAAACCAATGTTGTTACCTATGAATCAATAAAAAATTTAGGAAAAAGAAACACACTAGTACTCCATGCGGAATCCTGCACATTCTGTTTCACAGTACATCGCTACACACTTTTTATTTAATTGCTTTTCCAAAGACGAGAAACTTCTTCGAGTTTCTGTTGCTCATGGATTATATTTAAAAGCACACACCCAAGCTTCCCACTACCTGATCAAAATATTTCCTGTAACTTATTCACGGATATTAAAATTCACACTAAATAAATAAAAATTTAGACTTCCTTTACAGAGAAGCACAGAATATTTACAGAAGGTAAGCAAAGGCTCTCGCATAATAAATCACGGAAGCTATCTTACCGCATTTTCATATATATATATTCAAAACCACGTTACCCTTCAACAGACTGTAAAATAATCAATGCATTCCATCTCCACAATGTTCAACACAAAAGCTAAAATTGATTCTCACGTGCAACGATTATTTGTAACAAACGAGACAAAACCAAAGAATATAAACGCTACCATCTGCAAAGCAAACGGAAACAAGTGGCAGCCATGTTTAATCAGGTACAGAGGTACAGAGTAGAGACAAAATCTTTGGAGGAGAAGGGCAGCAATTGAGATAGCAGCGCCATCTGTAACCTCGAGGATTTGGTCAGAAATACATAGCTATCGGAAAGGTACATAACAGTGTTTGATTCAATGTATAATA
Source organism: Macrothele yani (assembly GCA_039090855.1). NCBI lineage: Eukaryota > Metazoa > Arthropoda > Arachnida > Araneae > Macrothelidae > Macrothele > Macrothele yani. Next base: position 163,738,984 of record CM077009.1, read on the forward strand.
TAAACTCAGAAGGAATATTTGGGTGCGAATGCAAACCAACAAATTTTTAGCTCAAAATTTAATCAGCAAGTTCTCAATTTTGATGAAAATCAGCTATGAAATAGAAAATACGCCTCTGCATCAAGGAAGTTAGAAGTAAGAGGAGCTCGCAACAGCCCCTCTCCCTGTGCTTCTGGTGTGACGCCACTTTTTATCAGCTGCCTACGCCAATGCGCTCAACCTAAGAATCTCCTGTATATCTCTATGGGGAAATCACGATTTTGAACGGGTTTTTCGAACCCTTACTCTGCCCATACAGGTATGAAAAAAGTTGAGGCTGAAATATTCATTCCCAAAATGAAAAAAAATTCAGAAAAAACAGGAAAATATGTGCTGGTATTTCTTTAAAAAATTGAACAAAATAATGATTTTTTGAGCGGAAGTGCATAGTGCGCATGGTTACTTACTGCACAAGTACAAGTAACCATGCATACTGCCCATGTGCAAGTAACCATGTTTAAAATATAACCAAAAGCCTAATGTTAAGAAATAAGAAGTCCGAAATATTCCTTCTTCCCATCCTTGGTTTGCATGCGCTAAGCAAAACTGCTTCAGCCACAGGAAGTAACGTCACGTTCCCGAACTTTTACAGCGCAGACTCCCACTACCTCAGAGAGAGAACAGAAACAGCTGATCTGTTTTGGCTTCACTCAAAACGGGTCCCTTCACCTCCTCTTCTACTAACCTCCTTGCTCTGCATACAACGAACACCTGATACGCGAAGTTGCAGCAATGAGAATTTATATATACCGCATTATTGTTCCTTCATATTACCGTTAATCAACCGAGTTCTTTCCTCAAATTGTTTTATTAAAAAATATTTTTACCCCATGGGCTCATGAAAAATGAATATCGCATGAAGTAAAAGAGGTGGTCTACAGATATCATGTTTAGAAAACTATCAAGGCTTTTCCCCAGAGATGCATAGCTCTTTATATTTATTATTTTATTAATTGTATTCGTACTCAATAAATTAATTTTAAAAGTCCCTCCTACATATAATTTGAAAGAATAACACAGCACATTATCTCATCTAATTTTCTAACCAAGCACTTCTATGCCTCAGTCAACACTGTATATGTTCTTATGAAGCAAATGAACAATTATTACATCACTCCCTCTAACTGATACATGCATACAAAAATCCTTTTCTTACCTTATTTTTTTCTTTGACTACAGATATGTGTGAGCTGTTTTTTTTTCTTGCTAAGAAAAGATGACTATATAAACATTTTTTCAAATTATCTTGTAAAAGATCAAAAAGGAGAACACAGCACAGGGTATGCACTAAAATAGTGGTAAACAAGCTCTGTTTTTCTCCCTGCAATTATGATTTAATTAAATGCTGGTTTTAATATGAATTGAATGTCAACAAACTGTTCTGTCATCAAGCGATGTTTTGACCCACTGAGCACGGAATACGCATATCCCCATGAGTGTAAGTTTTACGGATGAGATTTTAGGATGTTTTTTTCGATAGCCAATCTGAGAATGTGCCGAGTTATTTTCAATCGTACGCCTTGTGGGCAACGATTGTATAGCAATATTTGACAAAATTCACTTCGCCAAGCTGTTACCCATTGGCACCTTGTATTCAACGATTGTATGCTGTAAGTAAGCGCAGAATAGCTGTGTTTATCGCAACCACAGCAAACTGAATGGGTAAAAATACAGAAAATTAATATTATCCAGCTGTAATCGAAAAAAAATGAGAATTGTGTGACACTTTGATGTGAACACATCTTTCATTTGTTCTGGTTGTTACACAACGCAAAATTCACTTCACCCAGCTGTGATGGAATAAAATGAGAATTACATGATCACCTGACATTTTGACTTGAGAACACCTTCCATTTGAAATCGTTCTGTTAACACCTTGATATTGTGCAGTGGCTCACCGTTACTTGATAACCATGTCACATGGGCTTACAAACCTAACATACTGAGATATTAAACTAAATAATCTTGCACGTCATATAAGAATTAACTTTCAAGGGTCACAAATGCTGTGTATTTCTAGCTTCCGAGGGTTGACGAATTTTAAAATGTTCAATGAACGTTGCTGATATATTGTCCAGAGAAGCGTAGAAAGTTTCCGCATGTTTTTGCCACGTTTCTGGCAATTTAATTCAAAATATGATTAAAAATTTTGAATCCATAATTCATATTAGTTTCCAACTGGTATGTTTCATCAAATTAAAAAAACAATTAGGGTAAAAGTTTATGTAATCTTTCCAAAAGAGCTGGAGTGCACAAAAAATGTTTACGCAGAGAGACTTGGAGGCTTTTTATCACGCTTTGGGCAATCTTATTAAAGAAATGATTAAACATTTAAATCCATAGGAGAAAATGGTTTCCAACTGCTGTTTTTCAGCAAATTAAAAAAATGTAAGACAATAAATATATCATTCATCTTTCCACAGGAGAGCAACAGCATGTCACTTTTCACAGGGGTGAATATCGAAGAACTGTATTTGTATTTCTAGTGTTCCCAGGCACAATTTAGAAATTCTGATGTCTCGAAATACACAGTTTTTGATATTTTTAGTATCCCATTTTCGAAAACCTCAATTAGAAACAATACTTAGGCCCCAAATGTGACTGTTTGGATGCCAAACATCTCTGATCGAACATGTGTTTAGAGGTCTAATTTTTTGAACATGGAATACAAAAAATTGAAATGAACAAGAGAGGGTGTTCAAAAATTGTTAACAGTCCTATATTCAAACCAAAAGCCATTGTTCTATAGAAAATTATTGTATTTTGAACATAATGTAATGTTCATTTATTCCTTCATATTCAAAACAAGTTTTTCTTCATACTACACTGCTGGCCACCCAAAACGCAACGCCACGAAGGACACGAGATAGCAAAGCCAGATTTACTGGATATATAACAACAGATACAAAGATTAAACGATTGAGCTTACAGGCCCGTGCGACTTGCGGAACACGCAGACATCAATAGTTCGTGTGGCCCCCATGGCTGGCAATAACGGCCACTACACGCCGCGGTATCGAACGAAAGGGGCTTTGGATGTGGGCTTGGGGTATGTACGTCGGCCCAGGCTGCTTCCACACGTTGCCACAGTTCATCAGGCGTAGCAGCAGGTGATGCTTGCCGGGCCACTCGGTTGCCGATCAGTGACCAGACGTGTTCGATGGGCGACATATCGGGAGAACAGGTGGGCCGTGAAGAATTATTGCACAATGCGTGCCACGTGCGGGCGCGCATTGTCCTGTTGAAACGTGGCCGCTGGCAGGTCCTGCAGGTAAGGGAGGACTACGGGTTCCAAAACGTTGGAGATGTAGCGGTGGCTGTTGAGTGTACCGGCGATGCGTACCAGAGGGGTGCGAGTGTCATATTCAATTTCGCCCCAAACCATAACGCCAGGTGACGGACCGGCATGGCGATGCATAATGCAGGCGTCATACAGTCTCTCGCCGCGGAATCAATCATCGTGGTGTTGCATGCAGAAGCGGGATTTGTTGAAGAAAATGTAGTGCCGTTCCGTAGTCCAGGTGCGGCGTTCAACTACCCACTGCCGCCGCACTCGTTGCTGGTGTAACGTCAATGGTAATCGCAGCAATAGGCGCCGTGCAACAAGCCCCGCTTCTGCAGACGACGTCGAACGGTACATGCTGACCCAGGTTGTTGCGCAACACACCCTAATTCCTGCGCTAACGTTCGTGATGTGGCGGTGCAAGCCGTCAATGCTCGCCGCACAACATGCCGGTCCTCTCGCTTTGTGGTGTGCCGCGGCTGCGGCAACCGCTCGCGTCGGTCCGTCCGTCCCTCCTGCACCCTCCGAATCCATACTCGCCTCAGTGTGACTGGATGTCGTCCCACACGGGCCCCAATGTCTCGGTACGATAAACCTCTGTCACGGTAAGCCACTATTCGTTCTCTGTCGAACTTCGAAACGTGCTGGAATAACTGCCGTATTCTGCGACGAGGCATCAGGAAGCTTCCCCCACACAGGTCCGGCAGCACAACACACTTCCACTACTTACACACCGTCTTCTGTGCACCCTTCTTATAGTGTTTCTCGGTGTCGTGCCTGGCGCACATGATTTGCATATGCCCTGTAATGCTAATCGTTTGCATGTCTTCTCGCGGTCGAAGCATGCTGCGAATTTCAGGCCAATCGAATGCTTCCTTCTTGGTGTTGCATTTTGGGTGGCCAGCAGTGTATATAGTGCAGGAGAGAATTTAAGAGGGCCGTGGCCCCTCTCCCCGGAAAGTGCTTCATTTTTTTTTTGTTTTTGGTTAAAATGCGACTTATATTAGAAAAAAATGCCTTAATTTAACACAAAATGCGTCAACTTACATCAAGGCCCGATTTAGGTCAGCGGAGGCCATGTGCACATCCTATATCTGGGGCCCCTTTAATTAAAATTTCCAGCCAACAGTTGAAAAGAATATCTTCTGGTAAATATATATATTTTTTTGCAAACAATTTTTCTAGTAGTAAAACATTAAAATACATCCCACATGATAGTCAACTTTATAGCCAATGTGGTTTGTAATAGACGAGCATTCACACCACTTGCACTTCCCCGCATCAACAGAGCTTACAGCTGTAGCCTTAATTACTCTGGAATCTTTTTTGTTTTGTTTTATAGTATCATTTACAAAACAAAAGCTATCCTCCCAGAGATATATTTTATAACCTCTAGTTTACCATAAATTTAATGGAAACAATGAACCGATGTTAGTTTAAGCTGTAAGAAGTAATCCCTCACAAAATGTTATAGCTGACAACACATATTGTGGGATAAATTATTGCAACAGTCCTTGTAAATTATTACAACCGTCTTTAAATAAAGTAGTGTCATTTGAACTTTTTCCTTATTTTCATTTGTGAAAATAAACCCTACATAATTATAAATACTGATTCACAAATCTTCTCACAAAAATAATATTAATAAAAATATTTTTAGTGAATTCTACATGTTTTGCTGAAATGCTTTTCATGTATAATATACCGTATTGCTCCGAATATAGGCTTCACCCGTGATATGAGATTTCAAGGAAAAACAAACCATGCCTACATGCTATTACAGGAGCGTGAATATAAGTCACATCCCATTTTTAAACAAACCATTAAAAATGTATGAATAAAAATATTTAAAAAATACTTGATATTTTTTAACTGTTGAATTGGCAGCAAGACATTAAAAAAATACTTTTTTTTGTACCTTTTGTGGCTGCAAAATCATCAGTTATATCGTCAATACTTAAATCTGCTGTTACATCAGTTTTATTGGACAGTATATGAAGAGCATCAATTGACTCTTCTTTTAAACTATAATGCTTTTGTTCTTTTCAGAACCGCAAACGAGCTTTCGTTTGAACAGTTGGAAATTGCTATTGATAAAAAAATCCTGAGGCATGTGTCAACAATGGAAAAAATATGAACTAAATTCAAGTCCCTTTACTTCCCAAGGCAAGTGAGGGGATCTGTGCTTTTAGTGAATGAATTGTTTCGTCACGATTCGAAACTGAAGGAACTCTTCAGCAAAGTCTTCTTCAAGTTCATTTGAATACTGCTTTTGCAACAATTCAGCTGCTTCCATCACATCACTTAGATCATTCTTGTAGACAAATCCAAATCTAGAGTCCAATTCCTCATATGACTTCTTTCTGGTTCGGAACTGTGAAACAAGATTGTCACATATTACCTAAAAAGTTTGAGTGATGAAGGAATCTCTATTATTAAAAACATCTGGAGTTGATTTATCATCTAGAAGTAGGTTCTTGGGAATTTTCTTCTTTTTGAGGATTCATAATCCATTTCTCTCCCTAACAACTGGTTGGATTCTTTATCGAACAGTTCGAAATTTTTTCTCACGAAGTTCAGGAAGAAGTCAATAATTGACTCATATAATAGTGAAACTAACGATAAATTTCCCATGGAAGATTGAAAGGGAAGTGCTCGCTTTGTTTATTCGTTGCAATATTGTCCCAGATAATCATTAACAAAGCAGTCTTTCTTCATTAATTTGGCATGAAGAAACTTGAAAATATATTTGGTTTTTGGAGGTAGTTTGGAGGCCTCCCCAAATTCTGAGGCCCTGTGCACGTGCAGAAATCAGGCCCTGACTTACATTAGGAAAAATGCTGCAATATTTCTTCTATTTTTCGTTAACTTTCATTTTGTTCTGGTGAATTTCAAAAACTTCCATTTTTCGTTGCCCCCCCCCCCCCCGCCAACCCCGTCCCGAAGAAAATCTTATATACGCTTCTGATATAGTAATTACTTCTTCAAGCATTTAAAGAACAAACTTTGCTCAGCTAAACGAGAGGGGGGTGTGGGTGTTTGTTTCGGCAGGCTTGAAATTTTTATCTATTAAAATGTATTCAACACACTTCTGATCCTGAATCGCGCCTTCCTGACTACGAGGTATTAGTTTACTTATTATACTTTGTAGAATGGCATGCGTCTTAATACATTTTTTAGCAAAATAAACTATAATACTTGAACAAATTTAAAAAAATTATAATTGGAGAAAAAATTTATAGCATCAAAAGAAACGAAAATGTCTATTTCATTATACCCTGAATTTATTAACATTTGACTTGGTAAGATAAAATGTCTCGGGGCGAGGGGAGGATGGTCGCTTCATCTCCCCGGATGTATGCCTTAAACACTGTACCTGACCATATTTACTATTTATAACAACTATCTAAAGCACGATTTGCAACACGCACGCAACCGGCGTATACTCATGAACAGCTTTTAGTCCTTGCTAATGGCGGAACATCCAGTTTTCAAACACTGACGGAAGTAGCTAGGTATTTGACACTCTATTCTCCTCCAAGGTCTTTGGTTCCTACCCTGTGGAAAGATGAAGTATTTGCATTAACTAACATTTTTTTTTAATTTGATGAAAAACACCAGTTGAAAACTATTTTTTCCTATGGATTAAAATTTTTAATTTTTTAATCATTTTTTGAATAAGATTGCCCAAAACATGATGAAAAGCCTCCAAGGCTCTCTGCGTAAACATCTTTTGTATGCTCCATCTCTTTTGGAAAGATTATATTATGCGTTGGTAAAGTGCTGTGTTATTCTTTCAAATTATACGTAGGAATAGCTTTTAAAATTAGTTTGAGTATGAATACAGCACTGCAGTTAATAATAGATATAAAGAGCTCTGCATATCTGAGGAAAAGCAGGGATATTTTTGAAAACATGATATCTGTAGACCTACTTTTTTGTTTAATGCGATATTCATTTTTCATGAGCACATATGTGGTAAAAATATTTTTCAATACAACAATTTGAGGAACAAAAGCTGGTGATTAAGGGTAATATGAAGGAACGATAATGTGGTATATTTAAATTCGCATTGCTGCAACTTCACGTACTGTATGTAGCGGCGTATTTTCTATTTCATAGCTGATTTTCATCGAAATTGCTAATTAAATTTTGATTTAGGAATTTGTTGGTTCGCAGTCACACCTGAATATTCCTTCTTTATACAATATATTATGCGTTGAATCAAACACTGTATGTACCTATTCAATAGCTATGAATTTCTCACCAACACCTGGCGGTAACAGATGGCGCTGCTGTCTCAATTGCTGTTCCTTGCCTCCGAAGCGCAGCATTAGGTTTGCCAATTGCCAGTCTTTTTTCTCCAAGGTCTTTGGTAGGAACCATGTTTCTCCCCTTATTCCTACTTCCAAGGTAGGAACACACATACATAGTTGTTGACACAGAGAACCTTAGAGGCTTTTCACCATGTTTTGGGCAATCTTATTAAAAAAAAAACGTGATTAAAAATTTAAATTCATAGGAGGAAATAGTTTCCAACTGATGTTTTTCAGCAAATTAAAAAAAAAATGTGAGGCAATAAATATATTTCTTCTTTCCACAGGGCAGGAACAGCAACTCGCTTTTTACAGGGATGATTGTCGCGGAACTGTATTTTCATTTTTAGTGCTCCCAGGCCCAATTTAGAAATTCTGATGTCTCAAACACGCTGTTTTTGAAATTTTTAGTATCCCATGTTCGAAAACCTCAATTGCAAACAGTCTTTAGGCCCCAAATGTGACTATTTGGATGTCGAACATGTGTTTCGAGGTTTGATTTTTTTTTTTTGATTGGAGGTTTAACGACCACCGTGAGCAACTCAATGGGCTATAAGCAGTCGCCCGTCCCTAATTTAGGGTCACTGGTTCCAGGGAAGGGAGAGAGCCAGTGCCGTAAGACAAACACAACATCCATGCCTGACCGGGATTCAAACCCGGACCCCTTACGGACGAATGATCAGAGGCCAGTGCCTTAGACCACTGCGCCACCGGGGCGGCGGTTTGATTTTTTGAACACTGAAAACAAAAAATTGAAATGAACAGGAGAGGGTGTTCAAAAATTGTTAACAGTCCTATATTACAACCAAAAAAACATCGTTCTATAGATAATTATTATATTTTGAACATGTGATATCCATATATTCCTTCATACTTAAAGCATATATTCGTTCATACTGGGGAAAAGCATCATCTATGCAATTATAGCCAAAGACGTTATGAACAACAATGACCAAATCATTTAACTTACTTGTGAAAATAACCGTTTTTTATGTCGGCCGTTAACTTGTATTCATGTCTAAAACAGTACCTGACCCAAACTGACAATATTTATTTTTATGAGAACTATTTAAAGCACGATTTGCAACACGCACGCAACAAGCATATGCTCAGTAAGAGCTTTCACTGCGCTCTCATGGCGGAACATCCGGTTTTCAAAAACTCACAGAAGTAGCTAGGTATTTGCCAGTCTATTCTCTCCACTGTCTTTGAAGAGCAAATCATCTTCATCTAGATTGAAGTACTCAGCCGGCTCCATTACTTCCAGTGTTGCATTCAGAGAGTTTTTTTCCGGGGGGACAATTACAAATTTCGAGGGGGCTAAAACTTGTTGACTGATTATATACATATAATCACAATTTCGTTATATATATATATAAATATATATACACAGTGGGATGTAAGGTCAAGTGATGCGTAACATCACAGCCTCTCCTTGACAAATGTCAACCCCGCCTTCTCGTGGTGCATCCTGTTCCCACTAAAGGGGCTCTGACGACCGCCAATAGCGGTATAACTATACCATCGGGATTAGAGAAAATGCTACCCCACACTCACCAACCCGCTTGGCCAACGTGGTGAGTTATGGCCAAACCCCTCCAAAATGACTCCACAACTTAATTCTTGGCCCTCAGTCTCCGGCAGCTGAAATGTACCTGGCCAAAGCAGCGGCCAGTGCGACATGAAGGCAGAGGGTGCTAAGAATTCCCGGAGGTTCGGACTAGGCTGCCATCTGATGCTGACCTTGGCTACGTATAATGGACGCTCCCTATCTTCTGATTCAAGGCTTCTTGAATTGGAAGAGGAACTACAAATGATCAAGTGGGACATCGTCGGACTAAGTGAGGTAAGGAGATCTCACTGAACTAAAAAGTAGACATCTCTTCTACTATCGTGGGACAGATACTGGCAGAACTAGTGGTGTTGGATTTATAATAAACAAGAAACTGAAGCATAAAGTTGTAGAAGTTGAAAGTTCCTCTGACAGAGCTGCAAGACTCGTTATCCAACTCTCGAGAAGATACCAGGCGCAGATTATTCAAACTTATGCACCCACCACAAGTCACCCTGAAGAAGAAATTGAAGAATTTTATGAGGAAATTCGTCATCTAAATAATAAAGGTAAGCAGCACTTGAAGATAATTATGGGAGATTTCAATGCAAAAATAGGGCAAACAGCAACAGAATGAAACTACAGTAGGGAAATTCGGTCACGGCAATAGAAACCAGCGTGGAAATATTCTTGTTGAGTTTGCAGAGGCAGAAGGGTTTTTCATCTTGAACTCCTTTTTCAAGAAAAAGCCACACAGGAAATGGACATAGAGACATCCAAATGGGACAAGTGAAATTGATTTTTATTATGTGAAACAAAAAAATTCGTCATAGAAGACTGCAGTGTGTTAAACAAGTTCAACACAGGTAGTGACCATAGATTGGTGAGATGCAAGATACACCTCAACACTAAACTCGAACGTGGCAAGCTCAAAAGACAAAGAAAATGTATTGACATAACCAAACTTAAAAAACACCATAATACCTTCAAGTTGGAACTGAAGAACAGATTCTCTGCTTTAGAAGGCCTAACATCGGAAGAAGTGGATATTTCTGAAGTTAACAGAAAAGTAACCAAAGCTCTTATAGAAACAGCAACAAAATTAGCTGGGTCTAAGAATAAGTTGCATGTGAACAAATTATCAGGAAAAACCAAAACGTTGGCGCAAAAAAGAGATGAGGACAACTAAAGAAGATGTGACTTCCAAAGTGGAATATATAGAGCTTTGCAAGACAGTACGAAAAAGTATCACTAAAGACGTAAGGAAATTCAACTGTGAACTAGTGAGGAAAGCAATTGAAAACAACCAAAGCCTAAAGATAGCAAAGGGACATCTCAATAAGGGAAGAAAACAGATTATGGCACTGAGAAAAGAAGATGGTTCTGTAACAAGAAATAGAGGCGAAATTTTGACAAGAAAGAAATATTTCTACTCCAAATTATATGAAAGGGATGATACATGTACTCCAGACATCATGAAAGGTACCAGTACCAGAGTTCTTCCAGTCCTCCCAGCAGAAGTTGCACATGCAATCAAGAACATGAAGCGGGGAAAAGCTCCAGGAGAAGATGGAATTACTGTAGACATCATACAAGAAGCAAGTGGAGAAATCGAAACAGTACTCGCCCAAATTTTCACTCGATGCCTTAATGAAGGGAAGATTCCCGAGGATTGGAACATCGCTACAATGATTCTGCTACATAGAAAAGGTGACATTGAGGATCTCAGAAACTACAGGCCTATCAGCCTCCCATCAGTGGTTTATAAAATCTTCACTAAAGTTCTTCCACACCGCTTGAAGGTAACACTGGACATGGCTCAACCGAGAGAACAAGCTGGATTCAGGAGTGGCTACAGCACAATAGATCATATCCACGTACTGAGAGAACTAATTGAAAGAGCGAGGGAAAATGAACTTCCATTGTGCATGGCTTTTATCGATTATGAAAAAGCCTTTGATTCGGTGAAACCATCAGCAGTTACAATGGCTCTGAAATCCTGCGGTATTGAAAATGCATACATTAATAACATCTATGAAAATGCAAGTGCAAAGATTCGGCTGTTTGAAAATACAACACACATAAAAATTGGAAAGGGAGTAAGACAAGGTGACACCATATCTCCGAAGCTCTTTAATGTCCATTGGAAAATGTCTTTCAATCACTAAACTGGGAAAACAAAGGGATAAAGATTAATGGAGATTATCTAACCCACCTTCGATTTGCTGATGACGTAGTTATTTTTTCAACTACCCCATCAGAGCTGCAGAGTATGATCCAGGAACTTGCTGATAAGAGTAAAGAAGTGGGATTAAAAATGAACTTTCAGAAGACAAAAGTGATGTTCAATGCTTTTACAAGAAATGAAGATTTATCGATTGATGGAGAAAAGCTGGAGATAACAGACACGTACGTTTATCTTGGACAGCAGATATCAAGTGAGGGTCACATTGATGGAGAAATAAATCGGCGTACAAAACTTGCCTGGAGAGCTTTTGGAAGAAACAGAATAATTTTCAAGAGCAATATGCCATTATGTCTTAAAAGAAAAGTGTTTGATCAATGCATCCTTCCAGTGCTTACGTATGGTGCAGAGACGTGGACCTTAACTAAAAGAGACATACAAAGGCTGTAGACAACTTCAAAGATGCATGCAGAGGTGCATGCTTGGTGTAACCAGGAGAGATAAGAAGAGAAATTCGTGGATCCGAAAAATGACAAGAGTGGAAAACATCATGATCAGAGTTAAATCCCTGAAATGGCAATGGGCTGGACATACTGCCAGAAGGACAGACCATCGATGGACAGCCGAAATTTTAGATTCGATTCCAAGGGACAGGAAAAGACCCAGAAGAAGACTACATGGGAGATGGGTGGATGAAATTCGAAAGTATGCGGGAGTGACATGGAGGAGACTGGCACAAGACTCGTCCAGCAGTGGATTGATAATGGTTGACAATGATGATGATGATATATACAGTATATACACTGAAGAGCAATTGAATTAGAGACAGCTGGCGTTATGCAAATGTGGCGCTGTGGGCGGCCCTGTAAACGGAAACATGACGTATGCAGCAATCCGACAATATAAGGAGTGTTGCGACGGTAATCAGTAAAAGTCGGACGGGGCCCTAAGCGCATTTTATCGTGGGCAAATTGTCGGGGCCCGACGAATGGGTCACGTGGACTGAAATGGAACTCCTGGTACGTGTGACATCGTCCCTCACAGGTCAACGTTACCGGGATATCTTGGACGACCGTTTGTTTCCCAGTGGAATGTTGAAGACGGTTGTGCGTCTTCAACATTCCACTGGGAAACTTATCCTGCAAGAAGACAATGCACCGTGCCATCGCTCCCGAATTGTATCCGAATGGATGGATGAACACTCCAGCGACGTGACCTCGCTTCCTTGGCCAAATAGGTCACCTGACCTCAATCCCATCGAGCACATCTGAGATGCCAGCGAGAGAGTAGTTCGAGGCTTTGACCTCCCTCCATCAAATCTTCGTGAACTGTGGGAGCTTGTTCAGGGGTCGTGGATCCGTATGGCTTCCCAACGCTTCCGGCATCTTGTCGAGAATATGCCGAGACGAATCGCCGCCGTCATCAGGGCTAAAAGTGGTGCTACACGTTACTAGACAGGTATCTCTAATTCAATTGCTCTTCAGTGTTTATATATATATATTAATACATATAAAAGTTTTAAATAGAGTAAAACCATTTTCTTATGTTCTTATGTCACAAATGCGGATTCCAAGAAATCTACACATACAAGTGATTAAAAATGTAAAAATGTTATGCCTTTACTTTAATTTAGTAATGTACTACGGATTTCACTATGGGGTGGTGTAAAATTTTGAGGACTCTAGTAAAGGTACAGCTGTGCTGGAGAAAATCCCCCTAAAGGTAAAAATGTCCTCACCTTACAACAAGCGTGTTTCGGATTATTAAGGAATCATTACAGTGTTACCTGAAAACGCGTATGGTGTAAGTTATTTCCTTGCCATTTGGTTTCAGCCCCTTTAAGATTAGCAACAGTAGTAAAAAAAACTGTTTCGATGCCATTTTGAAGTGCCTCGATTTGTTTTTGTCACATAGTGCAAACCACCACCGCCACGAAAAAAAATTACCTTATTATGGAAACAATTTCTAATAATTTGCAATTTTTAAAACTTAGGTCGCAAATCTTTTATTGTATCGGAAGCACTAACGTCACTTAAGCCACACTGAAGTTTAACAGACTGAAATAAAGCTGAATGCCAGCTTCCAAAATATGATGATGTATTGCAGTACAAACATCTCTACTCTGTGGAATTAGGTTTCTATTGCGGAAGTAGTCCCAGTCGTCAGTGCTTGAAAAATTACCTCTTCAACGACGACTGTTTAATGTTTTGTTTAAGATGATAGAAATTTCAGATTGAAGTCCATGTGGATGTTTTTGCTTATTATAATATTTTCCTTCATTTTCTTAATTTTATTAAATTAATTTCTCTAAATATTCAGTTATAAACAAACACAATTAGACTAAATATAAGGGGAGATAGCCCGAAAACATACGGGGAGTTGGCATTAATAGATTTTCGAGGGGGATCAGCACCCCCGAGAAGATGCCTGAATACATCACTGATTACTTCAGCAATGCCATGAAGGCTTACGAGTGGTTTCTGACCATACCTAGACCCACATGTGATTAGAGGCACGACCTACTCAAAACGCGAAATGACGCCGAAAAAGCGTTCCATTTTCTGTTTGAGTTACGACAGAAGTGATCGTATGGTGGCTCTAGTTACACGCACAAACATCACAATCCACGCCATCGTCATATTGAGGTTTGCTTAGAATTTGCCATTGAAACTTACCCAGAAGTTCATTCTATCAACTTTTCGTATTTACAGATTGTCTAGTATCAATATCGAAGTACACTGAAGTGCCAGAAAAACTGGTACAGACGAGCTTATGCAAAATACATAGCAACGTCACCTATGCGCGTACTCGGTTGCGCCTGCCAGTGTGTATAGAAAGCGTTAGACATCCTTGCAAGCTGTCACAGCTGTTTTCGGCATGAGAATGACAAGTAATAACGATTTAAGCGATTTTCAATGCGGTGTCATAGTTGGCGCTCGATAAGAACGTTTTCAAGTAGTACCCGATTTCGAAAGTAGAACATAGAGCCCTGGGCAAAAGATGCACAGTGTCCTTCTCTGTGCGTACCACCTATGAGCAGTAATCACGCTCTTTTGCCCGTATATCTGCGCTTGAAAGTAGAACACAAAATCGTTGGGGGCGCTCATTGGAGCATGCTAGATTCGTACCTATGTTAATTTATGTGGCGAAAAAGATTGAAAACTAATGACGATTCGTTTTTAGAAATTATGAAAGTATCGTAGCGTATTGCCCCCCCCCCCCGAAAAAGTGATATTGGTATCGAATTTGTAGCTTTTTCTTTTTCGATTGGAGGTTTAACGTGAGCAACTCAATGGGCTATAAGCAGTCGCCCGTCCCTAATTTCGGGTCACTGGTTCCAGGGAAGGGAGAGAGAGCCAGTGCCGTAAGACAAACACAACATCCATGCCTTACTAGGATTTGAACACGGACCCCTATTGGACAAATGATCAAAAGCCATCCTTTAAGACTACTGCGCCACTGGGGCGGCACCAAGATTTGTAATAATAGACTGAATTTCTGTCTAGAAATGGTTTCATGCAAGCGATTGATAAATGTATGTGCATCTCTTTCAAATGGACCATTACAGGTAGGGCAGTCATTTTAGGCTTGAGGGAAGGTAGGATGGGACTTTTTAAATTAAAGGGCAGGCAGGGTGCAGCACCCTTCTAAAACAGCTAGGACGAACCCTGATATACTGTATGTTCTATAATGTCAAACTAGATATCCTCTCTTGTGTTATTGTTGTTCTGAGATTGGGGTTTTTATTCATTTCACTGAAGAGAAACTTTGTTCTGCTGAAGTAGCAGTAACTGGCACTGTTAACAAAGTTCTTAAAGTAAAACTGAAGTTTGGAAATGAATTAATACAAAAAGTACATCAGGGGATCCAGGGCTATCAGAATCCAGAACTATCCTGTCTAATCTAGAATAACAAACTGGCTTAATACTTACTTTTTACAAAACAATTCATCAGGTTTCTCATCATCTTTTCAAAATCTGTGGCCATACAAGGCATCTTTGGTTTATCTGACTGATATGCCTTGAGAAATGGTACCAGCTATTTTGAAACTGATTTGAAGAATGCAGTTTGGCAAAAACAAAAGGGTCTTTAGAGAAAGTTTTAATAGCATCAAATGATTCAGTGTGGAGATTCTTGATGCACTTCCTTTCAACTTGGTCAACATAATTTTCAATGTCTGCCAAAATTTCTAATGATCGCTTGCAGATAGAAGTATTTTCTAGCCACCTGTGTGGGTGGAATTTTAATGGCATCCTACTGGCTAAAATTATTTTTAAAAAATCATCCTTTCTTGCAGGTAAATCTTTAAAAAGCCTAAATAATGATGAAAGCAGCTTTTGCATTTCCCACTCTATTGCTGAAGCTCCATGTGGAAAGCCATTGTTTACAATGCGAAGTCCATGCTTCCCTGTGTTTAGGAGTTGGACACTTGAGTCAGCACTAAGTGTTAACTGCAGCATATCAAAAATCTTCTAAATAACATTGGGTCCATCCATTGATAACTGCAAAATGTTATGCAGCAGAAAGTACGACATGCATTCAAGGAATTTTTCCATCATTATTTCAGTACTGGCATGACCCAAAACAACTGACAACAAATATCTGGTTGAAACTGTTCCTTTTCCTCCATAAACTGACATGTATATCTATTTGTTTTGATTGAGTAAACTTCTTTAGGCTTTCATTAAACAAAATCACACAATTTTCATTTTCAGTTTTCACTTCCTGAACCAAAGCTGATTTAAAGTGAGGTGTCAAACCAAAGCAAAAAATATAGGAAATTTTTCTTTCACTACAGCCAAAGTTTTCAGAAATTCTGCTGTCAGAAAACATTAGGTTGAATAAAAAATCATTACCTGCACAAGACCTGTAAGAGTAATGGCATTTAACCACTTTCAAACACCACAGTGCTGTTTTAATGGTTGCATTTTTTTTCAAGAGGAATATGCAGGAGATGAGATGTGGATGTAATAGGCTGTACTTGCTTCTCATCATTTGATATACACTATATTGACAAAAGTCACCGGACACCCCCTTCAAAAGCAAATGAACACATCTGCTGCGTTGTTAAGATGTAC
Source organism: Macrothele yani (assembly GCA_039090855.1). Taxonomy (NCBI): domain Eukaryota; kingdom Metazoa; phylum Arthropoda; class Arachnida; order Araneae; family Macrothelidae; genus Macrothele; species Macrothele yani. The sequence goes on from CM077009.1 coordinate 163,755,437, forward strand.
GATACAGCTGCAAACGGTATAAAAAGAAGCCTGCAGCTGACAGTGATCATACCGCACTGTGAGGTTGAGCGAAATGTCATGGCGGAAGAGAACTGACTTTGAGAAAGGAAAAATTGTAGGGTATTATATTAGTGGGTTGTCCATAAGAGAAACTGAGAGGCATTTAAACATACCCTAGTCATAATAAGTTAAGACACATAGCTGTTTTTGATGTACTGAATAAGTGGAAGACATGTGGTGTGCCTGAAGCAGCAAAACATGCCGGCAGAGCAAAGAAAATCTGTGATAGAGGATGTCGAAGCCTCAGGAGAGTAGTTACAGCTAATCAACAGAGTACTGCACAAGACCTCAGTGTAAGGGTGAGTAAAAATGTTGGAACCTCGGTATGTACACATACCATTCACAGAGAACTTAATTCCATGGGTTACTGTGGTCGTGCGGCTGCTCATAAGCCTTTCATCTCCACTCGGGATGCTACTCGTTGTTTAGCATGGTGTAAAGAACATTTATCTTGGACCGTAGATCAATGGAAATGGGTCCCATGGACTGATGAATCCAAATACACGATCCATTAGTCTGATGGTCGTATGTGGGTATGGCGGCAGGCAGAGGAACGTTATTTACCACAGTGTACTGTTCCTACGGTCAAGTTTGGAGGTGGCAGTGTAATATGTGGGGGTGTTTTTCATGGTATGGTTCTCACAAATTGGTTATTGTGGACAAACCTGTTAACCAGCACGTCTACCTTGATATTCTGTACAATTATGCCTTACCAACTCTGTGGCAATACTGTGAAACCAAGCCTTGTTGTTACCAGCAGGATAATGCACCAAGCCATAAAGCAAAGACTGTTAGGGTGTGGTTTGATGATAATTCTGTCTCATGTGTGGACTGGCCAGCACAGAGCCCTGATCTTAATTCTGTAGAGCACCTATGGAATAAATTAGAGCGCCGCATAAGAAGTTTGGAACCAAGGCCTACTACAAAGCAACAGTCAGCAGCAGCATTATGTACTGAATGGAAGTGCATACCTATCGCTGTGTTCCAAAACCTTGTTGAAAGCATGTCTCGATGGGTCAGTGCATGAATTAAGGCCAAAGGTGGACCGACACTGTACTAATGTACGTCAGTAAATGCTATGATGTGTTTCTCTTCTAGGTGTCCGGTGACTTTTTAGTGTACATAGCCAGGGGTCACGCTGCCGATCACATTCTTCCCAATTTGCAAAAAAGCAAACCACTTTGGTGATAGATAAAAGCTTTGGCGAAAATATTTGCAATTACCATTTTTAATGACATTCAAGCAAATAAATCTCTAAAAAAATTTGACATGATGGACATCATGTCAAATTTTGCTTCTACAATGCTAAGGATATTTTAAAAATTAATCTTTTAAATGTGATCATATTTGTGGATTTCTTATCTTTTGATGTAAATCGGTTACCTTAATGCATCAACCAATATTGCACGACTGAAGATAATTTTTAGATGAAAGTTCCATAAGTAATAAAGTGCAATTTTTCAAAAACATCTGTATGTTTTAACATTGGCCCTTTTAGAACCAAGCCCCATAATACATGTAGTACCAAATTGGCAAATTAATTTGAAATTTAACCTGTCAATAATGCTTTTTTTTATAAATTTTATTGGTAGTAATAAATTTAAAATTGATAATAAATGTTGATATTTCTTTCTATTAGGATTCAGGATCTGTAACAAAATATTTTAGTGCTTAATTGTAAGGAATCTATAACCTATTGTTTTTGTACTATTACAACACTTTGTTTTTATGGTTTTTATATTTCCAATGGAGAGTGAAAAAAATGCCTACTTCAGATTGCATTTGACAAAAAAAAAAAAAAATTGAATTTGGCAAATGGGTTGGCGAAAACTTCAAAAAAGCTAGAGGGATTGCTGCATAGCATTTTATCAAGAGTTTGTGGGACATTTTCACAGCTTTCTGTTAATATACTATGTTTTTTTCCTTACATATGGTTTCTTAAAGCTGATTCCCCCGGATATTCGAAACATCGGTTACCTTAATGCATAAAATGCATTTTGCAACATGGCAATTGCTTTCATCTTTTTTAATCCATCCATCACATTTAAGACTTGTATTCATACAGCATTGCTAAAGTCAAAATGTCATTTAGCTGCTGCACTATTAATGTGCTATTTTAGACATAAACTAAATTCTGAGGTTACCCCCCCTCCCCCCAATATTATTCAGGAGGTTTTCATCTTGTCTATACATTTCCAACACATCATTTTATTTGCCACTATGTGGTTCGAGGCTTAAGTACACTTCCTTTTAAAACTCATGCAGACTCAGTTTCCCCCCCCCCTACAATAACTATATGCCAATTTAAATGTATCAACCACATTACACAAACTTTACTCCCTAAAAAACTCAGATATCTAATTAAAAAACAATCCAATTAAAAAAAAACTATATTACACACTTCCTAAAACTTCAAAGTTAAAAGACTCTTATCCATAAATTTACAAATGAAAACCCTTAGTCATCGAACAAACAAACCTGACCATAACATATAATACGATCCTCAATCATATTGGACGCTTCTCCACACAGCAACAACAGTTCTTTCTAAATACTTTCAGCCTCCGCCGAGGCCGTTATCAAAAAGTGGTCGCAACTTCGATCTGCCATCATGTTGAGATTTTGGTGTGGTCCCTAAATATCTAAGGTTAAAAAATTAACCGGTAAGTAAGAAACAGCCAAATAATGCAGATTTGTCAAGATAAGAGGAAGAGTGCAGAAATTATTGGGAAAAGAATATTAACATAATTTAACCTTCTTAAGAAATGCTTGTACCTGTGACATTCTATACAAATACAGAGTACAGAAATTTTGCTGAAACATGGAAAAATATAATATTGGATACTACACTTATGGAAATCAATGAAATTGTGAGTACATGAGAAAAAAATGTTACAAGGAAATTACATAATTTGTTTGATGACAAACACGTACCAGGGCAGAAGAATAATAGCTATACTGGGTTTTTTTTAATCAATCATCAGTCAAGCAGTTTTGCGAAGGGGGAAAAATATGTGTTCCCGCAGCACTTACCTAGAAATGAAGAATTAATCCCACGAATGGAAGAAGTTATAAGGAATTTATCAGGTACAGAAAAAGATGATATAACGTTCAAATTATATAGAATTTAAAAGAACTTAATGAAAAACATTAAAAAAAAATTTCGTTTGAAGAAGCTACAGTATGAAAAGAAATAATTACTGATGCTGAAAGATAATAACAACATTAAATTTTGTGAAGCAGATAAGTCACGGCAGGTAGTTCTAATGAACACAGATTATTACAATAACAAAATGCATAAAGCAATAGAGGAATTAAACTACACAGTTATCAATAAAGACCCAACTGAAGACCAGATAAAATACTTAGCAAGGATAAGAAATCATAGTACATTACCAGATGAAATAAAGAAATCCTTCCCATAAATGAGATCATGTATACCGAAAGTTTTTGTCAAGATTAAAAGACATAAATATGATGCGCCAATGAGGTTGATTGTATTAAAAGTGAACTCACCCTTGATTTCATTGGAAAAAAATATTTTTAATTTTCTTGCACCCATATTTATGAAAAAACAATACAGTTTGAGAAATACTTGTGATTTTATTCATTTAATTAAAAATATTAAACAAGATTTGCAGTTTTACAAAATGGCCAGTATAGATGTTAAGGCTTCATATCCAAATAGTCCTCTGTCCCTCAAGCAATAGGCATTATTACTCAAGAACTAATACAACAAAATTTTTTAACAGGAATACAGGTACAAGAGTTTAAAACTGTAATGTTGTATATATATATGAAAATAATGTTTTTGCATTTGAAGATATTATTTATAAGCAAAATACAGGACCTATGATATCACCCCTGTCAACATTATTTGCAGAAGTTATTATGATAGATATTGAATCTAAAGTGATAAAAAATCTGAATGAACGACCATTAATATACTGTAGATACATTGATGATATTTTCATCTTATTAAAATTGAATTCCACAGAACTTGAAGACTTAGCTAGAAAATTTAAAGAAGAGTATTCATCCATTGAATTAACAATTGAATTTGAACAGCAGGATACCTTGGCTTATCTTGATGTGCAGATTATAAAATGACCTAACACACTGGATTATACAGTTTATAGAAAATCGTCATACGTACCTGTGATCATATCATATGAATCATATCATCCATATGCTCATATGTGCAACAGCATAAAAATTTTAATTAAAAGAGCTTTCACACACACTTCAAATATGCAGTTCAAAAATGGTGAATTGAAATATATTACTGATGTAGCAAAAAATTACTGATATCCCAATAAAAAAATATAGAAATGGATTAATGAAGTACAGGAAAATTGTATTAATATTTCAAACATAAGAAAAAATAATAATAAGCAGATTAAATACATTGGATCTTTTCTGTACATAAAGGGAATTTCAGCAGTAATTAATAAATTGCATAATAAGTATAACTTACAATTGGGCAATAAAGTGCACATCATTAAAAAATATCCTACTAAGAAAATAAGAAATGCTTAGATAGAGCTGGAGTTTATGAAATTCCTATAAGTAAAAGCCCTGCAATATCATACATAGGAAGCACTAAAAATAAATTAAAACATCGTCTACAACAGCATCTACGAAATTGGAAGAAAAAAGAAGCAAAAACTACACTGGTCCAATACTGTGTCTTCAAAGACTCCACAGACTGATATGTGGGAATCCTACAATTACCTGTACAATAATTTAAGTACCCGGTTTCTTTTGGTAATACAATATACAATTACTGGAGTGAGTAACCAAGAAGAAGAGGGAATTTGGCAAAATGCCAAACAATGTTGCATAACATTTTAAGTCAGGTGATGTATCGAACAAAAACAATACCCAAAGTTTGATGAAATAAAAATTATCGAGAACTGTCATACTGAAAGGCATTTAAGACTAGCGGAAACAGTATTGATTGAGAAAAACAGACACAGGTTGTGCAACTTTAATGATCATAATAGTTTAAACATATACTGGAAGGATTTGATTAGAATGGAGAACCAAAAGGAGGAAGAGAGGAAACAGAGAAAAAAAAAATGATGTAATGTAATTATTATGATGGATTACAAGAAGATTAATTTTATAAAATTAACTACAGTAGGCCATCGAACAGATATTGCAGATATGAAAAGAAAAAGAACACTGTTGGGTCATCTGATAGATGGCGCCACTGCAACTGATCTGTAAGGAACGGGAAGAGACGATACCGCGTGAGAACCAGAACATTCGATGCGTTGTAGGGCGGTGACGGCAGATAGAAGTTGCGATCGCTCCTTGATAACAGCCTCGGCGGAGGCTGAAACTACTTGGAAATAACTGTTGTTGCTGTATGGGGAGGGGTCCAATATGATTGAGGATTGTATTATATCTTATGGTCAGGTTTGTTTGTTTGATAATTAAGGATTTTCATTTGTAAATAATTATGGATAAGAGTCTTTTAACTTTGAAGTCTTAGGAAGTGTGTAATATAGGTTTTTTAAATTGGATTGCTTTTTAACTAGGTATCTGAGTATTTTAGGGAGTAAAGTTTGTGCAATGTGGTTGATACATTTGAATTGGCATATAGTTATTGTGGGGGGAAAAAATTGGAGTTTGCATGAGTTTTAAAAGGAAGTATACTTGAGCCTCGAACCACATAGTAGCAAATAGAATTATGTGTTGGAAATGTATCCACAAGATGAAAACCTCCTGAATGATATTTGGGTGGGGGCAGGTGAGTAACCTCAGAATTTCGTTCATTTAGGACTTATTATTAGCCAAAGATACACTTATCCATATTTTAAGGGGTAAAAAAATAAAACAAAGGGTAAAACAAACTGAGACAGTAAATGAAAATCCAAAAAATTCTAAGATCAGGAACCACACTGAAACTGAATGACTGTCTGACGCAAAGGAAAGCATACTTAACTAAAAATTGAGAATTTCCACTGAGTAAGGGGCTACACATGTGACCAATTACTACAGGCCACATTTTAAGAACCATATTTCCCGGTGTCAAGAATACTCCAACGTTAAGGACACACCCCAATTTTAAAATGCAAAATTGAGAAAAAAGAATAAACATAAAAATAAAGGCTCAACATTTTCATAATTTAGATTACAAGCTTTCAAACAGGCATTTACACATTTTGACAAAAACTCATTAGAACAGCTATTTTGATCTAGAATTCCATATGTATATATTGGTCTTGTAGTATAAACCATGTGTTTTATTGTAAATGCATCCCACCAAAAGCAATGCAAGAAAAAACCAAAAAAAATAAAAAATAAAAAAATACATTAGTCTTTCCGTGGCGTTTCACAACGAAGGCAGTCTTTTTATTAATAAGGTTTTCCACTAAACATTTTAACATAGATAACTGGTAAATGTGTAGATTAGCGTCCTAAATTATTTCGTTGGAAAAATGTTTGTACCTGGGAAAAGTGTGATGTACAGATTTTAGAGTATGGAAAATAATGACAAATGGTGCCGAAATTTCACTTTTTAAATGTCTTTCAAAAATTTGTATCATAATATTACCTGCAGGGGTCAAAAAATGAGGTTGCCTGGTCGCCCAGGGCAACCAAGAAAATTGCCTGGGCCACAATGAAAAACATCACTGAAAAACATGCACTGTAATTTTTGTTGTATAATCCCTGGATTATCTGCTAAAAAAAGTTAAAAAGCAGATTTAAAAAAAAATGTTTTTGCGGATTATCCCATGTTTTGGATCGCGTATGCACTGTGATGCTAGTGTAGTTCATCCTTCACTGTTTTTGAACGTCTTTGCTGCTAATATTTTTCTTCATTGCTATTTATGATGTCTTGGGAAGGCAACGTTTCAGTTACACTGCCGAATTCAAACTTTAAGTGAGGGGCACAATTGAGGATAAGATCGCGTCATTACGCGATAGTTTTCAAAAGGTCAGAAAACTAGCACGCAATGATACGCGAAAAGCTGCGGTCTAAAATGTAAAGAAACCTGTTGGCAAACTCCGCAGGCAAATTCACAGAAGTCCAGCCCTCTTTCTTTACTGTGTGTAAGCCGACTCACGTACTTTGAAAACAGGATTTCTTCCAAAAACTTTCGACTTATAGGCGAGTACATAAGTAATTCTATTAATTGTTCTGTATCAGTAATGCAATACTCTAGAACTGCATTGGCATGATTAAATTTTTTGTGCTGCATGGATGTCATAGAGCACAAAATTTAATTATTACTAAGCTTTATTTATGTCTGGAGGTAAAAATATATTAAAAAAGTTACCTTTAAAAATTAATTTCTTTATTTAATAAGATTGTTTATTCCTTACTTCTTCAGACTCAGGGTCTTTTTGTCGGAAATTCCGCTTCTGGATCAACATTTGTGATGTGCGGATTATACGGCGATTTTTTTTTTCTGAATGTCACGCAGTGTGGATTATACACCAGAGCAGATTATACAAAGATAAAAAAAAAAAAAAATGTGGGAATCCCAGGGTCTGCGGATTATAATACGACAAAAATTATGGTAATTCAAGAATTTTCGGGCCCCAGAAAAAAAAAAATGAGTGACTATAATTTTTTTTTCCCCTGGGAAAGATAAGCTAAAAGCTGAGGATAAAGCATTATTTTTTGGACAGAAGTGTACATGACTTTGATATTATAATACACCCCCCACCCACCCGCTGGTCCAATATCTGGTCACCAAATTACCAGAATATTTTTCTACCCCTGTTTTTAACTGTAAGTGCGATGCTGTAAAGAGACACTATGGTAGGCCTAATGCATTGCTACTGGGATGAAGTCAAGCTTTGCTCTGTTAAAAGGTTCGTTGTTGCACCGAAATGACGGGCGGAAGAGTACAAGAGAAAGCGGTTATGCTGTTGGCACGAGAGCAAAAAATGTTGCGATGATACGCTGCAGAAGATAGGTCCAGATTAACCCCCCTTTATTTTGTTGCATCCTGTATATTGATGGCAGGAAAACTCAGAAAAAAACCTCTTTGATTTGCAAAAGATAAGTATCAGTGAGATAGAAACTGACCTGTGAAGAAAGTATTAAGAGGAGAACCAAAAGTACATTGGCAAAGCAAATCAGCTACCAATGGAAGCCGCTCAAAGCAGAACCGAAAGTTACAGTTCCCAAGTTTCCTGTGCAACATAGAAAGCCATATTCATACTTTCTATCTGGAATCATGTGTAAAAGAACGAAACATTTCTCGACATCTGCTTTAAAAACAATGACAATACACGAACGAACTTATTCTGTGATGTATGAGTACATGATGCCTCACTCCCCTGGCAAGAACATATATGGTAATTAAAAAAAGGGGTCTTACTGTTATGTTTTTCCTGCTCCCTCAGCTTTGTCCTTTAAGCAGTCTGGGTTGCTAATGCTTTGTCATTCATTTAGTCTTCATTCAAAACAAGAAACTTAATGAAGTTACTGTTTTATGACCTGCCTGCCAATCAGTAGACTGGGAGCAAAGCGAGTACAAGAGTAAGAGAAAGAACTTAACCTTAAAAACGTGAGCCTCAAGATTCAAGAATTCTCTGCTTGCAGCGGCCAGGGGGAAAAACAGAATGCACGCAATGCATTGTGGGAGCACATGCCTGCCAAGCCAGAGCTAAGGTCACGTGTGAATTACAATTATTATACTTTATTAATTATTCTCTTTAATTCCGCAAAAATGTTTATTCCTCTTGCGGACAAAACTTCAATAGCAACCTTTGCTTCTCGAAATAAGCTCATAGGATTCAATACTATCAGCTTCACACAAGCTCCATGCGAGTTCAACAATAACTATTACTAAAGAAATAAATACCAAAGAAACACTTGACAATCTTTCCGCTTAGGAAACCAAGAAAGGCTTAATTTGTCCTCATCTGTAATTGAACAATCCTTAAAATGACAACGTTTTTTTACCATATTGATAGGCTCATTCACCAGATCGCATGCAAGACGTGCACTTCTAACCAAAGATCTGTAGTTTGTTCCTACTGGTTTAGGATTGTCATGTGACCATGTTGGTTTGCCCCCTCATTGAGGTTTCGGGGATCCACTATCTCCATTGAAGTTCCTACGCTTACCATGTACTCGCTTTGATTGGGAGTGTTCTGCTTTTAGCATGTTACAAAGCATCACTTCACACAGCTGGGCTTCAGAGTAAGGAGGGAAGTTCCAACCAGAGGACAGGAAATGCCAACAATAACTTAGTGCCTGAGGAAAGTAAAATTTTGTACTGGGTCTTCTCCTCCAAGTCTCAAATTACTCTCCTTACCCAGCTGGAGACTGGATGTAGGGCTCCAAGGTCAGCATATTCACCACATTCAATCATTATATGCACTCCAACAAATAAAGCTTAGCCCAAGTCTTGAGACTGCCTTCCCAGAACAACAAAAAACGGGGTGTTTCGATTTCTTACTCAAAAGTCTAGTAGATTACCAAATTATCATAAGATTTCCATTTCCCCCCAAAATCAGTATATTACACAATCAAAAATTGTAGACCTGACAAAAGTGCTATTGAACGAGCATATTGGGCCACGGGTGGCCAAGTGGGCAACGTTCGTGACTGCCACAGAAAGGACCTCAGGTTCGATCCCAGGCAGGTGCAAATGCTTGATCCACTAAATATCTGCCGTGTGTCGGATGGGCACGTCAAGCCGTCGGACCTCAGGTACTGGCGCCCCGGTAATAAATAAGGGCGGCTTCTTCCCCCTTTCTACTTCACTTCCGTGTCACTTTCCTATCGGGCACTCTAGCCCAAATCTCCTAGCTTCCTATTTCTAAGGGTTGTTTAAGACCTGGGGTCAGACACTCCCTTCCTAAAATCCTCTACATATGATCATTTTGAATGAGCATACAACTTACAAAGAGCTGAAAGTGAAAAAAAAAATGTCTCAAAAGGTACCTCAATGAACGCTTTGAATAAGATGTAATTACAGGAGTGATTGTGAGGTCAAATCAACAATCTGGAAAATAGCACAGCACAATGAAAATAACATGCAGTCTATACTAAGTGTGCTTACAAGTATGAAATTTAGGATTTCTTTTCTTTTTCTTTTTTTTTTTTTTTTTTTGCTTTTATGAACTGGTTTTATCCTGCAAAAACTATACAAAAAATTTACTTTAAATTTAAACATTAAAAGTCTAAGATGTACATGGACTTTTCATTTTCTGAAATCCCTGTGTTTAATTAGCAAAATAAATAAACAAATTTGGAATTTAGGATAAAATTCTGACCACAATGACCCTTGCAATTAGCAAAGGATCAGCATTTGGGTGGGGGCTTAAAAAGCGAGTAAGAAAAAATTATGCAGTTGCATAGATTATAAAATGCTTTTCAACATGTCACTAACCTTGCACTGCTCTTCAGTTTAAGGCATAGCACACAAGTTTACCAAGCACAAGATCGTAAGAAAATTTCTTCTCATAATACGTGGAAAAGCATTAGAATTATTCTTAAATAGCAATTAGATATAACTGAATTGCCCGTATTTACTGTTCATCACGAATCAACAATCACATCAAAAACTTGAAAATTACTTACATCATCCTGGAACGGGAATCGAACCCACATATTTCGATTTCTATTCGAGCATGCTATTCATTCTGATGTATTTGTTGTTAGTAAATACTGTAAATATTAAAAGATTTATTATACCTACCCAATTAGTAATGTCTATGGAAAATAAAGTTTTTTTTTTAAAAGCCATCCATAATTATTTGAGGACATCTAGCTCTTAGTGCACACTCTGAGCATTAAGAATCAGAACATTCTCAAAATTCTGCCAGTCAAAGCAAATTCTGTTTCTTCATAGTGTGCTTAAGTAAACCACCAGTCTTTCAGGTAAAGTGTGTGGAAGAAATATTCTTCTCATAATACGTGGAAAAGCATTAGAATTATTAACATCAATTAGACGTATCTGAATAGCCCGTATTTACTGTTCATCATGGAACAACAGTCACATCAAAAACTTGAAAATTACTTACATCATCCTACAGCGGGAATCGAACCAGCATATTTCTATTCGAGCATGCTATTCATTTTGATGTGTTTGTTGTTATGACATGAACAGTAAATACTAAAAGATTTATTATACCTACCCATCAGTAATGCCTCTGGAAAATGAAGTTTTTCTCTTTTGAAGGTCGTCCATAATTATTTGAGGACACCTAGCTCTTAAAAAAGAAGGAATGCATTTGCAGCTTTGTTATTAAAAGAAGGAGTGCACTGCAGAAAACTTTAATAAACTCCAGTGAATAATTTGGGGATCACTATTAGTGTAATCACTACAACTCCACCATTGAAGCAGTGCAGATACCTTTACTGTTGTGCATGGGTATGTTTGTGTATACAACTGTCAAATGATAAATGTGTAGTTTAGCATCCCAAATTATTTCGTCGGGAAAATGTTGGTACCTGGAATAAGTGTTATGTACAGATTTTAGAGAATGGAAAGCAATGACAAATGGTGCAGAAATTTCATATTTTAAATGTCTTTTAAAGATTTTTAATGTAATAGTTACCTGTTAGTGCGATGCTGTTAAGAGACACTGTGGAAGGCCTAACGCATCGGTACGTGGCTGCCATGCAAACCTCGACTTTGCTGAAACAAAGGTCTCGTTGCAGCAGCCATTTTGCTGGCAGAAGAGTACAAGAGAAACCGGGAACCTTCTTGCAAAGAAAGCATTCCAATTCGTAGTGCTACGCTAAAGAAAGTAGTTCTTCATTTTTGTTGCACTTTTTCAAAACACATGGTGACAATTGCTTCGGTCTCATGTGTATCATTCCCTGGTACGAAATAGAAAGTATGCAGATGACCTACTTTCTTTTACAACAGCATTAAAGTCAGTGGCGGCGGAACCGTTCGGGCCCGGTCAATAATTTCAGCCAAGATTTTTATTTTTATTATTTTTTTATTTGACATATGTACGATTCTTGTGATGTGACTTAGAAAGTTCCTCTAGGTAAGTGGTTGAGTGGTCCTAATTCCCGACAAAGCTCCTTAGGCACAGTAGCGCACCCAGAAATTTCCCAAGGGAGGAGCCCTTGCGTCCTGGCACACAGAATTTTCCCAAGGTGGGGGTGACTCCCCCTCTCTCTAAATTTACCGGGAAAAGTAGTCAGGTGCTGTAACAATTAAGGAGGTTGACTTTTGTGCATTTATTCTTATCCAGTTACTACTAATGTTACAGTACAAGAAAGTTAAATGATTAGAAGCAGCAGTGAAATTGTTTTCCTTGTTAGATTTTTTAAATTTATTTAACAGAACTACTCCCTTATAATGATTATGTATTATAATTATACGGCACATTATTAAGAAGTATATGTAGATCGCGTATTGTGACTTTTTGTTTCAAACTTCGACATAATAATTTTCCACTCTACCAGTCGGGGGGGGGGCTTAGACATTGTTTTTCTTTTGTTTGTTCTGGGAAGGTAGAGGGCGCACCACAATTCGAAATTTCGGGCCCGGTCAACAAATTTCACTTTTTGCCGCCCCTGATTCAAGTACAGGGCACATTCTCTTCAACAGAACTTACGTGGCATCAGAAAATGAAAGTTTTGCACCTCCTTTTTAGTGTTGTTTGCAATTCATTGAAATTGGATTACAAAAAAAAAAAAAAACACTCTCAAAGAAGTGAGTTCATACATTGCGCATCAAAGAATTACATGCAAAAAAAAAAAAAAAAAAAAATATCACATTGTGATCTTAAGAAATGAGACAGGAATTGTCTATTTTCTGTAGCGCAGCAGTACAAATTGGAAAGCTTTCCCGGGAAAAAAACATTCACGGTTCCTCTTGTATTCTTCCGCCAGCAAAATGGCTGCAGGGACTACATCGTTTCATCGAAGCAAAGCCTGATGTTGTTGCCATGGCCTTGTGTTAGGCCTGCCACAGCTTCTGTTCACAGAGTCTTACTTGCAAATAAATATTATAGCAAAAATCTTTAAAATGCACCATAATGATGAAATTTTTTCAGCATTTGCCATGAAATTGCACGCTTCAAAATGTAAACGTCTCACTTTTCCTAAATCCTTCAACTTCTCCGACGAAATAATTTAGGACGCTAATCTACACATTTACCTCTTAAATATTCCACAGAATCAGTTATTGTCAAAAGTAAACTCACTCAAAGATATTCCAGGACTAATTTTTTTGATCATGTGAGCCTGTTTTTATTCACTTGAAAGAATAAATTCCCTGAACATCAACTTGCAGCCTTAAATTTCTTTATCGACTTACATGTCCAAGTGACCAAATGCTTTGCATAATTTACTTCAGGGCTTTCGGATTTTGTGTGTGGATGAGCACATGCCTTAAAAGATCACTTTTGTGTGCATACTCTTTGGGACATACTTCACACTTGTATGGCTTCTCACCTGTATGAGTGCGCACATGCTTAAAAACATCGCTTCTCCGTGCAAATTTCTTTTGGCACAGTTCACACTCGTGGCGTTTTTCACCTGTATGAGTGAGCATGTGTTTCGAAAGATAATTTCTGCGAGAAAATTTTTTGTGGCATATTTCACAATCGTGAGGTCTCTCACCAGTATGAGTAAGAACATGTTTTGAAAGTTCAGTTTTCCATGTAAATTTCCTGTGGCAAGTTTCACACTCGTAAGGTTTCTCACCTGTGTGTGTAAGCAAGTGACGTGAAAGAGCAGCTTTCCATGCAAACTTCTTGTGACATATTTCACAGTCATGAGGTTTCTCTCCTCTATGTGCGAGCAAGTGCTCGGAAAGATTATGTTTACGGGAAAATTTCTTGTGGCATATTTCACACTCGTGAGATTTCTGATCAGTATGAGTAAGTAGGTGCTGTAAAAGATTACTTTTCCGAGTAAACTTCTTATGGCATGAGTTACATTCAAAAGGTTTTTCATCGGTGCAAGTAATTAATTTCTCTTGTACTCTTTCCCTAGTCAATGTCAAAATGCATGTTTCACGCTCTTCTTGGAACTCATCGATTGAGGTCATGGCTTAATGTTGTAGTCTTACACTACAAAAAATAAATTCAACAGATTTCAGTTTGAACTTTTGAATCTGTCACCCTGCCGAGTGCAAAACGGCTTATAAGTCTGCATATCTGGAGAGTTTCGTGGATCATCGTCCCCCCCCCCATCCCTGCCAGAAGCTGACATTCTTGCTTATAATGAATATAAGAAATGTTATTCCTTTTCAAAATGTTTTGCCCTGGTTTTCTGTTCCTACAATTACAGATGCTAATAGAAATTCCCAACTAATGTGAATCAAGTTCTAGTTCAACGGTATATTTTATTTCACCAAGTTAAAATTCCAGATTTCGCCAGTGTTAACATTAGACATGCATACTACTGAATGTGGACGAACGTGGCTGTTCATTGATAACGAGGAACAGTACACTAATTATGTAGGAAACAGTAAAATTATAAGTGATCCGATTTTACTGGCGTAGGAATATATACACATACATTCCCAATATATATGCGGTTTATTATTCACTACAGCAAACGTGAACCACAAAATTCCATTGCTTCTTACACAATTAGGTCAAACATTTTTCTCACCTCATCAAAGACGATCTCCATTTTTATGTTTCTCAAATTAACACAAGACTGACTGCACATGAACCATTTCCACGTAAACACATTTTTTTAATTAATTCGCAAGTTGAGGTGCTACACACTGTAATATAAAAAAAAAAACCCAGGTGAAATACCATGTTTAGGTAAAATATACAACAGCAAAACATATATGATCAACAATCACCCAGCATAGTACTCCATTACTCACGTCACGGTTTAGGTGTACAAGTTCACTTGACTTCAGTTTACAAAGAAGGTGAAGTCAAGTGAACTCATGTATAATATTTTGAAATTGTGGGTGGTACACTACTTGGTAATCGCATACACGCCCCCCCCCTATGTGACGTCTCCCATTCGACCAATGAGAAGCGTTGTCAGAAAAGGTATATCCAGGGCTGTTAGAATACTAGGGCTGGGTCATTCCTTTGAAGAAACTTTGCCGCCACAGATCCCCTCAGTGGTGACAGATGACCTGTTTCTGACGTCACTGTGTTGGAACTCCGGTCGGAACCATGAAGCTGCTGTGAAGGGTTTCTCCACTTTCGCTATTCTTTCCTTTGCTTTTTGTGGATAAATATTCAGCTCTTAGAACTTGCTTTTTGAGAAATCGTTCAGTTAGTTTACGTTGAAATACTGATAATAATAACGAGTTGTGCTGTGGCTACTTGTAAGAACCATTACGAAAAAACTTAAGGTCAGTATATTGTGTACCATGCATTTCCTTTGAAAAATCCAGATTTGGTGAAGGAATGGCTGGCTGCCGCCCCGGTAGCGCAGTGGTCTAAGCAATGGCCTCTGATCATTCGTCCGAACGGGGTCCGGGTTCGAATCCCGGTGAGGCATGGATGTTGTGTTTGTCTTATAGCATTGGTTCTTTCCCTTCCCTGGAACCAGTGACCCTAAATTAGGGACGGGCGACTGCTTATAGCCCATTGAGTTGCTCACGGTAGTCGTTAAACCTCCAATCAAAAAAAAAAAAAAAAAAAGGAATGGCTGAACAAGTGCTATAGGTCAGACTCTATGAATGTAGCGAATGCTAGAATTTGCAGTGATCATTTTCATTCTTCCGATTACGAAGATGATTTAAAAAATCGCCTACTTCGACTCACGGAGAAAACAAATACTAAAACAAAACGCGGTGCCTGTTCTGAATCTGCCGAACTGTCAACAAAACGGACACTGTCACTCCACGAAGTAACAGAAAGCACAAACGTGATATTTTAAAAAGTGCTTTCTATTGGATGGATATTTTAAGGCTGAAAAAGATTTGTGTGCAAGAAACGCAGGATATCTGTTATGAAGTTGATTAAACATCAGGGAATATCAGTTGTTCTTCCTGTATCAAAATAACTGAGGAAAATAGATTGCTACTTGAAAATGTTGCATCCATTAAAAAATAAATTGAAATTTTAAAAATCGAGAAAACCAAAGCGTTAAAAATGAAAGCTAACGGACGACGACAGCGACTATTGTAGGAGGAAGAAATGACTACGCAACGACTATTGTAGGAAAACAGAGTTCTGAAAACAAAGCTGAAAATTATTGATTTAAAGAATAAAATACTTAAAAATGGAAGCGCGTATTAAAAGTGTACTAACCATTTAATATATAAGTGCATATATAGCAGTAATTCAGAATGCAAAGGCGTCTGATGTTCAACCAAAGTGGGGGCCACTATACACAAATATATATTCATTAATTCATAGATTTTTAACAATGATATACAAAGGAATAAGGACACTGTGTTACCTTTCTGGTTCTTTCAAAATTTCGCGCATTAAAAGTTCGTAATTTGAATGTAGTACATTAGTAGCTTTAGGTGAAAAAAAGAATACTGAATTTGAAAGATGTCAAAGACTCACTACAAAAACACCGCAGCCGCCCCGGTGGCGCAGTGGTCTAAGCGATGGCCTCTGATCGTTCGTCCGAAAGGGGTCCGGGTTCGAACCCCGTTGAGGCATGGATGTTGTGTTTGTCTTACGGCACTGGCTCTTTCTCTTCCCTGGAACCAGTGACCCCAAATTAGGGACGGGCGACTGCTTATAGCCCATTGAGTTGCTCACGGTGATCGTTAAACCTCCAATCAAAACAAAAACACCGCAAATAAAGTTTAAGGAAAAACGAAAAGAAAAGCATACGAAAAAATTTGCGATTTTATTATTGCTGTTCGAAATTAAAGAGAGAAGGAAACGTGGAAAAAAATATTTTTTTTCACTTCAGGTGATCTATTTGCGCAATCTCGCAGATCAAATATATTTTAATGCACACATCTGGTGGATGGTGCAAGATGTAGACAAGAAAACTTATGACCTGAAAATTTAAACGTATTGTGTGTGTATAACGAAAATTTTCATTTGTCTTTAACAGATACCCCAATCTTTTCTCTTACTTTTTATTTAAGTGTGTTAAATACCTAGAATGAATCATTTGTTGTATTTCTTTACAAGAGCCACTGAAATGCTCGTTTGCTTTCATTCCCTCACTGCAGCCATCCAGCTGTCAGCTCCGTTCCAACATACTGACTTAACACGCTGGCGTTCGTAGGGATCCGCGTGTCCGAAGCCTATGACCCAGTCCTTGTATTCTAACAGCCCTGGGTATATCCTTCCACTGTGATTTCTTGCACGCTTTACTCCTGAAGTTCTCTTTTTGTTGTCAGTTAGTGCATGCTTTGAGTTGATAATTAGCTCAATTTAGCTGTTAAAAATAACTGTTAAAAGGAATTTTGGTTTTTGTCATTCTATTAATGATTATTTTGGATACGTTTTTTCGTTAGAAGTTGCTTTAAATGTTATCAAAAACTTCGAGATTGCTACTAATACACATATTAAAAAACGTGGTGTAGTTCTCAATCGTGGGCAAGCCCAATTAGGTTATGTATAACGTTTTGCCGTTGTGGGAAACTACTTGGTAATCGGTTATAAGCACAGATATCATATAAGGAACTAGATTGGCTGCCCGCTATTTGTGTAACACTCTTACGACGTGGCATCAACGAGCCACATTGAGCTGGTCAGTTTGAGAGAGTGTTCTGCGATGTCTATGTGTGTTACGAGATATAAAAAATGGTGAAAGCTTGTTCTGCACTAAATTGCAGTGCCCGAGACAATGAAAACAGCAAACAAAGTGGGATTTCATTTCACAGGTGAGTGCTTGTAGTTAATTTCACGAATTTAAAGATTTCTGTCTAATATTAAGTTGACCCAATGGTAGTGTGTAAGATTCATCTGAGTGGAATATAACACCTGTTAATTTGTAATAGCGTTAAAGTCTAGTTAATTAATATTAATTACAGTTTGTAATGAATATTGCAATAGTTCGAACAAAATATTGACAGTTATTTTATTAAATGCAAGACATGCCACTTCACACAAGTAAAACATCTTTTCATCACAATGAATGCTCAATACAATTTGCCCATAAAAGTGGTCTTTCAACCCATATGCTTCTTCACACAGGTGAAAACCTTCAGGATTTGATGGATGCTCAAAACAATTTGCTCAGAAAGGTCATCTTTCATGGTATATGCTTCTTCACCCAAGTGAAAAGCATCACCAATGTGCTCTATTCGTTTTACTAATAGATTTCAAATATATCTATGAAGAGCATATTTCTGTTGAAATTGTGCAGGTATAGAACGTTTTAAATGAACTTCTGCGACAAATAAATTGTGTAATCTAGACAAACTGGAAGTTATTCTGTTTTTATGCTACTACAGGAGACTGGAAAAAAGTAAGTACCTGTTATTTATTTTTAGCGACGTAGTGTAAATCCGTATGGGGCAAAAGCGAACACGCGAAGTGTTTATTAACATTACAATAAGTTTGAAAATTTATAACATTGAAGCTTCCAAAAGTATTCATGAAGGCACCCTTCCCTCTTATTTGACTGATGGCACGACGTATCGCGAGTAAGCAGTTTTCTGTGACTGTTTTGCTGTTAGATCGTTGCCCTCAAACAGTACTGAGTAATAATTCTTCTCATATTTTTTTTAACTATTCAGAATATTATTTATATCTGAAAATTATTATTTCTAGCGTAAATGAAAGTGGTTTTTAAGCATATTACTAAGGAATAAAATTTTCTGTTTCTATGAGTCGCAACGCTGCTGTGTTTCTCAGTGATGGAAATGCCGTGAATCGTTGCTGCCTGACCAGCTGATAATGGCGCCATGCTTTACGTGCGTCAGCAGCTCCTCGGCCAATCTAGTCTCTTATATGATATCTGTGGTTATAAGGTCCCTTATGTGACGTCTCCCATTCGACCAATGAGAAGCGTTGTTAGAAAAGGTATATCCTTCCACAGTGATGTCTTGTACGTTTTACTCCTGAAGTTCTCTTTTTATTGTCAGTTAGTGCGTGCGTGGTTTGAGTTGATAATTAACTCAATTTAGATGTTGAAAATAACTGTTGAAATGAATTTTGGTTTTCGTCATTCTATTAATGATTATTTTGGATACGGTTTTTCGTTAGAAGGTGCTTTAAACATTATCAAAAACTTCGAGATTTCTACCAATACACATTATATTCAAAAACAGTGTAGTTCACAATCTTGGGCAAGCCCAGTTAAGTGATATTAAAGGTGTGAAGAAGGATGGTAAGTTCGAAGGGGAAAAAATTTCCAATGTTGAAAATAGGATACCATTTGATGTTATGCCATTTATTTCCATTGATCACTGTACATTAGAATGTCATCAGGGCCGTTCAATGAACAAAAGTAAGTTGAAAGCAATCCAAAATCATGACTACTCGTGTGAAAAAGCAAAGTTCAAACAACAACAACAAATGAATTGCACAGCAGAAATCCAACTGGAAGAAATTTTAAACGGATTTTTCCCCACCCTATTTCATACTTGTCTCTCGTGAAAATTCCATTAATAATGATGTTCAAAATCACAAGCACGTTTTAGGCACTCATAATAAATTTTTATGAAGCTGTTTTCATCCACCAATGGAGGTGTTTGGATATCTGCCTAAGTGCGAAATGCTGATGACAAACCCGGTAAATTAAGCACAATTAAAGAAATATTCATGAATGAAGCCATGCAATAACAAACATCTTTCTGGTATAAAACAACACTAAGAAATTGTTGAATCAGAATTCCTAATAGTAATCATTGAAAATAAGAAGATATTAGGAGCTAAAACACTGAATAAGGCGTAAAATTGTCAACAAATCACCACTTTCTCTTTAGCGTACAAGAAATCAAAGTAGAAGGAGATACCTTTTCTAACAACGCTTCTCATTGGTCGAATGGGAGACGTTACACAAGGGACCGTATGCATAGGACGTCACAACAAAGTTAACAATCGTAGCAGACGCCCTGGTGATCAACTGGTGTACAAGCACTTCTTGGATTTTCATTGTGGAGCGTTAGGAAATTGGTGTTATGTGCTTTTTTCAGCTGAAGTAGCCGAAGTGGGAGAGTAAATCATGTGTCCTATTATAGATTACCGTCTGAACGAACGAAGTGGGATCAGAATTATGAAAATTTAATTCAGAAGCGCCAGAATATGTGGTTATCACGTATGTTGACATTGATGACAGGAAGCGAAGGAACACTGGAGTGTGTAGTTTACATTTTGTAACAGGTATGTTCATACATTTACTGATGCATTATCTTCAAAAACTCTACGAAGATCTTTAGACTAGAACTACCTTTTCTTATGAATAAGATTATCCTGTTCTTTATCGTGAATGTATCCACTGCTATAGGGAAGTGAATATCTTGTGGAACCTTCATATGTTGGGTTCCCAGGCCGATTTTAGATCTCATGATAACATTCACTATAGTTTATTATAATTGTCATTATTATAGGTGCTACTCGCCAGAATTATTATTATATATATATATGTAGCCTTACCTGTGTAACGCAGAGAATTTTTACCTTATTTTAAGTTTTTTTTTTATTAGAGGTTTAACGACCACCGTGAGCAACTCAATGGGCTATAAGCAGTCGCCTGTCCCTAATT
The DNA here is from genome assembly GCA_039090855.1 of Macrothele yani. Lineage (NCBI taxonomy): Eukaryota > Metazoa > Arthropoda > Arachnida > Araneae > Macrothelidae > Macrothele > Macrothele yani. The sequence goes on from CM077009.1 coordinate 163,776,051, forward strand.
TAGGGTCACTGGTTCCAGGGAAAGGAGAGAGCCAGTGCCGTAAGACAAACACAACATCCATGCCTCACCGGGATTCGAACCCGGACTCCTTCCGGACGAATGGTCAGAGGCCATCGCCTTAGACCACTGCGCCACCGGGGCGGCTATTTTAAGTTTCAGGTTGGAGAATATCTAAATTTTGAAAGGTAAACTTTTAAATTAAATAATTAACCAAAGATATCAGGACTTTTTTATCTTAATTAACTGTGTGAATATGCTGTTAGCACAGGAGCTGGTGGCTGTGCTGGAATGCAGAATTTTGAGTTCCTTTCAAGCAAAAACATTACCTTTCCTACAATATTGTTCAGGAAAATATGGAATTTCATATGGGTCACCTCAATTGCCTAATAACTTCAATTTATCAGAATAAAGCTGTTTTTGATCGCCAGATAAAACACTTACGTAGCCAATGTAATGCATCTTTGATTTCACTTGTACACCAGTTGTTCTGCAAGAAAGCAGCAGACGAAAAAGTGACGCGAATCGCGGTTTAGTGACGTCAATGCATACGGTCTATATAATCGGCTTTGGTGTGCATGCTTCAGCTTCCGATGAAGCATGCACATCAAAGCCGATTTCATTTTTGCAATCTTAACGTCATGGAGTCTTCCAACTAATTAATAGAGCTACAGAGCGAAGAAGAAATTAATTTCGTAGAACAAATCAAAGTTGCAAAAATATACCAAGACAATTTTGTGTTCGATGCTTATTTCGCATGACGCAGAAGAGCATCGCCATTAGTCATCATGTTTTAATGGAGCATTTCTCGTACACGGTATATTAAAGTTTCATGTTCTTATTTGTCAGACACTGGCGAAACATCTGAAACACAAACTTGGGAACCTTGTTTTGCAAAATAAAATATTTAGAAGCCCAGGTAAATACGTAATATGGAAACAACCTAGGGTTCCCGCGCTAGGTAATCTGTCCAAAAATTAAATAAATGCGTAACATTAAATAAAAGAGAAATCATAGATATGTTTGTTTCTTTCTTCGGGGAAAGAACGTACAACTTGATTCGTAATTTGCCGATCCAACATTTATTTGAAATCGAAATTCGAAGGAACACTACGAGGTTTCAACTGCCTTTGATTCGTAGTGTCATAATATCCAATATTTTTTTCGTTAAAGTGAGAAGAACATATTAGAGAATGCACATTGGGATAGAATTCACCACGCTACATTTTACACAGCCATTCCTTTAATAATTTCGTCCTTTTCAGAGAAAATTAAAGAAAGTTGCTTCTTCCTCTATACAATTTAGGTGGCAGGATTTATTTAGAGTTAGACATGTCGGTAATAAATTTACGAAAATCGCGATTTTCCTGAACCCCTGCAACGTAACGCCATGTTAAGCAATGGGAAAACGCATGTAAACAAACTATTGTTGGTACGTGGAAAAGGAAAAGCTTTCACATGATGGAATGCGAGGTGAATAAGGGATGTTAAAGGTGTGAAGAAGGGTGTTATGTTCGAAGGGAAAAAATTTCCAATGTTGAAAACAGGATACCATCTGATGGTATGCCATGTATTTCCATTCATCACCGTACAGCATTAGAGTGTCACTAGGGTCGTTCACTACACAAAAGTAAGTTGAAAGCAATCAAAGACCATGACTACTTGTGTGTAAAAGCAAAGTTCTAAAAAAAAAAAAAATCCAATTGAAAGAAATTTTAAACGGATTTTTCCCCACACCCGATTTCACGACCATCGTGAGCAACTCAATGGGCTATAAAGCTGTCGCCCGTCCCAAATTTTGGGTCACTGGCTCCAGAACGACAAATTTAGGGGTTTTGCCGAAAGTGCTACTGGGTCAGCTTCGTTACCTTTTCCGAAACGCCACGAAGGAAGAGACGAACATGTTGCCGCCTCGAAGTACAAACAGGTGTATTACGAAATTTTGGACATTTTAACGCAACGGAAGTAAGATTTTTACACTGCGAGAAATTAAAATTTCTTAAATTAGGCAACACGACACAGTTCTTAACCTATAAATGAGCATTTTCCTGTGGATGATTTGGCTTCATTAATTGAAATTTATAGGACAGTTTTTTTTATTGGAGGTTTAACGACCACCGTGAGCAACTCAATGGTCTATAAGCAGTCGCCCGTCCTTAATTTAGAGCCACTGGTTCCAGGGAAGGGAGAGAGTGAATGCCGTAAGACAAAAACAACATTCATGCCTCACCGGGATTTGAACCCGGACCTCTTTTGGACTAATAATCACAGGCCATCGCTTAGACCACTGCGCCAGAGGAGCGGCTAACAGTTTGTTTACCTGCCTTTTACCATTGCCTAACAAGGCGTTACGTTATAAGGGTTCAGGGAAATCGCGATTTGCGTGAATTTATTAACGACATGCCAAACTTTTTCTTATTGTATGGTTGTGTTAATAAATCCTGTCACCTAAAATGTGCAGAAGGAACAACTTTCCATAATTTTCCTCTGAAAAGGCCGAAACTGTTAAAAGAATGGCTGCATAAAATTAAACGCGATGATTCCCAAACCTATGTACCTTCTCGAATATGTTTTGTCCACTTTAACGAGGAATTTTTAAAAAATATTATGGCACTAAGAATAGAAGGCGGTTAAAACCTGATAGCATTTCCTCGATATTTAATTTCAAAATAAAAATCTGAAAAAAAGGGAAAACCAATTGCATATCTAGACCAGTGAGTTACGAATTACCTTCTACGTTCTTTCCCCAAAGAGTGAAGCATATCTTCAATTCTTCTATTTAATGTCACGCATTCATTTTATTTTCAAGTAGATCGCTCAGCGGGCGACAGCGGGAAGTTTCTTGTTGATTAAAAAAAAGAAATCAAAGTTTACATTTCATGTGTTTCTCGCCAGTTTCTGACAATAAGAACGTGAAATTTAATATACTGTGTCTGAGAAATGCTTCATTGAACATTTCACCATGACTAAAGGAAATATTATCCTGCATCATGTGAAATAAACATGGAACACAAAATTATCCTGGCATATTTTTGCAACCTTGATTTATTATCCTAAGGAACTAATTTCTCCTTCGTCGCCCCGGTGGCGCAGTGGTAGACTAAGTGATGGCTTCTGATCATTCGTCCGAGATAGGTCCGGATTCGGATCCCAGTGAGGCATGGATGTCGTGTTTGTATTACCGCACTGACTCCCTTCCCTGGAACCAGTGATCCTAAAGTAGGGACGGCGACTGCTTATAGCCCATTGAGTTGGTCACGGTGGTCGTTAAAGCTCCAATAAAAAAATCTAATAGCAACATTGATCCAGAAGTCATGTTGGTCCGCAGATATCCACTTCTGATGCCATATGAATAACGTCCATTTCGTTCAAGAATGTCTTAGCAGTCGACCTATTCCTATCTTATTGGCCTACTCAGTTGCTCACACCACGGAAGGGGGAGGGTGCAGGGGTTTGTAGGTTTTAAAAAATGAATAAAGATCTTCCATTTAAGGATTTCCGGATAACTCTTAATAAGTACATTACGAAAGCAGGAACTGGAACGAAAGTGTCACGTGCGTTCTGAAAATCCAAATCACCTTGCTGTACATAACGTTTTTTTTTTTATTGGAGGTTTAACGACCATCGTGAGCAACTCAATCGGCTATAAGCAGTCGCCCGTCTATAATTTAGGGCCACTGGTTCCAGGGAAGGGAGAAAGCCAGCGCCGTAAGGCAAACACAACATCCATCTCCACCGGGATTCGAATCTGGACTCATCTTGGACGAATGATTGATTGGGGCGTTTAACGACCACCATGAGCAACTCATTGGGCTATAAGTAGTCTCCCGTCCCTAATTTAAGGCCACTGGTTCCAGGGAAAGGAGAGAGCCAGTCCGTAAAACAAACACGACATCCATGCCTCACGGAATTCGAACCCAGACGAATGATCAGAAGCCATCGCTTAGACCACTGCAACACCAGGGCGGATTCTTATTTCTTTCATTAAAGGCATACGCCTAAGCATTTGTACGAATTCAGTCTGTCAGCATACTGCAGGGCTCTCTGGTAAAGAATAGCTTCCCCCTATAACATTAAGGCGTCACACTGTCTGATTATTTTATTAAACAGCTTATTTAAAACAAGAACATACAAATATTCCATGTTTTTTAACCATTTTTATGGTTTTAATTTTCTTGACAAGGAGTGAAATACCACCTGGGAAGAAAAGCTCCTAAAACCTGGGTATTAAAAATTTGCTATTTCTGACTCCAAAAGAACTTTAAAGACACATTTACCATTATGAGCATTTACTAAAATTCAGGAAGTTGAGCACACAAAATTTTTGGAAAAAAAATCACAGACCAATTTCATTCATTTTGATACTATTGGCATTTCCTACATTGGGAATGCCACAAAATTAAGTTCGTAGCCATTGGAAAAAGATTTTGGATAACTTTTTAGAAGTCACATTGAAGTTGGAAGAAATTTATCAATGCAGTTTCTTCCTTTTGTTGATTTTGGCATCTCTGCATTGGCAAACCTTGAAAATTAATCTGCAGTCATTCAAAAAAGGGTTACATTTTGCCCTGATGTACATTCTCAGTACCAAAATGTTTCCACAGAACCATACAACACTATTCTGCCGCCCCGGTGGCCTAAGCGATGGCTACTGATCATTCGTACGAGAGGGGTCCGGGTTCGAATCCCGTGAGGCATGGATGTTGTGTTTGTCTTACAGTACTAGCTCTCCCTTACCTGGAACCAGTTACCCTACATTAGGGACTAGAGACTCCTTATAGCCCAATGAGTTGCTCACGGTGGTCGTTAAACTTCCAATTAAAAAAAATATAAAAAAAAAAAAAATTCTTTCACACACACAATCTCCTACATTCTTCTGAACTGATGTCAGCTGCTGTAGGAGCATTCTATGTCAGCTTCACTGCTGTCATTAGGCTGAAGATCTTGTCTGATGCTCTCAATCATTGGTCAGCAACAATTCTAAAAACTGATGTTGGGTAAATATAATTGCTCAACAGAACAATCACATAAGAAATAGTTGCATGGCTACGTGGTCGAGTACCATAATCTGATACACAATGGAGTCTAAACCACTTGCAATAAGCATATTTTTGTAAGACACCAATACAGTAAATAATTCAAGTGAACAGAAGAATAACATTGACTTTTAAAAACAAATTTGGAAGATGTGAATCCGTTTATTGGTGTAAATATGACATGCATGTCACGTCAGATAATATCCAAAAACTTCAAAATTTCGCCGTCCTGGAGCGGGAATCGAACCCGCTTCTCTGAGCTAGCGCCCGAACATGCTAACTAACCACTACACCACCCAGAATGACCAAGTTTACGAATAATTTGAAACCTGGTCGTTCTGGGTGGTGTAGTGCTTAGCATGCTCGGGCGCTATCCAGGAGACGCGGGTTCGATTCCCGCTCCAGGACTACCAAACTTTCAAGTTTTCGGATATTATCTGACTTAACATCCATACCATATTTACACCAATAAACGGATTCACATCTTCCAAATTTGTATTGTATAATGGTGTTATCCCGTATTTCATTCATTTATTGTTAAATTTCTTTGAAATTTAGTGCATCTTATTACTTTTAAACAGATTATCCAAAAAATACATGTAACCATTTCAGGAACCTAAATATGTTGCCTGCTTAGCACAATAAAAGTTCATTAGCTACCCAACCATGCCTAATTTTCACATCATGGAAATTTCGAAAAGATTAAATTTTTGAACTAGATTGTAATCGCATAAGATCACTTTTTGCGAAACATAAAAATGATCTAATGAAAATAGCCTGTGCAATGGTAATTAAATCTTAGCCTTCATGATGCTTTTTTTTTTTTTTTATAATTACATCCTATTCAACCCATGGCTGGAAAAATAGGTTCCAGATCCAGAAGCCAGTTCCAAAATTTAGGAGCCAGGTGAAGCAATTCAAATTTCAAAGAGTAACAAAAACATATGGTCATAATGCTGGAATGCAAAATAATATACTGCATTAGCATTCTTTTTGTTTAACCCAAAACTGTTTAATGCTAAATAAAATTTGAGTTTGGTCCATAATTTTCTTTTCCTGTTCTTCCTGTCACTGGTCACAAAAAAATTTAAATTTCATATTTTGATGTTTTTAGAATATGATTTGTTGAGGTTTAAATTTCCATATTTTTCTTTATATAAATAATCTTCAGCCCATGAAATTCAGAAATAAATAAAAAAAATGTTATGCGTAATCAATGGCAGCGTATAAATCCATAGATTGGAAATTCAGAAAAACAAAAACAAATTTTCTTTTCTCTGTATAAAATCCATGGTGACCTATACATGATCATAAAATTGGGTAAGAAAGTAAGTATCTTATTAAAAAAAGGGTGTCATTTACAATATAAACACCCAGATCTGCTTCTCCGGAACGCTTGACATCACACCAATGTCTGCATTGTTGTGTCATCACTTACTGATCAATTTGTGTGTGCTCTCGCAAAGTCAAAATGATTGCCTGCTATATAATAGCACGAGATCACTGGCAGATGTCAAAGTGATCACATTCTAATTTAAAAACATTGGATTATTAATGACTCTAGTTCTGTTTTTCCCATCTACAAAATTCGAATTGAATTCTTAATATCACAGAAAGCTGAGTTTGCATGCAATCGCATTGAGATGTCAAGGTGATCACGTGCTAATTTAAAAACATTAGATTATCAATGACTCTAGTTCTATTTATCCGATCTACAACATTAAAATTAATATCTTAATATCGCAGCAAGTTGCATTTGTATATTACTTTTATTTAACACAATTCGAATATTAATTTGTATGCTTTAATTATTTTTTACTTTTTAATTTAACTAATTTTCAGACTTTAGTGCTGATCATATTATACATTTTGCAAAATATTGATCTATCTAAACTCTTTAACCTACAATAAAAAATGAAATCTTGCGATGTTGAGGCGAGCAAGATTGCATCTAAAAGCAGATGTCGCCCCAATAGCACATTGTCGAGAATTTAGATAGTTCCGATTTGTAATACCAGATGTCGCATTATTTTGTAGAAAAAGCTTTGGTATGAAGCTTCAAGCTAAACTTCAGATAGGACAGTCTAAAACAAGCTGTGAGCAGAATAACATGTGTGCCGGAGAAAAAGTAATTTAACGCGAAAAATCAATGCAAAAGTTATTAAGGTAAGTTTACACGAAAACAACTGGACTACAAGGAAAATTGTTGAACAACAACAAATAGTTCATGCAAAATTTTTATTGCAAGGCGTTTTAAAAATGGAAATAAATAACATAATTTTCAGTTCTAACATGAATGAGTTCTTATTAAATAAGTTTTTACTACATTTTCTAACAAAAAAGCCGACATCTATTTGATTTGCTTTCAGTCTGCTTCAATTAAAAGTTTCACTGTCTTAGGATGGGAAACATCCCTTATATATTAATATTTATTTAAAGCTTAAAAACAACCACCTTAGGATGGGCTATATGCTAGTTTTTAAAATACTTATGTTATTTTCAAGTGAATAAGGAAGAAAGAAAAACAGTTTTTTTTTTTTAGTATAGTCTTTTTCTCATTGCTTACTAATAAAAATCAACAGAAATTGAGGTCAATCCGTAGTGTTCAGCATTTCCGAAAACCTAAAGGGCGTGTATAATAAGCCTTTACTAACACAATCAGTGCAGCAAAGTTAATGAATCTGGTTTGCAAAGTGATTGTGCCACTGAGAGGCAATGATTATGTGCTGTGGAATAGCTCAGCTTGCTTCCCATGGCACAATTCGCAAATTATTACGTACGTAAAATAGAAGAGGTTTTCCTATTGAAACTTTCTATTTTTTGCATGTATACTAGATACATGGATGATATCCTTTTCAACACAGATTAAGATTCGAGTGGATACTCATAAAAAATTCTAGAAGGTTTTAATTCCCAAGATGAATCCCCGAAATTTACTTCAGAATAGCAAAAGGAAAATAAGCTAGATTACCTAGACATTACTTTAAAGTGGGAAGGAAAAAATCTTACTACAGAATTATACAAGACGCCTACAAATATTGGAAATATTTAAAATTATAAACCAGATCACTCTAATTACATAAAGAAAAATGTAGTTTTACAATTTAAAGAAAAAGTTGAAAAGCTGAATTCATCTTCAGAAGCTAAAGAAAAGCATAAAAATAAGTTAAAATCAATGTTATTAGAAAATGATTACCCTTCAAAATAAATTCGTGAACTACTGGAAGAGAATCCTACTAGGAACAGAACTTGCACTACAGACAAAAATAAGGAGAAAATTGAATATTTATTCACAAGAAAAGTCACTTACTACAAGGGACTGTTTGAAAATCTAAAGAAAATCAGCACTAAATATAAAATTAGGTTAGCTCCAGGCTTAAATAACAAAATTAAAAAATATTTACAGTCCCAAAAGCAAAGAGAAGAAAATACTTTACTCCAGGAAGGAGTCATTTATAAAATCGAGTGTTCATGTGGTTTATCATACATAGAAAAAACAGAACGACGGTTAACCACCAGAATTAATGAACACAAAGCAGCAATAAGGAACATTTCAAATAAAACAGGATTAGACAGGCACATACAACAAACTGGCCACAAAATGGATTGTAACTCCTTGCAAGTAATCAAACATCAATCCCATGCAATTATCTGGAAATTAGAGGAATCCCTGGAAATTTACAAGACACAAGGTGGCAACATCAATGACCATGCTGGATGGCAAATCCATCAGGCTTGGTCGCCAGACCTATGGAAGTAGTAAGACGCAAGAACTCCTGTGAATGATCTAATGTATAGATTGAAAATTTGATAGGTAATGTACCTTAATAAATTTATCCTCTATATTTCCCATGAAGAATTTAAGGTACTGAAAGTAATTACAGGAAGCCATGGAGTCGTTAATTATTAGACCCAATACGGAAATTTTACATTTTAGATGCTCTTTTAAGAAGTGCTCACCTTTGAATCTGATAGTATAGCAAATGTGTTGAACAGAAGATAAGGTAGCAAACTGGTTTGCTATTGAATAGAATATATATAACATGTAATTTGATGTGCTCAGCATGGTGGTATTATGAATGAGTGAATTCAAGCAACCTACCTTTTTTTTTTTTTTTTTTTTTTGGATTGGAAACGGTTTAACGACCACCGTGAGCAACTCAATGGGCTAGCAGTCGCCCGTCCCTAATTTAGTGTCACTGGTTCCATGGAAAGGAGAGAGCCAGTGCCGTAAGACAAACACAACATCCATGCCTCACCGGGATTTGAACCCGGACCCCGTTCGGACGAATGATCAGAGGCCATCGCTTAGACCACTGCGCCACCGGAGCGGCGCAACCTACCTTCATGGTTTGCAGCAAACAGGTAATTCATCAGTGTGTGCTTGTGTGTATGTTCACACACACATCAACAAATGCACATATAATTTTGGCACAGCTATAAATACAAGAATCGTGGTTCCATATGATTTTCTTATTCATAGAAAATTATTGAAAGCACAAGATCAGTGCACATATATCTTTAATGAACACTGCTACTTTGCAATAACTGAAAATGCAAACTATGGCAGATTTTTTGGAGCAACATCAGAAGTTAAATTATACACTCAGAATTGGAATTTATGAGAAATAAGCAACACATAATAGAGAAATAAATATAAGAATTGAACCTCAACACTTCCACATCTTACATCAATAACAATATTTTTGACCAGAATATTTCTCTCTTTAGCTACACCTTTAATGTTAATACTTTTGCAGGGACAAAGATGATTTCTTCTTTTCACTCAATCATTTCTCTGTTACAAAGGAAAATTTTTGAGGCAACATATGATTAGATTTCTTAAATGTTCCTTCAAATTGCAGTGAAAGGTAAGCAAGATTTTAAAGTACTATATGAAATGTAAATTTTCTTCCAAGATCTACTTCAAGCAGAAGTTCTGTTGCCATATATTATTGAGTTTTTCAGGCAAACTTATAGTTCCTTGTTCTGTAATATGATGGACTAGTGGTGCAATATTGGTCATAAGTGATAGAAAGAGCAGTTTACCAAAGGAAGAAAATGTTGTACTGGAAAGAGATGAAAGAAGTTTGCAGAATAACTAGGTTAAAATTTTCTGTGTTTATGTGTGGTTTTATCAACCCGGATGCACATGTATGTGCTGTGATAATGGAAAGTTTTTTTTTTTTTTCAGGCTGAAGGTTTAGAGACCACTGTGAGCAACTTGATGGACTGTAAGCAGTTGCCCATTCTTAACTTAGAGCAGCCACTGGCTCCAGGGAAGGAAGAGAGCTAGTGCTGTATGACAAACACAACATCTATACCTCACAGAGATTTAAACCTGGACCCATCTCATGTGAATGGTCATAAGCCAGCGCTTAGACCACTGCGCCCCCAGAGCCGCCAGTTTCCTGTTAACAAGAGCAAGTAAATCTCTTGAAATACTAATATGGTATGCAAGTTCTTTGTATTTCATTGCACATTCCTTCTTCTGAGTACAAGTGAACAAATAAATTGAAAGATTAGTTCCTGCTACAAAACTTATTGTTCCATACCTTTTTGGGTGTGTATTCTTGATGATTTGATCATGTAATTGATGAAAAACCACAAAACTTTTGGGCAGTTTACACAGCTAAACCTGCTGACTAGAAGCTTTTTTCTACACAGGGTATTATCACATAATTAGCTTTGCCTAACAGGACTACCAAAGCAACAAGAAGCAGTGGAATAAACACAAATCTACCAAAAATGCAAACTGTATGGCAGATTGAGCATTCCTTATCCAAAATCTAAAAACCCCTAAGATTTGACAGTTTTTTCCAGCACTCATGTGACATCACAAATGGAAAATTTCAGAAAGCTCCCAGGCAATGCACAGGTTTTTGTGCACTCCGACAGTTACTGCACATGACCTCAAATACCCTGGGCTGGGCTCCTGTTCATTTGTAACAATGAGCAAGCAGATTATTTTGATTTGACTCACTAAAACCATTCATTTGCTCTGATTTGTTCATTGACCGAAGAATACTTTCTGCAGGGAATTACTCTCATGAGTAAAGTCCATTTTGTGCCATTTATTGACACCTCAGCTGAATTATTTCTGCACAAATTAACCCTCGCAAATCCATTCTGAACAGAATCCTTTTGTGTCACTCGTTGATTCTTCCAGTGAATGATTTACACAGGGAACGACTCCCACGAATTTATTCTGAATTCCGTCAGTTTTTGTCATTCATCGACTCTTCCAGTAAATCACTTCCACGGGGAACGACTGTCGTGAATCAGTTCAGAGTCAGATCTGTTTGTGTCATTCGTTGACTCCTTTGATCAACAATTTGTGCAGGAAATTACTCTAGCAAATCTGTTCTTAATTGGATCCTTTTGTATTACTCATTAACACTTGTGATGGACGATTTCCACTTTTGTGGTGAATTATCTTTATTCTATCAAAGGTTATAGCCAAAAAAAAAAAAAAAAAAAAAAAAACCACAGTTGCCTTATGTAACAAGAAGCGGACGGATTTCCTCAACTTGAAACTGTCTAATAAGACAGATTGTTAGGAGAGCCAATGGTGTGTTATTATGACAGCATGGAATTAATAAGGTGTTAGTATGAGTCAGTTCTTGTTTCCAGGTGTCAGAGTTAATAATACGAGGGTTGTACCGAAAGTAATGCAAAAGTGGGCATAACTTTTTATTAACTGACAAAGGTCGTTCAACTTGCACATGTTGGGGGAGAGAGAGAGAATTAATCCAAGACACTCCTGACCTCAAGCATTTCGGATCAGGGAGGCTTAACCATCAGCATAAACCTAAGAAAACTGGATATAAGCTTTTCAGCATGACAATGATGGGCAAAGCACATAACAAGAAATTACAAATAAAGGCAAGTAGATCACACTAGTTATGTTAAAAGATTAGAACTTTTACAAAGAAAGTTCCTAAGTTGGGAGCTTTCAACCTTGTCTTAGATCTTCATCACATCAATGGAGGACTAAGATCGTTTCCAGATTCTACGTTTGAATCTTTGCTGCCAGATCTTAGAATTGATCTCCAGATCATTGGGATGTAGAGAGGAAATTCTGAATTGCAAGTCTTTGGGCTGAAAAGAATTTCCAGGCTTTCATGGTAATGGAGGGCAAATCGATTGTCAAGCGAAGCAACATGTTTTGCTTCATTCCAGCGGGGAATCGAAGAAGTATCTTCCATTGTACAAGATACGAACTGGGATGAAATAATGCAAATTCCTAATCCTGATGTGACTTATAATTTATTTGAAATAACTTTGAAGAGATTGTACAATAAGGCTTTTCCAATTAAAAGAACCACGTCTAAATTCAAAGAAGAGCGGAAACCTTGGCAAACAAGGCACTGTCTTAATCAGATAAATAAAAAAAATAAACTGTTCACAAAATTCTTAAAATCAAGGTCACAAATGGATAATATTTTTTTAAAAAAATTTAGAAATGATCTTAACTCCTACATTAGAAAATTAAAAAGATTATTATTTTCATATTTTTTCTAAAAAATAATCCAAAGGTAACCTGGAAGCACTTAAACATATTATTAGGTCGTAGGAATGTACCAAAGACTTCGATTCACCTCACTCGGGGTAACATCAAAATCACTGATCAAACTGAAAGTGCTAATCAATTTAATAATCATTTTATTGTATCACCACAACGTATAATACAACAACTTCCTAAGCTTAACGATCAACAATTACCTCATTATTCCAACTCATGTACCTTAAATTCAATGCATACTTTGGAAATTACTAGAACCGAATTAATCTACCAACTGCAGAATATTAACATAAATACAGGACCAGGTCCAGATGATATTCTTCCCAAAATTTTAAAAAATATAACTTTTTTCATTGTTACTCCCCTATTATACATTTTTAATTCCATTCTAGCTACAGGTATCTTCCCAGATTCGTTAAAAATTGCAAAAATTACTCCTGTCTTTAAAAAGGGTTCTTTGACAGATATTAATAACTATCTACCTATAGCTAAATTATCCATATTTGCTAAAAAATTTGAAAAATTACTATTTGTAAGATTATTTGCTTATATTGAAAAATACAAAATTTTGCACAAAAATCAATTTGGTTTTTTACTAAATTCCTCAACAGAAATCGCCCTTTTACACTTAAAAGATAAAATTCAATCTAATTCTATTAATATTAAATTTACATTGGGACTTTTCATTGATTTATCAAAAGCATTTGATGCTTTAAATCACAACTTATTATTATCAAAATTGTATGCAATTGGTATTCGGGGTACATTACATAATCTCTTTAGAAACTATCTCACTGGTCGCCAGCAATATACCGAAATTGAACATGCCATATCTAACCTACAATCAGTCATTTCAGGAGTCCCTCAGGGCTCGGTACTTGCTCCATTATTATTTAATATTTATATTAATGACTTCTGTACCTGTGTACACAATTCAGATATTATTTAATATGCAGATGATGCAACCATATTAATACATGGAAATGATGTTGAGACACTGGTGCGACAACTACAAGTCCATTTTATATCTATCACTAATTGGTTAACTAAAAATGATCTGGCTATTAATATTAACAAAACAAAAGTAATGATTTTTTCAAGTATGTCAAACCCTATTTCCTTAATTCAGAATATTAATTTACTCGGATCATCTATAGAAGTGGTTCAAAATCATAATTATCTTGGTATCATTATTCAGCATGATTTAAAATTGAAATCACATGTTGACTACTTATCTAATAAGATCTCAAGAAATATAGGGGTTATTAGTAGTGCAGTGGCCAATTTAACCCCAAAACTAATGATTTTATTATTTTATACTTTAATTCAGTCTCATCTAATCTATTGTATATCTGTATGGGGATTGACTACCTTATATAATATGAAAAAACTTTAGTCGTTACAAAATAGATTCATGAGACTATTACAATTTAAATTACAATATACTCAATTTTCAAATACAATCTTTCAGGCTAGACCCAGTCCAAATGATTTTAATATACTAACTATTCAACAATTGCACATCTATAGTATAGGTAAACTAATGTTTTTGAGAATTAAAAATGGTTACTACCAAGATTTAATTTCAATAAGTACTCGTGGTCATGATTATTCCACGAGACAAAAAACAACACTAATCCCCGTGTTTCCACTAACAGAACGATTTAGATCATTTGTTAATTATACCGGTCCGGCATTATGGAATACATTTCCTACTGATATTGTATCACTTAATATTATTAATATATTTAAACGAAAACTCAGGTATTTCTTACTGACCAAAAGCTCATAATGTATTATTATCTTTATTAATTTATAGTACCACCCTAGCTGTGTTTGATATTGTGTGGACTTGACTTGTTTATGATTTTTTTTAATTTTTCTTATTTTCATGAAAATTTTGATGTTTTGGGAGAAGAGGGCACGTCAGGCCTATTAGGCCTTTTCCCTCCTCATTCCCCGTTGTTACAAAAATATAATGTGTGCTATATATTTATGATTACGTAATACCATGCCTGTAACAACTAAAATGCAATAAATGAAATGAAATGAAAATTGTGCAAATAGACAAGGCAGTATTTGGGTTGCCTTTCAAAACATCTTTCTTATGTTCCAAAATTCTGTGGTTAATGTCTCTATATGTGCTTCTAATGTACAAATTATCACCTGTGGAAGAAAAGATACGAATGTAGTAAACTCCTGGGAAATCAAGATTTTCAACTTTGTCCCTATCACTTTGTAACAGCTTCGAGACGCTTGGGGGGGGGGCAGGGGGATTTAATGCCAAAATGGTAACCAAAACTTCTGAATAAATTTCATAACTTATAAGCAGAGGAAGGATGGTAAGGAACAGAACAAGATAATTTTAGATTTTCTTTCTTTTGAGGATGGAGGAAGTCAATTTTCAACTTGTTTTTGTATTACTTTATGAAGATGTTGACCATAAGAGCAGGGAAACCATTTCTGTTTCTTTTTTTATCAGAGGCTTAACAGCCACTGTGAGCTACTCAATGGGCTATAAGCAGTCGCCCATCCCTAATTTAGGACCACTGGTTCCAGAGAAGGGAGAGAGCCAGCGATGTAAGACAAACACAACATCCATTCCTCACTGGGATTCAAACCTGGACCCATCTCAGATGAATGATCTGAAGCCATCGCTTAGACCACTGCACCACCAGGGCGGCGCAGGATTGAGTGCTACTGTAGAAATTATGAAGAATTCTTCTTGAAGAGAAAGTTGGTTGCGGCAAATGAGATGAGCCCTGTGGATGTGACTTCAATGCTGTGAGCTTGTAGAGATGCATAGTGAATGATTCAAAGGGAATAATGTTGGCAGCAGCAGAAGGTTTACGATACAATGTGAGATGAAGAGATCAGAGTTCCTGCAGATGGAAACGTCTAGGAAATCTATTTTGCTATTTTCTTCTCTAGATTTGGTGAGTCTAATCTAATAGATGGATATTTTTCTGTAATGGAGTTGATCAGGTTCTCTAATTCAGACTTGGGATGTGGCCAGCTAATGAAAATGTCATCTACTGTATCAAATGTCAAAACGTATTGCTTCTTTTGACAATGAATTTGCTCTCCATTACAGTGAAAGCCTGGAAATTCTTTTCAGCCCAAAGACTTGTAATTCCGAATCTCCTCTCTACATCCCGATGATCTGGAGATCAATTCTAAGATCTGGTAACAAAAATAACAAAAATTCAAATGTAGAATCTGAAAACAATCTTTGTCCTCCATTGGGGTGATGAAGACCTAAGATGAGGCTGGAAGCTCCCAACTTACGAACTTTCTTTGTAAAAGTTCTAATCTCTTAACGTAACTAGTATGATCTACTTAATTTATTTGTAAGGCTTTTTAACTGAGTATATCACATAGTCATGAGGGGAAAAAAGTGGAATGTTATTTTAACATTCCCAAATGTTTCTCTATGCAGCAGCAAAATGAAGTGGTTTATAATGCATTACTTAGAACACTGTATTGCTTAAAATTGGCAGAAATTAGCTTGTCCACCACCAAAAACATTACACAGGATAAACCCTTACCTATAATAAATCTGGGTAGTTGAAAAATAAGTTTAAATTGCTTGCTCACTCTGAAACAAACATGTTAACTACTATACAAGAAAACAACAACAACATAAGTGTGCCATGAAATAAAATATTATACACCCATATCTATCAATAAAATACTTCCGTAGTTAGGTGTAACTAATTTGTTTATTTACTAGCTAAGCTTTTGCACCTCAACAAGGCTTCATACAACTGTTAAGAAAAAGTTACATGATTTATTGATAAGTGTAGCATATTATTCAGAAATGTCTTTCTTGATTTTCTTTTGAACGCAGCAACTTTCAAGAAGACCTAACTACACAAACAGTTGCTTCTTCCTTAATTTTCAAGAAGACCGAACTACAAAAAGTTGTTTGTTCCTTAACTTTCAAGAAGACCCAACTACAAAAACAGTTGCTTGTTCCTTAACTTTCAAGAAGACCCAACTACAAAAACAGTTGCTTGTTCCTTAACTTTTTAAGAAGACCCAACTACAAAAACAGTTGCTTGTTACTTAACTTTTTAAGAAGACCCAACTACAAAAACAGTTGTTTGTTCCTTTACTTTCAAGACCCAACTACAAAAACAGTTGCTTGCTCCTTAACTTTCAAGAAGACCCAACTACACAAACAGTTGCTTGTTCCTAAATTTTCAAGAAGACCCAACTACAAAAAGTTGCTTGTTTCTTAACTTTCAAGACCCAACTACAAAAACAGTTGCTTGTTCCTTAACTTTCAAGAAGACCCAACTACAAAAACAGTTGCTTGTTCCTTAACTTTCAAGAAGACCCAACTACAAAAACAGTTGCTTGTTCCTTAACTTTTTAAGAAGACCCAACTACAAAAACAGTTGCTTGTTCCTTAACTTTTTAAGAAGACCCAACTACAAAAAGTTGCTTGTTTCTTAACTTTCAAGAAGACCCAACTACAAAAAGTTGCTTGTTTCTTAACTTTCAAGACCCAACTACAAAAACAGTTGCTTGTTCCTTAATTTTCAAGAAGACCCAACTACAAAAAGTTGCTTGTTTCTTAACTTTCAAGAAGACCCAAATACAAAAACAGTTGTTTATTCCTTAACTTTCAAGAAGACCCAACTACAAAAACAGTTACTTGTTTTCTTACCTTTCAATAAGACCCAACTACAAAAAGTTGCTTGTTTCTTAACTTTCAAGAAGACCTAACTACAAAAACAGTTGCTTGTTCCTTAACTTTCAAGAAGATCCAACTACAAAAACAGTTGCTTGTTCCTTAACTTTTTAAGAAGACCCAACTACAAAAACAGTTGCTTGTTCCTTTACTTTCAAGACCCAACTACAAAAACAGTTGCTTGCTCCTTAACTTTCAAGAAGACCCAACTACACAAACAGTTGCTTGTTCCTAAATTTTCAAGAAGACCCAACTACAAAAAGTTGCTTGTTTCTTAACTTTCAAGACCCAACTACAAAAACAGTTGCTTGTTCCTTAACTTTCAAGAAGACCCAACTACAAAAACAGTTGCTTGTTCCTTAACTTTCAAGAAGACCCAACTACAAAAAGTTGCTTGTTTCTTAACTTTCAAGAAGACCCAACTACAAAAAGTTGCTTGTTTCTTAACTTTCAAGACCCAACTACAAAAACAGTTGCTTGTTCCTTAATTTTCAAGAAGACCCAACTACAAAAAGTTGCTTGTTTCTTAACTTTCAAGAAGACCCAAATACAAAAACAGTTGTTTATTCCTTAACTTTCAAGAAGACCCAACTACAAAAACAGTTACTTGTTTTCTTACCTTTCAATAAGACCCAACTACAAAAACAGTTACTTGTTTTCTTACCTTTCAATAAGACCCAACTACAAAAAGTTGCTTGTTTCTTAACTTTCAAGAAGACCTAACTACAAAAACAGTTGCTTGTTCCTTAACTTTTTAAGAAGACCCAACTACAAAAACAGTTGCTTGTTCCTTAACTTTCAAGAAGACCCAACTACAAAAAGTTGCTTGTTTCTTAACTTTCAAGAAGACCCAACTACAAAAAGTTGCTTGTTTCTTAACTTTCAAGACCCAACTACAAAAACAGTTGCTTGTTCCTTAATTTTCAAGAAGACCCAACTACAAAAAGTTGCTTGTTTCTTAACTTTCAAGAAGACCCAAATACAAAAACAGTTGTTTATTCCTTAACTTTCAAGAAGACCCAACTACAAAAACAGTTACTTGTTTTCTTACCTTTCAATAAGACCCAACTACAAAAACAGTTACTTGTTTTCTTACCTTTCAATAAGACCCAACTACAAAAAGTTGCTTGTTTCTTAACTTTCAAGAAGACCTAACTACAAAAACAGTTGCTTGTTCCTTAACTTTCAAGAAGATCCAACTACAAAAACAGTTGCTTGTTCCTTAACTTTCAAGAAGACCCAACTACAAAAACAGTTGTTTGTTCCTTAACTTTCATGAAGTCCCAACTACAAAAACAGTTGCTTGTTCCTTAACTTGAGATCAGAATTTCTGTTCTCAGGGGAGAACCAACATTACAACTGTAATGTCAGTACCTTAATCAGCATTTAAATCCATGCCTAGTAGTGCAAGAAGTTGAAAGCTTATGATCTAGACCACTTTTTCACTTGCATGACCAAGCAAATGTGTAGAAAGGGAAATTTTGTATCCAAACTTCTTGTGACAGAATTCACACTCATAGTATTTCTCACCTGAATGAGAAAGCAAATGTTGTGAAAGGATTCTTTTCAGTGCATATCTTTTGTGACAGATTTGACACTCATGAGGTCTCTCTCCTGTGTGACTCAATCCATGTTCTGAAAGGTGACTACTTCGTGCAAACTTCTTGCAACACAGTTCACACTCATACAGTCTCACATTTGCATGAGTAAGCACATGCTGAGAAAGGTTACTTTTCTTTGCAAATTTCTTGTGGCACACTTTACACTCGTGTGGTGTTTCACCTGTATGAGTGACAAAATGCTTTTGAAGATTACTTTTCAGTGCAAATTTCGTGTGACAAATTTCACACTTGTGAGGTTTTTCTCCTGTGTGAATGAGCATATGGCCCGAAAGGTGACTCTTTCGGGAGAACTTCTTGAAACACACTTCACACTTGTATAATCTCACATCTGCATGAATGAGCACATGCTGAGAAAGGTTATTTTTTTGTACAAATCTCTTGTGGCATATTTCACACTCGTGTGGCCTCTCAGAACTTGTATGAGTGAGCATATGCTTTTCAAGATCACTTTTCCATAAAAATCTGCTATGGCAGATTTCGCATTCATGTGGTCTTTCACCTGTATGAGTGAGCATGTGCTTTATAAGCTTGTTTTCTAGATCAAATGTTTTGCTGCATATCTGACAATCGTGAGATTTATTACCTGCGGAAATGAGAATGTTCTGTGCTGCATCACCTTTCTCCGCTGTTTTCACGGAGGTTATTTCCTGCTCATCAGGTTTCACAAGCGTCACGGGATAAAGTACACATAGTGTAGCAGCAGCTTGGTCCATAGGAACTGACATATTAACCAAAGAGAAGTTTTTTTTTCTGTAAGAAAACTTTGGTAATAAATGGTTGACTTATTTTACTATTGCAGCACTGTTAATCCATTTCTGACATTTTGTCAACATTCTGTAAGTTTTATCTTTAACAGAATCCATTTAAATTCTGTCACTTAATGGAGCAACTACAAAATGTTTGCCATTGGAAATGAGATAAAAGTGCAGTTCTTTTGTGCTCAGTATATCAAGTATGCAAGTGTGCCATTATTACTCCAATTTTTTTTTTTTTTTTTCTGATTTTTTGATGTTCACCTCCAGAACTGTCCATAAAATTTACTTTTTTTTTTTTTATTGAAGGTTTAACGACCACTGTGAGCAACTCAATGGGCTATACGCAGTCGCCCGTCCCTAATTTAGGGTTACTGATTTCAGTGAAGGGAGAGAGTTAGTGCCGTAAGACAAACACAACATCCATGCCTCGGCGGGATTCGAACCCAGACCCTTTTTGGATGAATGATCAGGGGCCATCGCTTAGACCACTGCACCACCAGGACGGCAAAATTAACTTTCAACATACGGCAAGACAAAACTTTTATCAATGTGCTATGGCAGTCAAATGATTAATCTCAACACTTTTTTTCCAAATAGTAAACTGTTTAATACTTTGATAAATTCTGCAGTCATATGCTATTCATAGAAGTTACTTTGAATCACATACCTGATGAAGTATTACTTTTCTTCTCTTTTTCTTATGTATCTCATGGAAAACAAACTTCTTCAATCATCAATGCTACCTAAATCATCAGTGCAGAATTCATTTCCCTTTTTGTTCTAGTCATAGCACATTCTAGTTTTATAATGTTCAATTTAAACTTTAAATGTACCATTTACCAGTTATATCAGAAAATACAGTTGAGTCATGCACATCAAATTCTCCACATTGTCTTCTACTCCTCCTAGTTGAGCATCAGTGTTGCCAGATTGTCCAAGCCAGCTACAAAAGAAAATGACAGTAGAAATCAGGTTTTTCAGGAATGTGCATGTGCAATGTTTAGAGAATTTCAATTCTATGTTTAACAAAGGCATGTGGTTATGAATGTGAATGTGGGGAATAATGCATTCTCAAACATAAAGACATTTGGCAAAATTATATACAAACGCATAAACAATTCCACTAATAACATGCTAGTATGTATTGAGTTAGTGAAGATGAAATGTCTGAAATAAGAGTGACACCTGCAAAACCCTCATAAAAATAAGTACCAACCCACCTAGTTATTTTTTTTATTGAAGGTTTAATGACCACCGTGAGCAACTTGATGGGCTATAAGCAGTCACCTGACCCTAATTTAAGGCCACTGGTTCCAGGGAGGGGAGAGAGCCAATGCTGTAAGACGAGCACCACATCCATGCTTCACCGGGATTCAAACCCGGACCCTCGTCATATGCCAGCCATGGGTGCCCATAACTTAATTTTCAGGAGGGGGCAAACAGAAAGTGCAACTAAGAATGACATACACAAACACTACATGTGAATTTTCATTGTGCGTTCTTGTTACTTAACCGTTTTACCACGTTCTCAACACATAATTTAATTTGAAGCCAGAAGACTCAAAAACTGCATGAAAAAGATGGATAAATGAAATTAAACATGTTAGGACTAAAAAGGAATGTCTTCGTTGTTCTCTTGATCCCTTTTACCACTTGGGAAGCATGTGCCACAAAGCCGCAGACATCACTCAATTGGTAATCAAGAACGAAAAATTACCCTCAAGACAAATATCTGAGAAAAATTTTGAAAGATCTTCATCCAGCAGTGAACAGCTGTTGCAGAAGATGATATATTTCTCATTTCTTCGCCTTTCCTACTTTTCCATACAGTACATACGCTGTTCTCCAATATGGCATAGAAAATATCATTACTTTCTACTGAAAATTTCCTCTTTTTCTACTGAAAATTCTCAATGTTTTTCCTATTTTTACGCCATACATACTTACTCACACGTTCTACATAAAAATTAGCAAACAAAATTAGTGTTAGCGAGAAAATCTCTGTAGCACTTTCCGAGAATAGAAACAGTAAGGTCCGATTTCCAGGGGAGGACAAATGCCCCCCCCAACACACACACATACATGGGCGCCCATGATGCCAGCACTCAGACCACGGTGCCACCCATTAGTCAAAAGTGCTTCTTTTCTGCATCAGCACATTTCCCCCCAATGGGTTGTGACCAAGGAGGTTAGAATAGATGGAGTAAGTGCCAGCCATTCCCCTTGTGTAATCAAAGTGAAGCCACCAAAACGTCACGATCATGACGTCACAGCCAATCACAGCCTCTGCTGCCATGTTGGTGAGATGTTTGAGATGAGTCACGACCAATCACAGTCTCTGCTGCCATGTTGGTGAGATGCTTGAGCATTAAATTTGTCTGCTCAAAGTGCTTCAAGTTTGTGACGTCATCCTTACTCCATTTATTCTAACCTCCTTGGTTGTGACGCTGTGCATCCTACGGCGATAAATTCTGTGAGGCAAAGTGGCAACAATCTGACACACAGCCTGGTCATTTTGGAAGATTTTCTCTGCCAGGAAATGTTCTAAAACCACAAAAGATAATAATCCATGGGAGCAAGGTCTTGTTGGGAAATATGCAGGGTGTGGCAGAGTCAGTTGTCCAGCTGGCAGATTTGTTGCAGGGTCCTTTGGGTAACACGTGGTTGAGCCTTGTCATGCAACAGGAGGACCCTGTACCTGTTGATCAAAATTGGCTGCTTGGTACAGTTTTTCATGCATCTGCTGCATTTCATCCCCAACAGAGGTCAGAACGGATGGTAATAGGAGAAATTAATAATGGAACCAGCCAATACCATACAAGTCAGCTGATTACCGTTACCTGCACCGTCCAAGTGCGGACTTCGCAGGGATAGATTGAGCTCTCTCGAAAAATAGAAGTGAAGGCATTGCAAGAGCAATCCTACCAAGATCCAGCAATCTTTCACCCGGGCAGGATCGGTACAGAGACCAGTAGAGATCTGCCGCCCTTACGGGACCTACACTTCCCGAGATCTGACGCCCCTACGGGACCTACATTTCCTAGAGCTTCATAATTTTGAGTTGAGCCTACGGGACCTACACTTCCTGAGATCTGCCGCCCCTATGGGACCTACACTTCACTTGATCTGCCGCCCCTACAGGATCTACACTTCCTAGAGATCTGCCACCCCTATGGGACCTACACTTCCCGCCCCATTACTATAGCCCCTACGTGTGATGCACTAATGGGCCGGGAGGCCTAAATTTTGCATTTGGCCGGGAGATTTGTTTGCCAGTGCGATGGTGTATTGGGCGTGAGGCCCTTTACTAATTCCTGGCTAAAATACAAACACACATATGCGCTGGGGGGAGGGGTCCCCGTGCGATGGGGATAAAAACTCCTTTATTTTCACGAGCCCCCTCAATATCATACAAGTACCCACCACCACTTTGCACTGCTGCGGACGGAGACAAATTTCCCAAATAACCGACTAGGCCCAAGCCTAGAGTGGCAAATTTTATTGGTAGTAAAAATAAAAAATAAAAAGTAAAACCCATAAAAATAATGAAAGAAAAAAGTTTAAATGAAAGTGGAAACTAGCATTTAGTCCAAAAACTGTTGTATACAAGATTTTGTTTCAGAATTCCTGTAAACACCTTCCTCTTTGACTTAAGAAACCATAGACAAACATACATTTATCTAGTTATGTACAAACAATCATATAATGGTTGCTGTAATATCTTTAACCATATTTATTACGTGATATTGTATTTTCTTTTCTTTCAAACAACATCTTGTTATTGCTCAAAAATTACTGTTATACACGTTGTAAGTGATAATGTTATTTGGTACTGGATGCTTTCATATAATTATTGCATAATAGAATACTATAGTACAATTATCTAAAAAAATAACTCATATGATAATGTTTTAGGATGTCATTTTTATTCATACTCTTGGTTTACGCATTCAGAATTTTTTTTTTTTTTTTTTTAAACTATATCCAACTACCAGACTTATTTTATCCAGTGCGTAGACATGAAGATAACCATGAGAAGAGGAATAAGAGGAATTCGTGAAGATAACCGACATTGCAAGTAGTACAGCAGGCCGCAAATTCGGCATATACGACCACTGAAGATGACCTTGGAGATATGCTGTTGAAACTAGTCTGGTAATGCACAGAAGCTGGATATAAAAAAAAAAATGTGCTTTTTTCAACTATTTTTAATAATTTTAAATACTTTAATGGGACTGTTACGATCCCTTAGCTTCAAATTGCAATTACACGATTTGGCGAAGTGGACTCCCGTTTATAAATGCTAATCATCGATTTGGTAAAACATTTGCAGAATGTGGAACATCGGAGTCACCAAGGAATGACGTTTAAGCGCCGGATCGAATGACAAGGACAATTGGACTTTATTGAAAATAAGAAGAAAAATAATTATAATAGAAGAAACCAAACGTTGCAACATGAACGTTCAACGAAATATTTGAACTTTGGATCAAAAAGAAGTGAAAGATAAATAAAAAATTTCTAAATGTAGTTTGTCTAAATCAACAAAAGATGCTGTTTATGCACCGGATCCGATAAGTCAGGTAGTTGGATGTAAGTTTTGAAAAAAAAAAAAAATTCCGAATGCATAAACCATTAATAAAAATGACAACCTAAAACATTATCATATGAGCTAATTATTTACATAATTATACTATAGTATTCTATTATGCAATAATTATATGAAAGCATCCAGTACCAAATAACATTATCACTTACAACGTGTATAACAGTAATTTTTGAGCAATAACAATGTTGTTCGAAAGAAAAGAAAATATGTTTATCTGTTTGACTATGCTTAAGGACTGAAATGAATACAAACGAGTGCTGGAGGGAACAAGTAGGGTGTTAACCACTTAAAATCCCAAGGAAAATTTAAAAAACTGGTAAAAAAAAAACGCAATTGTGTTTTGCAAGGTACAAGTAGCTCGATTCCAGACAATGAACGTACGTGAAACGTAATATTACGAGCATCGTTCTGGTAGTTGTAAAACAAAAGACAAAAGTTCCAGTACACGTCGTGTGGAACGAAATGAAAGGACAATTATTTCAAAAGTCGATATTTGTGTGATATATGTGAAAACAAGACACCTTACTTCACATCAGTGGGCCCGTAATATTACGCAGTGTTAGAATTACAAATAAATCTTCTACTGGCCCACTGGACCACTAAAATTTGCAAGCCACTGGTCCAACAAAATGCCAACTGGCCCATAAAATTTAAAAAAAAAAAAAAATTAAGACATTTTGACACTTAATTTTACGTGTCTAAATTTAAAAAAATGTATA
This sequence comes from Macrothele yani, assembly GCA_039090855.1. Classification (NCBI taxonomy): domain Eukaryota; kingdom Metazoa; phylum Arthropoda; class Arachnida; order Araneae; family Macrothelidae; genus Macrothele; species Macrothele yani. The sequence continues at coordinate 163,801,013 of CM077009.1, forward strand.
CATTTAAAATTAGGAATGTGTCATTTTAATGTGTCATCTGCAATATTTGTTTCTAAAACATAAAATTTGAAACTTCAAGTGGCCGTACAAAGAATTTTCCAGAGTAAGATCCCAATGGATTGGTGATATAACAGATTAAGAGTGCATTACTGATCTGTTTTTAAGTAAGAAGGAACAAGGAGACTTCAAAGGGTACAAAAAAAGAAAAAAATCTTATGTTAGTAGCCTTTTTTATATGTTTTATTGTTTAGGATTTAGCTTTTTTCCTTATTTGTAGTCCTATTGCTCATCCTTGCTACTTTCCCATGAAATTAGTTTTAGTCCCCCATTAAAAATTGTTTCATGTGAATTGCTCTTTTGCAAAAATTACCTTCACACATCCAATTGACCTTCTGGGCTAGTGTGTTTTCTTGGGCCAGTAAGAAAAGCTGGCTTGTCTGGTGTCAGTATCTGCTACATTTACTAGGGTAGATGAAGTTAATAAAAAAACTGCTGTAGCGATTACAAGACAAAAACTGGAAAACTGCCTTTCTGTATTAGCTGTTTCTTTCACTCTTTACAAATCATGAGGGATTAAAAAAAAAAAAGCTGTTGTCTAATAGCATTTCATGAAACTATCACTAGTTTGCAGCCTGAAAAGAAAACTGTATAGTGAGGAAAAAGAAATAGAAATTTATTTTTTAACTTGTGACAACTTAGAAAAAAAAAGAAAAACTTACTGGCCATCTGGGCCAGTAAAATTAATAGTTCAGTGGTCCAACAGAAGTTTTACTGGCCAATGGCCCGTGGACCACTGGGTAATTCGAACACTGTTACAGATCTCTATTTTCTTGCACTATCATTCGTTAACCTAATATTACGTACCTGGATGCTAAGTGGTTAACTTTGCTCTTTGGAGCTCGATGAAAGTTTTCAGGCTTAGATAAAAGAAGATTGTTTTATGCTTTAGAGGGAGACATCTGCAGGATGTTCACACGAAGCTATCCCATCTCCACTCAGAATGAATACAATGGTAGGGAGCCGGGAAAGTACTGAATTGCACTGCTATGTATCAAAGCATTAAAAATTAAAAACAGAAAAAGAGAAAGACACAAGACAAACTTCTACCAAAGCAACTGATTAATTACAAATATTTAATCAATTTAGGAATTGATGGCAAAAGGCAAAAATAAGGAACTTTTGTCAATGATAGATGAAACATTATTATTATAAAAAAAAATCTTGTTTGTAGTTTCACCACACTTCAGCTTTAAATGATTATTTTTTTATTTGTACTTTTCTTTGGGTAGGTTACATTCTCCTAACATTTTGTTTTGCTCCTGGATCAGATCCAAATAAGTTACGTGAAATTGTGGCCATCAAATTTTTCATTTTACAGGGGAGTAGGGGCAGCAAAGCCCTAAATCCATCTCTGGCTGTAGAGGTGGCTTTGGACAATGTTTAGGTGAGCCATGAGCAAGGCCCGATTTACACAAAATCGGGCTCTAGGCGCAGCACAAGATGAGCACCCCCACCACACACACACCACCCGTTCACATCCTTGAGAGAGTAAGTACATTTGTCGCCACTAAATATTATCAATTACTTTAAAAGTTGATCCAATAAATGGGATAATGTGCAGGAAAAACAGGAAATGATGTATACTTATATTATTGGGTTGTCTGAAAAGTCATGATGTATTTTGGCACCTGATGGCGGTTGTGCGGTTTTGGAAGTACTAGAGGCATGCGCAGCTCTGTTATCGCTATGGCATTCGACAGGTGCCAGTTCTAGCTGCAGTCTGCAGGAATAGTGAGCGATTTGGTTGATTTGCGGAGATTTGACATCAAGTTGAAGATGGAAGACCAAACTGCATTTTCGCCATATTTTACTGTTTTACTTCCATAAAGGAAAGAACGCGCGTCAAGCTTGTGAAAAGTTGCGGAAAGTGTACGGTGATAATGCTCTACAAGAATGTCAGTGCCAGCAGTGGTTTGCAAAATTCCGTGCTGGTGATTTTGACTCAACGATGCTCCTCGGTACGGGAGGCCAACCGAGGTTGATGACGACCAAATCAAGGCATTGATCAAGTCAAATCCACATTACACGACACGAGAGATTGCGGACTCATTGCACATCCATCATTCAAGCGTTCACGACCACCTGAAGAAGCTGGGATATGTAAGCAAGCTCGATGTGTGGGTTTCTCATGAACTCAAAGAAGCTTAATTGATGACACGTATAAACATCTGTGATATGCTCATTAAACGTGAGGAAAACGATCCTTTTTTGAAGTGACAGATAACGAAAAGTGGATTGTGTACAACAATGTGCTGCACAAACGAAATCACCTCCAATGGGGTGGATTGGGTGGAGGAATGAAAGGAAGAGAGGGGGTCATTTGTTGTGCTTACTTAAGCTGCTTAAGAAGGGTGGGGATGGAGATAAAAAAATAGCTGTTGCATTCTAAGACAATAACTAGGAAATTGCGTTTCGGTATTGTTTCTTTCACTCTTTCCTAAGTGAATGGGATTAAAAAATAACACTGTTACCCAGTATCACATGAATCAGTTAACGTGTAGGTTATAGTGCAAAATTCAGGGACGAGACATCAAGAAATTATGACAAATCTTTTTGAAATCTAAAATGATATAAAATAAAAAAAATACAATAATAGTCATTTTTGAAAAAGTTTTACACATAATTTACCTATATATTGTATGTGACCCGCAGGGATGCATTCTGCGGTGACAATACCATTATGATTCCGGCCGGGTATCTGCCATGGCCACTGGTGGTCTGTGCGGAAGAATGCGGGCAAAACAGATTAGACCTAACCACGACACCCAACTGGGAAGCTTGACTAACAGTGGTTAGCACAGAAGGATACCAGCAAAGCATATTAGGCTTAGTCGTGACACACATGCACACTTAGCTTTCACGTGCAATGGAAGCCATTGTCTCATAAAAGTCCTGAAATATAACATTTATTAGTTGCTTTGGTATTAGCCCATGCCTGATTGTGAGAATGTACTGCAGAGAGGGCTCTGAGCTTGGAAACCACTTTTACTAGATTTCAGTACTTGCCTTAGTTCAGGAGATATCCTTTGGCACAAGCACATTTGCATAAACAGAAAATCTTTTTCTTTACATTTGATACAAAAAAATATTTTGTAGTGAGTGCTATTTAGTTTAAATTTTTTTAATACAATTGTGACCGAGTGTTGTGCGATGTTGCACACAGAGGAGTGAGAGAATTTCAGGGGGGGGGGCATAGGAAAGGATACCCATTTTGTACTGAGTGTTGTGTAAATTGACAATGAATTTATAATTAAAATTTATTTTTTGAATTAAAAACTGGTGACTACAAAAATATTTAAATCTCGTTTCATTTATTTCAAAGAAAAACCCATTAGAGCCACAACTTTTACATAACCGTTTTCTTTATATATTTTAATTCAAAATAATGAACAATCAAGCAAACTCAAAGAATCGTTAACTCCCCACTTATTGAACATTATGTAATTTCTGTTATGTCATGAGCAAATTTTACTGACTTAGCGGCAATGAGACATGACTATGGTCTACCCGTACTGATGAGATCTAAGCCTAATATGTCTTCCGCATGGACCACCGGTAGTAGTGCTCACCGAAGGCCACGGCTCACCAGGATTCATACCTTTATCGCTTCCACTGACTGCATCTGGAGATCTCACACAGCTAAGTAAATTTTTCGTAAAACTTTTTTAAAAATGACTACACGGTCGAGTCACATTATTGTGACTACCAGCTAATATCCATAGTAACTGCTGTGTACAGCACGGACAGCAGCTAGACTGGCTGGGAGTGACTCCATAAGGTGCTGGAAGGTGTTCACAGGTACATGGAGCCATGCCGACTGCAGTGCACCTGGAGGGCACGTGGTGGAGGATCCATAGAGCAAACAACACAATTGAGGTGGTCCCACAGATGGTGTAAGTCTGGGGATTGGGGCCACAGAAGTACTTTGAAGTCTTTGTGCTCTTCCACAACTCTAGTACATTTCTAGCTGTGTGACACATCAGATTGTCATGCTGGAAGATCCCATCCGCCCAAGGGAAGAGAATCTGCATGTATGGGTGTACGTGGTCGGCAAGGACGGATTCATAACGAATTCGATCCATAGAGGCTTCCACAGGTATGAATGAAACCAGAGAATACCACGAAAGCATTCCCCAGACCATAACGCTGCTCCCACCAGCTTGTGTTCTACCGGCAATGGTTGAAGAGTGTTTGTTCTCTGATGTTTCTCGCCTTATATGCCAACGTCCATCCGCTCGATGAAGCGGAAAACGTGACTCATCGAAGAAGGCAATCCTTTGCCAATCAGCGAAGGTCGAATTCCGATACTGCCGTGCAAATGTAAGCCTTTTCTGCCGATGCACCTTCATTAGCATGGCAGCAGCGACCATCCGTCTGCATCGGAGCCTCACACGCAGCAGGGTTAACTGAACTGTCATTTTAGACACACTTTCGGCAGCTCCCTTGTTCATTTGGCCAGTGAGGTGCTTCACTGTAGCGTATTGATCGGCCCTTACGCACCTTCAAAGTCAACATTCACCTCTCGCATCAATGGCACAAGGTGCTCTGCAGTTTCCACATCACTTATTCGCAATGGTGTCATCTCTCCAATCACACGTGTACACTTTAAGCACAGCAGCACGCCAACAGTTCAGAAACTGCGCTGTTTCAGAAATATTCCCATCCCAAAAGCTGATAATCATTCTTTTTACAAATGTGATAAATTACTCTTTTTATCCAAGACAGCAATGAGCGATGTGTTTTTAGAATGCCTACAGCACACTTTATATACCCTCCAAACCAGCTCACACCACGCTGTTGATGTCAAAAGCAGGAGGTAGTCACAATAATGTGACTCGACTGTGTATTTTACTGTATTTTTTGTGCTTATTTTGTATAATTTTTTATTTCAATAAAGATTATCAGTTTTTGAAATTTTGTCCCGTAATTTTGCACCATAATCTACATGTTAACCCATGAATCTATCACTAGTTTATGGTATAAAAAGAAAACCTTATAACAATAAATAAAAAAACCAAAAAAAAACCAGAAATTCATGTTTTAACATGTGATAAATTAGAAAAAAGAAAAAGCTTACTGACCATCCAGGAATGTAAAATAAATGGTCCAATGTAATTTTTACTTAGCAAACCACCAAGTAATTTGAACACTGCATTTTGTTATTTTGTATTTCCACCTTACAAAAGAATCCACAATTGTGTGCAAAACTAACTCATCATTACAGCTTCGAAATTATTTTTCTACAAATACATACATTGCAAGAGATGAAAGAGGAGCTTGTTCTTTGCTACTTCATGCTGGTTGTAAACAATGTGAAGTATAAGTTGGGAACTAATTGAAATTGTCGCCATTTGCGAGTCCACCCAGAACTCTTAACAGCAAAGTAGAAGCATAAGTTCGCCGCCACCATAGCACAGTGGTTTAAGCGATGGCTTCTGATCATTCACCTGAATTTTTTTTTTTTTTTTTTTTTGATTGGAGGTTTAACAACCATTGTGAGCAACTCAATGGGTTATAAGCAGTGGCCTGTCCCTAATTTACGGTCACTGGTTCCAGGGAAGGGAGAAAGCGAGTGCAGTAAGACAAACACATCCATTGATTGATTGGAGGTTTAACGACCACCGTGAGCAACTCAATGGGTCATAAGCAGTGGCCCATCCCTAATGTAGGGTCACTGGTTCCAGGGAAGGGAGAGAGCCAGTGCCATAAGACAAACACAACATCCATTGATTGATTGGAGGTTTAACGACCACCGTGAGCAACTCAATGGGTCATAAGCAGTGGCAGATCCCTAATTTAGGGTTACTGGTTCTAGAGAAGGGAGAGAGCCAGTGCCATAAGACAAACACAACATCCATTGATTGATTGCAGGTTTAATGACCACTGTGAGCAACTCAATAGGTTATAAGCAGTGGCCCATCCTTAATTTAGGGTCACTGGTTCCAGGGAAGGGAGAGAGCTAGTGCCATAAGACAAACACGACATCCATGCCTCACCGGGATTTGAACCCAGACCCCTTTCAGACGTATGATCAGAGGCCATCGCTTAGACCACTGCGCCAGGGGTGCAGTCAAGGCCTGGCAGAGATTAGCGCAGCTAGGCTACTTTTTATCTAACTAAACCGGACTTCTTAAGCATGTCATTATCACTATGATGTTTATTTGAAATTGTAATGTTTATTTTATGCTATTCGTGTTCTTCTGAAGATGGATTCAATGTGTAATCCGAAAGATCTTGGAGATTATTTATATACTTATAACTTGTTATTTCTTAATTTAAGATATCTAACGCAAGTTTGAATCGTGCTTAGACAGTTTCAAGGGGAAGAAATATGCATATACTTCAGCACGACAATAATATTTGAATTACGTACTTCTTAAATTTATGTATTCAATCGTCGCCCATCGAAATCGACATTTTTTAAGCACATGTAATCTTAACCGAGTTTTTTCTGTTTCTTTTTCGCTAGCTCTCTCTTCCTTTTTTTCATTGTTTCTTTGCACAAAGCTATAGACCTTTTATTTATATATACATATATATGAACAAAGGTTTCTTTGCTCACCCCCCCCTTTCCCCAGAATATTTTCTGGAGTCGATAACGCCTGAGCCCAAAGAAGCCAGCCTTTGGAGCGCCAGGCATTTTTTTTTCAGGCTCACACCACTGGGGCGGCATCTGAGATGGGTCCAGGTTCAAATCTTGGTGTGGCATGGATGTTGTGTTTGCCATACCAAACCGACTCTCCCTCCCTTCCCTGGAACTGGTGGCCCTAAATTAGGAACGAGCAACTGCTTATAGCCCACCAAGTTGCTCATGGTGGTCGTTAAACCTCCAATAAAAAAAAAAAAATAATGAAGCATAAGTTCCCCATTTAACATCCAAGAGTTTGTTATACTAGGAAACCAGGTACCAAGGAACTTACATTATTCTCATTGGGTTGAAAACCAGTGAATCACCAAAACAGTCGGATAAATCATATACACAACTGCCGTAATTTCCTTTACCCCAACGCCATTAGTCATCAAAAACCGCAGTAAAGCAGAATTTTCTTGCAACAGAATGGTCTGCTTCTGAGGAATTAAACTAAGGATACTTACTTCTTTGAATGCAATGAAATGTCGGAGACGGTTATTTCCTTTGGATTAAGTGAACTCTGCTGACCTATTCACTTCTTTTCTTCAGGAACCACATTGCCTCTTTTAGTAATATTCAGTCATTTACTCTTCTAACAGTTAAGGAACAGCTGTTTCCCTGTTAATGATAACCGTTGGAGATAGGAAGGGCTCCAGAAATCTTATGAAGGTACTATACTATGGCTCGCCCAACCAACTGTTCCACCGATCGCCTTATCAAGTACTTCCGAATTCCATCCACCATTCCTTATCAGTAACAAGTAATTCTTGCTAACGACTGGAATAATTAAAGCCCATTACACACAAACCGCCCCATTTCTGAGAGGAAGTCAACAGATATCAGTGTGGTTACGGTTATGATAAGCTGACCAGGAGCCCTGAATTCTTGCTGACAGTCCTCGAATTCAGTTTACTGTCACCAAAAACGTCCCATGCCTTAGCTTGGGGACGCAAACTGCCCTCAAATGTTTTCGAATTTGCACTTCCTCATTAGCTCGTTAGATTTCTAATGAAAATGTTTCTAAAAATAGTTTTCACTCTACTAATAATTTTCAGACATGCTCTTGTGAGAAGAAATTTTGATTGTTTTTTGTTTTCTTTCTTCGAGTTTAATGATCACCGTGAGTATCTCTAAAGTTTATAAGCAGTCACTTGTCCCTAAGTTAGGGATATTCGTTCTAGGGAAGAGAGAGAGCAAGTACTGTTTTTTTTTATTGGAGGTTTAACGTCCACCGTGAGCAACTCAATGGGCTATAAGCAGTCGCCCGTCCCTAATTTAGGGTCACTGGTTCCAGGGAAAGGAGAGAGCCAATGCCTTAAGACAAACACAATATCCATGCCTCACCGGGATTCGAACCCGGACCCCGTTCGGACGAATGATCAGATGCCATCGCTTAGACCACTGCGCCACCGGGGAGTACTGTTCAGTGGCCAGCCGTACGAGCACTGACTTCATCACCAGGGTGGCTAATTTTTTTTTATTGAATTTTTAACGACCACCGTGAGCAACTCAATGGGCTATAAGCAGTCGCCCGTCCCTAATTTAGGGTCACTGGTTCCAGGGAAGGGAGAGAGCCAGTGCCGTAAGACAAACACAACATCCATGCCTTACCGGGATTCGAACCCGGACCCCGTTCGGACGAATGATCAGAGGCCATCGCTTAGACCACTGCGCCACCGGGGCGGAGGCTAAATTTCTACTGTTCTTGTTCTGAGTTACTTCAAACACTTCTGTAAATGAAAAATCACTCCATGTATTACGCTATCGTAGCTTTGTTTTATCAGTACAAATTACCAACATTCTACAAGATATATTCTTTTAAAACATGAATTTTTATACGTAATTTCATACTTCTAGAAACAATACAGTTTTATGACAAAAAACGTATTTAGTTTGGGTATGTATGTGTCCTCAAAGGATCTGCTGATTTGGGGACACCACGCCATTGTGTCCTCAATTTAGTTACATTGTGTCCTCAATTCAGTGTCCCAATATATGGTCACATTAGGTAAGCAACTCAATGGCCAGTTACCCGTTCCTAATTTGGAGCTCTTAGTTCCGGGGAAGAAAGAGAGGTATTGCAGTAAGACAAACACACCATCAATGAATCACCCGGGATTTTAACCTAGACACATCTGAGAAGAAAATTAAAAGCCAATGCTTCTTACACTCGGCTACCGGGCATCGGGTTGCTTTTTTATTTTTTTGATTGGAGGTTTAACGACCACCGTGAGCAACTCAATGGGCTATAAGCAGTCGCCCGTCCTTAATTTAGGGTCACTGGTTCCAGGGAAGGGAGAGAGCCAGTACCATAAGACAAACATAACATCCATGCCTCACCGGATTCGAACTCGGACCCCTTTCGGACGAATGATCAGAAGCTATCGCTTAGACCACTGCGCCACCGGGGCGGAAATAAAATTGAAGTGTGGGAAAGCTGATGGTTTTCAAGGCTATTGCAACGCATTTTATATTGGCCTAATCGCATTCTTTTGTTGCCAGTGTTTCAAATTTTGCATCGTAACCTGCTGCTGATGTGTAAGAAAATGCTGAATTTATAAAATTCTTAATTATTTTGAGGCACCTTCCTCTGTGTATTTCGAATTCGTGTGGTATTGAAATTTCAAGAACGTTGAAGTTTCTCTACAGGAATTAAAGCTAAACCCTTTTTAATTTAGGCTGAAAAAAATGTAAAGTGCAACTAGGTGTTTTTTGTTCTTTTGGGGGAAAGGGGGTGGGTGAACGACCACTGTAAGCTACTCGATGGGCTATAAGTAGCCGCCCGTCCCTAATTTTGGTCACTGACTCCAGGGAAGGGAGAGAGCCAGTGCTGTAAGACACATAACATCCATGCCTCACCGGGATTCTAACCCGAACCCATCTGAGACGAATGGTCTGTATTCAGCGCTTACACCACTGTGCCACCCGGCGGCCAGCTGCGTGTCGAACTAGGATCAGTTCAATTCTTACATTACAACATTGAAAGAGTTTTGCATCGAACTGTCGGACATACTTCGAAACGCAAAGAACGTCTATCAACTTTAAAACACCAACAGATGAAAGACGGTTACTAATTTTTTTTCAATTGGCAATCTCAGCGGTCCGCTCTCCCTCTAGCGGCAAAAGGAAGAATTACTGTAGTACGGGTAACGTTTTTTGGCTCAATGCTTGGCTGTTGGTAGATCGCTCATTACGTTCAGTTGTCGTAGTTTGGTGTATTTTTGCATTCATTCTGGAATTAGAGAGTTGTATAATGGAGAATTCCGTGAAGAAGAACAAATCATATTGTTGTGTCCCGCAATGTCGTTCCCAAGGTTTCGGCTATGTTTTTCACAAGTTAGTATAAACGTTTGTGCCTTGCGTTAGGAATCCTTCCAGTGAAATGCTACTAACCTAGTAACGTATTTGAATGAAGAATAAACAAAGGCAGCATGTTTTTATTGCATAGTAGTAATTAAAAAATCCTCATTTCTGCATAATCTTGAAAACAAATAATTGCTGTTATCCGTATAAATTTAAACTTCATTATGAAACAAGATTTGCAATGTTCTGTCAACAGTCATCAGTTCAAAAACGCAGAACCCAATGATGATCAACAATTACCAATTCACAAACACTTTTAGGAACAGAATGTTCAAAAATTACAAATGTTATTGTTGACAGTATTGAAAATGGGTCCTGGGAAACGTCAAGTGAAACGAAATGTCAGCTTTTAATAGTAATCCGGATTAGAACACCACTGTCGGTATTACTATATCACTTGCCTGAAAATGTAAAAATAAAAATTACCTGTTACAGTAAAGCATTACTGCTACACAGTGCTTACACGTTCACTTCTGCCCGCTTTACAAGAGCACTCAAATGACTTTATAGAAATTTCACTGTTACTTGTATCTAAAACACCGTGGACGGAGTGAGGCGACGACGTTATTGCCGTGGACTGAATGCAGTGCGAAACTATGAGAATTTCTCTTCCATCTTCCCACTTAATTCCACAAGAAATTATATGGTCTACATTAACAATCACTTCCCCTTCTTTAAGGAATCTTGAATTTTTGGAAGCGTCCACAAATTTCATTATTTCAAGTATTGAAAGCGACAAACCAGCCATTCTAACATTCGACTTTATGGAAACACGTGCGACGTTACCCGTACTAGAGAAGTTTGTTTACGTTTGCGCAGCGCCCCCTATAGTTCGTTGAGGTTCCCAATATCAACTGAACTCTAGCAGTGCAAGTTTACATCACACACGCACGCTGCCATTTATATATGTATAAATGGCTACCCGCATGAAACCATCGCAATCGAGCATAGACAAAGGTTTTGTTTTTCTAAGTAAAAAGAATCTCTTTTACAATGGAAAAAACTATTGACCGCCGCTTCAAACTTGCTGTTCTACGTATAAAAAATGAAACTATCCCATATAAAGCTGTGCAAACAAGAAATACAATGCGTTCTTACTGATAAACACAATTACCAGACATCCTGTTAATATGCATACACTCGTATAGCGCTATAATTGACGACTTCCCACCTGGTAGACACAAAAGTGCATGTTTGCGAAGCGTTTTAGGTTTTGCTTTTTCAATTCCAAGGAAAGCAGCATTCTTAAAACACGAATATTTCTGCTCCTTCCTCCCATAAGAAAGCATAGTTTGTGTCTAGTCATCGTGCCACATGTTAGTCGCACTATCTGGTGACGAGGGACATTGACAGGCGATTTTTTTTTACTGAAGGTTTTTTTAATGATTTATTGGACCTGGTGGTACAGATACAGTGCCTAGAAGAATCTAGGCACTGTAGTACAGACCAAGGTTAAAATAAGATATATGGAGATGCCCTTGTTAATGAAGCGGTACCACTTTGCGTGAAGCCTATAACCGCGAGAAAGCTCATGGTTTTCAAGGATATTGGCAACCTCAAAGAACTATTGGGGGCGCTGCGCAAACGTAAGGAAACTGCTTTTAGCGTACGGATACCGTCGCACGTGTTTCCGTGAAGTCGTATGCAGGAATTGTTGGTTTAACACTCTGAATGCTTGAGATAATGAAATTTGAGGACGCTACAAGAAATTCACGATGAATCAAAGAAGGGTAAGATATTCTTATAGCAGGTCATATAATTTCTTGCGGAATTAGGAAGGAAGATAGAAAAGAAATCCACATAGTTTCACATTGCATTCAATCCACCGCAATAACGTGGGCGCCTTATTCGATCAACGGTGCTTTAGAAATAAATAAATATGAAATTTCTGTATGAGTGCTGTTGTAAAACAGGCAGAAGTGGAACGTATAAAAACTGTGTAACAGGTAATTTTTATTTTTACATTTTCAGACAAGTGATATAGTAATACTGACAGGGACATAGCAAGAATTAGTGGGACCCTGGAAAAGTCGCATTTTCTTGACCCCTTCACACGCCACACCATTGGTAGGTTTACTGGCAGATTACAGTTTTGTTTTTTCCGTCTGTAAATTAGACAAAACAATTGGATATGTAAAGTAAAAAAGACTGTTGACAGAACATTGCTAATTTGGGGTAAATGTGTAGATTAGCGTCCTAAATTATTTCGTCGAAAAAATGTTAGTGCCTGGAAAAAAAAGTGCGACGAATAGATTTATGATCATGGAAATTAATGGCAAATGGTGCAAAATTTTTCATGTTTTAAATGTCTTTTAAAGATTTTTATCGTATTTTTTACCTGCAAGTGCGATGCTGTGAAGAGACGCTGTGGTAGGCATAGCGCATCGCTACCGCGACGATGTCAAGCTGCACTCCTTTGAAAGGAAGATTCGTTCTGGCGTGTAATTCACAACGCGAATGAGACTACAAGTACAGCAGCGTAGGTTCTTACCAGGAGATCGAAGCATCATGTACTCATACGCTACAAAATATAGTTCGTTCGTATTTTGTCATTGTTTTTAAAGCAGATGTTGAGAATTGCTTCGTTCTTTCACACATGATTCCAAATACAAAGTGCGAATATGTCTTTCTATGTTGTACAGGAAACTGGGTAAGTATAACTTTCGGTTCTGCTTTGAACTGCTTCCATTCGTAGCTGATTTGCTCTGCAACTGTACGTTTGGTTCTCCTGTTAATACTTTCTTTGCAGGTCAGTTTCTATCTCACTGATACGTATCGTTTGCAAATCAAAGAGTTTTTTTTCCGGTTTTTCTTGCCAACAACGTACGGGATACAACAAAAGAAAGGGTGGATAATCTGGAACTATTTTCTCTAGCGTATCACTACAGCATTTATTGCTGTCCTGCCAACAACGTAACCGCTTTCTCTTGTACTCTTCCGCCCGTCATTTTGGTACAGCTACGAGCGAAGTTTGACATAGTCGCGGTAGCGATGCGTTAGGCCTACCGCAGCGTGTCTTCACAGCATCGCACTTACAGGTAAATATTAGGATAAAAAACTTTAAAACACATTTAAAATATGAAATTTCTGCCCCATTTGCCAAGATTTTTCCAATTTTAAAATCTGTACGTCGCACTTTTCCCGGGCACTAACATTTTTCCGACGAAATAATTTAGGATGCTAATCTACACATTTATCAACGTTTATACTAATTTGTGAAAAACATAGCTGGAACCTTGAAAACAACACTACGAGACGCAACAACATGAATTGTTTTTCTTCACGGAATTATCCATTGTACTACTCTCCAATTCCAGAATTTATGCAAAAATACCCCAAAACAAGCAAACCGATCCTAAGCAACGATATAACAGTGAATAATAATATCCGTACTATAGTAATTCTTCCTTTTGCCGCTAGAGGGTGAGCGGACCGCTGAGATTGCCATTCCAATGCATTTTGTGTTTGCCGATTGCCTTCTTTTGTCGCAAATGCTCCCAATTTCGCTTCGTAACTTGTTGCCAATGTGTGAGAAAATGATGAATTTATTAAATTCTTTATTATTATGAGACTCCTTCCCATTTTTATTTTAAATTCAAATACACGAACATTAGTGCAAATTCTAAACAAAACATAACGTTAAAATTGTAAACTTCACTCGTGTAAGAAGTATAATTCATTCCGGTTTGATATTAACACGGTTTCTACAACGAAAAACAACGCAATTCCAAAATACAAACAGATGAAATTACATAGGTATCATGTAAACAATGGCAAATTCCCACACCTTGCGGTCAGTGTTGCATACAGAGAATTTTTCCAGGGTTCGTAGATTCGAGTTCTTGCAAAATTACAGAAGAACTATTAATAATGGTAAAAGTGTGAAAAAATGCTTTACGTAAATAAATGATAACATTCTGAAAACGGGATTTTTGGCAATCATCTTTAATTAAAAAGTAAATAAATCTTGAAGACTGAAAACACCAGTACTCCGTACATTTCTCTATCAGAAGTAGGGGACTTTTGCTTTAGGGAGCCATCTGGCGGCAGAATCACGAGAGCGAGGCACAGAAATCCGTTGCTCTCAGCACCAGTCATTCTAGTCCACCATAACCGGGGCGGCGTTTTCAGATCTGTACCACCTGACTATCATACACTGTCGGTGAGACGACACAGATCATGATGTAGAACGCAGTGACGTCGCCAATGGCAAGCGATGGTGAGTTCTAACCCATCCAGAAATTTTTCTCGCCCACCCAGTGCAAGAAGAGCCAGTCTTAATATTTTTTTTAAACTTTAAATTCTGTACAATGCCAAGTAATAATAAGTCTCGTGTTTTTCGTCCTGTAATGCTGCGTATTTCCCATTGGGAATTGCGTTGTTTACTTCTCCATAGAAAAGTTATAAAGACATTCCACGCGGCCATGAAAATTCAGTTGTTCTCCACTCTTCTAAATCCTTAGTTTAAGCTTTTTTTCATGTTAGTATAGCGAGGGGTAAATGAGGAAGGTGGGAAGGAATTCACTGAGAAAGGGTGTTACTAATTGCTCTGCTGTTTGTTTGTGGTGCTAAGTAGGAAGTTCCATCACCGAAAGTGAAGTCTAAAGCACACTGGCGCTCTTTAGACTACCCGGGGCCAGTGAGAAATTAGGACGTAGCTGACGACTGCTTCGGAAAAGAGGAATGCAAGGCAAGATCGCTGGCTTGAAGAAAGGAAGTAAAGGAGGGGAACGTATTGTGTCTGCGTGTCACGACGTTGAAATTTTATTTAGCTAAATAAAAAGAACATTTTTCTTTAAAGAAATTGTTCAAATACAGTCCAACAGGTAAAAAAGTTGAAGGCGACAACCTAACAACACTTGCATCTTACACCACTAACACACTGGTCATTATCATGTTATCTTGTTGGTTTACCAGCTGCGTAACTTGTCATATACAGGTGTGTGTGTGTGTGTGTCGAAGTGAGGATGCACGAATTCCTTTGTATCCGGTAGTGAAAAGCCTTAAAGATACTTTCTTGCAGTGTTTCGGAAATAAAGTAGACATCAAACTTGCCCCAGAAATATTTAAATTCGCCCACCATGACTTGGAAGTCTAGTAACGTCCCTGGTAGGGCGTCTTACGGGTTGTAACTTAAGAACGTCTTGTCTAAACGGCAGCAGCCGGACAGATTGTTCGACAGTCAAAACAAAGTTATAGGTGCAGGCCGGATTGAGAGGAGCTAACGGGGCAATAGTCTAGAGGGTCCACTATTGCCAAGGGCCCAGGAAGCCTGCCGTTATACCACAAATAACACACAGCTTAACCAAGGGAGGGTCACATTGATGAACAAATTAATGGACGTATAAAACTTGGATGGAGAACTTTTGGAAGAAACAGTACAATTTTTAAGAGCAGTATGCCATTATGCCTCGAAAGAAAAGTGTTTAATCAATGCATCCTGCCAGTGCTTACGTATGGAGCAGACATGGACCTTAATTAGAAAAGACGTACAAACACTACACATAACTTAAAGAAGCACGAAAGGTGCATGCTTGGTATAACCAGGAAAGATAAAAAGAGGAACTTGTGGATAATGAAAATGACAAGAGTGGACGACATCATGACCAGAGTGAAATCACTGAAATGGCAATGGGCTGGACATGTTGCCAGAGGAACGGATCACCGATGGACAACCGAAATTGTAGACTGGATTCCGAGGGACAGAAAAAGACCCAGAAGACCACATGGGAGATGGATGAATGAAATTCGAAAGCATGCCGGAGTGACATGGAGGAGACAGGCTGAAGTCATACAACTGAAAAAGAAACTTAGGGAGACCATTCAGCAGTGGATTGATAATGGTTGAGAACGATGATGATGATACACTGTATATATACAAAACGAAGCACCCAGAATGAATCATTCTCTCTCCAAAACACGAATAAAACTCGAATCCCCTTTATCCACGGTTCTGCAGTGGCCTAAGCGATGGCTTCTGATCATTCGTCTGAGATGGGTCCGGATTCGAATCCCAGTGAGACATGGATGCTGTGTTTGTCTTACGGCACTGGCTCTCTCCCTTCTCTGGAACCAGTGGCTCTGAATTAGGGACGGGCGACTGCCCATAACACATCGAGTTGCTTACGGTGGTCGTTAAACCCCCAATAAAAAAATCATCCACGGTCTCGCTTTCAGTTACGGCGATCCGAAAATATTAACTGGGAAATTTCAGAAATAAACAATTCATAAGTTTAAATGGCGCGCTGTTCTGAGCACTCATGAAATCTCCCGCCGTCCCCGCGAATCATCCGTTTGTCTAGCATATCCACGATACCCGCCCGTTAGTCACTTAGTTGCCGTTTAAATTATGAGATTGACTCTCACAGCATCGCAGTGCTTGTGTTTAACTAACTCTTATTTTACTTAATAATGGCCCCAAAGCGCAAGAACAGTGAAGCTGGCAATTTTGACATGAGAAGCTCATAAAGTGCTTTCTTTAGGTGAAAAGGTGAAAGTTCTCAACTTAACAAGGAAAGAAAAAATCGCATGCTGAGGTTGCTAGGATCTACGGTAAGAATGAATCTTCTCTCATAGAAATTTTGAAAAAAAAAAGAAATTTGTGCTAGTTTCACATAACTTGTGTGTTCCACATAACTTGTGTGTTTCACATAACTTGTGTGTTTCACATAACTTGTGTGTAGTTTGTGGTGCTGTAGCACCGCAAACTACACTGACGTAAAAAATCCCAACACCAAGAAGGGGTTGTGTTAGATAAACGGCAGTTGGTAGGCGGTGAGAGTACATCTGTAAGATGTCTATGCAAATTTCGCTCTCGGCGCATACGTGTGGCGCTAGTAGCGCCCCTCCAAACATGCAAAGCCGGTTTTTTTTTTTTTTTTTGAGGTTTAACGACCACCGTGAGCAACTCAATGGGCTATAAGCAGTCGCCCGTCCCTAATTTAGGGTCACTGGTTCCAGGGAAGGGAGAGAGCCAGTGCCGTAAGACAAACACAACATCCATGCCTGACCGGGATTCGAACCCGGACCCCTTACGGACGAATGATCAAAGGCCAGCGCCTTAGACCACTGCGCCACCGGGGCGGCGCAAAACCGGTTTGCTGTAAATACGCGCTGTAACGTTCGTGAGCGTTAGTTATCGTTGAGATTCGACGTAGGGTGTTGATGTTAGTCAACAATGCCTTTAAGAAGACGAAGAAGCCATTATCAACAGCTCACGGAGTTTGAACGAGGTCGTGTAATAGGGCTACGAGAAGGCGGATTTTCTTTCCGCAATATTGCAGAACTTTTTTTTTGTTGGAGGTTTAACGACTACCGTGAGCAACTCAATGGGTTACAAGCAGTCGCCCGTCCCTAATTTACGGTCACTGGTTCCAGGGAAGGGAGAGTGCCAGTGCCGTAAGACAAACACAACATCCATACCTCACCGGGATTCGAACCCGGACCCCGTTCGAACGAATGATCAGAGGCCATCGCTTAGACCACTGCGCCACCGGGGCGGCAGAACGATTTGGCAGGAATGTAGCCACTGTGCATGATTGTTTGCAGCGGTGGTCAAGGGAAGGTACTGCCTCAAGAAGACCGGGTTCCGGCCGGCCACATGATACTACTGAGAGGAAGACCGCCGTGTACGGCATATGACCATGGCGCATCGTACCGCGTCTGCGGCAGCGATTCGAGCTGCAGTTGCCACCACAGTGACACAACGAACTGTTACAAATCGGTTACATGAAGGACATCTCCGAGCCAGGCGCCCTGTAGCGTGCATTCCACTTACTCCAAACCACTGCTGTTTGCGACGTCAGTGGTGTCAAGCTACAGCTTTTTTTATTGGAGGTTTAACGACCACCGTGAGCAACTCAATGGGCTATAAGCAGTCACCCGTCCCTAATTTAGGGTCACTGGTTCCAGGGAAGGGAGAGAGCCAGTGGCGTAAGACAAACACAACATCCATGCCTCACCGGGATTCGAACCCGGACCCCGTTCAGACGAATGATCAGAGGCCATAGCTTAGACAACTGCGCCACCGGGGCGGCAGAGCTCATTGGCGGACGGAGTGGAGATCTGTTGTGTTTTCTGATGAAAGCCGGTTCTGCCTGTGTGCCAGTGATGGCCGTGTGTTGGTTAGAAAGAGGCCAGGTGAGCGCCTGCAACCAACCTGTCTGCGGCCGAGACACACTGGACCTACACCTGGAGTTATGGTCTAGGGAGCAATTTCCTATGACAGCAGGAGCACTCTCGTGGTTATCCCACGCACCCTGACGGCACAGTTGTACGTCGGTCTGGTGATTCAACCTGTTGTGCTGCCATTCATGAACAACATTCCAGGGGGTGTCTTCCAACAGGATAACGCTCGCCCGCATACCGCTGTTGTAACCCAACATGCTCTACAGAGTGTCGACATGTTGCCGTGGCCTGCTAGATCACCAGATCTTTCACCAATCGAGCACGTATGGGACATGACTGGACGACAACTCCAGCGTCACCTCCAACCAGTATTAAAAGTTCCTGTATTGACCGACCAAGTGCAACAGGCATGGAACTCCATCCCACAAACTGACATCCAGCACCTGTACGACACAATGCATGAACGTTTGCTTGCGTGCTTGCATTCAACATTCTGGCGGTTGCACCGGTTATTAATGTACCAGCATTTCACATTTAAAATGGCTCTTCTCGCGCTTACAATAAGCTGTGATCTTGAAACCTTAATCGATTAAATATGTTACCTATACAAATGTATTGCCGCCATTTCATTCCTCTACAACTATTTTTTCGTGGTGTTGGGATTTTTTTCCCGTCAGTGTATATGATTTGCTTCGTCTGAACGTTTGTCTCATTTTGGTGGCATACTTGAGTCATCACCATAGCAACAACCAAGAAATAAATATTTGTGACGTCACGCTTAGCTTTTCATGCAGGTAGGTGTTCAGTGAATGGAAACTGCTTTCGGGATAAATTATGAGACGTCGTCACCATCAGTGGCGTATATTCGAGGATAGCTATGAAGCCCAGAGAATGCACTAGCGAAAGTCAATTAAATATACACAGATAAAAGTCAATTATCAATGGTATTAAGATATGCCCGATGCTTTCGGTGCGAAAAAAAACATGAGCGGATTCGCTTCTTTTGATTATGAGAATCAGTCTGGTGAGTGATGATCAACGGCATAGCACAAGTAGGTTTTCGAGAGCCTTCGCTGTTCTGATGCGAAGAGCTTCAATACTATCGCCTGCTAGCGTTTCCATTGCATGAATGAGCTACGGGGATGATTGCCCCATTGCTTTGCGCAAGGGTTCGCTGAGAAAAAAGGTGACTTCAGACTACCTCAGTCCCTCCACGCTTCTGCCTTTAACAGTGCGTGTTTCGTGAGAGTTGTTTCTATTTGTGTGAAGTGTAATTGAATTAAAATCAGTGATATTATATCTTAAATTCGTGGATTTGTTGGATTCGAACTGTTTTGATAAATTTTGTGAAAGCTTCCCTGAACATGAACATCTACTATCAGAGCTTAAAGAACTCTATGCTTCAAATTTTGATACAAGCTCAATTAAAAAATGAACTGGTGTTTTATTCCCTTGATGAATACAAAAGAAATCAGTCAGACATTACTTGTTACATAAAGTTGAGTAATTGGTCATAGTGTTTAGTGAGGTGTAAAAATTAGCAGATCTAATTTTAAACTTTCCATCAACAACTGCAACTGCCGAAATAAGTTTTTACGTATTAAAAAAAATCAAGATATATCTTAGAGCCACACAAGGACATGCACATTCGAGCAACTAGGCTGGTTTGTCAATAGAGAAAAACATTATTTTTAAATATGAAAAAGTACTCAGAAGAAACCTTTTTGTGAAAACGTAACACTCAAGTTCACACAAAAGGAAAGAAGAATGGAGTTCATGTACAAATAAGTGTTCAAATCCTAATCCTCATAATTATTTGGTATCATGTTAGCGATAGCATGTACCTAAAATTTAGAAAAAAAAAATGTTACTTCTATTACTTAACAGTTAAAAAATAAACTTCACAATTTAAAAAAAAACAGTATTGGGAAGGGGGAGGGCAGGGAAGATAGCCCAGGTCTCGGCCTCAAGATATGCCACTGATCACCATAGCAACAACTGAGAAAGAAATATTTGTGATGACACGCTTAATTATAGTTCCAAAACTTGATATGATGTATGTAGGCTGATAATTGTGATACCTCTAGCAAAACGCCTTCAAATTGCGGATGAGCAATGGTGAGCTTTCCACTGCCGCAGAGTTCAACAGTTTGCTTCGAATCCATGCATTTTTTTTACTGAAAACTGCAATTATCCCTTCATAGTACCATAAATTAATAACAGCAGTGAAATATAACACATCATGTAGACCGCTGTTTGTCAGTTTCCTCTGTTAATTGCTTGACCCCGTTACACTTTATAAAATAACTAACCATCAGTTAAAGTGACATGGCCTTATACTGATTTCATGTTTTTAACGTTTTGCATTCCACTTGAAATTGCCGCCCCCGTGGTGCAGTGGTCTAATGGATGGCCTCTGATCATTCGTCCAAAAGGGGTCCAGGTTCGAATCCCGGTGAGGCATGAATGTTGTGTTTGTCTTACGCCACTGGCTCTTTCGCTTCCCTGGAACCAGTGACCCTAAATTAGGGATGGGCGACTGCTTATAGCTCATTGAGTTGTTCACAGTGGTTGCTAAACCTCCAATAAAAAAACAAAAAAAAAAAATACGTGAAATTAAAATATTAAGACACATAAGACTTATCTGTGAAACGTGGTTCAAGGCAGTTTTTTTTTTTAACTGCCTTTATTAGTGCAGTCTACGATTTATCAATAACAACAAACCACGGCTGGGCACGCTGGCAATAATAAGAAGTTCCTATCTTGCAGATTGGTTTCTTTGTAGAATTGGATCAGTGCCAGTTTTATGAAATAAAATGTGGTCGGCAATTTTCCAGGAGTGAGGGTAATTTATTTATTTTGATTGAGGGTTTAACGACCACCGTGAGCAACTAAATGGGCTACAAGCAGTCGCCCGTCCTTGATTTAGGGCCACTAGTTCCAGGAAAGGGAGAGAGCCAGTGCTGTAAGACAAACACAACATCCATGCCTCACCGGGATTCGAGCCTGGACCCACTTGGACGAACAGTCATAAGCCAGTGCTTACGGCACTGAGTCACCGGAGCAGCAAATTTAATTGCTAAATGTACAATAATGATGATAATTTCAAAAAAAAAAAAAAAAGTATAGAAAGTCATAATCTACTGCTATTGGTAATACATGAAATGAATCAGAGGCCAGCCGCTCCTGTGGCGCAGTGGTCTAAGTGATGGCTTCAGATCATTTGCCCGGGATGGGTCTGGGTTCAAATCCCTGTGAGGCATGGATGTTGTGTTTGTCTTACGGCACTGGCTCTCTCTCTTCCTTGGAACCAGTGACTCTAAATTAGGGAAGGGCGACTGCCTATAGCCCACTGAGTTGCTCATGGTGGTCGTTAAACCTCCAATCAAAAAAATAATAAAAATAAATCAGAGGCCAAAATTAGAATTTTCTTCACAGTATGTTTGCACTTCATCCTCAAACAATGGATTATGAGCAGTCATAAAATATCTATATCGATAAATATTAATCGCGTTGATTGTATTTTTAATCGTTTTGCTGAATCTAGCTTATTTGATTGTGCTTTTCAGCTTATTGCTCTGACTGTGATAAGTTGTTGGCAATACTGAAGGTATGCACAAATCTGATTCCGATGCTGATTGAAGCTAGCGGGTTGACAAAAAAAGTGTTATATTATTCTGTATTATATGAGTACAATTTGATTTTATGCAAAAAAAAATAAAGGGTATTAGAGCATTCAAGTCTGATGTTAAATTACTGCAAAATAAATTTATGAGGTGCTACTTCAACTGTCCCTTTATGGTGATGTAAACATCTCTGTAGGTCAAATATGGAGAAATCAGAGGATTCTTACGGTTATAAATTGGAATTTTTTATGTGGTCTTCCATACCTGAGGGTTTTTTGCTTCTTGCCAGATCAAACGTAATTCTAAGACACCATATTCTGATGCACTTGAGATCATGGGCATCATGAGCCTTTCTAAAGGTCGAAGGGTCGCACACAAACACATGCACGCAAATATTTTGCATAGCACCCAACCCATAAAATTCACAACAGAAATCCTTTGAATGATCTGCATGCCATGTTTTACTCTTTTGTACTACAGTTCAGGGGGACTGAAAAAGAAAAGTTCCTTTCATACTGAAAAAAAAAAAAAAGAACACAGGAAATGGCAGACTACAGTCATTGTATGCTTTTCTTAAAAAAAGCAGAAATAATGAAACTTGTACTTCAAAGCCTTAAAACATTTAGCCAAACAAAGGAAAAAAAAATCTTTGGAACACCCCCTCCCAACACACACACTTATTAACAGTTGAAAAATACTGAAGTACAGTTACACATCTTGATGTGTTTTCCGTTTTGTCTCCATCCAGCAAATGTTTTTACCCTTCTCTCAAATGTTGTATTTCTCATTGAACTTTTGACTTTGCACTGTTTCAGTATTAAAGCCAGAAAAAGGAAAAGGATTGCCTAGTTATGTTAGGTATATGGACATAGTATACAACAAATGAGAATTCATATTCAATAGTCGTATGGAATACAGGTAGTTATGTCTAAACCTTTTGTGTAAATGTAAACCCCACAAGAAATTACTGGGTGTGATGAAAAGAAAAATCATTCATATTCAAAGTAAATGCCATTTTGTAGAATAATAGGCTGCATATGTTACCTGCATTATGAAGCAGCCTCTCGGAAAATATTGCTGGCATTATTGTCAGTCTGCTGTTACCTGTTTTATGAAATAATTATTTCAAAATGCAAAAAACTTATGCAGTCCGTGAAAACTAATCAACACCAGCAGCCCTTAATATCAGTTTTTGTGGGGGAGGGCAAAAGCTTCCACTTTTACAAATTTGACATAGCAGAAACCATAATTACTTGGTCTGTGTGGGAATGAGAGGCCTGTGAAGTACCTCCCCCACAAAAACTTATATTAAGAGCTGCTTGAAAAACGCATATTTTGCAGTCTGTTTAGGGCTGTAAAACACAAAAGGTGCTGTAAGTTAGGGAACGAAAATGTACAAAACCCTTCTGCTGAGTTCTGCCACCCATTACCTACATTCAAGAGGGTAAAATGCTGTTCCTGTCTCGAATAAGAAATGACACACAAGAGCAGCATTACCATCCTAAAAATTCCTGCAACAAGCATGGATATGATATTTCAAGCACCAAGTGCTAAAGGTTTTTTTAACGATTTGGAGACAGACAGACTAGATAGATAGATAGATAGATAGATAGATAGATAGATAGATAGATAGATAGATAGATAGATAGATAGATAGATAGATAGATAGATAGATAGATAGATAGATAGATAGATAGATAGATAGATAGATAGATAGATAGATAGATAGATAGATAGATAGATAGATAGATAGATAGATAGATAGATAGATAGATAGATAGATAGATAGATAGATAGATAGATAGATAGATAGATAGATAGATAGATAGATAGATAGATAGATAGATAGATAGATAGATAGATAGATAGATAGATAGATAGATAGATAGATAGATAGATAGATAGATAGATAGATAGATAGATAGATAGATAGATAGATAGATAGATAGATAGATAGATAGATAGATAGATAGATAGATAGATAGATAGATAGATAGATAGATAGATAGATAGATAGATAGATAGATAGATAGATAGATAGATAGATAGATAGATAGATAGATAGATAGATAGATAGATAGATAGATAGATAGATAGATAGATAGATAGATAGATAGATAGATAGATAGATAGATAGATAGATAGATAGATAGATAGATAGATAGATAGATAGATAGATAGATAGATAGATAGATAGATAGATAGATAGATAGATAGATAGATAGATAGATAGATAGATAGATAGATAGATAGATAGATAGATAGATAGATAGATAGATAGATAGATAGATAGATAGATAGATAGATAGATAGATAGATAGATAGATAGATAGATAGATAGATAGATAGATAGATAGATAGATAGATAGATAGATAGATAGATAGATAGATAGATAGATAGATAGATAGATAGATAGATAGATAGATAGATAGATAGATAGATAGATAGATAGATAGATAGATAGATAGATAGATAGATAGATAGATAGATAGATAGATAGATAGATAGATAGATAGATAGATAGATAGATAGATAGATAGATAGATAGATAGATAGATAGATAGATAGATAGATAGATAGATAGATAGATAGATAGATAGATAGATAGATAGATAGATAGATAGATAGATAGATAGATAGATAGATAGATAGATAGATAGATAGATAGATAGATAGATAGATAGATAGATAGATAGATAGATAGATAGATAGATAGATAGATAGATAGATAGATAGATAGATAGATAGATAGATAGATAGATAGATAGATAGATAGATAGATAGATAGATAGATAGATAGATAGATAGATAGATAGATAGATAGATAGATAGATAGATAGATAGATAGATAGATAGATAGATAGATAGATAGATAGATAGATAGATAGATAGATAGATAGATAGATAGATAGATAGATAGATAGATAGATAGATAGATAGATAGATAGATAGATAGATAGATAGATAGATAGATAGATAGATAGATAGATAGATAGATAGATAGATAGATAGATAGATAGATAGATAGATAGATAGATAGATAGATAGATAGATAGATAGATAGATAGATAGATAGATAGATAGATAGATAGATAGATAGATAGATAGATAGATAGATAGATAGATAGATAGATAGATAGATAGATAGATAGATAGATAGATAGATAGATAGATAGATAGATAGATAGATAGATAGATAGATAGATAGATAGATAGATAGATAGATAGATAGATAGATAGATAGATAGATAGATAGATAGATAGATAGATAGATAGATAGATAGATAGATAGATAGATAGATAGATAGATAGATAGATAGATAGATAGATAGATAGATAGATAGATAGATAGATAGATAGATAGATAGATAGATAGATAGATAGATAGATAGATAGATAGATAGATAGATAGATAGATAGATAGATAGATAGATAGATAGATAGATAGATAGATAGATAGATAGATAGATAGATAGATAGATAGATAGATAGATAGATAGATAGATAGATAGATAGATAGATAGATAGATAGATAGATAGATAGATAGATAGATAGATAGATAGATAGATAGATAGATAGATAGATAGATAGATAGATAGATAGATAGATAGATAGATAGATAGATAGATAGATAGATAGATAGATAGATAGATAGATAGATAGATAGATAGATAGATAGATAGATAGATAGATAGATAGATAGATAGATAGATAGATAGATAGATAAAGTGAGTGAGGGGTGTATAAAATAGTTTAACTTTTTGTTTCGTATGATTTCTGCCTGGTCAGAAACAGAGGCTGGAAGACACAGGTTTCAGTACAATGACTCACCAAGGGTAAATGTTTCATATTACTGTGCACAGCAGTGTTGGCAAGACAGTTTCAGCAGCTTTTTCACTTTGCACTTGGAACCATTAATGTTCAAACTTCCCTGTGGCTTCACATTGCATAACAAAAAAAAAGAAGCAATAAAAAAAGTATACAGTGCTAAATTATTAGAAAATCCAAGACATAATCCAGGAATCTTAAGCTTTTAATTCATGTTCTTATGAGAACAATGGAAAATAGTGAATTATTATGAAAACTCTGCAGATAATTGATTAATTTGAAGAATGCATTGCTCTCACTAGTATATTGCTACAGTTCTGTGTTTTAACAAACTGCATAATGATTCCCCACTATAAGTTCTCAATTTTTTTCAAAATTTTGAATATTCAAAATTTGAATATTAATATCAATATATTTCTAATAAATATATTAATATTCAAATTTTGATATTTTTAATATTTTTGTATTAATATTTTTAATATTTTTATATTAATATTAATATCAATATATTTCTAATAAATATATTAATTTTCAAATTTTGATATTTTTAATATTTTTTGTATTAATATTTTTAATATTTTTATATTAATATTATATATTTTATATTAATATTATATATTTTATATTAATATATTTTTATATTAATATTATATATTTATATTAATATATATTTTTATATTAACATTATATATTTTTAATATTTTTATATTAATATTAAATATTTTTAATATTTTTATATTGATATAAATTTTTAACATTTTTATATTGATATTATATATATTTTATACTAATATTTTTAATATTCAAAATTTAAAATATATTCAAAATATTGTACATACTTACGCTGTCTACATTTATAAATAAAAATCCGGTGTTCAATAGATGGCACTGTGGAGAAGTGGGTGTTTTAGATACATAACAAATGTGCCACACCCCCCTGGTGTGCAACTTCAAAGTGAGGCACGAAGAGAGAATCCTCGTGAGAATGGTGATTGCCTGAGGATGTCGGTAAAAGACTGACAGACACGCTCGCAAACCGATGGTCGAGTGTTTGTGCAGACGGTGTCTCCCAGCCTGTTGAGATACCTATGTTTGATGTTCATATGTTTTTAACTTCAGGAAGTTTCAGAAGTTTAAATATTTAAGGTATGTAAATATAATTAATTAGGTATTGTAAACTAATAGCAATATTATTTTAGCTTGTAAATATTTCACTTTAAATAACAAATAGCTATGTATCTTAGGTCTCTCTCAGGGTAGGAGCACGTGTCTGCCAAGCTCATAATGTGCAATATATGTTAAGTTCTCGAGTTAAGTTGCTACCTCTAATCAGGGAAAGAAATATGTGGTATCGCATCGTAAACTGTAATGTGAAAATATAAGTTTGTGACGCAAACTCATATTTGAATCACAAAACAATGATTCAAAGTTTAAAAATGAAATTTCCATTAAAATATTCAATCCGTAGAGCAACTCGTTTAACGAAAATGCGATTTTGCTTACGCGTGAAAAAAAATAAAACTCACGTATTCACAATTTTACGAATACTTTATGTTTGCTTTCAGCTGGAAAAAGCTTCCTTGTGTAGCTCTAGCTGTGCAGTGATGAGGTGATCATCATCCAACTGCAGAGCGTCTATGATTAGTTCCATGCTCCTGCCTGTCTGCACTATGAGTCATTTAAGGACAGATGCTCTTATTGCTGTTTTTATTTTGGTTTCAGTTTGGCTGCCACTTAATTTTAGGGAGATGTGAGTTTTGTTGTTTTACTCTTTGTTATTTGAAATCATGGCTACCAAAGTGAAAATATCAACCACAAAAAAGGTGGATGAAGGAATTAGATCCAAAAGGTAGTTGGTTACGCTATTATGTTGATGCCAGTTAAATCTCCATCCCGTCTGCCTATTGCGAACTTTGTTGGAAGAATGTTGATAGCATAAATAATTTTCAAAATTTCAATTCTTCTTTTACTGATGGAGTTTCTAGATTCATTATTAAAAAGGACAATGTGGTAAAGCACACCAGATCAGAAATTTTCCATGCTAGTGTCTCCAAGGCAGAACATAATGGAAAATCGCCTGCTGATTTTTATCAAAGAACATCCATTGGTAAGTTAATGATTGTTGCTTCCAATGCATCTAAAGCTTGAATTGGAAAATTAATTGATATATCGCATATATGATTGCCAAAGAAGAAATTACATTTTCAGAAATTTCCTAAAATTATTGAGTTACAGAAATGCTGTTGGAAATCAATCCTTATCTGTTATTATTCTCATTTAATGACATAATTCATTCATTTGTTCTTGTATAATGTAATTCAAGTCAAGTGCGATATACATGTATACTGTCATGCATTGTTCTTGTGACAAGCACTTTCAAATGTGTGTGTTATAATGGCTAAAGTATTATGAGAGCTGCTGTTGTCTTCACAGCAAAAGGTTGTGTTCGAGCATCGTCGCAGTATTCTATTTTTATTTGTTTATGTTTGATAGATATTATTCTGGTAATAAATAATCAAGCTACATCTATTTTAATCATGTCTTACTAAGAGTAATTTCAGTGCATTACCTGCTGCATTTTATGCATTATCACCCCACACTGGTTAAGGGCCCAGAGAAGGACGCGATGATTACTCCTTAGCTTGGACTGATGGAAAAATAAGAAGGTGTACGGCAGTCGACAGGATATACCAAGCTTCGATTCAACCGTATGTAATAAATTTATATTGAATTTTTTTTAATGCATTTTAAAATAGATGATGTCACATTTAATTGACGACAAGTTAAACAAATGCAATTATGATACTTGGAAGATTCAAATGGAAGCCATTCTCACTCATAATGATCGTTGGAATTATGTTACAGGTCAGAATTCAAAACCTGTTGATGGAACAACTGCAGCTGAAATACAGGAGCTTAACAAATAGATGCTGGCTGACCAAAAGGCTACAGCAGACATAATCCTTTCTATCTGTCCTAGCAAATTTTGCCATGTAAAGAATTGCAAAAGCTCATGTGAAGTCTGGCAAAAGCTTCGATCAGTTTGCGAATCAAAAGGACCAGCTAGAAAGGCTACGCTACTATAGCGACTCCTATTTCGCAAAGTACACTACTGGCCACCCAAAATGCAACACCAAGAAGGACATGAGATAGCAAAGCCAGATTTACTGGACACATAACAACAGATACAAAGATGAAAATGATTGAGCTTACAGGCCCGTGCGACTTGCGGAACACGCAGACATCAATAGTTTGTGTGGCTCCCATGGCTGGAAATAACAGCCGTTACACCCGCCGCATCAAACGAAAGAGGCTTTGGATGTGGGCTTGGGGTATGTCGGAACAGGCTGTTTCCACACGTTGCCACAGTTCATCAGGCGTAGCCCCGGGTGGTGCTTGCCGGGCCACTCGGTTGCCGATCAGCAACCAAACGTGTTCGATGGGCGACATATCAGGAGAACAGCGAGCCACGGTGGCAGTGACACCTGGTGGGCTGTGAAGAATTGTTGCAAAATGCGTGCCACGTGCGGGAGCGTTGTCCTGTTGAAGCGTGGCCACTGGCAGGTCCTGCAGGTAAGGGAGGACTACTGGCTCCAAAACGTCAGAGATGTAGCGTTGGCTGTTGAGTGTACCGGCGATGCGTACCAAAGGGGTGCGGGTGTCATATCCAATTGCATCCCAAACCATAACTCCACGCGACGGACCGGTATAGTGATGCATAATGCAGGCATCATACAGTCTCTCGCCGCGGTGCCATTACACGCGGATCCGACCATTGTGGTGTTGCAGGCAGAAACAAGATTCTTCGGAGAAGACAATGTCGTGCCATTCCGTAGTCCAGGTGTGGCGTTCAATGGCCCACTGCCACCACACTCGCCGGTGGTGTAATGTCAATGGTAACCGGAATAATGGGTGCCGTGCGACAAGTCCCTGCTCCTGCAGATGGCATCGAACACTACATGCTCACACAGATTGTTGTACAACACACCCTAATTCCTGTGCTAACGTTCGTGATGTGGCGGTGCGAGCTATCAATGCCCGCCGCACAACATGCCGGTCCTCTTGTTCAGTGGTGTGCCGCGGCTGCGGCAATCACTCACGTTGGTCCGTCTGTTCCTCCTGCACCCACTGAATCCATACTCGCCTCACTGTGGCTGGATGTCATCCCACACAGGCACTGATGTCTCAGTACGATAAACCGCTGTCGCGATAAGCCACTATTTGTTCTCTGTCAAACTCTGAAACATGCTGGAATGACTGTCGTATTCTGCGATGAGGCATCAGGAAGCTTCCCCGCACAGGTCCAGCAGCACAACACACTTCCACTACTTACACCCCGCATTCTGTGCACCCAACTTATAGTGCTTCTCGGTGGCGTGCCGGGCACACATTGCTTGCATATGCCCTGCAATGCTAATCGTTTGCATGTCCTCTCGTGGGCGACGCATGCTGCGAATTTCAGGCCAATCGGATGCTTCCTTTTTGGTATTGCATTTTTGGTGGCCAGCAGTGTAAATGACATCAATGATATGTCAGAACACCAGACTGAATTTTCTGAAATAGTCAATAAACTCCACGAAATGGATATTGTAATCACTGATGACCTTTCAAATTCTACGTTCGACAGTATTTTTGACACTTTTGACAATTTTCGTTGTGGCATAGAATCTCGGGATGAGCTACCTTAAACCCGATGCTCTGAAAGTCAAACTTTTAGAAGAATGGGAAGCTCAAAAACAAAGAAAGAATCCAGATTGCCAAACAACATACTTGTCTTCCAACAGACAGGGTAATTCAAACCCGAAGATAAGCTCTAGCAACTGGAGGCAGAATCAAGGGATAAACGACAGAAGGAACAACAAAGTGTTCCGTAGTTATAGATGCAACTACTGTTCAAAGATGGGTCACAAATCTTCTGAACGTTGTAAAAGAATTGCTGACAAAAAAGCAGAATCCTCAAGACCAGAGGCTTCCATGGTAACAAAACCGACAAATGAAAGTACTCACACAGCTATAACTATGAATGCCACTCACAATGCAAAATCTGCATGGTGCTTAGACAGCAGAACGACTTCTCATATGTGCAATGATGAAGATCTGTTTTTTGAAATAAACAAACAGACAAATTGTTTTGCAAAACTTGCCGTTAACAAAACAGCAGAAGTAACTAGAAAATTATCTATCTGGATTGCAGTACCGAACAGAAAAGAAGTAAGAACCATTCCATTGGAAAATGTGCTCTATGTTAAAGCAATCTACTGTCTGTGTCAAAAGCCACAGCAAATGACCGTTCAGTTATTTTCACCGAAAAAGAAGCCAGGGTCGTTGAATCTAATGGAACTCTACTTCTCTGAGCGATTAGAAAAGGTGAATTTTATTATGTCACACCAAATTACGAAAGTGTGGTGATGGTCACAGAATTTCAGAAATGGCATAAAAAAATATGGTCATTTAAATGAAAATGATCTAAAAAAGCTGAAAGTGGACAAAATGGTGCAAGGACTCTCTTTTCCAAATAAGGATACCCTAAAGAATTGTAAAGTCGGTATTCAGGCAAAGCAGATGACAAAACCCTTTCCGAAGGAATCCAGGTTCGAAAGCAAAGAATTGCTGGACCTCGTCCATTCAGATGTCTGTGGACCAATGAAAACCCAATCTCTTGGTGGTTCACACTATTTTGTTATGTTTATTGACAACAAGTCACAATATGTTGAAATAAGTTGTCTTAAAACAAAAGTCGAAGTGAAGAAAGCTTTTTGAAATTCAAGGCCGCAATGAAAATTCGTACAGGAGTAAAAATCAAAACACTTCATACCGATAATGGGCTTGAATATTGCGGAGCTGAATTCAACACTTATCTGGAGCAGGAAGGAATATGCAGAGAAAAGTCTGCTGTATTAACACCACAACAAAATAGAGTTGTCGAGCGATGCAATCGCACAATCGTTGAAATGGCAAGGTGTTTGTTGATACAATCCAGGCTACCTGTTAACTTTTGGGTGGAAGCAATAAACTATGATTTGTTCCTGAGGAACCGTTCTCTAACACGAAGTTTGAAAGGGAATATCACCCCATACAAAGCTCTGTTTGGCATCAAGCCAAATGTATCATTCTTCAAGGTTTTTGTGCAAAAAAGCTTATGTTTTGAATAAGCGATCAAAAGGTAAATTCAACCTGAGATTCCAAGAACATATATTTGTTGGCTATTCAATGGAATCCAAAGCATACCGCTTGTGGAACAAGAAATCCAGAAAAATAGTCGAAAGCAGTGACATCCGTTTTAATGATCAATTCGAAGATATCCTTCCATTTGGTTATGAATTCGAACTCCTGACGTCATCTGAAACATCTATTCCAATTACCGGAATGAGTGAAACGACATTCGAAACGTCTATTCCAATTACTGGAATGAGTGACACGACATCCTCACACAATGGTAATAGCACACTGAACACGGTGAAACAGAAATTACGACAGAAGAAATGATAACAGAAGACATGACATCGGAGCCAGATACACCACAAGAACTTACGTCAGAGGAAGTAATGCCAGATATCTCAAGAGAACAAAATTCACCATTGTTTACAAACAAAGGTCACACAGTAACGAAAATGAGAACTGTTGGCCATCCAAGAAAACCTGGCAGACCTATAAAGCGATTTCCACTGACATTACTGAAAAAACTGAGTTTGTAAATAATGTCAAAGCTAATCCTAATCTTTATGAAGCCTTAAATGGTATGCAAAGTAAAGACTGGAAGACCGTTATGCAAAGCGAATATGATGCTCTCGTCAAGGAGAAAGCATGGGAATCGATACCGCGACCAAAACACAAAAGAGTTATTGGTTGCAGATGGGTTTTAAAGATGCAATTCAATCAAGATGGCAGTATTGAAAAATTAAAAGCAAGACTGGTTGCAAAAGGGTGCTCTCAAACACCAAGAATTGATTACGAAGAAAAATTTTCACCAGTTGCCAGATTAAGTTCAATTTGAACCGTAATCGCTCATGCTATTAAAATTGGCTTAACAGCTTACCAGCTGGATTTCGTAATGGCATATGTAAACGGAAACTCACGTGAAGAAATATAGGCTACATGGAACTACCAGAAGGTTTCTAAAATAAATTCAATAAAGATCAAGTTTGCCAATTAAAAAGATCAATCTATGGCCTTAAACAATCCGGCAGGCAATGGTATAAGAAACTGGATGAAAAACTGAAATCTCTTGGTTTCAAATCACTTAATTCAGATAAATGTATTTACCACATGAAAAATCTTATTGATGAACCCATTGTTGTTGTTTATGTTGATGACTTAATGGTATTCGCAAACAGCAAAGAAAGTTATAAAACCATAAGGGATAATTTAGCCAGTTCATTCAAAATGAACTTGCATTATTGTTTGGGCATTGAGTTTGCGCAAAATGCAAATGGCATAACAATGTCGAAAAAAAAAAAAAATTATACTGGATATCCTACATAAATTCAAGATGCAGGATGCTAAATCTGTAACAACCCCTTTCGATATTAGTACCAAGCTAACTAAAAAAATGAGTCCTAAAACAGAAGAAGAAAAATAAAAAATGAAAGATATTTCGTATCGTTCACTTATTGGTTCACTCGCGTAACTTTCTGTAGCCACCAGACCTGACATCACGCACCCTGTGAATTTTCTCAACCAATTTAACAACAATCCAGGTAAAGCTCACTGGATAGCAGCAAAAAGAATATTGAAATACCTGAAAGGTACACAAAACCTGGGACTTGTATTTAACCGTGCAAAAGAGCCATTGATGGCTTTTGTAGATGCAGACTGGGCTTCCGATGTCAATGATAGAAAATCCTACACCGGATATGTATTCAAATTTTCTGGAGGAGCAATAAGTTGGGAATTTAAAAACCAAAGAACTGTCGCTTTGTCAACTACCGAAGCGGAATACATGGCACTCTCTGAAGTTGCTAAAGAAACTTCTTTAGTAAACTTTCTTTATAGTCCATGACATCACCAACAAATATATATTGTGATAACCAGTCAGCACAGAAGCTAGTGCACAACCCTGTCACTCAAGGACTAAACATATTGACATCCGTCATCATTTCGTTCGAGAAATATATGAAACAGGTAAAATTTATGTAAAATATCTAAGTTCTAATGACATGAATGCAGATATTTTGACAAAAGGACTAAATGCTAATGAGCATAAAAACTGTGGTGAGTTATTGGGACTCACTGTTATTTAATTTAGCATGTAAGTATGATGATTCACTTGTGCTGAGTTGTGTTTATGAGGGGGAAACTCACAAATTGTTTGTATATAAACAAAATAAGTATTGTGAGGGGGATTGTTGGAAATCAATCCTTATATGTTATTATTCTCATGTAATGATATAATTCATTCATTTGTTCTTGTATAATGCAATTCAAGTCAAGTGAGATATATATGTATAAGTGTCATGCATTGTTCTCGTGACAAGCACTTTCAAATATGTGTGCTGTAACGGCTCAAGTATTATGAGAGCTGCTGTTGTCTTCACAGCGAAAGGTTGTGTTTGAGTGTCATTGTTGTATTCTATTTTTATTTATGTTTGATAGGTATTATTATCGTTAAAAAACAAACTACATCGATTTCAATCATGTCTTACTAAGAGTAATTTCACTGCATTACCTGCTGCATTTTATGCGTTATCACCCCACAAAAACCATGGTGTTGATGTAGGGTAAATTTACCATTTGTCTGTGATGCGTGCTCTGTTCACGGAGTGCATTGCTAATGTTTTCAAAACTGATTTGTGCAATGACTTAAGAAAGACAGACTATTTTACGTTATTTATTGATAGCAGTACATATGTTAAGTGTATATGAAAATGAAATTATTTGTATCATGTATGTCAAGGAAGTAGGAGATACCAAATTCCCTTTCCTAGCATTAGAATAACTGAAAAATGCTGATGCTAATGGTAACAAAAATGCAATTGTAGATCCCATTGCAGAATTTGGAATAGTCAGTTTTGAAAATAAATTAATTGGATTTTTAGCTGACAGAGCAAATGTTAACATGGGACAGAAAAAGAGTGTTGCAGCTCTTTTGAAGAAAACCTGCCCTTGTGTAGTGTCAGTGCACTGTTTAAGTCATCGCTTAGAGCTACCTCTAAAAGATTTTATGCTGTCAACATATTTTCAAGAGGTACATAAGTTGATGGAAAGCATTCATAATTTTAGTTGTAAATGAGTTAAATCTAAAATTATTATGCATTAAAAGAAATTCTGGCCAGCTCTAAAGCATAAAGAAATGGACATCCAATTGCAAGAAGAGTAATACATTGCATCGACTGTAACTGTGGGATCAGCTATATAGGAGAAACAGGAAGAAGTATTAATGTCCGAATGAAAGAACACCAAGCAGCTATTAGGAACATTAGTAACAAAACAGGACTAGACAGGCATATACAAGCAAGTGGACACTCCATAAATTGGGACTCAGTAAGAATAATTGCCCACCAATCAAACTTAGTAAAGAGGAAACTACAATAAGGGAGCAAAATAGCGAGAAGGAGTACCACAATTAACAATAATTGTGGTTGGACACTTCCAACTGAGTGGCAGCAACTACTCCAGTGACAATCCTGATCATGAACTAAGCTTTAGTTCAAAAATTTGACCACCAACGTTTTTGAATAATAACCTCTATAAGACCCGTAAAAAAGTTATTTCCGCAGTTCATAATTTTTATTAAAAAGTGCCAAATGAATTAGAGAAATTCATGAGCTCTCAACAATACTCGATGCAGATGTATCAGATACACCAGCTTCGCAAGTAAGTCCATGGCACATGATGGATTTCACATATGCTCAGAGGCACTGACACACTGATTAAAAATTATTTTGTTACTGTACAGCAACTAGAAAATATGGTTGCAGATCAATTAAGCAAAGGAGAAAAAGCCAGGATTACAGGCATTTTGAGAAAAATTAATTCTATCAAATTTACAACTTGCTGCTGTTGGTTGCTTTGCAACCTTTTATATTCTTTCTTAAAATTACCTCTGTCTCTCCAGTTGGATGATGTGGATGTACTTTGAACGCATTAGAAAAGTTATGATTCTATCGAAATTATGAAGAAAAGAAAGTTTTCTGCCAACCCATCCAAAATTTTACAAGACTTAGCAAACGAATCAGCTTGCAATTCCAGTAACTGTAATTCAGTGAAAACTGTAGAATTTCGTGGCATTGAATTAAGCTGCAATTTGATAGTAGATGTATTCTATGAAAATTGTGAATATTTTTTTAATCATATTCATCAGTGTGTGCATACCCAGCTCGGGGACTTGCACAAAAATCAGGTTTTTAACGCTGCCAAGCTGTTAGAACCTAAGCTTTCGCCAGCAGACAAATCTACTCTTGCAAATTTTGGTGACGATCAAATTACTGTATTAATTGAACATTTCAGTGAGTTGTTGACTGCCAACAACATTGACAATGATAAAATTCACGAGGACTGTGATTATTTCAAAACTTTTTGGGTAAGAAATCTGCAACACCTGTCATAGCAACAGTTATGGAAATGTTTAAAAGAAAAGTATGAGAATGAACTCCCAAATCTAATCCATATGTTAAATGTCATGAGATTATTGCCCGTATCCAATGCTAAGGTCAAAAGAGTCTTTTCTGCGATGAAAAGAATCAAGACAGATTTTCATAATTGGATGAATTCGGATGCTTTGAACCACCTATTGCAGATAACACTGGAAGGACTAGAACCATGGGAGTTTCACCCTGAACAAGCAGTGGAGATATTTTTTGAAAAGAAGCCCCGACACAAAAGTGTGAAGTCTTACAGAAAAAGAAGGAGAACAGATGCAGAACCTGAAACTACCACAAGTTCAGGAGTACTCTCACTGTCAAGTGACAATAAGTAGTACCAGCAATGTGTGAGCAGGTAACATTTCACCATATGTAGTGCGATCAAAAAGTTCTGAGACTAGGTACGTAGTGTGCCAACAGATGGCAGTACTCAAATGCGCGAGCAGCGGTCGAGGGCAGGGACCTTCATTAGTCATTGTGCCAACTGGTGGTGTTCTGTGAACATCGGGAGCTGTACTACACGATATTTGGTGACCACGTGCAGAACACAGCTGCGATTTCAGTATGGACTGCAAACTAGAGCAGCTAACGGGCACATCAAATTCTGCGTCAAACTCGGCAACAGAGATGCATGAAATGTTGCGGCAGGCTTACAGCAATGAGTCATACGAGGTGTCTTGAGTGGCACTCACGCTTCAAGAGCGGCAGAATGGCACTGGAAGACGACAAGAGGTCAGCACGATCGTCTACGAGCAAAACCCCCGAAAATATGGACAAAATTAGGGAACTGGTGCACAAGGATCGTCGGAGAACCATTCAAGACATTGCTACCATCGTCAATGTGTTATACGGAACAGTGCAAGAGATTCTGACATCGGTTTTGAACATGCACCACATTGCTGCAAAGTTTGTGCCAAAGAATCTGAACGCCGAACAGAAGGCGCTCCATGTCGAACTCTGTTAAGATCTTCGTCAGCAGGTGGTGAATGATCCAACATTCCTGTTGCGGGTCATCACTGGGGATGAGACTTGGGTCTACGGTTACGGCCCGGAGACCAAACAACAGTCGTCGCAGTGGAAGAGCTTGGCATCTCCATGACCGAAGAAGGCCCGACAGGTCCGGAGTGCAACCAAAAGCATACGCATCATGTTCTTTGACATTCGTGGGGTTGTGCACCGGGAATTCGTCCCCCAGTGCCGGACCGTCACCGTCCTTTTTTACTGCGATGTTCTGCAGCATCTTAGGAAGGACATTCACTGCAAACGACCTGAAATGTGGCGCAGGGGCAATTTCCTGCTCCATCATGACAATAAAAGTTAGCAGCTCACAGAACATTAGCAACACGCCAGTTTTGCAGCCACAACAGCATGATTACCCTTCCTCACCCACCAGATTAGGCCCCCTGAGACTTCTTTCTGTTCTCGAAGATGAAGCTGAAAATCGAGGGTCCCCGTTTTGAAACCGTGGATGAGATTTGGTACAAATCGCCGATGGTGCTTGACACGATTCGTGAACAGGACTTCCAGGGAGCGTTCCAACAGTAGCAGAAACGCTGACAGCGGGGTATTGCTGCCCAAGGAATTTACTTTGAGGGAGATCATAGTCAGACTTAAGTAACCAAAGCACTTTGTTGTATATCGGCCTAGTCTCGGAACTTTTTGATCGAACCTCTTATATCCATAGAAAGAAAATTTGTACTTTTTACGTATCTACTAAAATATTTTTAAATTTTACTTTTCATTGCTGATTAGAGTATTTTCGATAGATATTGAAAGGTGCTAGTAATAGTTATGTTTGATAATAAATTATTAGACACTTAAATCAAAAGAAAAATAAGTCTCAAAAGTGTTCCACATAATTACTCAATTGCTCTGCAATGCTAAATTTGAGGAGCAAAATTGCTCCCCAAAAAAATCAGTTATTTTTCACGCTGCCTCTAATTCTAGTAATCATTCTAAATGCACGTTGAAACATTAAGTTATTAAGATTGATAACTTTCATGACATGTTTTTATCTAAATTTCTTAGCTCCATGATGATGGGTGACCATATGTATCAGATAAACATAGCAGAGTGATGTTACATGGAATTTCTTAGCTCCATGATGATGGGTGACCATATGTGTCAAATAAACATAGCAGAGCGATGTTGCATGGAACTACTCGAAACACTGATAATTAAGACCAGCTATAAAAAAAAAAAAAAAAAGTAAAGCTTAGTTCAGTATCTTAAATTATTTGGCTAAAAATTTCGGCTAACCTTCCAAAAGTGGCCCGCTCCGATAGATGGCGCCCCGGTAGCACTTCACCTCTCCTCCTTTCACGTTAAATGCGTATTCTTGGCATCTTTGAAAGAGATATTAAGCGGTTCTGGGTGGAGATCTGTCCTGATAACAACAGATCTGCAGAGACATTGCTGCCCCTCATCATCAAACACGTCCAGCCAGGAACAACCATTACGACGGACCAGTGGGTATATTATGAAATATTTATTCTGACGGAATTGCCATCTTTCCTCAGAACATTGCTTTTAAGTCCTGATTTGTGCAATCAAGAAGTTCTTCCCTGGCAGATAAAACTTTTCTTGCTTTTATTCTGCTAGGTAGACCGTTTCATATTCATGAGGAAAACTTATTCTTCCGTCATAATAAATATTTCACACATATGTCATAATGCACATGCATAAAGGTCCTTTTAAGGGCCATCTTTAATCCATATTATTAACTTCCTTTCACACTTTCACAACGTAGCGCAACGCTTTACGGTGTAGCGATAATGTAGCGCCATCTATCGTAATTTCAGAAAACTATTTCTGGGCCACATTTGGAAGGTTTACCAAAATCTTCAAGAAAAGAAAAAAGGATATGCATATTTACAGCAAATGGTGAAAAATTTTCATCTTTAAAATGTATTTTAACAATTTTACCATAAAACACCTGCAAGTACGAATATGTCAACAAATGCTGCAGAGGTCTCACTCAGAGCTGCGGCGATGTCAAGCTTGGCTACACCAAAAATGAATATCATCTCCATCAGCCAATTCACAGGCAGAATACTAAAAGAGGAACCAGGCACAGTCTTGCCAGGAAAGTGTTCCATTTTGTAGTGCTACACTACACACACAAACTAACTCTTCATTTCTGTTTTTAACAAGCTGAGATTTGCTTGGTTCTTTTGCATATATGATTTCTTGATGTGGAATAGAAAGTATACAGAAGCTTCTCTTGCTTCTAAGAAAACATTAAAGAAGAGATCACATTCTCTCCAACAGAAAGTTACGAACTGTGACTCACGTAAAAAATCACGAACTCACTTCTCCTTCGAGAGTTTCCTTTTTATTTGTTTTGCAATCTAATTCGAATGCTACTGGTTATTTAAAAACAGAGACAGAAATAAAGAGCTATTTTCTATAGCATAGTACTACCAAAATGGAACACTTTCCTGGTAAGAAAGTACCTGGAATCGGCTGCCGGAGATGACCTTTATTTTCAGCAGAGCCAAGCCTGACATTATCACCGCAGCGTTTGTTGACATCGTCATACCAGCATGTAAGTTTTATGGCAAAAGTCATTAAAATACATTATAAAGATGACATTTTTTTCACCATTTGCTATCAAATTACATACTTGGTAATAATTGATGTCATGGCTATTCCTAGATTGATACACTATAAGTTTCACTAAATTATGGGTTTTACTCAGGAATAATACTTAAAGTCGAATATTTTGGAGTAGCACGCACCCCTACCTTTCCTCAAGACTACACTGTAGAGATTGGTACAAAATCACGTCACAGTTACTAAAATATCACTGTCACGGTTTGTGATAAGCGGCAAAAATCCCTGTTCCAAAATCACGAGAACACTTTGGTTCCTGAATTGATCCAAATTCATGCTTCTTTCGGGAAACGACAGGTACGTTGCAAATCAAGTGTTCCCAAATCAAGCCATTTTCGTTAACCGCTCCAAAATCACTGGATCATAAATATAGATATTTCCAAGCCTTTTTACTTAGTAATCTCACTTTTAAATCAAGATACTTAAATTATTAACAACTCCAAAATCACTGATATTAAATATAGCAAGAATTAAAAATTTTCTCAGCTTTTCACTCAGTAATCTCGCTTTTAAAGCTATTTATCTGACGGTGTTGGGATTTTTTAATTTTAAATGACATTTATATTCTGCTAGTTGTAAATGAATTTATGGCACCTCTATTCATAGTGATTGTGGAATAACTTTTTTACGGGTCTTATAGAGGTTATTTTTCATGAACCTCTATAAGACCCGTAAAAAAGTTATTCCACAATTTATATTATACTTTTTTGCACCCAAACCCCTGTTTCAATGAAGTTCTAGAGCACCAAGATTTTTATTTTAGGAGTGGAGCACAAAATTTCAGAAAAATCAGTGTGAAGCGTCAATGAAAGCAAGGGAAGCATTGATTCCCTTTGGTTCATGCGCTTTCTTTTGCGTTAATTAAAAATTTGTAGCATTAAAGTAAAATAAAAACATCTCACCAACATAATGCAGTGGGCATTTTTTTAGGTATCTTTCATTTTTAAGAAATCAAATTCATATTTGTATTTTTACAAAAACAAGAACAAATGTCTTGTATGCAAATCACTCGTTGGAAGCAACGCAGATAATGCATCCAGCTGAACCTCAGTAACACCAAAGACACGGCATGCCCACCCACAGAGTGGCCAGCCACAGCTAGTAATGCTATGCCAAGCATAGAGCGTGGGGAAGCGTTCTCCCAAATGCTTCCACAGCGCCGAAGGTAGAACCTCACAAGAGTTTCAAGGATAAAGCCACTAACTTGACCATGTGCTCTTT
Organism: Macrothele yani; assembly: GCA_039090855.1. Taxonomy (NCBI): domain Eukaryota; kingdom Metazoa; phylum Arthropoda; class Arachnida; order Araneae; family Macrothelidae; genus Macrothele; species Macrothele yani. The sequence goes on from CM077009.1 coordinate 163,842,066, forward strand.
CCAAGCATTCAGTCAGACCAAAGAATAACAAGTTGATTCAGTTTCATTATTGGCTTATGGTTTGAACTTTCAGTAGTTTTATGTCACACGTTCTTTAGCGGTGACATGTCATTATTTCAGGAATATAAAAGTAAGAGTTACTTTTATTAGTGTAGCTATTTGTTTCTGTGACTCTTCTGAGGAATGTAAGCGCTATGGAAGCAATGGACTCTGGCACATCTACAGTACACGGCCACGTGAACTCCCAAAACTTCGAAGACTGCATTCTAGAAAAAATACTTTCTCTGTCTCTTGGATCATTTTCATAATCACGTATAATCACATTTATAAATAAAAAAAATTATCTATAAAAATCAGATAAAATCACATTTATATAAATGTGATTTTATATGATAATTTATATGTGATTTTATATATAAATCATATAAAATCACATTTATGAATTAAAAAAAAATTATTTCTCTCTACCTCTCTCTAAGAACCCAAGCCCACCCGACCCCGAATCACAGTAAATATTCTACAGCTCGAGCCCGATTCGGGCCCGGGCTCTACTTTGGGCTCAGCCCGTCTCAGCTCTGATAGAAGCAACCCCCAATTCTTTTCGTTGTGTGGGTAAACAAGTTTCTTTGTCTTTCAACATTTTCACTGAACATTTTCTTTATAAATCTTTGCATTTAAACTTCTACATAGACATCTCTTTTTTGGTGGTACTGCGCATGGTCATGGTTTTTTTTTTTTTTTTTTTTTTTTTTGGGGGGGGGGGGGGGGGTCCTTACGATGCTTTCTGCCATGCCGTATTGTCAACGTAGCATATAAACTACGGGTCACTTGCTGATTTTAATTATTACAAATTTTCATTCATAACACTTTTGCCATCTATTTATCGTATATTAACTGCATTGCTTCCCTTACTTACAAAGTCACGCTTCGCCACTGAGAAAAATGCAATTATTGGCTAAAAATATTCCCGAAAAAATACCTTTTTTGTGTTTAGGTCTGTCTACAGACCAACAGACCGAATTAATGAATTATAAATAACAATTCATTTTTTTCCACTTGAAAATTGTTCATATATGAGCTTGACTACTACATGCTCTTCGGGAGTTAAAAGATTTCATATTTAATCTCTAACTACCAAGATTTACGTTACTTACCTATGAAAAGAAACTAAAATACCTATGAAAACTAACTAAAATGCCTATGAAAAGTAACTAAGAATACAAGTGCCTAATTAGTCTGCCAGTGGAAATCTCGGAAATAGCACGAACACGAATCCTCTCGAGAACTCAGAACGAGAACTGCGAAGCGAAGTGACGAATCCCAAGTAACAATTAATGTAAGGTTCCTGTGGATTGTGATTTCGCCACATAACTAATTTGAGCATACAGATACAGGTGTTCGTTCTTGTCACAAACAGTGACTTTGTCACCGTTACTGGTCACAGTTACTATTTTGGAATATCACGGTTGGAACATTACTGAAAAGTCACTGTTCAATACATCCCTACTACACTGTAGTAGGTGCAGCCATTCATTAGCTAAATTCCAACCTTTCACATTATTTAGACCAGATTAGCAGAACATAAAGCTGCAATTAAACATTTGACAAAAACAGGTTTGGACAGACATGTTCAGAATGTAGGACATAAAATGCTTTGGGACACTGTAGAAGTTCTGACACATCAACAGCACTTTTTCAAGAGAAAATTGTCGGGACTGGAAATTGAGAGAAGAGGAGGTACAACACATTAAATGATGTGAAAGGTTGGAATTTAGCTAATGAATGGCAACAATTAGTGTAGTCCTGGGGAAGGGTAGGGATGCTATCTGAAAATTCGACTGTAAGTAATTTCCCGTTATTCCCGAGTAAAACCCATAAATTACATACTATAGAATGTTTGTCATTTTTATTTGAAATTTTAAGCAAATAATTTACGATGCTAAACTAATCTTTTAAAGGGAAATCTATAAAAGGAGTGTGCCATCATTCAGAAATTTCTTACTTTTCTTTATTGAGTTCAGCAGCTCCGAAGAATTAACTACAGAATGAGTCTGTAATATGTCCCTAATTTAAGACCACTGTTTATTTGTGGAGAAAGAACCAGTGTTATATGAACACACCAAACATCAGCACTTAAATGCATGCATAGCAGTACAAGTTAATTACCTAAATCACTTTTTGATCTAAATGGCTAGGCAAATGTGTACAAAGAGAAATTTTGTGTTTAAATTTCTTGTGGCACAATTTATACTAATAACATTACTCACCTCTATGAGCAAATTATTTGAACTAACTTTTGGTGAAAATTTCTTGAAACAGATTTGACACTCATGATGTCTCTGTGTGGTGTGCTCTGAAAAGTGACTCATGAGAATTTGGAACACACTTCCCACACATTAACTTTCATCTGCATGCTTCAGTACATGCTGAGAAAGGTTACTTTTCTTTGCAAATTTCTTGTGGCATACTTCGCACTCGTGCGGTCTCACACCTGTATGAGTGATCAAATGCTTTTCGAGATTACTTTTCAGTGCAAATTTCTTGTGACACAATTTGCACTCGTGTGGCGTTTCACCTGTATGAGTAAGCAAATGCTTTTGAAGATTACCTTTTAATGCAAATTTTTTATGGCAAATTTCACACTCATGAGGTTTCTCCCCTGTGTGAATGAGCATATGACCTGATAGGTGGCTCTTTCGTGAGAACGTTTTGCAACACACTTTGCATTCATACAATCTTACATCTGTATGAGTAAGCATATGCTGAGAGAGGTTGTTCTTATGTGCAAATTTCCTGTGGCATATTTTGCATTCATATGGTTTTTCGGAACTTGTGTGAGTGAGCAAATGATTTTTAAGATGGCTTTTCCATAAAAATCTCTTATGGCACATTTTACACTCATGTGGTCTTTCACTTGTATGAGTGAACACATGCCTTTTCAAACCATTTTTGTGAACAAATTTCTTATGGCACAATTCACACTCATGAGATCTTTCTCCTGTATGCATGAGTATGTGCTCTGAAAGGTGACCATTTTGTGTGAATTTCTTGAGACATATTTCACACTCATAAATTCTCTCACCTATGTGAGTACGCATGTGCTTTTTATGCTCACTTTTGGAAGAAAAATTTTCTTGACATACTTGGCACTCCTGAAATATTGAAGTATCTGTATGAGTGAGCATATGCTTTACAAGCTTGTTTTGTAGAGCAAATTTCTTGTTGCAGATTTGACACTCGTGATATTTTTTACCTGCGGAAGTGAGAACATTCCGTGATGGACTACCTTTCTCAGTTGTTTTCACAGAGGTTATTTCTTGCTCATCAGGTTTCACAATCTTTACAGAATGTGTCACAACAGCCTGGTCCCTGAGATTTGACATGTTTAACAAAAGACAAGTCTTTTCTGTAAGAAAGACTTTGAAACAAATGGTTGTCTTATTTTATTACAACAGCAGTGTTAATATATTTCCATTTCTGTCAACATGTATGTAACTTTAAATTCTGACATTCAATGAACCAACTACAAAATGTTAGCCACCAGAAATGAGATAAAGGTGCAGTTCTTTTGCACTCAGTATATCCTGTCACTCTGTCTCATCACTCCAAATCTTTTGCATGACTTTTTTGTAGTTCATCTGCAGGACCAGGACTACTTCTAAAATTAACTGTCAAAATACGGTTAGGCGAAGACTTTATCGATATGTTGGAACTGAAATCAAGTAATTTTTCGTTTTCGTTCTCTAAAGAACTAAACATTTAATATACCTTGACGAATTTTGTAGTTAGCTGGTTTTATTCATAAACGACATCTACTTCTCGGCGCTCTTCGGCCAAGCCTGGCCCTTGCGCCACTAAAATCAATTAACTAACATCTACTTCTCAATTCGAACTAGCACAAAAAGAAATAGTAATAACACCCGGGGGAAAAAAAATTGTTTAAATCAAAAAGTGATGCATTCCTATTCAAAGAGCAAAATCGAAAAGAGATTGCCTAACAGCTAGGGTAAATGCTTCTTTTTTTTTTTTTTTCGTTGGAGGTTTAACGACCACCGTGAGCAACTCAATGGGCTATAAGCAGTCGCCCGTCCCTAAATTAGGGTCACTGGTTCCAGGGAAGGGAGAGAGACAGTGCCGTAAGACAAACACAACATCCATGCCTGACGGGATTCAAACCCGGACCCATTACGGACGAATGATCAGAGGCCAGCGCTTTAGACCACTGCGCCACCGGGGAGGCAGGTAAATACTTCAGCCATCAACTCTTTTCAAATTATCGGTACAGAACACAATTTCTTCTTTTCATTTTTAGGTTCGCTATCATATCTTCATGGTACATTCTAGTTTCACAGTGTACGATTTAAATTTAAATAATATATTAAGCATCACATTAAAATATCAGGCAAGTCGATCTGGCAAATCGATAACAAACAACACCTATCATTTTCTCCTACCTACTTGAGTTGTATTGACTTGATAACCTATCTACCCAAGGCTCCACGGTGTTACAATAATAGTTTTTTCCGGTTTAAATGGTCATGCTGTCTGTTATTGTCATCACTTACTTTTTTTTTTTTTTTTTGATTGGAGGTTTAACGACCACCGTGAGCAACTCAATGGGCTATAAGCAGTCGCCCGTCCCTAATTTAGAGTCACTGGTTCCAGGGAAGGGAGAGAGCTAGTGACGTAAGACAAACACAACATCCATGCCTCACCGGGATTCGAACCCGGACCCCGTTCGGACGAATGATCAGAGGCCATCGCTTAGACCACTGTGCCACCGGGGCGGCCCACTTACTTTTTCTTCATGTTTTGTTACTTAAAAGTACGGTGTATGATACTCAGAAGGTACAACACAATAGACAAATATCGCTTGTTAATATGACTTACCATTAGACGGCGCATCCAACATGTGGACAAAGCACCATCCATGTCTCATTCGGGACTCGAACCCGTACCCACTAATACGAATGGTCAGTGGCCAGCACTAGGACACTGAAATACTGGCGCCTCTGATCATTCGTCCGTAAGGGGTCCGGGTTCGAATCCCGGTCAGGCATGGATGTTGTGTTTGTCTTACGGCACTGGCTCTCTCCCTTCCCTGGACCAGTGACCCTAAATTGGGGACGGGCGACTGCTTATAGCCCATTGAGTTGCTCACGGTGGTCGTTAAACCTCCAATCAAAAAAAAAAAAAAAAAGAAATACTCGCGCGGTCAAATTTCGACTGTACTTGATCTAAGTTTCTCCAAAAACTTTGGCAAAATGAAAAATTTGCCATGCAATCAGCTTGCTGTGCAGCTTGATTTAAATTTGGCACATATACAAGGTAAAGCATTTCACTTTTGCTAATATGTTCTGGCCATCATAATTGTACTTTGTCAATACAAATTACCAACATTCTACAAGATATATCCTTTTAAGACGATACATTTTCATATGTAATATCACACTTATTGAAGCAATGCAGTTTGGTGACAAAAATATTTGCATATTTATTTTGAGTACGTATACGTTCCCAAATGAACTGCCGATTTGGGGATGCTACGCCCTTTTGTCGTCAAATCAGTGTTCCAATATCTGGTCACCTTACTGATGACTCCACATAACCTTATGGTTCCCTATAGAAGGAAGAGGCAGAAGTACTCGTTTTTTAGGACTGCTATTTTTCTTGGAAGTGAAAAATAAAAACCTAAAACGCTTCGGAAACATGTACTTTTATGCTTATTATGTGGGATGTCATCAATTATAGCGACATATACACGTTTGATGATTGTATAGTTCAGTATGCAAGCATTGTATTTCATGTTTCTACTGTTGTAGGGTATCACCTGACTATCATACACCGTGGCTCAAGGAATCGAAAGAGTTTCAGCTAATAGTCGTAAAAGAATGCTAGGGCCTGGAGAGAAAGAGCGATAATACAGAGCTATTTCCTCAGTGTTCACCCTACTCAGAGGTACTTCCGGTAAGAAGATCCGCGAAGAAGCGTTGCGTACACAAATTCTTACTTCATCGAAAGTCCTGATGTTTCTCTGATCCAGCCACGTCATTACGTAAGTGACAAAATTTCAGTATCATTAATATTGTTTTCCTTTCCCTCTATTTTAAAATATCTGAATATTTGGAAATTTGCTTAGCCATTTCAGAAAATATGCTTTCAAACCAGTGTGGTGTGCAAGGGTGGTAGCAGTGGGAATCGGACCTGGGTCATGTACACCCACTTCTGTCCCATGTGAAATGAAATTTGTGGATTTTTACGCTGGCTTAAAATTCACATCCATTTCTTCCCTGTTAAGTTCTTGAAATAATCCTAGTAACTCTTGATGACTTTTTTTTTTTCATTTCATCACATTAATTGTGGTTTCAAAGTGACCTCCATTTTTTAAAATTTCTCCAAATTCCATTGATTGTGTCATTTCTGCTAGATGCATGTTTGAATTAATGAGATATGTAGAACCCTCCTAACATTTTCTTAGATATCAGATGTGACAATGTGACCTTTTTTTTTTATATATATATACATATCTGCAAGCAACACGGTTTAAACAAAACGGACGTGACTGCATAAAATCAAAATAATCAAAAAATAAAATTATAGGGCATCCTTTCTTCCGAATAAAAAAAATGTAGGTTTATCAGCATGGAGTCAGAACTGAAGCATTCTTTAGTAGTCTCCCAAGAATTTATTTTAAAGGAAGTGGAAGCAGAAATCGATACTTCTGCACACATTCCAGATACAAGTGGAGGTCTTTGGCGATGTGAAATATGCTCCCAGAAATTCACAGAAAAGTCCATCTTTGAAAAACATACACAAATTCATACAAGTGAAATATCTTTCCAGTGTAATGTGTGTCTCAAGGAATTCACACAGGGAAGTAGTCTCTTAAGGCATGTAAAGATCCATGCAGGGGAAAAACCTGATGATTCTGATTCAAGTTCGAAGCTGTTCAGTGAAGAGTTCAATCTCTTGAGGCATGGGCTTCTTCACTCTGATGATAAATCTTACCAGTGTGTTAAATGCTTGAAGAACTTTGGAGAAAAAGATCAAGGGTCAAGTCATATGCTTCTTCTTGCAGATGGAAAATGCTCCCTGTGTGATGTATGTTCAAAGGAATTCACTGAGAATGCTGGCCTTTTAAAGCATATACCCCTTCACACAGGTGAAAGGCCTTACTGGTGTAATAAACAATTTGCAGGGACTGCTGATTTTTCAAAACATATGCTTACTCACACAGCTGTAAAGTCTCATCAATGTGAAATATGCTGCAAGCAATTTGTACACAAAGCTAATCTTTCTGAGCATATGCTTCTCCACACAGGTGGAAAGCTTCACCAGTGTGATGTGTGTTCTAAACAATTTGTATACAAATCTAATCTTTCACAGCATGTGCTTATTCACACAGGTGAAAAACCCCATCAATGTGATGTATGTTTCAAACAATTTGTACGTAAAGCCAATCTTTCACAGCATGTGCTTATTCACACAGGTGAGAAACCTCATCAATGTGATGTATGTTTCAAACGATTTATGCACAAATCTAACCTTTCCCAGCATATGCTTGTTCACACAGGTGGAAAGCTTCACCAGTGTGATGTATGTTTCAAACAGTTTGTACACAAAGCTAATCTTTCACAGCATATGCTTATTCATACAGGTGAAAAGCCTCACCAATGTACTATATGCTCCAAACAATTTGCTCGGAAAGGTGTTCTTTCTAGGCACATGCTCCTCCACACAGGCGAAAAGCCCTACCAATGTGTCGTATGCTCCAAACAGTTTGCCCAGAAAAGTTTTCTTTCAAAGCATATGCTTCTTCACACCACTGACAAGTCTCACCAGTGTGCTGTATGCTCAAAAGGATTTGCTTGGAAAAGTAACCTTTTAGAGCATATGCTTGTTCACACAGGTGAAAAACCTCACCAATGCATGGTATGCTCCAAACAGTTTGCTCATAAAAGGGCTCTTGCTAGACATATGCACATTCACACAAGTGGGAAACCTCATCAGTGTATTGTTTGCTCCAAACAATTTGCTGAAAAAAGTGCTCTTTCTAGGCATATGTTTATTCACTCAGGTGAAAAACCTCACCAATGTGTTGTATGCTCCAAACAATTTGCTCAGAAAAGTAAACTCTCAGAGCATATGTTCCTTCACACAGGTGAAAAACCTCATCAATGTGATGTATGCTCAAAAAATTTGCTCAGAAAAATCAACTTTCACAGCATATGTTCCTTCACACGGGAGAGAAACCTCACATATGTGTTGTATGCTCCAAACAATTTGCTCAGAAAGGTGTACTGTCAAGGCATATGCTCCTTCACACGGGTGAAAAGCCTCACCAGTGTGATATATGTTCCAAACAATTTGCACGGAAAAGTGTACTTTCAAGGCATGTGCTCCTTCACACAGGTGAAAAGCCTCATCAGTGTAATATATGCTGCAAGCAGTTTGCTGGGAAAACTAATCTTTCACAGCATATGCTTATTCACACAGGTGAAAAGCCTCACCAATGTGATGTATGCTCCAAACAATTTGCTCTGAAATATTATCTTTCAAGGCACATGCTGATTCATACAAATGAATAACTAACAGTGTTATATGTGCTTGAAAGTTCATCATTCAGTTATTGGACAAAATATTTCTGGTGAATTGTTTTATTATTAGTTATAATGAGAGTAGCAGAATGTAGATGTACACGTGTACGCGGTACGCAGATAGTTTCCAAATTATTAGCAGGTTTTGCAGACAGTTTTTGCTTGTAGATTAAAAAAAAAAAGTTATTTATAGCATTTAAAACACTTACTCAAGGCTTTACTCAGATTCATTTTCTATTTTAAATTGAACTTTCAATTATTTTTCACATCTTCTGAGTTCTTTTGTTTTTCCAGACATTTCTAGCCTCTAGATTTTATCAAGGCCTGTTCTCAATGTATAAGAACTGTATCAAAAGTTTTGTTTGCACAGAAAGAATTCAAATTTTATTGCCAGGTTCCTCTTGCAGTTGCCTGTTATTAAATTAAAATCTTTTCCTTATGCGTTTTGTAAGTTTACTATTTTTAAATAAATTGTTGAAAATGCTGTTTATAATTTTTGAGGTTCATGGTCCAATATTTTACCATAAAGGTCCATTTCACACACATTGCTGCACATTCAATTGTAATATATTTATTTTGTCCTAATTAGAATCTGTAATGTTCTAATAATTATTTTTTTATTAATTTTTCTTTAAATTATCTTATTGTATTGTTATCGTGATTCGCCGGTTTGCAACAAAATTTCTGTTTCAATGGTTGTACACAACCATTGAAGCAGAAATGCATTTTATTTTATATAAAAATAAAATGCAGATATATTTTATTTTTATATTACTCTGGTTATAATATTTACCTTCGTAATATAAATGAGCTTTTCATGGATCAGGTTCTTATTAGCCAAATCTGGTAGTTGTGCTGTAAATTAAGAGTGGTGAGCTGTTTTGGAGGGGGGGGGGGGACACTTCTGGTTACCAGCTCTTCAGGTAGTTCTGCATATCAATGCACTTTGTTTACTTAAGTTCTATGCACATCCACCATTAGTGGGCAAAGAAACAAAGCTGCTCCTGGTGACACAATGGTAAGTACTGGCTCATGAGCATTCATCGGAGAAGGGTTTAGGTTTATATTCCGGTGAGGCATGGATGTTTTGCTTTTCTTATGCACTGGCTCTCTCTCTCTTCCCTGGAACCAGTTGCCCTAAATTAGGGATGGGTGACTGCTTATAACCCATTGAGTTGCTCATGGTGGTCATTAAACATTAAATAAAGAAAAAACCTCTGTACAGCTGCATCTTATACTGAATATTTGTTAGAATAATATTCATTTAAATGCTGTAATAACACAGATTTTTTTGTATAATAAAAAAATTAGCTTTTTGAAGAAAATGTAGAATAGTGTTAATAAAAAAATTAGCTTTTTGAAGAAAATGTAGAATAGTGTTAGAACAGTCATTTTTTCCTTCAATTAATTCTTAGAATTAGCTTAAAAGTTTGTGTAATTTTTTAATGAGAGGTACTAGGGCAGAAATATGTAAATAATTTAATAAATAAGCCAAACAGATTTTGGTTGGTTAATTCTTTTCTTTAAAAACATATGTATTATTTGGTCATTTTATAGTACTTGTATTATCATTGAAAGAAGCAAAAGCTGTGAGAATCCCTATTTATACATCAAAAAGTTGGCTTACAGGGTATGGATTTTTTTTTTAAATTTTATTTTAGCTTTTCAAGGGTCAGGTTCTTGGAAAGGTCATGGTAATGAATTTTTTTTTTTTTTTTTTTTTTTTTAGTTTTTCTGGGTAATGCACTTTTTTTCTCTCTTTTTTTTTTTTTTTTTTTTTTAGCTTTTCAAGAGTCTGACTCTTGAAAAGGTCATGGCAGTGGATGCTTTTTTTTTTTTTTTTTTTTTAAGCTTTTCTGCATAATTTTTTTGTTTAAGCTTTTCAAGAGTCAGGCTCTTGGAAAGGTCATGGTAATGGATTTTTTTTTTCTTAGTTTTTAAAGAGTCAGGGTCTTGGAAAAGTCATGGTAATGGATTTTTTTGTTTTTTTAAGAGTCAGTTCCTTGGATAGGTCATGGTAATAGATTTTTTTTTTCTTAGCTTTTAAGGAGTCAGGGTCTTGGAAAAGTCATCGTAATGGAATTTTTTTGTTTTTTAAGAGTCAGTTCCTTGGAAAGGTCATGGTAATAAAAAAATTTCAGCTTTTCAAGAGTTAGGCTCTTGTAAAGGTCATGGTAATGGATTTCTTTTTCTTCAGCTTTTCAAGAGTCAGGTTCTTGGAAAGGTCATGGTAATGGATTTTTTTTTTAGCTTTCCTGGGTAATGAATTTTTCTTAGATTTTCAAGGGGGCTCTTGAAAAGGTCATGGTAATGGATTTTTTTTTTTTTTTTTTTTTTAGCTTTTCAAGAGTCAGGTTCTTGTAAAGGTCATGGTAATAGATTTTCTTTCTAGCTTTTCTTAATTTTTTTTTTTTTAGCTTTTGAAGAGTCAGGCTGTAGAAAAGGTCATGGTAATGGATTTTTTTTTTTTTTTTTTTTTTAGCTTTTGAAGAGTCAGGCTCTTGGAAAGGTCATGGTAATGAATGTTTTGTATTTAGGTTTTCAAAAGTCAAGTTCTTGGAAAGATCATGGTATTGGATTTTTGTTTTTATTTAGCATTTCAAATGTCAGGCTCTTTTTTAAGGATCATGCTCACAAATAAGGTTGAGTGCTCACACACTAAGATCAAACAACCTGAGGACAGGCCGAGCTGGTTCCGAAATACATCGCTGAAGGAGAATTTCTCCTGACTGCGTTTTTTGTGAAGTACTTGGGGGTAGACTTCGACAGTTTTTTATGTTCACGGTTTTTACGTTTTTATATTTCGCTGCATTTTGTTTTCTCTGTATGTTTTAAAGTGGTTCTTTCTGTCTCTGTTGTAACACTGATACTGTGATACTGGTGCAGGCTCGTCATTTTCTACGCATGACTTCATCCATTTGAATGAACTTCTTGGATGTTTCATGAATCCGTCATTTCTTTCATGAGCAGAACCACCGCATCTCCAGTTGGACGTCTTCGTGTTGTGGTCTCAATTTTTAAACATTTTTTACCGTTTGGAAGATCTGCTTGCAGGAATGGATGAGACCTAGAAATTGTTAATCTCCGTGGTAATTATTTACTTTTTAATTATCTTCATGACGAATTTTAGGTTTTCTTTTTTGCATTGAAGGTATCCGAAAAAGATAAATTGTTGACATTGTATGTATATAAGAGGAAGAGATGTTGCACACTTTTAATGACATTTGGCTTTCTCAATTATGAAAGGAAATTTCTAGGGCAGGGCGTGAGAACTATTTTTTAACAATGGAAATACGATAAGAATATGCATATTTTGGGCAGATCATAAAATATATTGTGGTAGGGTAAAAGAGGTTGCAGTGATGTCATTTGAGCTTGCTATAGAAAAAATGGTTATATCGACGTAGTCAAAATAAATATAAAATTTGAGTTTTATATCGATAAGGTTAGGTTTTTTAAAATAAAACACTTTACTCACATTATAAACGAGATCAAACCGTATTGATTTTGTGATCTCTACATTAGTGTGAATTCCAGAAGAAGTGATTCTAAGGACGTATCCTTAAATGTAGGCTTAGTACAGTAATACGTGGATGAAATATTTTAATATCGGCGATGAATAATAGATCATCTTGCAAATTCTCTTTCTCATGTTATACTGTATATAATAAGACAACAGGGGTAAGCTTATATGCGCCGACCTGTTGGAGCAGGGCTCTAAGCGATGTCCACTATCGTACGTCCGGAAGGGGTCCGGGTTTGAATCCCGTGAGGCATGGATGTTGTGCTTGTCTTATGGCACTGGCTCTCTCCCTTCTCTAGAACTAGTGGCCCTAAATTAGGGGCGGGCGACTGCTTATAGCTCATTGAGTTGCTCACGGTGGTCGTTAAACCTCCAATCAAAAAAAAATAGTTCATTTCTGTTGCAGTTTTTTATTTTTAATTGGAGGTTTAACGACCACCATGAGCAACTCAATAGGCTATAAGCAGTCGCCCGCCCCTAATTTAGGGTCACTGGTTCCAGGGAAGGGAGAGAGCCAGTGCCGTAAAACCAGTGGTGACCCTATCCCTTGCGGAGCCCCGGGTGATGGATTTTCACTGGGTCCTTAGCAATCGCAATAACCCGAAACTATTGCAATAGCCTCTTATATACGGTATATACAGTGACGGAAAAAAATCCCAATACCACGAAAAAATAGTTGTAGAGGAATGAAATGGCGGCAATACATTTGTATAGGTAACATATTTAATCAATTAAAGTTCCAAGATCACATCTTATTTTAGGCGCGAGAAGAGCCATTTTAAATGTGAAATGCTGGTACATTAATAACTGGTGTGATCGCCAGAATGTTGAATACAAGCACGCAAACGTTCATGCATTGTGTCGTACAGGTGCTGGATGTCAGTTTGTGGGATGGAGTTCCATGCCTGTTGCCGTTGGTGAATACAGGGACGGTTAATGCTGGTTGGGGGTGACGCTGGAGTTGTCGTCCAATGATGTCCCATACGTGCTCGATTGGTGAAAGATCTGATGATCTAGCAGGCCATGGCAACATGTCGACACTCTGTAGAGCATGTTGGGTTACAACAGCGGTATGCGGGTGAGCGTTATCCTGTTGGAAAACACCCCTGGAATGCTGTTCATGAATGGCAGCACAACAGGTTGAATCACCAGACCGACGTACAACTGTACCGTCAAGGTGCGTGGGATAACCACGAGAGTGCTCCTGCTGTCATAGGAAATTGCTCACCAGACCATAACTCCAGGTGTAGGTCCAGTGTGTCTCGGCCGCAGACAGGTTGGTTGCAGGCGCTCACCTGGCCTCCTTCTAACCAACACACGGCCATCACTGGCACACAGGCAGAACCGGCTTTAATCAGAAAACACAACAGATCTCCACTCCGTCCTCCAATGAGCTCTAGCTTGACACCACTGACGTCGAAAACGGCAGTGGTTTGGAGTAAGTGGAATGCACGCTACAGGGCGTCTGGCTCGAAGCTGTCCTTCAAGTAACCGATTTGTAACAGTTCGTTGTGTCACTGTGGTGGCAACTGCAGCTCGAATTGCTACCGCAGACGCGGTACGATGCGCCACGGCCACACGCCGTACACGGCGGTCTTCCCTCTCAGTAGTGCCACGTGGCCGGCCGGAACCCGGTCTTCTTGAGGCAGTACCTTCCCTTGACCACCGCTGCCAACAATCATGCTCAGTGGCTACATTCCTGCCAAGTCGTTCTGCAATATTGCGGAAAGAAAATCCACCTTCTCGTAGCCCTATTACACGACCTCGTTCAAACTCCGTGAGCTGTTGATAATGGCTTCTTCGTCTTCTTAAAGGCGTTGTTGACTAACACCAACACCCTACGTCGAATCTCAACGATAACTAACGCTCACGAACGTTACAGCGCGTATTTACATCAAACCTGCTTTGCATGTTCAGAGGGGCGCTACTAGCGCCACACGTGTGCGCCGAGCGCGAAATTTGCATAGACATCATTTTACAGATGTACTCTCACCGCCTACCAACTGTCGCTTATCTAACACACTGTCGCTTATCTAACCTTCATGGTGTTTGGGATTTTTTTCCGTCAGTGTATATGCAGCATGACGTAGGGGGTCGTAAGGGAATAAAGCACACGGGCGGTGCACGCAAAGCAATTCGGTGAAAGCTATTGCACGGTGTGCATCGGTTTGAACGACGTCAAGTTGCTGCTACCGTGTGATATGGCTAACAGGCAATCCAGTAGACGACATCTGGAGGACTTTACCCGAGGTCGCGTCATTGGGAAGTTGGAAGAAAGTCGAAGTGTGACTAGTGTGTCCGAGGAGTTCTTCGGGATCGCTTGCAGCATCGTTTCACGAGCTTGGAGGGCATTTCAAACAACAGGAACAGCTGTCCAAGAGTTTAGCAGTGGTCGTCCACGAGCAACCACGGCAGCGGACGACCGGTATATTGTCCTACAGGAGAGAAGAGACAGACGGCAGACAGCGGGAGAAACCGCAAGGCACATGCAACAAAGAACTGGACGTCCGTTATCGCGTTTTAACGTGGCCAGGAGGCTGTACGAAGGTGATCTATTTGCACGACGACCAGTACGGTGTGTTCCATTAACGCCTGCTCATCGGAGACTGCGGTTTCTGTGGTGCCAGGAACACAAGAACTGGACACATCAGCAATGGGGTCGAGTTCTCTTTACTGATGAGAGCCGATTTATTCTGACGAGCGGTTCTGGACGTATACACATCTGGAGAGAGCAGGAAACACGCAATCACACCTCCAACATCATCGAAAGGGACCGGTTTGGAGGTGGCGGAGTTCTCGTTTGAGGCGGTATCATGCTTGGTAGCCGTACTGATCTCCACATCTTCTAAGGAGGTTCAGTCACTGGTGTCCGTTATTGTACCGAGGTTCACCTGCCTCACGTGCGTCTGTTTAGAGGAGCTGTGGGTCCTGAGTTCCTCTTCATGGAAGACAACGCTACACCTCATCGTACAGTGGCTGCCGCAGAGCCGTTGGATAGTGAAGATATTCAACGCATGGATCGGCCCGCAAGGTCCCCAGACCTAAATCCAATTGAACACGTGTGGGACCTACTCGGGAGACGCTCGGCAGCATGTCACCAGCCGATTGGCGCTACAAGAGGAATGGGCCGCGAGGCCTCCACAGCTCCTTGACAACCTCATCCTCAGCACGGACAGACTTTGTAAATCCTGCAACGCAGTCATTGGTGATTATATCCCTACTAAAGTCTAGATTTTTCTTGGCAGCCGCCTGTCACATGGGAGTTTCTGTTTTCTGTCCAGTTGTGCTCGAAGCTACCTTTTCAATAAAGTGCCTTTGTATCCTTTGGATTCTTTTTTTGGATGGTTTTGCTCACTTATCCCATATTCTTACATCTTGGGGATCTTATGATATGATTTGAGTCGATGTGGAGCACTTCTGCACAACTTTACATTCGAAAAACCGTCTCGTCCTTAATTTTTGCACACTAGTGTCTTACGAGCCTAGTTCTGGTAGTTATAAAACAAAAGACGAAAGTTCCAGTACACATCGTGTGGAACAAAATGAAAGGACAATTATTCACACTAAACTCGAACGTGGCAAGCTCATAAGACAAACAAAATGTATTGACATAACCAACCTTAAAAAACACCATAATACCTTTAAGTTGGAACTGAAGAACAGATTCTCTGCTTTGGAAGGCTTAACATCGGAAGAAGTGGATATTGCTGAAGTTAACGGAAAAGTAACCATAGCTCTTATGGAAACAGCAACAAAATTAGCTTTGTCCAAGAACAAGTTGCATGTGAACAAATTATCAGGAAAAACCAATATGTTGATGTGAAAACGAAGAGAGATGAGGACAACTAAAGAAGATGGGACTTCCAAAGTGGAATATATAGAGCTATGCAAGACAGTACGAAAAAGTGTCACTGAAGACGCAAGGAAATTCAACTGTAAACTAGTAAGGAAAGCAATTGAAAACAACCAAAGCCTAAAGATAGCAAAGGGACATCTCAGTAAGGGAAGAAAACATATTATGGCACTGAGAAAAGAAGTTGGTTCTGTAACAAGAAATAGAGGCGAAATTTTGACAAGAGTGAAAGATTTCTACTCCAAGTTATGTGAGAGGTATGATACATGTACTCCAGACATCATGAAAGGTACCAATACCAGAGTTCTTCCAGTCCTCCCAGCAGAAGTTGCACATGCAATCAAGAACATGAAGCGGGGAAAAGCTCCAGGAGAAGATGGAATTACTGTAGACATCATACAACAAGCACGTGGAGAAATCGAAACAGTACTCGCCCAAATTTTCACTCGATGCCTTAATGAAGGGAAGATTCCTGAGGATTGGAACAACGCTATAATGATCCTGCTACATAAAAAAGGGGACATTGAGGATCTCAGGAACTACAGACCTATCAGCCTCCTATCAGTGGTTTATAAAATATTCACTAAAGTTCTTTCACACCGCTTGAAGGTGACACTGGACATGGCTCAAACCGAGAGAACAAGCTGGATTCAGGAATGGCTACAGCACAATAGATCATATCCACGTACTGAGGGAACTAATTCAAAGAGCGAGGGAATATGAACTTCCATTGTGCATGGCCTTTATCTATTATGAAAAAGTCTTTGATTCGGTGAAACCATCAGCAGTTACAATGGCTCTGAAATCCTGCGGTATTGAAGATGCATACATTAATATTATTAATAACATCTATGAAAATGCAAGTGGAAAGATTCGGCTATTTGAAAATACAACACACATAAAATTGGAAAGGGAGTGAAACAAGGTGACACCATATCTCCGAAGCTCTTTAACGCCACATTGGAAAATGTTTTTCAATCACTGAACTGGGAAAACAAAGGGATAAAGATTAATGGAGATTATCTAACCCACCTTCGTTTTGCTGATGACGTAGTCATTTTTGCAACTACCCCATCAGAGCTGCAGGGTATGATCCAAGAACTTGCTGAGAAGAGTAAAGAAGTGGGAATTAAAAATGAACTTTCAGAAGACAAAAGTGATGTACAATGCTTTTACAAGAAATGAAGATTTATCGATTGATGGAGAAAAGCTGGAGATAACAGACACGTACGTTTATCTTGGGCAGCAGATATCAAGTGAGGGTCACATTGATGAAGAAATTAATCGGCGTACAAAACTTGCCTGGAGAGCTTTTGGAAGAAACAGCATAAATTTCAAGAGCAATATGCCATTATGTCTTAAAACAAAAGTGTTTGATCAATGCATCCTTCCAGTGCTTACGTGTATGAGGCAGAGACGTGGACCTTAACTAAAAGAGACATACAAAGGCTGCAGACAACTCAAAACAGCATGGAGAGGTGCATGCTTGGTATAACCAGGAGAGATAAGAAGAGGAACTCGTGGATCTGAAAAATGACGAGAGTGGAAGACATCATGATCAGAGTTAAATCCCTGAAATGGCAATGGGCTGGACATGCTGCCAGAAGGACAGACCATCGATGGACAGCCGAAATTTTAGATTGGATTCCAAGGGACAGGAACCAGACCCAGAAGAAGACCACATGGGAGATGGGTGGATGAAATTCTAAAGTATGCGGGAGTGGCATGGAGGAGACTGGCACAAGACAGACCGTTGTGGAGGAAACTTGGGGAGACCTTCGTCCAGCAGTGGATTGATAATGGTTGACAATGATGATATTCGAAAACATGGCGCCATACCCCATCAGTGGGCCCGTAATATTATGGATCTCGATTATCTTGCATTATCATTTGTCAACGTAATATTACGTACCTGGATGCTAAGTGGTTAGATCTGGCTATATTATTTTCTGAAATACTGTATATGCGCAAGCCCTACCGTACCGGACACTAGTCTATCTCCTAAGTAGTCTTTCGGTCCGTTCTTTTTTTTTTTTTTTGATTGGAGGTTTAACGACCACCGTGAGCAACTCAATGGGCTATAAGCAGTCGCGCATCCCTAATTTAGGGTCACTGGTTCCAGGGAAGGGAGAGAGCCAGTGCCGTAAAACAAGCACAAACATCCATGCCTCACCGGGATTCGAACCCGGACCCCGTTCGGACGAATGATCAGAGGCCATCGCTTAGACCACTGCGCCACCGGGCGGCAATCGGTCCGTTCTGCCTGCTCGTTCCGCTGTTATGCTAATTTCTCTTCTACGTCCTTAATTTTTGCACACCAGTGTATTACGTTTCACGTACGTTTGTTGTATGGAATCGAGCTACTTGTACCTTGCAAAGAACAATAGCGTTTTTTCACCGTTTTTTTTTTTTTTTTTAAATTTTCCTTGGGATCTTGTGTGGTTAAAAATAATATTTATAGCACTGCGGGGAAAACTTCGAAAATTAAAAGTTTTTTTCTCAGCAACTGCTCTTAAGAATAAACAAATGGCCACAATAAAATGATTTTTGACGTTATTTAGAGTGTGAAATACAAATTTCATGCAACTAGGTCACGCAGTTTGCGAGCAACTGAAGCCGAAATATATTTTGCACGTAAGACAAGCAAGGTTTCCTTTCAGTTATTTTATACAGTATCTCCCAAAAAATTACGATAATGATTTTTTCTTTAATCGTAAGTTCTAAGGTGCAATGTCTAATTTATCCCCCATTGAAAAAAAATAATACGCAGTATTATATCAACGTAAAATTCCTTCTTTCGCGCGGGTAAATGAGCTTAATTAACGATTAGCGTTGTTTACATAAGACATGCCGTTTCTTTCGCCGTACAGGCTCTGCGATCAAAATGTCGCCAGCTGATGCCACTCATTTACACAAGAACTTCCAGTCTATGTATCTTAAAAGACTTTGGTCCCCCCCCCAACGTGAAAGTAGTTCACGATAAATTTTATGCGGATTTTTATTGCTATTTCCATCGAAATAAATCTTATCGTAATGGATGGCTTTCTGAAACAAGGCACCTTTTGCACGACAAATAGTTTCACTGCGTTTCCTCCAAAATAAAGCTTGTAGCACCTAAATAGGGCGCCTTTTGCTGTACAAGACGTACACTATACAACTTCATCTCGTGCCCTTGCGAACATAATTTCCTTTTCGGAAGAAGGGCGTTACCTTCAACCGCTTTAATAGCGGTATCCGAATCTCTGGCTGTTTCCCGCACCAAACGCGACCAATTTCACCACGGCATAATTTACAAAATTCTATTAAATGCTACCGAAAAATGAGGCGTCAATCTCCGCCTCTTTGAATTCCCGAACAAAAGTTGGAAATAGCTTCGGATAAAAAAACACGCTAGCTCCGAATAAAAAACCATAGTGCTATTATTTGATATATTTCCTTCCTTCATAAAATATATTTACAAATAAAACTAGTTATTAAGGTGGTTCCACCTAAAATTTCTGCCTCATGTTTCCAATGGTAAAACTTCTTTACATATTTTCTTCGCAATTAATGTATTCCCAAGGCAGAAAATTTGCACATCGATAAAACTAACTTTAAGTTATAGCATTAGATACTTAATTCTTGCTAAAACATTAACATAATTATACTAAAAATCAATCATTTTTCTTTGAGGAGTGTTAACACCTGTTAATAGATGGCGCGACCTGTACATTGATGGCGTCAGTAGACAAACATATGTTGGATTGCTTGATTATGGTTATGTTTTAGCAAGTATTAAGTATCCCATACTATAACTTAAATTTAGTTTTATCGATGTGCAAATTTTCATCCTTGGGAAATACATTAATTGCGAAGAAAATATGTGAAAACATGTTACCATTAGAAACATAAGGCAGAGATTTTAGGTGGAACCACCTTTAAGGCATCAATTATATCAAAATTCTAAAAAATCTGCATAATATTTATTGTGAGCTACTTTCTTTCACGTTTGGTTAGATCAGGTTCTATGTAAAGAAAACGGAAGGATACACCAGAAATCGGGAAAAACTTACAAACGTTCTGATTCAGAAGTCCAGCCCAGAACTCTTGCTGCAGCTACACAAGTTGGTTGAAACATCTCGCATGGTGCTAGTACAGTGGCGTAACGCAAAATCTCTGGGCCCCCCGCCAAATTTTCCTAACAGGCCTCCAACAAAGTAAAAATTAATACAAAAATTGAGGGTAAATATTTAACTTCGCCGTAGTAAAAATATATTTTCCAGATATTGATTCTATGATCACTTATGTATTGCTTTTAATTATGTGAGCTCTTTTTCCGGTAAGTATCCTCCATAAATTTAGTACTCAGGAAAAAAAGTGCAAAATCTTCAAATGACAAATATTCACGATATCAAATCAAGTAAAACAAATACTTCGAGTGTCTGGTTTCGAACTTCCTTTAAAGCTGTTTAATTCCTTAACACCATACTTTTTGAGAAAGAGGAAAAACAAGTGTGTTTACATTTTTCTAGTTTTCAATACTTCAGCGATATTGTTTCTTTTTAGAGTCTTGTCTTATAAATTCAAGAAGCAAGCCTACTTTACAAAATCAAGAAAACTTACGTTACTAAAATCTCGATTCCCTTCTAACGTTCTTCTTAGCGAATATTTCAATCAGTTTCGCTACGTGTAGTTTTCTGGCTGGGTCATTTCCAATGCTTATCATCGCAAGTCCATCAAGCCTACTTTGAGTGTGCAATGACCGAAGGTAGAAACCTCAGGTTCGATCCCAGCAGGTACGAACGCTCGAACCACTAAATATCAGTCGTGCGTCGGCTGGGCACGTTAAGCCGGGGTCTTCCTCCCCCTTTCTACCTCGCTTCCGTGTCACTTTTCTATCGGGCACTCTAGCCCAAAATCTCCTAGGTTCCTATTTTCTAAGGGTTGTTTAAGACCTGGGGTCAGACACTCCCTTCCTAAAATCCTCTACATATGAACTGAACTGATCTGTTCTCTAATCGGCGCTCAGATAAAAGCCTGTGTCAATTGTTCCCTTTAGTACAAAAACTTTTGTATCCAAAAGACAGATAATTTAAAACAATTTTTTTTAGAACAAGTAGAAAACATCTTGTCTAAAATTAAATTGTTAAATAACAAAAAATAGATACGTAGATCTGGACCCCCTAAAATTCACGGGCATCCCGCGACGCGGGGTTTGCGGGGGCTATTTTTACGCCCCTGTGCTAATAGTAACACACAAAGTACAGATGTAGGAAATCTGTTGTATAAGTATAACCGCTTAACAGAAGCAATGCCCGTTCCGTAGCACGTCAAAACATCGCGGACATAACAACGCAAGTCAAAACATCGCGGTGACAAAACATCGCAAGTCATAACATCGCGGACACAAAACATAGCAGGTCAAAACATCGCAAGTCAACATCGCGGGCACAAAACATCGTAGGTCAAAACATCGCGGTGACATAACATCGCAGGTCAAAACATCGCTGTGACAAAACATCGCAAGCCATAACATCGCGAGCCAAAACATTTCAGGATGGGGCATTAATTAAATGGCTTTTTTTTCTTTTCATTTTTTTTTCTTTTCATTTTTTTTTCTTTTGTATTATTCTAAACATTTGATCTTTGGTAGGAAAAATTCGTTCAGACACTGATTTAATTTGCAGAAAACTAGTTAGTATGTGGCACTTATCAAAACATTTCAGGAGGGGGTACTAATTAATCTCTCATCTCATACAAAATTTTCGTAAAATATAGTTTTCAATTTAGAACCACCTAATTTGGTGTACTACCTCATGGTGCTCTAACTTAGACCGTAGACAGCTTTTAAAAGTGGTCGCAGGCCGGGGTAGAGGGCCCCCACCTACATTATTTTCGTTAAATCTAGTTTTCAATTTAGAACCACCAAATTTACTATGCTAACTCATGGTGCTCTAACTTAGACCGTAGAGTGTTTTTGGAACGGGGGGGGGGGGGGGTCCATACGCAATTTCCGTCAAATATACAGTTTTCAATTAGAACCACCAAATTTGGTATACTATCTCATGGTGCTCTAACTTAGACCGTAAAGGGTTTTTGGAACGGGTGGGAGCCTCGGGGTAGAGGGGGCCCCATAGAAAATTTTCGTCGAATCTACAGTTTTCAATTTAGAACCATCAAATTTGATATATACTACCTCATGGTGCTCTAACTTAAACCGTAGACAGTTTTTGGAAGTGGTCGGAGCCCGGGGTCGAGGTGCCCCCATAGAAAATTTTCGTAAAATCTAGAGTTTCCAATTTAGAAACACCAAACTTGATATACTGCCTCATGGTGCTCTAACTTAGACCGTAGATGGTTTTTTGAAAAGGTAGGGGGCCCGGGATCAATGGGGCCCCATATGCAATATTCGTCAAATCTACAGATTTCAATTTAAACCATCAAATATGGTATACTATCTCATGGTGCTCTAACTTACACCGTAGACGGTTTTTAGAAGGGGTCGGGGCCCGGGATCGAGGGCCCCTCATAGAAAATTTTCATAAAATCTACAGTTTTCAATTTAGAACCACCAAATTCGGCATACGATCTCGTGGGGCTCTAACTTAGAGCGTAGACAGTTTTTGGAAGTGGTCGGAGCCCGGGGTCGAGGGCTCCCCATAAAATATTTTCGTAAAATCTACAGTTTTCAATTTAGAATCACCAAATTTGATATACTACCTCATGGTGCTCTACCTTAGACCGTAGATAGTTTTTGGAAAGGTAGTGGGCCGCCCCGGTGGCGCAGTGGTCTAAGAGATGGCCTCTGATCATTCGTCCGAACGGGGTCCGGGTTCGAATCCCGGTGAGGCATGGATGTTGTGTTTGTCTTACGGCACTGGCTCTCTCCCTTCCCTGGAACCAGTGACCCTAAATTAGGGACGGGCGACTGCTTATAGCCCATTGAGTTGCTCACGGCGGTCGTTAAACCTCCAATCAAAAAAAAAGGTAGGGGGCCTGGGGTCAAGGGGCCTCCATACGCAATTTTCGTAAAATCTACAGTTTTCAATTTAGAACCACCAAATTTGGTATACTATCTCATGGGGCTCTAACTTAGACCGGAGAGGGTTTGGGGAACGGGATCGAGGGGGGCCCATAGAAAAAAACGGGGGCTCGGGATCGAGGGGGGCCCATAGAAAAGTTTTGTAAAATCTACAAATTTGAATTTAGAACCACCAAATTTGGTATACTATCTCATGGTGCTCTAACTTAGACCGTAGATGGGTTTTGGAACGGGTTGGACCCCGGGGTAGAGAGGCCCTTATATAAAAATGTCAGCAGTTTACAGTGCTTCTCCAAAATTAAAGTTCAGTTCTCGCTTGCCTTATGTAGAACCTTTTCTCGAAATTGTTTGGAGTTCCCAATTCTACTCTCAAAAACATATGCCAAGAAACGGCGATCTTTAATTATACACCCCTCCCCCGTTGATCTTTTGTGGCCAGTTGCCGTAAACTCGTATGAACCGGCATGAAAATTCCGACAAACAAAAGCGAACTCCTTCCCGTCATTAGGAACTTTGAAAAACTGCCACACATAATTCGCAAACTGGGAAAACTGACACACATTCAAAGTGTTCCTCGGAGGAACAGCAATTTGTGCTCGGTTCCTTAATGAAAAGCATGTGGCAGTTTTCCAAGTTGCTGAAAGATGTGTGGCAGTTTTCGTGTGTGACGGTTTACCGGAGACCAAGAATTTTAAAGTGCTTTAGATCGAATTAAAACTTTAAATTAAAAAAATCCCGTATCAGCGGTGGGGTAGATTCGATTTAGAACGAAACCAGATAGTGATTCCGCAACTTCATGTATGTTTGAAATGTGAAAAGATGGAGAGTAATAAGACTGTAGGAAAAAATATCTGATCTTGAAAGTTTACTAGGTGTTTTAAAGAATGAGAAACGCGAGATTATTAAATATATCTGCACAAATCAGAAAGGCATGCATCATTACAAGGTTCTGGTCAAAACAAATTATCGAACTCAAGAAGGAATTAAAAGATATTAAGAGAAAATATAGTACGTTGGAAAGATTAGGTAAGGTGTCCATGATATATTTACGGCGCCCAAGTGATCTTACGAAAGGAAGCAATGGATAAAATGGGCATCCGAAGATGTATCGAAATGCATCGTAATAAGAGCTATCTTTAGAAAAATTATATATGACTTCTGGAGGGGAAAAACATCATCCCATTACTTTGAAAAGATGGTGCGCAAAATTTACCCGTAATTCAGGCATTCAACACGATGTCCTTTTGTTGATAGGGGGGGGAAAAAAGCTATGAAAGTTTAAATCGCTCTGCAAAGCTTTATGTTTTAAGCTTTGACGAAATTCATATTGACGCTAGGCTATACTACGAAACCAGAATAGACAAAATTCCATGCCCTTTCAAGAAAGCCCAATTTCTCTTAATCCGAGGATTATTATCGCAATGGAAGCAGCCAATATTCTTTAACTTACAAATGAAAAAAAATATTGTTTTTTTAATAAATCAAGGTTTGGAATCTACTGGGATTGAACTAAAAGTTATTTCTGACTTGAGATGATGCAATACGTTGTGGAGAGAACTTGAAATTTCTATGGACAGGTCATTTTTCGATAATCCTTTTGTTCAGGGGTCAAAAATATGGGTATTTGCTGATAATTTTAGCTTTTAGATCTTCGAATATGAAATATTCTGCTTAATGATTTCAAAACAAATATTCCTCCTGTTTTAATGTGTTTCAGTGATGTTCGTTGGGGTATAAACATGGATTTAATTCCTTCCCACGCTTGCTTCGTGCGCTTAGATATCGGAGGGGATTAGATTACTCTTGCGAAGAGAGATCGCTCCCAAACCATGCCACAGCCTCCCTCGTTGGGAAGCAAAGTGTGCTTCGTTAAAAAACCAGCCTTTGTACCAATAGCCCTGAGTTTTTACGCTCTTTTACCTCCTCCACATTGCGTCGTTCTGTGGAACAACAGCAAAACAACCACTCCATCTCCAGATGTTTACTTGCTGCGGTTTACTTTTAAAGACCAAACCCATTGTCCTCTTTTAAGGAAGTAGTCTCGTGGGGAAGGAATCACGATGTGACGGGCACATATTAAGATTGCTTCCATCCTGAACAAAGGGGAGGGGTGTGGTGGTGGTGAAAAACTTAACTATACCTATGCTTCTTCATTAGTTCCACTGCCCAAATTCAGATGGCTTTGGGAATTGTGAGCTATTCTTACAGATCACATGACACCCAGTGACGAGGCGTATTCTTCCGTTTTGTGGAAAAACAAATTTTAAGTCAAAAGTCGGAAGAACAATTTACCACAAAATAAATGTTTTGTTACAATTATCTTACCATTTATTAATCAATACATGAAGCAAACAATTGATCAGTCAATAAAATGAAATTAATAAATGAAAAATAAAGGTCATTCGCTGAAAATAATTTAAAAACAATATGTCATGACTTAAAGGAACTGCAACCACATAAACTTGATACTTTAATTGAATCCTTACTGGAGGTTTTTCACTTACACAACACTAGACAACACAGGCGCCGACTTGAAAAATTATTGGGGGTTCCGGAAATTTTTAATCGAATTGCCAATGCATTTTTCAAAGTATTTAAGTCTAATTTAAATTTCATTCAGTGAGATTATCTGGCACAAATAGACGCCTGAAATGCTAAAATGGAGCAAATTATACGTTGTTAATTACAGAACTTTTTTTTTCTCTAGATAATTATTTATTTCATTTATTTTGCTTTTGTAGGCGTGGCATTATTATATACAATACAGAGATACTATGTGAATTTTCAACTCAATTGCCTTATGAAAGTAACTAAAACATGTAAAATATATTTTAAGGTTTTTTTTTACCAATTTTAAAAATTCCAAATTTTTTTCTTCAAATGATTTCTAAGTTAAAATAGGAGGTTAGAAGGGAGAGGACATGACATCAGCTCCACGCCCTGCGTTTTCCGTGGGCTCTACTTCGTATCAGCTGTGTATGCCCAGGATGCCCAACTTGGGCTGCTTCTGTACTTATACTATAGGGAAATCGTTGACTTTGAAGAGGTTTCAGAGGCACTTGTGCAGCATGTACAGTCAGGAAAAATGAGACTGAAATATACATGCACATAACTAAAAATTTCCAAAAAGTTACAGAAATACTGTTTAATATTTTCTAAAAAAATTAAACAAAATTATGCTTCGTCGAGCGGAAGTGCATATTGCGTATTAACCAACCACGGCCTTGCTAAAGCTGTGGGAGACTTGTTGATCTTCAGCGACTGCTGCTGAGAGTAAGAGACGGCCGCTATCAACCTGTGCTCCAGCACAGGTCTTCAGCAATTTGTCTTCAGTAAGTGACGTCACGCCACTGAACCTCCCCACTCGGAGGGCCCAAGAAACCAGATGATCAGACTTGGCTTCACCAGCGCTTGCTGATGCAATCTTCTCTCTCTTCTAACCTTCTTGTTTCCTGACTGCCTGAAGATAGGGCGCGTCAATTGACTGTATAACATATTTCCGCCTTTATCACTATGACCTCGAATAGGTTCTCGTCTCCGATTGTAGAGCTAGACTTTCGTATTTTGTGGGAACCCAGACAAAGCGAAGAATTTTCTAAAGGAGGCAGTTTTAAATGCTCTTAAACAACGGTACTTGAGGTATTGTCTGTCGCGTCAAATTTTATGAGCACGAACAAACACTAATTCTTTTTTGAGGCGCAATAAACAGTCTGAGGGGTCAATTTCTATACACACTTTTTACATATAGTAAACGGGGAATGAATAATAAAAACCTTGAAGAATTGATAACGAAAACCAAAATTTATGCACATATGCGTAAGTGTATTTTTTCCACGAAATACGCGCAAAAATATTAGGGGTTCGAGGAACCCACAACAAAATCATTGGGGGTTCAAACACTGTCTCGAACCCACGAAGTTGGCGCCTATGCTAGACAATATAAATATATTTACACACAATGTTAAATAATCCAATAATGGATCCCGGGAGATTGGTACCCGGCAAATTGGTGCCCAGCAAACTCATACCCATGCAGTTTCGTTCCCTCCTGCTCAGTTTTAATGCCTGATTTTCAGGATTTGGCATCATCTTCACCCCTTCTAGCTATTGCGATACATTTTCCCCTCTTCAAATTCGTAAGTTATTTCACAAATTGAAGCAATCACGGCATTTTCCTAAAATTGAATTTTAGAAAACTCGTACCCGGGATATTGGTACCCTTCTGTTGGTGGGACGTTACGGGGACATATCCAAATTGCATTAACGGAACGTCTTTCCTCTTTGGTGATTGTCGTTGTTGAACAGCTGTTCTCTTGGCGGAAAACTCCTATTCTTCCTTCCACCGTTAGCAAAACACACCGCAGAAAACTCCTACACCTTATGCGTATAAGGGAATGCACACAAATTGCATTTCGTACTAGATTTGTTAAAGTGTAGGAGTTATTATCGTGGCATAAAATTATAATAAGAGATTCCTACTTACATAAATTGGCATGTAAGATCCGGTTCACTATAAACCGCCACACAGGAACACTCCCACATGTTTTTCATTAAGGGGCCGGGCACGAGTTGCTGTTCCTCTGAGGGGCACTTCTAATTTGTGGCAGTTTTCCAAGTTTCCGAATTATGTGTAGCAGTTTTCTAAGGTATCTAACGGCGGAACTGGCCGCAATAGTTTAACGGGGTGGTGAAGCGTAAATATTGCCGTTTCTTGGCCTATACTGAGAATTCAAGTTATTAATATTTCTCTTTTACTTAATTAATTCACAGGACCTACACCTAGGCCTTTTAAATAATTTTTAATCAATCGCCTTCATATTCATAACGTTTACGTATCAAACGAAGTTGATAATAGTGCGCTTTTACTTAGGCACTAAGTATTAATTCATAGGCCTAACCTACCACTAGGCCCTTTTAACAATTTT
Source organism: Macrothele yani (assembly GCA_039090855.1). NCBI lineage: Eukaryota > Metazoa > Arthropoda > Arachnida > Araneae > Macrothelidae > Macrothele > Macrothele yani. The sequence goes on from CM077009.1 coordinate 163,869,985, forward strand.
TATTCTACCGATGTCATATTCAAAATGTTTACAAACAAAGTCAAGTTAATAGTATTGCGCTTTTACTTAGACACCAAATATTAATTCATAGTCGTTAGGCCTAGGCCCATTAGCGCACCCACAGACTGGGCTTTGGGGCCCCCCTAGGCCTTTTAACAGTTTTTATTCTACCAAATTTTATTGAAAATTCCTAGAAAGGCCTAGGCATACGGCCTTGCAATTAATGTTTTGTGACCAAGTAAAGGAGAGATATTGTTTACTTGATTTGTAATGTAAATCTTTTTACTATGAGCTCCGTGGATTATAAATTGCAAAAAAGGCCTAGGCTTAGGGTCTATTAATAAATGTTTTGTGCCTAAGTAAAAGTGCAATACTGTAACCTTGACTTGTTATGTAAACGTTCAGAATCTGAACTCGGCTGATACAAAAATTGCTAGAAATGCCTAGGCCTAGTGCCTTGCATGTAATGTTTCGTGGCCGAGTAAAGGAGCAACATTATTAACTTGATTTGTTATGTAAACGTTAAGAATATGAACGCAATTATACAAGCTTTAACTTGTCATACAAACCTTATGAATATCAGCACGGCCGATTCAAATTTGCTGACAATCCTCTTCAATTTCGCCTGCCCCCAAAAGAGCTTCCAAGCCGCACAGCTTCCGAGGGGTTCGCTACAAACCGGATGGCGAAAATACCGTCAAGATTAAGAGAGACGTAGCTGAAAGGAAAGATGTTCACACCTGGTTCACTCAAGCGACCAGCCGATCGTCCGCTAGTGCAATAAAACAATCCCTCCTGTGTGAGGGGTTGGGAACAAAGTGCTGTTGAACAAAGAACCACCGATAGGAAAGCTCATCCGTCAGGCATTTTTTCCATCGTTCTAACAATGAAATAGCTTGCCAAAAATTGTACTGTGGGACGGTTTTATTGCTTCGGCAGAGAAATTCCGCGTGTGTGAAACGGAACAAAAAGAAATCCCATACTACCACCTTTTCGGAAATAGAATCAGTCTCATTATGATTCTATTGTTTCACCGAACACCATAGCTTTAAAAGATCTACAAATTGACGGCAATTTGTTAGCCATGCAATTTGTATATGCCCCCGTAACGTCGTAGCAACAGAAGGGTACCAATCTCCCGGGTACGAATTTGCCGGGTACCAATTTGCCGTTCCCCTGAAATAATTACTTTTCTGTAGGAACTTTTTTATTTTATTTCATTTATTTATTTATTTATTTATTTATTTTTGAGAATTCCGCGCAAATAATGATATACAATCACTGAAAGAGACTATTTCGAACTTGTAAAGTACGTAAAATCCCTGGAAAAACATGGAATTGCAATCGCAACAAATTGTAAGTTTAGGGTCGAATAGATTTTGGAGCTCCTAAATTTAAGAGTTATGTACAAGATGTAACTATTTTATTATTATTTTTTCGATTTTTTTATTGGAGATTTAACGACCACCGTGAGCAACTCAATGGGCTATAAGCAGTCGCCCGTCCCTAATTTAGGGTCACTGGTTCCAGGGAAGGGAGAGAGCCAGTGCCGTAAGACAAACACAACATCCATGCCTCACCGGGATTCGAACCCTGACCACCTTCGGACGAATGATCAAGCCAGCGCATAGGCCACTGCGCCACCGGAGCGGCTCACGTTGAAATCAACCGTGTGTTTTTCATACGGCCCTAAACGCTCTTATGGATATACTATTGGAACTGGATGCAAAGAAATCATTAATGTAATTTGTACTAGCAGGGTGGTATTTCCCGGGAAAACATCTGTGGAATCATCAAGTTCAGCGGGTGAAAGTTAATGAATGAATGAATGAAAAAGATATTTCTGTAATTTTCCAGTAAACTTATCTTTAATTTTTTTATTTAGTTAATTTAATTTTATGAAACAAAAAAAAAAAAAGGAAGAGGAATGGAAGTATTTATCTCCGAGGAGACATCTATAGAACTGCCGTACATCTTGGCGTGTGCTTCTGAGAAATCGCGACACTGATGTGCAATGCACTTGTGTGCTGTCGCGTGCATGCGACTTGACATTGGCATTTTTTTTATCTTACCGTTTTAAATTTTGAATATCAGCAACTCTCTATTTACATTACATTGTATTTCTGCCTGACAAGCCACCCGTTGGCGGTGAAAGCAAACTTTTACTAATTTGTGATTTTAATACACCATTAACCGGATATTTTTGCACTTTATTGTTACTACGGTCTCACACTTCGACCGTAGTCGGGTATTGGAGTGCTAAATTGTGTTGCAGATCTTAAGAGTAAAAAATGGAACTTTTTACGAAAATTTTGTGTGGGGGCCCCTTGATCGCGGGCTCCGACCCGTTCCAAAAACCATCTACGGTCTAAGAGTACCGTGAGATAGTATCCCAAATTTGGAGATTTTAAGTTGAAAACTGTAGATTTTACGAAAATTTTGTAAGGAAACACCGTCTACGGACTAAGTTAGAGTACCATGAGATAGCAGAGAAATTTGGTGTTGCCGCCCCGGTGGCGCAGTGGTCTAAGCGATGGCCTCTGATCATTCGTCCGAACGGGGTCCGGGTTCGAATCCCGGTGAGGCATGGATGTTGTGTTTGTCTTACGGCACTGGCTCTCTCCCTTCCCTGGAACCAGTGACCCTAAATTAGGGACGGGCGACTGCTTATAGCCCATTGAGTTGCTCACGGTGGTCGTTAAACCTCCAATCAAAAAAAAAAAAGAATTTGGTGTTCTAAATTGAAAACTGTAGATTTTACGAAAATGTTCTATGAAAATGTTCCCTAAAGCCAGGTTCCGACCCGTTTCAAAAACCGTCTAAGTTAGAGCACCATGAGATAGGATACTAAATGTGGTGGTTGTATATTGAAAAGTGTATATTTTACGATAATTTTGAATGAGGGACCCCGGTCCCCGACCCATTCTAAAAAGCCTCTACCGTCTAAGTTAGAGCACCATGAGGTAGTACACCAAATTTGGTGGTTCTAAATTGAAAACTGTAGAATTTATGAAAATTTTGTAGGAGGGCCCCTTCGGACCGGGCCTCCACCCGTGCCAAAAACCTTCTACCGTCTAAGTTAAAGCACCATGAGATAGTATACCAAGTCTGGTGATGTTAAATTGAATACTGTATATTTAACGATAATTTTGAATGAGGGTCCTGAACCCCGGGCCCCGACCCGTTCCAAAAAACGTCTACCGTCTATGTTAGAGAACCATGAGGTAGCACATCAAATCTGGTGGTTCTTAATTGAAAACTGTAGACTTTACGAAAATTTTCTATGGGACCCACCTCGATCCCGGGCTCCGACCCCTTCTAAAAACCGTCTACGGTGTAAGTTAGAGCACCATGAGATAGCATACCAAATTTGGTGGTTTTAAATTGAAAACTGTAGATTGAACGAATATTGCGTATGGGGTTCCCTTGACTTCGGGCCCCCTACCTTTCCAAAAAACCGTCTACAGTCTTAGTTAGAGCACCATGAGGTAGTATACCAAATTTGGTGGTTCTAAATTGGAAACTAGATTTTACGAAAATTCTCGATCCCGGGCTCCGACCACTTCCAAAAACTGTCTAGGGTTTAAGTTAGAGCACCACGAGGTAGTATATCAAATTTGGTGGTTCTAAATTGAAAACTGTAGATTCGACGAAAATTTTCTATGGGGGCCCCTCGAACCCAGCCCCCTACCTTTTCAAAAAACCGTCTACGGTCTAAGTTAGAGCACCATGAGGCAGTATACCAAGTTTGGTGTTTCTAAATTGGAAACTCTAGATTTTACGAAAATTTTCTATGGGGGCACCTTAACCCCGGGCTCCGACCACTTCCAAAAACTGTCTACGGTTTAAGTTAGAGCACCATGAGGTAGTATATTAAATTTGATGGTTCTAAATTGAAAACTAAATTCGACGAACATTTTCTATGGGGCCCCCGCTACCCCGAGGCTCCCACCCGTTCCAAAAACCCTTTACGGTCTAAGTTAGAGCACCATGAGATAGTACACCAAATTTGGTGGATCTAAATTAAAAATTGTAGGTTTTACAAAATGTTCAATGGGGGGGGGGGGGGGCTCGATCCCGGGCTCCGACCCTTTCCAAAAACCGACCACGGTGTAAGTTAGAGCACCATGAGATAGTATACCAAATTTGGTGGTTTTAAATTGAAAACTGTAGATTTGACGAATATTGCGTATGGGGCCCCCTTGACCGCCTACCTTTCCAAAAACCTTCTACGGTCTAAGTTAGAGCACCATGAGGTAGAATATAAAATTTGGTGGTTCTAAATTTGAAACTGTAGATTTGACGAAAATTTTGATTGAGTGGGCCTGGACCCCGGGCCTGGGCACTGTTGGAAAAAAAGCGGTACGGGTAACCCCAAATTCTACCAAAATTTAATCAGGACATCAATTTCTATGAAATCCCCCCATCCCCTTAAATATACTTTTTTTGCAATTCATCAAAATCTATCTAAAGCAATTTATTTAGGGATTACTGCGATGTTATGGTACCACGATGTTGTGACCTGCGTTGTTATAGTGCCGCGATGTTATGGTGCCGCGATGTTTTGACTTGCGATGTTATGTCAGCAATCATATGTCGTGCGATGTTTTGACCTGCGATGTTATGTCGTAGACCCTGCCCGTTCAATTTGTAAGCGTCCAGCCTATCACCAAACGTGAGGAAAATGGATAAAGGCACACAACCTGAAGATTCAAATCAGTCAGTGGGAATGCAGCTATTACCGAACACGAACACCTGCAAGCTGGAAATCAGACTTACAGCTAGTTGTGCTAAATAAAAATCTCGAAATAAAGTTCTTAATGATTAGCTGCAAGATGGGCCATATAAAAGAGGTCCGAGTATAATGACCGACACCAGTCAGGCAATGTTCGCTCTTCTTCTGTAAGTGAGGAAACAAATGGATTTAACAGTTGCTGAACATAGCGCTCCGAGTTGATAGTGTCAGTGAAAAAGAATGGACCGACTATCCTCTTCGCAGACATAGCATAGCAAACGCCTCTCTTTCGGTCGTTCAGAGGAGTCTCCATTGCCCTTCTGGGATTCGTGTCGGTCCAAATCCTGCTGTTTTGCGCATTGACATACCCGGACAGATGAAACCATATTTCATCTGTCATGTAATAAACTGCTGGGTCCATTTCACCGCTGACAATGGTCTGCTGAAACCACTTACAATATTTCATCCATTTTGCATAATCAGGAGTTTTAAGATCTTGGAGCGCCATAACTTAGTTTTAAGATCTTGGAGCGCCATAAAAATGCAAATCCACCTTCAGTATGCGTCGGCATGACGTGGCAGATATTCCCGTTGCAGACGATAATCTGTGAATCGACTTCCGAGGTCTTTGTAACATCATTGTGCACACATCCTTGACATTGTCTTCAGTACGAATTGTCTTGGGTTTGTTTCTTTTCCTGTTGCACACCGTGCCGGTTTCACGAAATTTCCGCACTAACTTCTGTACCAGTCAGGGCCCGATTTACTACATGCGAGGCCCAGGGCACAAAACATTTTCGGGGCCCCCTTCCTTATTCTCTATCGACCAAATAATAGTCACTGTGTGCAGAGTAGCAGAATGTAGACGTACATGCGTACGCTGATAGTTTCCAAATCATTAGCAGGTTTGCAGATAGTTTTTTCATGTAGATTAAAAAATAAAAATGCTAGGCCTATATACAGCGATTAAAACACTTACTCAACGCTTTACTCAGATTAATATACTTAATTCTATTTTAACTGAAGAAAAATATTTTTCACATCTTCTGAGTTCTTTTGTTTTTACAGACACTTCTGGCCTCTAGATTTTATCAAGGCCTGTTTGTTCTCAATGTATACGCACTGTATTAAAAGTTTTGTTTACACAGAATTTAAATTTTATTGCCAGGTTCCTCTTTCAGTTGCCAATTAAATACAAGTATTTCCTTATGCATTTTGTAAGTCCAGTATTTTTGAATTAACTTGTTGAAAATCATATTTATAATTTTTGAAGGTTCATTGATAGAACTGTTTTTCTGGATATAAAAACTTTCTTTAATTAATCTCTTGTTTTTATGAGGTTCGTAGTCCAATATTTTAACATTTTGCCATAAAAGTCCATTTTACACACATTGCTGCACATTCAATTAGAATGTACTATTTTGTCCTCATTGGAATCTGTAATGTTCTAATAATTATTTGTTTTATTAATTTTCCTTTAAATTATCTTATTTTATTATCATGGTTTGCGGGTTGGCAGCGAGTCTTCTGTTTCAATAGCTGTGTACGCAGATACATTTTATTTTTATACAACTCTGGCTGTGCGGGTACAATTGGTTGATCAGTAGTTTGTGGTGTTAATGACCCCCATAGACTCTAACTATAACAATATATCTATGACAAAATGGATGGACATCTTAATTTTAGTGAATATTGTGGTCTTGCAATGTACTGATTCTTGCGTCTAGAACATGAGAACAATGCATCCAACAAAAATGTGAACTAAAACAAGAAAAAAAAATCCATGGTGACCTCCACTGGACTTCCTCATAAATAGAGATGTGAAACTGCATAAACAATTGAAAAAGTGCTATGGGAACTCCTACTTCCAGCTTCACGGTTTCTACCAAGATCAAATCAGCGCATCATGATCAATATATCAGAAAACTGCAAAACATAAAATTTTGTGTTGATGAGGAAGAGTCTGAGTTACACAAAAAAAAAGTAATAACAAAACAAAAAACATAATAATCTGAAAAGCTGAGGGGAACACCTAGTCCGGTTCAATTTTTGGTAAATGTGTTGTACTTCGGCATCCTAAATTATTTGGTCACAAAAGTTGTAAAATTAAAAAAAAAAAAAAAGCATATTAAAGATGTTTACCGAAACACTTACCTCCAAGTAGGATGAGTAAACGCACGCTGCGGCGACAACCTGAAGCTTTGCTCCGTTGAAAGGAAGGTTTGCTGCGGCTGGGAATTCATGGGCAGAAGAGTACAACAGGAATCAGGTACGCTCTTGTCAGGAAAGAGTAACAGAATATACTGCTACGCTAAAGAATGTAGTTTGTAATTTCTGTCTCACTTTTTTAAAAAACATGCAGAGACTGTCTTCGTTCTTTGGTATGTAATTCCGTGATACGAAATAGTAAGTATGCACATGCCTTTCTTGTTTCTAGAAAAGCGTTAGAGTAGGTGTCGCATTCTCTCTAACGGAAGTTAGATGGCAAGTCTCAAAGTGAAAGTTTGATTACTAAAAAAAAAGCTTCCACGGAGAAATGAGTTCATACATTCAGCATCAAAGAATCCCATGTGAAAAAAACAAGAAACTGTCCGATTGCGATGTCATGAACTGACACCGAAATTAACTATTTTCTGTAGCGTAGCACTACAGTCTTTCCTGACAACAGCGTACCCGGTTCCTGTTGTACTATTCCGCCCGTGAATGTCCTGGCTGCAGCGATCCTTCCTTTCAACGGAGCACAGCTTCATGTCAACGCCGCAGCGTTGTTTAAGGCCTCCCGCAGTGTCTGCTGACTCGTCATACTTGGAGTTCAAGTTTTTCGGTAAACATCTTTAATATTCATTCTAACAATGAAATTTTTTCACCATTTCCCCTTAAATTGCATATATTAGAATCTGTACGTCACACTTTTTAGAAATTTTACAACTTTTCCGACCAAATAATTTACCACGCTAAATTACACATTTACCCAATTTTTACCAAAATCTAATGAGCACATAATACCATGAATGTATAAATTGTCCAATGTCAAACAAAACTGACAATACGATGACAAAGTGCTGTGTTTGGGCACCTGATCTTTTTATTTGTAATAACTCGTTTACTATTCTTTATTTTTAGGAATGAATAAAAACAATTGAAAATTTACCTCCTATATCAGGACAAAACCGTTGGGTTGAATATTTTTCTTCTACATTTCCTAGATGCAAAGTCATGTATCAGAGAATCATAATTTAAAGACTGTGTCACATCACTCTCCAAAGACAGCAGAGCTAATGATGCCAGTTTTGTTTGTCGCATGGTTGATCGTAAGGGATTTTTCAAGCTAATGATGCCAGTTTCGTTTGTCGCATGGTTGATCGTAAGGGATTTTTCAGTCTTTTCAGCAAAGAAAATGATCTCTCACTTGTACAATTTGAAATCGGTAATGTCATGAACATTCTAAGTGCAGTCTCAGTGTTCGGAAATGTGGCTTCTAAATTGTTTACCTTCAAAGTTTGCAGCATCTGGGGAATGGTTGCATGTTCCCCCATCATTGAGGAGAATTGCAAAAACTCATCTGCAAACTGGTCGTCAAGGTCATTGTTATAGTATTCCTGCAATGCTTTTGCACCTACAAAAATTTCAGATCTTGATTTTTTTGTAAAAAATTCAAATTTTCTCATTATATTTTCATAAGCACTTTTTCTGCTTGAAAGCTGAGTGACTGAAGCATCACAAAGCACATAATAAACTTGAGTTCTAAATATATCCCTTGCACTGAGTTCTATATGTTCAATGTTACATTCATCTAGGTGTTTATTCTGGGGCACCCTCTTTCTTCGGGAATCATGACCATGGTATTGCACATTTTCAGACACTAATGTTTGAGCTTCCTCTTCATAGACTTCAAAATTTTCCCTCACGAACTGAATGAATTCAATTAACGACTGGAAAATTTTAGGTACTTCAGAAATATTTCCTTTTGGATTCTGGCAAGTTTGATTTGCACAGTTTAATATCTGAAGTATTGTGTCCCAAACTACTGTGCTGATCGATATTTCCATTGTTCTCATTTTCTTCAGCAGTGATTTTGCTTCATCTCTTGTCTGTGGAGAATCATCAACATTTTCTGACAGAAATACTAAAACTTTCTCTATTTCACGATAAATTTTTCCTCACTGACCGTGTAGCTGCAGCATCTGCACACCATCTGGTAACTGACCGACTCTTCAGTGTGAGTGATGAATTTCCATGTGCTTCCTGGACTTTCTCCTGAAGCATCTTCCAACGGTGAGTTGATGCAGAAAAAAAAGTATAGAGTTTTTGCAAAAATGTGAAAAAAGAGAGAACTTTACCACAACTATCTATGCTATTCACACCAACTAAATTTAAAGTGTGAGCAGAACATGGCACATATTCCGCTAGTGGATTGATTTCCCTAATGCGTGTTTGAACACCAGAATACTTCCCAGACATGTTGCTGGCATTGTCATAGCTTTGGCCTCTGACATTCATAATATCCAAGCTAGCCTCCTGTAGAAAAGATATCATGGTATTTGTAATGTTTTCTGCAGTATGTCCATGGAATGGAATAAATGTCAAAAACCGTTCTTTTGCTTCACAATCTTTGTTGACATACCTTATGATAAAAGCCAGTTGATCTATGTGTGTAATATCTAGAGTAGAGTCAACTATGACAGAAAAATATTTTGACATTTTTATTTCATCAGTGATGGCATTAAAAACACGTACAGCCATTAATTCAACAAATTCATCCACACATGTTGAAGATAAGTAAACTGGTGTTCCTGGATTCCCACATTTTTTCAAGTGTTGAACTAAGAATGGATCAAATTCTGCAATTAATTCTAAGCAGCCCAGGAAATTTCCATTCTGAACTAATCCAATTGTTTCATCATCACCATACATTGGCAACCCACGAACTGAGAGATACTTAACTGTTACAACAACTCTATGCAAAACATCTTGCCAGTACTTGGATTCATTCCGATACTGCATAACTATCTGACAGTCAATGCGTGCAGAAGCATTCATGCGTGATGAATAGTCACATACTGCTTGCCTGTGTATGTGGATTTTCATGCTCTGTGAAACTTTCACTTGCATGCTTCCAGTCAGAAAAACCTGTGGATCCTAATGCTGTAGTGCTCCTAGCATACAATTTGCATATCCAGCAGAATAGTAAACAAGTTGATGGGGATAAAAGAAGCCAGTCGCGTTTTACCTTCTCATTATTTTTTTTATTCTGAAAAAATTACCTTCTGTTAGAAAACGTTTTTTACCACATATATCCTTCCCTGTGAATGCCAACAACTTCAAATCTTGGACTGGTGGATCGCTCAAAAAGCATTCGCGCTATTCTTCTGTAATTTCTCCCCATAAGGCAGGATCCACTGCATTCATTGTGGAACTTGTGCTCTCTTCATTAGATGAATTCAAAAGATTTCCCAAATTAGGAGCATATGTGATGTTAGATGATTCTGAAGTCAGATTACTGGCTTCCAAAGACAAATTACGCTCCAAGAGACTCACCAGTAGTAAAATTAGTTGAATTTGTAGAACGTTTGGGACCAAGTGAAATATCCAATTTTTTAATGGCAAAACGTTCAATGCTACCATGCTGCAGGTCATCATCCTTCAGTTTCAATTGTTTGGCTTTCCGTTTAGCACTGCCTGATAAGTATGTACATTTTGACATAATTTAACTGTTGAATAATTCAACTTAAATATATTGTTACAACTAACTAAACTTGATTATATATAAAATTAACAAATATTCAACATTCCGTCAGACTACAAGAAATGGAACGCAAAGTACAACCAAGCCTTCGTGGTTACAGTTACGACAACGACAAGCCATGTGCAGGAAGTTGAAGGATCGCCGCCCCGGTGGCGCAGTGGTCTAAGGCGCTGGCCTCTGATCATTCGTCCGTAAGGGGTCCGGGTTCGAATCCCGGTGAGGCATGGATGTTGTGTTTGTCTTACGGCACTGGCTCTCTCCCTTCCCTGGAACCAGTGACCCTAAATTAGGGACGGGCGACTGCTTATAGCCCATTGAGTTGCTCACGGTGGTCGTTAAACCTCCAATCAAAAAAAAAAAAAAAAAAAGTTGAAGGATCAGTTGAGTTTAGGTGCGTTCGGAAACGCAAGAAAAGGCACGTGACTCAATGGAAGCGATCCTTCTTCTCAATGACCACCTGAAGGCTATTAAACCATTGAAACTCATTAATGGCCACGTGTTTACGTGAAATTCGAAACTCAAACTCACTGTGTGTAAGTACCACATCTATAAACACATGACTCATGAGCATGCAAAAGTAAAAATAATAAATTTTGAATATACACACACAAAATTCCCATTAACTAAGTACACATTTAATTCAAATTTGGGGGCCCCCAAAATCGGGGGCCCTGGGCACGTGCCCCGTGTGCCCTCCCGTAAATCAGGGCCTGGTACCAGTGATTTCGCCACTGTTGCACAATGTGGAAATTTTTCTGTAAAGAAATTTAAAAACCTTGTATGAGTTATTTCTGAAATGCTGTTCCACAGTAAAAATCCGCTGTTCCGTACTTAAAACCATTTCCGTTGCCTTTGTTCCTCTCTTCACTTACACTTACGACCGTGTACCCTGCACTGCTGTGACTAACCACTCGGGGTAATTCTTTTGCAGCTGTACACGCAGAAACTGGTTAGAAGTGGAACAAAGCGGTTTTAACTGGAAACTCGCCGAACAACTTTAACCCGCCTGACAACGTCTGGCCACGGTGGCCTTTTTTTATATGGCGCACCCGGTATAAGCAACCCGGAAACAATAAGTAATGCAAAAAATTCTAAGCCATTGTATACCGATGATCACGCTTTTATGGGTAAAAGTGGTATTAATCGGCATATTAAAACTGTGCAAGTTTGAAATGACTGGAGAATTTTTTTTGTCTATGTAAATTCCTTATTTGTTTTGATAACAATCTGAGGTTCTTCTCCGTGTTGTTTCAGAAAAGCATATGAAAAACTGTGAACATAACTTTTTTATATTAGTTATGAAATTCCTTCTGAACAGAACATTTTTCCTTTTTTTTTAGTAACTGCGTGACTAAGTGAAAAATGTTAAGTGGAGAAAAATTATAGTTTTTGCTCATATAAACTTGAAACTCTTCTCTGTGCCTTAAGTTATGTGTACCATCGCCGTGTTTAGCCATCACCCCCTAATAGCTATTAGGGGGATGGTTTAGCTTCCGTCCGTTCTTCCTCAATGACGTCAAATCAAAGAGCCAATGAGAGCATAGATCGCCAATAGACCCACCCAACTAAAGAAATATCAAAGAAACTTGATTTACGCCTAGAGGAACTGGCAATACTGCTCCTCGTTATTTCTCATTTCCTGTTCGAAATTTATATCGTTTATGATAATTAATTATCAAACTAACGCTGATATCCAAGAATTTGAACGCACGATATCCGGGAGTTAAGTAACTTGGATATCCAGGAGTTTGCCTGTATGTTTTATTGTTCTGCAAATATAAATTCCAGCTCTCATTATCCTACATTGACAAAAGGATCTTGTTCGTCGCTCTGATGAGGAAATGTCAGCTGCATTTTTGCTTTGGTGAGAATATTATAGAATCATTGTTTTTCGTTCTCTGTATTTTAAAAGTTTGAAATTTCTCCAGCCATTTCAGAAAACATGCTTTCAAATCTGTATGGTGTCCAAAGATGGTATCAGAGAGTGTGAGTACAGTGTTAAGTGCATCCCCCTTCTCGCCGCCCCGGTGGCGCAGTGGTCTAAGGCGCTGGCCTCTGATCATTCGTCCGTAAGGGGTCCGGGTTCGAATCCCGGTGAGGCATGGATGTTGTGTTTGTCTTACGGCACTGGTTCTCTCCCTTCCCTGGAACCAGTGACCCTAAATTAGGGACGGGCGACTGCTTATAGCCCATTGAGTTGCTTACGGTGGTCGTTAAACCTCCAATCAAAAAAAAAAAAAAAAATCCCCCTTCTCCCCTTATTCAGAGAAAATTTTATATGTTACGCTGTCTAAAAATATGCATCAATTTTTTCACTGTTAAGCTTCTGAAAAATCCAAATAACCCTTGATGATACATTTTTTTTATTCCATCACAACGATAGTGGTAACTCCATCCCTTCAAATCTCTGAAACTTCCGTTTATGGTATAATTTCTATTTCCTGCAGGATGTGTGTTCGAATTAATGAGATATTTAAAGGCATTCCTAAAATTTTCTTAGATAGCAGGTGTGAGAATTTGACATTTATCTTTGTGTGCAGTCAACACAATTTAAGCAAACTGGGTTTGGCTACATAATGTCAAGATAATTAAAAATATAAATGATTGGACCTTCTTTATTCTGACTAAAATAAAAATTGTAGATTTATCAGCATGGAGACCTCTTTCAAACATCCTGTAGAAGTCACTCAAGAACTGTTTGTAAAGGAAGTGAAAACAGAAACTGATACTTCAGCACACATTCCAGATGCAAGTGCAGGTCTTTGGCAATGTGAAATATGCTCCCAGGAATTCCCAGAAGAATCCAGCTTTGAAAGACATGCAAAAATTCATACAAGTGAAATATCTTTCCATTGTGAGGTGTGCCTCAAGAAATTCACACAGAAAAGTAGTTTCTTAAAGCACGTAAAGGCCACTTGCACATCTGTAAATCATCATGAATGTGAAATATGCTGCAAACAATTTACTCAAAAAAGTGACCTTTCACAACATATGATTATTCACTCAAGTAAAAAGTCTTACCAGTGTGATGTGTGCTCCAAACAGTTTACTGCCAAAAGTAATCTTTTACAACATATGCACCTTCACAGAGATGAAAAGCCTTACCAATGTGTTGTATGCTCCAAACAGTTTCCTCATAAAAAACATCTTTCACAACATGTGCTAATTCACTCTGGTGAAAAACCTTATCAATGTGTTGTCTGCTTGAAACAATTTGCTTACAAAACTGTTCTTTCACAGCATATGCATCTTCACACAGGTGAAAAGCCTTACCAGTGTGATGTATGCTCAAAACAATTTGCTCAGAAAAGTGGTCTGTCACGGCATGTGGTTACTCACACGAGTGAGAAACCTCATGAATGTATGGTATGCTCCAAACAATTTGCTCTCAAAAATAATCTTTCACTACATATGCTTATTCACACAGGTGAAAAACCTCACCAATGCGATGTGTGCTCAAAACAATTTTCTCGGAGAAGTGATCTTTCAGGGCATATGTTCCTTCACACAGGTAAAAAGCCTCACCAATGTGATATGTGCTCCAAACAATTTGCTCGGAAATGTGATCTTTTAAGGCATATGTTTCTTCACGCAGGCGAAAAGCCTCACCAATGTGATATATGCTCCAAACAATTTGCTCAGAAATATTATCTTTCACAACATATGTCACTCCACACAGGTGAAGAGTCTCGCCAATGTGATGTATGCTCAAAACAATTTTCTTCAAAAAGATATTTTTCACAGCATATGCGGAAGCACACTGGTGAAAAGCCTCACCAATGTGATGTATGCTCAAAACAATTTGCTCTGAAAGTCTTCTCTCTCAAGGCACAAGCTGATTCATGCAAATGAATAACTATAGCATTGTAATATGTACTTGAACAATTCTGTATCTAGTTGCAATGTATGAAAATTGAACAACGTGCAAAATTCATTCTTCAAGTATTGGAGGAAGTGTTTCTGGTTACACTTTTTGTTATTTGAAATATGAGTAAATAGTGTTCCCTGGAGCCTTTTTACTGGGTGGCCCACCCAGCTATTTTGTCTGCTGCCCAGCTAAATTCCCTTTAACCAACTTTTTCCAACACATATAATAGTAAGAGAGGAAAACTTATTGCCACATACACAATAAATATTGATGAAAACTGGCCAAAATCCATGTTGAATATGATTTATGAGTGTAAGTACTAATTTTTTTAATGTGCAATTTTCTAATGCTGTTTATCATGTTATGCTACATTAATGCCTACCACACCACTGAAGATGTTTTAAAATTATAGTGACGTTGAGCAAAACATATGCATCTATTTTTTTCCGGCTGGAGAAGGTGTCATTTAAAGTACCACCCTGCTAAAATTTCTTGCCATCCAGCTGTAAAAAAAAATCTAGGGAGAACACTAGGTAAATGTGTACATTAGCATTCTAAATTATTTTGTCGGAAAAATGTTATATGGAAAAAGTGCAATGTACAGATCAGATCATATGAAGAGGATTTTAGGAAGGGAGTGTCTGACCCCAGGTCTTAAACAACCCTTAGAAATAGGAAGCTAGGAGGTTTGGGCTATTGTTCCCGATAGGAAAGTGACACAGAAGCGAGGTAGAAAGGGGGAGGAAGACGCCCTTATTTATTACCGGGGGCCAGTACCCGGGGTCCGACGGCTTAACGTGCCCATCCGACGCATGGCGGTGGTTCAAATGTTCGTACCTGCCCGGGATTGAACCTGAGGTTATCTCCACCACAGTCACGAACGCTGACCACTAGGGCACCCACGGCTGCAATGTACAGATTTTAGAGTAAGGAAATTTAAGGCAAATGGTGCAGAAATTTCATATTTTAAATGTCTTTTAAAGATTTTTAATCGTAATATTTACCTGTAAGTGCAATGCTGTAAAGAGATGCTGCGGTAGACCTAACTCATCGCTACTGTGACGATACCAAGCTTTGCTCGGTTAAAAGGGAAGTTCATTGCTGTACCGAAATGAAGGGAAGAAGAGTACAAAAGAAACTGGCTACGTTGTAGGCAGGAGAGCGATACATGTTGTAGTGGTATGCTACAGAAAATAAGTCCAGATTATCCACCCTTTATTTTGTTGTATCCTGTACATTATTGGCAGGAAAACACCTCTTTGATTTGCAAAAGATACGTATCAGTGAGATAGAAACTGGCCTGCGAAGAAAATATTAGCAGGAGAACCAAAAGTACAGGGGCACAGCAAATCAGCTACGAATGGAAGCTGTTCAAAGCAGAACCAAAAGTTATACTTCCCGAGTTTCCTGTACAACATAGAAAGCCATATTCATACTTTCTATTTCAAATCGAGGAATCATGTGTAAAAGAACGAAACATTTCTTGACATCTGCTTTAAAAACAATGACAAAATATGAACGAACTATATTCCGTAGCGCATTAGTACGTGATGCTTCGCTCCCCTGGCAACAACGTACGCAGCTGCACTTGTTGTCATCCACGCATGAATTAATGAATTACACGCCACAGCGAATCTTCCTCTCAACGGAGCAAACCCTGACATCTTCGCTGTAGCGATGCATTAGTCCTACCGCAGCGTCTCTTCAAAGCATTGCACTTACAGGTAAATATTACGATAAAAATCTTTAATAAGAGGCATTAAAAAAATGAAATTTCTGCACCATTTGCTATTAATTTCCATATTCTAAAATCTGTATGTCTCACTTTTTCCAGATACTGACATTTTTCCAACGAAATAATTTAGGACGCTAATCTACACATTTACCCAAATATGTACCCTAGTGAACTAGTTAACCTTTTATGAGGGTTCTGCTGTTATTTAAATGTACCGTGGTTGATTTAAATTAATTGTGTGGAGTTTTGTTTTCAGATGCACTTCCAGTCGTCTGCATATCATTGTGTTGTGTTTAAATAAGGGCTATGCACTCTTATCCTCACGGTACAAATAAACTAGCTTTGCCATTGCATTTTATGCTGCATATATGCTAGAGTAATATTTTGTTTTGGCATAATAACAGGTTATGATAATGGAATGTCATTTCTTTTTCTTTAAGGAATTGTCGCAGTTTCCAAAAAACTTTTTTATGGTTTTAAATCAGAAGTGGTAGTGCAGAATTATGTGATTTATAAATGAAAGGTCAAATAAATATATGTTGAAAAATTATTTTCTTTGAAATATTATATATATTAAAAATCACCTGCTAATTAAAAGATTTTTTGGCAAAGGTGTAACTGTTAAAATGCCGTCGGTGTACGATATAACATGAAATTCAAATTTAACGATGAAATTACTTTTATTTACACCGAAAAAAAGGTTGAAAGTCAAAATAACATCGCTGGATCTTTCGTTCCGGCTCCCAGCACAACCTCAGGTGAATGCTAAAAAAGATATTGTAAAAATTTGAAAATGAGTCCACCATGGAACGTTCTTTTTAGCATTCACCTGAGGATGTGCTGGGAGCCAGCACAAAAGATCTAGTGATGTTATTTTGACTTTCAACTTTTTCTTCGGTGTAAATAAAAGTCATTTTATCATTAAATTTGAATTTCATGTTATATCTTGTATTGACAGCATTTTAACATTTAGTGTTATTAGCACGAATTTCTTCAACAACTTCAGTAAAGGTGTAGTTTAGGATCCTAAATTATTTGGCTGAATCTTGAGAAAAAGTTATATACGTATTTTGAAGTATATACAATAATTTGATAATAAATGTTGAAAAATTTCAGCTTTGCATCGCATATTGAAGTTTTTACCATAAAATTTACCTGCAGGTATGGAGATGTAAACACATGCTGTGATGAGGTCATACCCAGCACCACCACAATGTCATTTCATGCCCCAGCGAAGCGATGCACTTCGAGTCTTGCTGCAGTGCCCATTTTGTAAATCTGTTAAAACGAGGATTCCAACCTTCTTATTTATTTATTTTTTTCTAATCCACTTAAAAACCGAGCTTATCATTTTTGCCTTTCTACAGGCACTAATGGTAAATATTAGAATAATTCTTGATGCCACATATATAATTCTTGATCTCAACATATTGCGCTTAAGTTACGTACATGGCTGCCATTCTTCCGTCCTGGGGACTGATTTCCGTGTTTTGAAGATTTTGGACACCTGTTATGATTGTTAGAATATTTTAAAATTCTGTTTTCGTTTTTCCTCCGAAAGTTGTGTATTTCTGTAATAATTGAAATTGCGGAGTTGCACCAAATGTTTTAAATGTGCAGTCTAAGGGACATGAAAATGTTCCGTGATTTTCCGCGTTTTGAATTTTTCTGAAGGAATCTTTTTATTACTGTTTCTCTTCCTGGATGTATTCCTCATTTTTTATTGTTACCAATTGATGATGTTCATTTATTTTTCCGTAACCGTGCAAAATAACGAATTCGAATTTTTAAAGAATTTTTCTAAACGAAATGCTTGCTCTCCTACTTCGTAGTCTCTACTTCAAAATAAAACAGCGGGGCTTGCATTTTTACACTCCAATTTTTGTAAGCGAAATATTTCAAAATCGGTTCATGATGTGTCCATGAAAGAATCGGTTTTATCTCTGTGACCTGTAAAATCATGTTCAAGGCAGAGTTACTACCTCAGTACTGATTTTTGGAATTAATTTAACTTCAAATGTATGTTTTGCCATTCCTTGGTCATCTGTTGCTACATCAAATCACAGAGCAGGCATTTGCCATTTTCTTAATGTAGTTAAAGTTAAAAAACGCCACTACTTACTCATTGTGCAGAGAAAACTGTTGCATATCCCTATATACGGCGATGGACAGTTGAAGTTCCGATTTTGAACTTTAATTTTTGAGTAAACAAAAGGAGAAATGCTTGCACCTTTTATTTCTTGATATAGCAAACAGTGATTAAGGAAATGCTGTGAAAAGAGCTGTACGGATCACTGAAATGGCAGTATTCAATTTTTTGTCTTATCAACTTATAAGTTGAGGAAGGTAGTTAATTATATATTCTTTTTTTTTTTTTTTTTTTTTTTTCCCTTGTCACATTAATTGATATATACCAACTCCTTATACTGTGTCTCGATTTTCAGTCTTGGCGTAAGCACTTTAGTGGCACCCATGGTTACGTAAAAATTACAAGTGGTGGGACATTTCAGTAGCGACTTCTACCTTCATCAGCCATGGAATAAAACACGTGGTATAAGCATAATTTGATGCCAGATTTCAAAATAGCTTTTCAAATGATAGCTATGTTAAAAGGTTCATCTGTATTGCAGGTGTTAGGAGTAAGGAAGATTTCAGTGCTTTCGCAGTACCTGAGGGCTTTCCGATTGCTGCATGGAGCGATGCGTTTAACATTTTGCCAATCGAGAATTGCGGACATATCACTGATGGTTAAAATTGAAAGGGAGGTGGAAGGGTTGCCTTTCTTAACATTAACGATATGTTCAGGGGTGCGCCAAGGGCGTTTTGCCGCCCGGGTGCAAGCTTAGATTTGCCGCCCCCTTGTACGAGAATATTTTTCAATTTTTATTCCTTTTTACATGAAATAAATATCTTTAGCAACATTATTTTCTATTTCCGGTATATTGAGATTTCCCCCTAAAATACTACTGTCTCATATAAAACTGAAGAAAAAACAATCTGTAAAACTAGTTCAAACGACGCTACGAATAATTCAAGAAGTCAGCTTCCTCTCTTTCTCTGTCAGTTTACACAAAAGTCTGCATTACCGGTAAAAAAAAAGTTTCGTCATGTACGATGAAAAACATATTACAGCTTTCTCGATGGATACACGCATACACACAGTATATATAACTAAGCAAGATAAGATGAGGAACCCGTGGTTAAGGAAAATTATAAGAATGGAAGACATTATGATCAGAGTAAAATCCCTGAAATGGTAAGGGCTAGAACATATTGCCAAGAGAATGGACCATCGATGGACAACTGAAATTTTAGACTGGATTCCAAGGGACAGGAAAAGGCCCAAAAGAAGACCACTCGGGAGATGGGTGGATGGAATTCGAAAGCATGCGGGAGTAAGATGGAGGAGACTGGTCCAAGACAGACCGTCGTGAAAGAAACTTGGGGAGACCTTCATCCAGCAGATAATTGATAATGGTTGAGGAGTATCATGATATATATATACATGTAATATTAAACATGATGGGCATCTCTTTAACTATTCTAACCAAAATATCTAATATTGTGGAACACATCAAAATTGTACCTCAGTGCTCGTTACCCGTATTGCATCGATCCTATAATATTTTCCCACCCTGTTTTACGGTCAACGCTGGAAGCTCTTTCTTGAAAATTTGCCAACGATAAGGTAATTCAGAAAAGTAATCGTACATTCTTGAACAATTGTAAAAATGTTCGCAATCTGCAGGGAAATTTTTTCGTCGTCATTTACGACCAGATTTAAAGTATGAGCTGCTCTAAGTACATAAAATGCGTAAGGGTCTTAAGTTGACAAATTATGCTTTTTGAAGTCCATTGCGCTTTTCTTACATATTGGCCCCATTTGTCATTGCGCTGGCCACGCATTCATGAATGCTGAAATCTTCAAGATTTAAAAAAAAAAAATTAGAAAAGGAATTTTCAATCCTTTGCCCGCGGTATATGTTACTGAACAAAACAGTAAATATTATTCTCTGATTTCAAGACGTTTTCTGTTGAATTATAAACGAGTTATTTTTACTAAAAAAAAGTAAACGTTCCTCTTAGCATTACGATTTCTCACAATATAACGTTTTCATAACTTCTCTCACATCACTGATATTAATTTATCAACCGAAAAAATTGATTGTGGGTCCTTCCGCCCCTGGAATCTGGCGCCCTGGTGCTTATCACCCGTTGAACCCACGCTTGGTGCGTCCCTGGATATGTTCCACCAATCGCCGGTTGATGCTTCGGTAAGTACTACCAATATAGTGGGTAATGCCTGTGGAAGTGTTGACAGGGATAGAGTACACCCCTTGTAACTCTAGGGGTTTATTGGGATCTCTGTCTTTAAGGTTAAGAAGATCTGGAGGTGGTTTAACAGCAATCCTGTAGCCAAAAGACTTGAAAATGGAGCAAACTTTGTGAGTGAAGGCCAGGCTGAAGGGCAAAGTGCCCACAAACTGATAAGTGGTGAAAAGTTCAGGCAGTTAACTGGTAGATCTATTCTGAGATTCAAATTTCTTAATTAGCCTATGTACTAAGAGGGGTAGAAAGCCATGCAATTTGCCAATGTTGATGATGTTCTGATATTCTTTTTGAAGAGCAGTAGGGCTGTTGCAAATAAGGTTAGCTCTGTGGTTGTACTCCTTAAAGCAGCCAATTTGTATTTACCAAAGGTGCAGGAATGGTAAGGGATGATAGTACGGGGTGGCTGATAAAGGTAGAAGTCGCTACCGAAACGTCCCACCACTTGTAATTTTTACGTAACTTAAGCGTGATTTGTTGACATCAAGAATTCTAATATTTTGTGTGTTATGTGTTTCACTGCCAATTATTCTCACTAGGAATATTGGTAAATTTATTTAGAACACTTTTACAGAGCACAAAGCAGATTGTTGTAAGATGCAAAGGCTTACTCTGTCACATTGTTTTCCACCCATAAAATGGCTGCTGCAGTATGAGGACGTTTCGATGACGGGACGGTGTTGGGGGGTAAGCTCACTGCAACATGTCTTTATATTCCTGTATTTAAAAGCAAATTTTACGGTAAATTATTTTAAATGTGTTGTAAAGCTTAATTTTTTTACCATTGCATATCAAATTGCATACTTTAAAATATGTATATCCTCCTTTTTTTCTTTTTTTTTCTTTTCGAAGAGAATTTTAGCTTAATAATTTAGGACACTAAATAACACCTTTACTGATTTTTTTTTCTTGTTTTATTGCCTTCCTTTAGTGGTAGAGGTATTTTTTTTTCTGCCAGCCATGTGTTTTTTTTTTTTTTTTTTTTTTTTTTTTTTTTGCCAGCCATTGGGTAAAGAAGCGCAGTGCTATTTGAAATGCTAATAATGGGAGATCTATCCCTTTTTTTTATAATTGCTAATGGCTCTGAGTGAAAAAAAAAGCTTAATTTGTTTCTGATTAAAAACAACAACCTACTATTGAATTCTTTTTTTATCATTCAGTTTTATATTTTCTGGACTAACTGTTGCAGGAAGTAAATTCTGCAGCCTTAGGATAATGTAGTGTTCTCCCCTAGGTTGTTTTAGCAGAGAGCAGCACCCTGCCCGTTTTTGACATGTTAAAATTTGCCCTGACCACTTTTTTGGATGGTAAAATGACAGCTGCCCTCCCCTGATTTTTACCCTGCACTTAGTCTTGTATCGCCCTTGCCGTTCCGCAGCTTGACACCCACAATCACAGCATCAGTCACAAACGTACCCGTGTAACTGTCTTCCTAAGTGTAGATACCCACAAACCTTACAGTTAACGAGATCTTGTAGAAATTGCAACATTTGTTTTTCATTTGGAGGTTTAACAACCCCTGTGAGCAACTCAAAGGGCTATAAACAGTCACCCATCCCTAATTTAGGACCACTGGTTCCAAGTAAAGATTCATTTACTCAATAAGAATCAGATCTATTTTTTCCATAACCGCTGTATGTAATGATATTATGTTTAGGGTGAGAACAGGGTCAGAGGTTGATTTCAGGGAGGTGGGATAGTAGGATCTAAAGCTTATAAATACATAAAATGGGTCACTTTGGGATGACAACAGGTCACATTTTTTCCAGATGTGACCTGTTGTCATCCCAAAGTGACCTTTCTTTAAGTTCTTACAACATTTTACACACATAACATGCCCTTTTTTTCTTTTTTTTTGTGTACAAATGTGCTTTTTTTAAAAAATTACCCTGCCTTTTTCAATTTCTAGAGTGAACACTATAATGGTTTTATTTTTCACTGACCAAGTGGTGTCCTTTTTTGGAAAATGCTTTTGCCGGACAGTGGGAAACATCAACTGATTGGTACTTTGGCTCCATCTCCTTTTCATTACTAACACATAAAGGGGCAAGAGGTACGATAGTTTGTAACTTTGATGCTGAAGATTGCAGGAGTTGTTTAATATAAGTGTAAAGTTTTAAAAAAAGAGAACAAGTAAACATGAATTATGAGCTAAATCCATTCATATAAAAATGACTAATTTTAATTCTCAAAGTAAACAAAAATGGTGCTAAGAAGTATGCAACAAAGTTACAAACCATTGTACCTCTTGCCCCAAAGAAGACTGGACATAAATTTTCACATCTTTCTGTGCTGGACAAGTGCTACTCATATGACAGAGCTCTCTTTCTCTCCCTCCACAGTAACTACTAGTTAAAATCCTTAATTTGCAATATCCTAAAACTACTTTTTCAGCTAAACGAGACACTTATAGTTGAACAAGATGGTAATTTTACCTGTTGCTTGGAAAGTATTGGTTGAAATCCTGTATGAATGTTTAAAGTTTCTGAAACTGAATGACAACATTGAAACATGGGAAAGAGAAACTAGGAACAACAGAATTAATAAACTAAATTAAAAAAGAAAACTTCATAAAGGTCATTCCGTCTCAAATGAGCACACTGCTTCAGACTAACTTCCAATTTTATTCAAATTTAATGGTCCTATGATGTAGAGCAAAAACACTAATTTTTAGGTGCCTATATCCATTATGTGAAATGCTAGAGCTATGTAAAGCTTTTGATTTTTATTTAAAAATTGCCAAGAGATAGTTTCGTTTTGTTTTGCTTTAAATGGTCTTCCACTTGAGATATGTAGTGGTCTCTCTCATTTTAAAGATAACTCAATGTGCTTTCATATGATGTACAATGCAATCGGGTTTATAATAATAATAAAACATTCAAAATCCAATGCAGAATTTCCAAATCGATTTTCATCAAAAATGAACATTTATAAAATTCTTTAAAAAAAAATTACAAAATTAGTTCAAACTTATTTGTGACTATCCATGAAATATATTTTTCGGGGATCAAAAGATATGAAAGAGAAAACACACACACACACACACACACACACACACACACTCATGTGATCAAGATAAACATGACCCAGATTTGCTGTTCTGAACTTAACACTCCCCCTTCACACACACACACTCATGTGATCAAGATAAACATGACCCAGATTTGCTGTTCTGAACTTAACACTCCCCCTTCACACACACACACACACACACACATTGTGTAGCTTTTCGGATTCGTTTGTTCATTACATTACCTCTAGGTAGTAAGCCTATGTATCTCAATTATGCAGGGGCCATACGAAAAAAGAAAAATACATGGTGCACTGTAATAAAGTAAGCCTATGTATCTCAATTATGCAGAGGCCATACGAAAAAAAGAAAAATACATGGTGCACTGTAATAAAGTAAGCCTATGTATCTCAATTATGCAGGGGCCATACGAAAAAAAGAAAAATACATGGTGCACTGTAATTACAAAATCAACAGTCTTATGTCATTAAAAAAAAGATTACGTATAACTCGCATGATTGTTTTAGTTCAATCCATTTTTACTCAAGTGGTCATATTTTTAGTCTTTTCTTGATCTTATGAACTGGCAGAAGGTTTGAATATCTTGTTGGACTTCTTGAGTAGGGAGGGTGTATGTCAGGGCTATAAAAGAGAAAAGCTGGTACATCGCTTTGAGAAACCAAATGCGAACACGGTCCTTGTGGAAGAGGTTGGAGGACCAGTTGTGATGTCACCGTGCTGCTTGGAGCTCTCCAGTGCTGCTGGGCTGTGGTGAGCAGTTTTCTAGCTTGTTCTGTTTCATCAAACTAGATTATTTTATCGTTTGCAATGTATTAGTGTGTACACACACACACATATACTCGGTCGAGTCACATTATTGTGACCACCAGCTGTTATACAGAGTAACCGCCGTGTGCAGCGTGGACAGCAGCTAGACAGGCTGGGAGTGATTCAATAAGGTGCTGGAAGGTGTTCACAGGTGTGCGAAACCATGCTGACTGCAGTACATCTGACAGCTGCTGGAGGATCCATAAGGTGAACAACACGATCGAGGTGGTTGGTCCCACAGATGCTCAATTGCTGGGTTTAAGTCTAGGGTATTAGGGGGGCCAGGGAAGTACTTTGAAATCTTCATCGTGCTCTTCCAACTCAATCACTCTTGGACATATCTAGCTGTGTGACACGTCTCATTGTCGTGCTGGAATATCCCATCCGCTCCAGTGAAGACAATCAGCATGTATGGGTGTACGTGGTCTGCAAGGATGGATTCATAACGAATTCGGTCCATAATGCCTTCCACAGGTATAAGTGGACCCAGGGAATGGCACGAAAACATTCCCAGACCATAACGCTGCTTTCACCAATGGTTGAAGAGTGTTTGTTCTCCGGTGTTTCTCGCCTTATGTGCCTAAGTCCATATGTTCGATGAAGCAGAAAATGCGATTCATCGGAGAAGGCAATCCTTTGCCAATCTGCGGAGGTCCAATTCCGATACTGCCATGCAGATGAAAGCCTTTTCTGCCGATGCACCTTTGTTAACATAGGTGCAGTGACCATCCGTCGGCATCGGAGCCCCATACGCAGCAGGTTTCTTAGACACACTCTCGGTAGCCCCCTGGTTCATTTGGCCAGTGAATTGCTCCCGTGCAGCGTGTCAACTGACCCTCACGCACCTTCGCAGCCGACGTTCACCTCTCACATCAATGGCGCATGGCGCTCCGCAGTTTCCCCAACGCTCATTCACAATGGTGCCATTTCTCCAATCACGATACACTTTAACCACAGCAGCATGCGAACAGTTCACAAACTGCGCTGTTTAATACTGCCACCCTTAGCCCGAAAGCCGATAAGCATCCCTTTTTGCGAATCTGATAAATCACTCCTTTTTCTCAGCAATGAGGTATGTGTTTAAGATGATCATGATCATATGTAGAGGATTTTAGGAAGGAAGTGTCTGATCCCAGGTCTTTAACAACCCTTAGGAATAGGAAGCTAGGAGATTTGGGCTAGAGTGCCCAATAAGAAAGTGACACGGAAGCGAAATAGAAAGGGAGAGGAAGACGCCCTTATTTATTACCGGGGTGCCAGTATCCGGGGTCCGACGGCTTAACGTGCCCATCCGACGCACGGCGGATATTTAGTGGATCGAGCGTTCGAACCTGGGTCCTTTCCGTGGCAGTCACGAACGTTGCCCACTAGGCCACCCGCGGCCCATATATTTTCAGAATGCCTACATCACACCTTATGTACCCTCCGAGCCAGCTCGCCACACGTACATTCTTTCATTGGCTACGCGCTGTTGACATCAAAAGTAGGATGTGATCACAATAATGTGACTAAACTGTGCATTAGGTGTGCAACTTAATTCTCGGCCACAGACACGACACGACAGCAATTGTAGCAAATCTAATACGTACCTGATCAGGGAAATAATCTGTCGTGTTGGATACATTTGAGCCATCGGTCAGGGAGCTACCGAAAAAGAGGGCTGTTTCGATTTGATAAAGTCATCAATACTTGAGTGGACCTCCTGTACAGAAGTGGAGAGAAGTGAAGTGCGTATCACTCAGGTGATGTTGCAGGGAGCGAAAGAGGTGATAATCCGACGGGGCGAAGTCTAGAGAATACGCCGGGTGGAACAAAATATCACATCTCTGGTCAGTGATCGTGTTTAAAGTCGTTTTCGCGGTGTGAGGAAGCGCGTTATTCAGAAGCACAGGACCGACCTTCAGCAATTGCCAGTGTATGGTCTTTTCGCCTCCATTGCGTCACTCACACGAATGAGTTGCTTACAACAACGCTCAGCATTGACCGTTTCACCAGGTTTGAGCTACTCATAGTGTACGACACCGTGCTGATCCCACCATATGCACAGCAACAACTTCCTGGCATGGATATTTGGTTTGGTGGTAGGCTGACCTGGTTATACCCATGATTTGCACCGCTTAGGATTATCGTAGAGGAACCACTTCTCATCACAGTTCAAAATTTTGTGGAGGAAATCCTTCTTGAATCTGGAAAGCAAGGACACAGCAACATCGTAGCGCCTAGACTTGTTCGCAGCTGTGAGTTGGTGGGGCACCGAATGGCCCTCCTTGTGAATCCGTCCAAGCTTGTGCAGGCGCTTTGCAATGGCTTGCCGTGTTACTCCGAGTTCCTGGGCGAGCCCTGACTGCGTGCGACAGGGATCCGCGTCCAACAGTTGTTCCAGTTCCTCATCGTCAACTTTCTGTGGCTGTTCCGGACGTTCTGCACCACGGAGATCGAAATTTCCCTGCTGAAACCGCTGGAACCACTTCTTGCACGTACTGTAGGACACAGCAGCACAGAATATTTGCTGGACTTCCGCGGCACTTTTTTTCAGCTGAAACGCGAACAGGAGTCAGTGCCTCAAATGTTACTTCTCGGACGACATTGCTTTCACCGTCAACTTTCATCCCTTGTGTCATAACAGCTGTCAGCGGTTACGGTTGCCTGGAAAGCTGTTGGATGGCCCTGCAATCAGCCATTATCACACACAGCTATTTGCATTTGCCGGCACTCTATGATCGCCCGCGGTTAGGGGCCGAGAATTAAGTTGCACACCTAATATATACATACACGCATATATACAGGGTGCATAGGAAAGTCCCTTTAGTATGGAATATAACTTGTGAACGGAGAGAGGTAAAGTTATGCAAGAGAGATACCGGTATAGTAAGTGACTACGTCCGATCGAATGCAATCGATAGCAGCGCCCTTAGTGGCAAAATGCGAAAGTCAGTCATTGCAGATCGAAAACGAAAAGAAATAGATCAAAATTTCCAAATACAAAGTTGTAGAGCATCAATTAATTAGTACAAAACGACATTTGTTTCACATGGATAAGATAAATTGTCGCCTGAATACCCTAAAATGTCCGAAATCGATGCGCGACCTTTTGTGTTAGCGGTTGAAGGGAACAGGCATAGGTATGAGCAAATACACACAATTCATTGCATAAATGGGTATACTATGTCAATACAGTTTGATGACGTCAGACAAAACAAAAAAGGCAAACTGGCGCACAGTGATAAAAAGTTAATGTCGAGTATGTTCGAAGAGTTCGCCATTGCCCACGATACAAATCTGTATTCGTGAAAGTAACTCTGCATGCACATTCCTCAGCATGGAAGGCGTCACACTATTTCAAACATCTGTAACACGACAACGTAGATACAGCAGATTTGTAGGCGCTGTTGCATACACTTGATTTTTTACGTAACCCCAGGAATCCAAGCTCGCCATTCTCACACAACGTACGTAGACCTAAACTTCTGATCAGGGTACATCCTGCTATTGGTTTTTATATCGTAGGTACGGTACAACGTCACAATCTGTATTTGCATACGACTACATTTGCGAAATGTGAATATGCAGATTCGAATCGTCGCGCATCGATTTCGGACATTGTAGGGTATTCAGGCGACAATTTATCTTATCTGTGTGAAACAAATGTACTAATTAATTGATGCTCTACAACTTTGTAATTAGTAATTTTGCTCTCTCTCTTTTTCGCGTTCGATTTGCAATGGCTAACTTCCGCATTTCGCCAGTAGGGACGCTGCTATCGGTTGCATTAGATCGGGCGTAGTCGCTTTACTATAACGTTATCTCACTTGCATAACTGTCCCTCTCTCCGTTCGCAAGTTATTTCAGGCTAAAGGGACTTCCCTATGCACCCTGTATATACATATACACACTCTAGGCTAGGGGTGGCGAACCGATGGCACGCGAAAGAAATTTCTTGTCACACGGTAGCCAGTGTATTTTTGACTTCGTATTTTTGACTGCAGAAATATATGACCATTATCATGACTGGGAAATAAAGTATAATACATACCAATTGCTCAATCCCCTCACTCCCAAAAAAGGCTGTGTGGTTTTGTGCTTTAAAATGTAATTAAATATCATCACAAAACTGTTTTGAAACTGTTAGGTAAAATATTTTCTCATTTGTTCAGTAACAGAAGAAGATAATAATTAACGTTATTTTTCTACCAGAATTTTTCACAAGCACGCGCGAAAATATTTTGTGCAATTATCGACCATTTTGGCACGCGGTCTCAAGAAGGTTTGCCATTCCTGCACTAGGTTATTAAGGTGGTTCCACCCAAAATCTCTGCCTTATGTTTCCAATGGTAAAATTTCTATACATATTTTCTTCGCAATTAATGTATTCTTAGTGCGGCGGAAGTGGGATGTTGAACGCCGCACCTAGACTACGGAATGGCACGACATTGTCTTCTGAGACGAATTCCGCTTCTGCCTGCAACACCACGATGGTCGGATCCGCGCGTGGTGGCACCGCGGCGAGAGACTGTATGACGCCTGCATTATGCATCGCCATACCGGTCTGTCGCCTGGCGTTATGGTTTGGGGCGCAATTGGATATGACACCCGCATCCCCCTGGTACGCATCGCAGGTACACTCAACAGCTACCGCACCATCTCCGACGTTTTGGAGCCTGTAGTCCACCCTTACCTGCAGGACCTGCCAGCGACCACGTTTCAACAGGACAATGCGCGCCCGCACGTGCTACAGTTCTTCACGTCCCACCAAGTATCACTGTTGCCGTGACTCGCCTGTTCTCCCGATATGTCGCCCATCGAACACGTCTGGTCGCTGATCGGCAACCGAGTGGCCCGGCAAGCACCACCCGTGGCTACGCCTGATAAACTGTGCCAACGTGTGGAAGCAAACTGGACCGATATACCCCAACCCCAAGCCCACATCCAAAGCCTCTTTCGTTCGGTGTAGCGGCCGTTATTGCCAGCCATGGGGGCCACACGAACTATTGATGTCTGCGTGTTCCGCAAGTCGCACGGGCCTGAAAGCTCAATCGTTTCATCTTTGTATCTGTTGTTATGTGTCCAGTAAATCTGGCTTTGCTATCTCGTGTCCTTCTTGGTGTTGCATTTTGGGTGGCCATCAGTGTATATCCAAGAGTTGGCATCTATTTTTAAATAATTTTTTATTTCTCTGAAAACATTGGTGATTTTCTATCGATATTTTTTGTGATATCAGAAATGGATTGTTGGCACCCCTGACTAGACCCACAAGTGATTAGAGGTACGACCTGCTCAAAAAGCAAAATGACGCTGAAAAATTGTCCCATTTTTCCAAAGACCTTGGAAGAGAATTGACTGGCAAATAAATATCATGTTCAAAATAAAATCATTATCTATAGAACAATGTTTTTTGGTTTGAATATAGGACTGTTAACGATTTTTGAACACCTTCTCTTGTTCATTTCAATTTTTTGTATTCTATGTTCAAAAAATCAAACTTCGAAACACATGTTCGACATCCAAATAGTCACGTTTATTGCCTAAGGATTATTTGCAATTGAAGTTTTCGAGCATGGGATGCTGAAAATTTCAAAAACAGTGTGTTTCGAGACATCAGAATTTCTAAATTGTACCTGGGAGCATCAGAAATGCAAATACAGTTCCTCGACAATCACCCCTGTGAAAAGTGACATGCTTTTCCTCCTGGAAAGATGAAATATATTTATTATTGTCTTACATTTTTTTTTAATTTGCTGAAAAACACCAGTTGGAAACTATTTTCTCCCATGGATATAAATTTTTAATCATATTTTTTAAATAAGATTGCCCAAAACATGATGAAAAGCCTCCAAGGCTCTCTCCGTAAACATCTTTTGTATGCTCCCGCTCTTTTGGAAATACACTGCTGGCCACCCAAAATGCAACACCAAGAAGGGCACTAGATAGCAAAGCCAGATTTACTGGACACATAACAGATACAAAGATGAAACGATTGAGCTTTACAAGCCCGTGCGACTTGCGGAACACGCAGACATCAATAGTTCGTGTTCATCAATAGTTCAGGTTGTTGCTGGCAATAACGGCCGCTACACGCCGCGGCATCGAACGAAAGAGACCCGCGGGTGGTGCTTGCCGGGCCACTCGGTTGCCGATCAACGACCAGACGTGTTCGATGGGCGAAATATCGGGAGAACAGGCGGGCCACGGCAGCAGTGACACCTGGTGGGTCGTGAAAAATTTTTGCGCGATGCGTGCCACATACGGGCGCGCATTGTCCTGTTAAAACGTGGCCGCTGGCAGGTCCTGCAGGTAAGGGAGGACTACAGGTTCCAAAACGTCGGAGATGTAGCGGTGGCTGTCAATCGCTCACGTCGGTCAGTCCGTTCCTCCTGCATGTACCTGCGATGCGTACCAGAGGGGTACGGGTGTCATATCCGATTGCGCCCCAAACCATAACGCCAGGCGACGGACAGGTATGGCGGTACATAATGCAGGCGTCATACAGTGTCTCACAGCGGTGCCTCCACACGTGGATCCGACCATCGTGGTGTTGCAGGCAGAAGCGGGATTCGTCGGAGGAGACAATTTCGTGCCATTCCGTAGTCCAGGTGCGGCGTTCAACCGCCCACTGCCGCCGCACTCGCCGCTGGTGTAACGTCAATGGTAATCGGAGCAATGGGCGACAAGTCCCCACTCCTGCAGACGACGTCGAACGGTTCGGGCTGACACAGGTTGTTGCGCAACACACCCTAATTCCTGCGCTAACGTTCGTGATGTGGCGGTGCGAGCCGTCGATGCCCGTCGCACAACATGCCGGTCCTCTCGTTCGGTGGTGTACAGCGGCTGCGGCAATCGCTCACGTCGGTCCGTCCGTCCCTCCTGCACCCACCGAATCCATACTCGCCCCGCTGTGTCTGAATGTCGTTCCACGCGGGCTCCGATGTATCGGTAGGATAAACCGCTGTCGCGATAAGCCACTATTCGTCCTCTGTCGAACTCCGAAACGTGCTGGAATGACTGCCGTATTCTGGGACGAGGCATCAGGAAGCTTCCCACGCACAGGTCCGGCAGCACCACACACTTCCACTACTTACACCCCGCCTTCTGTGCACCCTTCTTATAGTGCTTCTCGGTGACGTGCCGGGCGCAAATGATTTGCATATGCCCTGCAATGCTAATCGTTTGCATATCCTCTCGCGTGCGATGCATGCTGCGAATTTCAGGCCTACCGGATGCTTCCTCCTTGGTCTTGCATTTTGGGTGGCCAGCAGTGTATTATATAAATCATTACCTACTTCTTTTTATTTGGTGAAACAGCAGTTGGAAACTAATATACATTATTGATTAAAATTTTTTAATGATATTTTGAATTAAATTGCCAGAAACCTGGCGAAAAACATGCGGAAACCTTTTCCACTCCTCTGGACAGTGTAT
The DNA here is from genome assembly GCA_039090855.1 of Macrothele yani. NCBI lineage: Eukaryota > Metazoa > Arthropoda > Arachnida > Araneae > Macrothelidae > Macrothele > Macrothele yani. The sequence goes on from CM077009.1 coordinate 163,901,652, forward strand.
CAACAACATTCATTGAACATTTCAAAGTTCGTCTCTCCTCGGAAGCTAGGAATACACAGCATTTGTGACCATTGAAAGTTAATTCTTATGTGACGTGCAGGATTGTTTGATTTAATAACCCAGTATGCCAGGTTTGTAAGCCCGTGGGACATGGTTATCAAGTAACGCTGATCCACTACACAATACCAAGGTGTCAATGTGTCAACAGAACAATTTCAAATGGAAGTTGTGCTCATGTCAAAGTGCCAGGTGGTCAAGTAATTCTCATTTTATTCGATCACATGGGTGAAGTAAATTTTGTGTTGTATAACAACCAGAACAATTTCAAATGAAAGATGTGTTCATGTCAAAGTGTCACACAATTCTCATTTTATTCGATCACAGCTGGGTGAAGTGAATGTTCTGTATTTTCACCTATTCAGTTTGTTGTGGTTGTGATAGACACAGCTATTCTGTGCTTGCTTACAGCATACAATCGTTGAATACAAGTTGCCAATGGGTAACTGCTTGGCGAAGTGAATGTTGTCAAATGTTGCTACACAATTGTTGCATACAAGGCATACGATTGAAAATAACTAAACACATTCTCAGATTGGCTATCGAAGGAGACATCCTACATTCTCATCGGTAAAAGTTACACTTATGGGGATTGGCGTATTCTGTGCTGAGTGAGTCAAACCATCACTTGATTACAGAAGAGTTTGTTGACATTAAGTTTATGTTAAAGCTAGCATTTGAATAAATCATAATTGCAGGAAGAAAAACAAAGCTTGTTTACCACTATTCCAGTGGCTATGCTGTGTTATGTTCTCCTTTTTGATCTTTTACAAGGTAATTAAAAAAAATGTTTATATAGTCATCCTTCTTAGCAAAAAAAAAAAAAAAAAACAGTTCACACAGAGCTGTAGTCAAAGAAAAAAATTAAGGTAAGAAAAGGATTTTCGTACGCGCATGTATCAGTTTAGGATGAGTGATGTATTAATTTTTCATTTGCTTCATAAGAACATACAGTGTTTACTGAGGCATAGAAGTGTTTGGTTAGAAAATTAGACGAGATAAAGTGCTGTGTTATTCTTTCAAATTATATGAAGGACTAGCTTTTAAAATTAGTTTATTGAGTGTGAACACGGTACTGAAATGAATAATAGATATAAAGAACTCGGCATGTCTGAGGAAAAGCAGTGACAGTTTTGTGAACATGATATCTGTAGACCCCCTTTTTATTTTATGCAATATTCATTTTTCATGAGCTTATGGGGTAAAAATATTTTTCACTAAAACAATCTGAGGAACAAAATCGAGTTATTAAGGGTAATATGAAGGAACGATAATGCGGTATATTTAAATTCGCATTGATGCAACTTCACGTATCAGATGTGCGTTGTATGTAGCGGCGTTTTCAATTTCATATGTGATTTTCATCGAAATTGAGAACTTGCTAATTAAATTTTGATGTGGAAATTTGTTGGTTCTCATTCGCACCCGAATATTCCTTCTGCGCTGTTTATACGGTATAGTGTGAGTTGAATCAAACATTGTATGTACCTTTCCTATAGCTATGTAATTTCCACCAACTCCTCGCTGTTACAGATGTCGCTGCTATCTCAATTGCTGTTTGTTGCATCCGAACGGCTTGCTTTGCGTTTGCATCTCCTCCAAGGTCTTTGTGTATTTCTGTTTGAGTTACGACAGAAGTGACCGCATGGTGGCTCTAGTCACACACAAACTCATCAAAATGACAAACCTCACGAGTCACGTCGTTGCCACATTGAGGTTTTTTGGGATTTGCCGTTGAAACTTATCTTTTTTGAAATCGACTTGCAATATTTATCAATACAAAAGCTTATGAAACTTATCTTTCTGAGAATAACTTATAGTATTTATCAATACAAATAACTGTTCTCTGTGAATTCGTCAAATATGAGGGGTAGGAATCTAAAATCTTCAGTCCATTTTGTTTTGTTATTGAAGGATTAGTAGGCTTAAAATGCATCATTCCATCTCCCATAACTTGTAGAAACGTTTTGAACTTTTGAAGGTTTCGACAATGAATGACATTATGAAACTTTTTATTAAATTTAGGACAAGCCATGGCGACCAAATGCGTACATCCAACACATTTTTCTTTTTGGGTCCTTCGGAAATTCATTGAAAAATAATTTATCCTGCTCATTTCTGTTTTTATCACGACTGTCTGAATCACAGAATGGTATGCAGCATCGCACGACGCAAGTGCAAAACAAAAATCACTAATTTAGATTTTTAAGTTGCATAGGTATTTACACTTAAAATAAGGTGACCAGATATTGGAACACTGGTTTGAGGACAAAAGAGTGTCGACAGTTCATTGGTGGACACATACGTACACAAAATAAATATGCAAATCTTTCTGTCAACAAACTGCATTGCTTCAATAAGTGTGATATGAAAATGTATGTCTGAAAAAGACATAACTTGTAAAATGTTGATAATTTGTATTGACAAAATAGAACTATGATGGCGAGAACATTTTAGCAAAAGTGAAATGCTCTACCTTAGGTATATGTGCCGAATTAAAATTAAGCTGCACACCAAAGTAATTGCATGGCGAATTTTTCATTTTACCAAAGTTTATGCAGAAACTTAAAACTAGTACTGGTTAAATTTGACCGCGCCAGTAGTTCAGTGTCCTAGAGCTGGCCACTTACCATTCGTACAAGGTGGTACGGGTTCGAGTCCCGATGAGACATGAGTGCTGTGTTTCTCTTACAGCACTTACTTTCTCTCTCTCTCTCTCTCTCTCTCTCTCTCTTCCCTAGAACGAATGTCTCCAAAATAAAGACAGGTGACTGCTTATAGTCCTTAGAGCTGCTTGCGGTGGTCGTTAAACTCGAAAATCACAGAATGGTTCACAGCATCGCATAAAAAAAAACGTTCAAAATTTGTTTTCACAGGAAGCATGTTGGAAAATTAGTATGCCATCCCGGTGGCGCAGTGGTCTAAGCGATGGCCTCTGATCATTCGTCCGAATGGGGTCCGGGTTTGAATCCCGTTGAGGCATGGATGTTGTGTTTGTCTTACGGCACTGGCTCTCTCCCTTCCCTGGAACCAGTGACCCTAAATTAGGGACGGGCGACTGCTTATAGCCCATTGAGTTGCTCACGGTGGTCGTTAAACCTCCAACCAAAAAAAAAAAAAAAAAAAAAAAAAAAAAAAAAATTAGTATAACGAAAATTACTTTTAAGAATATTTTTCATTAGGAATCTAAAGAGCTGATGAGGAATTGTAAATTAGAAGACATTTGCGTCCCCAAAGGCATCAGACATTTTTGGGGACAGTAAACTGAATTAGAGGACTGTTCTCAAGAATTGGGGACTTCTGGTCAGCTTAGTTTAAGAACACACAACAGCAATGCGAAATTTACGGCTGCCCTGGTGGCGCAGTGGTCTAACCGATGTCTTCTTATCATTCGTCCGAGATGGGTCCGGGTTCGATTCCCGGTGAGGCATGGATGTTGTGTTTGTCTTACGGCGCTGGCTCTTTCCCTTACCTGGTGCCAGTGGCCCTAAATTAGGGACGGGCGACTGCTTATAGCACACTGAGTTGCTCACGGTGGTCGTTAAACCTCCAATGGCCGCCCCGGTGGCACAGTGGTCTAAGGCGCTGGCCTCTGATCATTCGTCCGTAAGGGGTCCGGGTTCGGATCCCGGTCAGGCATGGATGTTGTGTTTGTCTTACGGCACTGGCTCTCTCCCTTCCCTGGAACCAGTTACCCTGCTCTTGTCGCGGTAGCGATGCGGTAGGCCTAACGCATCGCTACCGCGACAATGTCAAGCGTTTGCTGTGCCGTCGTACTTTCGATTCTCCTGTCAATACTTCCTTCGCAGGTCAGTTTCTATCTCACTGAAACGTATCTTTTGCAAATCAGAGAGGTTTTTTCCGGTTTTTCCTACCAACTACGTACAGGATACAACAAAATAAAGGGTGGATAGTCTGGACCTATTTTCTGTAGTGTATCTCTACAACATTTATCGCTTTCCTGCCAACAACGTAACAGCTTTCTCTTGTACTCTTCCGCCCGTCATTTCGGCGCAGCAGCGAACCTGCCTTTTAACGGAGCAACGCATGACATCATGCGGTAGCGATGCGTTAGGCCTACCACGGCGCTTCTTAACACCATCGCACTTACGGGTAAATATTACGAAAAAATCTTTGAAGCACATTTAAAATATGAAATTTCTTCACCATTTGCCATTATTTTCTATACTTTAAAATCTGTACGTCGCACATTTTCCAGGAAATAACATTTTTTCGACGAAATAATTGAGAACGCTAATCTACACATTTATTGACATTTAGTTTCACTTTACGATTTCCAGGATCCATTTCAATACTCAGTCAACAATAACAAATTTGTAATTGTTGAACATTCTGTTCCTAAAACAGTGTTTTTTAATTGGTAATTGTTGATCATCATTCTGTTCTCAGTGTTTTTGGACTGGTGACTGTTGACAGAACATTGCAAATCTTGTTCCTTATTGGAGTTTAAATTTATATCGATAACAGCAATTAGCCGCCCCGGTGGCGCAGTGGTCTAAGGCGTTGGCCTCTGATTATTCGTCCGAACGGGGTCCGGGTTCGAATCCCGGTGAGGCATGGATGTTGTGTTTGTCTTACGGCACTGGCTCTCTCCCTTCCCTGGAACCAGTGACCCTAAATTAGGGACGGGCGACTGCTTATAGCCCATTGAGTTGCTCACGGTGGTCGTTAAACCTCCAATCAAAAAAAAAAAAAAAAAAAAAACAGCAATTACTTGTTTTCAAGAGCATGTAGAAATACGGAATTTGAAATTATTACTGTGTAATAAAACCATGTCTTGTTTATTATTCATTCAAACACGTTACAAGGTTAGTAATATTTCACTGGAAGGATTTAAAGTGCAAGGCACAAGCGTTTATACTAACATGTGAAAAACATAGCTGGAACCTTGGGAACGACACTGCGGGACGCAACAATATGAATTGTTCTCCTTCACGGAACTCTCCATTATACTATTCCCTAATTACAGAATGAATGCAAAAATACCCCCGGCCGCCCCGGTGGCGCAGTGGTCTAAGGCGTTGGCCTCTGATCATTCGTCCGTAAGGGGTCCGGGTTCGAATCCCGGTCAGGCATGGATGTTGTGTTTGTCTTACGGCACTGGCTCTCTCCCTTCCCTGGAACCAGTGACCCTATATTAGGGACGGGCGACTGCTTATAGCCCATTGAGTTGCTCACGGTGGTCCTTAAACCTCCAATAAGCCGCCCCGGTGGCGCAGTGGTCTAAGCGATGGCCTCTGATCATTCGTCCGAACGGGGTCCGGGTTCGAATACCGGTGAGGCATGGATGTTGTGTTTGTCTTACGGCACTGGCTCTCTCCCTTCCCTGGAACCAGTGACCCTAAATTAAGGACGGGCGACTGCTTATAGCCCATTGAGTTGCTCACGGTGGTCGTTAAACCTCCAATTAAAGAAAAAAAAAAAACCTCCAATAAAAAAAATAAATAAATAAAACATACCCCAAAACAAGCCAACCGAACCTAGGCTGCGATCTAACAACAGCTAAGAATGTTATCCGTACTATAGTAATTCTTTCTTTTTTTTTTTTTTTTTTTTTTTTTTTTGTTGAGGTTTAGTGACCACCGTGAGCAACTCAATGGGCTATAAGCAGTCGCTCGTCCCTAATTTAGGGTCACTGGTTCCAGGGAAGGGAGAGAGCCAGTGCCGTAAGACAAACACAATATCCATGCCTCACCGGGATTCGAACCCGGACCCCTTTCGGACGAATGATCAGAGGCCAACGCCTTAGACCACTGCGCCACCTGGGCGGCAATTCTTTTTTCGTTGCTAGAGGAAGCGCGGACCGCTGAGATTGCCAATAATGGTTGCGGTTCCCAAAATGCCCATTGCTGATTCTATCTTCTTCAAGCATGGCGTTGTCTTAATCACCTTTTCTACTTTTATCCTGTTGGTGGCAATCTCTTATTGAAAATAAAGCAGATATGAAGTAGTTTGTATGCGCGTTATCCAGGCATTAAATTACCTATATATCCAGGAATTGGCATGCACGTTTTATTTTTATACAAACATAATTTCCAGCACTCGGCATCTTTTACTAACCAAAAAGGTCTTGTTTGTCGCTCTGATGAGAAAATGCCAGCAGCTTCATCAATACAGAGGTGAGAAACTTATAGAATCATTGATTTCTTTTTTATTCCCTCTATTTGAAATTCTTTTAAAAATTTTTAATTTGCTCAGTACTTTCAGAAAATATGCTTTCAAATCGGTATGGTGGAAAAAGGTGGTAGCAGGGGGAGTGAGAACCAGGGGATCATATGGCCTCCCGCCTTTATGGAGGGAAAATTTTATGGATTTTTATGCTGACTAAAAATGTACATCTATTTTTTTACCGTTAAGCTTTTGAAGCAATCCAAGTAACTCTTGATGTTGCCTTTTTTCGTTCCATCACATTAATAATGGTAACAAGGTGACCCCCATTCTTTCAAATTTCTGCAACTCCCACTGACGGTGTCATTTCTGTTTTCTGCTGAATGTATGTTACAATTAATGAGATATTTAAAGTATTCCTAACATTCCTTTAAATATCAGCTGTGAGAATATGACATTTCTCTTTATATGTGCAGACGACACAATTTAAAGCCGAACGTGACTGCATAATATCTAAATAATCAAAAAACAAAATGATTGGACATTCTTCTGAACAATTAAAAATTTAGGTTTATCAGCATGGAGCCAGCACTGAAGCATTCTTTAGAAGTCGCTCAAGAATTGTTTATAAAGGAAGTGAAAACAGAAACTGACACTTCAGCACACATTCCAGATGCAAGTGCAGGTCTTTGGCGATGTGAAATATGCTCCCAGAAATTCCCAGAAGAATCCAGCTTTGAAAGACATGCACAAATTCATACAAGTGAAACATCTTTCCAGTGTGATGTGTGTCTCAAGTTATTCACACAAAAAAGTAGTCTTGTAAAGCATGTAAAGGTTCATGCAGGAGAGCAACCTTTTGATCCTGATTCATGTTCCAAGCTGTTCAGTGAAGAGTGTAATCTTTCAAGGCATGGGCTCCTTCAATCTGAAGATAAACCTTCCCAGTGTGTTAAATGCTTAAAGGAATTAGGAGGTAAAGGTCAACTTCCAAAACATATGCCTGTACATGCCGATGGAAAATTCTCTGTGTGTGATGTATGTTCAAAGAATGTCACTGAGAATGCTGGCCCATCAAAGCCTTACCAGTGTAACATATGCAGCAAACGATTTGCACAGAAAGCTGATTTTTCAAAACATATGCTTACTAACCCAGCTGTAAAGCCTCACCAGTGTGAAATATGCTCTAAAAAATTTGTACACAAAGCTTATCTTACTAAGCATATGCTTATTCACACTGGCTTAAAGCCTCATCAGTGTAATATATGCTGCAAACAATTTACCCGGAAAGAGGAACTTTCAATACATATGTTTGTTCATACAGGTGAAAAGCCTCACCAATGTGTTGTATGCTCCAAACACTTTGCTCGGAAAAGTGATCTTTCAAGGCATATGTTCCTTCACACAGGCAAGAAGCCTCACCAATGTGATGTATGCTCAAAACAATTTGTGCAGAAAAGTCATCTGTCAGCTCATATGGTTATTCACTCAAATGAAAAACCTCACCAGTGTGTTACATGTTCCAAACAATTTGCTCGGAAAAGTGTACTTTTAAGGCATATGCGTGTTCATGCAGGTGAAAAGCCTCACAAGTGTGATATATGCTACAAACAGTTTGTTGAGAAAAGTAAGCTTTCAGAGCATGCAGTTATTCATGCAGGTGAAAAACCACACCAGTGTGTTGTATGCTTCAAACAGTTTGCTCGAAAAAATAGACTTTTAAGACATGTGATTCTTCATACAGGTGAAATGCCTCACCAATGCGGTATATGCTACAAACAGTTTACTGACAAAAGTAACCTTTCACAGCATATGCTTCTTCACACAGGTGAAAAGCCTCATCAGTGTGATGTATGTTGCAAACAGTTTGTTACGAAAAGTTATCTTTCATTGCATATGGTTATTCACAGAGGTGAAAAACCACACCAGTGTGTTGTATGCTCCAAACAATTTGCTCGAAAAAGTGGACTTTCAAGGCATATGCTCCTTCACACAGGTGAAAAGCCTCACCAGTGTGATACATGCCACAAACAGTTTGCCGACAGAAGTAATCTTTCACAGCATATGCTTCTTCACACAGATGAAAAGCGTTACCAATGTGATGTATGTTCCAAACAGTTTACCCAAAAAAGTGTGTATTCAATGCATAGGCTCCTTCACACAGGTGAAAAGCCTCACCAATGTGATGTATGCTCCAAACAATTTGCTCTGAAACGTTATCTTTCAAGGCACATGCTGATTCATACAAATGAATAACTGTAGCAGTTTAACACCACTCCGTTAGATGGCGCCATGGTTGCGCTTCTCTCCTCTCGCGTAAAATGCGTTATAGCTACTTACGTCACTTTGTTCGCCGTCTCTGCTCCTGTGTTACGTAAGTTCTTTTTTTCGATGTGTACTAATCCTGTGATATGTGGAACTGGAGAAAGTTCTTTAATGAGGTTGGGAAGGATGAGGATACCGCTATTTCATGGTGTTTTGAACGAGATACCAAGCGTTTCAGGGTGGAAATCTGCCCTGATAACAACAGATCGGCAGACATATTTCTGCCCCTTATCATGAAACACGTAGAGCCAGGAACAACAATTATGATGGACCAGTGGGCTGCATATCCCAATCTCCAAACCTCTGGCTGCGCACATTTCACAGTCAACCACTCCCTCAACTTCTTTGATCCCATCACAGGGGCGCATACACAAGGAGTACAGAGCAATTGGCGTCCCCTTGAGCATAAGTTAACACAGGGCAACCACAAAATGTACTTGGCAGACCATATTATGGAATATTTATTCTGAGGGAATTGCCGAATTTCCTCAGAACATTGCTTTGAAGTCCTGATTCGTGAGATCAGGCAGTTCTCCCCTGGCAGATAAAGCTTTTCTGGCTTTTATTCTGCTAGGTAGACAGTTTAAGATTCATGAGGAAACTCACTCTTCCTTCAAAATAAATATTTTACACATATGCCAGAATGTACATTCACCTAAAATCCATATTATTCACTTCCTTTGCCCATTTCACAATGTAACGCTACGCTTCACGATTTAGCGGTAACATGTCGCCATCTATCGTCGCTTCAGAAACTACTTTTGGGCCACTTTCAGAAGGTTAGCCTATTTTTCTAGGGGACGCTCAAAAATGTATGAATGTAAAAAACACATAAAAAAATTTTCAGTATGCTAAATACTGTTGTGAAATTTTTAATGCATCAGCAAACCAATAAAAAAAGTGGGGGAGGGGGAGACTCATAAGTTTGTTATATGCTCATTTATAATGTATGACATTCATACATGAACACTTTGTTCGATGTCTTAAGCCTATGTATATTTTGACACTCGTATTAATTTTTTTCATTATTGTTAAATTTTTAAGAGATTCTATAGAATTTCATATTTTTATTATATAAGGAAAAACTGGTAAACGTGTAGTTTGGCGTCCTATATTATTTTGTTGGAAAAGTTGAAGGATTTCAAAATGTGAGATGTAGAAATTTTAAAGTATGTAATTTCATGGCAAATGGTGAAAAAACTTCATGTGTCAAATGCATTTTCAAGATTTACACCATAAAACTGACCTCCAAGTGCGACGACGTGAACACCTCTGCTGCAGGCCTAACACGAAGCTTCGGCGACCATGCAAAGGTTGGCTTCTCTGAAATGAAGGTCTTGTTCCAGTGGCCATTTTTCTGGTGGAAGAGTTCAAGGAAGTGGGGAACATTCTTGCAAGCAAAGCATTCCAATTTGTAGTGCTACGCTACAGGAAGTAGTTCTTCATTTCTGTCGCACTTTTTCAAAACACATGGTGACAATTGCTTCGGTCTTACGCATATCATTCCTTTGTATGAAATAGAAAGTATGCTGATGCTTTACTTTCTTCTACAAAAGGGTTAAAGTCAGTGGTTGGAGAAACTACTGTTTATTTGTAGCGAACTACAACTACTTTATGATAAATGCAGTTAACTACAACTACATTTTTAACAAAGTAGTGACTACAAACTACTTTGAAAATGTAGTCACTACTTCACTACTTTTAGGACCCGAATTTTGCGAGATTATTCAATAAACACTCAAAGTTAAAGATGTTATATTACTACAAAATATTGTATATCCCATATACACCAGACTTTACAATGTAGCATATAGCATATCATATAAAATGAACTGCACAAGACTGTACACTGTAGCATATACACTGCTGGCCACCCAAAATGCAACACCAAGCATCCGATTGACCTCCAATTTGCAGCAAGCGTCGCCCGCGAGGGGCCATGCAAACGATTGACATTGCAGGGCATATGCAAATCATGTGCGCCCGGCACGCCACCGAGTAGCACTATAAGAAGGGTGCAAAAGGCGGGGTGTAAGCAGTGGAAGCGTGTTGTGCTGCCGGACCTGTGCATGGGAAGCTTCCTGATGCCTCGTCACAGAATACGGCAATCATTCCAGCACGTTTCGGAGTTCGACAGAGGACGAATAGTGGCTTATCGCGACAGCGGTTTATCGTACCGAGACATCGGCGCCCGTGTGGGACAGCATCCAGCCACAGTGAGGCGAGTATGGATTCGGTGGGTGCAGGAGGGATGGACAGACGGACAGACGTGATTGATTGCCGCAGCCCACCGCCGAGCGAGAGGACCAGCACGCACCGCCACATCACGAACGTTAGCGCACGAATTAGAGTGTGTTGCGCAACAACCCGTGTCAGCACGTACCGTTCGACGTCTGCAGGAGCGGGAACTTGTCGCACGGCGCCCATTGCTCCGATTACCATTGACATTACACCACCGGAGAGTGCAGCGGCAGTGGGCCGTTGAACGCCGCACTTGGACTACGGAATGGTATGACATTGTCTTCTCCGACGAATCCCGCTTCTGCCTGCAACACCACGATGGTCGGATCCGCGTGTGGCGGCACCGCGGCGTGAGACTGTATGATGCCTGCATTATGCATCATCATACCGGTCCGTCGCCTGGCGTTACGGTTTAGGGAGCAATTGGATATGACACCCGCACCCCTCTGGTACGCACCACCGGCACACTCAACAGCCACCGCTACATCTCCGACGTTTTGGAGCCTGTAGTCCTCCCTTATCTTCAGGACCTGCCAGCGGCCACGTTTCAACAGGACAATGCGCGCCCGCCGTTCAACAATTCTTCACGGCCCACCAGGTGTCACTGCTGCCGTGGGCCACCTGTTCTCCCGATATGTCGCCCATCGAACACGTCTGGTCGCTGATTGGCTGCCAACTGAGTAGCCTGGCAAGCGCCACCCGCTACTACGCCTGATGAACTGCGGCAACGTGTGGAAGCAGCCTGGACCGACATACCCCAAGCCCACATCCAAAGCCTCTTTTGTTCGATGCCACAGCATGTAGCGGCCGTTATTGCCAGCCAGGGGGGCCACACGAACTATTGATGTCTGCGTGTTCCGCAAGTCGCACGGGCCAGTAAGCTCAATCGTTTCATCTTTGCATCTGTTGTTATGTGTCCAGTAAATCTGGCTTTGCTGTCTCGTGTCCTTCTTGATGTAGCATTTTGGGTGGCCAGCAGTGTAGAATATAGCATAGCATATAAAAACTTGGTTATGACATATAATTAGGGTTACCAGTCGTCCGGGATTGGCCCGGACAGTCCTGGATTAGTAATGACGTCCGGGGCCGTGTCCGGGATTGAAAAAAGTCCGGGATTTTTAAATGAGTGGTTATAAAGGCAGCGAAAAATACACATGACTAATTATTTCTTTCATTGCTATTAGTACTGAAAAATTTGATTTACTTCTATGTGCAATTTCAAATTAGAGACGGATGACTTTTAAACCGAAAGCTTCTTATTTAACGGGCAAAGTTTGCACTTGACTGAAAATTTCCCGTTTACTTGCTTCTCGAGCACTGTGAAATAATTATTATACGCCGACCAAAGCAGTTCAATTCTTTCTTCATCAAGCTGGACAGTAGGTGCCATATTTCAGGGGAAAAAATTTATAATCACCTGGAAACATAAGTTAAATAAGTCTTCAAAGCAAGGAAAGCAAACACGTTCGTATTCACACGAGACGAAAACGACAACGAGACAAGTGTTGGTGTTGCCGACCTATGCTAGAAAACTCTGTGCTTTGAAACACCAAACGTTCTTATTCCAAGACCCTCGTTCGTCATAACCTGTCCATTTTAATCCGCTCCATAGCCGATATCTTGAAAGAAATGCTCTCTAAATGGCGATACTTAGCGCTGATGCTGCGCAGTTCAAACGAGGAGTATTGGCGTTGTGCCGCAAACGCACCTGACGATCAAGGGATATGTAGAAGGGCACCTTGTTTGTTTACTGAAGTAACGTAAAAAGTAGTGTCGAAACTCGCTACAAACTACAGAGGTTTGCATTGCGCTACTCGCTACACTACTTTTTTGTTAAAGTAGCGCGTTACACTACAAACTACGCGGGAAAGTGGCGACTACAGTAGTTTCGCTACTTGTAGCGCACTACTTCCGACCACTGGTTAAAGTAGAGGTCGCGTTCTCTTCAACGGAAGTTGCATGGCATCAGGAAATCAAAGTGCTGCTCCTCCTTTTGACAGCATTCTTCGCAATTCATTCAAATTGGTTTACAAAAAAAAAAAAAAAAACTCTCGAAGAAGTGAGTTCATGCATTGCGCATCAAAGAATCTTACAGGGGAAAAAAAGAAATTCTCAGATTGTAATCTTAAAAAGCAAGGCAGAAGTGATGATCTATTTTCTGTAGCGCAGCACTACAAATTAGAGAGCTCTCCTGCCAAGAACATTCCCCGTTACTTTTGTACTCTTCCACCAGCAAAGTGGCTGCTGGAATGAGACCAGAGTTTCAGTGGAGCAAAACATTGCAATGTCATCGCCGTTGTGTTGTGTTAGACCTGCTGCAGCTTCTGTTCACAGCTTTGTACTTGCACATAAATATTACGATCAGGGCGCGATTTCACCGATTAGCAACTAGCAAATAGCTAGTGAAAAATCAAATTTGCTAGTGAAAAAAAATCGCAGTAGCAAATATTGCTAGTAAGGTAATTTCTTTATTTAAAGTAACCAAAAATCATTATTAATCCACGAAGTTTACATAACAGTTTCTATTACACTTGTTAAAACAGCGGCGATCAGCGATTCTCTTTCGCCAATTTCCTTTCGACACTTAATACCCATCCTCCCCATATCTTTCATTCATTCCAAACTGTCGTAGAAGCGCATTGAAACTCCTCTCCATCGTGCCCTCATTGATCTATTACAGAAACTGAACGTGACGTCTGCAATGGTTGCTGTGGCAACCCAGAGCTCTGGGATGGATCGGTTGTTTGACCACCTGCTCTGCCACCCTCCCTTCTTTTGCCCCACGAACTTTGTCCTCAACTCCTGCGTACCCTAAGCCAAGCAATCGCCTTTATTGTGTGGCATAGATAGACGCTTTTTTACGAAACGTGTTCGTGGAGGGGGTAAACGATTACGGAAGAAACTTTTGCTTCGTCTGACTTCTGGTTTTGGAAATTTTTCTTGTATTTTCAAGCTGAAATACAAATATTTATCCAGTAAAATGTTAATGAGCAATAATACTTGACAGAGGCAACATCGTGAGAAAAAAATAAAAATAAATTATGATTACGGAAAAAATCCGAATTCCGTCGACCTTTCGTTAAGACGAAATTCCAATAATAACGAAAAAAGCCGGAATTCCTTGAATTCGCGGAAGAATCTCATGCCTGAAGATTACAGAAAAATTTTGCAGCAGCCAACTTCTGTTTTTTCCAATTGTTCTCCACAGTTTCAAGCTAAAATGCAAACATTTATGCAATAAAATGATATTTAACAAGAAAATCGGACACAAAGACAACATTGGGAGAAAAATTTGCGATTACGTCAAAATTTTCTTACTCCGTTTCACTACTGTGTTCGAAAGTTTTGAAGCACGAAATTTCGTCTCCAGATAGAAAACGACCCCCCCCCCCCCCCCCCTTTTTTTTTTGTCATCAGTTAGATAATAAATAAATAAAGCGGTATTCCGCGAATCCCTGTAAGAATTTCGTGTATATCATAAAAATAATAGCAAAAGAAAAATTTGTAGAATCCGTAGTTTTGATAGTGAGTTCCGTAGTCAGACAACTAATTCCGTAGAAACTACGGCATTGTGTGGTATTTGGCAGATATGAAGTGTGTAGAAGTTTAGCAGAAATTTGTGCAATACTTCCACTTAGTACTGCATGTTGTGAGGTGGGATTCAGTTTTTTAAAAAGAATACAAGGGGATTGGAGGAACAATTTGTCTGTTGAAACTTTAAATGCTCTGATGACAATTGGAATACTGTAGAAGGGCCTCAAGAAGAGATTTTTAATCCACGGTCAGCAGTTATAAAGTGGTATGATGACAAAGTCAGACACCCTGAGCGTAAACCATATGGGAAGAAATCTGAATTAGAATGTCAGTGAAATATATTCATGTGGTATGAGAATTTGTTAGAAATTAATAATAAAGATAGTCACTAAACTTATCTAAGATTCTATTCATTATTCAAAAAGGTAAGTCAAAATATTTATACACATATTTAAATTTCTGTGCAACTTTATTAGAAAATAAGTTACGATGTGATTTAGTTTTACTTGCTAGTCATGCAAATGTTTTGCTAGCAAACTATTTGGTCACTAGCAAAATTTGCTAGTGAGCAAAAAAGATGAAATCTTGCCCTGATTACGATAAAATTCTTTAAAATGTACCATAACAATGAAATTTTTCCACCATTTGCCATGAAATTGCATACTTTAAAATCTGTATGTCTCACTTTTCGAAATCATTCAACATTTCCGACGAAATAATTTAGGACGCTGAACTATACATTTACCAAAAAAACTTACCTTCCAAATACTAAGCAGTAAATCAGCATATGAATTTGTTTTATTCAATACCCCTATTACACAT
This sequence comes from Macrothele yani, assembly GCA_039090855.1. Lineage (NCBI taxonomy): Eukaryota > Metazoa > Arthropoda > Arachnida > Araneae > Macrothelidae > Macrothele > Macrothele yani. The sequence continues at coordinate 163,916,760 of CM077009.1, forward strand.
TATTTACAAGCCTCGCTCGTTTTAAAGCAGTTTGTCTGCTAGTTGATTTGCCATTTCTGCCAAGTAAAATATTCACTTACCTTTGTTGCAATTTTTTTGAATTCAGAGAAAAAGGAGAATGGCGAAAGTTGTATAGTAAATTTCTACTGGCTTCACTATTTCATGAGCACAGAAAAAGTTGTCTCGATTCTCTCAAATTTGTAACATATCAGGTTATGTGTAAAGGAATCAAAGAATTGTGTATTTTTGATAAACTCAAATTAAAAGTATAATGTATAATCATAAAAAGAATGTAAATAAATTATGTATGACCGAATTGAAAATGCAGTAGAAACTATTGCATAATATTAAGGACTATTACAGGATTACCTATTAGTGCAAAAAACTTACAAACAGAAATTTTATAACCAAGTTTCCACGGGTACATACTTGAAGAAAACTACATCTAATTGCAATATATGAAAATTTATTGAACATGCAAAATTCATCCTTCAAGCTAAAGATACAAATTAGCGGTTGCCACTCGCCATGTGGCGACTCAATAAAACAAAGTGGCCAGTAGAAAAAGTTCCTTTTTTTGCCATACTGGAAAAGTTGCCTGACTGTACTGTCTGGTGGTCAGATTATATTTTTTCATTACTAAAGAATTTATTTGAATTTTTTAAAAACCTATTCAATTAGCAAGTGTATTTTCTATCATCCAACTCACGTACGTGGAGAAAACCTACCGCATATGGTGCGACCTATTTATAGATTAACTCTTCAAGAAAGGGGAAAACAATTTCTTTTCTTCCACTGAAGTTGAGCACAAGTAAAGGTAATTGTTTGGCTAGAAAATTTAGTTGATGTTGAAGAAGAACATAACTTTCATAGCTATGCAAGTAGACATGCCTTAGAAAACTTAAAAATTACATCGTTCTGGAACGGGGAGATAAATTATTTTTATATTAGGCAATAGTGTGCTCTTGTAACTCTGTATTAAGCCATATTTATTTGGAGAATACATTTTTCTGTGTCTAAATATATGAAAGGTACACAGTGCAGTGATAAATGTGTATACAATGCAAAATACCCCTTAACAAAGTGGCCACTAGATTTTGACCATCCACTGGCCACTGACCACTTGAAAAAAATCACCAGTTTTTTTCTTTACTTCAAGCATTGGAGAAAATATTCTGGTAAATGTGTAGTTTAGCGTCCTAAATTATTTCGCTAAAAATTTACAAAAATTTTGAAAAAGTGAGATGTACAGATTTTAAAGTATGTGATTTCATGGCAAATGGTGAAAACATTTCATCTTTATAGTGCATTTTAGAGATTTTTACCATAATATTTACCTGCAAGTACGATGCTGTGGAAGGCCTAACACAATGCTGCGGCGGCGACGTCAAACTTTGCTCCATTAAAACAAATGTTCGCTCTGACAGCCAATTCATGAGCAGAAGACTACAACAGCAACCAGGTATGTTCTTGTCAGGAAAAAGTTACATATTGTAGTGCTACGCTGCAAAATATAGTTCAATTTTTTTTTCTCACTGTTTTTAAAGCACATGCTGACAATTTCTTCATTGTTTTGCATATAATTCCCTCACACAAATATGAAGTTCAGAGATGTCTTCCTTGCTTGTACAGAAGAGTTAAAGTAGATATCCAGTTGTCACCAATGAAAGTTAGATGGGGCGTCAGAATCTTAAAGTTTTGGTTCTGGTTTTAATGGCTTGGATTCGCACCTCATTTGGTATCCAGTGCACTTTTTGTTCTGCTAGTAAGCTGTTGTTCGCATCTCAGTTTCTATCCCAGTCTATATTTGGTAAATTTTTAGTCGTGCTTGCACAAAATTACCGTTGAGGAAATAAAAAAAACTGTTGGGGAGGATAATGTGGATCTATTTTCTGTAGAGTAGCACTACAAAAATGGATTGCTCTCTTAGCAACATCATAACTGGTTCGTCTCTTGTACTCTTCCGTCCGTAAATTTGCCACCACAACGAACCTTTGTTTCAAATAGAGCAAAGCTTGATGTCGTCGCCACAGCGTTGTGGCAGCTTCTGTTTACAGTGTCATACTTACAAGTAAGTTTTATGTTAAAAATCTTTAGAATGCACTATAAAGATGACATTTTTTCACCATTTGTCATGACATTGCATACTTTAAAGTCTGTGCATCTCAATTTTTCAAATTTTTGTAAATTTCTAACGAAATAATTTAGGACGCTGAACTGCACATTTACCAATATTCTTTCTGGTTACCATACTCTTTTGTTCTTGGAAATATGTTCGTTAGTGAACTAATTTAGCTTTTGCAGGGATTGTGCTATTATTATTCAAATCTATCATGGTTGATAGAAATCAGGAGTGGGGAGTATTGCTCTCAGTCGCACTTGCAGTTGTCAACTCTTGAAGTAGTTCTGCATATGAATGTGCTATGTTTACATAAGCGCAATGCACTCCCATCCTCACAGTGCAAAAAAAAAAAAGCTTTACTACTGCATTTTTATGCTACATACATATCGTCATCATTAGTGTTCTGTCTCTTGACATGTCCAACGGTAACTCAGCAAGTTCTCTTCCTTCAATATCCTCTGTTCCCTGCTTCTGCCTTCAATTCTTAATAGCTTCCTGTGCCTATTATATCATCAAGCATCATTAGTCATCTCCTTCCTCTTGGACGCTTTCCTTCAATTTTCCCTTCTATCATTCTTTTCAATGGGCTGTCTCCTTTTAACACATGTCCTATCCAGTTATATTTTCTTTACCTTATGGTCTTTAGTAAATTCCTTTCTTCTTCAACTCTTTGCAATACATCTTCATTGGTGATTTTTTCAATCCACTTTATTTTTTCCATTCTCCATGACCGCATTTCAAATAGGCATAATAACAAAGATTATTTCACACACACACAAAAATGGCTTCTTTTATTGAAGCAAATATAGGATAATAATAGAATGCCTTTTCTGTCTTTCCCTCTGTCTCTCTTGAATGAATGAATTATTGCAGTTTTTCCTAAAGCTTTTGCATGGTTTTAATTTGTCTACCCCCCTCACCCTCCAAAAATCCAAAAAAGTGGGGGGGCACTTAAAAAATAAAACCCACTTTGTAGTGGGTTTTATTGTTGTTGTTTTTTAAACTGTAGTATACTTCTGAGTTTTACTGCAATTTTGGGATATTATCTTCCAAGAGCAACATTTTAAAATGGGAAAGCTTGGTGCTCAAATCATTTTTTAATTATGTCTATTTTGCTTTTATTATTACATAGATGCATTATACATGTTTGTTAAGCACTCAAATGATCTGCAAATTCCCCCAAACATAAATAAAATTCTAGAGAATGTAATAATTTACAAAGATGCAGTACACATGCTAAAACAGCTAAAAGAGGTTAGTAGAGTACTAGACATTCTCCAGGCTGAACAAACAAACATTTCCGAGGCAGTGGAACTGTGGCAAAATCTTATGGAAAATGCAGATCTTCAACCGTACACTTGAGGCTTGCCACTGCTTGACAAACTTGAATGAATCCAAAATACCAGGGAAAGAGAATGAGCCCTGAGCAAGAACAAATTGCTGATAACTGGGTGTTAGAAAAGAAACCTGAATGGATAATTTTTGTAATGGGTTTTAAAATATGTGTCACAAAGTACTATCCAAAGTCTATGTTTGTAAATGATGTGCAAAACTTCAGTGCTGCCAAATGGTGGCAGCTGATGGAGCGACATGCAAGTGTGACCAAAGCTGGAACCCTGAAAGATTTCTGCTCTTACATGTCAATTCTATGTGCTTGTCCAGCCAGTTCATCTGCAGTAGAAAGAACATTTTCTACGTGCGGACTAATCTGGTCAAAACTTTGCAATCGCTTAGGTGTTGATAAAGCACAGAAACTTGTCAAGATCCACAGATATTTAAGAAACAAACAGTAAATTTGTTACAAAAAGTATTGAAATTTGTGGTTTTACCCAAATTTAATTAAACATCTCAGAAATGTTTGATGGGGGTTTAGGGTTTGATCAAATACTAGTTTATAGATTGCATTGAATGGTGTGTAAAGTATCTTAGCCTTTGTGTAGATTTAAATAAAAAATTTAACCAGACTACATAAAAAGGAGATTTTTGTTAACCAATGGGTAAGTTGCATGGATTTTTCATTAATAATATTTAATCATTTGAAATCTTAATGAAAGGATTAAAAAAAACCCCAGAAAGCCCAATAAAACCCACCAGGGTTGGGGTTTTTCAACCCTGGTTTTAAATCAGAAGTACTAGGGCAAAATTATGTAATTTATAAATATGTCATAGGTCAAATAGATATCAATTGATTTTTTTTTCCTTTGAAATAAATAATTTGGTTATTTTATACAGTGATTGACTAGATGAATGAGTTTGTGTATTTAGGAAGCATGTTTGACAGAAAGAACAAATTAGGTGGTGAAATTAGTGAGTAAATTCGCTGGGAGGTTTTCACAGGAATTATGGGTTCTCAAGAGAGCCCGCATGACTGTGTATGAAAGTATAATTGTTCCTACTCTGATGTAAGGCAGTGAAACCTGGGTACTATAGAAGAAACATTGGAGTCGTTTGTGTGCTGGAGAAATGCGTTACTGGCAAGACACGGTCTGATTGTGTGAGGAATGAAGATGTGTTGCAGTTGTGTGATGTGAAGCAAAATGTTGTTAGCAAGGTGGAGACTAATATGTTTCGGTGGTTTGGCCATGTTGAAAGAATAACTGATGAGATGCTTACTAAGAATTTTTTAGCCCAGGTGGCTGGAAGAAAAGTTAGAGGAAGGCAAAGGAAATCAGATTCAGAAGTGTCTGCTTGAAAAAGATTATGACTATGAAGTATAGAAGGAATCATAGTGAGAAGAATTGGCAGGAAAACACGTAACACACAAACATTAAAGAATTCTTGAAATCGTCATCAAGCGCAAGTTACGTTGAAGAGTTATGAGCGGGACGTTTCGGTAGCGACTTCTACCTTCATCAGCCATGGAATGAGACACGTCACACCACAGTAGTCTCTGTGCGTCACACGTTGTAAAAGCGTCAGTTGTTGCCAGATTTCAAAATCGCTTTCCAAACAATAGGGATGTTAAAAGGTGCGTCAGTGTTGCAGGTCTTAGGGGTAAGGTAGATTTCAATGCTTTCGCGGTATCTGGGTGCATGCCGATTGCTGAACGGGGCGATTCGCTTAACATTGTGCCAATCGGGAGCCGCGGACGTATCGCTGATGGTTAAAATTGAAAGAAAGGTGGAAGGGCTACCTTTCTTAACATCAGCGATATGCTCCATCAAACACCGGTTTATGTTGCGGTAAGTACTACCAATATAGTGGGTAACGCCTGTGGAAGTGTTGATAGGGTTAGAGTAGACACCTTGTAAATCTAGGGGTTTATTGAGATCTCTGTCCTTAAGGATGAGTTTGAGAAGATGTGGAGGTGGTTTGACTGCAATCCTGTAGCCAAAAGACTTGAAAATAGAACAAACTTTATGAGTGAAAGGACAGGCTAAAGGGCAAAGTGCCAACAAACTGATGAGTGGTGGAAGCTTTTTTTTTTTGATTGAAGGTTTAACGACCACGTTGAGCAACTCAATGGGCTATATGCAGTCGCCCGTCCCTAAGTTAGGGTCACTGGTTCCAGGGAAGGGAGAGAGCCAGTGCCGTAAGACAAACACAACATCCATGCCTCACCGGGATTCGTACCCGAACCCCTTTCGGACGTTCTGTGATTCAAACCTCTTGATTAGTCTATGTAATAAGTGGGGTGGAAAGTCATGCAATTTGCCACTGTTGATGATGTTCTGAAATTCTAGTTGAAAAGCAGATTGGCTGTTGCAAATAAGGTTGCCCCGGTGAATGTATGACTTAAGAGCAGACAGTTTGTATTTTCCAAAAAGTGTGAGAATTATAAGGGATGATATTATGGGTGGCAGAAGGTTTCCTGTAAACAGAGAGGCCAAGTGAGAAGTCTGGGTTGATGTTAACATCGTGAAAACTAATATTGTTGTCGATCTGTTCTTGAGAGGAAAATTTTATATGTGGGAATTTTGAAGTTAAGGTGGACATGAGTTCAAACAGAGAGTGCTTTTGGTGGGGCCAAATAATGAAGATGTCGTCCACGTATCTTAACCAAATGGCAGGTTTTAAGAGGGATGGCACAACAATTAATGTTGCAATATTCTGCAAATAAATTTCAGCAAGTAAGGGAGAAAGAGGAGAGCCCATAGGTACACCTTGTTTTTGTTGGTAATAGATACCATTTTATACAAAACAGGAATACTTTTCCAATGAATCAAAACAGTCATAAAAATCTTTGATCAGTTCTCCAGGAAGTTCATGGTGCTACATTAGTTTTTTGACCATGAGCATGTAGGCATCAAAGAAGGGAAGAGAAGGAAACGATGAATCCACATTAAAGGTGTACAGGAAATCTTGACGATTGGTGGAAGAAGAGAGTTTGAGTTTCTGGATAAAGTCCTTGGTTGATACAACAGAATAAGGATGATTTTTTTGTCAGAACTTCGCAACATTTGACCAATTGCTTTTCAAGATTGACCGCAGAAGAAAAGGTGTTTTCAATTAATGGCCTAATGAGGTGTCCAACTTTTTATGTATCGAGAAACTCCCTTCTTCCATCAATCGTCAAGATTTCCTGTACACCGTTGACGTGGATTCATTGTTTCCTTCTCTTCCTTTATTTGATGCCTACATGCTCATGGTCAAAAAAATAATGGAGCACCATGAACTTCCTGGAGAACTGATCAAAGATATTTATGACTGTTTTGATTCCTTGGAAAAGTATTCCTGTTTTGTATACAATGGTATCTATTACCAACAAAAACAAGGCGTACCTATGGGCTCCCCTCTTTCCTTCTTGCTGAAATTTATTTTCAGAATATTGAAACATTAATTGTTGCCCCATCCCTCTTAAAACCCACCATTTGGTTAAGGTATGTGGACATCTTCATACCAGAAACTCTGTTTGAACTCATGTCCTGCATAACTTTAAAATTCCCGCATAAAAATTTTCCTCTCAAGAACAGATCGACAATAATATTAGTTTTCACGATGTTAACATCAACCCAGACTTCTCACTTGGCCTCTCTGTTTACAGGAAACCTGCCACCCATAATATCATCCCTTAACATTCTCGCACTTTTTGGAAAATACAAACTGTCTGCTCGTAAGTCATACATTCACCGGGCCAACCGTATTTCCAACAGCCAATCTGCTCTTCAACTAGAATATCAGAACATCATCAACATTGGCAAATTGCGTGACTTTCCACCCTCTTATTACATAGATTAATCAAGAGGTTTGAATCACAGAATAGATCTAGTTTACTGCCTGAAGCTTCCACCTGCCGCCCCGGTGGCGCAGTGGTCTAAGGCGCTGGCCTATGATCATTCGTCCGTAAGGGGTCCGGGTTCGAATCCCGGTCAGGCATGGATGTTGTGTTTGTCTTACGGCACTGGCTCTCTCTCTTCCCTGGAACCAGTGACCCTAAATTAGGGACGAGCGACTGCTTATAGCCCATTGAGTTGCTCACGGTGGTCGTTAAACCTCCAATCAAAAAAAAAAAAAAAAAAAAAAAAAAAAGCTTCCACCACTCATCAGTTTTTTGGCACTTTGCCCTTTAGCCTGTCCTTCACTCATAAAGTTTGCTCTATTTCCAAGTCTTTTGGCTACAGGATTGCAGTCAAACCACCTCCACATCTTCTCAAACTCATCCTTAAGGACAGAGATCTCAATAAACCCCTAGATTTACAAGGTGTCTACTCTAACCCTATCAACACTTCCACAGGCGTTACCCACTATATTGGTAGTACTTACCGCAACATAAACCGGTGTTTGATGGAGCATATCGCTGATGTTAAGAAAGGTAGCCCTTCCACCTTTCTTTCAATTTTAACCATCAGCGAATACGTCCGCGGCTCCCGATTCGCACAATGTTAGGTGGATCGCCCCGTTCAGCAACCGGCATGCCCTCAGATACCGCGAAAGCTTTGAAATCTAAAACCTGCAATACTGACGCACCTTTTAACATCCCTATTATTTGAAAAGCGATTTTGAAATCTGGCAGCAACTGACGCTTTTATCACGTGTCTCATTCCATGGCTGATGAAGGTAGAAGTCCCTACCAAAACGTCCCGCTCATAATTTTTCAACGTAACTTACGCGTGTGATGACGATTTCAAGGATTCTTTAAAGTATAGAAGGTCTTGTGTATGTTGTGTGATGGATGTCAGTGAAGCCCGAGTTGTGTGCCAAGATCGATGTAAATGGAGAAGTTTGATACGGCAACATAAGTAAATAATCAGTTAGAAATTTATCTGGAGTTTGTATTTCTTTGTGCAGCTAACCTCTTAATCTCAGAGAACAGCTTAATAAAATGTATGTATATATGTATAGCTGCATATATAGTCATTGAACGAAGTAAGAGTTGTGAGAATCCATACTTCTGCATCAGAGCTGTCGTGCTAATGAAATTTTTGTTTTGACTTGGGTGCCAAACGCAACTTTCTTATCCATTTTAAAAATTAAAATAAGTCAGTCAACAGAATGGACGAAAAAATTCAGTATGCACGTATTTCTCGATGTATCGAGATTTGAAAAAACATGTTTTCCATACGTTATTTTTTCAGGTAGAACCATTTAATGGTGGTTTTAACTGCTGTAACTTTTTACATGTTGTATTTCCTTTGAGTGGAAAGCAATTTCTCGGTTGGAAGTTATCAATATTCTCTGCTAATATACACTGCTGGCCACCCAAAATGCAACACGAAGAAGGACACGAGATAGCAAAGCCAGATTTACTGGACACATAACAACAGATACAAAGATGAAACGATTGAGCTTACAGGCCCGTGCGACTTGCGGAACACGCGGACATCAATATAGTTCGTGTGGCCCCCATGGCTAGTAATAACGGCCGCTACACGCCGCACCATCGAACGAAAGAGGCTTTGGATGTGGGCTTGGGGTATGTCGGTGCAGGCTGCTTCCACACGTTGCCACAGTTAATTAGGCGTAGCCGCGGGTGGTGCTTGCCGGGCCACTCGGTTGCCGATCAGCGACCAGACGTGTTCGATGGGCGACATATCGAGAGAACAGGCGGGCCACGGCAGCAGTGACACCTGATGGGCCGTGATAAATTGTTGCACGATGCGTGCCACGTGCGAGCGCCCGTTGTCCTGTTGAAACGTGGCCGTTGGCAGGTAAGGGAGCACTACAGGCTCCAAAACGTCGGAGATGTAACGGTGGCTGTTGAGTGTACCTGCGATTCGTGCCAGAGGGATGCGGGTGTCATATCCAGTTGCACCCCAAACCATAACGCCAGGGAACGGACCGGTATGGCAATGCATAATGCAGGCGTCATACAGTCTCTCGCCGCGGTGCCGCCACACGCGGATCCGACCATCGTGGTGTTGCAGGCAGAAGCGCGATTCGTCGGAGAAGACAATGTCGTGCTATTCCGTAGTACAGGTGTGGCGTTCAACGGCCCGCACTCGCCGGTGGTGTAACGTCAATGGTAATCGGAGCAATGAGCGCCGTGCGACAAGTCCCCACTCCTGCAGAGGACGTTGAACGGTACGTGCTGACACAGGTCGTTGCGCAACACACCCTAATTCCTGCGCTAACGTTCGTGATGTGGCGGTGCGAGCTGTCAATGCCCGCCGCACAACATGCCGGTTCTCTCGTTCGGTGGTGTACCGCTGCTGCGGCAATCGCTGACGTCGGTCCGTCCGTCCCTCCTGCACCCACCGAATCCATACTCGCCTCACTGTGGCTGGATGTCGTCCCACACGGGCGCCGATGTCTCGGTACGATAAATCGCTGTCGCGATAAGCCACTATTCGTCCTCTGTCGAACTCCGAAACGTGCTGGAATGACTACCGTATTCTGCGACGAAGCATCAGGAAGCTTCCCACGCACAGGTCCGGTAGCACAACACACTTTCACTATACTTACACCCCGCCTTCTGTGCACCCTTCTTATAGTGCTTCTCGGTGACGTGCCGGGCGCAAATGATTTGCATATGCCCTGCAATGCTAATCGTTTGCATGTCCTCTCGCGGGCAACGCATGCTGCAATTCGAGGTCAATCGGATGCTTCCTTCTTGGTGTTGCATTTTGGGTGGCCAGCAGTGTATATCGCGGTAATCGAATGTGATTCAAGGAAAAAATCTTTCACGTACCTCTCGGTTTACGTGGTCGATGTTTAAATCTTTGCACTGTTGTTCTTGAACACCGACCACCTAAAACCGAAAGGTACGAGAAAGATTTTTTCCTTGAATCACATTCGATTACCGCGATATATATTCTCAGAGAATATTAATAACTTCCAACCGAGAAATTGCTTTCCACTCAAAGGAAATATAACATGTAAAAATTACAGTAGTTAAAACCACCATTAAATGGTTCTACCTGAAAAAGTAACGAAAAAATTCAGGAACATTATAATTAACCATTAAGGAACAAATAATAAATCATCTGTGCTATAAACGTTTTGTGTTTGTATTTTGTTAAGTCACTAATTTCTGTTCTGCATCCCATTGTTAATTATGAGATTTTTTTTCTTGTTTTATTGTCAGTGGGGAGGTACTTTTTATTTTTATGTTGCCAGTTGTGTTGAGTGTGTGCTGACATTGTGTAAAAAAAGCACATTGATTCACTGAACTGTTTGAAGTGCTGATAATTGGAGCCCCACAACTTTTTTCTTTGATTAGGTAATGGCACTGAAAAGAGAAAAGTTCAATTTTATGTTTTTGATTATATAAAAAACCTGCTATTGAATTATTTTCTTTTTGTTCATTTTCATATTTTCTGGATTGATGATTGTGGAAAATAAATTCTGCAGCCTTTGGAAAGTGGTGTAACTTTTCACTGAGCATTTTTTTTTTTTTTTTTTTTTTTGAATTTTTGGAAAATTGATTTTTCTGTGCAGTGGGGAACATTAACTGATTGGTACTTTGGCTCCTTCATTTCCCCTTCGCTGCTAACGCATAAAAGGGCAATAGGTAGAATAGTTTCTAACTTTATTGCTGGACATTGTAGAAGTTGTTTAATTTATGTATAAAAAAAGTGTGTAAAAAAAGAACAAGAAAATAGGTATTGTAAGCAAAGTTTATACTTGTAAAAATGACTAATTGCAATTCTTTTTGAAAACAAAAGTGGTGCAAAGAAGCAAGTAGTGGGGCATAATATTTTCATTTTTTGGGCAAATGTTATTGCATATGATGGAGCTCCTCTTTTTCTCCTTTCAGAGTAAATATACTAGTTGAAATCCTTAATTTCAAATTGCTGCTAAAACTACTTTATCAGCTGAACCAAAGACACTTATGTTTAAACCTAAATGGCAATTTTTCCTGTTGGTTGGAATGTATTTGTTGAAATCCTGCATTAATGTTTCAAGTTATTCAAACTGTATGATAGCATTGAAACATGGGAAAGAGAATCTAGTAATAACAGATTTAATAAACTAAATTATAAAAACGAAAACTCCATAAAGGTCATTCCATCTCAAATCATCACCCAGTTTCAGACTAACCTCCTTATATTTTTTAATTTAGAGTGTATTTAATGTTTGTATGGTGTAGTGCAAAAATGAAAATTTTTGAGGGCCTATGTTCTTTAGGTGAAATGTGAGAGCTATGTCGAGTTTTTGATTTTTGTTTTAAAATGGCCAAGAGATATTTTTGCATTTGCTTTAAATAATCTCCCACTTGAGGTATAGAGGTGGGAGTGGCCTCAATTAATTTTTTTAATGGTCTTTCATATGAGGTAGAACACAATAGGGTTTAAAAAAATTCAAAATCGAATTGAAAGTTTCAAAATAGATTTTCTCAAAGATGATGGACACTTTTTAAATTTTGGAAAAAAATTAAAAAAAATATTTCATGCTTATCTTTATCTGTCACAAAATATTTTTGGGGCTTCATAAGGTATGTATGAGAAAGAACACGTGCATATGATGAAGATAAACATGACCCAGATTTGCTGTTCTGTGCTTCACACTTTTCTCCCCCATGTTGTGTAGCCTTTTGGATTCTTTTGTTTGTTACATTATCCTGTACTAGTAAACCTATGTATCTCATATACATTGGAGCTATAAAAAGTAAAGGAAACAAATACATGGTGCACTCTAATTACAAAATCAATAGCCAACAGTTATATAATTAAAAAGATTATAACTCCTGTTTTAGTTCAATCCATTTTTACTCAAGTTGTCATATTTTTAGTCTTTTCTTGATTTTGTGAACTGTCAGAAAGCTTTAATAGCTTGTTGGACTTCTTCAGTAGAGTGGGTGTATGTATGGCCAGTTGGTTTTGCAGGGTTCACTTTACAGAGGACATCCACTATATTGACAAAAGTCACCGGACGCCATGAAGAGAAACACAACATAGCATTTATTGACATACATTAGTACGGTGTCTGTCTACCTTCGGCCTTAAAGCATGCACTGACTCTTCGAGACATGCTTTCGACAAGGTTTTGGAGCACAGCGATAGGTATGCGCTTCCATTCAGTACATAATGCTGACGCTAACTTTTGCTTAGTTGTCGGCCTGGGTTCCAAACTTCTTATGTGGCACTCTAATTCACCCCTTAGATGCTCTATGAGATTAAGATCAGGTATCTGCTGGTCAATCCACACATGATACAGAATTATCGTCAAACCACGCCAGAAGAGTCCTTGCTTTATGGCTCGGTACATTATCCTGCTGCTACGAACAAGGCTCGGTTCCATAGTATTGCCACAGAGTTGGTAGGGCATAATTGTCCAGAATGTCAAGGTAGACGTGCTGGTTAACAGGTTTGCCCACGATAACCAATGGGCCAGGACCATACCACAAAAAACACCGCCACACGAGTACACTGCTAGCTCCAAACTTGACCTTACGAACAATACACAGTGGTAAATAGCGTTACCCCGGCTGTCGCCATACCCACACACGGCCATCAGACTGATGGATCGTGTATCTGGATTCATCAGTCCATAGGACCTGTTTCCATTGATCTACGGTCCACGGTAAATGTTCTTTACACCATGCTAAATGACGAGTAACATTCCGAGTGGAGATGAAAGGCTTATGAGCAGCCGCACGTCCACTGTAACCCATGGAATGAAGTTCTCTGCGAATGGTACGTGTACATACCGAAGTTCCAGCATTTTTACTCACCTGTACATTGAGGTCTTGTGCAGTACTTCGTCGATTAGCTGTAACGACTCTCCTGAGGCTTCAATGTTCTCTATCACTGACTTTCTTTGGTCTGTTGGTACTTTTGCTGCTTCAGGCATACCATGTGTCTTCCACTTATTCAGTACATCCAAAACATTTGACTTGGGTATGTTTAAACGCCTCTCGGTTTCTCTTATGAGCAACCCACTAATATAACACCCAACAATCTTTCCTTTCTCAAAGTCAGTTCTCTTCCGCCGCGACATTTTCACTCAACCTCACAGTGCGATATGATCATGGTCAGCTGCACGCTTGTTTTTATACCGTTTCCAGCTGTACTGCGCATCTTAACAACGCAGCGGATGTGTTCATTTTCTTTTCAATGGGTGTCCGGTGACTTTTGTCAATATACTGTATATTGATGGAATCCACAGAACGTCTGGATATTTAAGGCAAGTGATTGAAGGAGATGGACCTGCTGGGTGAAGGAATGTTAACTTTACTTCATCTTTCTCATCCTGTTTTTCTAAAACATTACCCATCCACCAGTTACTACTGTAGAGTACAATGAAATTACCGCATATTTTGTTGAAAACAAGTCCATGCTATTAATAATATCTTCAAATAATGTTTGAGAAAAAGGAAAGATTGGACTAAGATTTTTGTTTCACATGAAGGTATGAAAGTACATAGGTTTCGACTTCTGGAACAGTTTGTGCTTTGCTGAAGCGATCTGTCAAAAATTGCTCTGTTGCAATGTATTACGCCTGTGTAAGAAATGTGAAGTCAATTTTTGAAATGTTGTCTTTTACCCTGTCAGAGTTGTCTTGGTGTCATTATTTGGTCCTCATATATTCTTTTGAGACTTTCTCTTGCTGCCAACCTTTTAACCCTCCCCCACCCCCAACACGATCACATGCCCCTCCTGCTATGATCTGTAGTGGGAAAATGCCACTTAGCTGCAAGATTCAAATATTTTTTTATGGTGACATAAATTTAAAAATTCTTCTTTTTATATTGTGCCTTAGTAATAGACTTTTGGTAGTATAGACTTTTAGGTCTATAGTCTATAATAATAAACTATAGATTTAAAAGTCTATTACTATTATTGTGCCTTAATAATAGTAATAGACTTTTAAAGTAATATACTTTTGGGGGCAATTTCTCAAATGTGCTTTTCAAAAAGTCTGAGAATTTCTTTTGAAATAAGTACACAGCTGCATGCAGTATTCTGTTCTAGATACAGAAATGACAATGAAACTGTCATGCTCAGCTTTTCACCTATTTTAAACAACAAACGGATGCATTGTAGCATGGTTGCTGGTCCAATGATAGCACTGTGCTTCATTTTGCCCAACAAAAGAATAGGATTTTTTTCAAAAATCACACACAACAGTAATTTCTGAATTGGACAATTATTTTTTTTTAAATGATTCATAAATGAACTTTGTTGTTTAGTTATGAAATCATGGCGAAGTAAAACAGAAACTCTCGAAATATGTTGACGAATTCAGACTTTTCTCATTGTCTCTAAGCAATGTTCCCTCTAAGCTGCCATGGGCAATGCACGCCTAACCTTATGAGCTGGGCAGACATGAAAATCACTTGGACAAAATTTTTTATTTTCTCAGTTTCTCTTACTAATACAGTAGAAGGCTGGAACTTGAATTGAAACCCTAATGTTTTCTAATCCCCCCATTTTTATCACAGTTCTTTCCGCAATTGATTTTAAGTACAAAAAATATTAAAAGCATTTCATTAATTAAAATTTTTATTTTATAAAAAGTGAGAAGCTAAAACTTATATACTTTTGGAATAAAAACACTGGAAATTAGGAAAAGCATCTTTATGCATGATACACAGTTTCCTTGCATATCAAAATACTAAAGAGAATGACGAACAAAAAGTACGGCACAAAAATGAACTTGAACGCAAACACAAGGCATCCTTCAGCGTCTTTGATATTGGAAGAAATCTGCCTTATTATCTGACAAAGTTTCGCGCAAAACCCTTTTACCAGCGGCTTACAATTTAACTGACCGGAATGCCCTTCTCCCGCCAACTAGCATGGGTGCATTAGTAACTACTTAGTACAATGAACTTGGTTATGGTTTGCTGTGATTGGCTGGCGCTGATGTGTTGTTTTGAGGAAAGCCTCAATATCTGCCTCTTTCTTCGCGTGGGAAAATCACTAATCCGCATTCTCACGTTCACTATAGGCACGCACGAGGCTACTTTGCAAAGAAGCCTTTGAGAATGAAGAGGACAATGAGGCGAACTTAGAAGGAGGCGAACGGCATTTAAGAAAAGTGTTGTTTGGACTTTCGAGAGCCCGAATTTTATTTATTATTATTTTTGCAGGTTATTGATTTCCGATTTATGAAAATTAATTCGGGGTTTGCGAATTTTAATCTTTGCACGGAAGATATTTCAGCTGCGCAGAGGAAGTTAAGTAAGTCGCTGCGCAGCTTAGAGAGAACATTGTCTCCAAGGTACATCTGCGCAGCTTAGAGGGAACATTGTCTGTAAGGTGCATCTGCTGGCAAAAATGTACAGTCAATTACATTTTCTTTGAAGTAATTTTGTAGCAAAGTTTGGATTACTTGAATTCCAGGGCAGGATGCACAGTTACGCAAGTAGCAGTCAATTGACGCTGGGTTGTATACTATCTTTACAAGGACATTTTTGTAATTTTTTATTTCACCATTAGTGATTGCTGGTAACTTGGCATTTTCAATCATAAGTTTTGCATTCTAATGTATTTTACACACCAGTGATGTATATTCGAGTCTAGCTAGGCTAGCTGTGAAGCCCAAATAATGCACAAATAAAAGTTAATTAAATATGCACAAATAAAAGTCAATTATCAACGGTATTAAGATATGTCGATGCTTTCGCTGCAAAAAAAACAAAACACGAGCGGATTCGCTTCTTTCGATTATGAGAATCGGTCTGGCGAGCGATGGTCTACGGCGTAACGCAAGTAGGTCTTCGAGAGACTTCGCTGTTCTGATGCGAAGAGCTTCAATACTATCTCCTGCTAGCGTTTCCATGACAACATGAGCTACGGAGCTCGTGAGTGGCCATTACTTTGGCCAAGGTTTCGCTCCGAAAATACGAAGACTTCGGACTACCTCAGTCCCTCCATGCTTCTAGCGCGTGTTTCGCGAGAGCTGTTTCAGTTCTTGTTGGGATGCATTAGAAGTTTTTAAAACATGTGAAGGCAATGATATATGATAATCGCTATCAGAACATATCCTGCAATCATAACCTACAAGCTGGCCAGCCCTCGAAAAATCTGCAATTTCATCTTTTGCATCATCCTCGTTTTTTCATCTTACTCAGTTCATTCCAACAACTGCCCAAACTTTAGCTATCGCCGTGCTTCAGGAAAAAGTTAACCCATTCATGTTGTCACTGGTCTTAATCCCTTCTTTATATAGGAATGGTTTGGTTTTTTAAGTGGATTAAAATCATTTAAGGCTCGTTTTTTCTCCATTTCAGAGATTTCTGTTGAAAAGTCACTAACAAAAAACTGCTTCCATTAGCACTTCCCATTCACTTTTATCAACAAAAATAAACAGCAAATAAGTAGCTAAGCAAGTTGTCTTTTTTTCATCTTCTGAAGGCAATGATATATGATAATCCGTGTTCTATCTGGTGGCAAAACCTCAAACGCTATGAATTAGGTAACCATTCTTGATACACAAAGCAGTTGAGGGAGCTGATAGTGCTTTGAGGAACTCCATGCAGCAACAATTTTAAGACCTTTCGGTGAAGATTTCGTGTAAAAAGCATGATTCTACATGTCGTGAACTCATGTTTAGAGGATGCTTGGTTGAGCTGACAGACCACCACTTCCTCAACTCATCTCGACGTGCAGTTTTTGAATTCAAACACGTCCTTGTTGACGTTTGAGAGAATAACTCCAGGAACTGAGATATTGAGGTTTAATTACTGTGCATTGTATTTGGTTCTGATGGCATGATGGACTTATAGTTCCAGAATAATCATCTTAATGTCTGTTCATCTGTCTCTACAACTTTCTATCAACGCAGCCTATAGAATGTATGCATATGACGTCACAGCAAGGCAAACCGTCCTAGCAGACGTCCTGGTGATCAACTGGTGTACAAACACTGCTTGGATTTGCTTGTGGGGCGTTAAGGAAGATGATGTTATGTGCTGTTTTGGGCTGTAGTAACCGAAGAGGGAGAGATAATGATGTGTCCTATTATAGATTACTATCTGAGTGACCGAAGTGGGATCAGAATTATAAAAAATATTATTCATAAACGCCAAAATTTGTGGTTATCACGTATCAGCAGAGTTGACATTGATGACCGGAAACGAAGAAACCTTAGAGTGTGTAGTTTACATTTTGTAACAGGCATGTTCATAATTTTACTGATGCGTTCTCTACAAAAACTCTATGAAGATCTTTAGACTGGAATTAACATTTCTTTATGAATGACTTGCACGATTTCATTTGCTCGGGAGTGAAGACGTTCGTGCAAAAAACGAAATAATTAACAATATCGCCGTGTTCTATTCGTAGCAATACCTCATTATTATATCAGGAAAAATGAGTATGGAATTACATATACATATATGGGTCACCACAATTGCCCAAAAACTTTAATTTATCAGAATAAAGCTGTTTTTGATCACCAAATAACCCACTTACGTAGCCTATGCAATGCATCTTTGATCTCACTTGTACACCAGGTGTTCTGCAAGAAAGCAGCAGACGAAAAAGTGACGCGACCCGCGGTATGTGACGTCAATGCATACGGTGTATTTGAGTTGTAAGGTGTGTCCGTAATACCCAATCTAATGAAAGGTTTCTGATGCGAGGTACATATTCTTTCCGCAACTGTTCTGCTGTGGTACTTTGACTTGCGCTTGCCTTGGTGCCCATGTCACATTGTATCTGACTGCTACACAATGATTGGTTGGTTGGTTCATGGAGTTTAATGGCGAAAGGGCCATGGTTGGCCAAAGAGCGCCAAACAAAAGACATCAAAACAAAACTAAAGCAATAAAAACGTACACAAGGTTAAAAAACAGGCTGATGTGGTAAAAATGAAATATGACAGTGAACAAGGTAAAATCTAGATAAGTTTAAAAAAGCCAATATCGTGTAAAAACGAAAACACTGCTTTCATGTCGCAGGCTTCGCCAATAATATTTTGCAGCGTAGCTGCTCCTAAGTCTAACAGATAAGAGTGAAAATGACGAAAACGATGATTACAAAAACGAACACAAGAACACAAAACATGAAGGACGGTGAGACGACAGTGGTTGGTTGGTTGGTTGGTTATTAGATTTTATTGGCGCAAGGGCCATGGTTGGCCAAAGAGCGCCAGACACAAGACAGACAAAATTAAAAAACGGGGCATAAATCGCAAAATCTGGCTGACCAAGTAAAACCGAACCATGAGTACGAAGGAAGGGCCAAAAAAGACAATGAAACAAACAGTATGAAAAACATGGTACAATGGTGAGAAACAAGCCGATTAAGTAAAACTGAGGAATGAGAATGAGAAAACACATTACGAAATCGAACACAACTACACATAGGATGAGTCACTCTCCTCCCCCACACACTCCAATGTAATGCTGGCCGAGGGCGAGGACGAACTGTCACTATCCTCCCCCTCATGTTCCTCTGCAATGTTAGTTGAGGCTGGGGACGAACTGTCACTCTCCTCCCCCGATGTTCCTCTATAATGTTGGTTGAGGGTGGGGACCTCGCTGAGTCCGAGACAGGTGCAATGGTGGTCAGGTGGACAGCGACAGTTGGATGGACACTGCACACCTTTGCGGATTGAGGGCCGGGTCTTCCGCACGTGCAAGCTTTCTGCTGGGAACTGGAAGAGTCGGTCGTCTTCAAAAGAGAAGGCGCAGATTCAGCTATTCGAAAAACCTGGAGCTCGGGGAAATCCACCTGTGTCGCTTGTTCAGCTGTAGATCGCTTGGCAAGTGCGGCGAGAGCTACAGGGCGCGGAACAAAGGGCTGCACGGGTTGTGACAGAGACTGAACTACTGCGGCAAAAGTACGCTGTCGGTTGTTGGGAATACCCAACTTGGCCTTGGCAGCAGGGTACGAGAGGCCTTCCAGGGTCTTGAGGCGCTGGATCGCCATCTCGTCCTTCCATTTCATACAGTTGCGGGAGTAAGCTGCATGGGCCTCACCGCAGTTAACACAGCAGGCCGCAGAAGTGCAACCTTCCCCGTCATGTGCACTGGAGCCACAATTTGCGCAACGAGCAGAACTCTTACAAAATCGTTGTGAATGCCCGTACCTCTGGCACCGGAAACAGCGCAGAGGACTGGGAATGTACGGGCGAACTCCACAGACCAAGTAGCCAGCCTTGATTTCGGTCGGAACTTTCGGGGAGTTAAAAGTCAAGATTACATTTTTAGACTTAATCAAGGGACCATCGCGCCGCAACATCATACGACGTGCAGCAATAACACCCTGATCTGCTAGTTCACTCACCAATTCGTCCTCACTGCATGCCAAGAGATCAAACTCCGAAATAACACCCCGAGAGGTGTTAAGAAACGGGCGAGGTGCCACTTTGACAGGAATGCCTTGAAGACTAGTGAGGTGCATAAGAGTGTTACTCTGAGAAACACTGCAAGTTTGGACAAGCAGGTCCCCAGAGCGAAGCTTCCTCACAGACTTCAAGGGGTCAACCGCAGCGTCCAAAGCTTTAGAAATGAAAAAGGGAGATCTGGTGGACAGTCTCTCATTCGGATCGATGGATTCTACAAGTAAGTGTGTAGCATGCGTAGTCACAGCAATCGAGGGGAGACGACGCTTCGGAGCGACTGGTACAACTGCCGAAGAAGAGGTTCCACATTCTTGGTCAAGGTCTAAAGACCGTTTAAGGGTATGAGACTTGGTAGGTTGAGAAGACGAAGGAGAGTCGTTGTCAACGATCAGTTTCTCAGGTGACTTAAATCTGGAGTTTTTGTTCTTGTGTTTACCCATGGAAAAAAGGAGGAAGATTCGTCTGCAGACTACTCCACCCACCACCGAGCCCTACAAGGGAGAACTGGAGGTCTGCAAGCCAAGAAAATGACGCTGGACACAGTTCTGGAGCTTATACGTTGGAGATATAGTCCGTTGGCTGTGATCACACGCACTCGGCGGACACTTCGGCCTCCGGGTACCGTCATGCCAACGCCTTTGGCATGATCCCACAGCCCCCGGGCTTACCCTGCCGTGCTATACGACAAAAAAGCCGCTAAAGCCCTGCACACAACTTGGTACAAGACTTCTGACTAGAGGTGGGTTAGTCTCTAGCCTCCCGTTTACAGCGAAGCCGGGGTCGAAGAGGAGTGTTGGTACACAGGAGGCACTTATCCGGTCTCCTGCGACCTCAGCCGCCAGACATCCCATTTCCGCCTCACGGGTCTCCGCACGCGGCAAACATGCAGGTAGGTCTAGCACCCAAACCAGCTAAAAGGAAAAAAAAAAGAAATCCAAAGAACACAAATCCTGGCAGGGAACCTAAACGGAATCTCAGCAACCTACGAACTGAGCGGTTAATATAAAACAGTTAGTGGTGGAGGGTAACAAAACCACAAGACCGGGGTGTTAGTACATAACGTATTAGCGATTAGGTAGAGAATACAACACGGGCAACTAGCCAGTGGAGAAAATAAATAAAAACGAAAAAGACCAGCTCGGGATCGTGGGGCCGCGACTCCCCAACAGCTGGATGAACAGCCGTCCCTGCAAGCAGCAACAGCACCAAAATAAAAAACAAGCGGTGGCATGACATGAGATGTTGACCAGTCACAAGGTCAGCTCGGGCCGTGAGGGCGCCGCTCCCCAAATAACTGGAAAACCAGTTATCCCCGTGCAGGGGGCTACACAATGAATTCTCACTATGCTAAAGGTAAAGGGAATCGTGTTCTCAAGGACTGCCCATGTATATATAGTGTTTGTGTGAGCTCGCGGAATGTGATACACGTTCTTTATATCTTAAATAACCTATCCGGCGCAGGTATGATAAAAAAAAAACACTTTCACAGCATATCAAAAACGTAAGAATTGAATTGATTCTAGTCCGACACACTATATTGTAAAAATCTTAGTCTCCTAAATAAAAAAGAGTTGACGTGCTTTAACTCCTGTAGAGACACTTCAATGTTTCTGGAACCTCTCCCTTCCCTGGAACAGTGATCTTAAATTAGGTACGGGCGACTGCTTATAGCCCATTGACGCAGTGGTCTAAGCGATGGCCTCTGATCATTCGTCCGCAAGGGGTCCGGGTTCGAATCCCGATGAGGCATGGATGTTGTGTTTGTCTTACGGCACTGGCTCTCTCCCTTCCCTGGAACCAGTGACCCCAAATTAGGGACGGACGACTGCTTATAGCCCATTGAGTTGCTCACGGTGGTCGTTAAACCTCCAATCCAAAAAAAAAATAGCCCATTGAGTTGCTCACGGGGGTCGTTAAACCTTCAACCAAAAAAAAAAAAAGCCCAGAAATTCCTTCTTTCAACTTTCCGTATTTACAGATTGTCTAGTATCAATATCGAAGTATTTAATAAGGAAACAGCGTAGAATTTAAAATAAATAGCTAAGCTGATTTTTTTTTGATTGGAGGTTTAACGACCACCGTGAGCAACTCAATGGGCTACAAGCAGTCGCCCATGCCTAATTTAGTGCCACTGGTTCCAGGGAAGGGAGTGCAGTAAGACAAAACAACATCCATGCCTCACGGGATTCGAACCCGGACCCCTTTCGGATGAATGATCAGAGGTCATCGCTTAAACCACTGCGCCACCGTGGCAGCCTGATCATATGTGGGTTTAGCTATTGATAGCATATTCGATTAAAATAATGCTAACTCAACGAAAAAAGAAGGCCGCCCCGGTGGCGCAGTGGTCTAAGGCGCTGGCCTCTGATCATTCGTCCGTAAGGGGTCCGGGTTCGAATCCCGGTCAGGCATGGATGTTGTGTTTGTCTTACGGCACTGGCTTTCTCCCTTCCCTGGAACCAGTGACCCTAAATTAGGGACGGGCGACTGCTTATAGCCCATTGAGTTACTCACGGTGGTCGTTAAACCTCAAAAAAAAAAAAAAAAAAAAGAAGTATATGTTAATTTTTACTTCAGTATTCTTGTACAAGGAAACGAAGTTATGACAAAACGGCAAAATGTGTTTACCCCATAGGGGAAAGAACTAGGTCTTTGGTCTTTCCTTTAATCATATGTGGGTCTAGCTATTGCTAGCATATTTGATTCGATTGTATCGATTATAAACTACAATTGGCAAAAGCGGACGAAGGTAGTGGATATCAGCCAAAAGGGACGGAACTTAAATTTGAAAGTCGAGAAAGGGGCTACATAAAAAACAGTGCTTATCTTAACAGAACGTTTGGCCGCCCCGGTGGCGCAGTGGTCTAAGCGATGGCCTCTGATCATTCGTCCGGACGGGGTCCGGGTTCGAATCCCGGTGAGGCATGGATGTTGTGTTTGTCTTACGGCACTGGCTCTCTCCCTTCCCTGGAACCAGTGACCCTAAATTAGGGACGGGCGACTGCTTATAGCCCATTGAGTTGCTCACGGTGGTCGTTAAATCTCCAATCAAAAAAAAAAAAAAAAACAGCGTTTGCTATGTAGGATCCTTTGTGTGTGTGTGTGTTCTTTGTTTTTCTGAAGATGTCAAAGGGGTAAACACACTTTATCGTTTTATTACAACTTCGTTTCCTTCTAGAAAAGTGAAGTACAAATTTACATATACTTCTTTTTTCCTTGAGTTAGCATAAGGTCTACCTGCACAAAATACGGCGGCTCAGCCGCGCTGCATATTTCTTCTATTTTAGCGGATATTCCTTGATTTTTAGTGCGTAAATGCTTGCTCATTGGAGGTTGCAGTGGTGCAAATCGATAGCTTCTGCTTATTCGTCCAAGATGGCTCCGTGTTCGAATCCCAGTGAGACATGGATGTTGTTTTTGTCTTATAGCACTGGTTCTCTCCCTTCCCTGGAATCGGTGGCCGAAATTAAGGCGAGCAACTGCTTATAGCCAAGAAGGTTAGAATGATATCTTATTCTAATCCATTTGCTTACAGGTAAAGGTGACCATATACATATATTTTTTATTGAAGGTTTAGTGACTTGACCACGGTGAGCAACTCAATGAGCTATAAGCAGTCGGCCGTCCCTAATTTAGGGCCCCTGGTTCAAGGAAGAAACCGAGTGTCGAAGACAAACAAAACATCCATGAGTCACCGGGATTCCGAACCTGTACCTTCTCGGAAGAATGATCATAAGCCAGATATTGGAACGCTGATTTGAGGATAAAATTGCGGTGTCCCCAAATCGGCAGTCCATTTGTGGACACATACGTACTCAAAATAAATATGCAAATGTTTTTGTAATTGCATTGTTTCTATAAATGTAATATTACATATGAAAATTCATATCTTAAAAGGATATATTGTGGAATGTCGGTAATTTGTATTAACATATATCTTAAAGGATATATTGGCCGCCCCGGTGGCGCGGTGGTCTAAGGCGCTGGCCTGTGATCATTCGTCCGTAAAGGGTGCCGGGTTCGAATCCCGCTGAGGCATGGATGTTGTGTTTGTCTTACGGCACTGGCTCTCTCCCTTCCCTGGAACCAGTGATAAAATTGCAGTGTCCCCAAATCGGCAGTCCATTTGTGGACACATACGTACTCAAAATAAATATGCAAATGTTTTTGTAATTGCATTGTTTCTATAAATGTAATATTACATATGAAAATTCATATCTTAAAGGATATATTGTGGAATGTCGGTAATTTGTATTAACATATATCTTAAAGGATATATTGGCCATGATAGCGCAGTGGTCTAAGGCGCTGGCCTGCGATCATTCGTCCGTAAGGGTCGGGTTCCGAATCCGCTGAGGCATGGATGTTGTGTTTGTCTTACGGCACTGGCTCTCTCCTTCCCTGGAACCAGTGACCCTAAATTAGGGACGGGCGACTGCTTATAGCCATTGAGTTGCTCGGTGGTCATAAAACCTCCAATCAAAAAAAAAAAAAAAAAAAAAGGATATATTGTGGAATGTCGGTAATTTGTATTAACTTATCTTAAAGGATATATTGTGGAATGTCGGTAATTTGTATTAACATATATCTTAAAGGATATATTGTGGAATGTCGGTAATTTGTATTAACAAAGAAATTTAGAACTATGATGGCGAGAACATATTCACAAAAATGAAATGCTTTACCTTAGGTATATGTGCTGAATTAAAATCAAGTTACTAATGAAGTTGGTCGCCCCGGTGGCGCAGTGGTCTAAGCGATAGCTTTTGATCATTCGTTCGAAAGAGTCCGGGTTCAGAGAACGGTGAGGCATGAATGATGTGTTTGTCTTTGGGCACTGGTTTTCTCCCTTCCCTGGGACCAGTGGCCCTAAATTAGGGACTTAAGGACTACTTTTTAGCCCATTGAGTTGCTCACGCTGGTAATTAAACTTCCAATAAAAAAAATGAAATTGCATGGCGAATTTTTCCATTTTCCAAAAAGTTTTCGAACTCAGGACAAGTACAGTCGAAATTTGGCCACGCCAATGGTGCAGTGTCTTATGTCAGTGTGCAGTGGCCACTGACCATTCGTACAAGTGGGTACGGGTTCGAGTCCATGGATGCTGTGTTTTTCTTACAGCACTTGCTCTCCTACCCTAGAACAGATGTCTCAGAATAGGGAGCCGCCCCGGTGGCACAGTGGTCTAAGCGATGGCCTCTGATCATTCGTCCGTAGAGTCCGGGTTCGAATCCCAGTGAGGCATGGATGTTGTGTTTGTCTTACGGCACTGGCTCTCTCCCTTCCCTGGAACCAGTGACCCCTAAATTAGGGACGGCCGACTGCTTATAGCCCAATGAGTTGCTCACGGTGGTCGTTAAACCTCAATCAAAAAAAAAAAAAAAAAAAAAAAACACCAACAGCACCAAAATAAAAAACAAGCGGTGGCATGACATGAGATGTTGACCAGTCACAAGGTCGGCTCGGGCCGTGAGGCGCCGCTCCCCAAATAACTGGAAAACCAGTTATCCCCGTGCAGGGGCTACACAATGAATTCTCACTATGCTAAAGGTAAAGGGAATCGTGTTCTCAAGGACTGCCCATGTATATATAGTGTTTGTGTGAGCTCGCGGAATGTGATACACGTTCTTTATATCTTAAATAACCTATCCGGCGCAGGTATGATAAAACAAAAAAAACTTTCACAGCATATCAAAAACGTAAGATTTGAATTGATTCTAGTCCGACACACTATATTGTAAAAATCTTAGTCTCCTAAATAAAAAAGAGTTGACGTGCTTTAACTCCTGTAGAGACACTTCAATGTTTCTGGAACCTCTCCCTTCCCTGGAACAGTGATCTTAAATTAGGTACGGGCGACTGCTTATAGCCCATTGACGCAGTGGTCTAAGCGATGGCCTCTGATCATTCGTCCGCAAGGGAGTCCGGGTTCGAATCCCGGTGAGGCATGGATGTTGTGTTTGTCTTACGGCACTGGCTCTCTCCCTTCCCTGGAACCAGTGACCCCAAATTAGGGACGGACGACTGTAGCCCATTGAGTTGCTCACGGTGGTCGTTAAACCTCAATCCAAAAAAATAGCCCATTGAGTTGCTCACGGGGGTCGTTAAACCTTCAACCAAAAAAAAAAAAAAAAGCCCAGAAATTCCTTCTTTCAACTTTCCGTATTTACAGATTGTCTAGTATTATCAATATCGAAGTATTTAATAAGGAAACAGCGTAGAATTTAAAATAAATAGCTAAGCTGATTTTTTTTGATTGGAGGTTTAACGACCGTGGTAGCTGTGGAAGCACAACAGTCGCCCATGCCTAATTTAGTGCCACTGGTTCCAGGGAAGGAATACAATAGACAAAACAACATCCATGCCTCACGGGATTCGAACCGGACCCCTTTCGGATGAATGATCAGAGGTCATCGGCAACCACTGCGCCACCGTGGCAGCCTGATCATATGTGGGTTTAGCTATTGATAGCATATTCGATTAAAATAATGCTAACTCAACGAAAAAGAAGGCCGCCCCGGTGGCGCAGTGGTCTAAGGCGCTGGCCTCTGATCATTCGTCCGTAAGGGTCGGGTTCGTCCCGGTCAGGTATGGATGTTGTTTGTCTTACGGCACTAGCTCTCTCCCTTCCCTGGAACCAGTGACCCTAAATTAGGGACGGAAGGCGACTGCTTATAGCCCATTGAGTTGCTCACGGTGGTCGTGAAGCCTCAAAAAAAAAAAAAAAAAAAGAAGTATATGTTAATTTTTACTTCAGTATTCTTGTACAAGGAAACGAAGTTATGACAAAACGGCAAAATGTGTTTACCCCATAGGGGAAGAACTAGGTCTTTGGTCTTTCCTTTAATCATATGTGGGTCTAGCTATTGCTAGCATATTTGATTCGATTGTATCGATTATAAACTGCAATTGGCAAAAGCGGACGAAGGTAGTGGATATCAGCCAAAAGGGACGGAACTTAAATTTGAAAGTCGAGAAAGGGGCTACATAAAAAGCAGTGCTTATCCTTAACGGAGACGTTTGGCCGCCCCGGTGGCGCAGTGGTCTAAGCGATGGCCTCTGATCATTCGTCCGTAAGGGTCGGGTTCGAATCCCGGTGAGGCATGGATGTTGTGTTTGTCTTACGGCACTGGCTCTCTCCCTTCCCTGGAACCAGTGACCCTAAATTAAGGACGGGCGACTGCTTATAGCCCATTGAGTTGCTCACGGTGGTCGTTAAATCTCCAATCAAAAAAAAAAAAAAACAGCGTTTGCTATGTAGGATCCTTTGTGTGTGTGTGTGTTCTTTGTTTTCTGAAGATGTCAAAGGGGTAAACACACTTTATCGTTTTATTACAGCTTCGTTTCCTTCTAGAAAAGTGAAGTACAAATTTACATATACTTCTTTTTCCTTGAGTTAGCATAAGGTCTACCTGCACAAAATACGGCGGCTCAGCCGCGCCTGCATATTTCTTCTATTTTGCTTGGATATTCCTTGATTTTTAGTGCGTAAATGCTTGCTCATTTTGGAGGTTGCAGTGGTGCAAGGCGATAGCTTCTGCTTATTCGTCCAAGATGGCTCCGTGTTCGAATCCCAGTGAGACATGGATGTTGTTTTTGTCTTATAGCACTGGTTCTCTCCCTTCCCTGGAATCAGTGGCCAAAATTAGGGACGAGCAACTGCTTATAGCCAAGAAGGTTAGAATGATATCTTATTCTAATCCATTTGCTTACAGGTAAGGTGACCATATATACATATATTTTTTATTGAAGGTTTAACGACCACAGTGAGCAACTCAATGAGCTATAAGCAGTCGGCCGTCCCTAATTTAGGGCCCCTGGTTCCAGGGAAGGGAGAGAGCCAGTGTCGAAAGACAAACAAAACATCCATGAGTCACCGGGATTCGAACCTGTACCCTTCTCGGAAGAATGATCATAAGCCAGATATTGGAACGCTGATTTGAGGATAAAATTGCGGTGTCCCCAAATCGGCAGTCCATTTGCGGACACATACGTACTCAAAATAAATATGCAAATGTTTTTGTAATTGCATTGTTTCTATAAATGTAATATTACATATGAAAATTCATATCTTAAAAGGATATATTGTGGAATGTCGGTAATTTGTATTAACATATATCTTAAAGGATATATTGGCCGCCCCGGTGGCGCAGTGGTCTAAGGCGCTGGCCTGTGATCATTCGTCCGTAAGGGGTCCGGGTTCGAATCCCGCTGAGGCATGGATGTTGTGTTTGTCTTACGGCACTGGCTCTCTCCCTTCCCTGGAACCAGTGACCCTAAATTAGGGACGGGCGACTGCTTATAGCCCATTGAGTTGCTCACGGTGGTCGTTAAACCTCCAATCAAAAAAAAAAAAAAAAAAAAAAAGGGATATATTGTGGAATGTCGGTAATTTGTATTAACTTATATCTTAAAGGATATATTGTGGAATGTCGGTAAATTTGTATTAACATATATCTTAAAGGATATATTGTGGAATGTCGGTAATTTGTATTAACAAAGCAGAACTATGATGGCGAGAACATATTCACAAAAATGAAATGCTTTACCTTAGGTATATGTGCTGAATTAAAATCAAGTTACTAATGAAGTTGGTCGCCCCGGTGGCGCAGTGGTCTAAGCGATAGCTTTTGATCATTCGTTCGAAAGGGGTCCGGGTTCGAAACACGGTGAGGCATGAATGATGTGTTTGTCTTTGGGCACTGGTTTTCTCCCTGGTCTGGGACCAGTGGCCCTAAATTAGGGACAGGACTACTTTTAGCCCATTGAGTTGCTCACGCTGGTAATTAAACTTCCAATAAAAAAAATGAAATTGCATGGCGAATTTTCCATTTTCCAAAAGTTTTTCGAGGAACTCAGGACAAGTACAGTCGAAATTTGGCCACGCCAATGGTGCAGTGTCTTATGTCAGTGTGCAGTGGCCACTGACCATTCGTACAAGTGGGTACGGGTTCGAGTCCATGGATGCTGTGTTTTTCTTACAGCACTTGCTCTCTCCCTACCCTAGAACGAATGTCTCCAAATTAGGGAGCCGCCCCGGTGGCGCAGTGGTCTAAGCGATGGCCTCTGATCATTCGTCCGTAAGAGGTCCGGGTTCGAATCCCGGTGAGGCATAGATGTTGTGTTTGTCTTACGGCACTGGCTCTCTCCCTTCCCTGGAACCAGTGACCCTAAATTAGGGACGGCCGACTGCTTATAGCCCAATGAGTTGCTCACGGTGGTCGTTAAAACTCCAATAAAAAAAATAGCCCATTGAGTTGCTCACGGTGGTCGTTAAACTCACAAAAACAAAAGAAAGTCAAATTTGTTTTCACGATAAGTATGTTGGAAAATTAATACAACGAAAACTATTTTTAAGAAAAATGTTCATTAGAAATCTTACGAGCAAATTAGGAAATGTAAATTCGAAGATTTTTGAGGGTAATTTGCGTCTCCAAAGGTATCAGACGTTTATGGGGACTGTAAACTAAATTCGAGAACTATCCTCAAGAATTCGGGACTTCTGGTGAGCTTACTTACAGCCCACTGAGTTGCTCATGGTGGTCGTTAAATCTCCAAATAAAAAAATAAATAAAAAAGAACGTTACCGCTTTACTGATAACTCTATGTAGAGTTATCAGTAAAGCGGCAACAATTTGCCATGAACGTCTGATGCTGTCCCAAGGAGGTTAGAATAAGATATCTGGAGATGCCCTTGTTAATGGAGCAGTACGACTTTGCATGAAGCCTGTAAGCGCGAGCGACAGCCGTCAAAGTGATGTTTTTTTTTTGGGGGTGGGGGGATTGGTGGTTTAATGACCAGAGTGAGCAACTCAATGGGCTATAAGCAGTCGCCCGTCCCTAATTTAGGGTCACTGGTTCCAGGGAAGGGAGAGAGCTAGTGCCGTAAGACAAACACGACACCCATGCCTCACCGTGATTCGAACCTGGACCCATCTTGGATGGGTGATCAAAAGCCATCGCTCAGACAACTTTTCCACCGGGGCGACACTGATGATTTTCAAGGCTGTTGCAATGTATTTTGTGTCGGCCGAATCGCCTTCTTTCATCGCAAATGTTTCCAATTTCACATCGTAACTTCCTGCCAGTGTGTGAGAAAATGCTGAATTTATAAAATTCTGAATTATTTTGAGGCTCTTTTCCATTTTTATTTCAAACGAATGTTAGTACGAATTCTAAACAAAACATAACGTGAAAATTGAAAGCGTCACTCGTGTATGAAGTATAATCCATTGCGGTTTGATATTAACAAGATTTCTGCAATGCAAAACCACGCAATTCCAAAATACACACAGTTGAAATTACATAGGTGATTCAACTGTGAAAAACTTCAAATTCCCACACCTGGAGGCTTCACGATTAAGAGACTCAGGGCATCTCCAGAAGTATTATTATAACCTTCTGGTACTGTCCCCATAAACGTCTGGTAAAAATTTGCCATAAACGTCTCATGCTGTCCCCATAACCGTCTGATGCAGTTTGCGTCTCCAAAGGCATCAGGTCGCCCCGGTGGCACAGTGGTCAAAGCGATGGCCTCTGATCATTAGTCCTGCCGCCCCGGTGGCGCAGTGGTCTAAGGCGTTGGCCTCTGATCATTCGTCGGAAGGGGTCCGGGTTCGAATCCCGGTGAGGCATGGATGTTGTGTTTGTCTTACGGCACTGGCTCTCCCCCTTCCCTGGAACCAGTGACTCTAAATTAGGGACGGGCGACTGCTTATAGCCCATTGAGTTGCTCACGGTGGTCGTTAAACCTCAAAAAAAAAAAAAAAAAAAAAAAAATCATTAGTCCGAAAGGGGTTCTGGTTTGAATCCCGGTGAGGCATTATGGCACTGGCTCTGTTTGTCTTATAGCACTGGCTCTCCCCCTTCCCTGGAACCAGTGACCGTAAATTAGGCATGGACGACCGCTTATAGCCCATTGAGTTGCTCACGGTGGTCGTTAAACCTCCAATAAAAAAAGGCATCAGACGTTTATGGGGACAGTAAACTAAATTCGAGGATTATCGTCAAGAATTCTGGGCTTCTGGTGAGCCCACAGAGTTGCTCACGGTGGTCGTTAAACCTCCAAATAAATAAAAAAAGAACGTTACCTCTTTACTGACAACTCTACCTAGATCAGGTACAAATTGGTAAAATCGCTGTTTAGCATGGAATACGAGCGTAATTTCTTTCTTAGAATTCTTATCGTATTCAGTTTTAGGCATGTTTATTACTTTTATTTATTTAGTATTAAAAGAAATCCGTCTTGTTGCACGATTATATTTATTCAGCTAAAAATGAAATCTATGTACAGTTTAAAAAATGCATGAGCCACTTTCGGTGTCACATTGACACCGTCATCAGATGTGATTTCACCATGTGGTTACATGCTGGTCTTAAGTACGTGGAGTAGATGCATCATGGGAAAGGTAATGTCAATGTCACATGATATACCAGATAACAAGACAGTCAAAAAAAGAGCATAATTAGCCAATGAAAATTACTTAACAGAAGCAATTGTTATTGTGCTGTCCTTGGTGAAATCACATCTGATGAAGGTGTCAATGTGACACCGAAAGTGCTCATGTATTTTTTAAACTGTACATAGATTTCGTTTTTAGCTGAATAAATATAATCGTGCAACAAGACGGATTTCTTTTAATACTAGTATTTATGCACGAATTATAGTGTCTACCGTCATACTTCCGCATTTATTTTTATTTTTTTTTTTGCGGTTACTTGTCTCACATCTGGTTATCCGTTTCGTCCGTCATAGCGATGGGCGTAACTCATCGCAGTAGCTTTGGTCCTGGTGTCGTCGTCGTAACTTTTTGTACTTTCGTCTCGTTCGTGGCAATGTTTTGTTGTTTTTAGAATTTTGAAAGCGACTTAGTGGACTTATTAAGCTAACAATATCCTTCAACCTTCACTTTCCTACAGCTGACAGCGCATACTAGAATGTTTAAATCCCTATGAAATATTCTGCTGTAATATCAAGGAAGCAGGTTTTTGTTTCTTTGTTATAGCGGAATGGAGTGCCAAACTTCCTTTTGCCGAATTATAAAAGAACTGGATACACAGTGTGTTCCCATATGTACAATGATTCGTATTAGCGGCTGCCCACGAAAAGTACTATTTTATAAGGTTATGAAAAGAGGTTCACGCGTGAAAAGCATCACATGGATCATTCTTTTGTGTTGTTTTAAAACAAAAATATGATTATTTGGTCAGGTAAAAATATCCCTTTCCCTTGGAAGGTGTCGTTCTGAGGGTTACTTCGGTTTTTAAAATTCGTTATATATATAACATTTTGTGAATTTGCCTTTAATGAAACGTTGGTACTAATTTACTTTACCTCTTCATACAATTTACCTCAATTTCTTCATGAAACTCATGTTTTCTTGTTACTTGTGGTCTTATATTATGAAATCCGTCTGCACTTTTGGCGTTTAAATTGGTCAAAATGAAATTTCAAAATCGGTACCTACCCGCTACAATGCTTCGACAACCACCATTTGCAACACCACGTAAAAATGTTTTCTGTTTTCCCGGCAGAGGAGCTGTCGTCTGCTACGAGGAACATCCGGTTACCATCCGATAAGCAGTGCATCGGTAAACTCTAATCTCTATGATGACCTTTTTTTTTTTTTTTTTTTTGATTGGAGGTTTAACTACACCATGAGCAACTCAATGGGCTATAAGCAGACGTCCGTCCCTAATTTAGGGTCACTGGTTCCAGGGAAGGGAGAAAGCCAGTGCCGTAAGACAAACACAACATCCATGCCTCATCGGGATTCGAACCTGGACCATTTCGGACGAATGATCAGAGGCCATCGCTTAGACCACTGTGCCACCAGGGCGGCGATGTCGTATTTCAGCGGAGCGGAAAAATCATTCAACTTAAGCTGACCAGACGTCCCCAATTCTTGAGGACAGTCCTCAAATGTAGGTTACTGTTCCCAAAAACGTCTGAAGCCTTTGGGGACGCAAATTGTCCTCAAATTTTAATGTTTGTCCCCAAATGTCCTCGAATTTACACTTTCTCATTGGCCCTTTAGATTTTCAATGAAAAATGTTCTTAAAAGTAGTTTCTATTGTACTAACTTTCCAACATACTTTTTTGTGAAAACTAATTTTGATTTATTTTTCTTCTTTCTGGGTTTAACGACCACTACGAGCAACTCTAAGGACTATAAGCAGTCACATGTCCTTAATATGGAGACATTCGTTCTAGGGAAGGTAGATACCAAGTGCTGCAAGACAAAAACACCACCCGTGCCTCATTCGGGACTCGAATCCGTACCAACTTCTAAGAATGGTCAGTAGCTAGCACTAGGTCAATGCACCACTGGCGCAGTCAAATTTCGACTCTACGTGTTCTGAGTTTCTCCAAAAACTTTCCCAAAATGAAAAATTCGCCATGCAATTACTCCCAGCAAAAACAGTCTCGCTGGGCCAGCAATGGCCCAGCACTATTTTGCCGCTGCCGAACCGTCAATAAAATGTCCGGGCGGCCAACAGAAGGGCCAGCAGTTCAGGCCAACAGTTGGCACCCCATTAGTTGTCATATGCCACAAAAAAGCCATCAGTGGTCCATCACAGGCAGTAGCTGCCACAAGTGGCCCTTCAGTGGCCCAGCAAGCACGTGCCAGAAATGATGGCTAGCCTAATGTGGTCCGCTAGTGGGCCGTTAGTGGCAGCCAGCAACAACGTGACGTAACTGATGGCTTGCCGAATCTTGTCCGCCAATTTCCCAGTATTAGCCATAATTAAAAAAAAAAAAGGAAGGATAACCGCAGTTTCCTAACGCGACAATTTTATTTTCTACCCTTACGAAGCTTGTGAATTAACGCACTGCGCTAGGGAAATTTTCACGACAGACCGGAAAAACGCCGTTTGCATCTGACTAGATTCGATCCTGGGCCGTTTACGTGGAAGCCGCGCTCGCTACCGACCGGACTAATTCTCAACGCTCGGATATGTGCTGGAAGCTATCTGTTTTGTATTAAATTTGTAATCGAATGCTTCCCTTTTTCATTTTATAATATTGCGAGGTATTTCTCATAAAAGTCAGTTTCATATAATTGATAAATTAATTTTTTCAACGTAACGATAGTTTTTTTTTTTACGTTAAGGGAACTTCATTTATTTTCAAGGCGTGTACATACTTAAGAGTCGCTTTTCAAAGTTTTGTACTGTCCTTGCATTCTTGAAAAGAGATTGTTGAATAAATATATATTTACCCGGGTTCATGTCACATTCTGTTACTTTTTTTAACGTTGTGTCTTTCCTTTCCGTTGTCCGAAGCTACATTTGTTTTAAAGAGTAAAAGATATTTTATTTTACTTCTCGTTATTTTTAGAAGCGAATTCCTCCCAGTCTTGTGTATTCAACCCATGGATGAGTACACCACATAGCGTTGCTTTTTTTTTCTTTCAAATAATTAATAAATTTTGTACGCGTATAATCCTTTTTTTTTCTAACAAACGCTATTTTAATGGTTTTCCAGGATATGTGTTTCAAGCGGTTTCAAATTTTTTCTTGTTATTCATCCACTCCATTCCATGAATTGTTATTCATGGGAATGGAGTGGGTGTATTTCATGGCTGTAATATAGTATATCACGGCTTAATCTGATATCTTCGTCGACGTAAAATTTCATTAGGAAATTAATTCGCCTCTCCACATATGAATTTTTTCTTAAGATCCACTAAAATAACACGATGGCGATAGCGTCGTCTTCAACTAACTGGTACCATGAGAGACACAGCAAGTGTTGCTTCTGCGCATGCGCAGTCCCGATGCTTCCACCTGCTGTTGGGGGTTGCATTGGTTGCCAGCAACGGGCCACTAGTGGCACTTGCTTGGAGGCCCACAATACACGGCGATGCTGCAGGGCCATCAATAGCTCGCCAACTGATAGCGCTGCCACCAACGGACCACTACCGGGCCGTGAGCGGCAGATTTCAGCCAGCAGTGACCCACCACTGCCAGCTGGTGGCCAGCAGTTTCCCAGCACTTGTGCTTTTGCTGGGCTATGGTGTGCAGCCTAATTTTAATTCAGCGCATGTACCTAAGGTGAAGCATTTCACTTTTAATAATATGTTCTTGCCCTCATAGTTCTGCTTTGTCAATACAAATTACCAACATTCTACAAGATATATCCTTTTAAGAAAGATTTTAATGTGTAATATCACACTTATTGAAGCAATGCAGTTTTGTGACAAAAAGATTTGCATATTTATTTTGAGGACGTATGTGTCCCCAAATGAATTACCGATTTGGTGACGCTACGCCCTTTTGTCCTCAGATCGGTGTCCCGATATCTGGTCACCTTAATTCAACTACCAAATGTCACGTGACACAAGAGAACGGATTGTAATGCTTCCAGTTGTAAATCTATACATTCTTTTCTTTGTGTGACTCTCTGCTCGACTTTACAACTCACAGTGACGGATTCAGCATAGGGCGATCGCCACCCCTCCGTTCTCTAAAAACAAACAGACCTGATATTTTCCTCGTTTGTTTCCAAAAACATACAGGTCAATAATTTGTTTTTCCTGATGAAAATGAAGTGAAACAAGATTTTATTAATATAATATAAAAAATGGACAATTAAATTATGTTCTATAAATCAAAAACTATATTCACTGATATCCATAAATTAAGGGGCAGAAGCCATGTGCAAATTTACGGACTTTTTTTTTTTTAATTGAGGGTTTAACGACCACCTTGAGCAACTCAACGGGCTATAAGCAGTCTCCCGTCCCTAATGCAAGGCCACTGGTACCAGGGATGGGAGAGAGCTAGTGCCGTTTGACAAACGCAACACCCATTCCTCACTGGGATTCGAACCAGAAGCCATCTGGGACGCATGATCAGAAGCCAGCGATTAGACCACAACACGAAACAAAATACGCGGGATGATATTCTGCACAGTAACACTGCCCGAAGCAATCGGTATTTCGTTAGAGTCCAACGCCCTCTCTGCCATCGAAAGAAAATATTTACTGATTTCTTAAAAGCATTAATTACATCTTAATTAACCTTTGTAACATCTATTCGTGAATTCAAACAGACAGTTTTGCGTAGCAAAAAAAAAAAAAAAAAAAAAAAGGAATATATAAATTAACATTAAACTGGAAGAATCGCAATTCGTTTTCCCGTGTCACGTTACATTTCATAGTTGAATGCTCTCCTGTGTCACGGGACATTTGGTAATTGAACGCTCCGCTAAAATACGACATCAAATAGATTAGTGTTTACCAAGGAGGTTATATTACTGGAGACACCATTGGCTCTGCCGCCATAGGTCCCAGCTAATCTGTGGTGTGACGCCACAAGCAGGCAAAAACGAACTAATTTATACCGTTGATAAAACAGTAAGCTTGTGTATCATTGATAAAGATTATTGAATTACTCATTTTATCTGTTTATACGCTTAGAAGCTTTTGTTCCATTGGTTTCAAAGCAGCTTCTGTTCGGCTGCTGCGTCGTGGCTGTTCCCGACGTCATTTGCAGCACGGACGGTGACTTATGGCGGCCAATGCTGCGTTAATAGTAGTGGTGTCTCCACTAATATAACCTCCTTGGAGTTTACCAATGCACTGCTTATCGGATGGCAACCGAAAGTTCCTCGTAGCAGACGACAGCCCATCTGGCGGGAAAACAACTTTACGTGGTGTTGCAAATGGCGGCTGTTGAAGCATTGTAGCGTGTAGGTACCGATTTTGAAATTTCATTTTGACCTATTTAAACGCCAATAGTGCGTACTCTGCAAACGGATTTCATAATATAAGACAACAAATAACAGGAAAACATGAGTTTCATGAAAAATTCGGGTAAATTGTATGCAGAGGCTAAAGTAAATACGCTTTCCAATCAGTATGGTGTCCAAAGAGGTAGCAGAAACAGGGCCATATACCTATGAAGGGAAAATTTTATAAATTTTTACACTATCAAAAAATTAACATTAATTTTTTCACTGTTAAGCTTTCGTAACAATCCAAGTAACTTGTTATTGCCTTTTTCATTTCATCACATTGATAGTGGTGACATTTTACCCCATCCTTTCAAATTTCAACAACTCCCACTGATGGTGTAATTTCTGCTGGATGTTTGTTACAATTAATGAGATGTTTAAAGCATTCCTAACATTAATTTAGATATCAGATGTGATAATGTGGCATTTCTCTTTACATGTGCAGACAACACAATTTAAGATCATACATGACTGCATAACAAAAGCAAAAATGATTGATCAAAATGCAAAATGATTGGACATTCTTTGTTCTGAATAAATAAATATTGTTGGTTTATCAGCATGGAGCCATCACTGAAACATTCTTTAGAAGTTACTCAAGCATTGCTCATAACAGAAGTAAAAACAGAAACTGATACCTCATCACACATTCCAGATGCTAGTGCAGGTCTTTGGAAATGTAAAATATGCTCCCAAGAATTTCCAGAAGAATTCAACTTTGAAAGACATGCTCAAATTCATATATGTGAAACATCTTTCCAGTGTGATGTGTGTCTCGAGAAATTCACACAAAAAAGTGGTGTCTTAAGACAGGTAAAGGTCCAGCAACCTTATGATTCTTATTTATGTTCCAAGCTGTTCAGTGAAGAGTACAATCTTTCAAGGCATGGGCTTCTTCACTCTGAAGATGAACCTTCCCAGTGTGTTAAATGCTTGAAGGAATTGGGCGAAAAAGGTCAACTTCCAAAACATATGCTTGTACATGCAGATGGAAAATGCTCTCGGTGTGATGTATGTTCAAAGAAATTCACTGAGAATGCTGGCCCTTCAAAGCATATACCCGTTCATGCAGGTGAAGAGCCTTACCAGTGCAACATATGCAGCAAACAATTTGCAGAGAATGCTAATCTTTCAAAACATATGCTTACTCACCCAGCTGTAAAGCCTCACCAATGTGAAATATGCTCCAAACAATTTACTCGGAAACTGGATCTTTCAAGGCATATGGTTGTTCACACAGGTGAAAAGCCTTACCAATGTGATGTATGTTCCAAACACTTTGGTCGGAAAAGTGTACTTTTGAGGCATATGCTCCTTCACAGAGGCAAAAGGCCTCACCAGTGTGATATATGTTCCACACGATTTGCTCAGAAAGGTCACCTTTCAAGGCATATGCTCCTCCACACAGGTAAAAAGTCTTACCAGTGTGATATATGCTCTAAACAGTTTGCTCAGAAAGATGCACTTTCAAAGCATATGCTCATTCACACAGGTGAAAAGCCTCACCAGTGTGATATATGCCGCAAACGATTTGCTGACAAAAGTAATCTTTCACTGCATATACTTATTCACACAGGTGAAAAGCCTTACCAATGTGATGTATGCTTGAAAAAGTTTGCTCTGAAAAATTTGCTTTCAAGGCATGTGCTCCTTCACACAGGTGAAAAGCATCACCAATGTGATGTATGCTCAAAAGAATTTGCTCACAAAAGTACTCTTTCAGTGCATAAGATCCTTCACACAGGTGAGAAACCTCACAAATGTGTTGTGTGCTCCAAACGATTTGCTCAAAAAGGTGTGTATTCAAGACATATGCTCCTTCACACAGGTGAAAAGCCTTATCAGTGTGATATATGTTCCCAACGATTTACTTGGAGAAATGTACTTTCAAGGCATATGCTTCTCCATACAGGTGAAAAGCCTCACCAGTGTGATGTATGTTCCAAACAATTTGCTCAGAAAGGTGTACTTTCGAGGCATATGCACCTTCACATGGGCAAAAAGCTTCACTAGTGTGGCATATACTGCAAACAGTTTACTTGCTGAGAAAACTAATCTTTCACAGCATGTGCTTATTCACACAGGTGAAAAACCTCACCAATGTGATGTATGTTCGAAACCATTTGCTCTGATATGTTTATCGGCAAGGGCGCCCTGGGTAGGGGGTCGACCCCCAGCCTTTGGTATAGCCAAATTTTTGATAAATTTAAAACACTAAAATAGACGAAACCTTTTTTAAAGCATTTTTAAGATATTAATGATTGATTGATTGTATCAATTATTTTTGTTGTATCTTAGTATTTTGTACATTTACTAAAATGTTTGGCAGCCTTGAAGGAGGTAAGGATTTTTCTTAGCCCCCCGCCCCCCAGTACTCATGGGTGCCACTGGTTATCGGTGTTCTTTTGATGCTCAGAACATCATGATTTCAACCTGCAACACAACGCAATGAAATACATAATATTTATATAGACAATCATTTTAAGAATATTTTTCATGCATAACAGCAATAATTCCATATCAGAGAAATTTTTAATTCTGTATTTTACGTATTTGACACCTTTCCATGTACAATATTTGAAGATGTGAATCCGTTTTTTAGTGTAAATATGACAAGGATGGTAAATCAAATAATATCCAAAAACTTGAAAATTTTGTCGTCCTGAAGCGGGAATCGAACCCGCGTCTCCTGTGTAGTGCCCAAGTATGCTCCGATTAATTTGAATAAAACCATCACAGGATTCGCTAGTCGAAGCAACTGGCATTCATGTTTAGCCAGTTTGGAGGTTAAGAATTCTATCCCGTAATTTTCGGAGGAGCAAATAAATCGTGAATGGAATGATTTATTTGCTCCTCCGAGTTCCACACATTCTTTAACCAGTCAATTGTTCCGTATTCGTTCATCCATCCTTTTCATGGGCACGAACGAGCACACCAGACGGAAAGACAACGCTTTTCGGAAGAGTTTTGCGTTTGAAAATAATTACCGGAGGTAGCTTACTGCCGTCGGCCAAACAGGAAAGAACACCCGTGAAACTGGACTTTTCGTGGCCAGTCGTTTTGATCAAGATATTTTTTTGCTCTTTTGGTTCAACATCTTATTTCCAGGAAGGTCGAAACACATGGTGGTTTCATCCATGTTCCCTATTTGGGAAAGTTCAAAAGCAGTCTCTTTTCTCTTTTGAATTACATACTTTTGAAATTCCATTATCTTTGCTTCGAGGTCACGAGGTAACTTTTGTGCAATTTTGGTGCGCTGGCGTAGACACAACCCATAGCGGTTCATAAACCTTGTGCACCAACCTGGTGAGGCACGAAAAGTGTTATTTGCGGCTGCAAACTTTTAATCTTTTGCGAGCTTCATTGCTCGCAAACATATACCAGTTCACGTTAAAATGTAGCCATTTTGTCTGCAGCCCACAATCCAATCATTAAAGACACTTTCCAGCTCTGGGAAAGATGTCGTTCCACGGCGCAGCGCCTTTTGTGATTTTGGGATTTTCACCAAGTTCGTTTTTTTACGCCAACCTCGAATCAGTTTTTCGTTAATGCCAAATTGACGTGAAGCAGCACAGTTGTTAGTATTTTCTGCAAAAGAAACCACTTTCAACTTGAATCCTGCGTTATAGGACATCCGTTTCTTTACCCAATCCGTGTCACCCATAATAGGAGGAGCGAGACACCGTGCGATTAAGAACAAGAAAAACACGTGCAATTAAGAACAAGCAACATCTAACACTGTCGCATGGCTCCGTTACGTCGAAGGTCAGCGCTATCAACTGGTAGTCGGAAGGGCGGAGCTTT
The DNA here is from genome assembly GCA_039090855.1 of Macrothele yani. NCBI lineage: Eukaryota > Metazoa > Arthropoda > Arachnida > Araneae > Macrothelidae > Macrothele > Macrothele yani. Next base: position 163,957,043 of record CM077009.1, read on the forward strand.
CTATGCTTGGCTGTGACTGCGCTGTGGATACGCAAAGCCAGGAGAGAGGAGACTTTTCAAAGTGCGGAGAAATTCAGAGGGTCGCGATTTCGTATTTCTACCACATCGGTGTTTTTTCTTTCTTTCTTTCTTTCTTTTGGAGGGTTGCGATTTCGTAATTAATACCGCATCAGCATTTTTATTTCTTTTGGGATGGATTGCCTTTTGCCTCACGGGAAGAACTTTTGGACTTACGTTTTAATTAGACCCTGCGTATAAATCAACCCCATTACTTTGAAGCTCTCATTTTGTCCCAAATTTCTCGACTTATACACGAGTATATACAGTAGTCCTTTTTTTTTTTTGGATTGAAGATTTAACTACCACCGTGAGGAACTCAGTGGGCTATAAGCAGTCGTCCCCCATCCCTAATTTAAGGCCAGTCGTTCCAGGGAAGGGAGAGAGCCAGTGCCATAAGACAAACACAACATCCATGCCTCAACGAGATTTGAACCCGGACCCCTCCAGGATGCCACCAGGGTGGCCATAAGCCTTCCACTGATCATATATTATTGTTGTTCCCTTTTCTACATACTTTTTAATGATGGGGATAAGATGTTCTGTGGAACATTTGTTCTCCAGGCATATCTCCAATTGGAATTCTTATCTCTTTCAATCATTACAAGAGTCCAGGTTTTCTACCTTCCAACATAGTTTTTTCTCTTTCCAAATTTTTTCTCATCAATCTCAACCGTTTTTCCTATTCCTCCAATTTGTCCTTTCTCATCCACAAATTGCAACATATGTGAACTTATTACTTCTCAACAGTAGTTATACCAGTCACTTGTTTTTTCCGAGGAGGTTTCAAGCCATCGTGACTGGACGTCTCCTTTACAGCCGAATCATAGTCTAAATTACAAGCAAAGCTGTACATTATTAACAATGCCTTTTGGGGAGACAATAGTGTTTAATCAAACCAGATTTCCTGTGCCCTAGAGGCTGATTCTGCATGACAGCCATGAATATGACACTTCAGACTTGTAAACATTCCAAGTCCATGCTCTTTGGAATATAATTTCATGTCGTGCCCTTTTGAACATTTCCTTGTCACAAGGATTAAACCTTCCTTCTTATACCACGTAATGCATGTTTGCCTGTCTTTGACAACTTCAGTACACAACCTGAAAAAATTCCAGCACACAGTCTTAACACAACATGTAGATGATTTGTCATTTACTGTGATAACAACATCATAAGCAATAGTAGGTGGGATACATGATGTTCTGTGCATCGGTAGAACACCCATGTTATTTTTGAAGGCGCATGCTTATTCATCCAAACGAGTTACTGCGGCAGTGTGATATATACTTGAAAACCATATCTAGTTGCTGTGGTAAATGCGTAGTTTAGCATCCTAAATTATTTCGCCGCAAATGTTGAAGGATTTCAAAAAAATGAGAGTGCAGATTTTAAAACATGTAATTTCATGGCAAATGGCAAAAAAATTTCATATTTGAAATGCGTTTTAAAGATTTTTACCGTAAAACTGACCTCTAAGTAAAACAACACAAATGGTGCTGCAGCAAGTCTAACACAGCGCCGCAGCAACCAGGTCAAGCTTGGTTAAGGTGAAACAAAGGTCTTGTTCTGGTGGCCATTTTGCTGGCGAAAGAATACAAGAGGAACAAGGAACGTTATTGCCAGGAAAGCATTCCAATTTGTACTGCTATCTGACAGAAAATAGTTCATTTCTGTCGCAGTTTTTCAAAACACATGGTGACAGTTGCTTCAATCTTACTCATATGATTACCTGATACAAAATAGAAAGTATGCATAGGCATTTCTTTCTTCTAGAAATGCGTTAAAGTTGATGTCATGTTCTCTCCAATGGAAGTTACATGGCATTGGAAAATGAAAGTTTTGATCCTCCTATTGACGGCGTGATTCGCAGTTCATTCAAATTGGATTAAAAAAAAAAACTCAAAGAAGAAATGAGTTCATACATTGCGCATCAAAGATTCACATGCAAAAGAAAGAAAAAAATTGTCAGATTGTGATATAAAAAACTGAGACAGAAATGATGAGCTATTTTCTGTAGCATAGCACTACAAAATGGGAAACTTTTCCCCTTCCTCTTGTACTCTTCCGCCAGCAAAATGGCCACCAGACCATTGTTTCACCACAGCCAAGCTTGACATGGTAGCTGCAGGATTGTGTGTTAGGCTTGCTGCAGTACTGTTCACATCGTCATACTTGTAGGTCAGTTTTATGGTAAAAACCTTTAAAGAAGTTTTTTTCACTATTTGTCATAAAATTGCATACCTTAAAAACTGTATGTCTCATTTTTTGAAATCCTTCAACATTTGCGGCGAAATAATTTATTTTAAACTGCACATTTACTCTTGCTGTATATGAACATATGTTGAACCACATGCAAAATTCATTCAAGTGTTGGAGAAAATTCTGCTTCTGAATGCACTTTTTGTTATTGGAAATATGTACTTTAGTGAACTAATTTACCTTTTACAAGGATCATGTTGTTATTTTGTTATTATTCAAATCTGTTATGGTTGATGTAAATTAAGAGTGGAAAGTTTTGTTTTCAGGTGCAGCTCTTGAAGTAGTTCTGCATATCAGTGTGCTATATTTACATAAGGGCTATGCACTGAATCCTTACAGTGCAGAGAAACTCTCTTCATACACAGCCATGCAGGACAGCTTTGACCCTGCATTTTATTGCTACACATATGCTATAGTAATATTTAGACATAAGAGATTTTTCATATATAAAAACCAAAAAATTGCTTCTTTCATATGAAGCAAATGCAGAACAATAATACTAAGAACAGCTTTTTTTTTTTTCTTCAAAGAATTGTTGCAGTTTCCACAAAACCTTTTTATGGTTTTAAATCAGAAGTGGTAGGGCAAAATTATATAATTTATAAATATGTCATAAGTCAAATAGATATCAGTTGAATTTTTTTCCTTTGAAATATATAATTTGGTTATTTTATACATCACATATATTACATATCACTAAGCTGTTCTCTGAGATTTCAGAGGTTAGCTCCAAAAAGAAATACTAACTACCAGATATTTTTACTTGCTGTTGTTGTATCAAACTTCTCCATTTACAGCGATCTTGGTATACAACTCGGGCTTCACTGACATCCATTACATGCTGTACACAAGATCTTTTATACTACATACTCATAATCTTTTTCTCCTGCAGAGACTCCTGAATCTGATCCACCCATGTCTTCCTTGGCCTTCCTCTGCCTTTCCTTCCTGCCACTTGGGCTAAAAAGATTTTCTTAGTAAGCATCTCATCACTCATTCTTTCCAACATGGCCAAACCACCGAAGCATATTAGTCTCCACCTTGCTAACAACATTTTGCTTCACATTACACAACTGCAACACCTCTTCATTCCTCACACAATCAAAACTTGTCTTGCCAGAACCCCCCCCCCCCCCCCCCGTAAGTAACACATTTCTCCAGCACACAAACAACTTCTATGTTTCTTCTGTAGTACCCAGATTTCACTACCATACATCAGAGTAGGAACAATTACACTTTCATACACAGCCATGCAGGACTCTTCAGAGAACCCATCATTCCTGAGAAAACCTCACAGAGTAGCTATGACTTTCAATGAAGAATTCACTCGCCCACTGATTTCACCATCCAACTTGTTCTCTCTGTCAAACATGCTTTCTAAACACACAAACTCACTCACCTCGTCAATCACAGTGCCATTTATACTTACATTATATTCAGTGCTACCAGTTCCTCTCTCAAAGCGCATAACTTTAGTTTTCCCTTATTTATACTCCGTTTGAATTTCATGCAAACTTCGTACATCCGAGACAACATACTCTGCAACTCACTTTTGCTCTCTGCCAACAGGACTGTGATCAGCATACAGCAATCTGCACACCCGGATATCACCAAGACATAAACCACTATTATCTATTTTGGCATCACGCATGCACGCATCCATAAATACACTGCTGGCCACCCAAAATGCAACACCAAGAAGGAAGCATCCCATTGGGCTGAAATTCGCAGCATGCATCGCCCGCGAGAAGACATGCAAATGATTAACATTGCAGGGCATATGCAAATCATGTGCGCCCGGCATGCCACTGAGAAGCACTATAAGAAGGGTGCACAGAAGGCGGGGTGTAAGTAGTGAAAGTGTGTTGTGCTGCCGGACCTGGGCAGCTTCCAGATACCTCGTCGCAGAATACGGCAGTCATTCCAGCACGTTTCAGAGTTCGACACAGGACGAATAGTGGCTTATCGCGACAGCGGTTTATCGTACCGAGACATCGGCGCACGTGTGGGACTACATCCAGCCACAGTGAGGCGAGTATGGATTCGGTGGGTGCAGGAGAGGTGGACAGACCGATGTGAGCGATTGCCACAGCCGCGGCACACCACCAAACGAGAGGACCGGCATGTTGTGCGGCGGACATTTACGGCATCGCACCGCCACATCACGAACGTTAGCGCAGGAATTAGGGTGTGTTGTGCAACAACCTGTGTCAGCACGTACCGTTCCACGTCGTCTGCAGCAGTGAGGACTTGTCACACGGCGCCCATTCCTCCAATTACCATTGACGTTAAACCACCGGTGAGTGTGGCAGCAGTGGGCCGTTGAACGCTGCACCTGGACTACGGAATGGCACAACATTGTTTTCCCCGACGAATCCCGCTTCTGCCTGCAACACCACGATGGTCAGATCCGCGCGTGGTGGCACCGTGTCGAGAGACTGTACGATGCCCGCATTATGCATCGCCATACCTGTCCGTCGCCTGGTGTTATGGTTTGGGGCGCAATTGGATATGTCACCCGCACCCCTCTGTTACCCATCGCCCGTACACTCAATAGCCACCGCTACATCTCCGACGTTTTGGAGCCTGTAGTCCTCCCTTACCTGCAAGCGGCCACGTTTCAACAGGACAATGCATGCCCGCATGTGGCACGCAACATGCAACAATTCTTCACGGCCCACCAGGTGTCACTGCTGCCGTGGCCCGCCTGTTCTCCCAATATGTCTCCCATCAAACACGTCTGGTTACGGATCGGCAAACCGAGTGTCCCGGCAAGCACCACCCACGGCTACGCCTGATGAACTGTGGCAACGTGTGGAAGCAGCCTGCACCGACATACCCCAAGCCCACATCCAAAGCCTTTTTTGTTTGATGCCGCGGCGTGTGGCGGCCGTTATTTCCAGCCATGGTGGCTACACGAACTATTGATGTCTGCATGTTCCGCAAGTTGCACGGGCCTTGTAAGCTCAATTGTTTCATCTTTGTATGTGTTGTTATGTGTCCAGTAAATCTGGCTTTGCTATCTCGTGTCCTTCTTGGTGTTGCATTTCGGGTGGCCAGCAGTGTATATTAAGCTGCATGTATAATTATTGAGCATAGTAAGAGTTGTGAAAATCCATACTTCTACATGAGAGTTCTCATGCTAATGAAATTTTTGTTCTGACTTGGGTGCCAAATGCAAATTTCTTATCACTTTAGGAATAAAAATAAGCTAGTCAACAGAATAGAGAGGAAAATTCAGGAACATTATAATTAACCATTCAAGAACAAATAATATACCGATGAGCCATTACATTATGACCACCTACCTAATAAGCTGTAGGACCCCCTTTAGCCCCCAAAACAGCGGCCACTCGGCGAGGCATTGATTCAGTGAGGTGGCGATAGGTATCCTGGGGTATCTGGTACCATAATGTCAACAGCAGGTCCTCCAGTCTCTGTACATTTCAGGATAGTGGTGATTTAGCGTGAACCCGCTTTTCCAAGTCGAACTACAAATATTCTATTGGAGGCCAGGGCGTTTAACAAAAAGTCACCAGCATGTTCCTCGAATCACTCCTTGACAATTCTGGCAGTGTGGTATGGTGCATTATCCTGTTGGTAACGGCCATCACCAGCAGGGAACACAATTGCCATGAATGGGTGAACTTGATCTGCAACGATGTTCACATTGCTGACAGCTGTCGGAGATTGGGATAATGGGGCCTAAAGTGTCCCAAAAAAAAACATCGCCCACAGCCGCCACCAGCCTGTGTCCTCCCGACAGTGCATCCAGGTGCTATAGCCTCCATTCGTAATTGGTGTAGGATCATCTATGTGACGCATCAGGAACCTTGATTCTTCATACCAGTCCACTTTCTTCCAATCATCCATGGTCCACTCTCGATGTTGGGCCCATTTAATTAGTTGTTGGCGATGATATGCAGCGAGCATGGAAACCCAACTGGGTCTTTAGCTATGCAGGCCCATGCGCAGAAGGCTGTGATGAACTGTGACATGTTGCCCTGATTACCACTGTTGTAGCTATGGGTGATTTGTCACACTGTGGCCCTGCTGTCACTGTGAACAATGCGCGACAGCGTTTCCGCTCCTCTGTCATCAGTGAGCTGCGGATGATACACGGCTGGACGACGATTCATCATTTGGCCATCTATGGACCACTTTTGATATGTACTCACTACAGAGACACGTTAATAATCTACAAGCCACACCGTTTCCAAAATCGTACTTCCAAGGTTCCGTGCCATCGCAATTTGTCCTTTATCGAAGTCCAGCAGATCAGCAGCTTTTCCCATTCTGACTCCGAACATTCTACTAACTGAAAGCCGGTCGGGTTTTATATACACTATCCACCAACAAGTAATTGGACACCTGTGATAGCAAAAGAAAACGAAGTTTACTCACCTTCAATGGTTGGTGGAGCCTCCACGAGCGTCGATTACAGCTGCGACCCTCCGGGGCATACTCTCAACCAGGCGTTGTACGATATCTAACAATATTTTCTTCCACTCGGCTTGGAGAAGACAGGTTAGTTCCTTCACCGATTTCGGACGGTGGGGGCACCCCTTAAGTCGACGCTCCGACTCGTCCCAGAGGTGCTCGATAGGGTTAAGGTCCGTGCTCTGCGCAGGCCAGTCCATTCGATTCCCATTGACACCATACCAAGCCATGGTGGAGATCGCAACATGACAGGTGGCATTGTCATCCTGAAAGTTACGTGGGTCCACCCCGTAAAACTGCCACAACGTAGGAAGCGCATGGTCATCCAAAATGGTGCAGTAGGTCTTGGCGTCGAGTCTACCAGGAATTGTGACCAAGGGTCTTGTGCCATACCAGGAGAAACACCCCCATAGCATAATTCCACCGCCGCCAAACTTCACAGTTGGCACAATACATACCGGCAGGAGGCGTTCTCCAAGCAGACACCAAACCCAGACCCTGCCATCCGAACGGTAGAGTGTGAACCTTGATTCGTCGCTCCAGAGAACCTGTTTCCACTGTTCAATGGTCAACTGTCAATGTTCTTTGCACCACGTTAGCCGAGCAGCGCTATTGGACTTGGTGATCAAAGGCTTGTGGGCGGCAGCACGTCCATGATAACCGAGCAGATGGGCTTCCTTACGGATGGTATTCATCAAAAGAACACTCCCGGATGCCTGTTGAAACTCCTCGCGGATGTGGCCCATCGATTTGGTGCGGTTCTTCCGAATTTCTCTGGCCAGCATCCGTCGGTCTCAAACTCCCAGTTTTGTGGGTTTGTTGGGTCGGGGCACATTCCGACAGTCACCTCTCCTCATCTTCCACTTGCCAATCACGTAGGCCACTGTCAATGTTAGGTACTTCAACTTGCTGGATATGTCACGTATGGATCGGCGATTTCTGTGATACCCGACGATTACACCTTTCTCAAAATCAGAGGGCTACAAACTGCGTGGCATCTTGCATGTGACTGGTTGCGTTGTTTCCCACACGATATTTAACGGCGGCGGCCATGACGTGTATCAGGATCGTAGATATTGTTGATTGCAGGGGTGTCCAATTACTTGTTGGTAGATAGTGTATATTGCTCTGTGAACTTCAACTGGACCACCGTTTGGTCTCCAGGTGCACTCATTTCTGTAGGCTTGGGGTGGTCATATAATGTAATAGCTTATCGGTGTAAATCATCTGTGCTATAAATGCTTTCTGTTTGTATTTTGTTAAGACACTGATTTCTGTTCTGCATCTTGTTTATTTATTGTTTATTCATTTCATGTTTTTAAATATATACAGTATATATATTTTAAAAAGCACCTGCTGTTAATTATAAGATTTTTTTTTATTGTCTAGTGGTGGAGCTAATTTTTTTGTGATTTGTGGTGAGTGTGTGCTGTCCTTGTGTAAACAAAACACATTAATTCACTGAACTATTTGAAGTGCTGATAATTGGAGATTCACTCCTTTTTTTTTTCTTTAATTACCTAACGGCATGGAGAAAAGAAAAGCTTAATTTTATGTTTTTGATTATAAAAAAAAAACTTGCTATTGAATTACTTTATTTTTGTTCATTTTCATATTTTCTGGATTGATGATTGTAGGAAATAAATTCTGCAGACTTTGGAGAATGTTTTTATTTTTCACTGACCATGTGGTATTTTTTGTGGAAAATTGCTTTTTCTGGGTAGAGTGGAACAACAACTGGTTCTTTGGCTCCTCCACTCCCCTTTGACTGCTAATGTATAACGGGACAAGAAGTAGAATAGTTTGTAAATTTATTGCTGAAGATCATAAAATTTGTTTAATGTAAGCACAATTTTTTTTTTTTTTTTGGAAGAACAATAAAACATAAAATATAAGCAAAATCCGTACTTGTAAAATGACTAAACGCAATTTTGTACGCAATTCTTCATGAAAATAAAAATGATGCAAAGAAGGAAGTAATGGGGCAAAATGTTTTTACATCTTTGCTTGCTGGGCAAGTGTCACTCATATGACAGAGATCCCTCTCTTTCTCCCTACAGAGTAACTATACTAGCTAAATTCTTAATTTCAAATGCTATTTGGTTGAAAAGAAAGCGATGTTCGATGATGAATTACTGGAGGTTGAAGCTCCGGCCACGACCGACCACCGCAAATGCTGTAAGGAACATTACCATTGTATACCCCAGTCCCATATCACATTTTCAGTGCTTTCTGTGGTTCATACGGTTTCAAGAGGGAAATTTTGTTCTGTCACAAAGCTGGAAGACCTGCAACAGTGGATATGGACATCGCCCCAGTGGTGCAGTGGTTCTAAGCAATGGTTTCTGATCATTCGTCTGGAAGGGGTCTGGGTTCAAATCCTGGTGTGGCATGAATGTTGTGTTTGTCGTATGGCGCTGGCTCTCTCTTTTCCCTAAAACCAGTGGCCCTAAATTAGGGACGGGCGACTGCTTAGAGCAGGGCCGGATAGAGCTCTTGCGGGGCCCTGGGCGAAATTTCATTGTGGGGCCCGGAGCAAAATTTCATTGTGGGCACTAAAAAATAAATCCCATATTTTAATAAAGTCGTTTCTGAAAATTATTGTTCGTGAGGAAGACACACGAACACTACCGTAAAGACAAAATGATTATTTTAGAGAAGTATTTGCTTTAAGCTTAAAATAAGACCATAATACGGACTGAAAGTTCAGAGAGAGAGAGAGAGAGAGAAAGAAAGAGAAATAGAGAGAGAGAGAGAAGGGGGAGAGATAGAGAAAGAGAAACAGAGAAAAGAGGGAGAGAGAGAGAGAGAGAGAAGGGGGAGAGATAGAGAAAGAGAAACAGAGAAAAGAGAGAGAGAGAGAGAGAGAGAGAGAAAGAAAGAGAAATAGAGAGAGAGAGGGGGAGAGATAGAGAAAGAGAGAGAGAGAGAGAGAGAGAGAGACAGAGAAAAGAAAGAGAGAAAGAAAGACAGAGTAAAAAGTGTTAAAATATACGATTTTCTTTCCCGGGAGAAGAGGTTTAGGTTGCATTGTGACTCTTATAACAGCTTATTCACAAAACGATAAAAAGATACCTGCTTAGCGAATATTTTTGTATAGGAAATATAATAAGGATCCCTCTAAAATAAATTGGTATAAAGAGTTTTTTCCCCTGATACATGTTTAGTGATTGATTTCTAATGCACAGTAGAGTAACTGACAAATTAATCACATTCTAAACTTTTATATGCCTTCATATATGAAAGTTGCCCTTTTTTTTTTTTTTTTTTTTAATTTCTTGTAAATGTTGGAAAAGTGGCCTCCATATGTAGTCCGAAAGTAACTTGGATATTGTTCTTTTTATTTCCTTAAATTTAAGTATCAGGTTTTCACCCAAATTGTTGGATATATAAAAGTAGGGGACCACAAAATGATGAAATTTAATTTGCTATTTCATGAATGCGTAAAAGATTAAGGTGGTTACAAAAATCATTTCGAATCTGCAAATCTCAGTGTCTGTACGACGAACAGGGGGGATAACGTATTCCAAAATGGTGAGATTGGAAACAAAGAAAAAACTTCAAAGATATATTTTTAAGGGCCTTGTGCCCCAAAAGTTACAAAAGAAATGTAGTTAATTTTTTTTTTTTTTTTTTTTTATCGAAAATTATTTTGTTTTCTATACTGCGGGGGGCCTGGGGCGACCGCCCCGTTTGCTCCTATGGTCCAGCCGACCCTGGCTTATAGCCCATTGAGTTGCTCACGGTGGTCGTTAAACCTACAATAAAAAAAAACAAAAAAAAAAACATGGGCATGCTGAAGACCATAATGGAGACCCACCTGTGTGTGACCTCGCCGGAGTAGGCCGAACAGTTGACTACCGACACGAGCATTATCACGCACCTGTGTCAACTTACTCAATATTCCCCTATTTCCAGCATGAAATGCATAAGTCAGTACACCACTCACCCAATTGTTTTACTTCATTTTATCTTACTTTTTTAGTTAACCACCTGACTTAACAAGATTTGGTACTTTCTTTCAACTTTGAAGCTAGGAAGTGATATTTTGCACATTTTAATGCCTTCAATATTTTTTAAAGCAATACTGCATAACATTCCAGAAGCTGATGATTACAATTTCCATACACTTTCCTCTGATGAAGCTTCATTTCAGGTAGATTATGTGATTTTATTATGTTTTCTTACAAGAGCTATTGCCTTTTTTTACTTTAGTTGTTAAACTTTTAACAATACTCTGCATGGTCTGCTTCACATTTCACTTAATTTTCCTCCAAACTGTTAGCTAAATTTGCAACACTGCTATGTAAATTCATAAAATGGGTTTCAAAGAAAGCATATGTAGTTCCTCTGTTTTATAGAAATAAAGTTTAATGTGACAATAGCACTGTGTTTGCTTTGGGGGCAAACTGCATCAGCATAGTGATAAACTACTTCAGCTGATGCAGAAATGTGTAGGGAATATTTTGGCATTCTTTGAATGCAACAAACTAGCCAAATGTGACCTCAAAAATGGGAAATACTGTGTCCACAGTTGGCAATGCCATTCCCACAACACATTCACCTAAGTCATTACCTTATAGAGCTCTTACTAAAGCAAATTTACTGCAAGAAATAATAAGAATGTCTTTACACTTAAGGTATAGCTTCCTTTGACAGAGGGAGAAGATAATTTTGATTGGTTAATTAGATATAGAGGTAAAAATAAATGCACATTTAATTTCCTTTTATGGATTTGAACATTTTTATTCCCCAGATTTTATAGCTATGACTTTTAAAATTCCAAAAGCATTTCAGGAATGTTAAAGCTGAACTTCTAAGTAAAATATAAAATTGAGTCACAATATTGTGACCACCTCCTACTTTTGACATCAACAGTGCGTAGCCAATGAAAGAAGGCACGTGTCGTGAGTTGGCTTGGAGGGTATAAGTATAAGGTGTGCTGTAGGCATTCCTAAAACATCGGGCTGCGGATGGCCTAGTGGTCAGCATTCATGACTGCCATGGAGATAACCTCAGGTTCGATCCTGGACAGGTATGAACGTTCTAACCGCTAAATACCCGCCGTGCGTCGGATGGGCACATTAAGCCGTCAGACAGCAGGTACCCCCCCCGTAATTTATAAGGGCGTCTTTCTACCTCGCTTCTGTGTCACTTTCCTATCAGGCACTCTAGCCCAAATCTCCTAGCTTCCTATTTCTAAGGGTTGTTTAAGACTTGGGGTTAGACACTCCCTCCCTAAAATCCTCTACATATGATCTGATCTGATCTTAAAACATATCAATCGTTGCAGTCATGGATAAAAGGAGCGGTTTATCAGATTTACAACAAGGGATGATTGTTGGCTTTCGGGCCAAGGGTGGCAGTATTTCTGAAACAGAGCCGTTCATGAACTGTTCGCGTGCTACTGTATTTAAAGTGTATCATGATTGGAGAAATAGCACCATTGCAAATAAGCGATGTCGAAGCTGTGGAGCACCACGTGTCATTGATGTGGGAGGTGAACGTCGGCTTCGAAGGTGCGTGAGGGCCGATCGACACACTACAGTGGAGCAACTCCCTGGACGAATGAACCAGGGGGCTACCGGAAGTGTGTCTAAAATGACAGTTCAGCAAACCCTTCTGCAGACGGTTGGTCACTACACTTATGCTAACAAAGGTGCATCAGCAGAAAAGGCTTACATTTGCACAGCAGTATTGGAATTTGACCTCCGTTGATTGGCAAAGTATTGCATCTCTGATGAGTCACGTTTTCTGCTTCATCAAATGGATAGACGTTAGCGTATAAGGCGAGAAACATCGGAGAACAAACACTATTCAACCATTGCTGGAAGAACGCAAGCTGGTGGGGGCAGCGTTATGGTCTGGGGAATGTTTGCGTGGCATTCTCTGGGTCTATTCATACCTGTGGAAGGCACTATGCACCGAATTCGTTATGAATCCATCATTGAGGACCATGTACACCCATACATGCTGATTGTCTTCCCTGGGGTGGGTGGGATTTTTCAGCACGACAATGCGACATGCCACACAGCTAGAAATGTCCCAAAGTGGTTGGAAGAGCATGATGAAGACTTCAAAATACTTCCCTGGCCCCCTAATTCCATAGAGTTAAACCCAATTGAGCATTTGTGGGACCACCTTGATCGTGTTGTTTGCTCTATGGATCCTCCACCACACACCCTCCAACAGCTGTCAGATGCACTGCAGTCAGCATGGCTCCACATATCTGTAAACACCTTCCAGCACCTTATTGAGTCACTCTCAGCCTGTCTAGCTGCTGTCCGCGCTGTACATGACGGTTACTCTGGATATTAGCTGGTGGTCACAATAATGTGACTCAACCATGTATAACCATTGATTTTTCTTCACCATTTCATATCTGGGTAAAGCCAGTTTTTGACTATTTCTACTAAATAATTTGTGAGTTATTAGAATCTCAAATTAGCTCATTTTTGAAAGCTCTGCCTTGTCACCATGCAGTATAATAAATATTAATGTAAATTAAAGAATCATAAATGTCCCTTCACAACAGTTCTTAGGAATATTTTTTTTTTTATTTTTTTATTGAGAGTTTAGCAACCACCGTAAGCAACTCAACGGGCTATAAGCAGTCACCCGTTCCTAATTTAGGGCCACTGACTCCAGGGAAGGAAGAGAGCGAGTGCCATAAGACAAACACAACATCCATGCCTCACTGGGATTTAAACCCGGACCCATCTGGGACAAATGATCAGAAGCCATCACTTTGACCACTGCGCCACCATGGTGGCTTTTAGGTTTTTTGTTGTAGACATCTGAAAAAAGATGAATTCTGCTCATTGCTGTGCAAAGAGATATTGCTCATTGTTGTAAAAGAGGATGATAAGTAACTTCCAAATATGAAGCATATTTTGGAAGTTACGTATCATCCTCAATTGTGAAAGGAAATTTCTAGGATATTTCCCCATGTTTTGAAACCCATGAATAAAGTTATTACTATTTTTTTATATTTTGAAAGAGTAAATTTATCACAATGTTATTAAAAGTTTTATTTTTCTTTCTTTCTTTTGATTGAAGGTTTAACAACTATTATGAGCAACTCAATGGGCTATGAGCAGTTTCCCATCTCTAATTTAAAGCCACTGGCTCCAGGGAAGGGAGAGAGCCAGTGCCATGCCGTAAGACAACCACAACATTCATGTCTCACTGGGATTCGAACCTGGACACCTCGTACGAATGGTCAGAAGCCAGCAGTAAGACCACTGCACCACCAGGGTGGCTATTAAGTAGTGAGACCAAATTTATAAAAAATGGAAAAGTAGAAAACTTATGTGAAAATATTTTATTCGTGGTACATTCCTCCTGTGTTAATACAAGAAGTGGCGTTATCAGCCAATGAAAGGAAGGACTTGTAGATGTCATCTTTTGGTATGGAATGAAGAGCTGATGTAACAGTTCTTTGTATATCTTTAATGTCTTGAAAAAATTTCCACTTAAAGGCAACTTTAACTTAGGGAAGGAATAGAAAGTAGTCACATGGTGACAAATCTAGGGAACACATTGATGCAAACGTGGCATCAGTTCAGTGGACAGATGAGACATGGACATACAAAAATTTGGGAAATGGACTTTAGTCAGGCTTTGTTCTCCAGCACAGTTCTACATCATTGTCTGCTTAACAGAAGACTGGATACCAGCTGTCCATTCCTCTGACCCTTAACCAGATGCCTCAGGCTGCAATAGGTCTCGCACGCAGTCATTGGCATGCCAATGAGCAACAGGTTGTGTTTTCTGATTAGTCATGATTCAACTTGATGCATCATGATGGTTGCATACATGTTTGAAGGGAACCTTGCAGCCTGCATTTTGCCATTTTGCAGCATCATACTGTCCCAACGCCAAGCATCATTGTTTGGGGTGCCATTGGATTCAATTCACAACCTCGCCTGATATGAATTGAGAGAACCTTCAATAGCCAGTGATACATCAAGAATGTATTAGAGGCAGCAGTGATAGTGACACTATATTCCAGCAGGACAATGCTCGACCACATGCGACAGATACCATTTCTTTCCAGGCCTGCACGCTTGCCGAATATGTCCCCAATCGAATATGTGTGAGACATAGTATCTAAGTGACTGTTCTGTCAAGCGCCTCTGCTAGTCACAGCAAATGAACTCTGGTCTCGCACAGAAGCAGCCTGGCAGGTTATTCCCCAGGATGAAATAAAAAATCTCTCCCATTCAATGCCGCACTGTGCAGAGGCTGCTATTGTTGCACGAGGTTGCTTCACACAATACTGAGTTTTTAAGCGAAAAAAATTTTTGTGCAGCTCTACAAACATACTCAGTTTTCTCCTGTAGCATGAGGTATCTGTGATATAAATTTCATTTGAATAGCACCATTCTTTCTTGCTGTTGCGATTTTCACAAATAGTAGTGTACTTCTTAGAAACTAACTGTGGCTAACAACTTATAAAAAGTAGCTCTGTCAGGATTCATTACAGAAACACCACTCCCGCACGGGGATAACTGGTTGTGACGGATCAATTTATATATTTCGTCTTGAACGATTATGTAACCGAAGGGACAGCTGTTCATCCAGCTGCTGGGGGATGGCGTCCCCACGGCCCGAGCCGAAACGTGCTATATGATGATATTCACATTTTTTTATGTTTTTTTTTTTTTTGTTTTTTCACTTGACACGTTCCCGCCTCAGTTGTAGGTTGCTGAAATTGTGATTATGCGCCAGCTCTGGATTTGAGTTTATCTTTTCTTTCCTGTCTTCTCCATTTTATGTTCCTTTTGTTTTTCCGAGCTGGTTAGCTAGATCTACCTGCACGTTTGCCGTGTGCGGTGAGCCGTAAGGTGGAAAAGGGGATGCTGGAGGCTGAGGTTTCTGGTGGCCTGGGTGTTGTTGTCGCCAGTGGCCAACACTCCTCTTTGCCCCCCTGCTTCACCCTAAACGGGCGGCTATTAACTAACCCACTCCTAGTCAATGAGTTCTGTGGCCGAGTGGAGCCCGGACCTCTAACGGCTTGTCGTTTCGAACGACAGGGTGAGTCTGGGGATAGGGTGGGCATGCCAAAGGGGTGTTCCCCAGGCATGGGAAAGTCTGGGTGCACGCCGAGCGCATGTCTGCCCTATCAACTTGCTATATCCGCTTGCTATCCCTAGAGCCGTGTCCTGCGTCCACTTGGGCTTGCGGACTTCCGGCTCTCCCTCGTTGGGCTCGATTGTGGGTGGGGAAGTCGGCGGAAGAATTATTAATTTATTCCATGGATGAAAATAAAGTTTCCCACGAACCAAAAAGCAAAAAGAGGTAATGAGGAAGGCTCATCCCCTTCTGCCAAAAAGCATGTGCCTGATTCCTGCAACGCTCGTTTCTTTTTTCTTCATTCATTAGACCCTTCAAAGCCTTTGAGTGCCAAAAGTCCATTTTGGATTAATAAAGCACTTCAATCAATCGCAAGCTCTCCTAAGAGCGTAAAGAAGCTCCAATCTGGAGATCTTGTAGAAATGTCCACTGTGGCCTACAGCTCTACACTTCTTAACACCACCACGCTGCTTGAGACTCCGGTCAAAATAACACCTCATGGATACCTAAATTCATCTCGAGGTGCTGTCTCCTCTCAGGACCTCGTTAAGTGTACTGAGGAAGAACTACTAGAAGAACTGAGGAGTCAACACGTTACGGGTGTGCGGCGTATACTCTTTAGGCGGAATGGGCAGTCCGTCTCATCCCGCAACATCATTTTAACGTTTGATAGCCTTTCGCTGCCTACGTCCATCAAGGCAGGGTATCTTCACCTAGAGGTACGCCCGTACATCCCTAACCCTTTGAGATGTTTTAGGTGCCAGTCTTATGGCCATTCTCAGCAGTCGTGCAGGAGCAATCCTAGGTGTGCACGCTGTGGTGCCACAGAACATCTTTTGCAGGAATGTGTGTCCGAGGCCGAGTTTTGTGTGAACTGTAAGGGTTCACACGCGGCATCAGCCAAAGATTGTCAAAAGTGGAAGGAGGAGAAGGAAATCCAAAGGATCAAAACGCTGGAAAATATTTCCTATCCTGAGGCCAGAAGAAGAGTGGTTCCTGTTACATCTGATCTGCGATCATACGCTTCAGTGGTGGTTGCCAAATCTACGGTTGCCATTCAGACCGACATTCAGATCCCCCCTAAATGTCCATAGAATGTAAACGACTATAGCCCATTGAGTTGCTCACGGCGGTCGTTAAACATGCAATAAAAAAAAATGTAAACGACATAATCGCAGCCGGACCGGAGGCACTCCAGTCTCGAGCTAGGGGTCTGAAAGCGCCACCCACCACTTTGCCGAAGCAGACTCATCCCACCACCAACAAGGGAACTCAGGCCACTTCTTCTAACAAAAAGACCAAAGCCCAGGATAAGAAAAGCATTTCTTCTCCTCCAAAATCTCAGGAAACGACTCAACGTCGTGCGCCTCCCGTTAAGACACTTGGGACAAAGCATGCTCCCATCTTAGCCCCTGGTCACAGGCTTCCAGATCTGGGGGAACCCCCATCAGAGGCGATGGAGCCTGACTTCGTTTGATCATTTTCATTTTAATTTCACTTATAACCATGGCTTCAATCATTCAGTGGAACTGTCGAGGTTTTCGGACGAGTTTTGATGAAGTGAAACATCTGCTTTCATTTTACTCTCCGGTGTGCCTTTGTCTACAGGAGAAGAAGCTTAAACCATCAGACCTGCTTTCAGTTCGAGGCTACAGTGCATTTCGGACAGATAACTCGTCTGGAAATATAGCCTGTGGGGGAGTCGCTATTCTCGTCCCTCACAGGGTTCCGGTATCTTCCGTCGCGGTTTCCCCAACTGTGCAGGCCGTGGCAGTTCGTATTTCTATGCCTGTACCTCTTACTGTCTGCAGTGTCTATCTGCCGCCGGACGAGAACGTGAGCGTCTCTGTACTGGAGAGATTGGTTGATCAGCTGCCTTCACCCTTTCTTCTACTAGGTGACTTCAATGCCCATCATCATTTGTGGGGTAGTGTCAGCATAAGCACGAGAGGTCGTCGCATAGAGTCTCTTCTGTCTTCGGCCTCTTTGTGCCTTTTTAACACCGGTGCTGACACGTACTTCCATGAACCGACACGATCCTTCAGTGCGATCGATTTGACCTTGGGATCACCATCAATTATTGCTGACTGGTGGACGGTGTGTAACGACCTCCACGGGAGCGACCAGTTTCCAATTGTCCTCTCGCATCATGCGAACATGCCATCTTCTGCCTCCCGCCCTCCTCGTTGGAGGATGGAGCGTGCGAGATGGGAGGTCTTCACACCGTCAGCTTTGATCTCTTCTGCAATGGTGACCCAAGAGTCAATCGACGCAGCGGTTCTTGAAGTCACAAATTGTATTCTTCAGGCAGCTGATCCTTCTATACCAAAAACATCTACGACACTCTCCAGAAGTCCGAAGCCTTGGTGGACATCTGAATGCGCAGCGGCTAGGAGAGCTCAACATAAGGCCTGGTCTACGTTTCGGCGTTATCCGACCGATGCTAATCTCGTTACATTCAAACGCGCAAAATCCTATGCTCGGTTGGTGCGTCGACGTAGCAAGAGTGAGTTTTGGATCCAGTATGTGTCATCTCTCACTTCACGTGCCAGTTCGAAAAGTGTGGGAAAAGATTCGTAAGATCCGGGGTAACTACAGCTCTCACCAGATCTCCATTCTCGAGAGTAACGGCTGCACATATGCTGGAGTCGGGGAGATTGCTGATTGTTTGGGAGGCGTTTGCCTCCGTGTCGAGTGACCTGGCGTATAATACTTCTTTTCAAAGAATAAAATTCAATGCGGAACGCCAGAGAATCTCCTTTGCGCCTTTTCTCGACACGGGATATAACTCCCCTTCAGCATGGTTGAACTTAGGGTGGCTCTGCATCGGCCCGGCGCTACATCTGTCGTTCCCGATGGAATCCACTATGACATGCTCCGTCATCTCTCGCAGTCGTCTCTCGAGAATCTCTTAATCTTGTATAATCGTATTTGGTTGGAGCACAGTTTCCCGGAATCTTGGCGAAAAGCTTTTGTTCTGCCTTTTCCCAAACCTGGTAAGGATCCTAAGTCTCCCTCTAGTTATCGTCCAATAGCTCTCACTAGCTGTCTGTGTAAAGTTCTTGAACGCATGGTTAATTCCCGGTTAATTCATTTTTTAGAATATCATCAAGTACTTTCACCATCACAAAGCGGCTTTCGCCGTCATCGTTCACCTCACGATCATCTCCTGCACCTTGAGACATCTGTGCGCGAGGCGTTCGTGCGTAGGCAGCACCTGGTTTCTGTATTTTTTTTATATTGAAAAAGCTTATGATCGAGCGTGGCCACGCATGCGGATTGCGAGAAAATCTTCCGACATTTATTTTAAATTTTCTTCGCAATCGGGTGTTCCAGGTGCGCCTGGGTACGACGCTATCGGCACCGTTCCATCAAGATCAAGGTGTTCCTCAAGGTTGCATTTTATCTGTCGCATTGTTCATCCCGCGCATTAATTGTCTCCTCACAAATCTTCCTCCTGCGGTTTCGGCTACTGTCTATGTTGATGACTTGCACATTTTCTGCTCGTCATCAAGCATGCATTTTATTGAAAGGCAGTTGCAGTCTGCAATTAATCAGATCTTTAAAGCAGCGAATAGCAATGGTTTCGTTCTTTCTCCCGACAAGACAGCGTGTGTCCATTTCTCGCTGGAGGCGTGGCCTCCATCCTGACCCAGAGCTGTTTCTAGACCGTGCAGCCATACCAGATTTGCCGGAGACCAAGTTCCTTGGACTGACCGTCGACCGTGCGCTTAAGTTCCGTGCGCACGTTCGGCGGCTCAAGATTTCCTGTCTGCGGGCTCTATCTATTCTTAAGATCCTTTCCAGAGTCTCGTGGGACGCAGACAGGATGTCTTTGTTTCGTCTTTACCATTCATTTATACTGTCAAAACTGGATTATGGTTGTATCGTGTATGGCTCTGCTCGTCGTTCCGTTCTCCTGCCTTTGGACACTATTCACCATCAAGCACTGCGTCTTTGTTCGGGAGCTTTTCGGACATCTCCCATTCCCAGCCTTTACGCTGACTCGAACGAACCATCGCTTGAGTTACGCCGTCTGCAGCTGTCTATTCAATTCTACCTGAAACTTAGATCTCTTCCAGGCCATCCTTTATACGATGCAGTTTTTCATCCATAGTATGCTCGTTTATTCGAGAACCGGCCCTCGTGCATTTCAACCTTCGGTCTTCGTATGGCGGCCGTAGCCCGTGATGTAGGGCTTGACTTGTCACTTGTTGGAGAGATCAAGGGCTTTGGGGATACTCCATGGCACCCACTTCTTGGTGTCATGGTTGATACCTCCTTTACATCTTTCGATAAATCCTCAACCCCTGCGCCAGTGTACCAGCAGCTCTTTGCTGAGCACCGGGACCTCCATTCTGACTACACTCCTATTTTTACTGATGGCTCCAAGATCCATGGAGTCGTTGGATCCGCGGCTGTCTGTGTAGATGACGTTTCAGTAGCGCGGATCCCAGTTGAGGCCACGGTGTTTTCGGCGGAGATGCATGCTGTGTATCTCGCCCTTCTCCATGTTCAGTCGGGTTCTCATCATCGTGCTATGGTCTATACCGATTCCTTAAGTGTCCTGCAGTCTTTATCATCTGCAGATTGCCGTGACCATCCTGTTCTCTTGGATGTGAGACAGTTACTTCGTCGTTTGCTCGAGGCCGGTTTTCAGGTTCAGTTTTGCTGGATTCCTGGACATGTTGGAATCTCGGGTAACGAGTGTGCTGATGCGGCTGCTAGATCTGCTTCCCTTTGGTCGTCACACCCTTGCCTCTGTTTCACCGGGATTTCCGCTTTCTGGTTCGCGACCATATCAAGCGAACGTGGCAAGGTCTGTGGGACCAAGAGGTGGAAAATAAACTGCATCGTATTAAACTTAATCTTGAAGTCTGGAAATCCTCATATCGTCGGAACCGTAGGGAGGAAGTGGTGCTTGCGCGTCTCCGCATTGGGCATTGTCGTTTCACTCACCGCTTTTTGCTGTGTGGCGACACTGCGCCGATGTGTGAGACGTGCAATTGCCGACTCACCGTAACTCATCTTCTGTGTACCTGTGTTCGTTTTACCTGTGTTCGTTTTCATTTCTTTCATTCTCATTTGTTGACCGAGGACGCCGCTACACTGCAGCGGCTCCTCAATGACCACTGTGATACTGTTGCCGTGTTTTCATTTTTTAAACAAATTGACTATTTTAAACGTATCTAGATTTTAGCCTTATCATCATCCTCATTTCTCAGTTTTACTGAATCAGCTAGATTTTAATCATTGTATCATGTTTTTAATACTGTTTGTTCCATTATCTTTTTTAGCCCTTCCATCGTTCTCATTTTTCAGGTTTACATATTCAGTCAGATTTCAAGCTTTTTACCACATTTTTAATACTATTTGTTTGTCTTGTTTCTGGCGCTCTTTGGCCAACCATGGCCCTTGCGCCATAAAAATCAAACAACCAACCAACCAACAGAAACACCACACACAAAATGCAAATTTATCAGAAGGTGAAATGTTTATGCACTACAAAAGCCAGATTGTTATATCAAATGTATTTTGTAGTTTTGTTGCACTTTAGAAAATATAAAAACAAAAG
Organism: Macrothele yani; assembly: GCA_039090855.1. Classification (NCBI taxonomy): domain Eukaryota; kingdom Metazoa; phylum Arthropoda; class Arachnida; order Araneae; family Macrothelidae; genus Macrothele; species Macrothele yani. The sequence continues at coordinate 163,978,455 of CM077009.1, forward strand.
GTATTCTTTAAGCAGGGCTTGAAAATTATCTGAAAAGTTACATGCCCGACTGGCGTGATTTACCTGTCCTGGTAGTAAAAGCTGGATGCCCAGGAAAATTAATCTTTTAAGATAATAAATTAGAAGACTTTCTTTTTAAATTAAAAAATATGATAATTTTTTATTCATTTTTTTCTTTTGCATTGCCATTTTATGGGTCTGTAATTCCAAATGTTCAATGCCTCACTCGCTCAAGTTATACCAGAGACCCAACCTCTTCAGGGGCTGTGCAATATCATGTTGTTGTTCACTCTTCTCCATCCAAGGGTGCCCATAAGGGGGCTCAAGTCTCCCCCTAGCCATTGGTATAGCCAAATTTTTGATAAATTTAAAACACTAAAATAGACAAAACCTTTTTTTGACAGCCTAGAAGGAGGTAAGGATTTTTCTTAGCCCCCCTCCCCTTCCTAAAAGTATTCATATGGGCGCCACGGCCTCCATCCCATTCCCAAATGTAAACATTTGGAGCAAAACTACATATGGTTTCCATTTCTGGAACTAGAGCATAAATAAACAAATGATATTTTCCTGTCCGTGGCACTGCATAACAATAATACAACTTTCAGTGACTTTGCAGTGAAGTGAAAACTGATATGGGACAACTGTCTTTTTTCGTATAGGAGGAAATTCTCCATCCCCAACTTTTTTTTTCCCTATAATTTAGTTGCCAAACTAGGCAACTAGATTTTTTTTTTATTTTTTTTTACCTGCCCAAAGCCAATAATTGACATATCTCGGGGGCATGGTATTTTTCAAGCCCTGCTTCAAGAATTTCCTAACAATAAAAACAATGAAGGAAGAAAACATTATGCATTTTTTTATTACTGCAGAAGCTTTTACTGAGTGTTTATTTCATAAAATTTCCCCTGTACGTTCCTTACAAGTGGAAAACATAGGAAACCACATGTAATTCACTGTTTTTAAAGAAACAGTCTGCTTATGTAAGCAACTCTGTATCTTTCCCAACACAGAGTAGAATACAAATAAGATACTCTACAATTTTAGGTATGCTTGGAGTGAATTTATTACTGAAAAATTTCCACAACTTTTGATGTGAAGTGCCGTACATTGGATCGTACAATTCTTGAAGTCAATAACATCAAAATAAATTACGATTGCAGGACTTTCATAGTTATTTCACTAAAAGGCTTACATCTAAATGGTTTTATATGCTTCAGTATTAAAGTTGTCAGTATACTTCTTCACTTTTTATCTTTCCTTCTTTTTAATTGTGATGACTTTTTTTCCAAAAATGTACAAGTAGCTCTTTCACTACATTTACCACACCAGAATATGAAAATGCAGATAACAGCTTTTGTAGTGCAAATGGTTTACCTTTCTAAGTTCCTCATTTCTGATATACTTACTGCTTGTAACATGAATTTAGCATTCTTGAGTGAGAAAACTTTTAAGTACAGCACCTGATATTTCAAACAAAAGAAATAGCTGGGTTCTAATCTCTTCTCTAAGAATCTAAGAAAATGAGAGAAACTTTCTGATGAAACTGTGTTTAAGCAATAGCAACTATTTCTAACCAGCACTTAACTATTATTCAACTTAAATTGGGAATGTGTTGAAATTAAAAGAATTCATCAGGACAATGAAGAATGTGGTTTTTTTTTCAATTCTCATTTTATATTGAAGAAATGAAATTAAAAATGGGTAAATGAAAGGTTTCTTCACTATGAATTTGTTCATAATATTCTTATTGTACTTAGATTAATTAAGAAATATTAGAAACTTCTACATAGAAAGTGTTATATGCATCTTTATTCACAAACATGCACTACTCTACTCCCCTCCTCCACACACATGTGCATTTTTTTTTTATCAATCCTCATTGGGAACCGTTTTTTCCCTTCATTTACATATTTAACATTTTATTCTGTACATAGGAGTGAATACAACAGTCTATTTAAGACTAACCAAGGATGACCTTAGCATGTTTCAACTACGCACCAAAAAAGTCCACCAGATGAGGATAGTTACCATCGAGGCATGTTGACACATTTATTCATGACAGATTTAGACAGATGGACGTGTCATCTGTCTCTTACATGTCGTTTGGTTTTAACTTAGAAGCATCATGTAGCTTTGAGTTTCTTTAAGTACAAGTTGAGTTTCTTTAAGTGCTCGTGTGTTTTAATGTTTTTAATGAATAAATGTGTCAACATGCCTCGACGGTAATTATCCTCACCTTGTGGGCAACAGTCTATTTTTAATTTTTATGTTGTTCACTGGTGAGCACATAATGCTGCTGTGGATAAGTAGTCAAACACTTAGGCTTTAGAATAATTATTAGATCAGATCAGATGTAGAGGATTTTAGGATGGGAATGTCTTAAACAACCCTTAGAAATAGGAAGCTAGGAGATTTGGGCTACAGTGCCCAATAGGAAAGTGACACAGAAGTGAGGTAGAAAGTGGGAGGAAGACACCCTTATTTATTACCGGGAGGCCAGTACCCGGGGCCCAACGGCTTAATGTGCCCATCCAGCGCACGGCGGATATTTAGTGGTTCTAGCGTTTGTACCTGCCTGGGATCAAACCTGAGGTTTTCTCCATGGCAGTCACAAACGTTGACCACTAGGCCACCTGTGGCCCATTATTAGTTCAGTGTATGTTTAAGTTCTATGTGAGATATGGGTGATGTGTTTGCCCTGTGCCAGCGGTTCTGTGTTCTCCCTGGAACCAGTGATACTCATTGAAAAAGAGAACTCCTAGATGTTCATGGTGGTCACTGAACCATGAAATAAAACGCACACACATATACTACGTAGCTTGCACTAGGGCAGAAAGTTCTAGCATATTTTAAGTGTCACCTTTGGAATTGCATATCCAGAGGAGAGCAAGAAATTATGAAACACTGGTATTCACTTAATAAGGGCTACTGAGATTCTAGGATTATCACAATAAGGCTCAATTTGTCTGTTTCATTAAAGTATCAAAGTTTGGTTTGTCTTGTCATTTTTAATCATTAACATCACCTGTAACCTTAATGCTGTTATATGAAATACTAGCTTTTGCCCATGACTTTGTTTGCATGGAACTGGGAACATATTATCGGAACATACTATCTCAGAATATATCATCATATGTAGTTACAATGCTTTTGCATGTACCACATTTTTAGTTTGGTTGTAATTTATTATTTAAGCATAGAAATGCTCAAATAATAATATAGGTACCTACTCAAAATTCTCTTAAAATTGACCAAGGAAGCAATATCAATGTGTATGTGTGTACTGCGAACTCGTCGCTTAGCTGTGCTGGCGCGACATTGTATTCCACTGATATTGAAGTGGGTGTGGTGTGTTTTCCCTCACTCCTTACCCCCCATTGCACCGGTGTGAGACATGGCAGTGTTTTACATAAATGTTTGCTGTTCATTTCCAGTTTTTTCGTTCTGTAATAATACATAGCATATGTCCATTGAGAAGAAATAAGCTTTTGAATGGCGAAAATTTTTTCCAAATTGGTTTAGTAGTTTCTGAGATTACCTCTTACAAACATAACTTTTTCTCTTTATAATATTAGTGTAGATTAAGGAACGCTGGCCAAACTCAGATCTTCAGCGAGAGAATTAGTCACTGGTAAATTGATTTCCCAACCCGTGAGAACTGACTTACACAAATGGACTCATTGCATTGTGATAACTGGCCCTCCTGTTATTTGAAAAGTAGTGCTTCCATGGCTTTAGCTGACCTTGTGAAGGTCTATGATGTAGTGGCCCTTAAACAAACACTGTAGAGTGCTAATGTGAATATCTGTTGCCACATTTGTTCAAATGAAAAATTTTTGCAGTAAAATGTCTCACTGGGATTTGAGGTATTCATTAAAACCAGTGCTTAATAATGTATCATGTCATTGATGGTACCAGAGCTGTTGATGAAAAAGCTTTGTGATGAAAGACTTTTGCTGCTGTGCAAAGAGCAAAAATCTTTTCTCAAATAAACATCAAACTGTGATTAAAATTACAAAGGATTTATTAGACATTATTTTTCACTGACATTCACTCTCAGATCGGGATGCTGTAACACTTCCACAGAACTATGAAACACTTCTTTTATGCATTCTTCTACTTCTAGCATTAGCATCAGCTGCTGTAGCAACACACTATGCCAACCTGCAGCTGTGGTTAGGCTGAAGATCTTGTTGAATGCTCACCACCATTGGATTTCAAAAAACGTATGCTCAGTGGTGTAGAGGGGCTAGAACAGCATTCCAGTACAGTGTTGCCAGAGACCTTCACCTGAAATCAGTAGACCACACTTTTTTGCTTGAAATATGCACCGACTCACAAATGTAATGTCCGTATTATTGAATGTAATTTCAATATGAAGGAGCACTTCAATCTACTGGTATGTCAAATATTATCAGTACTCCATAAACTACTATTAAACATTGGAACAAAAATTGAAACCAATACAATCCTTTTAATGCTATGACAAACTGTCAAATTATTCTGTTAGTCACGTTCTTTTAAGCCTTCCTTAGAGCAGCCTTTTTTGTTAGTTATTATTTTTATGTTGTTATTTGGTTCAAATGAAGATGTTTATTTACCTTGAGTCTTGCTTCTTAGTGTTCTTAATGTCCCATATACGCCACTAATTTGATGGATGACTTGCATTTTTTCCTCGAAAGACATACTGTTTTCACCCATAATATCAGTTCTATGAAAGACCAAGGATATAATAGAAGAAACACTTCATTGTATTCACACTGAGGTTTGTGTGTTGTCCACAGTGTTAATACGATGAAGTGTTTCTTCTATTACTCCCTTGGTTTTTCATAGAACTGATATTATGAGTGAAAACAGCACGTCTTTCAGGGGAAAAATGCAAGTCATCCATCAAATTAGTGATGTATAATGGGACATTAAGAACACTAAGAAGCAAGACTCACGGTAAATAAACATCTTTATTTGAACCAAATAACAACATTAAAAATAATAAGAACTAACAAAAAGGCCCCTCTAACGAAGGCTTAAAAAAAAACGTGACTAACAGAATAATTTGACAGTTTATGTCATAGCATTAAAACCAATATACCACGTAATAGGAACACCTGATGAGAGAAATGAATAGATATCTCTCACTGAAGTGTTATGTAGAATACAATCCTGATCATTAAAACTACAGTAATGTTGGTGTAAATAATCATGGCATTTGCTTTTTAATGTGAACACAGTTGGATCTGTCTCACTTGTCTTCCTAAAAACAGAGTTATATGCTTAAAAGGGGATGCTGATGAGTTCTCGGCCTCACCAAGAAAGAAATGGGCTACAGCCATGAAACTTACAGACTGTTCCACACATTCACCCCAAAGTTTAACACACTTGGGACAGCACTTCTGGAGTTTCTTTAACCCTTCCAAAAAAAAAAAATCTGATCACTCAAACACTGCTCTGCTGCTGATATCACCCCCAAATCATTCGAAAAATGCTTCCCTTTCAAACTGTCTGATGGAGCAAGGTATGGTGAGTAGAGTGGATGGTCTATGCACTTAACCCTAGATCTCTCAAAACATCCATTGTCTTGTGAGCCCGCGCATTGTCCTGCAAAAAGAGAACACCTTTCCACAGTTTTCCTTGCCTTTTTTCCTTCAATGCCTCCTTTAATCAACACAAGTTGAAATAGTATTCAGCATTTATTGTTTGGCTCTTCGGGAGATAGTGAGTCAGTAAAATGCTTTTCAAATCCCCCCAAAAAAACATGGCCATGGTCTTTCCTACAGACTTTTGAGTCTTGAATTTCTTTGGCCGTGGAGAATGTGAGTGCCACCACTACAGGGACTGTTGTTTTGTCTCTGGATCGTAGTGATGTAACCACGTTTCATCACCAGTGACAATTCGCTGCAAAAAGTTATCACCATATCGCTCAAAATGCTGCAAAACTGTTTTGGAAGTGTCCACTTGTTTTTGTTTCTTATCGGCGTTCAAACATTTGGGCACTGACTTCTCTGATATCTTCTACATATCCAAGTGCTCGTGAATTATGAGCCCAACACATTCCCTGGATATCTCCAGTGTCTCTGCTATTGCTTCAGCTGAGATTCACAGATCTGACAGAATCAAGCCATGAACACTATCAACAATTTCCGGTGTTGTCACTGTTTAAGGCCTCCCTGATCTTGCTGCATCTTCGGTTTCAAAAGTCTCCACACTGAAAATTGTCACCCCATTTCTTCACAGTAGAATATGATGGGCATTTGTCACTTAATGTACACTCATACTCATAGATTTCCTTTGCAGTTTTTTTCTGCAGGAACAGAAATTTCATGACAGCCTGGAATTCCACATTCGAAAATTCAACACATTGCATTGCCATGATTCAGTTCAGAACGTCAAACATCAGCAAAAAAAAAAAGGAGCTGTCAGTCTGAAAATTGGCACTTTACAATACGAAAAAACACTCTTTCGAGCTGTAGTGACAAAATAATGCTACAATTACAGGAAGTGGGTTAGGCCGAGAACTTTTCCGCATTCCCTCGTACACTACTGAATGATACCCAGATGTTCCCAAAGTACATGAAATAAGTCTTATACTCGAAAAAGTATCATTAATATAGATATCACACTATAGATGTTTTTCTGATGTGTTTTAACATAATTAGTGAAAATCTATGTATAACAGACTAATTAATTATTCAGAATATTTTTTTATATGGAAGTATGAATTAAAAAAAAATAGGTAGCAGGTGTTGAATAATTTTAATCTTGGTCATTTTTTTCTCTTTTCAGACCAATTCTAAAGTGAGTCTTGTCTATTTTATCAGCAGATGGTGAGTACTGAAAAAATGCAGACAGTTTTAGACAGCATGTCCCTGAGTATGTAGGTTGTCTTAAAACAAAAATCAGTATGTTACGAAAATCTTTCAGAAGGGGCCAAAATCAGTAGATATACTGATAAATCAGTAGAATGGCAACACTGTTCCAGTACTTTTCTTTCTTGCCAGTATGCATTCCAGTAAACCATATACAGCATAATTTTCCTATTTCAAATGAGAATGTTTTATAATTATTTTCCAATAAAAGAAATTCAACAGAAAAACTGCACAATTAGTGGAATTAACATCCCATGTTTGTTTGAAGGTGCAGTTAGTCTCTAAATCCATTCTCCCTTGACAGTCCCTTTGGAACTCCTTTTTCTACTGCTGTTAAGAATGTTGAGGTGAGGATATTGCAGTGGGGAAATTACCGTAATTGGTAATTTAAATAATCTACTCATTATTAAGAAGTCTAGTTCTCAGTGAATTTACTCCAGTTATAAATTCCCCTTAATTATGCTGGAAGCAGAAGAGATTATTTTTCTTTCTAGAGCTTTAGGCCCATTTCACAAAGGCCAGAAAAAAAAAATCAGTTGAAGCAATCAACTTGCAAGCTGTTCTACTGCTCATTTTCAGTCGGACTATAGAATTGTACGTGCTGTACCCAAACTTCCCTATCCAAATATCTTGAAAACTAAGACTCTCAGTAGTAAATCCCTTTCACCATGGCACTTTAAATTAGGTAGTTTCTACTTCCAACATCTTACTGTATAATATGGGGCTGATCTTAGTTTTTGCACTTTAAAATGGCCCCAATTTGAGCACCAACATTTCAATGTTTTCTCACCAAAATGGTGAAACCTTGTTCCTTGAATACCAAAACATGTAAATCCAGAGACCTGATCACTACTTTCTTATACTATAAATGTAGGTTAGTAAAAATGGTAGAGGTTGAATGGGGGGGGATAAGAAGGGAAAGGTATTTAAGACGTAAAGACACCGCATTACTGTACTTTTTTCAATTAGCACTACACCACTGCTTATGATATACCTATACCCAAAACTGCTCGACATAAATTACCATTTTTAAATCCATAATGGGGAGTAGCAATGATCAACAGAACAGTTATTCTGGTGTGGACCTAATGAAGCATTGTGTGGGTCTGTGGCAGTGTGTCACATAATCCCAAAACACAGAATGAGTATCGTTGCAGAAACAAATCTTTTCCAATGGCTGTGAAATTAATTTTTTGAAAAAATCAATGCAGTAAATGAGTGAAATGAACAGAAGAATGAATTTCATTGTTAAATTTCTTCAAAATTGTGGGCATTTTATTTTTCACAGATTAAATAAGAAGTACATGAAACTACAAAGTATTACAGGAAATCAAAATCTGTTGGTCCACTTAGCACAATAAAAGTATGTACATTAAGAACTACAACTGTTTCTAATACTCAAATCATGGAGATTATTAAAGAGAAAATTTTCAAATAATACATTATTATTAAACAGTAAAGTTTCAAATAATGACATCATGGAGATTACTAAAGAGTAAAGTTTCAAATAATACATCGTGGAGATTATTAAATTTAGTACATTTTCAAATGACAAATCATGGAGATTGTTAAATAGCAAATTTTCAAATAATACTCACATCATGAAAATTACCAGAGTAAATTTTCAAATGATACACACATCATGGAGATTATTAGGATAAATTTTCAAGTACTACTTACACATCATGGAGATTACATTATTAAATAGTAAATTTTTAAATAATAATCATGGAGATTACATTATTAAATAGTAAATTTTTAAATGATAATCATGGAGATTATTAGAATAAGTTTTCAAATAATACATCGTGAAAATTATTAAAGAGTCAATTTTCAAAGTCCATTGCAATCACATGAGATCAGTATTTTTTGTAAAGTATTCAAGAAAGATGACACCGAATTTTTGGTTGTAATGAGCACATCTTTGGAATCCTCTCTGGCATGAATAACACTTTTTTAAAGTTATTCATAGTCAATGGAATCAGAAAAATACAGTGGATCCTGCTTAAGAAGTTTTCATTGGGACGAAGTGATGAAAACTTCTTAAACGGGAAGTGTCTGATTGGGTTTTGTAAGACTTTAGCGATAAAAAATGTTGCATAGATTAAATCCAGAAATTACATTTTAGTTAATTTTAAAGTAACATAAAAAAATTCAAAACTTACTCATTTAAACTTGAATATGAAGATTGAAAGCTACATTTATTATGCTACAAGATTACAAAAATACTGATCAAAAAGCATTTGTTTCTTCCTTGTTTCTGCTAGATTCACAAAGCATGTATCCATTTCCTTCAAATTTCTCATTATGTCCACTGGAACACGTTCGTGGCCTTCTATAAAGCAGCGAAAAGTTTCTAATGCTTTACCAGCTTCAGCTGAAGTTGGAATTGGCCTGCACTCATCTTCTTGCCTTTCTGGTTCATTGTCCTCTTGCATTTCGATGTCGCAAATATCGTCGATATTTTGCATTTCAAAAGTGGGAACTTCTTCGGCAACGTTTGCAAACTCTTCAAAGGAAGATTTGAAGTTTAGTTTTTTTTTTTTTTGCAAACTTTCCCAAGCTTCATTATTGTCATGACTGTTTGCTTCATCAGAAAAACTAAGCTCATCAGCGTTGAAACCAGCGTTCCTGAAGCAATTTGTGATCGTTGAAGATGCCTTTTCCTACGAAGAAACAATAAAATACATAGCATCTAATAAATTCAATTTCAGTGTACATCTGTTGTAACTTGAGTATGATTCAAGCTTCTGCAGTAGCCAATAAACTAAACGTTTCCTATAGAATTGTTTCATGGTTTTAATTATTACTTGGTCCATTGGTTGTAACATTAAAGTTGAGTTAGGTGGCAGGAAAACTACTTTTGCATTTTCCAGATGATCCATGTTCTTTGGATGGGCTGTGCAATTATCCAAAAATAACAAAACTTTTCTAATTTCTTTGGCCATTTTCTTCTGAAACTCCATTAAAAAGTCATCAAAAATCTGAACATGCATTTTTGCTATTTCTGGAATTGCATGGAAAAGTTTTCATATTTTTGAAACACCTCGGATTCTTCAATTTTCCAATGACCAATAAAGTCAACTTTTCTGTTGCATCCATATTAGCTCCTACCAGAACTGCCAATCTTTCTTTATTTAGTTTGACTCTGTGGCTGCTATCTCCTGTGAAAGAGTAGGTCTTGTCAGGAATAAGGTTGTAAAACAAAGCACACTTGTCAGCGTTGAAAACTTCTTTTGCTTCGTATGCTGATAACAGTTCTGGTAAAACATTAGATTTCCAATCATCCACTTCTTCGACGTTAACACTTTTTCATTCTCCATAAACAGTTTTATAAGTCAGTCCTGCTCTTTTCCTAAAACGGTCGATCCATCCATTGGAAGGATTAAATTCAACATTTAATTTCTTGGAAATCTCTTCTGCTTTCTCACAAAGAATTGTCCCGCTGATCGGAATGTTAGCGTTTCTTGCTTGTTTAAACCACACAAGAAGTTTTTCTTCGACATCCTCATATTTACCCTTCTTAATTTTTTTTATTTTTAATGAATGGGAAGCATTTGCAAGCCATAGTGTCCCGTTTTGCAACTATAATGTGAGGGTTGTAACAGGTAAATTTAGTTTTTTTGCTATCTGCACCCTAGTTAAATGCGGGTTTTCATTAACTTTCGTACAAGAGAGACCGAATAGTGGCGCAGGTGAAGTTCACAAGGCAGTATATATATGACCCGAGGACCAGCTTTGGTTTAGTGGAGTGTTCGGAGTCAGAATGGAAAAAGCTGCCAATTTATCGAAGTTTGATAAAGGACAAATTGTAATAGCACAGCGACTCGGAACTATGATCTCTGAAACGGCATGGCTTGTTCGCATGCCGCTGTAGTGAGTACATATCAAAAGTGGTGCACAGATGTCCAAACCACGAACTGTCGTCCAGCCATATGTTGTCCGCAGCGCACTGATGCCAGAGGGAAGCGGAGACTGTCGCGCATTTATGACCGCAGGGCCACATTGGTGATCAGAGCAATGTGTCACAGCACACAGTTCATTGCAGCCTTCTGTGCATAAGCCTGCATAGTCTAAGACCCAGCAGGGTCTCCATGCTTCCTGCACATCATAGCCAACAAGCACATGAAATGGACCCAAGGTCATAGAGATTGGAATGTGGATGATTGGAAGAAAGTGGCCACGTCTGACGAATTAAGATTCCTGGTGCATCACGTAGAAGGCCAAGCACAGATATGCTGGTTACCAACAGAGGCTATGGCACCCGGATGCACTGTTGGGTGGAAACAGGCCAGCGGCAGCTGTGTTTTCTTGGGACACTTTAGGCCCCATTATCCCAATAGCACAATCCCTGACAACTCTCAGGTATCTGAATGTCGTGGGACCAAGTTCACTCATTCATGGCAACTGTATTCCCTTTAGGTGATGGCTTTACCAACAGGACAATGTGCCATGCCACACTGCCAGAATTGTCAAGGAGTGGTTCGACGAACATGCTGGTGACTTTCTGATAACTCTTTAATGACCATGACCCAAAAATCTTTTATCACTCTAAATAGTGTAATGCTCAAAACTGTCTCTTGGTTCACGTATTTGTTTAACGGCAACAATAGTGACTGACGATGACTCCTGTTGATCCCTCATAGGTTGTGAAAATTTGAAGAACATGTTAGGGAAGGAAATCTGACTCACTGTATACAGGCATTTTGGATGGCTATGGTCTTTTGCATGTATGGGCATTTTGGGCATTATGGTCATTAAAGGGTTAATGCTCTGGCTTCCAAATTCACCTAACACGAACCCAATCGAACATTTGAGGTTTGACTCAGAATAGCGGGTTTGCGCTAAATCACCACCACCCCAGAATGTACGGGAACTGGAGGACCTGCTGTTAACATTATGGTACCAGATACCCCAGGATACCTATCGCTACCTCATCGAATTAATGCCTCACTGAGTGGCCACTGTTTTGTAGGCTAAAGGTCCTATAGTTTATTAGGTAGGTGGTCATAATGCAATGTCTCATTGCTGTATGCACATATGGAAAAGGCTGTGATCTCAAAGTGAACAAATTGCTGACAATTGCAGTGCAAGGATTCATGTAACACTTTTTTGGGAGCATTTTCAAAAAATTATGAAATATTTTTCCACCCAGAATAGGCTTCCTATGGGAATAGCCGCTAACGTGATAAACCTAATCCCGTTTCAAGTTGAGACTGTGAAATTTCTAGCTTCCAAACATGGGATACCTCATTATTTTTCCATGTTCAGCAGCTGGACAGCATCTTTTGAAAGTCACGACTGGACTCACAGTGAGTCAGACACCACGTAAATCACTTAGCTGTTGTGGTACGCCACAGCCAATCAGGCATCTCTCTTCTTCTGAGTTTTCACAGCAAGTGTGGGCGTGTGTGCCCTCTGCTCTGCACTGGTGGAAGCCATTACTGCTGTGGAAGAGCACAGTGTTTTAACAAAAAGGTGGTAACTTGAAAAAAGCTGACATGACCTTGTTACCAGAGCCGCCCTTAGGGGCGTGCAACAGGTGCAGGAGCACAGGGTACCGTGCTCACATCTTAAGAAAAAAAGAAGAAAAATGAGAGAGAAAGAGCGAGGAAGTGAATTTCTTATATAATAATGAAACGTATATAGCGTATGAAATCCATTTATTTTTGTGGTGTAGTCAGCACAAATATTCGCCAAGCTTTCACACTCCACTGGGAGGCTTTTTCAAGGCAATGGTAGACACAAAAATGCAGCATTTTCGTGTCTACCATTGTCTTGAAAAAGCCTCCCAGTGGAGTGTGAAAGCTTGGCGAATATTTGTGCTGACTACACCACAAAAATAAACAGATTTCATACCCTATATGTGTTACATTGTTATTCAACTCTGGTGTATTTAAAATAAAGTTAGTGAATTTCTTATTTTCAGTTATTCTAATTTTGTTTTTTAAACTCCGTCTTGTTTCATTATTCTTTTTTTTTTATGTTGATTGCTGAATTTATATTTACCCAAATATTGGCAGCAAACTTCAATATTATGTCTAGTGAAACATTAGTATTGAAGCTGTATCTTCCAGCGCGCACCGATAGTTATAGAAAAAGTTGTGCTACGTGAGTTACTTCCATCCGATATCAAAACTGCAGCCGGTGCTTTAAGATACATGAATAAAATTCAGAATCCTTCCCTTAATGCCTTCATCACCTACAGGATATTACTTACAGTCTCAATAACAGTGGCAAACACAGAAAGAAGATTTTCATGCTTGAAGCTGATTAAATCTTATTTAAGATCTGTCGTGTCTCAAGAAAGATTGATGTCTTTCGCAATTTTGTCAATTGAACAGGATAAAGCAAGCAAAATAAATTTTGATAATAGCTGACTTTGCTGGGATAAAAGCAAGAAAAGTCCAGTTCTGATAAGGCGAGTTCAATAATATGAGTACTGTCCCATAATAGGTAGAGACGGAGCCACAGTGAGGGAAGGACGTATGCTGGTGGGCTTGTTTTATCTACACCATGTAACACATTTACAAAATATCAGTAGTGCTAAAAAAAATTTAAATGCTGTCTTTTGTTATTGGCTAATTTTCAAACGTCTTGATATTTCATTAAACTGTAATAAACTGTGTTTTATGTTTACTGTGTGTGTGCGAGTGGGGGGGGGGCATTTCACCAAAAATAGTTATAAAGCCTTGCAGAAAATGCTGCATAAAATTAAAGCAATGAATGCTACTGGAGTAATAAGGAATTGTATTTTGAAGGTTTTTATAGAAGATAATTTTAGAAATTTGATTAATTTATTTCAATAAATGTATTTCTCAAAATTTTGAAATTTAAAGTTGGCTTATATGTGGGTCAAAGTTTTTTACAAATTTTTAGCTCTTGCAGGAGGCCGGCTTATATGCCAGCATATATGGTATTTTAAAATGTAAATATATTTCAATCAAACATAAATCAAAATTCAACTGAATGAATGTGACAATCATATGAAATAACCATTACCTTTGTATTTCTTCCATTCAATTGTCTTAATTATATTTATCAATTCATTAAACTGTGTGGTAAATACCATCCAAACCAAAGAATGCTATTGGTTAAAGCTATTCACTTTAGAAAAGTGTGACACTGCAATCACCTAAAAGTAAGCACGTTCAGAAAGTCAGTTCAACTACATATCAAAGACCATCTGAACAAACGGACGCTATTTGACTTTTTAAAAGTCTGTTATTATTCTACTTGCATATATACATGCCTTCTTTTGTATTTGTTGAGGTTTTCTATTTATGTCTCATAATGGCATACAGTCACAGTGAATAATGTAAAGAAACTCACTAATCTGTAGCGTTTCCAAAGTACAGAAATTTTCAAAGGAAATGCTACATGGTGTCCAGTACATGTAATTCAGGGTAAATGTAGTTATATACATATTTTAAAGCATCTAATTTGATATGAAATGATGAAAAAATTTCAACTTTAGAATGCATTTTAAAGATTTTTTACCGTAAAAATTACCAGAAAGTACGGGAAAATAAACATACGCTGTAGCTAACTTATGCCAAGCACCACCCCAATATTGTCCAAGACTCAGGCAAAGCAATGAACTTCAAGACATATGGCATTGGCCATTTTGTGAATTTGCCAAAACAAAGATCTGTACCCCCCCCCTCTCTCCTTGTAATCCACTTAAAAACTGATTTGTAGCACTCTTTCTACAGGCAATAATGGTAAATTTAGAACTCTATTCCAGAGCAAAGCAGATTGTTGCAAGATGCAAAGGCTTGCTCTGTTTGGTTGTTTTCCACACATAAAATGGGCACCGTAGCACGAGCTGAAGATCGTTTCGACAACGCGGCGGTGCTGGCAGTAAAGCTTGCTGCAGCATGTTTACATCTCCATAATTGCAGGTAAGTTTCATGGTAAAAATCTTTAAAATGCCTTGTAAAGCTGATTTTTTCACCTTTTCACATCAAGTTACATACTCTAAAATATGTATATCCTTTTTTTTTTTTTTGAGATTTTCAGACAAATAATTTAGGATGCTAATCTACACATTTACCACATTTCAGTACACAATTATGATTAATATGAATAATTTATATCAAATATGTAGAGAGCAAAAGAAATGTTGGCCCATTCTTGTGGAACAACTCATACTAGAGATGGGTGGGAAATCATGTCACTGTTATTTTGTCACCATTACTGAAAAATCACTCACCATTACGACCAGCAACAAATTCACTGATAAGAATATATAGCTACATGTCCAAGCAATGATTGAGGTACAAAATTGCTGTTACATCATAGTTCTGGTTATAACATTCTCATATATAAACAATGTTTCCTTTTCTGTTGAAACATCATAGAGGTTACTAGTGATGTCAACTGTCAGTATCCACTTTTTTTCACAATTCAGATAATTTTTGTTCTGGCTTTCACCGTGTGTGTTCACTCATAAATAAAGCTTTCTTTTTTTCTCTCTCTCGTATTGGAGGTTTAACGACCTCCATGAGCAACTCAATGGGCTATAAGCAGTCACCCGTCCAATTTAAGGCCACCGACTCCAGGGAAAGGAGACAGCCAGCGCTGTATGAAAAATGCAACATCCATGCCACACCAGGATTCGAACCCAGACCCACCTCAGACGAATGGTCATAAGCCATACAGCACCGGGCGGCTATAAATTCAAAGTGACCCTATTGTGATTTAGTCACTGTTACTACAGGCAACACGGTTGCCGTTTTGTTACCCATTTCATAAACAGTCATTTTGTAACTGTTAAAAGTAAAATGATGACTCAAAATTTCTGCTACTTTACAGCTCCATCACTGTTGTCTTAAATGGCGATTTTTTTAAAGTCATCGTTATTTCTCTGGAACTGTTACTGTGTAGTCAGCGACAAGAAAATCATTACACTTTGTTTACATAAAACCTCATCACACCCAATGTGAAAAAAAGTAGTTCACAATAAATGTTATGCGGAGTTTCTTTAGAATTTCACTATAATAAACGTCTTAATGACTATTTTTACTTTGAAATATATTTTATAAAGAAAATATACTGAATAATAGCACAATATTTTGTTCTTGTTTTACATGCTGAGTGAGCTACTGGGTTTTTTTTGCAAAGCTACTTCCAATTTTTTTTTTTTGTCGTATTTATTCATATTTTGTATATTATGCTGGTGTGGAATTGAACGCTACTGCTAAGGGAGGTAGCCAAAGATTCGGAGTCAGCTATTAAGTGGGCTGAAGTGCATTGTATTAGGATTCGTTACATAATTGTGGTGCACAAATCTGTGATATATGCAATAAATGTATTATTTTCTAAAATATTATTTATTATGGAAAATAATACATTTATTTCAAACTTCATTTTAAATACACCAGATATGAATAATAATGAAACGCATATAGCGTATTAAATCCATTTATTTCTGTGGTGTACTCAGCACAAAGATTCGCCAAGCTTTTGCACTCCACTGGGAGGCTTTTTCAAGGCAATGGTAGACATAAAATGCAGAGAATTGGAACATGTAAAGAATGAAGGTGATTTTTGAAAATAACGTGGGTGGCATCACGAGCATATTACATGAATATTTATCAGGGAATCAGTGGAAATCCTATCCAGCAAAGTGGCATGCAATGATATAGCCTCTACTGAACTACCAATGGTTTGGCATGCATTATTAAAGATGGAAACGCATCACGGCACACTGTATAATTACATGATAAATATTCATGTAATATGCTCGTGATGCCACCCACGTTATTTTCAAAAATCACCTTCGTTCTTTACATGTTCCAATTCTCTGCATTTTATGTCTATCATTGCCTTGAAAAAGCCTCCCAGTAGAGTATGAAAGCTTGGCGAATCTTTGTGCCAACTACACCACAGAAATAAATGGATTTAATATGCTATATGTGTTTCATTATTATACATTTGTTTCATATATCACAGATTTGTGATAATTTTATCATAATGAAGATAAATAATATTTATCTTAGTTATGATAAGATTTATTTCAATGAAAAAGTAAAAGGTTCTGTAGTGTATCGTGAACTACTTTCTTTCACGTTGGGTGTGATCAGGCTCTATGTAAACAAAGTGGAATGATACATTCAAAATCTGGAACTACTTTCTAATTCTGAAGCCCAACTTATGTAGCATAACTAACCTATGTGAGCAAGCAAATGCTTTGAAAGATTACTTTTCAGAGTGAATTTCTCGTGGCATATTTGACACTCGTGGGGTTTTTCTCTTGTGTGAACAACTGCATGCTCTGAAAGATGACCCTTTCGTGAAAACTTTTTGTAACACACTTCACACTCATATAATCTCACATTTGTATGAGTAAGCACATGCTGAGAAAGGTTGTTTTTTTGTGCAAATTTCTTGTGACATATTTTGCACTCGTGTGGTGTTTCACCTGTATGAGTGAGCAAATGCTTTTGAAGATTGCTTTTCAGTGAAAATTTCTTGTGACAAATTTCACACTCGTGGGGTCTCTCTCTTGTGTGAACGACTGTATGTTCCGAAAGCTGACTCTTTCGTGAGAACTTTTTGTAACACACTTCACACTCGTATAATCTCACATTTGTATGAATAAGCACATGCTGAGAAAGGTTGTTTTTATGTGTAAACTTCTTGAGGCATATTTTGCACTCATGAGGCCTCTCAGAAATGCTATGAGTGAGCAAATGCTTATTAAGATTACTTTTGCATAAGAATTTCTTAAAGCACAGTTCGCACTCATGTGGTTTTTCACCTGTGTGACTGAGCAAATGCTTTTTAAGATCATTTTTGTGTAAAAATTTCTTGTGACACATTTCACACTCATGGGACCTTTCTCCTAGGTGAGTGAGTATGTGTTCTGAAAGATGACCTTTTCGTACAAATTTCTTGCGACATATTTCACACTCATAAATTCTCTCACCTATGTGAGTCTGGATGTGCTTTTTACGTTCATTTTTGGAAGAAAATTTCTGCTGACATACTTTACACTCCTCAGATATTGCAGCATCTGTATGAGTGAGCATATGCTTTATAAATCTATTTTTTTGTATGAACTTTTTGTTGCATATTTCACATTCTTGAGATTTATTATATGCAGAAATGAGAATGCTCTGTGTGGCATTACCTTTCACTGTTTCATTCATGAAGGTTGTTTCCTGCTCATTAGCATGCACACGCTTTATTGAAGCAAGTAGACAAGGTGTGGTTGTAGCCTGGTCACTGGGAACCGACATAGTCGATCAGTCTTTGTGGGATAAGCTTTGAAAAAAGGGTATTAATACAGTTTAGCGGCCACATATAATTACCCCGAATATCTTCCTGAAATGAATTTTGTACAGTAGTCTGTGATCTCATGATACTAAATCAGTCTGCTGCGCAAGCACTTTTGCTGTTTAAATTGGTGAAAATGAATTTTATAAATTGTTACCTACCCACCGAGATGCTTCAGGCACCCGCCATTTGCAATGGCACATAAATTTGTTTTCACTGCAAGAGTGTCGTCTGCTACTTGAAACTTCCGGTTGCCGAAAAGAAGTCTTTGTTACTTAATTACAAGAGGAGTATTAATGTATCTGTAGCTATTTTGTCCACACGTATGTTACTGTTATCTTTAAAGACCTTACCTCACCCAAAATTTCGGATCCTGAATGAAGCAACTATCAAATGCTTGCCATTGGAAATGGGCAGTTCATTTTAACTCAGTATATCGTTGCTGCTGTCATTACTTAGTGTTTATGCTTAGTGTTTTTTAAGTTCATCTGCAAAATAGTTTTAAAATAATACATAGTTTTTATTTTTAAAATTAACTTTCAACGTACAACAATACAGTTTCTATTTGTGTGTCAGAACTGAAGGATAGTCAAGTGAAACTTTTTTCTCGAAATAGTTAAACATTCAGTACTTAGACAAATTTCGTAGTTAAATAGCTATTTATAAAACGGCATTCACTTTTCAAATCGTAAAAAGAAAATTCACGCGAAAAAATGAATTTGCTTAGAACAGAAAGAGAAACACTGTCTTAAAGGAATAATCCAGAAGAGGCTATATAACAGCCAATGTAAATTCTTCAGCAGTCAACGCTCTGCAAATTACATTAATTCCATCCCTTCTCACGTACGTAATCGTGTTTTCATAATACATTCCAGTTGCTATTTAATTAAATAATCCGTAAGTAATCAATGTCAAACATCAAAAAACAAAGATACCTCACACACACATCAATCAGGAGTAGTGTTGTTCCATGCCAGGAAAAAAATTCCCTACATCAAAATATCCCTGCAATTGCAAATTACCAAATGAACGAAAACGGCTTTAAACATATTGACAATCTCAGCGGTCCGCTCTCCCTCTAGCGGCAAAAGGAAGAACTATAGTACGGATAACTTTCTTAGCTGCTGTTAGCAAGGAGGTTATATTACTGAAGATACCACTGGCTCTGCCGCCATAGGTCACAGCTAATCTGTGAAGTGACATCACAAGCAGGCAAAAGAAACTAAATTATACCGTTCATAAAACAGTAAGTTTGTGTATCCAGGGCCTGATTTACGCCTAGGCACGCAAGGCACATGCCTAGGGCCCTCAAGTTGAAAGGGCCCCAAAATCTTGGTTAAAAAAAAAACTTTCCCTTTTTCAAAATAATTATACGTGGGTAGATGTGATATGGAGTAACTATAAATAAATCGCTGGCAAAATACAAGCAAGTACTGGCAATATAATATGTAATATTTCTAGTTAATATCAGTAACATTTTCCAGATAATTTGGGGAGGGTTTTTGTGTGAGATTAAACAAAAAAATGTCGTGTTGTTTAATAAAAACTAGCAGTATGTGTATGTTTGTAATTATGGCTTACTAAGATCAACTATATACTTCAATTTCAAATACTGCATGGTTCTGAAGCAATTTTTAAACATTTTGACATTTTAGCTCTCAAAAGTTATATTTGAAAAATCTTTGGACTTAATTCGGGCAGGGTTTGAATTCCTCCAAATCTCTCTCTTAAATACACCCCTGGTTAATATGGTAATAGTATAGTTTAGACACACCTGGCAAAAAATCCAATGTCCAATTGAATTTTACCAGTCGTATGGCTTTGTTACACACAACTGTTTCATCGATGAAGGTTCAAGTCTTTTCAGATGCAAATCAGTAGGACAGCATAAAAATCTAGGAGAAAACAATATTTTTACAAGGTACTACCGTAATTTAATGTCAGTCTTATAAATGTATTGTGTTTATTAAATTATTACGCTGGATTGTAATACAGTCGCCCAAAATGGTCACATTACCTACTCGACTCCGTAAAGTAAATGTCGAGTGGAGCGGGCCTCGTTTTGGGTTGTGCCTAGGGCCCAATTCTGTGTAAGTCGGGCCCTGTGTGTATCATTGATAAAGATTATTGAATCACTCATTTTATCTGTTTATAATCTTAGCTTTTGTTCCATTGGTTTCAAAGGAGCTTCTGTTCTGCGGCTGCGTCGTGCCTGCTCCTGACGTCATTTGAAGCACGGACGGTGACTTATGGCGGCCAATGATGCGTGGATAGGAGTGGTGTCTCCAGTAATATAACCTCCTTGGTTGTTAGATCGTAGCCTAGGTTCGGTTGGCTTGTTTTGGGGTATTTTTGCATTCATTCTGGAATTAGAATAGTATAATGGAGAATTCTGTGAAAAATGTTCAATTCATATTGTTGCGTCCCGCAGTGTCGTTCCCTAGGTTCCAGCTATGTTTTTCACATGTTAGTATAAACGCTTGTTCCTTGCATTTGAAATCCTTCCAGTGAAATATTACTAACTTAGTAATGTGTTTGAATGAATGGACCTTATTCATGTGACGTCAGAAGTGGATTTCTGCGAACCAACATAGCTGCTGATTCAATGTTTTCGCTATTTCATTATCCCTTACTGTTGCCTAATTTTTACAATCCTAACGTCATAGATTCTGCCGAGGAATTAATAGAGCTACCGGGCGAAGAAGAAGAAATTAATTTCTTAGAAGAGCAAATCAAGGTTGCAAAAATATACAGAGACAATTTTGTGTTCGATGTTTATTTCGCATTACGCAGGAAAGCATCGCCGTTAGTCATAATGAAGTTTTTAATGTAGCATTTCTCATACACGCTATATTAAATTTTCATGTTCTGTTTGTCAGACTTTGGGGAAATATCTGAAACATAAAATTTAGTACTTTGTTTTGTAAAACAAAAACATTTAAAAGCTCAACAAATACGTAATAAGGAAACAAACTAGGGTTCGCACTCTAGGCAATCTGCTTAAAAATTAAATGAATGCTTAACATTAAATAAAAGAGAAATTATAGATATGTTTGTTTTATTCTTTGAGGAAAGTAGAACTTAATTCGTAATTTACCGATCCAAATATTTCATCAATTTTCGCCTACCTTTATTTTTATTTTTTTTTATTTTTTGAAATTGAAATTCAAAGGAATACTACGAGGTTTCAACTGCCTTTGATTCGTAGTGTCATAATATCCAAAAGCTTTTTTGTTAAAGTGGACTCAATAGAGTGCACATCGGAATGGAAATCACCGCGTTTCATTTTGCACAGCCATTCCCTTAATAATTTCGGCTTTTTCAGCTGAAAATTAAAGAATGTTTTCCTTTCGTCTACACCACTTAGGTTGCGGGATTTATTAGCACAGCCACACGATGAGCAAAAGTTAAACATATCGTTAATAAATTTACGAAAATTGCGTTTTTCCTGAACCCTTGCAACGTAACGCCATGATAAGCAATAGGAAAACGCATGTAAACAAACTCTTGTTGGTCCTCGGCCACGGAAGGGCTTTCCCATGATGCAGTGCGAGGTGAATAAAGTCCATAATAAACAAGACATGGTTTTATTGCATAGTTATAATTTAAAATTCCGTATTTCTACATGCTCTTGAAACAAGTAATTGCTGTTGTCGATATAAATTTAAACTCCATTAAGGAACAAGATTTTCAAAGTTCTGTCCATAAAGAAAGGATCTATAGAGTGGAAACAGACATAAGAGCATATGGAAACTCTTCCCATAGAAAGTGGCGACCCCACGGACCGAAAACAGAAGCAAAATGTGACGTAACCCCGTGACGTCGGCTATAGTTGCTACGGCAACCCAACGCAGGCGACAGCAGCGCCACTGCACCATCTTGAGAGACATGCCTTTACTTCAGAAATAACAAGAAAATTACGAAGATGGAAAACAATTTTCACAAATGTTGGCCAATTATGGAAATACAGGCTACACAAATGCCGAGTAAAAAAAAGATAAGCCAAAAAGCTAACGAAGCCAATAACGTAGATGTCGAAGCAGATGACAATTGAATACAAATTAGAATTGAAAGTGAAGCAGAGTGGGTATGGAAGAAACAATCAAATGAACAACAGACACGTAAAAAACCAAAAGTTATGAATTCTGTAAGGAAAAGTATACGATCAGTAAGTAATAAGCAATCTAATACCACTTATTAGAACGCTAGAGGAACGGAAAACCAAAAAGAATCTTCAACACTGCCGGATAGCAAGCCGAAGCCAAAGTCAACAGACAAAGTAAAAAACATGACATTAACGGACAAAAATTACGTGGTTCGTGGGTGTTACCTAGGGACCTAGGGAACCAGCTGTCAATCAACTGTAGTTCTGTTTTAGGTCACTGATGAGCTGCAGTCGACTTCATGACGTCATGAGTTTCAGCTTAATACAGCCAGTGTCTTCTCTATATATCCTTCCCTTATGGTTCTGTCAACAGTCACCAGCTCAAAAACACTGAGAACAGAATGATCATCAGCAATTACCAATTCAAAAACACTGTTTTAGGAACAGAATGTTCAAAAATTACAAATTTGCTATTGTTGACAGAGTATTGAAAATGGATCCAGGATATCGTCCAGTGAAACGAAATGTTGGTAAATGTGTAGATTAGCGTTCTAAATTATTTCGTCAGAAAAATGTTACAATACTTCATACAGGAGTAAAGTTTTCAATTTTAACGTTATGTTTTGAAGTCGCACTAACGCTCATGCAATTAAATTTCAAGAACAAATAGGAAGGAGCCTCAAAATAACAAATTTGTTTATAAATCCAGCATTTACTTACACATCGGCAGCAAGTTACGAAGCAAAATGAGAAACCTTCGCAAAGAAAGAATGCGATTTAGCCAACACAAAATGCATTGCAATAGCTTGAAAACCACCAGCTTTTCCGCACTTTAACGGCCGTTGCTCACGTTTATAGGCTTCATGCAAAGTGGCACTAAGGTATGCATTGAAAAAAATGGATAGCAAGGATCATGATTCTCACATTTCGAGCTTTCCAATGCGAAAAAAAATGTTCGAATCAGTCTAATAGTTGCAGAGATATGGTGTCTACCAACGAACGGACGGACATAATGATGCTCCATTAACAAGGGCATCTCCAGATACTTATTCTAACCTCCTTGTTGAAAATGAACAACTGTTGCGATGGAAACCGATTGGGACAGCGAATGGAACAATGCCTAAAACTGTTGCACATAACTGAGGAATGCAATTCAGGTTTTTAAAATTCAAGGTGAAAATCCTCCAAATACGTGGCGTCAGTAAATAAATAAATAAATAAATACAACGCTTTTTTCCACGTCCCAGAAACACATAGCAAGCGAAAAAATTGGTGTAAAGCTAACGCACTCGGCTAGATATCGAGAGATCCGTGATTCAATTCCACGGCGGCGGCTGAAAGCAATTTTTCGGTTGCTATGTGTTTCTGGAACGTGGAAAGAGCTATGTATTTATTTATTTATTTTTAAAATTCGCAAAATAATGGTGCCCATAACCTTAATTCTGAGACAATTCGAAAATGCGATCTGTACAATTTTTGAAATATTTTATTGGTCGTCTTTCAGTGAACCTAGTTTATTTGACGCGACTCTACACCGATCAGCCAAAAAATTAAAACCACCTCTGTTTTATGCAAATAAGCACGCATGTAGCCAATCAGCGTGAGATGCCAAGGTCGCTAAATGTATATATAATACCTGAGTCGGACCTCTGTCAGTCAGTATTTCGTTTCGTCTCAACATGGGAAATGCAAAGAATTTATCTGATTTCGACAGAGGCCAGATCGTTAAGGCAAGACGTCTTAGTAAGAACATCTCCGAAACAGCAACGCTGGTAGGCTGCTCACGCTATGCAATAGTTAGTACCTCTCAAAAATGGTCCGAAACAGGTGACACTTCGAACCATCGACAAGACGTGGGCAGGCCATTCCCCATTAATAACAGGGGTCAGCGCAGGCTATCTCGTCTTCTGCGCAGCAACAGGAAGGCTACCGTGGCTAACATTGCTCATAATTTCAGCTGTGGTGAAGGCCCCAATGTGTCCGAACACATGGTTCATCGTACGGTCTTTGGTACGAGTTTCCACAATCGCATGCCCATTCGTATGCCTGTCACAGCCTTTCACCATAACCAAAGCCTGCAGTGGGCACGTAATCATCGACATTGGACCATAGAAGTCTGGAAAAGGGTCTCATGGTCAGATTAATCTCGTTTTCTGTTACACCATGTTAGTGCTGTATTATGTACAGCTGAAGATATATGCGTATAATGAATGATATAACTAAATGCAGTACTACACCTTTCAGTCTTATCTACTGTTCCCATCTTTAAGTTGCCGGGAAACTTTAAACCTAAAACGTTTGAATCGTCAATATGAAACACATGGATGGAAAATGTTAATTGCACAACCTAGACAGCATGCCTTAACTTGTGTCTTGTAACGATGAGCTATATGTTTTTATAAAAGAAAGGAGCATGGTTGTAAACCCCAGAACGCATTTCTTATTTCGAAGTCTGCCTATACTCGCTTTCCGGGTTACCACCACGTTGGCGAATGTTTTTTCTCGAAGAACAACTAAACTCACAGTGGTGGGGGTTGAAAACGTATGACTTAAATACGCATACATATTGCTTCTGGTTTCAAAATGGGAGACACTTCCACATCGCCTTTTCCTGTGCTTTAGAGATAACTATTTTTCCCAACATGCATAGGCCATAAATGTTTAATCTGTCCTACCTCGGAATGAGAAAAACGTTGGGTCTGGTTGTCGTATGCCAACTTTCTGTTATTTTCTTGTCTTCGATTTTACTTGTACATGATCTCATAAATTTTCAGACTTTAATTTTGAGGGGGTATTACCCCCTCCCTTCCTACCCCACGCACACCCTTTGGACCGGCCCTGCTCTTTGGTGATTCAGAAACTGCTTGAAGAGCTTGCTGGATCACTTTATTAATCCGAAAAGGAACTTTTGAATTCAAAAGTTTAGTATTCCCTAAAACATTAAGATAGACAAAGCATTGCAATTAGCAGAAACATGTTCGTTGGCGGAAGAAATTGTTCTTTCCTCCATCCGACGCTTGGATTTTGCAGTTTGGGAAACGTTTATGGAATCCATAAAAAGAGAGGAAAGGGGGAGGCTGAAGAAATTCGTCGGCTGGCTTCCTTGCCTACCACTGAACCAAACAAGGAAGAACCAGAAGTCCGAAAGTCTCAGTGGACACAGCTCTACATTTGAGCGGCAGATGTAGTCCGCTCATTGGGAAGATGTGCTTAGCGTGTACCTCGACTTTCCGGTGTCACAGCAACAGTCGTTTAGCATGACCACACTAACCCCAGGCTCGCCCAGTCGCAAGCACGTACAAGCCGTTAGAAGCCAACTCGGTTACAGACTGAGTGAAGTCAACTAGGAGTAGATTAGTTGCCAGCTCCTCGTTTTCTTTTCTTCTTTTTTATTGAAGACTTAACGACCACCGTGAGCAACTCAATGTGCTATAAGCAGTCGCCCATCCCTAATTTGGGGTCACTTGTTCCAGGGAAGGGAGAGAGCCAGTGCCGTAAGACAAGCACAACATCCATGCCTACCCGGGATTCGAACCCGGACACCTTTCGGACGAATGATCAGAGGCCATCGCTTAGACCACTGCGCCACCGGGGCGGCCCCCGTTTCAGGTGGAGCAGGGGACAAAGACGAGTGTTGGCAGCAACCGTAAAAACGGTTACTGTGGTGTCGAAAATATAATCAATTCCCAACGGTGTCGAAATACAAGTTTTCGGTTGCTGTGTGTTAAAGAAAAACATGGAAAGAGCGACAAAACTCCAGTGCTGGCGCATGTTCACAACCTCAAAATGGCGGGTGTGAGTCATGTTCATAACTAAAGACTAATAAAGGGAAACATATGGGAGTCGGGTTGGCCCGTGGGGCGCTACTTACTAAATAACTGGAAACCAATTATTTCTGTGTGGACGAGATTATTACTTTGCACTTCCGAAACGACGAAGTTGCGGGCAATCACAAGAGACACCCACGTAAGTTGTGAAAACACTGGAAATAGTTGGACATTACGCCCTCCCCTTCCTTATGGTGAAGTGATTTATCTTGTGACTGGCTTACAAAAGGTAGGGTGGCATGTACCAAGGTGATCCTGCAGGTGAAGTAATGATTACTTCCTTTTGGGGACCAATAAATTCTGTGGCCTCACTTTGAAATGGAATCATGTTTTGACAGTGGAAGTGGCACGAAACAACAGCCGGCATGGTACATTGATATTAGTTGAGGGTTGGGCCAAAATATTTTATGTAAAAAGTAAATCCCCCAAAGTGATGACACATCCACCCACCATAGCGCTTTACAACCCAGCCTTTTGTTGCTACCCTTTGTTTTTTTTAAACAACACATACCATATTTACTCGTGTAATATGTCACTTGTAAGCACCCCCCCCCATCCCATAAATGCTTAAAATATGCAGGAAATTTTTAACAAAATTAAATTTTAATTAAAAACTTCATGAATATCTAGTTTCATTTTTTGTACTAAGCAAAAATAAAGTGTTGATCAGCTGATATATGAAAATTACTTATTTTCGCCCGTATCCCTCAGATTCCCCGCAGTTCCAGTTTTCTTTAAAAAGTACTTGAATAGATTTTGTGCGCGAAGCTTTTGAGAGAGAGTGAAGCTCCACTTTTTTTTTTTTTTTTTTTTGATTGGAGGTTTAACGACCACCGTGAGCAACTCAATGGGCTATAAGCAGTCGTCGCCCGTCCCTAATTTTGGGTCACTGGTTCCAGGGAAGGGAGAGAGCCAGTGCCGTAAGACAAACACAACATCCATGCCTCACCGGGATTCGAACCCGGACCCCTTCCGGACGAATGATCAGAGGCCAGCGCCTTAGGCCACCGGGGCGGCGAAGCTCCACTTCTCTATGATACAGAGCACGTGCAGTCTGTGCATATAGAATAATGCTTTACCTCCTCCCTCCTTGTGATATGATATAAAAGATATGAGACTAAACTTCCAATTTAAGAAATTTGCCATTCTTGTATTATTTTCCTTTTTCTTTAAAATCCGGATTTATTTCTTCCTCTTTTTCTAAGATCATGTTGAAATATTTATTTTGATAACCTTCTCAGAAATATCGAAATAAGTAACATAAACTTCACTTCATAATTTTTCATTTTTAACAATATTTCTATTTTTTTTTATTGTAGGTTCAACTACCACCGTGAGCTTCTTCCTTCTTTATTGGAGGTTTAACGACCACCGTGAGCAACTCAACGGGCTATAAGCAGTCGCCCGTCCCTAATTTAGGGTCACTGGTTCCAGGGAAGGGAGAGAGCCAGTGCCGTAAGACAAACACAACATCCATGCCTCACCGGGATTCGAACCCGGACCCCTTACGGACGAATGATCAGAGGGTGGCGCCTTAGACCACTGCGCCACTGGGGCGGCCCACCGTGAGCAACTCAATGGGCTATAAGTAGTCGCCCGTCCTTAATTTAGGGTCACTGGCTCCAAGGAAGGGAAAGAGCCAGTGCCGTAAGACAAACACAACATCCATGCCTCACCGTGATCCGAACCCGGACCCCTTTTGGGCGATTGATCAGAGGCCATCGCTTAGACCACTGCGCCGCCGGGGCGGCTAAATATATGTGTAGTTTAAAATGGAAAATTATTAAATGCATATTATTTAGTGTCCTGCCTTTCTGGACACAACTAGGAAGTTCTTCTTGTCTTGTTCTTGATTGGAGGTTTTTTTTGTTTGTTTGGAGGTTTAACGACCACCGTGAGCAACTCAATGGGCTATAAGCAGTCGCCCGTTCCTAATTTAGGGTCACTGGTTCCAGGGAAGGGAGAGAGCCAGTGCCGTAAGACAAACACAACATCCATGCCTCACCGGGATTCGAACCCGGACCCCCCCCCCCCCTTTTTTTTTTTTTCTTTGATTGGAGGTTTAACGACCACCGTGAGCAACTCAATGGGCTATAAGCAGTCGCCCGTCCCTAATTTAGGGTCACTGGTTCCAGGGAAGGGAGAGAGCCAGTGCCGTAAGACAAACAACATCCATGCCTGACCGGGATTCGAACCCGGACCCCTTACGGACGAATGATCAGAGGCCAACGCCTTAGACCACTGCGCCACCGGGGCGGCTGATGATTGGAGGTTTAACGACCACCGTGAGCAACTCAATGGGCTATAAGCAGTCGCCCGTCCCTAATTTAGGGTCACTGGTTCCAGGGAAGGGAGAGAGCCAGTGCCGTAAGACAAACACAACATCCATGCCTCACCGGGATTCGAACCCGGACCCCTTCGGACGAATGATCAGAGGCCAACGCCTTAGTCCACTGCGCCACCGGGGCGGCTCTAGGAAGTTCGTTGCTATCTTTTGAAATGCGGGAATGCTTTTTTTTTTTGTATATGTCTTTGATAACTGGGATGGATGGTATCCTGCGCACTACAAACTGGGTTATGTCTTTATCATATTGACAGCAATTATTACCATATGACTGGAGTGGATAACTCATTTTCATGTGTTGTGAAAGCAAAAATATATTCAACTACTGATCTATATTTTTAAGTGACTCGTGTATAAACTGACCCCTTCACTTTAAAAAAAAAGTTTCTTCAAAAAAGCTTTCGGCTGATACTCAAGAGTGTGAACAGTAATTTCAGGTAATGAAAGGAGCAGAAAACCTTAATTATTGATGATTAATTACCTTTAATATACCAAAACAATGTGAAGTCTAGCAGAATTTCTTTTGTTGATTAAGGCATGTTACAAGTCGGTTCTAGCCACTGACGTAAAATACAATTCGATATCAGAAATTCGCATGAATTCATCAATAGATTCAAACAATAATTGAGATTTTCTGCTCCTTTCATTACCAGGGCTCAATTTCAACTGGTAGTTAGTAGCAAATTGCTAGAAAGCAAATGCATTTTGCTAGTGATGAAAAGTGGTTCCAACAAAAGTTGCTAGTGGAAAAATTTTGAATGTTTTAGTGTGAACTATAAAGCGCCACTGCATTGTGCGTGTGGAATATTTTAGACGCATACAAAATGGAACAGATGCTTTTTTTTTTTTTTTTTTGATTGGAGGTTTAACGACCACCATGAGCAACTCAATGGGCTATAAGCAGTCGCTCGTCCCTAATTTAGGGTAACTGGTTCCAGGGAAGGAGAGAGACAGTGCCGTAAGACAAACACAACATCCATGCCTGACCGGGATTTTTTTTTTTATTGGAGGTTTAACGACCGCCGTGAGCAACTCAATGGGCTATAAGCAGTCGCCCGTCCCTAATTTAGGGTCACTGGTTCCAGGGAAGGGAGAGAGCCAGTGCCGTAAGACAAACAACATCCATGCCTCACCGATATTCGAACCCGGACCCCTTCGGACGAATGATCAGAGGCCAACGCCTTAGACCACTGCGCCACCGGGGCGGCGATGCTTTCTGGAAACGAATGTTTCTTGAAAAGTACGAACATTATAAAAATATTTTGTTACTAGTAGAAATATTCAGTGTCCCTTACTACTTCTGCATGTGAGGGGTTCAGTTTTATGAAGAGAATCCAGATTGATTGGTGGGACAGTTTAAACTTACATTGAATGCTCTCATAAGTATTGAGGTTGAAGGTCCGTCCGAAGACAAGTTTGACCCCATGCCTGCTGTTTTAAAGTGGTCTGATGAAAAGACCCGAAACCCAGATCTTAAGCCATACAGAAAGTAACTTACGATTTTGAATAGTGTTCTTGAATTTTGTGAGTAACGTTAAATAGAAATTTTTTTTTTTTAAGAATTTGCATTCGAATTAAATTGTTAGAATTAATGTCAGGTCATGAAAAGGTGAGTTATATCCTAGAAATACGTACATTTCGCAAAAAAAATAAAAAAAATTAAATAAAAAATTTTGCATTTATTCGCAAAAACTGAAGACATAAAAAAAATGTTTTTCAAAGTTTACTTTACAACTTTTACCGTTTTCCAATGTTTACTTTACTTAATGTTTTTCAAAGTTTACTTACTGGTAGGCTAAGTACCAAAATACTTAGTTAAAAGCTAACGACATTGTGGTAGTCTCTATATTAACTTCCTTTAGCCTTTTTTTTTTGATTGGAGGTTTAACGACCACCATGAGCAACTCAATGGGCTATAAGCAGTCGCCCGTACCTAATTTAGGGTCACTGGTTCCAGGGAAGGGAGAGAGCCAGTGCCGTAAGGCAAACACAACATCCATGCCTCACCGGGATTCGAACCCGGACCCCTTTTGGACGAATGATCACAGGCCATCGCTTAGACCACTGCGCCACCGGGGCGGCCCTTTAGCCTTTTGCCTTCTGTCAGTAATAACGATGTTGTACATACTGAAGTATCGCTCAGCATCCACGCTGTTAACAGAATTATGGAGGCTTTGAATAGTTTAGGTAGCAGCATTTTGTTGCTTTTTAAATCTGCATGACATCAACAGGAGTCTCTTGGTTGACCACTGCAAGTAGCCGTCTCTGAAAATGATTGTATCCATCGATGAGCTCATCCATTGGTATGTCTTTAAAAAATGGTATTTTAGAGAAGTTTTCCTATAATAAATTTGTGTTTAAAGATGATGTGGGTGTGGCCGCGGCTACAGATGGACAAAATAGTCTGCCAATATGCTGGTAGGATTCATTTGTTGCGTTGGATGTCATGTGGAGAGTCAATTAGCCCTTCTAGACGAACATTACGAAATTTGCACATCACGATATTTGTATCGCTTAGATACAATCCCTCGTGGTTAAACTCTTTCACTCTATCAACTAATTCTTTCTTAGGGCGGCCCATATTGAAATACTTCTATCAAACAGACCGCGAGCGTTGTAGTTTGTAGTCTACTAGCGAAATTCAAAAACAAACATGTGCTCATTCGTATTGGCCAGTCATCCAGTGCGACTGAGCGGCGCTGGCTGACTCGCCGAGAGGGAAAGAGGCGTGGCCTGGGGTTTTCCGGGTAACGAACGCTGAGTAGGACACGCACAGCGCAAGTGCTACGCGAAATTACGTCATATTTTCGTTTTAAAAAATGTAAATTGTCGAGATGTCGCGGAAAAGTAGTTAAAATCAAATTTTCGTATTTATTCGCTTATATTGGCAAAATTTCCATCTATTTCGTAAACACGAAAATTACGTATCCCTAGTTATATCTAAATATTTGTAATCTTTTCAGCATTACGATGCGACAGTTACAGGGGTGAAATCAAAATTTGTCATGATTGACTAATGGAGGGGGACATGTTAAAGTTCCTTTTGTATAATATTAATAAACTTTCGCTAGTAGATAATGCAATTTGCTAGTAAAAAATGAGGCCACTAGCAAGTGTTGCTACTACTAAAAAAAACGAAATCAAAGCCTGTTCATTACCTGAAATACTGTGAATTAATGCATAAGTTCTCGTGTAATATATATTTATGTAACATGCAAGACCTCTGCTAGACATTCATGTTTCATTAGTAATATAAATGTATGACATTCAGTAGAAACATAATAAGGATGCATAATTATACCCACCTACACAACATTACAGCAATGTATAAACACATCGGTGGCCCTTTCTTTCCAGCCACTTGGGCCAAATAAATTCTTTTAGCTGTCCTTATGGCATAGTCATCTAAGCGCTGGCATATGACCATTCTTCTAAGTGAGTCTAGGTTCAAGTCCCGGTGAGGCATGATGTTGTGCTTGTCTTACAGCACTAAATCTCTTCCTTCCTTGGAACCAGTGGCTCTAAATTAGAAACATACTGCTTATAGCCCATTGCCTTGCTCGTGGTGGTTAACCAAACACAAAAATATCCCTTAGTATCTCACCACTCATTCTTTCAACATGGCCAAAATACCTAAAACTTGTCTCCACTTTACTAACAGTATTTTGACTCACATGACACATCTTTGTTCTTTACATGATCAGAACGTGTCTTGCTACAAACCTACCTGTATGTAATGCATCTCTGCAGCACACAAACGACTTTTAAGTCTTTTCTGAAGTCTTTGAGTCTTAAAAATCATACATCAGTGTGGGGATTAGCCCAAAGCCAAAGTTTTGAATTTGTCATTCCACCTAAGGGTTCTGGAGCAAAACCCATTGATATTAACTAACTAGTAATTATAAGTAATACTAGGTATCCAATGATATTATTAAAGGTCACGGGCCTTCTACTGTATGATATCATTATATGGAGCAATTTTTGAAAAACAAAATGACTTGGGGTCGAGAATTCATTTCTTTCACACAGACTTGCATGCTCCAAGTGTGAAGTAGTTTTAGCTTGGTTTAAATTTAGAAGTAGAAAACACTATTGGCTTCTGGGAGCAAGCTCTTCTTTCTTTAGTAGATCAGATGTCATGCCATCTATTGACGCATGAGGTAAGTCAATATTTGGAGGCAAACTGACAAACAAAAGCTCAGTTACTTTTTATTTTGCTTCTTTACGAAGACTATTTTGATATGCTTTAAATGCTATTCAATGTTGAAAACCAAATGCTAAAACCACTCCTTGCATTTTTAAAATATCTTCTTCTAAATGGACTATCTTTGGGAAGAAAAATTTTTTAAATCAAACTTGGGGGAAAAAAAAAAAGAACAAAAAAGTTCCAAAGACAGTTCAAAGAGCAGAAGAAATTTTTTAAATGTACGGAGTGGTTTATGAAGTAAAATGTACCGAGACACGTCACAGACTTGAATAGCAGAACATAAAGCAGCTATGAAACATTGCCTCAACAAGACAGGATTAGATAGGTATATTAGAGAAACTGGTCACAACATGGACTGGAATTCCCTTAAACTCAGTTTCCAAAGAAACTTCCAAAAAGAAAATTAAGAGAAGGAATAGAAATTGAGGAATATCAGAATTAATTTATCGATGACTGCAGAGGTTTGTTTCTGCCTAATATCTGGCAAGATTTGGTGAAAAATAACCATAACTGTCAAGGTTAACTGCAACGACAATAGTGATGGAGAGTGACAACAAAAGACTGCTTGATGAAGAAGAAGAGTTTTCTCTGAAAATTTGCAATTTAAAATAAATACAGGGTTATTCAGAAAGAATCATACAATTTCAAAAATTTATACTGTATTTTGAAAAATTAACAATGCAGAATGATAAGTAATACATCAATGTAAAGGAAAATTGTCTAAGTTCTTTTTTACAAATGTTTGATATGATTTCCTTTAGTTACACATATAATGTCAACGCGATATGAAAATTCTTGCCAAACACGGTCTTATGTGTCATTGATAACTGTTTGCATAGAGTTGTGGGCAAAGGAGGCGCAAACACCTGATCTTTTACATACCCCCAAAAGGAAGAAGTCATATGGGGTCATATCAGGTAACCAAGGAGGCTAGCTGTGTAACACCAAGTCATCTGGTCCAATCCAACTACGAGGTAGCTCATACACACAAAGGAAGTTCAGTCATTGTAGCTCATCACAAGGCTTCAGTGCTTGCAAGTTATGCAATTTGTATGACTTGTAATACATTTTTTCCCGCAACACATGCCAAACAGTAGGCTGAGGAATCCTCAGTTCTCGACTAGTGCGAATGGTCGATTTCTTTGGGTTGAGTAGAAAAGTCTCTCGCACTCTTTCAAGATTCTCTGCAGATACGCCTGGTTACCCTGGACTTTTTCCTGTTCAAAGACATCCAGTATCCTAGAACTGATGATACCATCTGCAAATACTCTGAGCCATCTGTGGGTTAATTTGGTACTTTCTACGAAATTCACGCTGAACGGTGATTACCGACTGACCTTGTGCACAAGAGCACACAAAAAGCTTTCTGCTGACTAGATGCTATTTTCACTTCTTTGCCAAAAGAGCTTCATAAGCGACTCACTAGCGCCATCTGTTGTGCATAATCTAAAACTTAAGACATTTTCCCTTTACATTGATGTATTATCATTCTGTGTTGTTAATTTTTCAAAATATAAATTTTTGAAATCAAACGATTCTTTCTGAAAAACCCTGTACCTCCTAGAAGAAAAATCCCATATTAGAATAAGTTTAATTAATTGTTTAATTTTAGAAACAAGGAATCCAGTTTTCAACATGAGTTTTATTCAAATGATAGACATGTTTCGATATTTTCAAAATCTTTCTCATTAAAATGGGAGAACATATTCAGGGATGCATATTGGGATATTGATTAATTTTATCTTTCTCATTAAAATGGGAGATCATATTCAGGGACGCATATTGGGATATTGATTTATTTTATCTTTCTCATTAAAATGGGAGAACATATTCAGGGATGCATATTGATATTGGGATAGAAATTGTGATTCATTTTATCTTTCTCATTGAAATAGGAGAACATATTCAGGGCGGCATATTGGGATATAAATTGTGATTCATTTTATCTTTCTCATTAAAATGGGAGAACATATTCAGGGACGCATAGTGGGATAGAAATTGTGATTCATTTTATCTTTCTCATTGAATTGGAAGAACATATTCAGGGACGCATATTGGGATAGAAATTGTGATTCATTTTATCTTTCTCATTAAAATGGGAGAACATATTCAGGGTTGCATATTAGGATAGAAATTGTGATTCATTTTATCTTTCTAATTGAAATGGGAGAACATATTCAGGGACGCATATTGGGATAGAAATTGTGATTCATTTTATGCAACCATTCTCTTAACAGTTTCCAGCCTTTTCACAGGAAACTTATTAAAACTTAACTCCCTATTAAGTAATAGGGAGTTAAGTTTTAACAAGTTTTTCACAGGAAACTTATTTTCAATGCAAATCCCTATTAAGTAACGGAGAAATGAATGTAAACAAACTGTTGCTGGTTTGCAACAACTGAACATCTTTTCCATTGCAATGCAAAGTGAATAAGGTCCACTGAAAGCTGGAGATAAGAGTTGGTGCTGTTAATGTATGCATAGCACTGTTTTAGTAGGAACAATTTATTAGATCTGTTGTAGCACTGTTTGCACATTTTTCACAGAGCACAATTTATTAAAAGCAGATTTTTTTCTCTGTAGCACTTGTTGATCAGCTTCACTTGTTTTATATTCACGACGTCGGGCACAATACTTTGAATTGTTATGATTTGTTATATACGATTGTACCAAAGCAAGCACAATCTTGTAATACTGCTAAGTGTAGACAGGATTGTGTTTTGCATGAATATTTTCTGTAATCAAGTACC
This sequence comes from Macrothele yani, assembly GCA_039090855.1. Taxonomy (NCBI): domain Eukaryota; kingdom Metazoa; phylum Arthropoda; class Arachnida; order Araneae; family Macrothelidae; genus Macrothele; species Macrothele yani. The sequence continues at coordinate 164,013,834 of CM077009.1, forward strand.
GTACATACTCATGTATACTCTGAAAGTTTTTAAAAGAAACTTTCGGGGGGGGGGGCTTACATGCAGGTCAGTAAAAAATAGGGCTGGACTTCCAAAGTGTTGCATGAATTCTCTTGTGAAATCTGTCGGTGGGTTTGTTTACATTATAGACAGCAGATCTCTGAAATAGTTTTTCGACCAGTCATTTATATCCTCAGCCATGCCCAAGGGCGCCCATAAGGAGGGGGGGACTCTACCTCTAGTCGGTGCCATAGCCAAATTTTTGATAAATTTAAAACACTAAAATAGACGAAACCTTTTTTATAAAGCATTTTTAAATTAATAAGATATTAATGATTGATTATATCAAATATATAATATATATAATCAATCATTAATATCTTATTAATTTAAAAATGCTTTATAAAAAAGGTTTCGTCTATTTTAGTGTTTTAAATTTATCAAAAATTTGGCTATGGCACCGACTAGAGGTAGAGTCCCCCCTCCTTAATGGGCGCCCTTGGGCATGGCTGAGGATATAAATGACTGGTCGAAAAACTATTTCAGAGATCTGCTGTCTATAATGTAAACAAACCCACCCGACAGATTTCACAAGAAAATTCATGCAACACTTTGGAAGTCCAGCCCTATTTTTACTGACCTGCATGTAAGCCCCCCCCCCGAAAGTTTCTTTTAAAAACTTTCAGAGTATACATGAGTATGTACGGTACTTGATTACAGAAAATATTCATGCAAAACACAATCCTGTCTACACTTAGCAGTATTACAAGATTGTGCTTGCTTTGGTACAATCGTATATAACAAATCATAACAATTCAAAGTATTGTGCCCGACGTCGTGAATATAAAACAAGTGAAGCTGATCAACAAGTGCCGACCGCAAATAGCGGTATAACTATACCATCGGGATCAGAGGAAATGCTATCCCACACTCACCAACCCGCTTGGCCAGCGTGGTGAGTTATGGCCAAACACCTCCAAAATGACTCTACAACTTAAATCTTGGCCCTCAGTCTCCGGCAGCTGGAATGTACCTGGCCAAGGCAGCGGCCAGTGCGACATGAAGGCAGAGGGTGCTAAGAATCCCCGGAGGACCGGACTAGGCTGCCATTTGATGCTGACCTTGGCTACCTACAACGGACGCTCCCTATCTTCTGATTCAAGGCTTCTTGAATTGGAAGAGGAACTACAAAGGATCAAGTGGGACATCGTCGGGCTGAGTGAGATAAGGAGAAAAGGAGAAGATCTCATTGAACTGAAAAGTGGACATCTCTTCTATTATCATGGGACAGATACTGGCAGAACTAGTGGTGTTGGATTTATAATAAACAAGAAACTGAAGGATAAAGTGGTAGAAGTTGAAAGTTCCTCTGACAGAGCTGCACGACTCGTTATCCAACTATCGAGAAGATACCAGGTTCAGATTATTCAAACTTATGCACCCACCACAAGTCATCCTGAAGAAGAAATTGAAGAATTTTATGAGGAAATTCGTCATCTAAATAATAAAGGTAAGCAGCACTTGAAGATAATTATGGGAGATTTCAATGCAAAAATAGGGCACCGGCAACAGAATGAAACTTCAGTAGGTAAATTCGGTCACGGCAACAGAAACCAGCGTGGAAATACTCTCGTTGAGTTTGCAGAGGCAGAAGGATTTTTCATCTTGAATTCCTTTTTCAAGAAAAAGCCACACAGGAAATGGACATGGAGACATCCAATTGGGACGACAAGTGAAATTGATTTTATTATGTGTAACAAAAAATTCGTCATCGAAGACTGCAGTGTGCTAAACAAGTTCAACACAGGTAGTGACCATAGATTGGTGAGATGTAAGATGCACCTCAACACTAAACTGGAACGTGGCAAGCTCATAAGACAAACAAAATGTATTGACATAACCAACCTTAAAAACACCATAATACTTTCAAGTTGGAACTGAAGAACAGATTCTCTGCTTTGGAAGGCCTAACATCGGAAGAAGTGGATATTTCTGAAGTTAACAGAAAAGTAACCAAAGCTCTTATGGAAACAGCAACAAAATTAGCTGGGTCTAAGAACAAGTTGCATGTAAACAAATTATCAGGAAAAACCAAAATGTTGATGCAAAAAAGAAGAGAGATGAGGACAACTAAAGAAGATGTGACTTCCAAAGTGGAATATATAGAGCTATGCAAGACAGTAAGAAAAAGTATCACTGAAGACGTAAGAAAATTCAACTGTGAACTAGTAAGGAAAGCAATTGAAAACAACCAAAGCCTAAAGATAGCAAAGGGACATCTCAGTAAGGGAAGAAAACAGATTATGGCTCTGAGAAAAGAAGATGGTTCTATAACAAGAAATAGAGGCGAAATTTTGACAAGAGTGAAAGATTTCTACTCCAAACTATATGAAAAGGATGATACATGTACTCCAGACATCATGAAAGGTACCAGAGTTCTTCCAGTCCTCCCAGCAGAAGTTGCTCATGCAATCAAGAACATGAAGCGGGGGAAAGCTCCAGGAGAAGATGGAATTACTATAGACATCATACAAGAAGCAAGTGGAGAAATTGAAACAGTACTCGCCCAAATTTTCACTCGATGCCTTAATGAAGGGAAGATTCCTGAGGATTGGAACAATGCTACAATGATCCTGCTACATAAAAAAGGTAACATTGAGGATCTCAGGAACTACAGACCTATCAGCCTCCTATCAGTGGTTTATAAAATCTTCACTAAAGTTCTTTCACACCGCTTGAAGGTAACACTGGACATGGCTCAACCGAGAGAACAAGCTGGATTCAGGAGTGGCTACAGCACAATAGATCATATCCACGTACTGAGAGAACTAATTGAAAGAGCGAGGGAATATGAACTTCCATTGTGCATGGCTTTTATCGATTATGAAAAAGCCTTTGATTCGGTGAAACCATCAGCAGTTACCACGGCTCTGAAATCCTGCGGTATTGAAGATGCATACATTAATATTATTAATAACATCTATGAAAATGCAAGTGCAAAGATTCGGCTGTTTGAAAATACAACACACATAAAAATTGGAAAGGGAGTGAGACAAGGTGACACCATATCTCCGAAGCTCTTTAATGCCACATTGGAAAATGTCTTTCAATCACTGAACTGGGAAAACAAAGGGATAAAGATTAATGGAGATTATCTAACCCACCTTCGTTTTGCTGATGACGTAGTCATTTTTGCAACTACCCCATCAGAGCTGCAGAGTATGACCCAGGAACTTGCTGACAAGAGTAAAGAAGTGGGATTAAAAATGAACTTTCAGAAGACAAAAGTGATGTTCAATGCTTTTACAAGAAATGAAGATTTATCGATTGATGGAGAAAAACTGGAGATAACAGATACGTATGTTTATCTTGGACAGCAGATATCAAGTGAGGGTCACATTGATGAAGAAATTAATCGGCGTACAAAACTTGCCTGGAGAGCTTTTGGAAGAAACAGCATAATTTTCAAGAGCAATATGCCGTTATGTCTTAAAAGAAAAGTGTTTGATCAATGCATCCTTCCAGTGCTTACGTATGGTGCAGAGACGTGGACCTTAACTAAAAGAGACATACAAAGGCTGCAGACAACTCAAAGAAGCATGGAGAGGTGCATGCTTGGTATAACCAGGAGAGATAAGAAGAGGAACTCGTGGATCCGAAAAATGACGAGAGTGGAAGACATCATGATCAGAGTTAAATCCCTGAAATGGCAATGGGCTGGACATACTGCCAGAAGGACAGACCATAGATGGACAGCCGAAATTTTAGATTGGATTCCAAGGGACAGGAAAAGACCCAGAAAAAGACCACATGGGAGATGGGTGGATGAAATTCGTAAATATGCGGGGAGTGACATGGAGGAGACTGGCACAAGACAGACCGTTGTGGAGGAAACTTGGGGAGACCTTCGTCCAGCAGTGGATTGATAATGGTTGACAATGATGATGATATCAAATATGTTTGTTGTATTTTAGTATCTTGTACATTTACTAAAATGTTTGACAGCTTTGACAGAGGTAAGGATTTTCTTAGCCCCCCCCCCCCCCCAAAGTACTCATATGGGTGCCACTGGCCATGCCTCTTGATTTTAGGGGGCAGGGCACAGCTATGGATGATAACTGGTACACATGGTTATTCTACTCTCAAAACATCATAGAGAAATGGCACACTTTCCATCAGCCAATGGCATACATGTGATGCAAAAGGAGGCATCGACTTCACACCGAAGAAAATCATGATTACAGAGATTTTTCATATTCCATCCTACGTATTTTGCTTGTGTTCATTAAATTATATATTTGTGTATACAGTATATGTTTGTATATATTGAAATGTATATTTGAACAATGAACACACACACACACTACCATCTTACACACAATTTAAAATATGAAAATACTACTACATACAGCTAAAACACAATGATGTTAAAACCATAAGTACTTTCAAGTTCACTCTGAACTAGTCTTCAGAAGGAATGATTATGGTGCTAAGTAATAGAAGTGACAGTATTTGTAAGGTAGCACTATTCGTTTGTGCATGTACGTAAAAGCTATTCGTTGTTGTTGATAGTCTTCTGAAGGGCCCGATTCTCACATAGTATTCTCCAAAGCAACGGAATTGCAATGAGTCAATCATCGTTACAACAATTTGACCTGTGTCTATGTATCATTAGACTTTCAGTCAGTAGCCGGAAACTGACATTTGGAGTGTCGAGGATTGCTGCATTCTGCCATATAGGTAAATTATTACCGTGTAGGCACAATCTTCCTAAAACAGTTGTAGACGACAGTGTCTTTAAATTATATTTGTGCTCATTAACTTGCAATTTAATATTTCAGCGTGTAGATCCAATATATATTTGGTTATCCGCATCCTCACTTATTGCCTCTAAAGGAATTGCATATACATTATGCTTAGATTCGAGAGGAATTGGCAAATATAATTTAAAGACACAGTCATCTACCACTGCTTTAGCAAGATTGTGCCTACAAGGTAACCATTTACCCATGTAGCAAAATGCAACAATCCTTAACAATCCGAATGTCAGTTCCCTGCTATTGACCGAAAGTCTAATGATAAATAGACACAGGCCAAATTGTTGTAGCAACAATTTACCCATTGCGATTCCGTTACCTTGGAGAATACTATGCGAGAATCAGGCCCCTCAGACTGTCAACAATGAATAGCTTTTACACACATGCACAAACGAATAGCGCTAACTTACAAATACTGTCTGAAGATGAGTTGAGAGTGAACTTGAAAGTACTCATGGTTTTAACTGTATACAGTATTCATACTTTAAATCGTGTATAAGACGGCAGTGTGTGTGTGTGTGCATTCATTGCTACTTATCTGTTATCTGCACGAATAAATATTAGGCCTAGTGTGTTTATCTGTGTATATCATCATCATCATCATTGTCAACCATTATCAATCCACTGCTGGACGAAGGTCTCCCCAAGTTTCCTCCACAACGGTCTGTCTTGTGCCAGTCTCCTCCATGTCACTCCCGCATATTTACGAATTTCATCCACCCATCTCCCATGTGGTCTTTTCTGGGTCTTTTCCTGTCCCTTGGAATCCAATCTAAAATTTCGGCTGTCCATCTATGGTCTGTCCTTCTGGCAGTATGTCCAGCCCATTGCCATTTCAGGGATTTAACTCTGATCATGATGTCTTCCACTCTCGTCATTTTTCGGATCCACGAGTTCCTCTTCTTATCTCTCCTGGTTATACCAAGCATGCACCTGTCCATGCTTCTTTGAGTTGTCTGCAGCCTTTGTATGTCTCTTTTAGTTAAGGTCCACGTCTCTGCACCATACGTAAGCACTGGAAGGATGCATTGATCAAACACTTTTCTTTTAAGACATAATGGCATATTGCTCTTGAAAATTATGCTGTTTCTTCCAAAAGCTCTCCAGGCAAGTTTTGTACGCCGATTAATTTCTTCATCAATGTGACCCTCACTTGATATCTGCTGTCAAGATAAACATACGTATCTGTTATCTCCAGTTTTTCTGCATCAATCGATAAATCTTCATTTCTTGTAAAAGCATTGAACATCACTTTTGTCTTCTGAAAGTTCATTTTTAATCCCACTTCTTTACTCTTGTCAGCAAGTTCCTGGATCATACTCTGCAGCTCTGATGGGGTAGTTGCAAAAATGACTACGTCATCAGCAAAACGAAGGTGGGTTAGATAATCTCCCATTAATCTTTATCCCTTTGTTTTCCCAGTTCAGTGATTGAAAGACATTTTCCAATGTGGCATTAAAGAGCTTCGGAGATATGGTGTCACCTTGTCTCACTCCCTTTCCAATTTTTATGTGTGTTGTATTTTCAAACAGCCGAATCTTTGCACTTGCATTTTCATAGATGTTATTAATAATATTAATGTATGCATCTTCAATACCGCAGGATTTCAGAGCCGTGGTAACTGCTGATGGTTTCACCGAATCAAAGGCTTTTTCATAATCGATAAAAGCCATGCACAATGGAAGTTCATATTCCCTCGCTCTTTCAATTAGTTCTCTCAGTACGTGGATATGATCTATTGTGCTGTAGCCACTCCTGAATCCAGCTTGTTCTCTCGGTTGAGCCATGTCCAGTGTTACCTTCAAGCGGTGTGAAAGAACTTTAGTGAAGATTTTATAAACCACTGATAGGAGGCTGATAGGTCTGTAGTTCCGGAGATCCTCAATGTCACCTTTTTTATGTAGCAGGATCATTGTAGCATTGTTCCAATCCTCAGGAATCTTCCCTTCATTAAGGCATCGAGTGAAAATTTGGGCGAGTACTGTTTCAATTTCTCCACTTGCTTCTTGTATGATGTCTATAGTAATTCCATCTTCTCCTGGAGCTTTCCCCCGCTTCATGTTCTTGATTGCATGAGCAACTTCTGCTGGGAGGCCTGGAAGAACTCTGGTACCTTTCATGATGTCTGGAGTACATGTATCATCCCTTTCATATAATTTGGAGTAGAAATCTTTCACTCTTGTCAAAATTTCGCCTCTATTTCTTGTTATAGAACCATCTTCTTTTCTCAGAGCCATAATCTGTTTTCTTCCCTTACTGAGATGTCCCTTTGCTATCTTTAGGCTTTGGTTGTTTTCAATTGCTTTCCTCACTAGCTCACAGTTGAATTTCCTTACGTCTTCAGTGATACTTTTTCGTGCTGTCTTGCATAGCTCTATATATTCCACTTTGGAAGTCACATCTTCTTTAGTTGTCCTCATCTCTCTTCTTTTTTGCATCAACATTTTCGTATTTCCTGATAATTTATTTACATGCAACTTGTTCTTAGACCCAGCTAATTTTGTTGCTGTTTCCATAAGAGCTTTGGTTACTTTTCTGTTAACTTCCGAAATATCCACTTCTTCCGATGTTAGGCCTTCTAAAGCAGAGAATCTGTTCTTCAGTTCCAACTTGAAAGTTCAGATTCAGTTCTGTTGTATTTCAGAATTCAAAAAAATCAGAATTTAAAAAGGTTTTTTTTTTTTTTTTTTGATTGGAGGTTTAACGACCACCGTGAGCAACTCAATGGGCTATAAGCAGTCGCCCGTCCCTAATTTAGGGTAACTGGTTCCAGGGAAGGGAGAGAGCCAGTGCCGTAAGACAAACACAACATCCATGAACCCGGACCCCTTACACCCGGACCCCTTACAGACGAATGATCAGAGGCCAACGCCTTAGACCACTGCGCCACCGGGGCGGCGTGTATATTTGAATATCACTCTTTATGTCGCATAGTGGCACACGGAGAGCTGCGGTCTCAAAGTAAGCAAATTGTCGACAATTACTGCAAGATGATTCACGTAACACTTCTTCGGAAGGGTCATTTCCATGTGAAATCAATGAGCGGTCTGAACCTTGATGTCTCAGATTTCAATTATTTTTGGTTAATAGTTTGTACCTATGGAGTATATGAAAAATCTAAATTTTCAGATTTTTTGGGTCAGCAGTTTTTTTTATTTGTGATTTTCAAAAATGTCAAAAAATGCCAAATTTTGCAAGAATGTCATTCACAAAAAATATAAGTCTGCAGGTGTGATGCTAGAGGGTCATCTATAGCTCTTTTTAAAAGCGCTTTTTATGGGATTTAATTTGATATGCAACACAACCAACCCACTTTTGAGCAGAAATGTTTTTTGATGATTTTTCAAAATTTTTGATTTTGAAAATCTCAAAAACACCCCTTTTGAATTTTTTCTAAAAGAAACACATTAATAATTTTGCATATGTCTAGAGGTATGCAAAGTTTGAAGATGGAGAAATCATGGGTTTTTGAGAAACCAAATTTTGAAGAGTTAGTATATCTGTAGTATCTGTAGGTATGCATAATTATCAATAGTTACTGAGCTAGTTATTAAAGTATTCAGCTGAATTATTAGTAATATCAGATATGGATAGTTTCTCATCACTACATGGCAGCTATTCTAATAATGGGCAAATACATATAGTAACTGTGGTAATTTAAAATAAAAGTGTATCACCTGATAGGCTAAATCATGTGGGTGAAGTTGTTCAAAATGAAGCAGAGTGGCAGTTAAACATTTTAAAACTCAAAACATGTTTCAGTTTTCATTTGCTCTTATACTGTACTATTTACACCATTCATATCATTTATGGTCATGCAGTCCAGTAGCAAAACATATTTACAGTAAATAATTATTAGCTAATAAGACTCCTATTTTGCAAGTTACAGATTTTAAAAATCTATGTTCTTCCTTTTAAATAAGTTGATGTGAATCTACTTTGCTAGTAATTTTTCTCTAAAATAGCTGATGAGGCTAACATTTTTTCCTGTATAAGTGTGCACATTCTTTCTGTTGCAATGCAGAGATCTACTTTTCTCAAGAAAGCATCAGCTGAAACATCCAGAATATCAAGTCAAGATTTGGGATAGTAAAATGATGGAGCTGGTCCTTTAGGGTGAAGAAAGCTAACTTTGTAATCATTTCACACATGATTTTTTGCAAGAATATAAGCAAGCCACCAAGAACCATCATAAACAACTGTGATGAATTCAGACTCAACTTCTTGAAACTCAGTTGCGCTTTCTGAAGTTACAGGTGCCACTATTGATTCTCAAGTACTGAAAGAGTATGGTTTTGTCACCACCTGCGAGTTAAACAGTGGGATGACTGCGTGAATTTTCTGTGTTCTGTATACTGTTTGTGACTCATCAAAATGTGAAGACAGTCTATTCTCATTTTCGTAGTACTCTTCATATGTGCACATGAAATTTATGCCTGGTATATTTTCTTTTGAAAAATCAGAAAGATGTTGAGGTGTCATTATATCATTTCTGTCAAGTTAGTGAAAGGTTACTTTGAGACTTAATGAAATATCTTACAACCATACATCAAAAACAGGGGACTTGTGATTTAAAAGCTTTACTTTGTGGTAAGTTAATTTTGCTTTTATAATGACTCATTTTCAATTTTATTTATGTATACCATATTTACTTTATTAGTATGTGTCAGTTACTGTAATGTGCACCATGTTTTTAGAAGTCACCATTTTGAAGAGTAATATTTTTATCCATGCCCTTGAAAAAGTTCATATTATAATGCTATACCTAATTAATATTTGGAGCGTAGACACTGAGAAAAAAAAAGTTGGTGTCAAGTCTGTGAAAGAAAGGTTCTTCTATATGTATATAAAGCTAATGTACATGTAATTGCAGAGGTCCTTAAAAATATTTCAATAGGTGCTTAGAAGTCCTTAAAAAGTGCTTATTTTTTTATGGGAGAAAAAGAGTGTGAACCCTGAAAAATGAACTGGTGTTTTATTCCCTTGATGAATACAACAACAAATCAGTAAGAGATATTACGTGTTAAATAAAGTTGAATAAATTGGACAGTGTTTAGTGAGGTGTACAAATTAGCAGACTTCATATTAAACTTTCCATTAACAACTGCAACTGCCGAAAGAAGTTTTTCTGCATTAAAAAGAATCAAGAAATATCTTGGAGCCGCACAAGGACATGCACATTCGAAAAACTTGGATGTTTTGTCAATAGAGAAAAACATTCTTTTTAAATACGAAAAAGTACTCGGAAGAAGCATTTTATGAAAACGTAACACTCAAGTTCACACAAAAGAAAAGAATGGAGTTCATGTACAAATAAAGTATTCAGAAGAATGGAGTTCATGTACAAATAAAGTATTCAGAAGAATGGAGTTCATGTACAAATAAGTGTTCGAATCCTAATCCTCATAATTATTTGGTATCATGTTAGCAATAGCATGTACCTAAAATTTAGAAAAAAAGTTACTTCTATTGCTTAACAATTAAACTTCGCAATCTTTAAAAAAAAAAACAGTACTGGGGAGGGGGTGAGATAGCTCAGGTCTCGGACCCAAGATATGCCACTGCTAATTACACTTTCCTACACTGCCATTCGGGACTTCCTTGAGAACCCATCATTCCTGTGAAATCCTCCTAGGGCAGCTATGACTTTCAATGAAGAATTCACTCACCTACTAATTTTGCCATCTAATTTGTTTTCCCTGTCAAACATGCTGTGAGTTTGCCTCCTTGGGGCACTCCATGGGCAACAATGGCACACAGAACAGCAACAAGGGCATCTGTGAATGTTGGAGAGGTACCAGCTAGTTCTGTGTGGCATTGTTGGCAAAAAACCCTAATTCACTGGGTTATGTTACAGGATCCTTAGGTGGAACGACCATCTGGAACCATCACCCACACTGATGTATCTTTATGATTTTTAAGACTCTAAGAAGTACTTCCAAATTAAGTTAAAAGCAGTTATACGGAACTTTGGATAGCCAAGTGCAGGGGTAGAAAAATATTCTAAAATCTAGTGGCCAGACACTGGACCGCGGGGAAGGTGGGGGGATATACACTGAGGTACACCAGTCTGATACTTGGTAGGTCCCCCCGGGAGCGCAGGATTGCAGAAATACGACGGGGCATGGACTCCACTAGCTTCTGGAAATATGCTGTAGGAAATGCACACCATACTTCTTGCAGAGCGTTCCACAATTCGGGTGTATTCCAAGGTCTCGGATTCCTTTGTTCGATAGCGCGGTGCACATATCGCCCGTCGCCCTCCTCCAAAGATGAGGTAAGTCGTAACGTAGTGACAAGATCATATCGTCAACTGTACCCACCACTTTAAGTTGAAATTTTGGAGTGCAACTGAAATGTTTCCTTTTCAAAGACATCATGAATAGCAGTGAAGGAAAATATCAGCAGCAAAGACGTTGGTTAAAACGGCTAACGATGAAATAAACACAAGGCAGCACACGAGGTCAAAAAGGAGAAATGTACGCTTCATGCAGCAAGCATTGTGCATACGTTTTCATTGGCTGGCTGACAAAAACAGAGACGGCACAACAGTCAGAGTTGTCCTTCTCAACAATACAAAATAACCCCCGCTGTCCCACCCCACAACTTTCCCGATCTTTCATTATGACACTCCTTCCTCTCCGCTCAGTGCAGACTTCTGAACTGAGGAAAATTTTCTTGAGGGAGTTCCTTTTCCAATTATAACCCCTCTCCTACACAATTACCCTGCATATTTTTTTTTTTTTAATCAAAGGGCTGTAAATTTTTTTTTTAAATCGGTGTATAATCCGCAAAACCTATATTTTAAACTTTTTTAGCAGATAATCCGCGGATTATAAGACAAAAATTACGGTGTATTATACAAACCAAGTGTAACCACTTAATTTATGACAAGATCCAAAAAAAAGTTTATTGAATGTTATGAACTTAATTTAAAAACAAAGTAAAAATTTAATTTGTTTTATTTGCTAAACATAAATTGTGAATGAATAGTTTTTCCTTCTTAACTAGTAACACAGTTACATAAAAAATGTTTTTATTTTCCTTTGCTAAAAGTATTTTCAAGGTTAAAGTATTTATGTGAACTGGACTAACAAACAAACATTTGTTTTAATACCTAAGTGGGCAGAACTTTGTTGCGGGCTGCTCACATGAAAGAAAGTCCTGGGAGCCCACACCAGCTCCGTGTGAAAGAGGCCTAATGTAATTTAATTTCTAATAAGTTGGACATACTTTTCCAAACCATCGTACTCCGAGGTAAATACTTTGGTAAAATTATTTCCTGTTCTCTTCAAATACTATATTTTTGCACCTTTCCCCCTTATTTTGCAAGCTTAAAAAATTGTATGTCACACTTTTCCCACACAGTTCAATTTTTCCAACGAAATAATTCAGGACGCTAAAGTACACATTTACCCTAACCAATACATCACTTAGACCTGCACAAAGCTGTGCCAAGAACCTGACAAGGCTACAACATGCAAAGGTAGAATGTGCAAAAGATGGAATAGCTGTAAAAGACTCCTGACAGTTCAGCTGAACTTTATTTTCATATAAAATGAAAACTGTATGCCTGCTGACTGATATAACTAGAAGGGACCCTAAGGAATGAAAGGGCAAATAGTCTGTTATGCGAACATGGAATTTCATTTCTGCATCAGCGTTCGAATTACCCAGTGGTCCGCTGGCTATTGGCTAGTAAAAATTCCATTGGACCACTGAAAATGTTAGGTTACCCGCCAGTAAGCTTTTATCGGACATCCTGAAAATTTTGTTACTGGCAAGTAAGCTTTTACAATTTTTGTTTTTTCAGTTTGTTTTGGAATTTGTTAGGGTAAACCTTCCACGTTCGGCCCCAAAACAGTTTTATGAAGGGACGATAGATGGCGACACGTTATTGCTACATCCTGAAGCGTTTTGTTAGGTTGTGAAAGTGGCAAAGGAAGTGAATAATATGGATGAAAGGTGGCGCTTAAAAGGACCTTTTTGGATGTTGATTGTGACATATGTGTGAAATATTTATTTTCACGGAAGAATATGAAACTGTGTAGCTAGCAGAATAAAAGCAAGGAAAGTTTTATCTGCCAGGGAAGAACTGTCTGATCGCAGGAATCAGGACTTCAAAGCAATGTTCAGAGGAAAGACGGCAATTCCGTCGGAATAAATATTCTAGAATATGGTCTGCCAAGTACATTTGCATTGCAAGGCTACCATAAACTGTGAGACTAGTTGTCTGCAATACGAATACCAGTCGCTAACTGTCTCAGTGGATCTGGCCATGTGATGTTTCTTCAATCGCCTCATTGTAAGACAATCCTTTGGCCAAAAAATACGTGAGAATCATCACTCTAATAGAAATCTCAGCATAAAAAAAAAAAACACGTATCAAGTGTGCGGGAAGAGTACTCATCATTCCTTGAAGCGTAGTTCTTCAGACACATTAATTGTCCTAAACGATGAGATGCATCGATACATAGTCATGAGATGGCTGAAAGCATTTCACGTGCAAGAAGAGTGGAGGATAGGTGAAGTGCTACCATGGCGCCATCTATTATTGCTTTCGGAACTAGCCAGGCCGAACGTGGAAGTTTAGCCTTTGTTAGTTTATAAGGAACTCAACCATTGATTTCAAAGAATCCAGGTTTCACTATTGCAGTTTTCAGATTTTTGAAATTCAGATGTTCTACACAAAAACTGAATACCAGAATTGCGAACTATATTCCAGTTTTCTGAAAATTTTGGACTGTAGGAAACTGCGGTCAGACTAAAATTATTTGGATTAAGACAGGCCACATTTTTTGCCCAAGTGGTGACTGCAGAGTATGGATGGGTCTTTTATATTGTTTCCCAACTGGAGGTTGAAGAACCATTTATGCTGTGAATTTGCTAAATTGTATTTCTGTCCATGTAGCAGAACTTCCTGCCTTTTACACTGAAGCAAGGTATTCCATGAAGGTGGCTTTTGGTATGTTGCAAAGTGCTTCATTATAATCAGTGCACTATACAAAGTGCACTGATAGTACATAGTGTTTCATATCAATGCCCTTATAATTAGGGTACCGTCCTGATTACTAGCACCATGTGCATACAAAATATATTAGTATTTGTGCCATTCTGGACCAGTAAAAATGAGTGAACTACCAACTCTTGGTATACACTGATCAGGGTTCTTTTTCTTTTTAAATTTCTATCATTGCATAGCATGTTTTGTGTTTTACTTATTAGTACTATTTTCATGCCCACACACACATTCTGTTCCGAATCTACGATATATTACTCCAATGAAAATGATACATTATTTTTTATATATACTGTAAATGTGTACTTTTTTTTTTTAGCACGGTCCAGTGGACATTTTGGCGGACCATTGATTTGGACATTCGAGTGGGCCCTGTAGAAGATTTATTTCTAATTCTAACACTGTGCATCATTAGTTAGAAATACAATACAATTTAGTATGTATATTCTACAAAATGTTGGCCAATTTCTTCAAGCACATATTCAATGAGACACTCATTTCTCTGTACGAAGAAGCACATACCTTGAAAAACAAGATTCCCACATCAATCTCACCACATTGATGAGGTTTCCCAACCAGTGAAGGAGAACATACTGCAAATGGTCACATGAATTTCTTGGGGTCTTTCTATGGTTCTCAGCACTGTGAAGGAGCAAATGTCTTGAAATGTCGCCATGTGATCGACAATACATCAGGCTGATGAGATTTTCCATCAGCGTGAAGAAGCATATGTTTTGAAAGGTCACTTTTCCACAAGAATTTCATGGAACAAACATCACACTGATTGGGGTTTTCACCTGAGTGAAGGGCAATATGCTTTGACAGGTCACTTTTCTTAGTAAATTTCTTGGAACATACATCACACTGATGAGGTTTTTCAGTGTGAAGAAACATATGCTGTGAAAGGCTACTTTTCTGTGTAAATTTCTTTAAGCATACATCACACTGATAAGGTTTTTCACCTGTGTGGAGAAGCATATGCTTGGAAAGATCACTTTTCTGTGCAAATTTCTTGGGGCATAATACACATTGGTGAGGTTTTTCACCAGTGTGGAGAAGCATATGCTTCGAAAGGCTCCACTTCTTAGCAAACTGCTTGGAGCAAACATCACATTGGTAAGGCTTCACGCCTGTGTGAAGAATCATATGCTTTAAAAGGCTGCTTTTTTCAGTGAATTGCTTGGAGCATACATCGCACTGGTGACGTTTCTCACCTGTACGGTGATCTAGATGTCTCAAGACATCACTTTTGGACTTGAATTTCTTGAAGCAGACATCACATTGGAAATTTTTTGTGTGGAGCTGCATATGCTTTGCGAAATTGGACTTTTTATCGATTTGTGACATACTTCACACTCCTGCAGGTCTTCCCTTTTATTAGTAGCCAAGTGTGACAAGAGATCAATTTCGTTTTTTATAATCACTTCTTCAGAGACTTCCTCTGAAGAATCCTTCAGCAGTGACTCCATGCTCGTAACCTTGACTGTTTCTGTTTGCATTCACTGGACCATCCTTCCTTTATGCACTGGACAGTCAATCGAATTATTTTAATTTATATCTTTACAGTGCGCCGTCTGCACATACTAAGGGGAAGCGCCTCACGTCGGTGAGAACATCAGAGATACAAGGAAAGATTCGAATATGCAAGAAGTGAAATGCTGAAAAAATATAATTTTTAAAGTTGAAAGGACTGGATTTCAACCGACCAGAATATGATTTCCAGTGAAATTTTCAACTCCATTCCCACAGAAAGTCTTGGACAAGTATTGGAAACCTAATCCTCGACTGTTGCCAGATATTTGAGATGAACATTAATAAATTCAATATTCCAGCTGACCCCGCCCCCTTAAATGATATCTGCTAGCTAACCCAAGTCCAGCAAACACAACAACACTCGCCGCACCGGTGGCGCAGTGGTCTAAGCGATGGCCTCTGATCATTCGTCCGAACGGGGTCAGGGTTCGAATCCCGGTGAGGCATGGATGTTGTGTTTGTCTTACGGCACTGGCTCTCTCCCTTCCCTGGAACCAGTGACCCTAAATTAGGGACGGGCGACTGCTTATAGCCCATTGAGTTGCTCACGGTGGTCGTTAAACCTCCAATCAAAAAAAAAAAAAAAAAAAAAGAAAGATAAACATCCGATTAAGCGAATCTTGATAATTTTATGTTTGGATTGAAAGTGTAAAAACCACCATAAGCAACTCAGTGGGTTATAAGCAGTCGCCCGTCCCTAATTTAGGGCCACTGGTTAAATGGAAGGGAGAGAACCTGTACCGTAAGACAAACACCACATCCATACCTCACCGGGATTCGAACCCAGACCCATCTCGGACGAATGATCAGAAGCCATCGCTTAGACCACTGCGCTACCGGGACGGCGAATTTTGAGAATAAAAGATTAAAAAAATTACAACACACAAAACTTTTGAACAGTTGGTGTCACAAGACTGTTATGAGCAAATAGTTCCCTGAATATCATTTAGCCTGAGCTCCTAGAGGCTGTCAAGACGATGAAAAACTGGTGTGTGCCAGATTAATTCCTGTGCTCACTCAGACAAAAAACAACATGAAATGCAACCGAATCAGCTACCCTGGTGGAGCTGTGATCGAAGCGGTGGGGTACGAGCGAGGAGGTTAGAATAATACTTCTGGGGATGCCCTGAGTCTCTTAACCGTGAAGTTGCAAACTGTGGGAATTTGACGTTGTTTACATGATACATATGTAACTTCAACTGTGTGTATTTTGTAACAGCGTGGTTTTGGGTTGCAGAAAGCGTGTTAATATCAAACCGGAATGAATTATACTCCTTATGCGAGTGAAGTTTTCAATTTTAACGTTATGTTTTGTTTAGAATTCGCGCTAACGTTAACTTATTTCAATCTGAAACAAAAATGAGAAGGAGTCTCAAAATAATTAAGAAGTTTATCAATCCAGCATTTATTCATACATTGGCAGCAAGTCACGATGCGAAATTTAAAACGTTTACGACAAAAGAAAGGAATGATCAGAGGCTCTCTCTTCCCTGGAGCAAATTGTCCCAAACCAGGACGAGCAACTGCTCAGCGCCGCCCCGGTGGCGCAGTGGTCTAAGCGATGGCCTCTGATCATTCGTCCAAAAGGGGTCCGGGATCGAATCCCGGTGAGGCATGGATGTAGTGTTTGTCTTACGGAACTGGCTATCTCTCTTCCCTGGAACCGGTGACCCTAAATAAGGGACGGGCGACTGCTTATAGCCCATTGAGTTGCTCACGGTGGTCGTTAAAATTCCAATAAAAAAACTGCTCAGCGTTGCTCACGGTAGTCGTTAACGAACACCCCTCCCTTCCTTTAAAAATAACTAACTTAATCAGCAATTTTCGAGAACGAGCTCCCCGATTAAAGAGAGATAGAGCAAGAGATGATGCACACACACACAC
This sequence comes from Macrothele yani, assembly GCA_039090855.1. NCBI lineage: Eukaryota > Metazoa > Arthropoda > Arachnida > Araneae > Macrothelidae > Macrothele > Macrothele yani. The sequence continues at coordinate 164,031,087 of CM077009.1, forward strand.
ACACAGGTAGTTTGCACTATTTTAGGTGTCATATTGTAATTATATTTATCACTCGAATTATTTTACCACTGGACGAGAAAATGCTATATTTATCATTCTCGTTTGGAACACGCCATGAGTACAGCCATGATTTTTAGAGAGAGAGGCAGAAATTAAATATTTTTCCTCCGTTACGATTTTGAATCATAGATAACTTTTTTTTTTTTTTTTTTTTTTTTTTTTTTGGATTGGAGGTTTAACGACCACCGTGAGCAACTCAATGGGCTATAAGCAGTCGCCCGTCCCTAATTTAGGGTCACTGGTTCAAGAGAAGGGAGAGAGCCAGTGCCGTAAGACAAACACAACATCCATGCCTCACCGGGATTCGAACCCAGACCCCTTTCGGACGAATGATCAGAGGCCATCGCTTAGACCACTGCGCCACCGGGGCGGCGCTGAGCAGTTGCTCGTCCTGGTTTGGGACAATTTGCTCCAGGGAAGAGAGAGCCTCTGATCATTCCTTTCTTTTGTCGTAAACGTTTTAAATTTCGCATCGTGACTTGCTGCCAATGTATGAATAAATGCTGGATTGATAAACTTCTTAATTATTTTGAGACTCCTCATTTTTGTTTCGGATTGAAATAAGTTAACGTTAGCGCGAATTCTAAACAAAACATAACGTCAAAATTGAAAACTTCACTCTCATAAGGAGTATAATTCATTCCGGTTTGATATAGATAATTTACATAGTCAAAATGGAAAAAAAATTGCTTATGTATATTCATTACTATAGGAAATCATTTACCGTTCAGTAATACATAGACACAAACCAAATGATAAAAATAAAAGTCCTCTACGCCGTGCCGTAGTGGTTTACGCGCTGGCTTCTGACCATTAATCTGAGATGGTCTATGTTCGAATCCCGGTGAACCATGGATGTTGTATTCTCTTACGTCCCTGGATGTCCTTCTTCCCTGGAGCAAGTGACTCTAAGTTACGGACGCCCACTGTTTATAGACCACTGTGTTGCTCACGGTGATCATTTAAACGCCAATAATAATGTCAAAGCAACGGAATAACGGTGCGTTGTAAAACCTTGCATGCCGACCCTGTGGTCTAAACGCTGATTTATCAGCATTCGTACGAGAAGAATCCGGGTTCGAATCCCAGTGAGGCATGGATGTTGTGTTTCTCTTACGGCACTGGCTCTCTCCCTTCCCTTGAACCAATGTCCCTAACTTAGGGACGGGCGACTGCTTTATAGCCCACTGAGTTGCTCACAGTGGTGGTTCAATCGAAATAAAAAACAACCCTTGCAGACAACAAGTGAACTCAATAAGCTCGTAACTGGAGGAAGCCTCGAAACCTTATCATGCTTTGGAAAACGCAGAACAAATGTTTTCCGGCAAGAAGCCAGGATATTTCGCTTCAATCAAATCCGGTTGAGAAGGAAAAGTAGATTTTCGAGGGACCACTGTGACAGTTACCGTCAGAAGCGGATCCAGAAGCTCACTTTAAGGGGCGATTGCTCGTATCTAAAATAATAATAATGATGATAGAAATTTTGTGAAAGGGACACACACAAACTGGCAGATATACCCCTCCCTAGCGTTGTACGGCTTTTTAAGAACTTTCCAATAAAAAAAATTTGTGCTAAATTTTTAAATCAAAAAGTGGGAGAAACAACTAAAAAATCCGCACTATTTTTGTGGTATTCAATTACCTGCTTTGGGAAAAAAAGATCTCCATGCTTTTTTAATATGAAGTCCGGACAAAATTTTTAACAGCAAGTTTAAGGCTTTCTGTTCGGGCAGCTTAATCTAACAGAAAAAATTCTAGCTTGATTCAGAAAATCATTGCTACGTAATTTGACTGGTAGTTCCTCTTTATTTATCTTTTTTTTTTTTATTGGAGGTTTAACTACCACCGTGAGCAACTCAATGGGCTATAAGCAGTCGCCTGTCCCTAATTTAGGGTCACTGGTTCCAGGGAACGGAGAGAGCCAGTGCCGTAAGACGAACACAACATCCATGGCTCACTGGGATTCGAACCCGGATCCGTTTCGGACGAATTTTCATAAGCCAGCGCTTTGACAATTGCACCACCTGGGAGGCTAATTAGTATTTAAAATATTTGTTTATTCTTTCGCAATGCCACGATTCCTACTTCTTTGGAAAGAAACTTCCATTGATTTCACTTCATTAAGTTATTCCTATGCCATACATTGCCTTGAGGAGTTTTTCTCTCTGACGTTGGTAGAAGTAAATTACATTAAAGAAAGCACACCCATCTCTTTTCATGCTCAGTGAAAATCTCTTTTCTTTTCAGCTCTTAGTTTCCTCTGTTTATGTGTCTGAAATTAGTTTTTTTCTGTTCTCTTAAGCTAAAACGAAACATTTTATCTCCAAATTAACAGCACATTTTAATCGTAATAAAATCTTTCATGAAACTTGTGTATCTATAATTATAATTTTACAAATTAAATACATTACTTCTTCACGATCTTCCCCATTTAGCAAGAAAAAGTCTCTTTTTCGGAAGACGATCGCTCCCCGCTGGATCCGATATTGGATACCACAGGATTAAAGAGCGGATGCTACCAAGTCCTACAAATTTGTCAACGTAAAAATTACAAGCCTCCATTAACTCCACCACTGGGAAGAGACACTTATAGTCAGTGTTGAGTGTTCGTATACGTCGTCGAAGTGTGACGTCACAATATGGCGCTGAGCTTACACAAATGTCTGTTCCTCAATTATTCCCATAGCGTTTCAACGTGATTGGTGAAATGTGCTCATATTTTGCAATTTCATTTTTTCTGAAAATTTGAGGCTAATTCAACGTGGTTAAAATGCTGTGAAGTCTTCTCAAATCCAATCATTTTATTATGAACCGCACAACCAGAAAATACGTGGTCAAATTCATGCTTCCATGAAAGATAAGATACACAGCATCGCATGCGGAGTACTGGCCACATTGCAATTTCAGTGCCATAAAACTGTTCAGAATAAATAAATATCGTGTGGATATATTTCCCACTGCTTGAGCAACTATTGTTCACAAAGCATTTTTTTTAATAAACTGGTGTGCCAAAATTAAGGACAAAGAGGAGAAATTAGCATAACAGCGGAACGACTCAGGAGATAGACTAGGATCTGGTACGGTAGGGCATGCACATATATGCAGCATGATGGGGAGGGGGGGTATGAAGCACACGGGCGGTGTACGCTCAGCAATTCAGTGAAAGCTATTGCACGGTGTACATCGTTTTGAACGACGTCGAGTAGCTGCCACAGTGTGATATGGCCAACATGCAATCCAGAAGACGACATCTGGGTGACTTTACCCGAGGTCGCGTCATTGGGAAGTTGAAAAAAGGTCGAAATGTGACCTCTTTTGGGGCGGTATCATGCTTGGTAGTCGTACTGACCTCCACATCTTCCAAGGAGGTTCAGTCACTGGTGTCCGCTATTGTACCTAGGTTCTCCTGCCTCTCGTGCGTCTGTTTAGAAGTGATGTGGATCCTGAATTCCTCTTCATGAATGAAAACGCTACACCTCATCGTACAGTAGCTCTCGCAGAGCTGTTGGAGATTGAAGATATTCAACGCATGGATTGGTCCGCAAGGTCCCCGGACCTAAATCCAATCGAACACTTGTGGGACCTTCTCGGGAGACGCTTGGCAGCACGTCACCAGCCGCCAGCAACGATTCCGCAGCTGCGATTGGCGCTACAAGAGGAATGGGCCGCGATGCCTTAACAGCTCCTTGCCAACCTTGTCCTCAGCATGGACAGACGTTGTAAATCCTGCAACGCAGTCAGGGGTGATCATATCCCCTACTAAAGACTGAATTTTTCTTGGCAGCCACCTGTCACATGGACGTTTCTGTCTTCTGTCCAGTTATGCTCGAAACTACCTTTTCAATAAAGTGCCTTTGTATCCTTTGGATTCCTTGTTTGGACGGTTTTGCTCACTTGTCCCATATTCTTACATCTTGGGGATCTTATGGTATGATTTGAGTCGATGTGGAGCACTTCTGCACGACGTTACATTCGAAAAACCGTCTCGTTCTTAATTTTTGCGCGCCACTGCATTTCATTTTCAATAAGAAATTTAGACATTTCTATGATTTTTGCCAAAGACAAAGCTGAGAACTGGCCACAGAAATTTTAAGGGGTGTATAAAAATTGCGTTTTGACCGCTTCGTGGCCACGTTCCCAGAGTTAGTTTCCGTAATTTCGTATTTTCTTAATTGCGATATTTAACGGAACTCTTTATAAAAAATGTTTGTAATCTACAACTCAACAAAAGAATTTCAGGGTATATAAGCTACTACAACTCAACAAATTCACTGCGGGCAGGTGCAAATTCAGGAATTCTGTCAGCGGGGGGAGGGGGTGCTTAATACCGAAAGTATACAGTATGAAAAATTTGAAGCGCAATCGGAAGATTTTCAGCGTTTACAAACTACAACTCTACAAAATGTCTGCGGCCATTCGCTACCGCAGGAAATCGGTCTGTGGTACGGGGTGTAACCCCCCCCCCCGACAGTTTTATTGCGTTCGCACATGGTCGCAGAGAATTTGTTGAGCTTCAATTTATAAACCGTGAAATTCTTTTGTTGAGTTGTAGATTGTAAATTTTTCTTTATAAAGAATTACAATAAATATCGCAATTAAGATGCGAAATTACGGAAGCTTTATGTTATCCAGATAACCAACCTCTGGGGACGTAGCCACGATGCGGCCGAAAACGCACTATTTATACGGCCCCTTAAAAATTTTGTGCCACTTCTTTTTCTCCCATATAGAATCTAGGTAGTGTCTGCTTTTTATGCTTCATAAATTATTTTATCTTCTTTCAGTTTTATGTCATATTTGAACTGACCACCCAAGGAGCCCATAACTTTAAGGCTGGACCTTTTCATGTTTGTAGTAAAGATGGATAAAATGCCCGGCCAGGTTGTAATTTGCTAGGAGCATGTATTGATTCACACTGACGAAAAACATCGCAGTATCTCGCCATGTTTCTATTTGTTGCTCGGAAAACTATAAAATGAATACTGATTTTTGACTGTCTGGTGATTACAGTACGCTGCAAAACATAAATCCATATCTAATATATTCAGTTTCACCTTAAAAATTCATATTTACAGGACTATCGACAGCCGCTAACCATAAAACTAGCGTTAGCTAACATGTAAACAACGTGTGTTTATGCCCAGTCGCCATTCCGTGACGTCACGACTTCGTATTGGGGGAGCCAGTGTCTGTCGTTCCGCCTACGGCTTCCCATAAAATAAGGCTGAATATACAGGTTTTTTTTGGTTTTTTTTAATTGGAGGTTTAACGACCACCGTGAGCAACTCAATGGGCTATAAGCAGTCGCCCGTCCCTATTTTAGGGTCACTGGTTCCAGGGAAGGGAGAGAGCCAGTGCCGTAAGACAAAACACAACATCCATGCCTGACCGGGATTCGAACCCGGACCCCTTACGGACGAATGATCAGAGGCCAGCGCTTTAGACCACTGCGCCACCGGGGCGGCACAGGGTGTTTAAAAACTAATGGAACAAACTTTAAGGGGTGATAGAACACACCGAAACAAGCACCTTTCGTCACAGAATGCATGGTCGAAAGTTAAGTGGTTAGGCGCTCGAGGGCGCTCTCCGTTTCTCAACACACGTCTTTGAGATCAAGAATGATGTAGGTTTTTCTCATCAAGCAAGCTGTGAAGCAAAGATTTCTCAAACATCGATTTTAAAATGTCGCACAAACGTAAGCGCTAGACTCTAAAAAAAGCTGAAATAGTGGAGCTGAGTGAAAAGGAAAGTTTAAGTGTGTCCGTTTTTTTTTTTTTTTTTTTTTTATTGGAGGTTTAACGACCTCCGTGAGCAACTCAAATGGGCTATAAGCAGTCGCCCGTCCCTAATTTAGGGTCACTGGTTCCAGGGAAGGGAGAGAGCCAGTGCCGTAAGACAAACACAACATCCATGCCTGACCGGGATTCGAACCCGGACCCCTTACGGACGAATGATCAGAGGCCAACGCCTTAGACCACTGCGCCACCGGGGCGGCATCCGTTTTAGAAGATAAATTGGGCATTGGAAAAACGCAAGTGAGTGAGATCTTGAAGTTTTTTTTTTTTTGATTGGAGGTTTAACGACCACCGTGAGCAACTCAATGGGCTATAAGCAGTCGCCCGTCCCTAATTTAGGGTCACTGGTTCCAGGGAAGGGAGAGAGCCAGTGCCGTAAGACAAACACAACATCCATGCCCGACCGGGATTCGAACCCGGACCCCTTACGGACGAATGATCAGAGGCCAACGCCTTAGACCACTGCGCCACCGGGGCGGCGAGATCTTGAAGTGTTGGCAAGATTGTAATGGCGACCAGAAAATTAAGAGAGCTTTCACTTAAACTGATGGTTTAGCTGTGGACACTTTTACCTATGAAAGGTTTTGCCGCGCTAGAGCCAATAACATTCCTTTATCAGGGACTTTAATTCGTCAAAAGGATTTAGAAATCGCAAATGAATTAGGATTCACAGAATTCAAAGTTTCAAGCGGCTGGCTAGAAATTCATTTAGAAAACAAAATTTCACAACAATCTAATAGACAAACAACAATACTTGATTATTTTGCTTCTTACGTTTTGATGGATATTTTTTAATAAATGTTAGTACAAGTTTGCTCTATGTAGTGCATTTACATACTTATATTTACGTATCTATTAAACTGCTTTTACGTAATAAACATAGTATACTGTTATAAAGAATGATTTTCCCAATAGCAGACACTTCTAAATAACGGACAGTTTTTTTTTTTTTTATTGGAGGTTTAACGACCACCGTGAGCAACTCAATGGGCTATAAGCAGTCGCCCGTCCCTAATTTAGGGTCACTGGTTCCAGGGAAGGGAAAGAGCCAGTGCCATAAGACAAACACAACATCCATGCCTGACCGGGATTCGAACCCGGACCCCTTACGGACGAATGATCATAGGCCAGCGCCTTAGACCACTACGCCACCGAGGCGGCTTTTTTATTTTTTTTTTTTATTTTTGATTGGAGGTTTAACGACCACCGTGAGCAACTCAATGGGCTATAAGCAGTCGCCCGTCCCTAATTTAGGATCACTGGCTCCAGGGAAGGGAAGAGCCAGAGTGGTAAGACAAACACAACATCCATGCCTCACCGGGATTCGAACCCGGACCCCTTTCAGACGAATGATCAGAGGCCATCGCCTTAGACCTCTGCGCCACCGGGGCGGCGACAGTTTTTTCCTTCCCTTTCGATGTCCGCTGTTCGGAAGTTTTACTGTACCTGATTTAATTATCAAGCTTAATATACAGGGTGAATGAAAGATGTTCCGGATTTCAATGCTTTACCACACGACATATAAGTATTTTTAGTTGCGACATGTGTAGCCTACTTTAGAAGGTAACCTCTCCAAGTTCCAATGCCTCGCTGCCGCCTCTGTGGCGCAGCAGTCAAAGCGCTGGCTTATGATCATTCGTCCACGAAGGGGTCCGGGTTCGATTCCCGGTAAGGCATGGATGTTGTGTTTGTCTTACGGCACTGGCTCTCTCCGTTCTCTGGAACCAGTGACCCTGAATTAGGGACGGGCGACCGCTTATAGCCCATTCACTTGCTCATGGTGGTCGTTAAACCTTCAATAAAAAAAATGCCTCGCTACAGATTCCGCGGGTGGTCGGTAGATGGCGCGATAAATCCGGCAGAAGGAACAAGTTACACAATGGCGGCAAGCAGACAACAGACGGCATTTTGTGTTCTCGGTTTTAATACAAACAAGTCAGTTGCCACTGCTCAACGGCATTTTCGGACAAAAATTGGGAGGTAAGTCAATTCGTAATCGAGCAGCCCCGGTGGCGCAGTGGTCTAAGCGATGGCCTCTGATCATTCGTCCGAACGGGGTCTGGGTTCGAATCCCGGTGAGGCATGGATGTTGTGTTTGTCTTAAGGCACTGGCTCTCTCCCTTCCCTGGAACCAGTGACCCTAAATTGGGGACGGGCGACTGCTTATAGCCCATTGAGTTGCTCACGGTGGTCGTTAAACCTCCAATCAAAAAAATAAATAAATAAATTCGTAATTGATATTCACGATTTTTTTTTTTTTTTGATTGGAGGTTAAACGACCACCGGGAGCAACTCAATGCGCTATAAGCAGTCGCCCGTCCCTAATTTAGGGTCACTGGTTCCAGAAAAGGGAAAGAGCCAGTGCCGTAAGACAAACACAACATCCATGCCTCACCGGGATTCGAACCCGGACTCCTTTCGGACGAATGATCAGAGGCCATCGCTAGACCACTGCGCCACCGGGGCAGCACTCACGATTTCGAGACACGGCCTGCATTTGCAAGGAAAATCGACTGGACATCCTTCGATAGGAAACGACGTACTGGAGCGTGTTCGGGTAAGTTAAGTAAGGAGCCCTCAGAAATCCACTTATCGAGCAGGTCGAGAACTTGGTGTCCCGCAGAAACCTGTATGGCAAGTTCTGAGGAAGCGTTTGCACATGCAACCGTATCGTCTGCAGTTGATTCAAAAGCTGAAGAGGGATGACCTCCACGTGCGAGTGTCTTTCACTGAAATATTTCTCACTCTAATGGAGGATGACAGATTCTCTGAAAAGTTCATTTTTAGTGACGAAGCAACATTCCACATTTCAGGAAAGGTGAACAGGCATAACGTGAGAATTTGGGGCACCAAAAACCTGCATGCAATCTTGCAGCACGAGCGTGCTTCCCCAAAAGTAAATGTCATCTTTGCAATTACTCATCAAAAGGTGTGTGGGCCCTTCTTTTTTTTTTTTTTTTTTTTTTTGTGATTGAAGGTTTAGCGACCACCATGAGCAATTCAATAGGCTATAAGCAGTCGCCCGTCCCTAATTTAGGGTCACTGGTTCCAGGGAAGGGAGAGAGCCAGTGCCGTAAGGCAAACACAACATCCATGCCTCACTGGGATTCGAACCCGTACCCCTTTCTGACGAATGATCAGAGGCCATCGCTTAGACCACGGCGCCCCCTTCTTCGCTGAAGCCACTGTGACAGGAATTCCCTATCTCAAAATGCGCGAACGGCTGCTCCCACAGCTGGAAGAAGACATTGATGACTTCATTTTTCAACTCGATGGTGCTCCACCGTATTTCCATAACGAGGTTCGGGGCCACCTCAGTGACATGCTGCCAAAACGATGGATTGGCCGTTCAGCTGAAGGGGATGAAAAATTGTTGTGTTGGCTGGCCACCACAATACCCAGATCTCACCCCGTGTGATATTTTCTTGTATGGGGGTTTCGTAAAGAATCGTGTCTATGTACCACCACTTGCAACGACGCTGACGAGTTTGAAAGCTCACATCACAGCAGCCATCACGGATATTGATACCGAAATGCTACAAAGAATTTGGCAGGAACTTGATTACCGACTTGATGCGTGCCGCGTTACGCGTGGGTCACATTTAACATTTATAAGTAAATTGAACAAAACTCTATGAAATGTGCTTTTCAACAGTACAAGTTGTGTGTATCTGTTTTACGTTAAACATGAGTACCAAATCATTTAAATCGGGAACATCATTTTGACTTAACCTGTATTAGAAGCTTTTCACATATACCGGAACTCTTCACGGCTTGTCAACGACATGACGGCTCCTCCATTTCCTTCAAGAGCGTGGGAACAACTCTCCAAAATCCGTGAGGGTCAAGAACTTTGATGATATCACAATGATTAGAATGTTTACGCCCCATTCGTCCTGATGATGCCAAGCCAAACGCTCTGCAAAACTTAGTCGATGTTAAACAAACATTTAATTTTGAATAAACGTTGCTACTTTTATTATGATATTTGCTTGTTTGATTTATTTTTTAATATAGAGAAAAAAAGAGAATGGTGTACATTATTTAGTTGCGCGGATTATTTCATGGCTGCAAAATGACAGTCTCAATTCTCTCAAAGCTGTAACTTACCGGTTTATGTATAGAAGAATTAAAAAAACAAACAAACGTACTTTTGATGATGTGAAATTCAAAACTTAACAATAATCACCAAAAAAAGGCGTAAAAATAAATTACATGTAACCAAGTTAAAAAAAGTGAGAAACTGCAGTAAAATATTGGGGGGCTAAAATAGAATTACGTATAAAAGTAAAAAACATAACTGCAAAACGTATAACCAAGGTCCCAGTATATGAATGGAATAAAATGATATTTAACAACAATATAAGGGAAAAGGAACATTGTGAGAAACAGAATTTAAGAATACAGGGAAATTTTTGTTCCATCTAACTTTAGTTTTTGAAAATGATTGCCTTAATTTTTAATTGTGGAATAACTTTTACGGGTCTTATAGAGGTTATTTTTCATGAAAGTTGGTTGTCAAATTTTCGAACTAAAGCCTTGTTCGTCATCAGGACTATGTCACTGGAGTAGTTGCTGCCACTCAATTCGAAAATTTGACAACCAACTTTCATGAAAAATAACCTCTATAAGACCCGTAAAAAAGTTATTCCACAATCACTATGAATAGAGGTGCCATAAATGCATTTACAACTAGGATTAATTTTTAAGTTGAAGTACAAACATTTAAGCAATAAAATGATTTTAACAATACCAGACAAATGGGACATTGCAAGTAACAAAATGATTATGGGGAAAAGTCTTCACTCCATCTAAGCTTCCGTTTTCATTTCGAATGTTTTGAAAGACAGAACTCCATCCCCACAGACAGAAAAAGATACTTTCCCTACAATGCCCCAAATGATTCCTCTCCTGTTTTGCAGCAATCTTAAGAATGACCCAAATGATAAGAAAAAAAAAAGTTGAATTACGTGAATTCGCAGAATTTCCTGTCTTATTCTTATGAAATTTAGTGAATACTTATTTTCTATTCATATCTGAAATTTAAAACTTGGGGTGATGAGTCATACACATTTTCAACTGGGAGTTGGAAGACTATTTTAACTATAGTGAAAACTGGATTTGCATCTAACAAAAGTACACGTAAAAATGAGCTGTTCTTGAAAATATAATTTATTTATTTTTTACATTGTGAATTTCCCATTTTTTGTGCTAAAATAGGAAATTTTAAATAAATTGAAGTGACTCCCTTAAAGCTATTCCAATATGCATGAAAATTCTTTTTGCTGCTAATTGATGAAATATATATCATTTCCCATCATTGAACTTCCCTGTAAAGACTTGCATGGAGTTTATAAAAATTGAGGAAAGGAGCTTAACAGGTCATGGTGTCCCAGTTTAAACTGTAGTTGAAATATCAGATAATAATAACTATTTTTCACAGCTTCTCAAAAACACATCCAATTGACTCCTTACCCACCTGAACTGCCCAAGAGTAATAGTTGCAACACCATCTTGACACGTTGACACATTTATTTTAAAACACGAGCACATTCAGGACACTCGATATGGTCCCGTCCTCAGGTGTACACTAATAAAATACTAAAATAGTAAAAGAAACCACACTTCACATCGTCATAGTTAAAAGTTTCCGGAAGCCAATGTGTACGACTCAGTCGTAAGTCCAGCTTGTAGACTTAAAAAAAAAAATAAAAATAAATGTCCCTAAATTAGAGCAACTGGCTCCAGGGAAGGGAGGGAGGTAGTGCTGTAAGAAAAATACAACATCCACGCTTCACTGGGATTCGAACCCAGACCCACTAGAACAAATGATTATAAACCAGCGCTTAGACCACTGAGCCACCAGGGCAGCCATCCAGGACTTGTACTTTGCCTATATTGAACTCCTGATCCAAAGACAGCTGGTCCACCGAGGTCACATGCAACATTTCATAACCTCTTGCAGGACAACAATATGTTCAAAATTGTCATCTGAAAATGGGTGTTCCCAGTGGGCAAGTGGTTTGAAGCAGGCTTGTGACTTCCCTTGCTACACAGTTCAGGTAAAAAGCAGAGCTTTTTACAAAAGAAGTAACAAGGAGGTTGAAAATTTGGTACTGTAATTTATCGAACTCATCCCAAGTATTCTTGTGTATACTTCAAGTGTTGTTGTAGGGCAGTTGTCACTATATTTCAATTCCCCCCTTTATTATTTGATTTGTTTTCCTCCTAAAAATGTAAAACAAATGGCTTCACTTTATCTACCAGAACCCATACACTACCTGAGGTACAAAAATAAAATGTACATGCGTACACAACCACTAACACAGAAAACTTGCTAAAAACCCGTGAACCATGATAATAAAATAAGATAATTTAAAGAAAAATCAATAAAACAATAAATACAGGGTGATTCATAAAGAAGTATAGTTTCCAGATGCTGTAAAAGAGTAACAGTTGAAGACACGGACCACAACTGCAAACCGTTAGGTAGATGTACTCATAAAGTTTGTGTCCCGCTACTGAGGGAAGTGACGTAGGTGATAGTGTGCGTGTCCCATGACTAGTCAGTTGATGAACATCTTCCTCACTGATGGATTGGACAAGCCGCGAACTGCAACATGCCACTGACCCAGTGGCCAACCAAAAGTCCTGACTTAACACCTTGTGACTTTTTCTTGTGGGGGTACGTAAAGGACAAGGTATTCGTCCCTCCCCTTCCTGTTGTTCTAGCAGAGCTAAAACAGCGTATCACAACCACTATCACTGCACTTAATTCAGATATCTTACCCCACGTTTGGGCGGAAATGGATTACCGGCTCGATGTGTGTCGTGTGACTAAGGGTGCACACATAGAACATCTGTGACTGTCTCTAAAAAAACTTGAAACATTTCCCTATAATTCTGTTACAGGTAACATAAAATATCTTACATTTTTCTTGTTTTATAGTGCGTTGAAACTGTATACTTTTTTATGAATCACCCTGTACTTGTTAGAACATTATATATTCCCATGAGGACAAAATAAGTACATTACAATTGAATGTGCAACAATATGTGTGAAATGAACTTATTTATGGCAAAATATTGAAGTATTTGACTATGAACCTCATAAAAACAAGAGACTAATTAAAAGAAGTTTTTATATCCAGAAAAACAGTTCCATTAATGAACCTTAAAAAATTATAAATAGCATTTTCAACAACTTAATTCAAAAATAGTAGACTTACAAAATACATAATGAAAAGATTTTAATTTAATAATTGGCAACTGGAAAAGGAACCTGGCTATAAAATTTAACTTATTTCTGTGTAAACAAAACTTTTGAAACAGTTCCCTATACATTCAGAACATGCCTTGATAAAATCTAGAGGCCATAAACATCTGTAAAAACAAAAGAACTCAGAAGACATGAAAAATAATTGAAAGTTCTTCAAGTTAAAATAGAATTAAATATATTAATCTGAGGAAAGCCTTAAGTGTTTTAATTCCTGTAATTTTTTTTTTAATGTACAAGTAAAAACTATCTGCAAAATCTGCTAATAATTTGGAAACTATCCGTGTACATCTACATTCTGCCACTCTGAACACTACCAGACATGAAGGAAGAATGGCTGTTACGGATACTCCTCAGTTAAAGTGTAAGAGAAAGCATTTTTATTGCTACCATTGCAAAATACATCTTAGGAAAGAAAGAAAATGAAACTGAATCTTTCCCATACTGCCTTATAAGCAGAAATTTTCAGAACTAATATTAAAATATTTATAGTAAATCTTATCAGCACATGCATATTATTCTAAAATTACTAGTATTTCTACTTAGGAAGCACCAATCTGCAGCATAAATGAAGCAATTCAACAAATACTGCCTTAGAAACAAGTAAATTTGGAATCTAGGTTAAACTCTGCATTAAAAATTTTGAGTGAGTGAGTGAGAGAGAGAGAGAGATAGAGACAGAGACAGGGAGAGAGCTCCTGATCTTTGTCAATGGTAGTAACAAATGGGGATGAGGAAACCAGAGTACCACCCACCTGATATTACCCTCTTCCAGGGTAAAGCAATTTTCTAGAGAGAACACCAGAGAGTCAGTGTAAAATAAAACCATTTTTCACAGGCAGTAAAATTTATTTCCCACAATCAATCTAAGAAATATGAAATTTTACAGAGATAAAGATATCCAATAGCATGTTTTAAAATTCAAAAAGATTAAAAGAATATTTCTTGAGTGAACTTCTCTGGATCTCAATGCTTTTAAGCAGTTTCTAACACAACATGTCAATCTATCTTGTTTACATACAACCTAATTACACCCAGCATTAAGGGGCAAAGGAATTCACGCAGAGTATTTTTTTTTTTAATAGAAAAATAATCACAACATCCAAGGCTTGAGAAATACCATGCCTGAGATGCCTGGGGCATGTAAATTGTTGTTTTTTAGAGGGGTGGAGATATTAAATTCCCAAAGACTGGATGGGTTGTTAAAAAGATAACATCAACACCCCAATTACTCGGCACGCAGTAAAAAAAAAAAAAAAAACATTTCGCTAGCCTTCATTCATGGCAGAAAAATGTAAGCTTAACAATAAAAATAGAACAGAGCACTTCATGTTAGCAATAATAAATTCATATACAGGCCTGAGTTGTATGCAAAAAATGGTATTTGATAATAACACAAATGTTGACACAAATATATCCATTAGATGTAATGCATCGACATGTAGATGCTCTATCACGGTAACAAAGGATATTTCGTACAGACGCCATGTTTACTGAAAAAGGCCACTTCAGTTGTGCACACACAATCACTTTGCTGGTGGACAAAAAATATGTTCATAACATCATGAAGCATACCAGAGTCCACTGATTAGGGACATTACACGTAATACAGTTTTGCTTCCTTCATTAAAAGAGCAATTCTATTTAGTAAAATGTACACGCAGAACTTCATGAACATACAACCGCACACAAGCACAGCACACATAGTCCACATGAGGAGAAAGTTCTCCTCTGAATCTCGCTTACGTCACAGATCAAGAGAGAGAGAGAGAGAGAGAGAGAGAGAGATCCCCACGTCATGACGTTTCAAGGTACGTGTAGTTTGGTAAACAGCTGCTCCCAGGTACATGGCAATTAATTTGAAGCGCCATAAAAATCCGGTCTGACGATCTGTGCTTTTTATTCTTTTATCACTGAGAGGCTTGCCAACCTGGGCAGGTAAATTAAAAACCCAGTTGCCCGGTTAGAGCAACTAAATTTAAAAATAAAAAAGTTCAGAATAGAATTTCTTACTACCAGAAAAAAAGACAGTCATGACATGTTGTGTTTCATTTCACTGCCAATAATTGGAAATTGCATAATTGTTATGGAGTGTCAAGGACAGAAGAATATTACTTATTTATGTATATTATGCTCCAAGTCCGAAAATTGCAACTTTATGTAGTTTTGCTTCAAATATTGTTTATAGTCTGCAATGGGATGCATGCCTCTGATGGGACTAGCCTCCAGTGTTCAGGGACAAAGGAAAGGAACATGGCAGAATCACTAAATTTCTCAAATACCAGTTTCATCATCCTACCATTTTATACTAATTTCAGCATCAGCATCTTAAAATTTGAGACACACGTTTTTGTGCATTGAACATTTTGAATAATAGACCTTTAAAATATAGACCTCCAGTGTTCAGGGACAAAGGAAAGGAACATGGCAGAATCACTAAATTTCTCAAATACCAGTTTCATCATCCTACCATTTTATACTAATTTCAGCATCAGCATCTTAAAATTTTAGAGACACGTTTTTGTGCATTGAACATTTTGAATATAGACCTTTAAAACGGAAACACAAAACCTGTAAAAAAAATCCTTTATATTTTTTTACTTAAAAAGTTGAGGTTCTGATTTATTATTTTAAAAGATAGATTTTCTTGGGCATCCAGCTTTTACTGCCTGGGTAAGTAAAATAATTTCTGCACATACCCAGCTGGCCATGTAACTTTTCAGATATTTTTCAAGCCCTGATATTCTAATAACATTGATTTTTTTTTATGCGGAAATGCAGATTCTTTTATGGGAAATCAATATAAAATAATAATAGAATCAACATTTTCTTTTTTCTTTTTTTCAAGAATCATTACAGTTAGCTCAAAACATTTTGTATGATTTTATGAGAAGCGACTAAACAGAATTATGTAATTTATAAATATGTAATAGATCAAACTGATACTAATGTAAAAAGATATTCCTTTCTTTAAAATATAGGTTTTGCAATTTTAGCAACTTACGAGCAAAAGTTATGAAGCTAAACTTCTATGTTGTAACATTTAGCTGGCAGTTTCTTGGAATTTTTGTTTGAATGCAGTGTTCAGATCACTTTCAGGAATCAACTGAATTAATGCAGTCAACAGAATGGAAGAAATAATTTGAGAATGTAATAATAAACCATTCAGGAACAAATTAACCTTCTGTGCAACAAATCACTTAAGTTTACCTTTTGTTAAGTTGTGAATTTCAGTTTTGTACCTCACATATCAGCTTGTTCTCCATTTCATATTTTAAGCATATTCTATTAGACAAAAAATAGTTCCAAATGAAAAGATTGCATTTTTGTTGTATAAGTTTTATTTTAATATTTTCTTTAGCAGCAGAGCTATAGTTCTTTTGGCCCTTCATACTAGGTATGACCAGGTTGTACCTAAACATGTGAAGCTGGGAACAAGGGTGTACTGACAGCCCCATATCACAGAGGAGCCTCGCAAGTTAAAACGGCCTCTAATCTCAGGAAAAGTATTCTACATTTTTTTTTTACAGAAACTGCATGTGAAGCTGGCTAAAGAAATAGCCATGAATTTTTGACAGCAGCTTTGAATGAAGTATTAAAAAGAAAAGGCATTTTTTTAAATATATAAGTAAAATATTTGAAAATCATTCTCATGGCTTTAGTTTTTAAAAACTGGGTGATGGAAAAGTGGCTGTTCCAAATAACTTGAGGCACCTTTTCACAGCCATACCAATGGATACCAATGCAGGTATAGCCATACCAATGGATACCAATGCAAGTATAGGGTATACCTGCATATTAATAAGAGAATATGAAATTAATATCAGTTCAGTGAATGAAATTTTTACACCAATGATGATAAGATCAGGAGTAGAAAAACATTCTGAAATTTGGTGGCCAGCAAATTTTTTAGTAACCAGAATCAAAACATTTGTCCAATAAGAGTAAGGGTATGTATAATATCCAAGTCATGTATTTTTTTTTTTTTTTTGTCCAAAAATGTTTTACCCTCAGCCATTAGCTTATCTCTCCCTGGAAAAGAAAAACAAAACAAAGCAGTACTTACTGGGGAGGGGCTCCAAAATCTTGAATTATTGAATACATGCTTTTCAGTGATGTTTTCCATGGTGGCCTGGACAATTGCAATTGCTTTGGTCGCCCTGGGCAACCACATTTTTCGACCTGGATAAGATGTTACGTATGACAGTTGTTTGCACATAACTATGTATTCTTCAGAATATAATGAACTGAAAGGCATTCTTTGCTGGGACAAAAAACCTATGAAACCTATATACAATTTGGAAACGAATTTCCCTGAAGAAATAATTCTTCATAAATACATGGTAGGCACTATAATGCTATTATTGGCATATTTTCACTGTATTCCATGTAACCACTTCCTTCAGAAAACTTTAAAATTTTCATTGTCCGGGAGCGGAAATCGTTTCAAGCAAATGTACACACATATCTGAGAACCTTCAGATTTGCACTAGTCGAAGCTATTCCTGCCTCATTGTAGCGTATATGATGTACTTTTATCACTGGCATTTGTGACCTACATCCGACCCTGGATGTGAGAAAAGGCCGTAACACGCTACAATGGAGTACGAATAGCTTTGACTAGTGCAAATCTGAAGGTTTTCAGATATCTACGTTCAGTTGCTTGGAATTTCGTTGTCCCGGGTAGTGTAATGAATAACATGCTCGACCGGAAATCGGGAGGTGTGGATTCCTTTCCCGCTCCAGGACGAGGAAAATTTTCAAGTTTTCTGAAGGAAATGGTTACATGGAATACAGCGAAAAATCTGTCAATAGTAGCATTTCTATGAAACCTATCTGTATTTTCTGACAAAACGAAAAAATCACATGGCAGTTATGTGGGTGTGATCATGAGGCATTTCGAAAAGGCCAGCCTTAGTTCTCTAAACGAATAAAATTTACATGATATGATTAACTTTGGTGTAAGTGTTTTGTTCTACTTTGTATAAAACTAGGGTAATTATTTTAATTACTTTATTCACCTCTGTGTTAAACAAAATAAAGTGCAAAAATTTTGGTTAAATGAAAAATGCCTGTATGTACCAAAGAATTTAAATTATTAAAATGCCAATAAAACCTAGTTAATAATATGGAATTTAAAAATTTCAGTAGTTGAAACGTAATAGATTTTTCGCAAAAGGCCTCGAAGGTCATTTTTCAGGAAGCCTCAAGTTTTTATGGTGTACACACCATTAAGGTTGAGAACTATTTGAAAGTATAGAATCACAAGTACACCTTTTCGTTTTCTATTCCCATTCTCATTAGTCAATTGAAGAATAAAAAATGACTCCTAATTTGTATCACAACTCGCAGATTTGACTAACAGAAGCACAACACTTGTAAAAGCTATTGCATATACTCGTGTATAAGCCAACCTTCAAGAGCTAAAAATTGTGAAAAACCTTGACTTGCCATAAGCTGACCTTAAATTTCAAGATCCTGGAAAGTATGTTTATTGAAATGAATTATGCAAATTACTGAGATTATCTTCTGCAAAAATTTTCAAACTACGATTCACTATCGGAGTTTCCAAATAACTCCAGTAACATCCTTTGCATTATAATATAATATATAATAAACAAAGACATTGCTCTTTCCATGTTTAGTAACACACAGCAACTGAAAAATTGTTATTCGGTCGTCGCCAGGGAATAGAATCCCGGATCTCTCAATATCTAGCCGAGAGTGTTAACTTTATTAAACCTTACATTCCCCGGCGGCGGCCGAATAACAATTTTTCGGTTGCTGTGTTGCTAAACATGGAAAGAGCGATGTCTTTGTTTATTCACTGATGCCACATATTTGGAGGATTTTCCTTTGCATTACTTATGCAGCATTTCTGAGAGACTTAATAACCATTTCTGGTGAAACTGCACCCCACAATTCTTTCACCCAAAAAGTAACAAAGCCAAGTTTCCAAATAACTCCAGTAACATCCATTGCATTACTTATGCAGCATTTTTGAGACTTTATAACCATTTCTGGTGAAATTGCATCCCACAATTCTTTCACTCAAGAAGTAACAAGGCCAAGTTTCCAAATAACTCTAGTAACATCCATTGCAGCATTTTTGAATGACTTTATAACCATTTCTGGTGAAATTGCATCCCACAATTCTTTCACTCAAGAAGTAACAAGGCCAGGTTTCCAAATAACTCCAGTAACATCCATTGCATTACTTATGCAGCATTTTTGAATGACTTTATAACCATTTCTGGTGAAATTGCATCCCACAATTCTTTCACCCAAGAAATAACAATGCCATGACAGCCTTGTTTTTTTTTGCAAGCTATTACCTTTTGTAACGGACTGTGTCTTTGCTCTTCAATAGTGCAGATATGGCTTTCATCAGCTATATCCGCACACACACACACCCATGCTTGTCACGAAAACTTGGGAGAGGAGAAATATGCCTGAGTGGCTATGGTGCATCCCAACAGCTAAGTGATTTACACAGTGTGTGACTCAATGCATGTCTAATTTGAAAGAATCCATCCAGCGGTTGCACATGGGAAGTAATGTGGTATTCCAAGTTTGAAAGAAAGGAATTTCATGGTCTCAATTTGAAACAGGATTAGGTTTTTCACTTACCATATTAGTGGCACCTATTCCAGTAGAAATCCTACTCTGAGTGGAAAAATATTTCATAATTTTTATTTATTTTTCGGAAGTATTTTAAAAGAAAATATAGAAAGCCGCGATCGGAAACAGATTTGTTTACATTTTTAAGGCATGGGAAGCCACCGTCTGAAATGTAAACATATCTGTCAGGAAAATTCATGAGAGAATTCATGAAGTCCAGCCGTAGTTTTTACTGACCTGCTTATAAACCAATCCCCAAAATCTGAAAGCCGGATTTCTTCCAAAAACTTTCGGCTTATATGCAAGCACATACAGTAAGTCATTTTACTAGGGTACATTATTGGGCAAATGTGTAGATTAGTGTCCTAAATTATTTCGTCGGAAAAATGTTAGTACCTGGAAAAAGTGCGACATACAGACTTTAGATTATGGAAATTAATTGCAAATGCTGTAGAAGTTTCATGTTTTAAATGTCTTTTAAATATTTTTACCATAATATTTACCTGTAAGTGCGATGCTGTGAAGATCCACGCGTGGATGACAAGCACAGCCGCGTACGTTCTTGCCAGGGGAGTGAAGCATCATGTGCTCATATCTACAGAATATAGTTTGTTCATGTTTTGTCATTGTTTTTAAAGCAGATGTTGAGAAATGTTTTGTTCTTTCACAGGATTCCCTGATTCCAAATACAAAGTAGGAATATGCCTTTCTATGTTGTACATGAAACTGGGGAGGTATAACTTTCGGTTGTGCTTTGAACGGCTTCCATTTGTAGCTGTTTACTGTACCACTGTACTTTTGGTTTTCCTGTCAATACTTTCTTCGCAGGTCAGTTTCTATCTAACAGATACATATTTTTTGCAAATGAAAGAGGCTTTTTCCGGTTTTTCCTGCCAACAACTTACAGGATACAACAAAATAAAGGGTGGATAGTCTGGACCTATTTTCTGTATCTCCTGCCAACAACGTAACCGCTTTCTCTTGTACTCTCCTGCCTGTCATTTCGGTGCAGCAACGAACCTTCTTTTAACGGAGCAACACATGACATTGTGCGGTAGCAATGCGTTAGGTCTACCGTAGCGTTTCTTAACACCATCGCACTTACAGGTAAATATTATGAAAAAATCTTTAAAACACATTTAAAATATGAAATTTCTGCATCATTTGCCATTATTTTCCATACTCTAAAATCTGTAAGTCACACTTTTTCCAGGTACTAACATTTTTCCGACAAAATAATTTACGATGCTAATCTACACATTTACCCATTATTGGAAATATCTAATTGTGAAAGGTGTGATCTGAAACTGCCTTTACCTTAGCATATTTCAAAGATGAATTTCCTTTGTTCACTCTGTTTTCATACACTACAGCTAGATGTGGTCTGCAAGCTTCCACTGCTGCAGTCATTCACTTGCATGAAGGCGCATGTGATTTGAAAGATGACTTTTCCGAGCAAACTGCTTGGAGCACACACTACATTGGTACGGTTTTTCACCGGTGTGAACTATCATATGCTTTGAAAGGTTACTTTTCTGCGAAAACCATTTACAGCATACATCACATTGGTGAGGCTTCTCCCCTGTATGAGAGAGCATATGCTTTGAAAGATCAGATTTCCAAACAAATTGTTTAGAACACATGTCGCACGGGTAAGGCTTTTCACCTGTGTGAATGATCATGTGTGTTGAAAGATCATTTTTCTGAGCAAACTGTTTGGGGCATTCCTCACATTGGTATGGCTTTTCACCTGTGTGAAGAAGCATATGCCTTGATAGATTACTTTTCCCAGCAAAGCGCTTACAGCATACATCACATTTGTAAGGCTTTTCACCTGTGTGAATGAGCATATGTGCTGAAAGATTACTTTTGTGAGCAAACTGTTTGCTGCACACATCACACTGGTGAGGCTTTTCTCCTGTGTGAAGCAGCTTGTGTGTTGCCAGATGAGCTTTTTGGGAAAATTGTTTACTGCATACATCACACTGATGAGGTTTTTCCCCTGTATGAACAAGCATATGGTTTAAAAGTTGAGTTTTCATTGTAAATTGTTTCCAGCAAACATCACATTTGTAGTGTTTCTCACCTGTATGAACAAACCTATGCTTTGAAAGATTGGCTTTCCCTGTAAATTTTTTGGAGCATACATCACATTCGTAAGGCCTTTCACCTGTGTGAATAGGCATATGGTTTAAAAGGCTAGATCTCTGACTGAATCCCTTTGAGCATACATCACACTGGTAAGGTTCTTCCCCTGCATGGGCCTTTATATGTCTTAAGAGACTACCTTTCTGTGTGAATTTCTTGAGACACACATCACACTGGAAAGATTGTTCACTGGCATGAAGTTGTGCATGTTTTACAAAGCTGGATTCCTCTTGAAATTTCTGGAAGCATATTTCACATTCCCAAAGATCTTCACTTGTACCTGCAACAATAAATGTTGAAGTACAAGCTTCATTTTCCATTTCCTTTAGAGTCAATTCTTGAGTGACTTGCCCTAAACAATATTTCAGCACTGACTCTATACTGACGAAGTTACATTAATTTGTGCTACTTTCATTTAAGTTATGTTGTCCACACATATGAAGAACAGCAGGTCCTATCTGACATCTAAAGGAACACGAAGAATGCTTCAAACATGTTGCACGAAAAGTAGAAATGACGCCATACAGGTCCAAAAGCATATTTGCTAAAAAGGCTGAGAAAATTTGTCAACTGATTTTAGTATACAGACAAAACATTACAAATTTAATTATTTTGTCACCTATGCAATGTCGCAGCCGATAATTTTCTGATCAAAGAAAATATTACTGTTTTGTTCTGTAAAATGCTGGAGCTTGTTTGCAGAAAAATAAAATGTTCATGCGAAATTCTGTAGATCTCATTATTCAATTTTTTTAACATTTCAACTTTCCCAGAGATACGATTAAAAAACGAATTCTCAGAATGTTATCAGTACTCGAATTTTATAAGCCAAAGCTACTCCCAGGGGCGTAATTTGACAGAGTGGAACTTCTCCAATACTTTTTCACCTTCCCGAATAACTATAATTTTATATGTTAAGATTTGGTAGCTTACCTGTTAAGCAGAACAGCCCGAGTTAGGTTTAGGATTTTTAGCAACCCTCTTGGGTCTAGGTATCTGTGCGATTTTCAATTCAATATATTGTGTTGTTTCCTCGCATGTCACGAAATAAATTACTCTGCTGGATGGCCATGAGACTGCGATCTCTTTATCAAGATTCACGTAACATTATGTGACCTCCCGATTACGAGATCTGCAAAAGGCAAAATATCTGCTCTCCTCTGTTGAAAGTTTTGACTGTAGATGATGTTAAGCACCGAGAGAAAAAGTACAAAGAACGGTCAATAGCAGATTGTTCTTTTGCCTATGATGAATACTCTATTTGAAATTAAGTAAACTTGCACTTGGACCAAAATTAAACACATATAAGTGACACATAATTTGAAGTTGAAGTAAACATTTTTTCGGTTTTACTTCAAACTGCAGCCCGCTCACTGCGATTTAGAAGTCAGCGTTAGCGTGCTGCTATCTATCGGCCACTCGAAAAGATACTGCTTGAGTGGTGTAATTGTTCTGTTTCGTGAATATATCTGGTTTGCCTTTAAATTGTGTCCCTACTGTAAAACATTTTTTTTTTTTTTTTTTTGATTGGAGGTTTAACGACCACCGTGAGCAACTCAATGGGCTATAAGCAGTCGCCCGTCCCTAATTTAGGGCCAATGGTTCCAGGGAAGGGAGATAAAACATTTTTCATGACGGAAAAGTTTTGTTTCCTCATGAATGTGAAAGCGTCTATCATCATCATCATCATTGTCAACCATTATCAATCCACTGCTGGACGAAGGTCTCCCCAAGTTTCCTCCACAACGCTCTGTCTTGTGCCAGTCTCCTCCATGTCACCCCTGCATACTTTCAAATTTCATCCACCCATCTCCCATGTGGTCTTCTTCTGGGTCTTTTCCTGTCCCTTGGAATCCAATCTAAAATTTCGGCTGTCCATCGATGATCTGTCCTTCTGGCAGTATGTCCAGCCCATTGCCAATTCAGGGATTTAACTCTGATCATGATGTCTTCCACTCTTGTCATTTTTCGGATCCACGAGTTCCTCTTCTTATCTCTCCTGGTTACACCAAGCATGCACCTCTCTATGCTTTTTTGAGTTGCCTGCAGCCTTTGTATGTCTCTTTTAGTTAAGGTCCACGTCTCGGCACCATACGTAAACACTGGAAGGATGCATTGATCAAACACTTTTCTTTTAAGACATAATGGCATATTGCTCTTGAAAATTATGCTGTTTCTTCCAAAAGCTCTCCAGGCAAGTTTTGTACGCCGATTAATTTCTTCATCAATGTGACCCTCACTTGATATCTGCTGTCCAAGATAAACGTACGTGTCTGTTATCTCCAGCTTTTCTCCATCAATCGATAAATCTTCATTTCTTGTAAAACCATTGAACATCACTTTTGTCTTCTGAAAGTTCATTTTTAATCCCACTTCTTTACTCTTGTCAGCAAGTTCCTGGATCATACTCTGCAGCTCTGATGGGCTAGTTGCAAAAATGACTACGTCATCAGCAAAACGAAGGTAAGTTAGATAATCTCCATTAATCTTTATCCCCTTGTTTTCCCAGCTCAGTGACTGAAAAACACCCTCCAATGTGGCATTAAAGAGCTTCGGAGATATGGTGTCACCTTGTCTCACTCCCTTTCCAATTTTTATATCTGTTGTATTTTCAAACAGCCTAATCTTTGCACTTGCATTTTCATAGATGTTATTAATAATATTAATGTATGCATCTTCAATACCGCAGGTTTTCAGAGCCATTGCAACTGCTGATGGTTTCACCGAATCAAAGGCTTTTTCATAATCGATAAAAGCCATGCACAATGGAAGTTCATATTCCCTCGCTCTTTCAATTAGTTCTCTCAGCACATGGATATGATCTATAGTGCAGTAGCCACTCCTGAATCCAGCTTGTTCTCTCGGTTGAGCCATGTCCAGTGTTACCTTCAAGCTGTGTGAAAGAACTTTAGTGAAGATTTTATAAACTACTGATAGGAGGCTGATAGGTCTGTAGTTTCCGAGATCCTCAATGTCACCTTTCTTATATAGCAGGATCATTGTAGCGGTGTTCCAATCCTCAGGAATCTTTCCTTCATTAAGGCATCGAGTGAAAATTTGGGCGAGTACTGTTTCGATTTCTCCACTTGCTTCTTGTATGATGTCTACAGTAATTCCATCTTCTCCTGGAGCTTTTCCCCGCTTCATGTTCTTGATTGCATGTGCAACTTCTGCTGGAAGGACTGGAGGAACTCTGGTACTGGTATCTTTCATGATGTCTGGAGTGCATGTATCATCCCTTTCATATAATTTGGAGTAGAAATCTTTCACTCTTGTCAAAATTTCGCCTCTATTTCTTGTTACAGAACCATCTTCTTTTCTCAGTGCCATAATCTGTTTTTTCCCCTTACTGAGATGTCCCTTTGCTATCTTTAGGTTTGGTTGTTTTCAATTGCTTTCCTTACTAGT
Organism: Macrothele yani; assembly: GCA_039090855.1. Taxonomy (NCBI): domain Eukaryota; kingdom Metazoa; phylum Arthropoda; class Arachnida; order Araneae; family Macrothelidae; genus Macrothele; species Macrothele yani. The sequence continues at coordinate 164,056,395 of CM077009.1, forward strand.
TCACAGTTGAATTTCCTTACATCTTCAGTGATACTTTTTCGTACTGTCTTGCATAGCTCTATATATTCCACTTTGGAAGTCACATCTTCTTTAGTTGTCCTCATCTCTCTTCTTTTTTGCATCAACATTTTCGTTTTTCCTGATAATTTATTTACATGCAACTTGTTCTTAGACCCAGCTAATTTTGTTGCTGTTTCCATAAGATCTTTGGTTATTTTTCTGTTAACTTCAGAGATGTCCACTTCTTCCGATGTTAGGCCTTCTAAAGCAGAGAACCTGTTCTTCAGTTCCAACTTGAAGGTATTATGGTGTTTTTTAAGGTTGGTTATGTCAATAGATTTTGTTTGTCTTATGAGCTTGCCACGTTCAAGTTTAGTGTTGAGGTGCATCTTACATCTCACCAATCTATGGTCACTACCTGTGTTGAACTTGTTTAGCACACTGCAGTCTTCTATGACGAATTTTTTGTTACACATAATAAAATCAATTTCACTTGTCGTCCCATTTGGATGTCTCCATGTCCATTTCCTGTGTGGCTTTTTCTTGAAGAAGGAGTTCAAGATGAAAAACCCTTCTGCCTCTGCAAACTCAACGAGAGTATTTCCACGCTGGTTTCTGTTGCCATGACCGAATTTACCTACTGAAGTTTCATTCTGTTGCCGTTGCCCTATTTTTACATTGAAATCTCCCATAATTATTTTCAAGTGCTGCTTACCTTTATTATTTAGATGACAAATTTCCTCATAAAATTCTTCAATTTCTTCTTCAGGATGACTTGTGGTGGGTGCATAAGTTTGAATAATCTGAGTCTGGTATCTTCTCGATAGTTGGATAACGAGTCGTGCAGCTCTGTCAGAGGAACTTTCAACTTCTACCACTTTATCCTTCAGTTTCTTGTTTACTATAAATCCAACACCACTAGTTCTGCCAGTATCTGTCCCACGATAGTAGAAGAGATGTCCACTTTTCAGTTCGATGAGATCTTCTCCTTTTCTCCTTACCTCACTTAGCCCCACGATGTCCCACTTGATCCTTTGTAGTTCCTCTTCCAATTCAAGAAGCCTTGAATCAGAAGATAGGGAGCGTCCATTGTACGTTGCCAAGGTCAGCATCAGATGGCAGCCTAGTCCGGTCCTCCGGGAATTCTTAGCACCCTCTGCCTTCATGTCGCACTGGCCGCTGCCTTGGCCAGGTACATTCCAGCTGCCGGAGACTGAGGGCCAAGATTTAAGTTGTGGAGTCATTTTGGAGGGGTTTGGCCATAACTCACCACGCTGGCCAAGCGGGTTGGTGAGTGTGGGATAGAATTTCCTCTAATCCCGATGGTATAGTTATACCGCTATTGGCGGTCGTCAGAGCCCCTTCAGTGGGAACAATATGCACCACGAGAAGGCGGGGTTGACATTTGTCAAGGAGAGGCTGTGATGTTACGCATCACCTGACCTTACATCCCGAAAGCGTCTGTATGGCAGAATAAATCAACGGAATACGTAAATTTTTAAACCAATTGATTACATGCCAGGGAAGAACTATCTGATGATACATACGAATCAACACCTGAAAGCAGTGTTTCGATGAAACACGACAGGTCTGTTTAAGCAAATATTCCAGAATATGGTATGGCAAATGAAGTTTTGATTTCCCTCTCTTAGTTTGCGTTTGAAGGAAAGTAAAGAAATTCTCTGTAATACTGATACCAGTCTCTAACTGTATCAGTGCACATGGTAACATTTTCCGGCAGTGGTGTTTCCAAAAATATTTTTTCGGGGAAAGAGGAAGGGGATACGAAATTCATTTTTTAAACAACTAAATGTATTATAAGTGCATTTTTAAAATTTATGCAACAACGGTGCAAAAATATTCAACTAAATATTGCTGGAAATTATTATTAATATTCTTATCGCCTATATTTTTATCACTTAGATTTGCTATTTATCTATGCAGAAAACAAATTGGAAGAAGTGACTGGAATAATGATAAGACCGATTTGCGTGCGAGAAATCTATTTTCCGAAGCACTAATAAACATGTCTAAAAATGGTACATAAATCGAAAGCCTGTAATAGCCTTCTGTGATTTAAGTGTTTATGTTACAATGTTAGTTTTGTTTTGATGTGATTCTTGGTATTTTAATCAAAATTCCTCGCTTTTCAGCGTGTTGCAGATTAATCTGATCAGATCAGATCATGTGTAGAGGATTTTAGGAAGGGAGTGTCTGACCCCAGGTCTTAAACAACCCTTAGAAACAGGAAGCTAGGAGATTTGGGCTAGAGTGCCCGATAGGAAAGTGACACGGATGCGAAATAGAAAGGGGGAGGAAGAAGCCCTTTTTTATTACCGGGGGCCAGTACCCGGGGCCCGACGGCTTAACGTGCCCATCCGACGCACGGCGGATATTTAGTGGTTCGAGCGTTCGTACCTGCCTGAGATCGAACAGGAAGTCTTCTCCGTGTCAGAGTAATCTGAAATAATTTTTTTTTTTTTTATTGGAGGTTTAACGACCACCGTGAGCAACTCAATGGGCTATAGGCCAATGGGCTATAGGCAGTCGCCCGTCCCTAATTTAGGGTCACTGGTTCCAGGGAAGGGAAAGAGCCAATGCCGTAAGACAAACACAACATCCATGCCTCACCGGGATTCGAACCCGGACCCCTTACGGACGAATGATCAGAGGCCAGCGCCTTAGACCACTGCGCCACCGAGGCGGCTAATCTGAAATAAGCCATGGAACTTAAATTCGACATTACCTCGTCGCCACAGAAACTTTCAGTATGCCCATGTATTAGCTTTCTATTCGTTATTTTTTCAGGTAGAACCATTTAATGGTGGTTTTAACTGCCGTAACTTTTTACATATTATATTTCCTTTGAGTGGAAAGCAATTTCTCGGTTTGAAGTTATTAATATTCGCTGCGAATATATATCGCGGTAATCGAATGCGATTCAAGGAAAAAATATTTCACGTACCTCTCGGTTGTAGTTGGTCGATGTTCAAATGACTAACTTCAAAAAGTCCGCACGTTTCTTGAGTAGGATATACTTTTTAGTTGAACTACGGGTGGCACATGAAGACAAAGGAGATGTGAAAATTACGTTGGAAAACTTGAAAAACGAATCACTCAACAAAATATTCGCATGAGGAATTGCAATCACCAAAAAACTTCGTCAGACTTGTTGAATGTATTGTCCGATGCATTTCGGCAGATCTGTCTGCCATCTTCTGGGCCCTCTGGTCGTCCGTTCTCTGTGCAGTCTATAAACCTTGAATATGCCACGTACTCAGTGTGGGAATCTTTGTGTGTTATAACGTATAACAAACTGAGTACGTGGCATATTCAAGGTATATAGACTGCACAGAGAACGGACGACCAGAGGGCCCAGAAGATGGCAGACAGATCTGCCGAAATGCATCGGACAATACATTCAAGAAGTCTGACGAAGTTTTTTGGTGATTGCAATTCCTCATGCGAATATTTTGTTTGCAATTCCTCATGCGAATATTTTGTAGAGTGATTCGTTTTTCAAGTTTTCCAACATAATTTTCACATCTCCTTTGTCATCATGTGCCACCCGTAGTTCAACTAAAAAGTATATCCTACTCAAGAAACGTGCGGACTTTTTAAAGTTAGTCAAAAAAAGCCTACACCCAAGAACCTGATGAGAACAACAGTGCAAAGATTTGAACATCGACCAACTACAACCGAGAGGTACGTGAAATATTTTTTCTTGAATCGCATTCGATTACCGCGATATATATTCGCAGCGAATATTAATAACTTCCAACCGAGAAATTGCTTTCCACTCAAAGGAAATATAGCATGTAAAAAGTTACAGCAGTTAAAACCACCATTAAATGGTTCTACCTGAAAAAATAACGTATGGAAAGCATGTTTTTTTTTAATCTCGATACATCGAGAAATACGTGCGTACTATAGCTTTCTATTGAAATGGGACATTCTGGTCCTAAACACACGTTCAATAAACTCACTAAAAAAAACTAAAAGCTGCATTAAGTGCGCCATGAGCGGACGTGCTGCCATCTATCGGCTGATCTGCAATCATATTAAAAAAAATAATTTAAGGAGAAAGGGTCGTAGTTGGAAGTATAGCTTTTTTTTTTTTTTTAGCTCGATATTATATTATCTGCGGTCAAACTTTTTTTTTTTTTATTGATCGCTAAGTACTACATAGCTGTAAATAGCTGGCTATGGAAATGGGAAACGCTTTTTGGAAGTTTTTCTGGCGTCTTACTAGTTATACAGTTTGTGGTAATTCAGGAGATACATATTTTTTAATAAAAAAAATGTTAATACTTATGAAAACCTTAAAACCTTCCTGAAGTAGATAACTCACTGTAGACTTTGGGGTGTGAACAATGGCATAATTAGTGAGGAACTCATGTGTATTACAAATGGTCAATCAAGGAAGTCATTTTTCAAACCATGGTATCCATTCATCATCAAGAGATAAAAAATTCGTCATCACGCCGTTTCTATTTTGAACATGGGAAGGGATGCTTTTTACATTGTGCATGGAGAACCATTTGTGCACAATTTCTAGAAATAAAGGAGTCTTTCCACAAATTTTAAAACCATGCATATATTATGTTGTGCCATGCTCATAACAAAAATTAATAACAGTAAAACTTAACTGAAATCGCCTCAATAGGAAATAATTGCTGTCAGTGTTACACTCATTGTCTACATATATTTTGGAAGCAGATGCTTTTCTTGTATTATGACTTAAGGTCGTATTAACCAGAATTTTACATTTTTTTTATCTTTTCTAAGAGACTTGTTATAAGTTCATTATCATGGCAGAGAGTTTTTTTTCAAGGATACCAGTTGATTATGCAGACACTTAAGTATTATATGTCAGAAAAGTCATGAGATAGGAATAAAACCCCACTAAGGTCAGTAAAGATGAGGAATCTGTGGAACAACTGTACCTTTACAAAAGTTTTGGAAGGAAGAAAAAATTGTGCAATGGCTATTAGTGACAGTGTCTATTACTTTAATTACTGAATCTTCAACAACTTGAATCACATGAGATGATGCAACAGGCAGCCCCGGTGGCGCAGTGGTCTAAGCGATGGCCTCTGATCATTCGTCCGAAAGGGGTCCGGGTTCGAATCCCGATGAGGCATGGATGTTGTGTTTGTCTTACGGCACTGGCTCTCTCCCTTCCCTGGAACCAGTGACCCTAAATTAGGAACGGGCGAATGCTTATAGCCCACTGAGTTGCTCACGGTGGTCGTTAAACCTCCAATAAAAAAAAACAAGCAAGAACAGAAAAAAAAATTCAAACAAGTATTTTCAAATGGGTGGACTGATCACACATAACAAAAAACAAAAATGATATACGGGGATGTATTTAAAGGGTAGGCCAAGGGCTTTACCACTTCCCCCACAAAATTGCTTCTTGTTTTTTGTTAAAATGTGACTTACATTATAAAAATGCATCAATTTACGGCAGAAACAAATGGTTTAGCTTTTTCTTCTATGTTTCATTAACTTTTGTTTTGTTCTGATAGATTTCAACAACTTTCCTTTTTGGTCGCCCCCCCCCCTCTGAAAAAAAAACACTATGATGATATATAACTAATTTATCCCAGATGCCAAGGACTTTTTCTGTACCACCCATATCTGATCATAGTTATTACAATGTCACAAATTTTGCATAAGTTGCAAGCAGCTTGATCTTCATCTCATCAACAATCACTTATTTTTTAAATCTTACTATATTTTGCTTGCAGCCATTTCCTTGTCAAGACCAACAATGTTTCAGTGTCATAAAGTCCATTATGCCATTTCAAGGTGGTGCATAAAAGTTAAGAAAGAATGCTGAGTTGTCTCTAATATCTTTTTGATGCAGAGGATTTGTGATGGAGAAAACACATTTGACCAAAACTTTTTTTTTTCTTTCGATATGCCAAAGGCTGTCCTTTTAGAAACAATTATTTAACATCATTTGCTGCAATACCATTTTCCAATTTGTCAATTGAGAAAGTTTTTAAACACTTTTGTTGTTTATTTAGTAAATCTGTTAAGTAAGCATTTCCCTCCTCTGATTTCCTCAGTCTATATCACTGAGCTGTTCTCCGAGATTCAGAGGTTAGCTCCACAAAGAAATACAAACTACCAGATAATTTTTACTTACCGTTGCCATATAAAACTTCTCCATTTACAGCGATCTTGACATACAATTCGGGCTTCACTGACATCCATCACACGCAGCACACAAGATATTCCATACTTCATACTCATAATCTTTTTCTCATGCAGACACTCCTGATTCTGATCTTCCCAGAACTTTCTTGGCCTTCCTCTGCCTATCATTCCTGCCACTTGGGCTAAAAAGAATTTCTTAGTAAGCATCTCATCACTCATTCTTTCAACATGGCCAAACCACCAAAGCATATTAGTCTCCACCTTGCTAACAACATTTTGCTTCACGTTACACAACTGCAACACATCTTCATTCTTTACATAATCAGAACGTGTCTTCCCACAAACCCTCTGTAAGTAATGCATTTCTCCAGCACACAAATCACTCCTATGTTTCTTCTGTAGTACCCAGGTTTCATTGCCATACATCAGAGTAGGAACAATTACAGTTTCATACATATCCATGGGGGACTCTCTAGAGAACCCATCATTCCTGTGAAAACCTCCCAGAGCAACCATGACTTTCAATGAAGAATTCACTCGCCTACTAATTTCACCATCCAATTTGTTCTCTCTGTCAAACATGCTTCCTAAATACACAAACTCATTCACCAATCACTCTGCCATTTAGACTTATATTACATTCAGTACTACCAGTTCCTCTCTCAAAAACCATAACTTTGGTTTTTCCCTTATTTATACTCAGTTTGAATTTCATGCAAACCTTGTACATCCTAGACAACATACTCTGCAAATCTCTTGCTCTCTGCCAACAGGACAGTGTCATCAGCATACAGCAATCTGCACACATGGCCCTGTAAACGGAAACGACATGACGTATGCAGCGATCTGACAATATAAGGAGTGATGTGACGAGAATCAGTAAGAGTTGGACGCAGTATGGGTAAGACGAAGGATCTAAGCGCATTTGATCGTGGCCAAATTGTCGGGGCCCGACGAATGGGTCACTCCATCTCGGAAGTCGTGCAGGCACTGGGATTTTCACAAGCCACTGTGTCATGGGTGCACCGTGAGTACATCGAATCCGGTAAAACCATCCCTGCAATGGTCAACAGCGTGTGGATGAGCAGGGTCATCGTTGGTTATCTCGCATTGTAACAGCGGATAGATGGGCCACAGTGCAAGAAATGAAATCACTCTGTAATTTAACGCTGGTGCACAAAAACATGTAAGCAGCCACACCATCCAGAACCATCTCCTCGCTATGGGGTACAGAAGTCATCATCCCACGAGGGTACCGCTACTGACCGCACATCACAGGGTGCAAAGATTAGCATGGGTGCGGGAGCATCGCCACTGGACCCTAGACATGTGGGAAAATGTTGCCTGGACTGATAAGTCGAAATTCACGGTACATGCTGATGGCAGGATACGAGTACGGCACAAACAACATGAAGCGATGGATCCTTCTTGTCAGCAGGGTACTCTTCAAGATGGTGGGGGTGGCATTCTTGTCTGGGGACTGTTTACGTGGACTGAAATGGGACCCCTGGTATGTGTGACATCGTCCCTCACAGGTCAACGTTACCAGGATATCCTGGATGACCATTTGTGGGTCTTCAACATCCCACTGCGGACCTCATCCTGCAACAAGACAATGCACCGTGTCATCGCTCCCGAATTGCATCCGAATGGTTGGATGAACACTCCACAAATGTTACCTCGCTCCCTTCGCCAGCTAGGTCACCTGATCTTAATCCCATCGAGCACATCTGGGATGCCATCGAGAGAGATGCTCGAGGCTCTGACCCCTCCATGAAATCTTCGTGAACTGCGGTAGCTTGTTCAGGGGTCGTGGATCTGTATGGCTTCCCAACGCTTCCGGTGTCTTGTCGAGTCCATTCTAAGAAAATTCGCCGCCGTCATCAGGGCGAAAGGTGGTGCTACACGTTACTAGACAGGTATCTCTAATTCAATTGCTCTTCAGTGTACATAGGGCTACATGACAAAAAATATCAGACTCATTATTGCTTGGCAAAGTCAGATTATATTTTAAAGTTAAGAAAATTGAAAAATGGCACATCTTGAACTGGGTGGGTGGTAGAGTGGGGAAGAAGAATTTCTGGGTGGATGAGACATCCCTGGTCCAGTGACACCCCTGCTCACCACTGGGTGTTGTTCATCTGGAAGAAGTATGAGAATGGATTTGTTCAGCATACAGTAAGAAACCTGTAGGCGCAAGCACGTATCACAAGTGGTGATTGCAGCACAGAAGACAAGCAGCACTGGAGCTACAGATTTGCATCTGCTTCTGCTGCGCAGACATCTTCCATGATGATCAGAAGCGACTTCAGATCTTTTGGCGCTCTAGGCAGTAAATGATTCAGGGGCTCCCTGCCCCTTCTTATCGCCTCAGAAATTTCATCCATCAGATTTGCGAAAAAAATAATAATTTAAGTCGACAAAAAGTTTTTACAATTCCATTCTATCTTCCTATTATTAGAACGTATTGTAAGAAACAGTGCTAATATAATCCCTTTGTCTGCCCGTGCACATCAAACTTTTTGTTTTTAGAGATATTTAAAAAAAAATTTTGCTGCTAATAGGAAATCTAGGGACGTTAATTAAGTTCGGCACATTAAATACCGCTAAGGGCCGACCAGTCGAAAATTCCAAAAATCAAAGTTCTGTTCTGAAGAAACTATTCAACTTAAAGGGAAAAAATATTTTTGTGCCTCTCAGATCAGGCTTAACTGTTCCTTCTCAAATATTTAAAATTTTCAGTTAGTTCGTTAATTTCCTGCTAAAAGTGCTGAAGATTAAAAAAATTTGGTTTTCACAGATTTTCCAAAAATTTATTTTTACAAATGATCGGATATAAAAATTAATTAAAATTTTCCCATTTTAAATTTCACTACGAGTTCACAAATTTTCCGCTAGGAGTTCTCAAAGTGGGAATTTCGTAAATTTTAGCTTTGCGCTACGAAGAGACTATTTTAGTTACAGCAAAAAATCCTCAGGAGTTTGATACGTTAGGTAAAACTGATTACTTTAACACCTTTTCAGTTGCAAGTTTTTTAGGCAAATTTAGCACTAAAGGTGCTGAAAATGAAATTTCTTTCAGTGCATATAAATTGTCTTAAAATTTCGTAAAATTGGAATGCATTCCAATTATAAAACATGCTCTTTCCGTTGCTTCAGCTTTGGAAAATCAACTTGTTTTTTACATTTTGAGCAAATTGGTAGGAAATGAGCATGGTATCAAGCAAAAATAAAATACTTGAAGACATTGGGAACTGGAAAAGTTCTCCACATTAGAAAATACGGGTAAAATGCAATTTATTTACAGTGCTTCACTTGTAAAGGGTGGATGACTTTTCGTGAAGGAGTTTTGGGATAGACGAATGTCATGGACCTAGAAACGTGGACAGTAAGAATTTCATCAGTCACTACAAAAAAGCGAGAATGTGAAGAATTTCTTGAAAGCATTTTTCTTATTATTTTCATCGGAAAATTATGAAGGTCTGCATTTTTTTGTTTTTCGATCTGTGAAAACCAAAACAATACCGACAATCCAATTACACGTTTTCAGGGCCCCTCAAGCTCTGGAGCCTTAAGTGCGAGCTTAATGTGCCTAATTGGAAATTCGCCACTGATGATGATTAAATGTAGTCTGCTTGCGTAAGTAAGACATCAATTTGACAATGAAATGCTGAAATCTTACCAACAGACCTAGTATTTGCATGAGATTGTTGTCGCTTTATTGAGAGATGAATTGTATGGCACAGTATTTTGATTTTTTTTTTTTTTTTGCATTACAACGATATTGTATATAATCATATAGTTCCTATTCTGTTGTCTCTATGCTGCTTCTAAATGGCAATGGCATATTCAGTGAGGGTGACCCAAGTGCCCGGGTCCTTCCCATGAGGTACATTACTTGGTCCTTCATTTCGTTCTTTGTTATTGGCTGCTTATTTTAAAATATATGTGTATATGTTTTTAAATATACATTTTACAGAATATTGGAAATGCACTTTAATGTGGCAGAGATATTTTTATCACTTCCCAATATCTTGGGAAACATTTTCTGTGGTGTGCATCTTCAATATTTTGGGCTATCCCCATAAACATAGGCGCCGACTTCGAGGGTTCGAGACACTTTTTGAGCCCCCAATGATTTCATTGTGGTTTCCTCGAACCCCTAATATTTTTGCGCGTATTTCGTGGGAGAAACTACACGTACACATATATGCATAAATTCTGTTTTTCGTTATCAATTCTTTAAGTTTACTATTATTCATTTCCCTTTTACTACGTATATATATATATATATAAAGTGTGTATAGAAATTTACTCCTTAGGCTGTTCATTGTGCTTCAAAAAAGAACTACTGTTTGTTCGGGCTCATAAAATTTGACGCGATTGACAATACCTTAAGTACCGTTGTTTAAGAACATTTAAAACTACCTCCTTTATAAAAGAAAATTCTTCAGTTTGTCTGGGTTCCCACAAAATACAAAAGTCTAGCTCTACAATCGGAGGCGAGAACCTATTCGAGGTCATAGTGATAAAGGCGAAAATATGTTGTAAAGTAAGTTGACGCAGCTTATCTTCGGACAGTCGGGGACAAAGGAGGTTAAAAGAGAGAGGAGATGGCATTCGCCGCCGATGGTGAAGCCAAATCTGATCATCTGGTTTCTTGCGCCCTTTGGATGGGGAGGGTTCAGTGACGTGACGTCACTTCCTGAAGACCTGTGCTGCAGCACAGGTTGATAGCGGCCGTCTCTTACTCTCTGCAGCAGGCCGTGAAGATCAACGAGCCTCCCACAGCTTTACCAAGGCCACGATTGGCTAATGCGCAATGCACTTACAAAGCATAGTTTTGTTTGATTTTTTTTTAAATACTAAACAGTATTTCTTTAATTTTTTTGCAAACTTTTAGTTATCTGCATGTATATTTCAGTCTCATTTTTTCCTGACTGTGCATGCTGCAAAAGTACTTGTAAAACCTCTTTAAAGTCGACGATTTCCCCATAGAGAAGCACAGAAGCAGCCCAAGTTGGGCATACACAGCTGATGCAAAGTGGAGCCCACGGAAAACACAGGGCGTGCTGTCCTCTCTCTTCTAGCCTCCTATTTTAACTCAAAAATCATTTGAAGAAAAAGTTTGCTAAATTCAAATGGTTTTAAACAATGTTATTATCAGTAATGGAAGTGAAGTTACAAGGAAAAGTTCAGCATCTGGTCATAAAAAGCAACAAATAGTGGAATTTGAGAAATTAGTGTACAATGCATTTAACGTAAAATGACTGTACAGTACATTATTGAAACATGCAGGACACTTGAAATGACTTACCAACAAGCAAAATACGCTTTAATATTTAACTAGATAACCACGGTTTCTTAGTAACAAAGTGCACCTTCTTTGCATGGAACTAATGAGCTTCTCTGGTTATCCATTGGTGATAATACGGTGCCATACGGCCTTTACAGATAGTCTTTAATTGAAGTCTAATTGAGTCTGTATGGACCGCATGGCACCGTGTTATCACCAATGGATAACTAGAGAAGTTCATTAGTTCCATGCCAAGAAGGTGCACTTTGTTACTCTGGTTATCCAATTAGGTATTAAATCCTATTTTGCTTGTTGGTAAGTTATTTCAAGTGTTCTGCAAGTTTCAATAATGTACTGTACAGTAATTTTACGTTAAATGCAATGTACACTAATTTCACAAATTCCATTATTTGTTGCTTTTTATGACTAGATGCTGTACTTTTGCTTGTAACTTCACTTATATTACTGATAATAACATTCTGTAAAAATATTTGAATTCAGCATAAAATTTCCTTTAAAATGATGCACAATATGTATTCCTGACTTTACCATTACGCTGTACAAGTTTACTTCAAACATCAAACACTTGACTTTCGGTTTACTGGTGCAAGACTTTTGGCCACGATTGTATATACAAGGTGAGCTTCTAATTTTCCATCGGTGTTGACAATAATTTTGAATTAATTTCAACTCCTACATTGCTGTTTTTTCTTTTAATATATCTGCCACCTTTTATAACAAAAATTGGACCTTTGCTTTATTTTCTGAGTTCCCTCGTACGATATTAACTGTACGCATTTCCTTTTCGAAACCTTTGCCCATTTATAAATAATACATTTTGGAAGAATGGCAGGCTAAATTTCAGTGGCCAGTCAATGTGATATTAAAGACAAAGAAGCTGCACCAAGTGAAGACCAACCGCTAAACTACAGTTGTTTTTTTGAACTCAGCTATTTCTTAATATATCAAAATATGGAAATTACAGATGAGGTATGGCTACATTGTCTAACGTTTAATGCATCTAACAGACAAATTTGCGTTGAGAAAAACAAACATAGGTTATTTCACTATATTTATATCAGTTTTATACTGTGTAAATATCGTGTATAAGGACATTGCAATGCAGCAATATATTGCCCTTAATATGTATTCAAGTCCAATATATTTTTGACAAGACGTTAAGTTTTCTGAAAATGAAGTCCTGTCTTTTTTACGCAAATTCTTTCAAATATTACTTTTTTTTTTTTTTTTTTTTTTTGCTGATACCTGCGTAGTGTTACATGATGAGCTGCCTACACTGGCAGCATTTTGCTGGGGTTTTACTTCTTGACAAAAGCGAATCACAGCTAAACATAAAAGGTGAGGATAACATACTTATGTGTATATGAAGCTGTTGGTTGTTCCTCTTTGAACTTCACAGTGAGCCCATTAAACTTCCCATTCATATTTACTGTCCTATCCTCACATTTAAATTTTCTAAAGTCCCCCCATGCTCTGCCTATGTCTATGTGGAATTAAAGCATTTATGCCCAAACAAAAATTCGACTTGATATCCTCAGCAATTCAGAGGTACTCCCCACTATTCATTAGTGAAAAAAATCAGCTTTACAGAAAAATGGCTGAAATTGAACAGTATTTGAATTATGCACATATTTCATTTATAGCCCCTTTGTAAGAAAAATGTTGAAGTAATCCCATTGTCTCTCACTCTGTGAACATAAAGCTTTTTTATTTCATTTCAAAAAATTCTTTTAATGCCTTATCAACCATAAAAAAGTCACAATTAAAATTCTATACATATTACATCTTAAATTATTTATTATATTTCTTGTTTAGGATCTCTGAAAGTCAGAATTTTATATTATCATACCTTCTCTTACAGTTCCTGGAAGAAAAGATATGATAATATTATACATCATCTCTACTATTACTTCTTAGTATCATATTTCAAGGTTTTCACTGTAATAAAAAAATTCCCTGACTTTTCCAGGTTCTCCAGGTGATTTTTAAAGTTTTTCCGGAGTGGCGACCTCTATCATGTTGCGATCAATTCTTACATTTCACTTCATCATTTTGTCACCAAAATACACATTTGTAAATTCTTCACATATTTTTTCTTAATAAAATTACCTGCTTTTCATTAATAACAACTAAATGTGCACACCAATGAATGAAATACAGGATTACACTATTGTACAGTACAAATTTAGAAGATGTAAATCCATTTATTGGTGTAAATATGACATGGATGTTAAGTCAGATAATATCTGAAAACTTGAAAATTTCGTTGTCCTGGAGAGGGAATCGAACCCACATCTCCCAGATAGCGCCAAGTATCCTAACCTCTACACCACCCAGAAAGACCAAGTTTCAAGTTTCCAATTAAATTGAAAATAACCATCACAGGATTCACTAGTCGAAGCAACCGGCATTCATATATAGTGATGTATACATTACATATACTTGGTCGTTCTGGGTGGTGTAGTGGTTAGCATACTCAGGCGCTATCCGGGAGAAGCGGGTTAGATTTCCACTCCAATTTTCAAGTTTTCGGATATTATCTGGCTTAACATCCATGTCATATTTACACCAATGAATGGATTCACATCTTCCAAATTCGTAAATGTGCACATTATTTTTGGTATCATAATTCCATGAACTTTTGCGAATACTACCCACAAAGAATTTGTAAATACATTCCCGTAGAAATGGGCCACATGCAAGAAAATACCTCTCAGTTTATTAGTTTCAGTTTTTCTATAACACAATGCAGCTAAGCTTAATGATGGAATGTGTCCTGTTCAGAGAAACATGTTGCAAGCGAACCAACAAAGAACTTTGATCCATTGTTTGGTTGGTTCTCTTGTGAAACGTTTCTGTAAGCAGAAGTGTGTCAAGCCATTGTGCCTAACTGTTCAATGTTACAATTAACTGTCTGCAGAAATTGAACAGACACTTAATAACAGGCAATTTTTTAAATTCAATTTTGCATCTTTTTTAGGGAATAAAGGGAACAAGTTATGTAACTGAAAGATCTACCAAATTCTAGGCAGGCAGTAATTGCAAACAAAAGTTTGAAATATGAAAAACAGAAAATTTTTTGGCAATAAAGTATCCCTTGATTTTTACAATAAAAAAAAGGGGGAGCAATTCTCCCTGATTTTTTTAACCATTTTCAAATTCCCTACAAATTCCAGGTTTTCCCAGTTTTTTATGTTACATGGAAACTCTGCGTACTTGAAAAATTACCGTATTTTTTGTCACATAATCGGCAGATTATCTGTTTCTAAAAGTCTAAATTCTAGCTACTGCGGATTATACTGAGCTTTTTTTGTGTGTGTGCGTATGTATATGTGTGTAGATATTTCCTCTACGCAAAGGGATTGCTACTTTGTAAAAGTTAGGGGAGAAAACATTGCCTGCAGCAAAGCACGTTGACCTTGAATAGGGGAGTACAGTTTCCATTCCATGCTGCTTAATGTCCCCCCCCCACACACACACACACACTCTTCCCGAGGTTCCGACCCCATGCCCACTTCTTTATTTTGCTCTACTTCAAAGAAAATGCCTCTGACACTACAGCTCCAACACTGAAGGGGAGAACTTTGACATCATCACGAATTATTTACGGTCTCAAATCCAGTTTTTCAGTTGTTGATGTAATTTCAGCATTATTCAGAGTTACAGCACGGTTGCCACAGAAATTAAAAATATATATCACAACCGTTTGAAAGTTGCAGGGTATTGTACCAGTAATTTTTTTGAGTCTTCAAAAAATGTCAGCAATTTTACATATTTTTTAAACTCATTAAATGGAAAGAAAGTATATGTATACAGTAAAACCTCAAAAATCCGGCGCCGATGGGACCCTGCAAGTGCCAGATTTATGAAAATTCTGGATTTCTGAAGCTATCTAAAAATTGTGTAATGGCAGTTACGTAAAGCATGTACTTACAAGTAACAGGTCACTTTTATGAAAATAAGTGCATCTACGCCTTATAAATATGCAGTGGTCATGCTGCCGATCGCATCCTTCACAATTAGCAGAAAAAAAGTGTTGCCGAAAATATTGGCGATTACTTTTTGTACTATTTATTATAAAATGTTGTTGTGAATTATGCATCTGCTGTTTAATTTTTACTATGAAATTTGTCTGTGGATTATGCCCCGACTTTTTTTCTCTCATGCTGAATTTTACCGTTTGAAGATTATACGTCGCTGCAAATTATATGCCAAAAAATACAGTACATAAAATACTACAATTATTCATTATTGAAGTATGCACTGCTTTCCTTTTTCTTTAATTTATCATCATTCTTTATACTTACAAGTAACAATTCACACAGTCTTTATAAACAAAGTAAAGAAGCATTCACCTTGACGGCTACTGTATGGGTTACAAGCAGCCCTTGCAAAACTGCTGAAATTTCTACTCGCCAATGGAACAAAAATTTTACTAGCTAAATGAGAAAATCTATTGGCCATGCAAAGTTAAAAAAATAATAATAATTCAGTAACTTCTCTACTTACGTTTCTATGAAATTAAATGGGTGAACGTTTTTTCTTTCTTTCTAATGAGACCCCACCCCCATTAACTTCATAAAAACAAATGCAGAGCTGTTACTGCATAGGATCATTAGATTGACTGCAAATATTGCATATACTTTTGCTCCAAAGTGATTGATTTTTTGGACAGTTTATTTTTAGAGCTCTAATATCATTACTCTTACTATCTTAATTCACACAAACATAATTTATTTTTGAAAGGTCATTGAAGATGTCTAATTTCTTTAATAATATTTAAAATAAAGGGACAAAAGCTGGGAAATATATATGCATAATGTGGTGTGACGTACCTGCCAGCAGGACGCACATGACATAAAGGCAGATAGGAATCAGAATACATGTCTGCGTAGCTCAGTTGGTAGAGCGGCTTGTTCCGGAATAAGCGTACTCGGGTTCGAATCTCGGCGTAGGCCAAAAATGACGGAGAAATTCACTTCGTTATAGTGGCAGTAATAATGTTGATACAGTTTACCACTGATATTCACTGCGTCTGATCTCCTCATGAGAGGTATCTGCCCACCACAATTGAATAGCATTTTGAGGATCAAAATTTCCAATTGAAGAGCCATTACATCTAATCATCATTAAGTCATTAAAGTGTCACTATTTAGACATGCCTGATTACTCGTTTTTATGAGGTGCATTGCTAAAAAGCCATGCTCACTAGGAGCAGTACTACATGGCATTAGATATAGCAGCTGCATCCTCTTAAAAACATTGCCATAACAGTTTGTTTCTTTTTGTTCAGCATCATCATCATCAGCATTGTCAACCATTATCAATCCACTGCTGGACGAAGGTCTCCCCTAGTTTCCTCCACAACGGTCTGTCTTGTGCCAGTCTCCTCCATGTCACTCCCGCATACTTTCGAATTTCATCCACCCATCTTCCATGTGGTCTTCTTCTGGGTCTTTTCCTGTCCCTTGGAATCCAATCTAAAATTTCGGCTGTCCATCGATGGTCTGTTCTTCTGGCAGTATGTCCAGCCCATTGCCATTTCAGGGATTTAACTCTGATCATGATGTCTTCCACTCTTGTCATTTTTCGGATCCACGTGTTCCTCTTCTTATCTCTCCTGGTTACACCAAGCATGCACCTCTCCATGCTGCTTTGAGTTGTCTGCAGCCTTTGTATGTCTCTTTTAGCTAAGGTCCACGTCTCTGCACCATACGTAAGCACTGGAAGGATGCATTGATCAAACACTTTTTCTTTTAAGACATAATGGCATATTGCTCTTGAAAATTATGCTGTTTCTTCCAAAAGCTCTCCAGGCAAGTTTTGTACGCCGATTAATTTCTTCACCAATGTGACCCTCACTTGATATCTGCTGTCCAAGATAAACGTACGTGTCTGTTATCTCCAGCTTTTCTCCATCAATCGATAAATCTTCATTTCTTGTAAAAGCATTGAACATCACTTTTGTCTTCTGAAAGTTCATTTTTTTCCCACTTCTTTACTCTTGTCAGCAAGTTCCTGCATCATACTCTGTAGCTCTGATGGGGTAGTTGCAAAAATGACTATGTCATCAGCAAAACGAAGGTGGGTTAGATAATCTCCATTAATCTGTATCTCTTTGTTTTCCCAGTTCAGTGATTGAAAGACATTATCCAATGTGGCATTAAAGAGCTTCGGAGATATGGTGTCACCTTGTCTCACTCTTTTTCCAATTTTTATGTGTGTTGTATTTTCAAATAGCACAATCTTTGCACTTGCATTTTCATAGATGTTATTAATAATATTAATGTATGCATCTTCAATACACGCAGGATTTCAGAGCCATTGCAACTGCTGACGGTTTCACGAATCAAAGAGCTTTTTCATAATCAATAAAAGCCATGCACAATGGAAGTTCATATTCCCTCGCTCTTTCAATTAGTTCTCTCAGTACGTGGATATGATCTATTGTGCTGTAGCCACTCCTGAATCCAGCTTGTTCTCTCGGTTGAGCCATGTCCAGTGTTACCTTCAAGCGGTGTGAAAGAACTTTAGTGAAGATTTTATAAACCACTGATAGGAGGCTGATAGGTCTGTAGTTCCTGAGATCCTCAATGTCACCTTTTTTATGTAGCAAGATCATTATAGCGTTGTTCCAATCCTCAGGAATTTTCCCTTCATTAAGGCATCGAGTGAAAATTTGGGCGAGTACTGTTTCGATTTCTCCACTTGCTTCTTGTATGACGTCTACAGTAATTCCATCTTCTCCTGGAGCTTTTCCCCGCTTCATGTTCTTGATTGCATGTGCAACTTCTGCTGGAAGGACTGGAAGAACTCTGGTACTGGTACCTTTCATGATGTCTGGAGTACATGTATCATCCCTTTCATATAATTTGGAGTAGAAATCTTTCACTCTTGTCAAAATTTCGCCTCTATTTCTTGTTACAGAACCATCTTCTTTTCTCAGTGCCATAATCTGTTTTTCCCTTACTGAGATGTCCCTTTGCTATCTTTAGGCTTTGGTTGTTTTCAATTGCTTTCCTTACTAGTTCACAGTTGAATTTCCTTACGTCTTCAGTGATACTTTTTCGTACTGTCTTGCATAGCTCTATATATTCCACTTTGGAAGTCACATCTTCTTTAGTTGTCCTCATCTCTCTTCTTTTTTGCATCAACATTTTGGTTTTTCCTGATAATTTGTTCACATGCAATTTGTTCTTAGACCCAGCTAATTTTGTTGCTATTTCCATAAGAGCGTTGGTTACTTTTCTGTTAACTTCAGAAATATCCACTTCTTCCGATGTTAGGCCTTCTAAAGCAGAGAATCTGTTCTTCAGTTCCAATTTGAAGGTATTAGGGTGTTTTTTTAAGGTTGGTTATGTCAATACATTTTGTTTGTCTTATGAGCTTGCTACGTTCGAGTTAGTGTTGAGGTGCATCTTACATCTCACCAATCTATCATCACTGCCTGTGTTGAACTTGTTTAGCACACTGCAGTCTTCTATGACAATTTTTTTGTTACACATAATAAAATCAATTTCACTTGTCGTCCCATTTGGATGTCTCCATGTCCATTTCCTGTGTGGCTTTTTCTTGAAAAAGGAGTTCAAGATGAAAAACCCTTCTGCCTCTGCAAACTCTACGAGAGTATTTCCAAGCTGGTTTCTGTTGCCGTGACCGAATTTACCTACTGAAGTTTCATTCTGTTGCCGTTGCCCTATTTTTGCATTGAAATCTCCCATAATTATCTTCAAGTGCTGCTTACCTTTATTATTTAGATGACGAATTTCCTCATAAAATTCTTCAATTTCTTCTTCAGCATGACTTGTGGTGGGTGCATAAGTTTGAATAATCTGAGCCTGGTATCTTCTCGATAGTTGGATAACGAGTCGTGCAGCTCTGTCAGAGGAACTTTCAACTTCTACCACTTTATCCTTCAGTTTCTTGTTTATTATAAATCCAACACCACTAGTTCTGCCAGTATCTGTCCCACGATAGTAGAAGAGATGTCCACTTTTCAGTTCAATGAGATCTTCTCCTTTTCTCCTTACCTCACTTAGCCCGACGATGTCCCCCTTGATCCTTTGTAGTTCCTCTTCCAATTCAAGAAGCCTTGAATCAGAAGATAGGAAGCGTCCGTTATACGTAGCCAAGGTCAGCATCAGATGGCAGCCTAGTCCGGTCCTCCGGGGATTCTTAGCACCCTCTGCCTTCATGTCGCACTGGCCGCTGCCTTGGCCAGGTACATTCCAGCTGCCGGAGACTGAGGGCCAAGATTTAAGTTGTGGAGTCATTTTGGAGGGGTTGGCCATAACTCACCACGCTGGCCAAGCGGGTTGGTGAGTGTGAGTGTGGGATAGCATTTCCTCTAATCCCGATGGTATAGTTATACCTCTATTGGCGGTCGTCAGAGCCCCTTTAGTGGGAACAGGATGTACCACGAGAAGACGGGGTTGACATTTGTCAAGGAGAAGCTGTGATGTTACGCATCACCTGACCTTACATCCAAATATGCGGCTAAATTGAGATTCAAAGATAATTCTTTTACCTGTAGATGACATTATACTTTGTGCAAGGTATATCTTGACAAAGGTTAGCATGGCAAAGGTTGCTTTAGTAACGTTGACCCTTTGGTCGCTCCAGGCTGACCCATCAGCAGATTAAGTTTTTCTCGAATCCCACCTTCACTTCCATTCATTTTCAAAGCAGCTGCAGGAACACGGGCGAGAAAACTGAACTTGATGTTCATTCACAAGTCGGGGGAAAAGTTGGACAAACTAGTTGCTCACTCAGGGAAAAAAATCTACTGGCCATCGTTGGCTACTATTATATATTAAAAAATTTGCTAGCCACTACAAAATATCTGGTCGCCATTTGGCCACTGGCTATTGACATTTGTAAGGGCTGGTTACCATGGAGATAGAGGCAATGGGGGGGCAAAGTACCACCCACCTGACACCCCATGGCTAGGGTAAAACAATATTCCAGGAGAAATGCCACAAGGTCAGAGCAAAATAAAAACAACAAAATTCAAAATCTGCAGGATTCATTTTTGTCAATCATTCAATCAAAAACACTAAACTTAATAAAGAGAAATTCAAGGCTTTATTTTCTTTTGAAATTTTAGACCAGAGGTGGAGAATCTTTTCATGTTGGAAAGCCGCATGAAGTTAGCTGTAATCTAACAAGGCCGCATTCAAGAAACTTCAATTAGAAATACCGTATATATTCGCGTATAAGTAGACCCCCTCCCCCACTTTCAGAGGAAAAAATCGTAAGAAATCGGAAACTCGCGTATAAGTCGATATCCCGGAATGAGAAAAAAATTTCAATGAATTTATTCAAAAACATTTGAAAACGAAAAAAATTATATATATATAATACTAAATTTAATTAATTTGCATACCCAAAAAATTCATCGGAACCCTTCAAAATCCGATTCCGAGTCAGACTCGCCAAACAGTTCAAAAAAGTCTTTCTCAGTCATCGGCGCGTCATCATAAACATCAGTATTCCCATCTATGCCTGTGTCATCAGAATCACTGTCATCATCACTCATAAAAATATCATCATCCTCTGTGCCATCAAGTTTGATACTAATGCAACATTTCTTGAATGATTTCACCACCATTTCCGCAGGTATCGCATCCCAAGCATCCTTGACCCATCGCGCAATCAAAACGATATCCGGCTTCTTTAGATTTCCGCCCTTGGTTTCAGTCGGCAAATCGGAACTTATCCAATCTGCCCAATACCTCCGCACATTGTCCTTGAAGGGCTTATTAAGGCAGACATCTAGTGGTTGAAGAACAGATGTCAACTCACCTGGGATGACAGCAAGAGTTGTTTTTGAATTTTCTGCAGTTTTTTCACTTCTGCACAACGGTGTGCAACAAACATATCCCACACCAAAAGAGAAGGTTTCCTCAAAAGTGCACCTGGCCTTTTGTTCCACACATTCTTTAACCAGTCAACTGTTCCGGATTCGTTCATCCATCCTTTTTCATGGGCACGAACGAGCACACCAGACGGAAAGACAACGCTTTTCGGCAGAGTTTTGCGTTTGAAAATAATTACCGGAGGTAGTTTACTGCCGTCGGCCAAACAGGAAAGAACAACCGTGATGCTGGATTTTTCGTGGCCAGTCGTTTTGATCAAGATACTTTTTTCGCCCTTTTGGTTCACCGTCTTATTTCCAGGAAGGTCGAAACACATGGCGGTTTCATCCATGTTCCCTATTTGGGAAAGTTCAAAAGCAGTCTCTTTTCTCTTTTGAATTACATACTTTTGAAATTCCATTATCTTTGCTTCGAGGTCACGAGGTAACTTTTGTGCAATTTTGGAGCGCTGGCGTAGACACAACCCATAGCGGTTCATGAACCTTGTGCACCAACCTGGTGAGGCACGAAAAGTGTTATTTGCGGCTGCAAATTTTTCATCTTTTGCGAGCTTCATTGCTCGCAAACGTATAACAGTTCGTGTTACAATGTAACCATTTTGTCTGCAGCCCACAATCCAATCATTCAAGACACTTTCCAGCTCTGGGAAAGATGTCGTTCCACGGCGCAGCGCCTTTTGCGATTTTGGGATTTTCACCAAGTCCGTTTTTTTTTTTACGCCAATCTCGAATCAGTTTTTCGTTAATGCCAAACTGACGTGCAGCAGCACAGTTGTTAGTATTTTCTGCAAAAGAAACCACTTTCAACTTGAATCCTGCGTTATTGGCAATCTCAGCGGTCCGTTCTCCCTCTAGCGGCAAAAGGAAGAATCACTGTAGTACGGGTAACGTTTTTGGCTCAATGCTTGGCTGTTGGTAGATCGCTCATTACGTTCAGTTGTCGTAGTTTGGTGTATTTTTGCATTCATTCTGGAATTAGAGAGTTGTATAATGGAGAATTTCGTGAAGAAGACAAATCATATTGTTGTGTCCCGCAATGTCGTTCCCAAGGTTTCGGCTATGTTTTTCACAAGTTAGTATAAACGTTTGTGCCTTGCGTTTGAAATACTTCCAGTGAAATGCTACTAACCTAGTAACGTCTTTGAATGAATAATAAACAAGGCAGCGTGTTTTTATTGCATAGTAGTAATTAAAAAATCCGCATTTCTACATAATCTTGAAAACAAATAATTGCTGTTATCCATATAAATTTAAACTTCATTATGGAACAAAATTTGCAATGTTCTGTCAACAGTCATCGGTTCAAAAACGCAGAACCCAATGATGATCAACAATTACCAATTCACAAACACTTTTAGGAACAGAATGTTCAAAAATTACAAATGTTATTGTTGACAGTATTGAAAATGGGTCCTGGGAAACGTCAAGTGAAACGAAATGTCAGCTTTTAATAGTAATCCGGATTAGAACACCCCTCTCGGTATTACTATATCACTTGCCTGAAAATGTAAAAATAAAAATTACCGGTTACAGTAAAGCATTACTGCTACACAGTGCTTACAGGTTCCACTTCTGCCCGCTTTACAAGAGCACTCAAATGACTTTATAGAAATTTCACTGTTACTTGTATCAAAACACCGTTGATGGAGTGAGGCGACGACGTTATTGCCGTGGACTGAATGCAGTGCGAAACTATGAGAATTTCTCTTCCATCTTCCTTCTTAATTCCACAAGAAATTATATGGCCTACATTAACAATCACTTCCCCTTCTTTAATGCATCTTGAATTTTTGGAAGCGTCCACAAATTTCATTATTTCAAGGATTGAAAGCAACAAACCAGCCATTCTAACATTCGACTTTATGGAAACACGTGCGACATTACCCGTACTAGAGAAGTTTGTTTACGTTTGCGCAGCGCCGCCTATAGTTCGTTGAGGTTCCCAATAGGACATCCGTTTCTTTACACAATCCGTGTTACCCATAATAGGAGAAGCGAGACACATGCGATTAAGAACAAGAAAAACACGTGCGATTAAGAACAAGCAACACCTAACACTGGCTGTCGCATGGCTCCGTTACGTCGAAGGTCAGCGCAATCAACTGGTAGTCGGAAGGGCGGAGCTTTCTATTCGCGGCTGTTACTGCGCTGTGAATACGCAAAGCCAGGAGAGAGAAGACTTTTCAAAGCGCGGAGAAATTCGGAGGGTCGCGATTTCGTAATTCTACCACATCGGTGTTTTTTCTTTCTTTCTTTCTTTCTTTTTTTTCTTTCGGAGGGTTGCGATTTCGTAATTAATACCGCATCGGCATTTTTATTTCTTTTGGGATGGATTGCCTTTTGCCTCACGGGAAGAACGTTTGGACTTACGATTTTTTTAGACCCCGCGTATAAGTCGACCCCATTACTTTGAAGCTCTCAGTTTGTCCCAAATTTCTCGACTTATACGCAAGTATATACAGTACTTCAAAAACAAGGAATCAAAGTTCACAAAACTGTTTTTGCACATTACAAAAGGGTAGTTAAAAGCTGATGATAAATTAAAAGACTTTACTAAGTACAATTAAAACATCACAGTTAAAAAACATAAGACCTTTCGGGGGCACATCGGTCCCATCCTCAGATGTAACTCAATCACACAATACATGAAGGAACA
Organism: Macrothele yani; assembly: GCA_039090855.1. Taxonomy (NCBI): domain Eukaryota; kingdom Metazoa; phylum Arthropoda; class Arachnida; order Araneae; family Macrothelidae; genus Macrothele; species Macrothele yani. The sequence goes on from CM077009.1 coordinate 164,080,413, forward strand.
ATGATATAAATACATCTAGGAAATAGTCACATGATTAGGTGGCGTGGTTTGTATGCACAGATGAACCGTAAAGAAAAAGGCTTAATTGATGTTATTTAAAAATGTTCAAGTTCAGAATGGAGTTGTTCCTCCTGGCTGTCAATGCGAATTTCCATGCAATAGGAATAATAGAAAGGCAATCATCATTGCAGCATGCAGACCCAAATTCGTAAATAATTAAGCTTTCAGCAAACAGGTGAGCTCGTAGAAATTGCTTTTTGATTTCTACGAGCTCACCTGTTTTCTAAAAGATATGCTACAGAAAATAGGTCCAAATCATCCACCATTTATTTTGTTGTGTCCTGTACATTGTTGGCACGAAAAACCGGATAAAACCTCTCAGATTTGTAAAAGATATGCATGCGTAAGATAGAAACTGAAAACGAAAAGTGCAGTGACACAGCAAATCAGCTACAAATGGAAGCTATTCAACACTGTTAATGTTGGATGTACCTGATTTGGTTAATGGAAGCTATTGGTACATGGTTAATGTTGGATGTACCTGATTTGGTTAATGTTTTGAAAAACTTTTGCCAGCCTCTTAATATTGACTTTGGCATTCGGACTAAAAACATTTTTTCATTGGTCAGAAACGAAAAACCACCCAAAGATAACGACCAAAGGTACGGTGTTTACTGTGTTCCACTAATTTCTACGAGCTCACCTCCTGCTAACACTGTCTATGTGGGATCTACCATGCGCTCATTACAGACAAGATTGAAAGAGCACAAATACACAGTCAAAATGGGTTCCCAAAATACTGCACTATCTCGACTTACTTCAAAAGGTTCTCACCAGCCTGGCTGGGACGAAACACGCATTCTGGCCACCCTAACTTCGAAGCCTAATACTCTGTTTGCTGAAAGTTTAATTATTTGCGAATTTGGGTCTGCATGCTGCAATGATGATTACCCTTCTACACTATCTACCAACAAGTAATTGGACACCCCTGCAATCTACGATATCTGCGGTCCTGATACACGTCAAGGCCGCCGCCGTTAAATATTGTGTGGGAAACAACAACGTAACCAGTCGCATGCAAGATGCCACGCAGTTCGGAGCTCTCTGATTTCGAGAAAGGTGTAATCGTCGGGTATCACAGAAATGGCCGATCCATACGTGACATATCCAGCTAGTTGAAGTACCCAAAATCAACAGTGGGCCTACGTGATTGGCAAGTGGAATATAAGAGGTGACTGTCGGAATGTGCCCCGACCCTGCAGACCCACAAAACTGGGAGTTAGAGACCGACGGGTGCTGGCCAGAGAAATTCGGAAGAATCCCACCAAATCGATGGGCCACATCCGTGAGGAGTTAACAGGCATCCAGGAGTGTTCTTTTGATGAATACCATCCGTAAGGAAGCCCATCTGCTCGGTTATCATGGACGTGCTGCAGCCCACAACCCTTTGATCACCAAGTCCAATAGCGCTGCTCGGCTAACGTGGTGCAAAGAACGTCGACAGTGGACCGTTGAACAGTGGAAAAAGGTTCTCTGGAGCGACGAATCAAGGTTCACCCTCTACCGTTCGGATGGCAGGGTCTGGATTTGGCGTCTGCCTGGAGAACGCCTCCTGCCGGAATGTATTATGCCAACTGTGAAGTTCGGCGACGGTGGAATTATGCTATGGGGGTGTTTCTCCTGGTATGGCACGGAACCCTTGGTCGCAATTCCTGGTAGACTCAACGCCGACCCCTACTGCACCATTTTGGATGACCATGCGCTTCCTAAGTTGCGACAGTTTTACGGGGTGGACCCATGTTACTTTCAGGACGACAATGCCACCTGTCATGTTGCGAGGTCCACCATGGCTTGGTATGGTGACAGTGGGGTTAATCGAACGGACTGGCCTGCGCAGAGCTCGGACCTTAACACTATCGAGCACCTCTGGGACGAGTTGGAGCGTCGACTTAAGGGGTGCCCCAACGTCCGAAATCGGTGAAGGAACTGACCTGTCTTCTCCAAGCCGAGTGGAAGAAAATACTGCTAGCCGTCGTACAACACCTGGTTGAGAGTATACCCCAGAGGGTCGCAGCTGTAATCGCCGCTCGTGGAGGCTCCACCAACTATTGAAGGTGAATAAACTTCATTTTCCTTTGCTATCACAGGTGTCCAATTACTTGTTGGTAGATAGTGTATTATTCCTATTGCATGGAAACTTTCATTGACGGCCAGGAGGAACAACTCCATTCTGAACTTGAACATTTTTAAATAACATCAATTAAGCCTTTTTCTTCTCGGTTCATCTGCGCATACAAACCACGCCACCTAATCATATGACTATTTTCTTGATGTATTTATATCATTGTTCCTTCATGTATTGTGTGATTGTGTTGCATCTGAGGATGGGACCGATGCGGCCCCGAAAGGTCTTATGTTTTTAACTGTGATGTTTTAATTGTACTTAGTAAAGTATTTTAATTTATCATCAGCTTTTAACTACCCTTTTTTATCATGCAAAAACAGTTTTGTGAACTTCGATTAATTGTCTTGCTCTGCACGAATGTTTTCGATCTCTTATAACTTCAAAACACGAAAAAAAATTGCTAATTCTAAAGTTAACTAATGACTTTGTTGTGACTGCTTTTTGTTGGAAAGCATTTGGATATTTCATTGTAACGTGAAGGTCTGCACTTTCAGCTGATCCTCAAGATGGGAATCCATCATTTGTGACCTTAAGGACGTCTTGATTTGGGTTAGGTAGGAGAATGTTGATTCGCAGCAATAAGTACAGGGTGGCCAAAAAAAAAAAAAAAAGGCGTTACAAAGTAAAGTGCTCTCATCAGGTCACTGAGCTCTATAATTGCGGTATGTTTTTTTTTTTTTTTTTTTCACAGGACAGTATAGAGATTGAAATTTGAAAACGCCTTGCCATTTCCGGAAAACACCTTTTAAAAATGGAGTCCCTCAGCGTGGAGCAGCGACTGTTTATAATGCAAAAATATTACGGTTTTGGAGACACTGGGGCAGTGAAAACCCACACGTCCACCCTGTGGCACCTTTGCATTCGCAACGTGTGACAGTGTGGTGTGGAATCAACGCAAAGCGCATAGTCGGACACATCTTCATCAACGGAACTGTTACTGGTGCAAGTACAGGCAGCTATTGGCCGAGGAGTTCGGACCCTGAGCAAGACGTCATCGGATGGTCAACGCCTACTAGTTCATGCACGATGGTGCACATCCACATAGAGTTGCTGATGTGTTTTCCTGGCTACAGGACACATTTCAGGACCGTATCATCGCTTTGGACACTGTGAGGTTACCCACACGTCAGGATGGCCATTCAATGCCCATTGGACAGGGCATTGAATGGCCACCCTATAGCACTGACCTGAACCCATGTGATTTTTTCCTGTGGAGTCTTTAGGACTGGAAACCAAAACACTGGAGGACCTCAAAAAAGCCATTGCAGACGAAATCCAGGCCATAAAAAAAGGCGTGTTGCAGCATGTTATCGACAATTTCCAGTCCAGTCTCTGTACGATGGTTTGTGGAGACGGTGGCCATTTTGAAAATCTGTTCCATTAATTTCACTTATTGCTTGGGTTTCTCTGAAAATTTCAGTAAATTTGATCCACTAATAACAAAGTTGTGTCATTTTACTTTTTAACACCTTTTCTTGGCCACCCGGTAGCCGAAAAGCAAGAAAGCATTTTTCGTGCACGTTGCCGAAGACGTGGGCACTCTATTGCATCTTCCATATTTCAACTAGATCTATCTTAGTATCAAATAAGGACTTCCAAATGTCATCTTCTGAGAGCTCTATCAATTCCATCTGCATGTTCTTTAGGAGCCACAGAACAAAATCATGAGCATGGTAGGTGTCAAATTAGCCTTTATGGCTTACTAATGTTTTAATTGTGGCATCAGTCAGGGAGCATTATTTTGTTGAATCTTCTTTTCCTCTTTGGTATTTTAAATACGGTCAATTTAAGATTAAAATGAAAATAACAAAAGATGAACAAAAACATATTAATAAAAATAAAAGGATTTATTCTGCAATATTTTGATTCATTCAAAAGGTATAGGTGAAGATTAGCACTTGCCAGATGGTTATTAACTGGTAACTTTGGCGATAAAATTTATTTTAATGGTCGCCAGTTTGGCTATTTATCATTTTTTGTGCCAATTTACAAAGATATAATGATTCAGAAGTAAAAGGACATGAAACCAGTCCTAACTAGGGATGGGAAAAAAACCTTAGTGTTTTTGAACATCAATTTCTTTATTTCTGCAACCATCGGAATTCCGTAAGTTGATCGCCCTGGTGGGTCAGTGGTGTAAGCAATGGCTTCGGATCATTCGTCCAAGATGGGCCCGGGTTCGAATCCCGGTGAGACATGTATGTTGTGTTTGTCTTACGGCCCTGGCTCTCTCCCTTCTCTGGAACCAGTGGCTCTAAATTGGGGACGGGAAACTGCTTATAGCCCATTGAGTTGCTCATGGTGGTTGTTTAACCTCCAATAAAAAAAAAAAAATCCGTTAAGTTGATATGGCAATATTTTTTTCTTTTTGCTTCCAGATAACTACACTTTGGTGAGATTGATTACTTTAGTGTTTTTTTCCCCTTTTTTTTTCAAAAACTATACTTTTCCACATTTTTATCGTCCATCTACCATTTTCCGCAATCACATTATCAGACGATTCCAGAAGCTGGTGTTCGCCATTTTGCCTTTTTTTTTTTTTTTTTTTTTTTGGTAACCAGATAGCTTTGTTTCAGTTAGATTAATGCTGATTTTTTTTATTTTTTTTTACAAAATCTATATTTTTAAGCATTTGCAACATTTCCTTCCGTTTCCGCAACCATGCGACATTTTAGAAGTTGACGGTAGCAATTTTATTTATTTACTTTTTACTTCCAGATAGCTTGTTTTACTAAAACCATATTTTTACACATTTTCAATGACCCCTGCTTTGTTTCCAAGGCCGTATTACCTGGTATTCCGGAAACCTGACAGTTGCAATTTTTTTAAATTATTATTTTCTTCTAGATAGTTTCGTCTATGATTGATGAGGTAAAAATATTTTGCTAACCATTGCAGTTTTTCTCACTTTAATTTTATGGGGTTTAATTTCATCCATGAAAATGCACCCATCATATTTTCACAAATTCACTACATTTTTCTTAAAACTGTGATCAATTCACAAATATGGGTTTGAAACAAAAATTTTATATAGACCCTTGTAAAAATCAAGTTAAATGCGGCAAAATTGCTGTTGTTTCCAAAGTTGACATAATCTCTACCATCATAACACAGTCACCTAAATAATCACCTGGTAAGGCCCTTAGTACAACATAATTGCCACATGAAATACAGTCCAACTTGGTTAAGACAAGCTCTGGTATAACGAGGTCCCAGCTATAGCGAGTAAATGCCAGAAGTTTGGTTTCGTAGGCAATTAGTGTTAAATTATCCCGCATGTTACGAGCATCAACTCTGTTATAGCGAGCAAATTTGCAAGACTTTCAGACTTATTTTTTTACACCCAGTAAACCTGCTACCCAAAAAGACCGTCTGTGTATCACCTGCTCCGAGAGAAAAGCGGGGAGTGTTTTATGAAGTCTTGCATTTCAGCCCAAGGGTAGGTGGTGGTGATATTTTGCAGGGGAAAGCTTCCCAGCCTTTCCTTTGCCACTGTTTACGGGAGGGTTCCTGAAATTTGCTCTCTCTCATTGGCTGCTATGGTCTAACCCCACGCATGTTTTCTTAATGTATTCAGTATTTCAACTTCGCACGGGACATATCATAACCTTTTTTTAATCAGAAAGTCGCACGCAGCCCTACTCTTGCGACATTACTTATGCTTTCCCTCCCCCTTTTTTATTAAGTGTGATATTGTGAGCAAAATGGTTGGTGTTAAAAGAAAGGCTCCCTCCATCAGGGAGAAAATGGATATTATTCAGGAACTGCAAGACGGCGAGAAAAATTCAGCTGTTTGCAAAAAGTATGGGCTTTCATCATCTACCGTATCTATATTGTGGACGAACAAAGATGCAGTTTTGTCAGCATTTGAAAACAATCTTACAGATTGCAAAAAAATGAAAAAGTGTGAAAAAAATTATATTGATGAAGCTTTACTTTGTTGGTTTAAAGTTCAATGTGATGCTGGTTTTCCTTTCAATGGACCGATTTTAAAAGTGCAAGCGAAAAAATTTGCAGTACAGTTCGGTCATGAGAATTTTATATGCAGTAATGGGTGGCTTGATCGCTTCAAAAACAGATACAATATTGTTTACGCAAAAATGTCAGGGGAATCAATGTCTGCAGATATGGAATCTGTAAGTCAATGGCTAAAAAGTGTTTGGTCCAGCTTCATGTCTGAATTCAGTGAGCAGAACATATTCAATGCTGATGAAACGGGCATTTTTTTACAAGGTAACCCCTGACATGACTTTAACTTTTAAAGGCGAGAAATGCATTGGAGGTAAATTAGCAAAGGATCGGCAAACCGTTCTAATTTGTGCGAACATGGCAGGAAATGAAAAAAGAAAATTATTGGCGATTGGCAAATCGTTAAAGCCTCCATGTCTTAATAATGTTCAGCATCTCCCGGTTGATTATAAAGCAAACAGAAAGGCGTGGATGACATCAGATATCTTTACGGGAGAACTTCATAAATGGGATCGTGAACTACAAAAGAAAAACAGAAACATTTTTCTGTTAATAGACAACTGACCTGCACATCCCAAAGTAGGAAACTTGACAAATATCAAACTTGTGTTCCTACCACCAAACACAACATCAATTCTACAGCCTATGGACCAAGGGATTATTAGGAGCTTTAAGTGACATTTTCGGTGGTTTCTAACCGTATAATTAATCCAGAAAATGAAAAAGAAGCTAGAAATTAAGATTCCCATATTGGATGCTGTTTGTCTTATGAGAGAAGCTTAGGATAGTGTCACTCCGACAACCATTAAAAATTGTTATAGGAAGGCTGGTCTTCTAAAGGAGACTTTAGTAAAAAGCACTGAAGTGATTGATGACAATCTCCCCTTATCAGAATGGTTAAAAAGTACAGATTTAAGCACCTTTAACAATTGCAATTCTCTTGATGATTTTATCAATATTGACGCTGCGGTCCTAACAACTGGAATTTTAACGGAGGAACAAATTGTGCAAGAAGTCATTGAGGTGAATGAAGAAACTGAAAGTGAAGGTGAAAACATTACAGAAACACAAAAAGTTGTGACTTACAATCAAGCACAAGATGCCTTGGATGTTTTGACTAGATTTTATGAAACTAATTCTGGCAATGAGTGTGTGTTCAGTGCATTATCAGTTGTTATGCATCATAATCTGATGGATTTTCGATTGAAGTCAAGGACAACGCAGCTAAAATTAACCAAATTTTTTCATACAAAATAAAAAGGATATATGCTTTGGACAGATAGTACTGTACCTGTGCTTAATTTTATGTAAGTACTGTATGGTACAAAAATTACAATACTGTATAGTACAAACAGTACGTATGTAGTTTACATGTCCATTATTCAAGAATTTCAACTTAATCTGCATCACATCGTACTTACTTACATATGCATGTACTACAGTATGTATAATGGTACGTATAGTTCTGTGTGTAAGTAGTACTGTATGTACGCATTTTTCAAGAATTCTACAACTAACCTAAATATTGTACGGTAATTTCAACTAAATGTAAGTACTATGTATTTCTCAACCTTAAACATTGTATGTACTATATTTGATAACGAAATTTAATTTTTGAATGAGTTCCTTGATATTTTGGGTCTTTCCCGGATTATACGAGTAATGGCTATAAAGAGCAATTTGTTCGATCCCAAACAGCTCGTCTGTAGTAAAAGCAGACTGTCTATCAGACAAAACACCTTTCAAAGAAGGGAGTTAAAATTTAATCAATTGACATAAATGCAAAATGAAAAAAAAAAACATGGATTTCAAATTATTATTCTTTATACACTTTCTGAATATTATTTTTTAAAATTCAAAAATTATTTAAAAAATGATGTTTAAGTTCTGAATAAAATAAAATAATTCTAGTTTCTTGTACATTTCTTATCAAGAAGCTAGTTTGACTATTGAAACTTAAATACATACTAATTTGAGTAAATGTGTAGATTAGCAGCCTAAATTATTTTGTCGGAAAAATGTTAGTTTCTGGAAAGAGGGAGACATACAGATTTTAGAGTATGGAAATTAATGGCAAATAGGGCAAAAATTCCATATTTTAAAGGTGTTTTAAGATATTTATCGTAATATTGACCGGTGAGTCCGACGCTGTGAAGAGAAGCTGCAGTAGGCCTAATGCATCGCTCCGGCGAAGATGTGAAGCTTTGGTCTGTTAAAAGGAAGGTTTGCTGCTGTGGTGAAACGACGGGTGGAAGAGTACAAAAGAAAGTGGTTATGTTGTTGGCAGAAAAGCGATAAATGTTGTAGTGATACGCTACAGAAAATAGGTCCACATCATCCACCATTTATTTTGTTGTGTCCTGTACATTGTTGGCACGAAAAACCGGATAAAACCTCTCAGATTTGTAAAAGATATGCATGCGTAAGATAGAAACTGAAAACGAAAGTGCAGTGACACAGCAAATCAGCTACAAGTGGAAGCTGTTCAAACCAGAAACGAAAGTTATAGTTCCCCAGTTTTCTGTGCAATATAGAAAAGCATATTAGTACTTTCTACTTCGAATCAGGGAATCATATGTAAAAAAATGAAAAATTTCTCAACATCTGCTTTAAAAGCAATGACAAAATATGAACAAATTATAATCTGTAGCGTATGAGTACATGATGCTTCGCTCCCTTGGCAAGAGCGTACGCAGCTGCAGTCATCCGCGAGTGAATTACACGTCGCAGCGAATCTTCCTTCCAACGGAGCAATGCTTGGCAGTGTCGTGGTGGCGATACGTTAGGCCTATCGCAGCGTCTCTTCACAGCACCACACTTACAGCTAAATATTACGATAAAAATCTTTAAAACACATTTTAAATATGAAATTTCTGCACCATTTGCCATTAATTTCTGTACTCTAAACTCTGCATGTCGCACTTTTTTCAGGTACTAGCATTTTTCCGAGGAAATAATTTAGGATGCTAATCTACACATTTACCCTAATTTGCACTAAATCAAAATCTCAGATTGACTCATTTTTTAAAACTCTTTGTCACTGTGCAGAACAATAATTTTTTTCGCAAAATCAGACCAATCAAATCCAAAACAATAATGTAACTCCTCCTTTTTTTCTTTTTGCAGTCATTAGACAATCAAAGAAAAAAATCGCTTCATTTTTATCACAACTAGAAAATTTGATTAAAAACAGCATATCCCTTGTAAAAGGTAGATTACTTTACTAAGCTACATATTTCCCATAATGAAAAGAATGACCTGATTTTCCACCTGCATATCTGAAAGAACTTTCCTTGTTTAAAGACCATGAGGTGTGGTCCTAAAGTACATATTACACTGATGGAGTTATTTATCTGCATGAAGAAGCATGTGCTTTGAAAGATTACCCTTCCGAGTAAATTGTGTGTAGCATACATCACATTCATGAGGCTTTTCACCTGTGTGAATGAGCATATGCCTCGAAAGATTACTTTTTCGTGAAAATTCTTTGCTGCATATATTACAATGATGGGGCTTTTCACCTGTGTGATGGACAAAATGCTGTGAAAGATCACTTTTAAGGGAAAACCGTTTGGAGCATACATCACATTGAAATGGTTTTTCACCAGTGTGGCGAAGAACGTGCCTTGAAAGCACACTTTTCCGAGCAAACTGTTTGGAGCATATAGCACATTGGTGAGGTTTCACACCTGTGTGAATGAGCATATGCCTTGAGAGATCACCTTTCTGAGTAAATTGTTTTGAGCATATATCACATTGGTGAGGTTTTTCGCCTGTGTGATGGAGCATATGTGTTGAAAGATGACTGTGCCGAGCAAAATGTTTACCGCACACATCACATTGGTGGGGCTTCTCACCTGCGTGAAGTTGCATGTGCCTTGAAAGCTCACTTTTCTGAACAAATTGTTCGGAACATACATCACGCCGATGAGGCATTTCACTTGTGTGAACAAGCATGTGTTTTGAAAGATAGCTTTTGTCTGCGAAATGTTTGGAGCATATAACACACTGGTGAGACTTTTCACCTGTGTGAATGAGCAAGTGCCTTACAAGAGCACTTTTCCAGCCAAACTGCTTGTAGCATACATTGCAATAGTGAGGCTTTTCACCTGTGTGAACAGACATGTGCTTTAAAAGATTACCTTTGTGTGCAAATATTTTTGAGCATACATCACATTGGTGAAGTTTTTCACCTTTGTGAAGGGACATATGCTTCAAAAGCCCAGGATTTCCAGCAAATTTCTTAGAACATACATTGCACCGACAAGTTTTCTCAGCTGAGTGGAGCCTATGGTTTGAAAGTTTAAACTGCTTGAAACTTTTATTTCGTTGATAAGGTTGCTTCCTATTATGGGCCTTTACATAACTTAAAACGCTACCGTTCTGTGACTCTATCTTTAGACAAACATCACACTGGATAGATTTATCACTTGCATCTGCATGTTTTGCAGAGCTGAATTCTACTAAGTATTTCTGAGAGCACATTTCACATTCCCACACAGCTATATATTTATCTGGAAGAATGTGTGTTAAAGTATCTGTGTCGTTTCTCGCTTCCTCTGTAATAAACTCTTGAGTGATTTCTAACGAATCCATTATATCCATGTTGATAAATTCAGAAGTTTCCTTTACTCAAAAGACAGATAAATTTGCTCTTTTATAATTTTGACGTTATGCAGTCATGAACTCAACATAACATAACCTTATCACTCGGATTGCACTGTCTGCACATATAAAGAGAAACGAAACATTTAGAAGCATATCATTAACTCAATCATGCAGAACGAAAATTTAAAATGACACCACTTCGCTTGGCAAAACGCTACATCGCTATGCTGCAGTTCAAAATTTTCTATTACCATAATTAATCATATTGAATACAACGCTTTTTAGGTCAAGCACAAAAACATAATTCCACAAATACCATAACTTTGGTCAGAGACAGAAATAATTGAAAAACCCATGGAGGTAGGAAAAACCAAGGAGGTTAATACTAAACCTAACACTATCGATACTTCCAATTTACTTCCAATTTTGGAGGTTATTGGAGGCTATCGATACTTACGAAAAACTATCGATGCATTACCGATATACTGAGTTGGACAAAACACTATTGATAGGGACATCGATAGAACCGAATTGTACTGAACATGAAAGTGAATGGTTCAGCCAAAGAATATAAACGCTTCGCGTGGTTCATCAGACTCGGTGAAAGTCTCAGAACCTTGTGCGAAGGTACCTTTGGCTTCTAGAATTCGTTGTGCACATAATATTCTGCGAATTTCTTTGTTACACACTCCTCGAGAAAGTACTCCAATGTTTTTACAGAAATTGAATTACATCGATCTGCAGGTATTGTCTTATTTTACTCAATTTTTCCGCACTCAGCATGGGCATGGGCAAAAAAGGAATCCTTATCTTCTTTGGCTTTGAGAAATTATCAGCCACATCATTGCATGGCTGACAAAAGACAACATTATGAGCTCAGGAAAAAAAATGTTCTTTGCCAGTTTTCTAAAATCGCATAAAAGTTTTCTTAGTCATTACACAAATTACTCCTACACAGCTTGTATGGTTCAATTTCTATTTTTTACTTTCACATGTTTGAATTGAAATGTTATAAAGCATTCTTAATTCTCTCTTAAATGTCAGACATGACATTATGACGTTTTTCTCAGTACATGTGGACAATACAATTAAAGACATGTACACTTCAGTTCATGACTGCATAATGAAAAAGCTATCCAAAAGAGAGATTGTTAATAATGCATGTCTGTTGAATAAATAAAAACAAAATTTTACACCATGGCATCACCATTGGACCATTCTATCACAGAGGTCACTCATCAGTTCTTTTCGGAAAAGAAATCCGAAGCTGATGTTTTGAAACACATCAGTCCACAGACAAGTGAAAATCCTTGGGAATGTGAAATATGCTTCCAGAAATTTCCAGAACAATCAAGTTTTGCAACACATGTGCAACTCCACACAAGTAAAGAACTTGACAACTCTGATTTGTATCTCAAGAAATTCTCACAAAAAAGTTATCTTGTAAGGCATCTTTACGCCACAGAACATAGTAATTCCGATATATGTTCCAAGCTTTTAAGTGGGGAAACTCAAGACATAAGCTTCTCGGAGCATAAGCATCTTCACTCAACTCAAAAATACCACCAGTGTGATGTATGCTGCAGATTATTTGCTAGCAAAAGTGCTCTATCAAACCACATGCTCCTTCACACAGGTGAAAAGCCTCACCAGTGTGATGTATGTTCCAAGTCATTTTCACGTAAACGTTCTCTTTCAGAGCACATACTCCTTCACACTGGTGAAAAGCCTCACCAGTGTGATGTATGCTTGAAACCATTTGCTCATAGAAAAACCCTCTCGAGACACATGCTCCTTCACACAGGTGAAAAGCCTCACATGTGTGATATGTGCTCAAAATCATTTTCTCAAAAAGGTAATCTTTCAAAGCACATGCTCCTTCACACAGGTGAAAAGCCTCATCAGTGTGAAGTATGCTTGAAAACATTTGCTGATAAAAGTGATCTTTCAAAACACATGCTCCTTCACACAGGTGAAAAGCCTCACCAGTGTGATGTATGTTCCAAAGCATTTGTTCATAAAAGTTCTCTTACGAAGCACATGCTTCTTCATGCAGGTAGAAAGCCTCACCAGTGTGATGTATGCTTGAAACCATTTGCTCATAAAAGTGGTCTTTCAAAACACATGCTTGTCCACACAGGTGAAAAGTCTCACAAGTGTGGTGTGTGTTCCAAATCCTTTACTCGAAAAAGTGATCTTTCAAGGCACATACTTCTTCACACAGGTCAAAAGTTATACCAATGTGATGTATGCTTCAAACAGTTGACTCGCAAAAGTTATCTTTCAAGTCACATGCTCCTTCACACAGGTGAAACGCCTCACCAGTGTGATGTATGCTTGAAACCATTTGTTGATAAAAGTACTCTTTCAAGACACATGCTTGTTCATACAGGTGAAAAGTCTCACCAGTGTGCTGTATGTTCCAAATCATTTGCTCAGAAAAGTGGTCTTTCAAGGCACAAGCTTATTCACACAGTTACAAAAGTTACTACAATGTGATTTATGCTCCAAACAATTTAGTCACAAAAGTAATCTTTCAAGACACATTCTCCTTCACACTAGTAAAAAGTCTCAGCAATGTGATCTATGCTTCAAATAATTTACTTGCAAAAGTGATCTTTCACAACATATGCTTCTGCACACAGGTGAAAAGCCTCACCAGTGTGATGTATGCTCCAAACCATCTGCTTAGAAAAATCATGTTTCAGAGCACATGTTCTTTCGAACAGAATAAAACTGCTTGGAACAGTTTAATCAGTCTTTCAATGTCTATGTTCTTTCATGGAAATATATCATTTGCTGAGAAAGCTGTGTTGTGTATGCCTCCAGTAAATGATGATTACAATATATAAAAGATGTGGGAAAGATTTATCTTTCATATATTCCAGGGAAATTCAGTATCAGATCGTGCTTTTCATGAAATATGTGTATCTGTAAGACCATTTACCATGCTCACGCAATTATTAGTCATATCTGCTAGCTGATACCAGAGTGAACATGGTTGTTTTTTTTGTTTTTTTTGTTTGTCTAGTAACAATGTGTGTCAATTCAGAAAGAAAAAAAAATAGTTACTTTTATCGTGCTAATAATTGATGACGTGTCTATTCCTAGACCTAATAAACCACAAATTTCTCAAAATTGTGATTTTTACTAAAAGATCATCAGGTCAACTTTTTAGACTTGTCACTATTAATATAAGAGAGGAAAATTGAAATGACATTATATAAAAAGCCTACCAGCAATAATAAAATGTTGGACTATCGGTCAGATCATATGAATCACATCAAAACAAATATTGTTACTAAATTTTTGAGAAAAATAAATGTTCTAAATTATTCAGAAATATAAAAAAAATTTCAAAAGGTGGAATTAAAAATGTTTTGAAAAAAAAAATAATTACCCATCTCTACAAGTCAGCAAAATATTAAAGAATAAAAATCAAAAACTAGGTTTCAATTATCTAGAAAACTTGCTTAACATAAAGGACCATTTGAAAAACTTCAGAGGATTTGTAAAAAGTTTCTGGTCTGACTTGTTTCAGAATTGCAAAATAAAATTAGTTACTGCCCTTCAAAATCAAAGCCAAAAGAAAAAGACATGCTATTACAGGAAGGTGCAGTCTACAATGTAAACTGTGAGTGTGGTCTCTGCAATGTGGGAGAGACTCGGAGGCGACTAGATATTTTAGGGCCCTAGGTGCTAAAAGATTCAGGGCCCTCTTCTCTTTATTATAGCCTCAGAAATTTCTATCAGTCAGATTAACAAAAAGAAAAAAATGGGGAAAAAAGTAAGTTAAAGAAAAAGGTTTGTACTCTTTTTAAAATGCCATTCTATCTTCCTATTATTAGAATGGTTTGTAAGAAACATTACTAGTGTAAAAATTTGTTTGTCTGTGCACATCGAACTTTTTGTTTTTAAAGATATTTCAAAAATTATTCTTATGGCTAATAAGTAATCAAGGACATTAGGTGTAACACTTTAAATATTCCATGTAAAATATACTTCATGAATCCACTACTAAGGGCTGTCGAAGTCGAAAATTCAAAAAAATTAAAGTTCTATTGTGAAGAAACTATTCAATTTAGAGGAAAAATTTATTTTTGTGCCTCTCTGATTCAACTTAACCGTTCTTCCTCAATTATTTAAATTTTCCAATTAGTTCATTAATTTCATGCTAGAGGTGCTAAGTCCAAAGAATTTGGTTGTCACAAATTTTTCAAGAATTGTTTTTGCGAATAATAGAACATAAACATTCTTTAAATTTTGCCCATTTTAAATTTCACTACTAGTTCACAAATTTCCCACTAGGAATTCTCAAAGTGGAAATTTAATAAATTTTAGCTTTACTTTACGAAGAGGCCACTTCAGTTACAGCAAAAGTTCTTTTTGAGTCTGATACGTTATGCAAAACTTGTTACTTTAGCACTTTTTCAGTTTCAAGTTACTTGGCAAATTTAACGATAAGAGTGCTGAAAAATGGAATTTCTCTAAATATTTCATTTTCAGCACCCTTATCGCGCACGAATTGTTATACAATTCAAATGCGTTTGAATTACAAAATGTGCTCTTTCCGTTGCTTCAGTTTTGGAAAATTATCTTGTTTTTACGTTATGAGCAAATTAGTAGGCAACGAGCATGGTATGAAGCAAAGATGAAATACTCAGAGACATTGGCAACCAGAAAAATCCTGCACATTAGAAAATTTATGTTAAATGCAATTTGTGCATAGTACTTCACTTGAAAAGGGCAGATAACTTTTCGTGTAGGAGTTTTTCTGTGGCGAACTATTTCCTTAAATCGAAGAGATTAAGCCGTCCATGGCATAGACAAATGCCATGAACCAAGAAAAGTTGGGCAGCTAGAATTTCATCAGTCAGTGCAGGAAAGTGAGAATGTGTTTCTTGAGAGTATTTTTCTTATTATTTTTGTACAAAAATTGAGGTCTGCCTTTTTTTTTTATTATTCTGTCAAAAAGATGCATGATATATATATTTTTAATACCTGCTCTGTAGTTATCAGAAACAGAAGCATAAGAATTAAATGCCGAAGATCCAGTTTGAAAATGGAAAAGTAGGAACCTCCACTTTTCGAGTAAGAGTATCATTTAAACTTTTTTTGTTGCTTTTTCCAAAGTTAGTTTTATGTGGATTTAAGGAATAGAAAAGGTGAGAATACTTTATAATTACCTGTATTAAACCAGGGGAGGCAATAAACATTTTTTTAACACTATTAAATAAGAAAAAGATAATGTGATGTTCGCAAATTTCTTAGTTTTTTTAAGCCTGAATATTAACTCTTTTTGTTTAGGGGGATTAGGGCTGAGAAAGAACTTAAAAACCCTATCCCAAAGGGGAAAAAATAACAGCAAATGCCCCCAATAATCAGGACAACATCTACAAGCACTCCTCATCGAAACTCGGGTAGCAAGGGGGAAACGTTCCAACACAGATGTTTTCCTTTGGCTGGTAGTAGCATGGAAGTAATTTACATAACAGCAGGCCAGTTAAGTTTCGCCTTAACCAATGAAAAATGTGGGAAGCGTGAATCTTTCCTTCACCTACCACTGAAGGAAGGCTAAATTATTTTAACTGTTCATTTCCAAACAAGTACATTGTTAAGAATTCGAAAATTTAGAGCATTAACAAAGCAGGAAAAAATATATGTTACTAATATCAGAAAGTAATATATCAATTGACAATACAAAGTGGTCACTTTAAGGATTGATTTGCTTTGGTCCATGAAAAGCAAAATGCTGCCCTGCTGGCGCAGTGGTCTAAGCAGTGGCTTCTAATCATTCATCTGGGATGGGTCCAGGTTTGAATCCTGGTGAGGCATGGATGTTGTGTTTGTCTTAAGGCACTGGCTCTCTCCCTTCCCTGGAGTCAGTAATCCTATGATGGGCAACTGCTTATAGCCCATTGAGTTGCTCATGGTGGTCGTTAAACCTCCAATCAAAAAAAAAAAAAAAAAAAAAAAGCAAAACAAAGAAAGGTGGCTTGATCACGCTAGTTACGTTAACTAAAACTTTTACAAAAAGTTCGTAAGTTGGAAGCTTTCGACCTTATCTTAGGTCTTCATCACGCCAATGGAGGACTAAGATTGTTGCCAGATTCTACATTTGAATTTTTCCTATTTTTGTTGCCAAAACTTAGAATTGATCTCCAGATTAACGGAATGTAGAGAGGAGATTCGGAGTTGCAAGTCATTGAGTTGAAAATAATTTCTATGCTTTCACGGTAACGGAGGGCAAAACGATTGTCAAACGAAGCAATTCGTTTTGCTTCGTTCCAGTGGGGAACTGCAGATGTGTCTTCCATTGTCAAAATAGACAAGGCAGTGTTGGGATTGCCTTTCGAAACATCTTTTCTGTGTTCTAAAATTCTATGGCTTATGCTCCTGTATGTGCTTCCAATGTATAAGTTATCCCCAGTAGAAGAAGAGATAGGAATGCAGTAAACTCCTGGGAGGTTCAGGCTTTCAACTTTGTCCCTATCCCTTTGTAGAAGTTTCAAGATGTTTGGGGTAGATTTAATGGCAAGATGGTAACCAAAACTTCTAAAAAGAATCTGTAACTTATAAGCATAGGAAGGATGGTAAGGAACAGAACCACAGAATTTCAGGTCTTCTTTCTTGTGAGGAAGGAGGCATTCGATTTTCGAATGGTTTTCATATTTCTTTGTGAGGGAGTTGACTGTAACAGCAGGGAAACCATGAGAGAGGGCTATTGTAGAAATTTTGGAGAGTTCTTCTTGAAGAGAGAGTTGGCTGTTGCAAATGATATGAGCCCTGTGGATGTAGGACTTCAATGCTGCAAGCTTGTAGAGATGCAGGGTGCAAGATTTGTAGGGAATGATGTTAGTGGCTGCAGAAGGTTTTCGATAGACGGAACGAGTAATGGAGAGATCAGCGTTTCTGCAGATAGATACATCCAGGAAATCAATTTTGTGATTTACTTCCTTAGATATAGTGAGCTTAATGGAAGGAAATTTTTCTGTAATGGAGTTGATCAGTATCTGTAGCTCAGACTCGGAATGTGGCCAGCTAATGAAAATGTCGTCTACATATCTTAACCATAGGGAAGGTTGAAAAGGGTGTAGAGGAATTATGGAAACTTCAATATGTTGCATGTAGATTTCAGCAAGCAGAGGGGAAAGAGGTGAGCCCATGGGGAGACCAGATTGTTGCCTATACACAATTTTGTTGAAAACAAAACAACTATGTTGATGAATAGTGTGGAAACAATCATAAAGATCTTTGATAAGAGGACCGGGGGTTCAAAATGAAGAATCAATTTCTTCATGAGGAGCATGTAGGAATCAAAATATGGTACAGAGGGAAACAAAGATTCTACATCAAGAGTATACAGATTATCACAAGGAGGAAAGGAATTAGGAAGGTTGTGGATAAGGTTTGAAGTAGAGACAACTGTATGAGGATGGTTGGCTGCCAGGGATTTGCATTTGAGGACCAATCTCTTTTCAAGGTTTACTGCTGGAGAAAAAGAATATTCCACTAAAGGTCTGATGGGGTTACCAGCTTTATGCAGTTTCACTTGCAGGAAGAGCCTGGGAGTTCTAAAGTAAGGAGGGGGTGATATATCACCAAGGAAGGATTGAAGAGTTTCTTTCTTAGCTAATCTGTCAACTGAGTTTTTGAGTGAGTTGGTGGTGTCTGACTGTAAAGGGATGCAGTTGGCAGATGTAAGAAAAGAAAGCACTTTTTGGTTTAGAGTTTCTTTACCAATGATGACTGGGCAACCAACTTTATCTGCTTTGCATACGGCTAGGTCATTTTCTTGAATAAATGACCTGAATTCTTTTAAACAAGAAGAAGAGTACTTGATTGGCACAGAATTTTGCTTGGATAAGATAACAGCAGCGTTGGCACGAAGGATAGGCTGCTGAACAGTCTCAGTTCTGTGGATGGCTGATTCTATAACAGAAACAGTTTGTGGAAGATTGATAGGAAGAGCAGGTGAAAATTTTGGGCCTAATGATAAGAATTTATCCAAGCTAGGAGGAATAGTGACAGAAGAAAGATTTACATACTTTGGCTTGTCAGTAGAGGTTGATGACGGAGATGTTGCTTGACTTTTTTGCTTGGAGAGTAGAAAATTGAATTTCTTTGTATGGATTGGAAGCACATACAGGAGCATAAGCCATAGAATTTTAGAACACAGAAAAGATGTTTCGAAAGGCAATCCCAACACTGCCTTGTCTATTTTGACAATGGAAGACACATCTGCAGTTCCCCACTGGAACGAAGCAAAACGAATTGCTTCGTTTGACAATCGTTTTGCCCTCCGTTACCGTGAAAGCATAGAAATTATTTTCAACTCAATGACTTGCAACTCCGAATCTCCTCTCTACATTCCGTTAATCTGGAGATCAATTCTAAGTTTTGGCAACAAAAATAGGAAAAATTCAAATGTAGAATCTGGCAACAATCTTAGTCCTCCATTGGCGTGATGAAGACCTAAGATAAGGTCGAAAGCTTCCAACTTACGAACTTTTTGTAAAAGTTTTAGTTAACGTAACTAGCGTGATCAAGCCACCTTTCTTTGTTAATATTGTTACGTGTTTTGCCCATAATCGTCATGTTTCAAAAAAAAAGCAAAACAAAACTGGCAATCTATTTAATACATTTTCAAGGCCTCTCAAACTCTGGTGCCCTAGGCATGTGCCTAGTCGGAAATCTGCCCCTGGAGAGACAGACTGACAGCTTAAAACTAGATGACAAACCATAAAGCTGCAATTAAAAATCTGCAAACAAAACAGGTTTGGACATTCATGTACAAAATACAGGACATAATGCACTTTGGGACAGTGTAGAAGTCTGACATACCAACCACACTTTTTCAAAAAAAATTTGGCAGGAGGACTGCAAATAGAAGAGTCGCAACATTAAACAATTTAAAAAGTTGGACTTTATGTCATGAATTGTAAGGCCTGTTTTAGCCATAGTCCTGAGGAAAGGTACCACCCTAAAATTTGACATGTAAATAATATTTTTTATTCCTTAGTAAAAAACCATACTTTAATCTTTTTTTTTTCTCAGTTTGATGTTATTTCGTTAAAAAAAACTACCATTGAATTTCATTGTTTTTCTTCAGTTTAAGATTTCTTGGAAGGAAATTTGTTTTGCAACCCTTGGGAAAAATTGCTTTGTTTTGCATTGACCCTCTGGTATTCTTTCAAAGAAATAGCTTTGCGCAGACAGAGAGAATGTCAGCTGTGTAGTTCTTTGGCTCCTTCAAAACCCCTTTTCTTTGCTAATCCAGACTCTAGCCTGGAGGTGGGATTGTTTTTTACGTAAGATCCAAAAGCTATGGCAGTCGTCAAAAATAATTACAGAAAAATTATGAAATAAAAATAACACTGTGCAACAACATGCAAACAATTATGCATTTATCTGCAAATTTTTATGTTTCTTTATTAATTTTGGTGTCAGGATTTCAAACTTTCTGCTATTTTTGGCATAGCATCAAGTGTTTAACCCATGGAGCTTGTGTTAGGTGGAGACACCACTGGCTCTGCCACCATAGGTCACAGCTAACCTGTGGTGTGACATCACAATCAGGCAAAAACAAACTCTCTGGTTGAAAAGATACTGAAAAAGTCAACAGATAAATGTGAGTGTGGTACTATCGTATTGTGCTTTTGGGTGCATCAATTGCAATATAAAAGGATTACACTAAATTCCATAGGTATGTAAAAGGAACAAAACTGCTGTGATTGAGATAAAAAGCAGATGTTGTGTAATATATATATAAATATTTAGCACAATGACTGCTCATTGCGACTTCTCTTCAAAAGCACTTCAACATACACTGAAGAGCAATTGAATTAGAGACAGCTGGCGTTATGCAAATGTGGCGCTGTGGGCGGCCCTGTAAACGGAAACGACATGACATATGCAGTGATCCAACAATATAAGGAGTGATGCAATGGGAATCAGTAAGAGTCTGACACAGTATGGGTAAGACGAAGGATCTAAGCGCATTTGATCCTGGGCAAATTGTCGGGGCCCGACGAATGGGTCACTCCATCTCAGAAGTCCTGCAGGCACTGGGATTTTCACGAGCCACTGTGTCACAGGTACACCGTGAGTACATTGAATCCGGTAAAACCATCCCTTCAAGGGCCAACTGCCGTGGACAACAGGGTGTGGATGAGCGGGGTCATCGTCTGCTAGCTCGCATTGTAACAGCAGATAGATGGGCCACAGTGCAAGAAAACACTCCGCAATTTAACGCTGGTGCACAAAAACGTGTAAGCAGCCACACCATCCAGAACCATCTCGTCGCTATGGGGTACAGAAACCATCGTCCCACGAGGGTACCGCCGCTGACCGCACATCACAGGGTGCAAAGATTAGCATGGGCGCGGGAACACCGCCACTGGACCCTAGACATGTGGGGAAATGTTGCCTGGACTGATGAGTTGAGATTCACGTTGGCAGGATACGAGTATGGCACAAACCACATGAAGCGATGGATCCTTCTTGCCAACAGGGTATTCTTCAAGCTGGTGGGGGTGGCATTCTCGTCTGGGGACTGTTTACGTGGACTGAAATGGGACCCCTGGTACGTGTGACATCGTCCCTCACAGATCAACGTTACCGGGATATCCTGGACGACCATTTGCTCCTCTTTGTGCGTCTTCAACATCCCACTGGGGGACCTCACCTGAAACACGACAATGCACCGTGCCATCGCTCCCGAATTGTATCCGAAAGGTTGGATGAACACTCCACTGACGTACCTGGCTTCCTTGGCGAGCTAGGTCACCTGACCTCAAACCTATCGAGCACATCTGCGATGCCATCGAGAGAGATGTTCGAGGCTCTGACCCTCCTCCATCAAATCTTCGTGAACTGTGGGAGCTTGTTCAGGGGTCGTGGATCCGTATGGCTTCCCAAAGCTTCTGGTGTCTTATCGAGTCCATGCTGAGACGAATCGCCGCCGTCATCAGGGCGAAAGATGGTGCTACACATTACTAGACAGGTATCTCTAATTCAATTGCTCTTCAGTGTATAAACGGGTGATTTTAAAGTCTTTGAAATCGTACACTTTCAGAACTTGTGTAAACTGTTAATAGTTCCATTTCTTTATTTAGTTGTCTGAAACCAAACCAAACGTTAAAAAACACATTAAATTGAAGTCAAATGTATACACCAGTTGCATATTGAAAGTTACAACACATCTTTTATTTTACTTCTTGGCTCTGCTACCAGGAGGGAAAATATTTAAAATTGCACTTGGTTTTACATGTTTTTGAGCAATACTTTATATAGAAAACTTATAAACTTGCATTTTCTTTCTGAATAATTTTGATGTCCATCTGCTTTTCTGACTTCTTTTAAGTTGTGTGCAGCCCATTGAAATATATACACTGCTCAACAAAATTAGGGGAGCAGGTGATTTAGCGAGAACAGACAACTGCTGGTAAATATGGAGCATAATATAAAAATATATTTATGAAAAGTACAAGAAAAAGGATTGAACAGGTGAAAAATCATGTTTTACTGTAACAAAGATCATTTTTACAGGAAACACACCTGGTGCCGTGCAAAAATCATTATTACCCCTATCTTTTGGAGAAGAAAAAATAAGCCTTGACGGACTTTGTCATCTGTCTGATAAGCTGTGTGGTCGCCTCGAACGTGCAAGACGGCTTCCCACCTGTGGGGCATTGAATTGATCAGGTGGTCAGTCGAGGAGGTTTTGGGGGATTCTTCCCCACTCTTCAAGAAAGGCATTTGTCAACTGAAGGCGAGTCAATGGAGGTTGTGATCTAGCAGCAGTGTGTCTGCCTAATGTGTCCCAAGCATGTTTGATCGGATTCAAATCCAGGGAGCATGCCGGCCACTCCATACACTATTGTTTCCTCTTCAAGCATCTGATTCATAAGGCACGCTCGATGAGGTCGGGCTTTGTCATCCATAAAAAGGGCTGAATCACTGATGGAAGCAATATAAGGCACGACCAAGGATCTAAGAATTTTGTCTCTGTACCTTTGTACAGTCGGGGACCCATTCCGAACGACGTACAGGGCAGTACGCCCACCTACACTTATCCCTGCCCAAACAAGCACACCGCCTCCACCAAAACGCGATCTTTCTTGGACATGCGCTGAATTGTATCGGGTGCCACATTCTCTCCAGATCAGAAGTCGTCGATTATCCTGCTCTAGGCTGAATCTGGACTCGTTGGAGAAGAGAACTTGGCGTCACTCGGCAGGTTCCCAATCACAGTGTTCTTCGAGCCATATGTTCGGAGGTCAGTGGGGCACAAACAACTGGCCTACGTGCATACAATCCACGTGCGTGAAGGCATCTACGAATTGTTCGTGTCGATACGCTTCTTCCGGTTGCCATTAAAAGTTGTCTTTGCAGCTTGGTGGCATTTTGACCCCTGTCCCGAAGGACTGTTAATGACAAATAACAGTCATCATTTCAGGTGGTAACTCGTGGATGACCTTGACCAGGACGTCTTCAAACACTTCCCATCTCTTGGAACTGATTCCACAAGCGTGCAATTACACTTCGGCTCACTCCAATAGCAGACGCTACTATCCATTGACTTTGACCAGCTTCCAACCTTCCTATTGCTCACCACGCGGTGCTTTCTGGCAAATCATGTTGATTTGGCATGCTAACATGAGATAACGCAACAAACTGCTTCTCCCGCGACCAGCGGTACAATAATACAGTTCCGAAAGGTCCACCAGTTTTATGTGACTGTTGCATCGACGTCACTTTTGAGGACATTGT
This sequence comes from Macrothele yani, assembly GCA_039090855.1. Lineage (NCBI taxonomy): Eukaryota > Metazoa > Arthropoda > Arachnida > Araneae > Macrothelidae > Macrothele > Macrothele yani. The sequence goes on from CM077009.1 coordinate 164,103,949, forward strand.
TGCTAATTCGCATGTCGAATTGCTTTCTACAGCTGGTTTTCATTATTCGGAGGGAAGCCGCCCCGGTGGCGCAGTGGTCTAAGGCAATGGCCTCTGATAATTCGTCCGAAAGGGGTCCGGGTTCGAATCCCGGTGAGGCATGGATGTTGTGTTTGTCTTACGGCACTGCCTCTCTCCCTTCCCTGGAACCAGTGACCCTAAATTAGGGACGGGCGACTGCTTATAGCCCATTGAGTTGCTCACGGTAGTTGTTAAACCTCAAAAAATAAAAAAAAATCTTTTGACAATTCAATAACATTTTACCCAACTGCTTTGAATAAAATCGTTTAAAAAGGGTGCTCCCCTAATTTTGTTCAGCAGTATATTTCTTAATATTCTCTACACTCTTAACCAAATATTCCATGTTACCTAATCAGTTTATTTTTAAAGCACTAGATGACACAGTTTGTATGACATGGGTGTTGGCATTTAATCCCAAAACTGCATATTTTTTGCTGTACTTGGGACTATATATAAATAAAGTCACTGTAGTCCACACTGGTATCAAACTTGCTAGGGTACCCATAATCACTGCCATTGCTTTAGTGAAGTAAACAGGTGAGACATTTATTTGGTAACTAGGATGGGCCGCCCCGGTGGCGCAGTGATCTAAGGCGCTGGCCACTGATCATTCGTCCGTGAGGGGTCCGGGTTCGAATCCCGGTCAGGCATGGATGTTGTGTTTGTCTTACGGCACTGGCTCTCTCCCTTCCCTGGAACCAGTGACCCTAAATTAGGGACGGGCGACTGCTTATAGCCCATTGAGTTGCTCACGGTGGTCGTTAAACCTCGAATCAAAAAAAAAAAAAAAAAAAAAAAACTAGGATGGGGAGACAAGAACACACCGCTACACCTCTGCATATCTTATGAGCATCTTATATAGTGAGTTGTCTCACTAACCCATTCTCCAGCTGGTAATGAAACTGTGAGGTGGGTGGGGGAGAACCTTTTTCCCATTTCTGATACCACAAACACAATAAATTTACAAGTGGGGAAGTGCGAGAGGTTTATCAATGTCACAACATTAAAAAAGTTTTTTAATCACATCATGACATTAAAAAAAAATAATTATAAGAAAATATGCAACTATTAGATTGTGCCATGCAGCTAAACAAGTTACACAGAAAATGATATGAATGAATGTACGCTCAAACCTAACAAAACTTATATTGCACAAAAATCAGTAAATGTAGGCATGATGGACATGTTGATTTATATGAGATTTTTTGTTTTGTAAATGCTTCCTCCCCTATACGAGTATGTATATCATCATCAACCATTACCAGTCCTCTGCTGGATGAAGTTCTAAGTTTCTACCATAATTATCAGTCGTAAGCTAGTATCCTCCATGTCACTTAAGCAAGTTTTCGAATTTCATCCACCCAACTCCTACACAGTCTTCTTCTTGGTCTTTTTCTGTCCCTTGGGATCCAGTCTAATGTTTTAGTTGTCCAATGGTGGTCAATTCTAGAAATGTGTCCCATCCATTGTCACTTTATAGACTTTACTTTGATCTTGATGTTTTGGATTCACAAGTTCCTGTTCCTGCCTTTCCTGGTTATGCCAAGCATTCAGCTCTCCATGCTTCTTTGAGTTCTTCACAGCATCTGTATGTCCTCTTTTTCTTTAAGGTCCATGTCACTGGTCCACAAGTAAGAACTGGAAGGATGCATTTATTAAACATTCTTCTTTTAAGACATAATGGAAAATTGTTGTACACTGTACTTACTCCTTTTTTTTTTTTTTTTAATGTGAAGAATAACTTCTGAAAAAAGTCAGTTTGACAAATTTGGGATTTTTTTTATTTTTTTTTACTAATTAGCAGGAGCCTATTCATGGAATAACATATATAGTACTGGTACATATTGATATGGAACAGATAAATGCAAATTCTGTATTTGAAATATTGTATGGTATGAAAGTGAAAATTTGTGGTAAATTAATACATTCATACTTACCTTCTTTAATAACTGATATATAGGTTGGTTTTGTATGAAGTGCACATACTGTTAAAAATCATAGTTTATTATGATTTTCAGGATACAGTACCTGTTGTATATTTATATTTAATAGTGTTTCAGTTATAGTTTTAGACAAACTTGAGAAAACAACAATATTTCATTAGATCTTAGGATCAGTTCTTTTTTTCCCCTCCCAAGGTTCACCTGCTTTAAATTAACGTGGAACACGTTTAAACTGTGTATTGTGCATATTATTAATATTATTTGTTTGTGTGATAACATTTTGTTTGTTGACACTGGTAAATGTGGATGAGGTACACATTGGTATAATATATATTTTTTTAATGCAATACTACAATGGGGGAATATACAGAATAAATTACACTCCAAACACTTGAGCTGTTCCATTATTAATGGTAAAACCAATGTAAAATTATTAAAAAAAAACTGGTCATTGTTTTAAGGATTAAATATTATCTGTCCATTCTGGTATAATTTTGTCCATAATAATGAAAATTCATGATAGTAAAAAAAAAAAAGCTGTTGCTGTTTTTAATTAATGTGTTGTGTGTTTTTATAGAAACACATAAATCTAGGGACTCTGCATTAATGTGATAAATCTTTGACTAATGGAGAAGTAAAATTTAAAAAATATGTTCTTTGAGAAATGCATCATTGTAATCTAGGGCCTTACATTGTCACTAAAAACCACTATTTTCTAGTGGGGCTCGTGAGTTCTTTTGCATGCAATTTTTTTTTAATTGGAACAACTTTTTCCTGCACACTATGTTAAAACCAACGGGTCTTTCTGTGGATTCTAAGCTGCCACATTTGTGGGAAGACCGTGGCAACATGACCTGAGAATACTGGTTCTTTGTATACTCGGGGGTGTTAACAATGAGCAATAGTCTTCGAAGAAATCGACCTATCCACAGGTGGTGGGAGGAATTCCTTAACAAAATAGTCACCAGTAATGCTCACTTACTGCAATGACTTCTTTGATAATGCTGTAAATACTATGATAGCAAGCTGTATTAAATTTTAGAAAATCACTGTTGGTCATCGCCGCCCCGGTGGCGCAATGGTCTAAGCGATGGCCTCTGATCATTCGTCCGAACGGGGTCCGGGTTCGAATCCCGGTGAGGCATGGATGTTGTGTTTGTCTTACGGCACTGGCTCTCTCCCTTCCCTGGAACCAGTGACCCTAAATTAGGGACGGGCGACTGCTTATAGCCCATTGAGTTGCTCACGGTGGTCGTTAAACCGCCAATAAAAAAAAAAAAAAAAAAAAAAAACTGTTGGTCATCAAAAATATCTAAATGCTAAGTGAACTAACAGTGAACTTAATGTCAAATGACCTATCATTAATTTATTATTGTACATTTTATCAATTATTTTATTTAGTGGTTGTGAAACATGCAGGAGGATATATTGCTGTTCATGTGAAAATAATATGGTTGGCAAGGTTTTATGGTTTAACAGTATTAATCTTTATCATTCATTGTATTTTAATTGTTGAATTACATTTTAGTCATTGTATTTTAATTGTTGAATTAACAGAAAGTGCTGTTACAACTGTATGCCATAATAATAGCAGTTAGTTGGGCAAAGAATGTCCTAAATGCTATCTTGAATAAGATTTGTAAAGATTCACCGTAGGAATAATTATATTGAATCAAATGCTAACATGTTCAATAGTTTGACACAACTATAGAACATATTTTTGTAAAATAATAATTATCAATATTTGGTTTTCTTGTGAAGGATAATTCTGGCTGTGGTATTTTTTATATTGTATTTGGACTGTGGTGGAATTTAATGTTATGTTTTTTGGATATATAATAAGTATATCCTGTATGGGTACATATATGTGCTCATTAAGTATTGTGGGTCTACTCTCGAATGATATGTGTAAATTTTTTTTTATATTAGGAACTGTGTTTTGTGGATGTGTTTTTTTCTTGTGGAAACATGTAGTTTATATTTATGAGTAAATTAATTATTGTACATTTATTGAGTATTTTATTTAGTAGTTGTGAAATATGCCAGAGGATGTATCACCGTTTATGTGAGAATAATATGCTTGACAAGGTTTTATAGTTAATAGTATTAACCTTCTGTCATTTTATTTTAATTGTTGAATTAACAGAAAGTGCTGTTACAACTGTATGTAATTATAATAGGAGTTACTTGGGCAAATAATGCCCTTAATGCTCTCTTGAATGAGATTTGTAAAGATTTACCTTGGGGGCAATTATATTGAATCCAACACTTACAGGCTCAATAGTTTGACCCAACTATTGAACATACTTTTGTAAAATAATTATTATTATTTGGTTTTCTTGTAAAGGGTATTTCTGGCTATGTTATTTTTTTTTTATTGTAGTTGAACTGTGGCGGAATTTAATGTTATGTTTTTTGGATATTTAATAACTATATCCTGTATGGGTAAATGTATGCTGATTACGCATTGTGGGTCCACTCTGGAGTGACATGTATAATTTTTTTTTTTAATATTAGGAGCTGTGTTTTGGATGTTTTCTTGTTTTGTTTTTGTTTTTTGTGCAAACTTAGAGTTTATATTTATGTCACATATGTATACACAAAAGTGTTGAATCTTTTTTTGAAAGCTGTTTTCCTTATTTATATTTATTATTTATTTTAAGTAAAGCAGTGGACAAAAACAGATTTGATTCTATGTTCGTAGATACTGAATGTAATTTCAAATGTAATGAAAAAAATCGGAGGACGGAGTGGAGATCTGTTGTGTTTTCTGATGAAAGACGGTTCTGCCTGGGTGCCAGTGATGGCTGTGTGTTGGTTAGAAGGAGGCCAGGTGAGCGCCTGCAACCAACCTGTCTGCGGCCGAGACACACTGGACCTACACCTGGAGTTATGGTCTGGGGAGCAATTTCCTATGACAGCAGGAGCACTCTCGTGGTTATCCCATGCACCCTGACGGCACAGTTGTACGTCGGTCTGGTGATTCAACCTGTTGTGCTGATTTTCATGAACAGCATTCCAGGGGTGTTTCCAACAGGATAACGCTCGCCCGCATACCGCTGTTGTAACCCAACATGCTCTACAGAGTGTCGGCATGTTGCCGTGGCCTGCTAGATCACCAGATCTTTCACCAATCGAGCACGTATGGGACATCATTGGACGACAACTCCAGCGTCACCCCCCAACCAGCATTAACCGTCCCTGTATTGACCGACCAACTGCAACAAGCATGGAACTCCATCCCACAAACTGACATCCAGCACCTGTACGACACAATGCATGAACGTTTGCGTGCTTGCATTCAACATTCTGGCGGTTACACCGGTTATTAATGTACCAGCATTTCACATTTAAAATGGCTCTTCTCGCGCTTACAATAAGCTGTGATCTTGAAACCTTAATCGATTAAATATGTTACCTATACAAATGTATTGCCGCCATTTCATTCCTCTACAACTATTTTTTCGTGGTGTTGGGATTTTTTTTTTCCGTCAGTGTATATGCATGTATGTTTATTATTTGTTTTGTATTTCTTTATTTTCCCCTTATTCTGGTTGAATAATGCTTGAATGATTTAATACATCAGCGAGATTTCAAATATACGACCTCTTAATAGCGAGTCTTCACTTACCGTAAAATTTGAAGTAAGGAAATATTTTCGAGATTACTGAAAATATTAAATTATCTGCACATCAGGCAAGTAATTCTATTCTTTCAGCACCTAACCTTCTGTGAAAAAATCGCATTCCGATTTTTGTGTCGTAACGTCTCCGAGTTTAGATTCCCGAAATGCTGTTTTTTTCTTTCTGTCTTTGTTTTCTCTTTTTAGAAATCTTGTGAAATTAAGAAGAAAAAACATTTTTATTTACACAGTTGATTAAACAGTAAGGTTGCATAATTGATAAATATTAAATCCCTCTTTTTATCTGTCTAAACGCCTCGTAGCTTCAGTGGTTTCCGTAGTTTCAAAGCTGCTTTTTGCCTGCTTGTGACGTCACACGCAGCGCGGGCGGTGACTTTTGGCGGCCTTTGCTGCGTGGAATAGGAGTGGTGTCTCCATCTAATATAAGCTCTGTGGCTTAACCCCAATTTAAGCTACAAAATCTATGCAGTTGTATAATACACTGACATCCATAAATTTAATGCACTGATCTCCATGTGGACATCAGTGTACATGATGTGTATTACAATGCATTACGCTCTAGGACAGAGGATGTAAGAGAGTACAAATCATGAATACTGTCAATACGCAACATGAATTGAAACAAAGGCAAGAATTATAATATATCTGTCCTAAAAAGTATCTTTGGACTGTCTTTGCCTTTTATAAACACTACTAGAATGGTGCACCAAATTCCAGATGTAGTCTCCCATCATGGCTTCATCCCATGTTCCTTGATATCTCTTTTCCATGTTTTGCATGTCTAGATGAAACCCTCACCATGTTAATCACTCACTGCTCCCAAATTTTCTCTAAAAAATTCCAAATTGGAGTGCAAGTAAAGAGGTTTCTTCACTGACGTTAGACACCCCATTCTTCCAAATTTGTCTACTAAATTCTGCACAAATTGCTGGTAGTTGCACTCTAATTAGGAGTTTTTCCAGGGAAAAATTCCCAATTTCTGTTTCCAAAAAGTTTAGTTACAACAGCACGGATTGAACTGCCAGGCATCTTTTTCGACATCGGTCATTTTGCTCTCTAGTTCTTCTGAGGTCAGCGTTGTTTTTATCTGTGGCTTTACAAAAATATCACGTTTTACTTTGGCATCCAAGAGATTTAGGAACATTAATCGAATGAACTTGAATGTCTAACAGGATTCAGTGCTTTCACAAACTCCTTCGCCAGTCCCAACTCTATACGCAGCAGGGTTAATTAGATTTTCTGTACTGGAGCGAGGGTGTTTCACATGACATTCTGTGTACCGGCTTGTAACTCAACTATTGAATGCCATTCCTTTGTTTTGTGATGTTTTGCTAACTGCTCTGCTATTCCACAAGCCAATGGAATGGAGATACTTTAGTCTAAAGTCAGGTTGCAGGCCAAAAAGGAACCCAATCATCTTAAAATCAGCATGGACATCCCAATTGTATTCATGATATTTGATTTTTTGTAGAAGAAACTTGACATTAATTAAGTCTTGTTTCATGTGCCTGGGTTGTTCTGCTGGAATTGAAGTATATACAAGGTCTGTCCGGAAAGTAATAAGATTCATTCAATAACAGACGTTTAATTAAAGTTATACTTACATAACATTAAAATTCCTCGAAATAACATCCTTGAACATCAATACACCGCTGCCAACGGTTCTGCCACGCCGCGTAGCATGCCTGGAAGTCGTGAACAGGGATCGCTTTCAAAGCACTCGTCGCGGCAGTTTGCACGCTTGTAACGGTCCCAAAACGGTGTCCTTTCAGGCTGGATTTGAGCCGGGGAAACAAAAAGAAGTCAGCCGGGCTGTAGGGAGGTTGGGTAAGCGTTGCCGCGTTGTGTTTTGCCAGAAACTCTCACTCTTAGCGACGCATGGCTCGGCGCATTATCTTGGTGAAGAACCCAAGTCGTGGCGATCTCCGGGTGGACGCGCGCAAATCTGTTCTTCAGTCGTTGAAGCACTTCCACGTAAAATGCAGTTTTGACCATTTGTCCGGGTGGTACGCACTCCTTATGAATAACACCTTTACAGTCAAAGAAGACAATGAGCATCGATTTCGTCTTCAATTTGCACATTCGAGCCTTCTTTCGTCGAGGAGACTTGGGAGTGTGCCACTCTGAGCTCTGTCGTTTCTTCTCCGGATCGTACTCGAAGACCCACGTTTCATCACCTGTTATCACTTTCTCTAAAAAACACGGTCCACGAGAAATCGACCCACGGTTGTTCATCGGTCAAAACCTTAGGAACCAATTTGGCGCAACCTTTCTGCATCTGCAATTCTTTCGTGATGATTTCATGCACAATGGATTTCGCGAGTCCCACGTGCTCTGCTAACAATTTAACATTCAGACGTAGGTCAGAGTCCAAAACCGCTTTCACCTTTTCCACATTGTCCGAAGTGTGAGACGTTGAAGGGCGCCCTGTGCGTGGCTCATCCTTGACGCTCTCTCTCTTCCCTCCGTGAACGTTTTGTGCCACCGAAACACTTGTGCTTTCGATAAAGCATCATTCCTGTAGGCTTTCTGTAACATAGCAAGCGTCTCGGTCGCAGATTTTTCAAGTTTATCACAAAATTTTACTGCGTATTGCTGTTCGACACTTCTGCATTTTGACCGTTACTCGACGCTCACACAGCTGTCCACTTCGCAAGCGCTCCTCACTTTGTAAAAGCTCAGAGCCAACTGAGACATCGATCGTTTACCTAACATACCCCGCCACGTCACGCCCGGTGACTCCGCCCTCCGGCCCTTCTGATTGGCCCAGGAAAAGTGGTCTCATTACTTTCCGGACAAACCTTGTATATTTCCATTGTACAGTGGCTTGAAGGAGCTGAAGTCATGTGAGAGGGATGTAGAAAAGAAGTGGGAATGTTTTAAGAACTGTGTTGTCACTGCTGCTGAGAAGGTCTGTGGAACCATAATAGTGGGTAACAACAGAGGTGATGGTGGAATAGTGAAATTAAAGAGGCAGTAAAGAAAAAGAAGGATACCTATTTGTGGATGTTGCAAGGTAGAGTTTCTGTGGATGAATACCTCTGTAAGAAGCGTGAAGCAGCTAAGCTGATTCGCCAGAGTTAGGCAAAAGATAGGAAGTAGTAGGTGGAAATGTAGAAAGACTTTCTGGAAGTATACATGAGACTTAGGAAAAATAGGGGAAATAAAATTCTAAATTGTGTAAAGAGTAAGAATCGGGGAAATGATATGGAAGCCCAATGAGTTAAGTGAAAGATGGGGTGAATACATCTGTGAGTTATTAGATCAGGAAAGCAAAGGTGATTCTGAGGCAGAAGCAGATGATGTCACGGTGAAGGAGGGAAGCACAGGAGGGATCTCATGAGAAGAGGTGTGTAAAGCCCTAAAATCTCTTCAGAATGGTAAGGCTCCATGAGTTGACGGCATAACTGCAGAGATGTTGAAACATAGTGGTGACTCTGTAATAGACTTATTAACTGAAATTTTCCAGTTATGCTGGGAGCTAGGAATGGTCCCTCGGGATTGGAAGAATCCCGAGGGACCATTCCTAGAACTATCGTGATATTAGCCTACTGAGTGTGCCAGGGAAAGTGTTTGGTAAGATTGTTATTGAAAAAGTACGGAGTCTTACATCAGAGAAAGTGTGGGTGATGGCCATGGACGAGAAGTCTGTGGTTTGTGTCTGTATCCATTAATGATGTCACAATCAGCGTAATCAGTTGTGCTTTTTAATTTTTTGATTGGAGGTTTAACGACCGCCGTGGGCAACTCAATGGGCCATAAGCAGTCGCCCGTCCCTAATTTAGGGTCACTGGTTCCAGAGAATTGAGAGAGCCAGTGCCGTAAGACAAACACAACATCCATGCCTCACCGGGATTCGAACCCGGACCCCTTACGGACGAATGATCAGAGGCCAGTGCCTTAGACAACTGCGCCACCGGGCTCAGCGTAATCAGTTGTGCTTTCTATTTTTTGATGGTTTAACGACCACCGCGCCGCCCCGGTGGCGCAGTGGTCTAATCGATGGCCTCTGATCATTCGTCCGAAAGGGGTCCGGGTTCGAATCCCGGTGAGGCATGGATGTTGTGTTTGTCTTACGGCACTGGCTCTCTCCCTTCCCTGGAACCAGTGACCCTAAATTAGGGACGGGCGACTGCTTATAGCCCATTGAGTTGCTCACGGTGGTCGTTAAACCTCGAATCAAAAAAAAAAAAAGAAAACGACCACCGTGGGCAATTCAATGGGCTATAAGCAGTCGCCCGTCCCTAATTTAGGGTCACTGGTTCCAGGGAAGGGAGAAAGCCAGTGCCGTAAGACAAACACAACATCCATGCCTCACCGGGATTCGAACCTGGACCCCGTTCGGACGAATGATCAGAGGCCATCGCTTAGACCACTGCGCCACCGGGACGGCGTTGTCCTTTCGTCTTTGTGGAATTCCGAACTAGTGCTCTGTTTGGCAATGGAAAAGCCAAAGAAAGTTAATATTGCCTAGAATTTCCTCACTGCCCTTTCCGTCGTGTACTTTTGTCATAATGTCTGTCAAATACTACATGCAGGGCAGGAATTTCAGTTGCTTTTGCACCATTGCTGTGAAAGCGCACACATATTGAGTTGTCGGAAAAGTCATGACGTATTTTAGCCATGTTTTGCAAAGGTCATTTATTGATAGAAAGAACAAAGATTAAGTAATGATATAATGCCTGTTTTGTTCGGTAACCTTTTGCCATCTTTCAGTGAGCTGCAGAATGCCTCGTTCATAGAAAGACCTGTCCTTCGTGGGGAAAAACTGTACAAGGTGCTGATTTACAGCCTCATCTGAATTAAACGTTATACCACGCAAGGACTGTTGAAGAGAGCGAAGCAAGTGGACGTCTGACGGCGCAAGGTCAGGCGAGTATGCTGGGTGTGGCAACACATCCCAGTCAAGCTCCAATAATTTTTGGCGGGTGATCAAACTTGTGTGTGGTCTTGCGTTGTTGTGATGGAACACAACACCTTTACGATGAACAAGCTCTGGATAATGCATTCGTTCAAACTGTCCAATTGCTGACAAGTACACATTCGAATAGATAGTTTGGTTCCGTGGTAGGAGCTCAAAAAACACGAAACCATTAAAATCCCACCACACTTAGACCAGAACCTTCTGCTGATGAATGTCTGCTTTGGATGTCGTTTGAGGTGAAGCAGCATGTCGGGACCAAGACGATTGCACAACACATTGTTGTATACAATCCACTTTTCGTCACCAGTTATCAGTCGCTTCGAAAAAGGATCGTTTTCATCACGTTTAATGAGCATATCGCAGATGTTTATACGCGCCGTCAATTGAGCTTCTTTGAGTTCATGAGGAACCCACACATCGAGCTTGCTTACGTATCACAGCTTCTTCAGGTGGTCGTGAATGCTTGAATGTGCAATGTGTCTGCAATCTCTCATGGTGTGTAACGGCGTTTGAGCCACCCCGGTGGCGCAGTGGTCTAAGGCGTTGGCCTCTGATCATTCGTCCGTAAGGGGTCCGGGTTCGAATCCCGGTCAGGCATGGATGTTGTGTTTGTCTTACGGCACTGGCTCTCTCCCTTCCCTGGAACCAGTGACCCTAAATTAGGGATGGGCGACTGCTTATAGCCCATTGAGTTGCTCACGGTGGTCGTTAAACCTCCAATCAAAAAACGGCGTTTGACTCGATCAATGCCTTGATTCGGTCGTCATCAACCTCGGTTGGCCTCCCAGACCGAGGAGCATTGTTGAGGTCAAAATCACCAGCATAGACTTTTGCGAACCACCGCTGGCCTGCACCCACCGAATCCATACTCGCCTCGCTGTTCCTGGATGTCCCACACGGGAGCCGATGTCCCGGTACGATAAACTGCTGTCGCGATAAGTCACTATTCGTCCTCTGTCGAACTCCGAAGCGTGCTGGAATGACTGCCGTATTCTGCAACGAGGCATCACGAAGCTTCCCACGCACAGGTCCGGCAGCACAACACACTTTAACTACTTACACCCAGACTTCTGTGCACCCTTCTTATAGTGCTTCTCGGTGGCGTGCCGGGCGAACATGATTTTCATATGCACTACAATGCTAATCGTTTGCATGTCCTCTCGCGGGCGATGCATGCTGTGAATTTCAGGCCAATCGGATGTGCTTCCTTCTTGGTGTTGCATTTTGGGTGGCCAGCAATGTAGTAACCACTGTCATCGCCAGGTCTTTAAGCCGAGGAAAGTCATCCTCCTTCAACATGTCCGCCACTTCCGTTGGCATGTCGACAATCTTTTGTCCTCTAGAACGTTGCACTTCAATATCTGGCAGTTTAACACGCGGTACATCTTCCCATTTCAGACGTGGAATTTTGCTGTGCCGCCGTGTCCTTTCGCGACTAACATTGATGCCCTTTTGTGTCACTATCATGGTTATTCCATGTGTTTATACGAGGCCATTCTGAGTGGAAATATTGGCATCAAAGTTGTCGGCTGTAACTTGAACGAGCCGTTTGTAGCTGGTTTAACTATTCTATTTCTTTGATGAATGCTTGCATTTGTAACAGCTCGGAAGCATTTTAGCTCAGAGTATGCGCATGCAGTAGCGGCTTGTGGTAAGCTGAGAGGGAGGGGCTACATCCCAATTTTGTAGATATCACTTCGAAAGCTAAGTTACTGAGCCTGATGATTATGTCCGTTTAATAATAATTTATATACACTGCTGGCCATCCAAAATGCAACACCAAGAAGGAAGCATCCGATTGGCCTGAAATTCGCAGCATGCGTCGCCCGCGAGAGGACATGTAAACGATTAGCATTGCAGGGCATATGCAATAATGTGCGCCCGGCACTCCACCAAGAAGCACTATAAGAAGGGTGCACAGAAGGCGGGGCGCAAGTAGTGGAAGTGTGTTGTGCTACCGGACCTGTGCGCGGGAAACTTCCTGATGCCTCGTCGCAGAATACGGCAGTCATTCCAACACGTTTCGGAGTTCGACAGAGGACGAATAGTGGCTTATCGCGACAGCGGCACCCGTGTGGGACGACATATAGCCACAGTGAGGTGAGTATGGATTCGGTGGGTGCAGGAGGGACGGACGGACCGACGTGAGCGATTCCCGCAGCAGCGGCACGCCACCGAAAGAGAGGACCGGCATGTTGTGTGGCCGGGCATTGGCGGCTCGCACCGCCACATCACGAACGTTAGCGAAGGAATTAGGGTGTGTTGCGCAACAACCTGTGTCAGCACGTACCGTTCGACGTCGTCTGCAGGAGCGGGTACTTGTCGCACGGCGCCCATTGCTCTGATTAAAATTGACGTTACACCACCGGCAAGTGCCGCGGCAGTGGGCCGTTGAACGCCGCACCTGGACAACGGAATGACACGACATTGTCTTCTCCGACGAATCCAGCTTCTGCCTACAACACCACGATGGTCGGATCCGCGTGTGGCAGCACCTCGGCGAGAGACTGTATGACGCCTGCATTATGCATCGCCATACCGGTCCGTGGCCTGGCGTTATGGTTTGGGGCGCATTTGGATATGACACCCGCACCCCTCTGGCGCGCATCGCCGGTACACTCAAGAGTTACCGCTACATCTCCGACGTTTTGGAGCCTGTAGGACCTGCCAGCGGCCACGTTTCAACAGGACAATGCACGCCCGCACGTGGCACGCATCGTGTAACAATTCTTCACGGCCCACCAGGTGTCACTGCTGCCGTGGCCCGTCTGTTCTCCCGATATGTTGCCCATCGAACACAGCTGGTCGCTGATCGGCAACCGAGTGGCCCGGAAAGCACCACCCGCGGCTACGCCTGATGAACTGTGGCAACGTGTGGAAGCCGCCTGGACCGACATACCCCAAGCCCACATCCAAAGCTCCTTTTGTTCGATGCCGCGGCGTGTAGCGGCCGTTATTGCCAGCCATGGGGGCCACACGAACTATTGATGTCTGCGTGTTCCGCAAGTCGCACGGGCCTGTAAGCTCAATCGTTTCATCTTTGTAGCTGTTGTTATGTGTCCAGTAAATCTGGCTTTGCTATCTCGTGTCCTTGGTGTTGCATTTTGGGTGGCCAGCAGTATATATACTCTTATATTGTTCGAAAATGCTTTTTTTTACAAGAAATTAGTATTTAGATTTTATATTTAGCTATTGATAGGTCAAATCTACAGGTAACCGATACCTAAATTAGGCAACAGATATCAAGCGATGGCCAGATTTATGAAGAAAATAATCGGGACTGTAAAACTTGATTTGATGCATTATTTCTTAAGAAAAGTGTTTAATCAGTGCATCCTTCCAGTTGTTGCACATGGAGCAGAGACATGGACCTCAACTAAAATAGATATACCCAGGTTGCAGACAACTGAAAGAAGCATGGAGATATGCATGTTTGATGTAACCAGAAACAGGAAAGAGGAACTCATGAATCGGGAAAATGAGAAGGGTGGAAGACATCAATGATCAGAATCCTTGAAATTGCAACGGGATGGACATATTGCTAGAAGAAAGAGCCAGTAATGGAGAGTTGAAATATTAAACAGGATAGCAAGGGACAAAAAAAAAAGACTCAGAAGATGACATGTGGGAAATGGGTGGATGAAATTCGGAAGCATGAACGAAACTGGTTCAAAGCAGACTGTTGTGGAAGAAACTTGGAGACTTTCATCCAGCAGTGGATTGAGGTAGTGGTTGTAAACTATATATAAATATATATACTGTAAGAGCAACACGTACTGAATTCAGGGAGCCAGTTTTAAAGGCCAAAAAACATTTAATGCGTGTGCCAGTGGCAGCGGACACATACCCAACGTTATGTAAGCATTTTTAGGTGTTAATTGCGGCACCTGGAAACATAATAAATACTATTTTCTTCTGATACACTCCCTTTGGAACTTTGACTTGAAACCAGCCACTGCAACTCGGACAAACATTTTACGGAATTTTGAAAGGTCAGCCACAATTTCGCGAAGACTTGTTACTGTGATACTCACACGCAGGCATTCTCTTTAATAAATACGAATTGCAAACATATTCAGTCTAGTTTTAATTTTGAAGCCAAGATTTCAATTTAGTGTAGAAAAATTTGTTTTCAAAATTCACAAACTTCGTAAATTTTCTAAACAATTGTATTTGATTAAATGCAGTTTTCAAAGCAATTAAGTATAAAGCACTACCTCAACTGAAATGCGCAACTTATTTTTGGGAGGGGGTATGCAGCAGAAAAATAAAATGTAGCCAATGGAGCAACTTCAATGATTTTTAATGAATCAAAATTTACATAAGTTTGAAGGCGAAAATTTCGTTGTGCTTGGTAAGTGAAAATATGAGTTTTGTGCAAGTATTTCGCTGCAGAAGTTAGTCTTTTTTTTATTTCAATTTATCCATTACTTAACTTCATTCTTAATCGCAATTTGTTCACATGCCCATTTGGACCAGAAGAGAAAATATAAGTGAAACGTTTTTGTAAAAATCCCGGCAACTGAGTATTTGTTGTTAGCAAACACGAATAATCTCTAGTTGTTAGAATTATCACGTTGAAAAAAAGCAGGAACAAAACGAAAATTGAAAGGAAAAGAAAAACAGGTTGAATAATACATTCAAAGAATATATTCGTCATTATTTTTAATTCATTCCCCTTTTCATTTCGTATTCGGAAGCACAACAATCGTATTAATCAACGAAACTCACAGTTAGGCCCGGTGATGCATTCGCAGCCAATGAGAGACGACGTCACTTACGTCTCTCAGTACGGAAGGGAATCGGCGAGATCACGTGACCAACTTAGTGATGTTGCCTCTGCTTGGGCTGCCGAGGGCAAACGGTGACCGAGTAGAGAGCTATTTCTTCCAACACGCAGCGAATATAAGGTGGGACATCTAATCATTGCATATTAATTTCAAACTATTAGAGAATAAAACGTTTAAAAGGATTATCATTAAATTGGAAGTACTACTGAACTTAATCGTTTAACACTACTGAATTATTTATTTTTCGTTTTCCGTGTAGTGTGGATTTTCGCGCTTAGCCGTTCCTTTAGCAAAGTCGTATCAAGAGACATATTCGAAAGTTTTGTTGCTCGTTTTAATGAAATTAACTATATTTTCTTCGTTGTCCGTGTAGTTCATTTTTTTCTTTTTGCCTTCATGATTTTCTAGCAACACTGAAAAGCAAATTCGTTTGACAGATTGACAGATAGCGTACAGAATATTAATAGCAAACGGAAAACGTTAAGCGAAATCATATTGAGGTCGAAGAAAAAGTGTTCCCTCATATACATATCTCTGGCTAAACCGTTCCTTACTGAATTAAAAAAAATATTTTTTTTTCTTGTTCTGGAAAAAATAAATTTTCGGATATTATTTCATGTATTTTGTTTAATGGGGTTGTTTCTAGGACAATGCATCTGTACACTAAAAGTACATAATTTGGAAATAATTCCTTCCTAAAAAAATGCTTAGGATCCCTTTTAATACAAATCATCTGTCAGTGCATTAGAGTTTATTTTACTTATTTCTACTTGGGGGAAGAAAATGTTTTTTTTTAATCCTTATCTGTGTATATTTGAACACTTTAACACTTTAAAATTATGTGGCAACACATTCTGGGTTCTGGCACAAGCTATTTTCTTGGTAACTGAAAAAAAGTCGAATGAAGGAGGACACTGTCACAAAAAATGTTCCCATTGTTTTGTGAAAAATTAATGCAAGAACATTTTTTTTAATTATTCATTTTTTGTCACTATTAAATTTTCCTTTCATTTGTATTTGTAAATTTACAATTACTATAATTGAACACTGTTAGGTAAGTAAAAATCGAAAAAAACTATTTCCATGCTAGAATTTAATTCAAACTATAGCAGTAAACAGAATTCTTGTTCACCATTCACAGAAATTTAAATGCATTCTGAGCCAATAAGCAATCTGAAATTGCAGATTTAGTGCTACTGACTAACTCTTTCATACCAGAAAATTTGAAAAATTCATCGCCGTGGAGCAGGAAGCGAACCTGCATTTCCCGATTTCCATTCGAGCATGCTACCGTTACAGCTCCCAGGATGAGGAAGTCCCAAACATCCGAGTGATTTAATCTGAATAATCTCAGATTTTCGCCAGTCAAAGCAAGCCCTGCTTCATCGTAGCTCAGCTATTTAGAGTCAGGTCGATGCTTAGCAAATTCCCAGTTATTCAGATAAACATTGTGGAAGAAATATTTCTTCTCATTATACGTGGGAAATATGTCTCTATAAGCAATCTAAAATCGCATATTTACTGTCACGTAACTGAAATCAAACGATCGTCCATGGAATGGAAGCATGTCACCTCTCGAACAATGAAGACGTGGAAAGTCCAACTGTCTCTGTCTGCGGGAGAGGTCATGGCGACTGTTTTCTTTGACTGTGAATCTGTTGTTTACACAGAATTTCTGTCAAAAGAGACGACCATCAATAGTGACTCATATTGCCAAACACTACGAAATTTGCGAAATTCGATTAAGGATAGATGCCGGCCGGGTTAAGTTGAGCGAAGGTGTCACTCTGCTGCACGAGAACGCTACACGGTACGGAAAAACAAAGGGAATTTCTGCAGTCATTCAAGTCGGAGGTGTGGCAACATCCACCTTACAGCCCCAACTTATCCCCATGTGGCTACCATTTGTTCCGTAAAATGAAACAGGACCTTAGTACACAACGATTCCCAACCGATGAGGCTGTGAAAAGTGCGGTCCTTAACTAGTTGCACCAAAGTGGACTTTTTCTGTACAGGTATGGGAAAGTTAATCGCACGTTCCGATAAATGTTTACAGTCCTTAGGCGACTATGTCGAAAAATGAATTAATGTTGTACCTTTAAACCAACATACATCCCCTGAGTATATCTCTTTGTTGTTTTTTTATTCAACAGTGTAACTAACTTTTTGATCCACCCTCATAGTATTAAAGCACTTTGCTGCAATTCAGAAATTAAATTTTTAGTTTGTGATTTAAAAATTAGCATAAATACTACATTTGGAAAAAGTATCAACTTAACTATTGACCATCAATTTGTTTTGTATCTTCAAGCGGAACGAAGTAAAAAATACTATTACAAATAAACAAATGGGCCCATTTTTTTACATAAATGTACCTCAAATATCTGTTTCAAATAGTTTGAAAGAAGGAAGTCATCACACGCTGCAACGGTATTCAGCTTCAGATTGTTTACCCCAACTTTCCTTATGTGACAGCATCTACAACAAAGTTATAGATACACACAACAAAATAAATAAAGAATTCTTGCAAACCAATGGCAGAAATTAAGACATCTGTTTCAAATAGTTTGAATCATCACAAGTTACATCAAAATTATCTCAGCTTTAGATCCTCCAGCATGTGTTACAATCTGAATATTTTATGTGTGAGTTGTGTCCATTATTTTCTTTACCTAAAATCTACTTTTGTAATGTTCATACCTACTGCGATCTACTTTTTTATAAAACATATTTGATATCACATTTTGGATTAGACAACCTTTCAACAGTATAAATAATTATTTCTCACACATTTCTAAAGGAATTAAGCACAATTGGTTAGCAGTTTTTCGTAACACTAGGGAATTTATACATTTTACTAACATTCTTTACTAGAAGCCAAATTTGCTCATTATGGTAAAATTAAATTTTTACTTTCAATATACCTACTATAAATGTCAAGCTAAGCACTAGTACACACACACACACCAGTGCTGAGACGGGCCGAGCCCGAACTGAGTGCTGGCTGCGTAATACTTACTGGAGAGAGGGGAAGAATTTTCTTCCTTTTTCTTTTAATGTGATTTTATATGATTTAGCACACGAGACTTTTTACACTTTCTAGTTGTTAAAGAGAATTCTTCAGCAACTGGGTCTAAATGGGGAGTAGGAATTCTGCAAGGCTATTCATTCCAGGCTGGGATAACAAAATACCATAGGCCATGAATTACAGGAATTCTGCCAAGGATAAGTTTCTTTAAGAAGTATAGATAGTAGATAGCAAGCTGACGGAATTTTGCTCCCTACCTCAAAGGGGCAGCTCCTTGCTAATTCTATATTGAGCAACATACGACGTAGTTTGCTGTGCCTCCAGATTTTTCAGATACCCTGCCCCCCAAATACATTTCAGGAAGAAATGAATGGTTAAAGAAACTGTAGACATAGATAGACATCCCTTATCCACTCCGCTGTTGAGAAAGACATCGGTTAATTGCACGGATAGGAAAGAGTGGAAGTCTGGAAGAGACTTTTTTTATGCTTATACAGGTTAATCATAGTTTTCGGGCTCGTTCGGGCTGACATACTTCAGGCTCGGGCTCTTAAAATTGAGCCCGAACTCAGCTCTGACACACACACACACACACACAGTAACACTTCAGTTAACTTCTCACAGGTGTTTTTATCAAAATTTTTATGGCAATGAAGTCATAGTATAGTGGCAAGCATGAAAGATAAGAGAAATTTCCTGGAATTTTTTAGTACATTATTGAAACGTAAACAAAATGCTACAATATTACTGCTAACATTGATTAATCTGGGAATAAGTGACATGGAACTCGCACGGGTATGGTGTCGTTGAGGGACTAGCCAGACCCCATGGCGCGAAGGAGTACAGGATCATCTTCCTCGGAAAGAAAATAGTCCATAGATTTGCAAATAAAATTTGACTGATGAAATCACAACTGCTATTAAATGAGGACATCTGCTCCATTTTGCTGTGAAAGGGCTTGGCAAATTAAGATACATATCTTGGGGTAGGATAATACAAAAAAGGTATACCACAGGCGCATTGTGTAAGATGGGCAACCTCTTCACAAATAGTATTAGTTCCAACTTTAAAAAAAAAAAAAAAGACACCCCCAAAAATTAAATACAAATCTTCAGTACATAATGCCACCACCACTCAGCATCACTATGTGAATAATATGTGATGAAGCGAAAAAAGATCGGAAATGTTACAAGACGCTAACTGAAGTACTGCTTCCTGGTATACAAGTTTAAAATAAAATGAAACCAAATATGACGGATCTTTACTTTCTAGTTTCAAAGATAACTTTTCAGAAATTTTATCTTCATTTACTACAGAAGAAAAATACATTTCAATGCTTTAACAAACCTGGCTATACATTTTACATGCATACAAAATATTTGATAAGTTTGAACTCTTTTTCCTATCTCAGGACTTTGTGCACACTATGCACTAAAGAGGGCACGCAAAACTAAGCGTTCAGACTTTCAACTTCTTAATTTTTCTTTCACGTGATTTCAAATCACGGTTATCATTTATGGCTTTTACTAAGTTGTTCAAGAACATTTTTCAGAAGAGGAGAGTTATGTTTTCCTATTTAGTTTTCAAGCTACTCATACACAAACATTCAACAGAAAATAAACAAAGAAATCTAAAATCAGAACTTTGTTCCAATGTATGCAACAGATTTTGTATAAGACAAAGTTTGTCTTATACAAAATCTGCTGCATACATTACTTTGGTATGGCAAAAGTTGTAACAGTCTCCTTTTGAATTCTATAATTTGACTTGCAGCCACTAACACTGCGGCATGGCAAATTTTGGCAATTCCTGTAGAAATAATTATACACTGGTGTGCAAAAATTAAGGACGAAGAGGAGAAATTAGCATAACAGCGGAACGAGCAGGCATAACGGACCGAAAAACCACTCAGGAGATAGACTAGGGTCAGGTACGGTAGGACATGTGCATATGTGCAGCATGACGTGGGCGGGGGGGTCAGAAGGGTATAAAGCACAGGGAGGTGTACGCTCAGCAATTCTAGGCCACGGGTGGTCTACTGGGTAACGTTCGCGACTGCCACGGAAAGGACCTCAGGGCCGCCCCGGTGGCGTAGTGGTCTAAGCGATGGCATCTGATCATTCGTCCGAAAGGGGTCCGGGTTCGAATCCCGGTCAGGCATGGATGTTGTGTTTGTCTTACGGCACTAGCTCTCTCCCTTCCCTGGAACCAGTGACCCCAAATTAGGGACGGGCGACTGCTTATAGCCCATTGAGTTGCTCACGGTGGTCGTTAAAATTCCAATAACAATAACAACAATAACAAGGACCTCAGGTTCGATCCCAGGCAGATACGAATGCTCGATCCACTAAATATCCGCCGTGCGTCGGATGGGCACGTTAAGCCGTCGGAGAGCGTCTTCCTCCCCCTTTCTACTTCGCTTCCGTGAAACTTTTCTATGGGGCGCTCTAGCCCAAATCTAGTTTCCTATTTCTAAGGGTTGTTTAAGACCTGTGGTCAGACACCCCCTTTCTAAAATCCTCTACAAATGATCATGCTCAGCAATTCGATGAAAGCTATTGCACGGTATACATCGGTTTCAACGACGTCGAGCTGCTGCCACCGTGTGATTAGGCCAACAGGCAATCCAGTAGACGACATCTGGATGACTTTACCTGAGGTCGCGTCATTGGGAAGTTGGAAGAACGTCGAAGTGTGCCTCGTATGGCCGAGTAGTTCGGGATCGCTCACAGCGTCGTTTCACTAGACTGGAGAGCATTTCAAACAACAGGAACAGCTGTTTAGCAGTGGTCGTCCACGAGCAACCACGAGAGTTTAGCAGTGGTCGTCCACGAGTAACCACGGCGGCGGACGACCGGTATATTGTCCTACAGGAGAGAAGAGACAGACGGAAGAAATCGCAAGGCACATGCAACAGACAACTGGAGGTCCGTTATCGCGTTTTACCGTGGCCAGGAGGCTGCACAAAGGTAGTATATTTGCACGACGACCAGTACGGTGTGTGCCATTAACGCCTGCTCATCGGAGATGGCGGTTTCTGTGGTACCAGGATTAAAAGAACTGGACACATCAGCAATGGGGTCCAGTTCTCTTTACGTATGAGAGCCGATTTAGTCTGACGAACGATTCTAGACGTATACACATCTGGAGAGAGCAGGGAACACGCAATCACACCTCCAACATCATCGAAAGGGACCGGTTTGGAGGTGGCGGAGTTCTCTTTTGGGGCGGTATCATGCTTGGTAGTCGTACTGACCTCCACATCTTCCAAGGAGGTTCACTCACAGGTGTCCGCTATTGTACCTAGGTTCTCCTGCCTCACGTGCGTCTGCTTAGAAGAGATGTGAATCCTGAATTCCTCTTCATGAATGACAACGCTACACCTCATCGTACAGTGGCTCTCGCAGAGCTGTTGGAGAGTGAAGATATTCAATGCATGGATTGGCCCGCAAGGTCCCCGGACGTAAATCCAATCGAACACGTGTGGGGCCTTCTCGGGAGACGCTTGGCAGCACGTCACCAGCCGCCAGCAACGATTCCGCAGTTGCGATTGGCGCTACAAGAGGAATGGGCCGCGATGGCTCAACAACTCCTTGACAACCTCGTCCTCAGCCTGGACAGACGTTGTAAATCCTGCAACGCAGTCAGGGGTGATCATTTCCCCTACTAAAGACTGGATTTTTCTTGGCAGCCGCCTGTCACATGGACGTTTCTGTCTTCTGTCAAGTTGTGCTCGAAGCTACCTTTTCAATAAAGTGCCTTGGATTCCTTGTTTGGACGGTTTTGCTCACTTGTCCCATATTCTTACATCTTGGGGATCTTATGGTATGATTTGAGTCGATGTGGAGCACTTCTGCACGACGTTACATTCGAAAAGCCGTCTCGTCCTTAATTTTTGCACGCCAGTGTACCTTTTAATACAAGTGAAGAACTAGATATATGAAATTTTTAATCGAAAGTAGTTCCCTATGTTTTGTACAATTAGAATAAAGTTTATCATGCAGTTTTTCAACATAATCTGTCCACACAGCTTTAGTAAATTCAAACAGACAAATGCTATATAACAGTTGACATTAAGTTACGAAATTAGAAAATGTCCTCTTTAATTCAGAGACACATTACAACGCAAAAGTTCAAGCATTAAATTCGTAAAGAAAGGGCTAACGATTGTTGAACAGATGCAAATGTTATACAAATTACGAAGGCTAATTTTCTGAAAAGTTGCCCTGATTTCTGGTAATATTCAAGCTCTATGTGAATCCGCATTGGCAAAATATATTAATTATTCTATTTGAAATAAGAATTCAACACCACAGAATAACTATAATGAATTAGCTTTGTTTATCTTTTTGCTAAGCTAATTATTATGAATAAATAATGCTCTAAGCTTCAAAATAATGAATTCCCAAAAGGGTGTTGTTACTCGTTAATTATGAACTTAAACAAAGTCTCAACGCTGGTTATTTATATTAAGTAATCAAAGTCATAAACCTAACAGCCAGACAGAGGTCTGACAAAACTAAGAATTGAGAAAGACTGAACTTACTGACAAACTTGTTTATTTCCAAAGACTCTTGGTCAACTAAGGCACTCATATATCTTGTACATAATAATGACTAAACTTTCCTCTTACAACCAACACAACACAACTCAACCTCAACAACTCCACAACACAACTCTACACACACTCAACACCTACACGTCTCGATGAACGCGCCTATATACTAGCTACCACCACGTCATGACTTACACTCATTGCCAGATCTCATTCAGCGGGTGAAATAATATTTCGTTCAGTAGGAAGATAATTTACATAGTAAAATAAAATAACCAGAGATAGTAAAATCAAAAGGAAAGTGAATATAGAGTATACGTTACATAACTCACTTCTTTATACTTCACTATTCATGAGACATGAATAGATTCCAACACGTGTGAAACTAAGATCTACTCAGTAAACCTATATTTATCCCTATAATAAATAAGCCGCCCCGGTGGCGCAGTGGTCTAAGCGATGGCCTCTGATCATTCGTCCGTAAGGGGCCCGGGTTGGAATCCCGGTGAGGCATGGATGTTGTGTTTGTTTTACGGCACTGGCTCTCTCCCTTCCCTGGAACCAGTGACCCTAAATTAGGGACGGGCGACTGCTTATAGCCCATTGAGTTGCTCACGGTGGCCGTTAAACCTCAAAAAAAAACAAAAAAAACCTCCAATCAAAAAAATAAAAAATAAAAAACGTCCAATCAAAAAAAAAAAAACTAAATGAAACGTTTACTAAGAATTAGCCTTATCTTAGATATATAAAAATACCTACCTCACAAAACTATACGTGTATCTAAATGACAATGAACGGAACACTCACTCACTCAATACAAATAACTGTGAACCAACGATGCAATGGCTGTTCAACCGATTGACTTGGCCACAGCACTAAGTTGTGCACGTGACTATTTCGCACCGTAGCCTGTCTTTTTCGTCCGCCTCGCTTAGAGAGTAGTACCTCACTCGCCAGCAACACCGAGGACCACGGTTTTGCTGGCGAGTGATGTACAAGGTAAATTAAAGTTTTATGCTGATGCAATGCAACAGAAAGGGCAACTTGCGATGTACTAGGTTGATTTTTCACTATGCTGGTTAGTATCGAACCTATCATTCCTAAAGCATTGTTGAATCAAGCTTTGGCGATACTGTCTGAAGTAGACAGCACAGTGTCGGACGAACGTATTCTACAGTATAACAGAGTCCATGGACACTATAGTTGTATAATGCCCTAGACCGAGGCTTATGGATTTCAACTCATCCCGTATTAAGGAAGCCACTCTGGCGACGGCTGCCAAATCATTGTCAGTATTGTCATCATCGTCAACTGTCGCTGTTTCACGGAAAAACAGGATTGATGCAACTCCAGGAGATGAAAAAATGAGGTCAGTCAATTTTAGACAAAGCTTGCATCAAACGTTGTATTAACGTCCTTTCCAACTACATATATCGTTTATGACATGTGATGCTACTCCACACAAAACTGACTTGTCCTTTTGGATTTCATGTACTAAAACTGTAAGACATTGTCATCTTCGCCTGAATTAATTTGGAAACGACCGTCACGTTGTGTAGAACACTGCATATCACAGAACATGCAATGCTCTTTAAATGTGATGTGGCAGTACTTCTCAATCGTTCCTCTTGCTGTTGGTTTAAGGAGTCTCCTAACGGCTGCTGCGTATTAAGATCCATGTGACGTTTGCTGCAGTACGTTGAGACGCAGTTTTGGTGACACCAAATAGAATCCAGGCCTCTTAGTTGCAGATGAAAATTATTGCACCTCCGTAAACTTGCTTGCGCTCTGCACATTCGACATGTTTTGAGGCGACCACCCCAATTGGTGGAAACCGCTCTGCTGGATCCCTCGAAGAAGACCACTCCCTTCCAATCAATCGGACCAATCGCAGAAGGAGCGTAAATTTAGTCTGTTTTTTTTTCTGTTTTTTTTATTGGAGGCTTTTTTTTTCTTGGTTGGAGGTTTAACGACCACCGTGAGCAACAAGGTGGGCTATAAGCAGTCGCCCGTCCCTAATTTAGAGCCATTAGTTCCAGGGAAGGGAGAGACCAAGGACCGTAAGAGAGCAGACACAACATCCATGCCTCACCGGGATTCGAACTCGTACCCCTTTCGAACGAATGAACAGAAGACATCGCTTAGACCACTCCGACACTAGCGCGGCAATCTAGTCCGAGGGCTACATTCACGCATAGAGTGAATTCAGCCTGAACCTTGTTGGCCGCTTTGGCTACGAATCTGGCAACTATGAGTATGACCACTGGAAGTGAATGGTGTAAGCACGTAATATTCTGTGAATTTCTTTGTTACAGACTCCTTGCGAAAGCACTCCGTTATTTTTAAATAAACTGAATTGCATCGGTCTGCAGGTATTTTCGTGAATGTCTTATTTTTCTCAAATTTGCAGACTCAGTATCCCCCAGTAACAAAAAAAAGTATCCTTATCTGCCCCTTTATGAGAAATTGTCAGCCACAACACTGCATGGCTGTCAAAAGACAAAATTATGAGACCAGCACAATTTTTTTCTTTGCCATTTATCTAAAATTTTGTAAAAAATTTCTTAGTCATTACATAAATTACGCTTTTGACAGTTTCTATGGTTAAATTTCTATTTTCACTTTTACATGTTTGAATTAAAGACATGTTATAAAACGTTCTTAATGCTCTCTTAAATGTCAGACATGACACTATGATGTTATTCTCTGTAGATGTGGACAATATGATTAAATAAAGGCATGCACAGTTCAGTTCATGACTGCATAATGAAAAAGCAATCCAAAAGAGATTTAGTCGCTCCAGGGGCGCAGCGGTCTAAGCGTTGGCTTCTGATCATTCGTCCGTAAAGGGTTCGGGTTCGAATCCCAGTGAGGCATGGATGTTGTGTTTGTCTTACGGCACTGGCTCTCTCCCTTCCCTGGAACGAATGAGCCTAAATTAGGGACGGGCGACTGCTTAAAGCCTATTGAGTTGCTCATGGTGGACGTTAAACCTCCAATCAAAAAAAAAAAAAAAGAAGAGATTTAGTAATAAATGAAGTCATGGCTTTCCTAGATGATCATATGATAGTTACATTAGACAGATTATGGTAATTACTTAGGAATAAGGATGTTAATTGTTAGCGTCAAATTTTCGGCTAATAACCAAGGAGGTTAGAAGTAAGAGGAGGTAGCAACAGCTCCTCTCCCTGTGCTTCTGGCTTGACGCCACTTTTTATCAGCTGACTACGCCAATGCGCCCAATCTAAGAATCTCCTGTATATATCTCTATGGGGAAATCGCGATTTTGAACGGGTTTTTCGTACCCTTACTCTAAACATACAGGCATGAAAAAAATTGAGGCTTAAATATTCATTCCCATAATAAAAAATTTCCAGAAAAAAACCCCAGGAAAATATGTGTTGGTATTTCCTTAAAAAATGAACAAAATAATGATTTTTTGAGCGGAAGTGATAGGGCGCATAGTTACTTACTGCCCATGTGCAAGTAACCATGTTTAAAATATAACCAAAAGCCTAATGTTAAGAAATAAGAAGTCCGAAATATTCCTTCTTTCCATCCTTGGTTTGCATGCGCTAAGCAAAACTGCTTAAGCCACAGGAAGTGACGTCACGTTCCCGAACTCTCGCAGCGCAGACTCCCACCACCTCAGAGAGAGGACAGAAATAGCTGATCTGTTTTGGCTTCACTCAAAACGGGTCCCTTTACCTCCTCTTCTTCTAACCTCCTTGGTAGTAACACTACACTTGATCAGGACGAACACTCGAGTAAGTGTTGCCAACCTTGGGTAAAACTTCAACCTTTAAAATCATTTAAAGTAGTTCCGCTTCCCTCAATCTCAAGACCTTCCAACAGTTTTCTCTTGAAGAAATGCCTTTGGTGGGTCAGAATTTCTACTGAGTCCCATAGGATTTTATGTCCAGTAGATTGAACATGTATGTCAAAGCCAGTTTTATTTGTCATGTTTTTTTATGGCTGCTTTATGTTCTTTGAGCCTGGTCTTAACTGTCTGCCTGTTTCTACTACATAGCTAAGACCACATTCGCACTTGATATTGTAGACTACTCCTTCTTTTAACAAGATGTTAGTTTCTTGCTGCTTTAATTTAGGAAGGTAGTTATTGATCTTATTTCCTAAACCTGGAGCTAGTCTGATTTGAAATTTTTTGCTAATCCTTTGACGTTTTTCAAAAAGGACCTTATAGTAGGTAATTGTTCTACTTAACCAACATCCTGGGTTATATTGTAGCTTTAGAAGCTGACAAGAGCAAATCTCTAGTTCTACTAGAAAAAGAGAAATACATTAACAAATGGAAGATGAACTTAAAAAACCTATGTATGAAGTATTATCTGAAAACCCCGTCGATGTGGCTATAATAATAGATCTTTAAAAAGAAATAACCAACTGCATCCCAATTTCTAGGATTTTTCAAAACTACATTACAGAATCCCTCAACTATATGGAACAATTAAAGTTCACAAACCAGGAGAACCTCTGAGACTAATTGTGGATTCAAAATATTCACCTTTCTTGAACCTTCAATATTATCTCCTAGACCTTCTAAAAAATATCTTTCAAGAAGCTCCTGCTGTACTGAGAAACTCCCAAGATCTCCTTAAGAAATTAAGTAATCTCGAGCTGCTGGAACACCCTGTACTTGCAAGTTTAGACATCCAAGCTATATATACTAACGTAGTTACTAATCGGCTGTTGGAATTCGTGGCAGATGATCTGGCTGATAAGATAGTCTTTCACAACCTCAGCAAAGAAGTACTGACTGGCCTCTATGAAATCCTGATTTTTTGTATTAAAAACAACTTTTTTCAGTTTCAGTATCGATTTTCTGTCCACCGTGCTTCTGTCTATATACCAGATATATGGACGACATTATTTTCATTTTAGACAGCACTAATCCCTCTCTCCCGTCTTCCATCCTGGATTGTTTCAACTCCCTTGATGAAAAGTTAAATTTCACTCAGGAACTTCAGCGGAACAATCAGCTAAATTACCGGGACCTGTCGTTAATTCTTCGAAGTGGGAGAATTCTTACAAAAAG
Organism: Macrothele yani; assembly: GCA_039090855.1. NCBI lineage: Eukaryota > Metazoa > Arthropoda > Arachnida > Araneae > Macrothelidae > Macrothele > Macrothele yani. Next base: position 164,131,948 of record CM077009.1, read on the forward strand.
TCTTCAAAAAGCCCACCAACACCAACAAAATGCCGGATGTCCAGTCAAACCATCCAGAATACATGGAATGGAAGTAGCCTTGCAATTTGTATAAAAGATCAATGTTCTGAACACCTCAGAATTAGACAAGCGAGCACAAACAAAAAAAAAAAACTTAAACTCATTCTCCAGAATAATAATTACCCTTCTCCAATAGTAGAATTTTTTTAAACTAATAATATGTCGGTTAACTAGAAAAATCACCTACCATAAGGGCCTTTTTGAAAAACTTCAAAGGATTAGCAAAAAATTTCAAATCAGGCAAGCTCCAGGTTTAAGAAATAAGTTCAATAACTACCTTCCTAAATTAAAGCAGCAAGAAACTAACATCTTGTTAAAAGAAGGAGTAGTGTACAATATCAAGTGTGAATGTGGTCTTAGAGCTATGTAGGAGAAACAGGCAGACAGCTTAAGACCAGGATGAAAGAACATAAAGCAACCATAAAAAAACATGACAAATAAAACTGGCCTTGACGTACATGTTCAATCTGCTAGACATAAAATCCTATGGGACTCAGTAGAAATTCTGACCCACCAAAAGCATTTCTTCAAGACAAAACTGTTTTTTTTTAATTGGAAGTTTAACGACCACCGTGAGCAACTCGGTGGGCTATAAACAGTCGTCCGTCCCTAATTTAGGGTCACTGGCTCCAGGGAAGGGAGAGAGCCAGTGCCGTAAGACAAACACAACATCCATGCCTAACCGGGATTAGAACCTAGACCCATCGCGGACGAATGATCAGAGGCCATCGCTTAGACCACTGCGCCACCGGGACGGCTGCTAAAACTTCACGTATCAGGTGTTCGTCGTATGTAGCGGCGTATTTTCTATTTCGTGGCTGATTTTCATGGAAATTGAGAACTTGCTAATTAAATTTTGATCTAGATATTTGATGGTTTGCATTCGCACCCGAAGATTCCTTCTGCGCTATTTAAACGATATATTATGAGTTGAATCAAACACTGTACGTACCTTTCCAATAGCTATGTATTCTCACCAAGTACTAGTGGTACTTGGTGAGAAATACTGCGATCTCAATTGCTGCTCGTGGCCTCCGAACGGCTAGTATTACGTTTCCCAGTTTTTTCTCTCCAAGGTCTGAGACCGCGGGTGGCCTAATGGGCAACGTTGGTGACTGCCACGGAAAGGGCCTCTGGTTCGATCCCAGCAGGTACGATCGCTCGATCCACTAAAATATCCACCGTGCCTCGGATGGGCACTTTAAGCCGTAGGACCTCGGGTACTGGCCGCTCGGTAATAAATAAGGGCGTCTTCTTCCCCTTTCTACTTCGTTTCCGTGTCACTCTCCTATCAGGCGCTCTAGCCCAAATCTACAGTTGATAAAACAGTAAGCTTGTGTATAATTGATAAAGATTATTGAATTTCTCGTTTTATCTGTTTATAAGCATAGAAGCTTTTATTCCATTGGTTTCAAAGCAGCTTTTCGTCTTCGGCCGCCTCGTGCCCTGATGAGTAAGGGTCCGTCGTCCCCCTCGTGTGATCAAAATGAAACGAGCGAAACGTCAGTATTCTGACGTCACAGCCTTCGCCGCCATGTTGGTGAGTCGAAGTGAGACCAGACTGAGATTATAACATTACATTGAGTAGTTATGATGTGGCTGCCTTATTCGATCTATACCTTTAATTTTCCGTATATGGATCAGTAAAAAAAAAAACTGGCGATTATTAGGTAACATATAATAAACGTTTCATACTGGCTATAATGCATTTTTATTGGTGTTTTTTGAACTTTTTGTTTTAGTTTTTTAACTACCGCAGAATGAGTATGTGCGTTCGCCACCGATGTCATAAATAGCTAACATAACATTTTCTACTTATCGTGTTTTACAGCAATCTCTGTATCAAACTGAATCAATTAATATTGTTTGAGACTCAATTCTAGGGACTCTTTAAAGTTCTTGTTTACTCGCAATCCTAACGAACCGACTATAAGTAACAGCACATTATTTTTAGGAGTTCCTCTTGGCACAAGTACTTAACATTATAGTTGAAATGATTTTTGTGTGTGTGCGTGCACAATTACCTCAGATCATCAGATACACATAAATTACCCTTCAGAATATTTTTTACCTAACAGTGTATGAGTCTTATCCTTGCAAAATCGAACTCTTAAGAAGGTATGAGCTACAACGCTTAGTATGAAAAATAAGCAGTGGAATGAATTTTTTTTTTTTTTTGCATTTTAAAATTTTCATAAATGAAAATTTCGTTTAAACGTTTACTGGAATTCAGTGGGTGTGGCCCAGGCCTCCCCATGAGGTAACACTTGATCCTTCGTTCTTTGTATTGGCTGGTTATTTTAAAATATAATTGCATGTGTTTTTGAATATATATATTTTACCAACAAAGGGAATTTTGAATGTATTTGTATATGTTTCTGAATATATATTTTCACTTTAATACGAGAGATATTTTTATTGCTTCCCAATTTACTTTGGGAGATGTTTCCTACGTAGTGTTTTAATTTGAATCTTCAAAAATTTGGGCCACCCCAATAAAAAAAATCCTGGGTACGCTGCTAGAACTTATTAATATAAAGAGCAGTAAATGTAAAATCACGAATTTATCACTTTATAAGAAAATGTGTTCATCGTGTTGTGTCTGAGAAAGCTCTGCCAAGAAAATTAAACCGTTTTTCTGTGAGGCACTGTCAGCATAGATTTAGATCCCCATACATTAGTATGATTAAGCACTGAAATAACACAAATGTGTAAGATATATCAATTATTAGTAAATGTGGACAATTTCTCGAGGGGAAGATTAATCTTAATTCTGAATTGTTTAAAATTTGGTCAGTTTAAGAACAGGCAGTTTCTTAATCAAGCGACAATGATTTGCAAAAAAAAAAAAAAAAAATAATAATAATAATAATTTAGAGAAAAATTAATATTCTATGCACAATTACCAATGAAAAGTTACACCAGTAGGTCCTTAAGTTGATGAGTTGACACATCCAAACGCACAGCCCAATTCCATTTTAAAAGAAGTAGTATGCATTTTGTGATGAAGAACTGTCTATTCCTTATTCCCGCAGTGGTGAAAAAGTATTAGTAATGTCTCACTGGGCGTGGCCATCAGCTCCGCATCTGCTCAAAGTGCTTTAAGTTTGTGGCCTCACCCTTGCTCCATCTATTCTAACCTCCTTGGTTTTGACTTCATTTCAAGTGGCGGTTAAGTGTAGTTATGAATCATTTCGTTGTATCTTTCACTATCTTTGATGCTTCTGCTTTGCTTTTAAGTATCTGTTTTTCCATCTGTGTGAATTTCTTTTCAGCTGTGGAAAGATTGGTTTTCTACAAAATCATGTAAGAAGGTCCTACAATTACGCATATATTTTTGCACCTGTGTTTATCAATTGTATATAGTTTTGGAGCCTATCAGGAAAAAGTAAAGTATGCTCAAAAGTATAGTGGAAATTGGGAAGAAGACTTGTTTAAGGATTGGCTTTGCCCCAGTAAGAAGGGAAATGACTTTGCGTATAGTAAAGCATGATGTGTTGATCATTCTGTTAATGCTTCTGGAAAGGCAGATTTGGAAAGGCATTCCAAGACAAAAAAGAAATCTCCAAAAGAATGTCGAAGGCCTTGCTAAACCGCCTAACCTGTTGTGTGCCTTTAGCGGACAGTGCAAGATAGAAAATGATGTTAAAGAAGCAAAAATCAGCCTGGCAGCTTTCGTTGCAGAACATAATTTGCTGATAAATATTATGAACCACTTACCAAATCTTTAGAAAACTGCCTTTAAGGCAGATTCTGCCATTGAAAAAAAAAATTTCCTGTTGTCAGACTAAGACAATGGCACTAATTAAAAACATCAGCGGGCAAACAGCTGAGGATGAACTAAACATTCTTCTTCAAGAAAACAAATTGTCATTAATTGTAGATGAGACAACGGATTTAGGCTGCATAAGGCGTCTATGTTTAGTTGCCAAAGATTTCGAAGTCTTGTGGATCTTCTTGGGGTGGTTCCTCTTGTAGATGTCAGTGCCAATACTGTGTATGAAGACAACAAAAATATTCAATGCAGTAGATATTTCTTATAAAGAAAACATGATTAGATTTGCATCTGATGGTGCAAATGTTATGTTAGGAGAAAGCTTTCCCTAGCAAAAAAAAATTAAAGGAAGACGTTCCTAATTTATTCATTATATGATCCGTATGCCACTCTTTAATTTATGTACTTCTTATGCCTGAGAACAATTGCCCCATGCTGTGGAGAATTTGGCACGTTATGTTTCAAACTATTTCAGGTGTAATCCAAAACGTGTTGGTGAACTAATGGAGCTCCAGGAATTTGCCAAAATTAAAGCCCACAAGGTGCTCCATCCATGCCAAACTCATTGGCTATCGTCGAAACCGGTAGTGACGAGACTTTGAGAACAGATGCCAGACCTGAAGCTGTATTTTACCAATGTGTTGGTTACTGAAAGAAGTAATTCTTCTCAGACTATACTTCAAAATCTACATGGCCCTACTATTAAACGTTTTCTGCAATTTTTTTAGTTCGCATTGGAACTCTTTCATAGTTTAAATGTAGAAGTGCGACCAGATAAGCCAAAAATTCATATTTTATATGATAAAGTTTCAAGTGTGTTTCGCACTTTTGTGGAAAGTTACATTGACGAGACGTACTTGTTTTATTTTTATTTTTATTTCATCTTTTCTTATTTACTTCTTTTTTTTTTTCGCTTATTCATTCATGTCTTTCGGCATATGAAATTTTAACAGGTGCATTTGCTATTTCTGTTCATATCTTTATTTCTCTGTTTATTCTATCATTAGGCAAGGTTCTATTAAGTTTTGCTTGGTTTACAGCCGAAGTGGCCTGTCTGGCCACACATAAATGACCAACTTTTAAAACTCATTTCATTTCAGTTCCAATTTTTCGGATCTTCTGATTTTTGTGATGGTTTTTAAAATTTAACCTTTTGTGCTGTGTGCAATTTTCCCATCAAATACATGTTGCTTTATTTATTCACAGATATCTCATACATTCCTTCCTTGTATAGTAGGTTATACACTGAGTGGCCACTTTATTATGACCACCTGACAGTTTTGAGCAAAGGATCTATGGCTGCATGCTGTTGCCGCCAGAGGGCGAGGCTAGTATAAAAAGGGAAAGCTTAGTGCTTGCGACAGTAGTAGAAGTGATTTTTAGGTGACAAGATGGGTAAAAAATGCGATTTGACAGACTTTCAACGTGGGATGGTTGTAGGAGCTCGGAGCCATGAAGCAAGTATCATCGAAACCGCCGCATTCGTGAAATGTTCCAGAGTAGCTGTTGTTAAAGTGTTTAAAGACTGGACTGTCAGCCAAAAAACTGGGTCTCTATGTGCAACGTGTGGTCGTCATCGACTAGTGACTGCTCGGGCGGAACGGAGAGAGTCCAGACTGGTAACAGACAACAGAAGGGCAACAGTGCAGCAAATTACAGACCATCCTAATCAAGGATCCCCTCAAATGATCTCTGCATGCACTGTTCTCCGTACACTGCACGAAAGCATGGACCCCAAATGCATTGCTACAACCCTTCAAGCTGGTGGAGGCAACGTTATGGTTTGGGGAATGTTTTCCTTGCATGCTTTGGGCCCTTTAATTCGTGTTGATCAATGTCTGACTGGCACATCATATCTAAACATCGTTGCAGACCTAGTGCATCCTGTCATGTGGATGGTTTATCCCAATGGCGATGGCTACTTTCAACAAGATAATGCGTCCTGCCATAGTGCTCGTATTGTACAGGATTGGTTTCGGGAACATGCCGGGGAGTTTACTTTGTTAGGTAGCCCCCACAATCTCCAGATCTCAACCCCATTGAGAATTTGTGGGATGAAGTTGAACAAGCCATCATACAGCTGGATACACACCCCTGCAATCTCACACTCCTGGAAAGTGTTATTCATCGAGCATGGTCTCAGATTCCACAAACCACCTATCAACATATCGTAGATCCCATGCCACGAAGAATCGACGCAGTATCAAAGGCAAAAGGTGGCCCAACAAAGTACTGAGGGGATGGTCATAATAAAGTGGCCTCTCAGTGTATATGGAGTGGTTCTTAGGTATAGCTTAGTTTTGTTGCAATGGTCTTAGGCCGTCTTTATTTAAGATTATGTATAAGTTCTTTTGGTTTTAGTATTTTCAATGAAGGTGTGAATGCACAGTGTCACTAATGTGATTAATTCTGCAGATGGCCTGGTGTGATTTATTTGTTGCAACAGTCGAGTGGATTATCAATTTTTCAAATGATGTAATTTTGCGTATCAAAATACGCTTTGTTTACATAAGGCCTGTGCGCCCCCACCATTACTGGGCGAAGAAGCTAGCTTCCGCGCTAAAAAAGGAGAATAAAAAACATGGGGGGAAAGGGGGAAGAAATCCTTAAATTTGGAACAGGTTTTTTTATATAGAAATTATTTAAAACATGAGAACAAATCGGTACATGAGAAATTCATGGCTTGAAAAAAGATGAACTCAACACATTTATTTCACAGGCTTTTAATTAATAATATACTGAAGAGCAATTGAATTAGAGACCGCTGGCGTCACGCAAATGTGGCGCTGTGGACGGCCCTGCAAACGGAAACAACATGGCGTATGCAGCGATCCGACAATATAAGGAGTGATGCGACAGGAATCAGTAAGAGTCGGACGCAGTATGGGTAAGACAAAGGATCTAAGCGCATTTGATCGTGGGCAAATTGTCGAGGCCTGATGAATGGGTCACTCCATCTCGGAAGTTGTGCAGGCACTGGGATTTTCACGAGCCTCTGTGTCACGGGTGCACCGTGAGTACATCAAATCCGGTAAAACCATCCCTGCAAAGGCCAACTGCTGTGGACAACAGCGTGTAAAGGAGCGGGGTCATCGTCGGCTAGCTCGCATTGTAACAGTGGATAGACGGGCCACAGTGCAAGAAATCACTCGGCAATTTAACGCTGGTGCACAAAAACGTGTAAGCAGCCACACCATTCAGAACCATCTCCTTCGCTATGGGGTACAGAAGCCATCGTCCCACGAGGGTACCGCTGCTGACCGCACATCACAGGGTGCAAAGATTAGCATGGATGCATGAACATCGCCCCTGGACCCTAGACGTGGGAAAATGTTGCCTGGACTGATGAGTCGAGATTCACGTTGGTACATGCGGATGGCAGGATACGAGTACGGTGCAAACCACATGAAGCAATGGATCCTTCTTGCCAGCAGGGTACTCTTCAAGCTGGTGGGGGTGGCATTCTTGTCTGGGGACTGTTTACGTGGACTGAAATGGGACCCCTGGTACATGTGACATTGTCCCTCACAGGTCAACGTTACCGGGATATCCTGGACGACCATTTGCTCCCGTTTGTGCGTCTTCAACATCCCACTGGGGATCTCATCCTGCAACAATACAATGCACCGTGCCATCACTCCTGAATTGTATCGGAATGGTTGGATGAACACTCCATCAACGTGACCTCGTTTCCTTGGCCAGCTAGGTCACCTGACCTCAACCCCATCGAGCACATCTGGGATGCCATTGAGAGAGATGTTTGAGGCTCTGACCTCCCTCCATCAAATCTTCGTCAACTGTAGGAGCTTGTTCAGGGGTCGTGGATCCGTATGGCTTCCGAACACTTCCGGTGTCTTGTCGAGTCCATGCCAAGACGAATCGCCACCATCATTAAAGCGAAAGGTGGTGCTACATGTTACTAGACAGGCATCTCTAATTCAATTGCTCTTCAGTGTAATGTTGGTGAATAATCTCTTTTATTCTGTTGACTAAATTACTTTAATTAATTTCTGAAATGGATCTAAGTGCTGCATTCGGCACCTACGCCGAGAAAAAATTCCGAGAGCCTGTCAACAAAATATTTCAAAGTAGAAGTATTGCTTCTCAGCTTCTGCTTTCTTAATGAAAACCTCAGTTGCTAAAACCTTATACTGACATAATTTGCTAAAATTACCAAACTATATTTCACAGAAAAGATTTTTTTGCAGTTGATATCTATTTGATTTATTACATGATTATAAATAAAAATTGTGCCTAATCGCCACTTCTCATTAAAAAACCCATACAAAACCTTTTTAGTTAACTGTAACATTTTCTCGAAGAAGAAAAAGGAAAAGACAGCTGTATTATTCTGCATTTCCTTCGTATAAAACAAGTTCCTTTTGTGTGTGTAAACAAAATCTGTCAAAATTAATGATATTTTAACTTGATACGTATATCTAACTCCGCATGAAGTCGCCACATGATTGTGGATGTGAACAGCCTTATGTACAAAAAATGCACTGATATGCAGAACTATTTGGAGGGCTCAGATAATTGGAAATCTATCCCAACAAGGTTCTAAACAGTTTTTCTTATTTCATTTCAGTTTTTTTTTTTTATTCCTTATCTGAAGACATTGTGCTAGTTTTGTATATATGATACAAAAATTACTACTTTGTTCATAAAAGGTATGCTAATATTATTGAAAAGGTATTGTTCAGCACTATTCTGAAAAATTTAATTTAATGTTGCCTTTACTTTGTAATATATACAATGCCCCAAATTGCAAGCCCCTTTGGTTTTAAAATGCAGTTGTGTTCATTGTTAGCTTGGCAATCGATACAGATTCTCATAATGGCCTGATAATATGGATTGTGTGAATCAGTTATTTTGTTCAGCATTTTTTTCTTTTCTTCTTGTATATAACCTTAACAGGTTCATTGTTTATGTAATGATTTTCCATTATCTATATTTATGATCAGTGGTGCACCCAGGAATTCCTGTTGGAGGGGGCTATATATATGATACGTACACAATGTGTGTACATATATACAGAGTGCATAGGAAAGTCCCTTTAGTCTGAAATAACTTGCGAACGGAGAGGTACAGTTATGCAAGTGAGATAACGGTTAAGTAAAGCGGCTACACCCGATCGAATGCAACCGATAGCAGCACCCCTAGTGGCGAAATGTGGAAGTTAGCCATTGCAAATCGAAAACGAAAAGAGAGAGAGCAAAATTTCTGTTTACAAAGTTGTAGAGCATCAATTAATTAGTACAAAACAACATTTGTTTCACACGGATAAGATAAATTGTCGCCTGAATACCCTAAAATGTCCGAAATAATGTGCAACGATTCGAATCTTCATATTCACATTTCCCAAATGTAGCCGTATGCAAATGCAGATTGTGACGTTGTACCACACCTACGATATAAAAACCAGTAGCAGGATGTACACTGATCAGAAGTTTAGGTCTACGTACGCTGTGTGAGAATGGCGAGCTTGGATTTCTGGGGTTACGTAAAAAATCAGGTGTATGCAACAGCGCCTACAAGTCTGCTGGATCTACATCGTCGTGTTACAGATGCTTGCAATAGTGTGACACCTTCCATTCTGAGGAATGTGCATGCAGAGTTACTTTCACGTACACAAATGTGTATCGTGGGCAATGGCAAACTCTTCGAACATACTCAACATTAATTTTTTATCACTGTGCGCCAGTTTGCCTTTTTTATTTTTGTTTTGTCTGACATCAAACTGTATTGACATAAGTACGCATTTATGCAATAAATTGTGTGTATTTGCTCATACCTATGCCTGTTCCCTTCAAACGTTCACACAAAAGGTCATGCATCAATTTTGGACAGTTTAGGGTATTCAGGCGACAATTTATCTTATCCGTGTGAAACAAATATCATTTCGTACTAATTAATTGATGCTCTACAACTTTGTAATTGGGAATGTTGCTCTATCTCTTTTTGTTTTCGATTTGCAATGGCTAACTTCTGCATTTCCCCACTAGGGGCTCTGCTATCGGTTGCATTTGATCGGACGTAGTCACTTTACTATACCGTTATCTCACTGGCATAACTGTATATCTCTCCATTCAGAAGTTATTCCAGGCTAAAGGGACCTTCCTATATACTCTGTATATATATATTGTGTACCTATAGTTTATATATGGTTGTGACGTACGTCGCTCTTAATCTTTTTAGGGCTTCGTGAAGAAGACACTATGTAATTTTTTGAACATGTAAAATAATATTTTTGAATGTTTAGTTTGTAATGTACACAGCTCTTAATCTCCTTGAAGCCCCCTCCGTGGGTGCGCCAATGTTTATGATATCTGGTAAGGTAGCTTTGATGGCATTATTAATTGCCATAAGGCTATTTTTTTTTTCATTGGGAGGAGAAACTTCGTATTTTCTTAATTTTCTAGCATATTTAGTTCTGAAAGATTTTTATTCTAAAGTGGTTAAGTTTTCATTGCTCTTATTTTACATACTCAGACTTTTAATTTTCTTTTTCTCATCATTTTTTTTTTTTTTTAATTTTTGAAACTGTGTGTTTAATATTTGAGTGGTTTTTATCCACAAACATTTCTTCAGGTGCTTTGTCTGCATTTCCCACTATGTGAACCAGCTACCAGATAACATGGTTTTATCTGCTGTAAGTAATTGCTTTTCACAGTTTTCTTATTTATGAGATTTTCTCTCTTGATTTTTGCTCTTCCCTGTTTTCAGATATATTTTTTAAAACAGGTAAGTTTTGAATGCCCCTGTAGATCAACATGCCTCTATGCATTTGTAGAATTGATTATATATTTATATATGATTTTGCCAGATGCAGTTATTATGTTTGCTATAAATGCATTATAGCACATGTTCACATTAATAAGTTCATGCCTTTCAGCACGTGTATATTACACGTGCCAGAAGTGTCTACTGATTTGTATTGATTCTTTGCAGATCTGTCTACTGATTTCTGACGTCAACCACTAGGCAACACTGCAACCGGACATGATTCACATGAGTGGTGAAGATCTCGTATCCTTGGATGGAGCAGGTACCTTTGACTTTTAGATTTCGTGGGGCCCGTAATATTCTGTGATATTTTTTGTTATAGACTGCTTGTGAAAGCACTCCTTTCTTAAACTGATTTACATGAATCTGCATGGATTATTGTGAATGTCTGTATTTTTCTCAAATTTGCAGCACTCAGCATCCCACAGGGACAAAAAAAGGTATCCTTGTCTACTCCTTGATGAAAAATTGTCAGCCACAACATGGCTGTCAAAAGATAAAATTATGAGCTCAGCACAATTTTTTTCTTTGCCGGTTATCTAAAATCTTCTAAAAAATTTCTCAGTCATTACATAAATTGTGCTTTCACAGCGTGTATGGTTCAGTTTCTATTTTCACTTTTACATGTTTGAATTAATGATATGTTATAAAACATTCTTACTGCTCTCTTAAATGTCAGACATGTCACTATGACGTTTTTCTCAGTAGATGTGGACAATACAATTAAATAAAGACTTGCACATTTCAGTTCATGATGACAATGACTTGCACATTTCAGTTCATAATGACAATGCAATCCAAAAAAGAGAATCTTAGAATGCCTGTCTGTTGAATAAATAAAAACTAAGTTTCTCAGAATGGTGTCACCGTTGAAGCATTCTGTCACTCATCAGTTCATTTGGGAAAGAAAATCCGAGGCTGAAGTTTTCAAACACGTCGATCCACAGACGGGTGAAAATCCACACCAATGTGATGTATGCTCCAAACAATGTACTTGTAAAAGTGATCTTTCAAGACACATGCTCATTCACACAGGTGAAAAGAATCACCAGTGCGATGTATGTTCCAAGCCATTTGGTCTGAAAAGTGATCTTTCAAGGCACATGTTTGTTCACACAGGTAAAAAGCCTCACCAGTGTGATGTGTGTTCGAAGTCATTTGATCTGAAAAGTGATCTTTCAAAGCACATGGTTGTTCACACAGGCGAAGAGCCTCACCTCTGTGATGTATGCTTGAAACCATTTGCTGATAAAAGTGCTCTTTCAAAACACATGCTCCTTCACACAGGTGAAAAGCCTCAGAATTGTGATATGTGCTCCAAATCATTTGCTCAGAAAAATGAACTTTCAAGGCACATACTCTTTCACACAGGTCAAAAGTTATACCAATGTGATGTATGCTTCAAACAGTTGACTCGCAAAAGCTATCTTTCAAGTCACATGCGTCTTCACACAGGTGAAAAGCCTTACCAGTGTGATGTATGCTTGAAACCATATGCTAATAAAAGTGTTCTTTCAAAACACATGCTCCTTCACACACGTGAAAAGACTCGCCAGTGTGATGTATGCTCTAAAGTATTTGCTCGTAAAAATCAACTTTCAAGTCACATGCTTCACCACACAGGTGAAAAACCTTACAAGTGTGATGTGTGCTCCAAATCATTTCCTCGGAAACGTTTTCTTTCAAGGCACATGCTCCTTCACACAGGTGAAAAGCCTCACCAGTGTGATGTATGCTCCAAATCATTTGCTCGGAAAAGTAATCTTTTAATGCACACGCTCCTTCACACAGGTCATAAGCCTCACAAGTGTGATGTGTGCTCCAAATCATTTGCTCGGAAAAGTGGTATTTCAAAGCACATGCTTCTACACACAGGTGAAAAGCCTCACCAGTGTGGTGTTTGTTCCAAACCATTTACTCAAAAAAGTGCTCTTTCAAGACACATGCTCCTTCACACAGGTGAAAAGCCTCACCAGTGTGATGTATGTTCCAAATCATTTGCTCAAAAATGTGCTCTTTCCAGGCACGTGCTCCGTCACACAGGTGAAAGGCCTCACAAGTGTAATGTGTGCTCCAAAACATTTGCTGGGAAAAGTGAACTTTCAAGGCACATACTCGTTCACACAGGTCAAAAGTTATACCAATGTGATGTGTGCTTCAAACAGTTGACTCGCAAATGTTATGTTTCAAGTCACATGCGTCTTCACACAGGTGAAAAGCCTTACCAGTGTGTTGTATGCTTGAAACCATTTCTTGAGAAACGTGCCCTTTCAAGACACATGCTTCTTCACACAGGTGAAGAGTCTTACCAGTGTGATGTATGTTCCAAATCATTTGCTCAGAAAAGTGGTCTTTCAAAGCACATGCTTATTCACACAGTTTGAAAAGCTAGGAGAATGTGATGTATGTTCCAAACAATTTAGTCACAAAAGTAATCTTTCAAGACACATTTTCCTTCACACTAGTGAAAAGTCTCGCCAGTGTCGTACTGTATGCTCCAAACAATTTGCTTCCAAATGTGATGTTTCACAACCCTTGCTTCTTGATGTATGCTCCAAACCTTCTGCTTAGAAAAATCATATTTTAGAGCATGTGCTGTTTCATACAGGAGGAAACTGCTCAGAACAGTTCACTCAGTATTTCAATGTCCGTGCTTTTTCATGGAAATGATATCATTTGTTCAGAAAGCTGTATTACGTGTGTCTGCAGCGAATGATATTTACAATACATAAAGATGTGGGAAAGATTTATCTTTCATATGTTCTGGGGAAACTTCAGTACCAGATCGTGCTTTTCATTTTCTGAAATATTTGATCCTCCACAGTAATAGGGGTACCAGGGTCAATAAACACATTTTTAGACATCAATATATTATCCAGCTGTAATGACAGAAAAATTGGGTAAATGTGTACTTTAGTGTCCTAAATTATTTCGTCAGAAAAATTTAACTGTGTGGAAAAAGTGCTACGTACAATGTTTTAAGCATGCAAAATAATGGGGAACGGTTAAAAAATATAGTATTTTTACATGAAAGGAAAAATATTTTACGAAGAACTTGCGTGCGAATGCGATGATTTGCAGCAGTTGGTGCGGGAGGCCATAGCGATGCTAACGGCCACGGCGTGAAGGGTCTGTGCGTCGGAAGGGAGTAACAGTTGCTAGTGAACGCGCGAAAGAATATAACGAGTAGGGTGTATGTCTCGGAGGAGTGTGATGCGTCGTGTAATCGTGTGAAAAAAGTAGTTCAGAAATGTTTCATTAACTATTAATAAAGAAATGTACTAAATGTTTTTGTTTTTATTGTAAAAATGTCTGGGAATGTAATTAAATGAAGGAATGTAAATAATATGTGCGGCAGAAGTTTTGGTTCCGGTTGACTAAGTTTTGGTTATGGTTTCGGAGATGTTAAGGGGTTGGTGATTTCTTCAAGCACCTCATTTGTAGTTCTGCTGTTATTCCATCCATCGTTCGTCTCCTTTTTTTTTACTTGTGAAACGGATACTGTTGAAAATAATCGATTTTCTTATTATCAGGAATCGTACTATGGCAGGGAGGCCCAGAGCTTTGTGTCGAATTGTGGGGGATTATGAAATTTTAAGCCTTTTTGGCAATTTTCTACTTATGATTTCGCAAAATTACCCTTGAGAAAATGATATTACAATGCAGCATAAAACCAACCTCTTTCCTTCAGCGTATTCCTACAACCCGCTTTGATGACTACGTACTGCTGAACCGCTTCCTTGTGTATTCTTCCAAGCCTAACTTGCCATTCTCAACGACGCTCCCATTCACCGGACTCAAACTTCACGCCGTCGCCACTACGTCATCTTAGGCCTACCGCACATACTCTTCCAAACCTTCGCACTCCAACGTAAGCTCTTCGAGAAATATTTTTCCTTTCATGTAAAAATACTATATTTTTTCACCTTTCCCCATTATTTTGCATGCTTAAAATATTGTACGTAGCACTTTTCCCACACAGTTAAATTTTTCCAACAAAATAATTTATGACGCTAAAGTACACATTTACCAAAAATTGATTTAATGCTTAAAATATAAAAATATGACATGTATTATTAACAATACATTCTAGCAGAAAACATTGTTGTCAATAGTTGGATATGCATGCAATTAATTTGCTTTAAACAACACAAGTTTCTGTGTGACAACTTACATTTTATTATTTCTTCAGATCAGGGCATGTCCTTTTATCATGAAAACAACTGGAGCACTGCCCACATTTCTATTTACTTATAGTTTTATCAGCAAGAGGTGCTCATTGCTGGTTAAAGGTAGAGGGTCACTAATTGCTAAGATTTGTTAGTTTTATAAACCTTTCTTTGGATTTTGTGTGAGTGGTTTATGGCAGGAGATGCTTGGGTTGTTTTCAGGTAGTTGGATATTTTGTTCTAGTGAGTTTGATAGAGTAGGCCTACCTGTTGCCAGAGGTGTAGAATGTGTCCAAACACGCGAATAAGGTTCGGGGAAATTAAGGCAGCTCTGGGGAATTTTTTGCCCGAGGGTATAATAATAATAATAATAATAATAAAATGAAAAATTGACTTATTAACAACTTATATAATGTGAGATATAAGAGTAATTTACTGCACAGTAATCAGGTAATCGTTTTGAAAAATGTCGTGTCATTGTGAATACAAGAGGTTATGATGAGCGCAGTGACGTACTGCAGGCTACTGCTGGCAGACGACTCACTGAGCCCAAACAACTTTACTAATGCCAAGGTGGACACAGTGTAGCGTGAGTCACAACTATGACGCAACCACTAGTCATGCTAATAAATGTTTCTGAAACTAATGGCAGCGAATGTGTCATGGATGCCGATTTGAAAAATTATTGGGTGTTTCGGGCATTTTAAACTGAGTGACCCATGCATTTTTCAAAGAATTTAAGTCTAATTTAAATTTCATTCAGTATAAACATATGAAACGAGCGAAACACACAGAGTCACGTATGGTGAAAGGTTCATTTAGCAGTAGCTTTCGGTCATCCTACGACCTTGATCACCCACGATCGACTGGATGGGCTGGTTGCCAGAACTACAATTTGAAGTTGGGGTGTTGGAAATGTTGCCAGATTTTAGAAGAGAGATCCAAATAAATGGGATTTGGTGAGGGGTCTCTGAATTGCAGTTTTTGGTGAACAAAATTTCAATGCTCTCTTGAAAATGCAGAGATGCCTTGTTGATGAAAGGGGCAATTTTTTTTGTTTCTTTCCAAATGGGAACTGCAGAGGTGTCTTCAAGGGTTAGTGCAGATAAAGCTGTCTCTGGAAGACCATTGGAAACATCTTTTTTTGTGTTCACCAAGTCTTGTTTTGATGCTTCATTATGTGCTTCCAATATACACTGAGAGACCAGAGGAAGTTGAAATACGTGACTGTGTGTTTCGCTCGTTTTATATGTTTATGTGTTATTGTCACGTAAAGCCTGAGTTTTAAAACCATTTCATTCAGTAAAATTATCTGGCACACTTAGATACCTGAAATGCTAGAATGAAATAAAATATAGTTAATCACAGATTTTTTTTTCTAGCTGTTTATTTTTCAGCCTCTCTGCGGCTGCCACTGTTTTCACCTAGACCCAAAAATGTTTCAGACATTTTGAATCTAAGTTGCGTCTTTCTATTTTCAGGACTGCATCACTTTTGTTTAGAATGACAGGAGTGGGGGAAACACCCAGCCTTCTTTGCCTGCATTGTCCGAGAGGAAGGAGAAGATGCGAAAGAGCAGATTAAAATCCTGAACAGGCTGTTTGGAACAGTATCACAGTTTGTAGACTGGGAGGAGGGGAGAAGCAATAAATCGCTCAGAGCCAAGTGGCTGGAAGGAAGGGGATTGCAGAAATGCGATGCCCTACTGCATTGTTAAAAGGTTGACACGGAGACCTTTCGTGTAAACAAAGGATGCAACTCTCTATCTTTTGATCTAAAAGCCAGAAGTATGGAATGATGAGATGGAAAGCAGTGCCGTCGGAACTGTGGGGGCAGTTGCCCCTGCATGCTAATTAGTGTGGAGGCAGAACATCACATTTGCCCCCTCAGTTTTCTTCCTTTTCAAATTACATATGTTTGTGATTGGAGATCTCAAACATTCGGTTTTTTTTTTTAAGTCCATTTTGATAAAAATTGAGTATTGCTCTTCATTTTTTCATCATCATCAACCATTATCAATCCACTGCTGGACGAAGGTCTCTCCAAGCCTCTTCCACAACGGTCTGTCTTGTGCCAGTCTCCTCCAGGTTACTCCCGCATACTTTCGAATTTCATCCACCCATCTCCTATGTGGTCTTCTTCTGGGTTTTTTCCTGTCCCTTGGAATCCAATATAAAATTTTGACGGTCCATCGATGGTCTGTCCTTCTGCAGTATGTCTAGCCCATTGCCATTTCAGGGATTTTACTCTGATCATGATGTCTTCCACTCTTGTCATTTTTCGGATCCACGAGTTCCTCTTCTTATCTCTCCTGGTTACACCAAGCATGCACCTCTCCATGCTACCTTGAGTTGTCTGCAGCCTTGTATGTCTCTTTTAGCTAAGGTCCACGTCTCTGCACCATACGTAAGCACTGGAAGGATGCATTGATCAAACACTTTTCTTTTAAGACATAATGGCATATTGCTCTTGAAAATTATGCTGTTTCTTCCAAAAGCTCTCCAGGCAAGTTTTGTACGCCGATTAATTTCTTCATCAATGTGACCCTCACTTGATATCTGCTGTCCAAGATAAACGTACGTGTCTGTTATCTCCAGCTTTTCTCCATCAATCGATAAATCTTCATTTCTTGTAAAAGCATTGAACATCACTTTTGTCTTCTGAAAGTTCATTTTTAATCCCACTTCTTTACTCTTGTCAGCAAGTTCCTGTATCATACTCTGCAGCTCTGATGGGGTAGTTGCAAAAATGACTACGTCATCAGCAAAATGAAGGTGAGTTAGATAATCTCCATTAATCTGTATCTCTTTGTTTTCCCAGTTCAGTGATTGAAAGACATTTTCCAATGTGGCATTAAAGAGCTTAAGAGATATGGTGTCACCTTGTCTCACTCCCTTTTCCATTTTTTATGTGTGCTGTATTCTCAAACAGCCGAATCTTTGCACTTGCATTTTCATAGATGTTATTAATAATATTAATATACGCATCTTCAATACCGCAGGATTTCAAAGCCATTGTAACTGCTGATGGGTTTCACTGAATTAAAGGCCTTTTCATAATCGATAAAAGCCATTCACAATGGAAGTTAATATTTCCTCGCTCTTTCATTTAGTTGTCTCAGTACGGGGATATAATCTATAGTGCTGTAATCACTCCTGAATCCAGCTTGTTCTCTCGGTTCAGCCATGTCCAGTGTTACCTTCAAGCGGTGTGAAAGAACTTAAGTGAAGATTTTATAAACCACTGATAGGAGGCTGATAGGTCTTTAGTTCCTGAGATCCTCAATGTCACCTTTTTTATGTAGCAGGATCATTGTAGCGTTGTTCCAATCCTCAGCAATCTTCCCTTCATTAAGGCATCGAGTGAAAACTTGGGCGAGTACTGTTTCGATTTCTCCTGTTGCTTCTTGTATGATGTCTACAGTAATTCCATCTTCTCCTGTAGCTTTTTCCCGCTTCATGTTCTTGATTGCATGAGCAACTTCTGCTGGGAGGACTGGAAGAACTCTGGTACTGGTACCTTTCATGATGTCTGGAGTACATGTATCATCCCTTTGATGCAAAAAAGAAGAGTGATGAGGACAACTAAAGAAGTGACTTCCAAAGTGGAATATATAGAGCTGTGCAAGATGGTACGAAAAAGTATCACTGAAGACATAAGGAAATTCAACTGTGAACTAGTGAGGAAAGCCATTGAAAAGAACCAAAGCCTAAAGATAGCAAAGGAACATCTCAGTAGGGGAAGAAAACAGATTATGGCACTGAGAAAAGAAGATGGTTTTGTAACAAGAAATAGAGGCAAAATTTTGACATGAGTGAAAGATTTCTACTTCATTTTTTACCATGAACTATCTAGAAATCTGAATATTTTTTTAAATGTCACTCACTCCTGAGACTCAAAGAAATGCTAGCTCCATTAAACAGGTTCCCGTTTGAAGACCAGCAATGTTTTCTCATTAGGTGTAAAAAAATTAGTCTTTCTCTGAAAAAATGAGTAAAAATAAATAGGGAAATGAAAGTAGGATGAGGAATGAGATATAAGTTCCTTCAGTGTTTAATTATAGCATCTACGGCTACAATTCCTACAGAATTCGTACCAATCCGGAAGTACCAAGATCTGTAGTTTAACACCGTTCATGTGTACAGCATACATGAGATTCTTTCGCGAATTCGCAGAATTCCGCTTTTTCGTCATCATTTGGGTCATACTCGAGATCGATGCAGAACGAAAGGGAAAATTTGGGTAAGGGAGGAGAGGTCGTTTTCCGTCTGGGGACGATGTCTCATTTTTCAAAACTTGCGAAAACGGAAGTTAAACGCAGTGAAGATTTTTCCTGTAATTGTAATTTTTTTTACTTACGACATTGCCTGTGTCCAGTATTGTTAAATATCATTTTAGTGCATAAGTGTTTGTATTCCATCATGAAATTGTGGGCAATGATTTCCGAAAACGGAAGTACAGGACAGCGCAAAGATTTCTCTGTAGTCTTTTCGGGCATGAGTTTCTTCTGTGCATTCGAAGAATTCTGCCATTTCCGTTATCATTTTGCGTATTCTTGAGATCAATACACAACTGAACGACTATTTGGGGGTGGGTGGGTGGGGGTTGAGATTCGTTTTCCATTTGAGGACAGAATTCCACCCTTCGGAAGTTAGACGAAGCAGATTTCTCCCGTAATCTTTTTTTTTCTTTTTTTCTCCCAGTATTGTTCTTATATATGGTTTTATTCCAAAAATACTGCATTTCAGCTTAAAAATGGAGGGAAAAGTTTCGGAAATTGGAAGCCGGTCGAAGTGAATATTTCTCCCTGTAATGGTATTTCTTCTTTCTTCCCGCGATGTTCTTACCATCCAGTGTTGTTTTTAAATGTTACTTTCCCCCCATAAATGTTTGCACTTCAGCTTGATAAGGAAGTTGAAATTTTCCAAAAAAGAAGTAACAAAGTTTTAAAATTTGTTAGAATCGATGCATGGTGTCCGAAAGTATTCATATTCTGTAAATTACACCATTTATTTAAAGTAGTGAAACTTTGATATCATGCATTCATGTTTCTGAGGGAGAAAGTTCTTTCAGCATGATGGCTAAATTATTGTCATCTGAGGGAATAAAAGGGAAAAAAATAATAAGAAAAATGAGGAAGTAATGGGAAGAGAATAATATCAGTAGAAAGGAAAATTAAGCAAAGATTGCTGTGTAGCTGCAGAGTCAACAAAAGACAAACACGGCCATGTAACTTACCGAGAAGAAAGCAACACGAGGAAAATCGAGCTGATGTTCTAGCAAGTACAAAAAGAGAAAACAAACAACAGTTGTGTGCTCTAAATATCTACATAAATAAATTAGAGTGAGCAAAGCCATCTTGCTCATGCTGTGTTATATACACACTTTCTCGTCGCATGTTCTGATTTTTCACCCGGTTAACAAGTTCAGCTTTTTTGTTCTGTGGTTGGTCTCCTGTATAATACAGTTAGTTTGCAATGAGAAACTATATGGATATGAAAAGCGTTTTTTTTTATTTTTATTTTTTTCAGAAAAGGAAAAAGAGTTACTTTAATCTCGCTGATAATTGATAACATGTCTATTCTTAGATTAATCAGAAAAAAAAATTCAGCAAATTTTTGTAAGTAAATCAGCACATCATCTTTTACAGTAGTACAATAAATTTTATGTCAGGGTGAAATATTTTGTTCTCTGACATCTTGTCACTGACGAAAGTAAAAACAAATCGTCCTCCAATCTAAACTACAAGTGGTCCCAATTAGTTCAAATTTTGGACAATCTACTGTGTTTATAAGCTTAGACTGGCAATGCCAAGCTTCAACTTCAAGCGCATATGCAGTGAGTTCAATTGGTGGCCATTTCAGCCGAGACACTTGTGGTTCTTCGGTTACTCTTTACATGCTATGTGTGTTATTTTTACCATTTTTTTAAAGTAATAGGCTTTAAGGATAGTTCTTAATCGTCAACATATTCTCTAATAATCGCTTAAACTTTTATGAAAATCAATTATGTTCTGGGGAAATATTGGGCTCTGAAAATTTTCTGCATCCCTTCCTGTTGCCACACAAAGCTCATCCTAATCCAAATAAACTGGAGTTTCATCATCCCCACATTCCACATTTTGAGATAAATCCTCATAAACGACCTCTAAAACAGTTAAATCATCGTCTACACCGTAAAAATTCCCACACTCACTGAAAAAATTGCTCATTCTTAGTTATGTAACACGCTGAAGTCTGCCCATGTGTAACAGACCAACGGCAGGTCTACAAACATCACGGCGTTTGCGCATTCCATCTCGCTATGCCTTGTTTATTTTCGTGTCTGAGAGTCGGCTCCACTATTGACTTCATTCACCTGAGTTGTGGTTTGGTGTTGGGGAAATAAATGGCTTTTTCGCGAAACACGAATTGCTGGCCGGTACCCCGTTTCACTGTGGAAGGTCACATATGTGTATTTGTAAGACCATTTACCATGTTCACACAATTATTAATCATATCTGCAAGTTGATACCAGGGTGCTTTTATGTATCTACTAACAATGTGTGGCAATTCGGAAAAGGAAAAAGAGTTACTTTAATCTCGCTGATAATTGATAACATGTCTATTCTTAGATTTAATGAACCACAAAAAAAAAATTCTCAAAATTATGTGTTTTTTACTAAAAGATAATCAAGTCAACTTTTTGGATTTGTCATTGTTAGTATAAGGGGAAAATTGAAATGCCATTATACTATATCTCATGTGATTCTATCATAAAGTTCACATACCATTACGTGACCACAAGGCTCTTCAGGAAGACGCTTTGACGTCTGTAAGTTGTAAGTTCTGTTTTACACGTTCTGTAAAATGGATACAGTCTGTGGTGGTGCGTCAACTTATTCAATTGAAATATAAATCGGTTAAAAGTCCTAAAAATGTTACTCACGGAAGTGTATGTTCAGTCCAACGTCAGTAGTTATTGAGAGTTTCTTTGTCCAAAGTTGTATCTTGCTTCAATATGGTCAGTTGTTAGGGTTAGCGCGAGAGCCATTTCGTCATAAGTTGTTTCCTACTTCAGTTATGTCCAGATGTTAGGGTTAACTCCGTTCAGGTTGTGTCGACATCATATTGAATGGGTAAAGGTTTCCAGATTATAATTAAAGATTCTTGAGTTAAGAGTTACTATTTACATACCACTTGAAGTTCCACGTCGTACTTGGCCATTAGGGCTATCTCGTCAATGCTGCACTCTTGTAGAATTGCTGAGGAAGTCTTCAGGTTAGGTCAGGTTCATAAAAAATTTAAAAGCTTTAAAAGATTCCACTTAAAATCGTCATATACACCACCTCATACCGTCCACAGTCTCAATCGCCGGACGCGCATTTCACCTAGGCTCTACCCTGGCGTTTTCAACGGAGACTTCACACCCTCTGTCGAAGTCTGCTATCTGAAAGTCTCGTGTCCACAGTGCGGATATTCCTCATGTAACCCATTGCCAATGCCATCTAGTGTCAGGTCATAACAACTTTATCTTCATCTATGCCATTCTCACCCTTCCTTTTTCTCTTCCTCTCTCTCCTCTCCCTATTCAGTTTCTTTTCAGTTTCGATCAGGTTCCTCCAAGCGTACGGAAGGTCGTATGGACTGTTATTATTGCAGTTAAATGGTTTGGTCTTATTTATTAATACTGCTTCTGCTACTTTTATTGTTCTCATATTATTCTGCTGGTTTAATATTGCATTGATTATCCAAACAGAAGTCAATAAGTGCTGTTTTATTCTCTCTTCTGCTCCAGTTCTTCATGTGTTCAGTCAATCTGATTTTAATATTTCTTTTTGTACTGCCTATATATTGGTTGACAATTTTATTTTGATTATTTATTATTGGTATAGAGTAGATGCCTGCTTTTTGTAAGATTGGGTTCTTTCTGTGATAGTTACTAAGAGATTTTGTTATATTTCTCGTTCATACACCAAAATCTAGGTCAAATGTTTTTACATGTTTTCTTCATAATAGTTGGGATCTTCGGTATATATGGTAATGATCCACAAAATTTTATTACCTGTTGAGTCTGTGTACTCCTTTGTTGTTTATTTCTAGGGTTGCATCTATTAATAAGGTTATTTATTTTCTTCACATCATATCCGAAGTTTATTGCTGTGTTCTTTATCCAATTCAATTGATATTTTAGTAGTTGGGCGTTAGATGTATGAGTAAACGCTCTATTAATATATGATCGGAAAGCTGCAAATTTGTAAGATGCTGGATGGTGAGAGTTCTCATTAATGATATTAATGATGCTGTCAGGTTTTCTATATACTTGGAATTCGATGTTCTTTTGTTTAGGAGATAGTAATATGTCTAAGTATGGTAAGACTCCATCCTTTTCACGCTCCACGGTAACATTAATTGTTTCGTAATAGTTATTATATTCATCTATGTACATCTGTAGCTGGTTATCATCATGCTGCTATACCATAAGGATGTCATCCACGTGCCTGCAAAACATCGATGGTGGTGGTATATCTATTTACAGTCTCATAGATTTTTCGCTGTTCTTCAAAATCACCTCTGCCAACAAACCCGAAATCGGCGATCCCATCGGTGCTCCCGATAATTATCGATATATTTTGCCTTCCTAACTGAAATAATTGTTTTGATCAATAAAAAGAAGTGCTCTTCTTATGTCTTCAATTTGCTGTGTTGGTATTTTATTTTCACACAACCTTTCAACAATGAGGTCACTTGCATCCAGAGTAGGGGTATTCTTACCAGCAATAATAAAATTATTGCTGGTAAGTTTTTTATATTATACTGTATAAAAAACTTACCAGCAATAATCAAATTTTGGACTGTCAGTCAGATCATCTGAATTACATCAAAACAAACGCCACTCAATTTTTAGAAAAAATACATGTTCTAAATTCATTGGAAACCTTAAAAAATTATCTAAAGCTTGAATTAAAAATGTTTTGGAAAAAAATAAAAAATTACCCATCTCCACTAGTCACTAAAATACTCACTGAAGAAGAAAAGTCAAAAACTAGGTTATTGCTTGAAAGGCTTAACAGGATTAGTGAGAAATTTCTTATTAGACTTGTTCCAGGATTACAAAATAAAATTAGTTACTACCTTCCAAAATCAAAGCCAAAAGAAAAAGACATCCTATTACAGGAAGGTGTGGTCTACAATATAAATAGCGAGTGTGGTCTCAGCTATGTGGGAGAGATAGGCTGACGGCTTAAAAAGCCAGATCGGCAAACCATTATAGCTACAATTAAAAATATGTCAAAACCGGTTTGGACATTCATGCACAAAATACAGGACAAAGTACTTTGGGACAGTGTAAAAGTCTTACACACCAACTGCACTTTTTCAAGAGAGAATTTGTAGGAGGACTGGAAATAGAGAGAAGAGGAGATACAACATTAATGAAATAGAGAGAAGAGGAGATACAACATTAAGTGATTTGAAAGGTTGGACTTTACCTCATGAATTGTAAAGCCTGTTGTAGCCATAGTTCTGTGGAAGGATGCCACCCTAAAATTGGACATGTAAATAATATCTTTTTATTCCTTAGTAAAAAAAAAAACATACTTTAATATTTTTTCAGTTTGATGTGATTTTGTTAAAAAAATTCCTCATTGAATTTCATTGTTCTTGTTCAGTTTAGGATTTCTTGGAACAATGACAAGAAAATTTGTTTTGCAGCCTTTGGGAAAAATTACTTTGTTTTGCATTGACCCGAGGTATGCATTAATTAAAACAAACCTTCGATACACGAATAAACTCATAATTGCAGTAAAAAAAAAAAACATACAAGTTGTGACAAACTGTACTAAAAGCTAAAAGAATTACGGTATGTACAAGTTAAAATGTGAGATCTTTCGGAAACACGTATGGTACCATCATCAGACTAAACTTCTATGATGCATCGTGCTGACCCCTTGAATACCCAATGCACGGAATGGGAATGATGTAAGTAAACATAGAGGATTTTTGGTGCCTGCGCAACCTGACGGGAGGCAGATCGGCAAAAGGAAATGACAGGTCTAGTTGGCGGTTCATTTGCCCGTCTACTTCACCGAAGGGTCACTTGACCGAAAATCACTTCACCGAAAAGATTGTTTCAACGAAAGATTACCTGATCAAAAAGTTCATTTCACCGAAGGATCACTTGATCGAAAGTTTTATTTCACCAAAGGGTCACTTGATCAAAAAGTTCATTTCACCGAAAGGTCAGTTTATTGAAAACTTAGGATTTCATTACAGGATCTGTTGAAGCATGGTGCAAGTTCGGCAGTTAGACCCCCAAAACGTTAGGGGATTACACTCAAATTGCACTTTTGATTTCTCCGTGGCACAGAAAACGCAAAGATATAGTTTTAAGACAACTCTCTTTTTCTTTTTTTTTTCTTTTTTTTTTTTTGAAGACAATAGGCTTAGGCCTTTTTAGCGAATTTTAATCATGTTCATAATTTTAATCCTTGTCATATTTACACACACACAAAACGGATTGTCATCTTCAAAATTTGTACTGTATGGTGTAATCCCGTATTCCATTCATGTTCATAAGGTTTACATAAAAGTCATATTCAGTGCTCATGTTCATAAGATTTACTAGGCGTTTTCTGGGAGACGCGGGTTCGGGTCCCGCTCCAGGACGATGAAAATTTTCAAGTTTTCGGATATTATCTGACTTACCATCCTTGTCACATTTACGCCAAAAATCGGATTGTCATCTTCAAAATTTGTATTATATGGCGTAATCCCGTATTTCTTTCATGATAAAAAGTAAAATTAATAATGTTGCACATTTTTTCAGGCAAAAAGAATCCATTTTAGACCCCTATGCTTTGGATTAGACCTTTTTACCCAATTTCAATCGTGGGAACTCATGTTCATGAGGTTTACATAAAAAGTCAAGTTAATAATGTTGCACATTTTTTCAGGCAAAAAGAATCGAGTTTAGGGCCTAGGCCTTGGCTTAGGCCTTTTTAAAAATTTTAATCGTGCATGCTCATGTTCATAAGGTTTACATAAAAAGTTACTTTACATTTTATGTAATGCTTATGAATATGAGTAGGGCTAAAATCTGATAAAATGGCCTGTATCTAGGCCTATGGTCAAAAAATTTATGTTTTGTGGTTGAGTAAAAGTGGAACATTATTTACTTTATTTGCTATGTAAGCCTTATGAATATGTGCCTGGAAGATTAAAATTTGACAAAAAGGCACAGATCTTGGCCTTATAATTAATGTTATATTTCGAAAAACCTACTCATAGGGAGGTGTTTTATAGAAATTAAAAGCGCATTGTTTATACCATCCGATAATGTTTGGGTGGCCAGTTTTTCAAAAGCCCGCACCACACTCCAACAGATCTCTAACAACAAAATCCTAAGTTTTCGATAAACTGACCATTCGGTGAAATGATCTTTCAATATAACGAACTTTTAGGTAAAGTAATCCTTTGGTGAAATGAGCTTTTCGATCAAATTTCCTTTCGATGAAATGAACTTTTAAGTGAAGTGGCCTTTCGGTGAAATGAACTTTTTGGTCAAGTAACCCTTCCGTGAAATGTACCTTTCAATCAAGTGATGAACAGTCAAGTGACCTTTGAATCAGATGAATGATTCCCGGAAATAACAATGGCAAAAATAATAAATAAATTCAATTCCCCATGAGAAAAGTCATTCAACTGTTGTGTTACATCACTTGGAAATTAATATTTCCAAGGTTGTGGAATATTGCAAGGAAAATAGGCATTACAACAGAGAATAAACATATGAACTCTCCGCCAGAAGTAGTGATGACTTGCTTGCTGGAGTAGTTAAAATACGAGCATCCCACGCAAGATGAAGCTCGCCTATCCCATTTAGCCCACTCTGGGCTAAATGGGATAAGGCAATGTTCATGACCCCCGTCCGCACACTACATTTGTGTTCCGACAAGCGAGTCTGCAAGGAGTGGCAAGTGGAGCCAATATACGTACTGTTTAAATGGGATGCTGTTGTTCACGGCTTGCAAGGGAATACTGTAAATTCCATGTTGTTCACTAGGGTTAATGGAATCTCTATCTTTTTTTTGATTGATGTGATGTTCAAGGTTTTAACACCAAATGCCAGTTCATAAAACTTGCATATATATATATATAAATCATCATCATCATCATCGTCGTCAACCATTACCAATCCACTGCTGGATGAAGGTCTCCCCAAGTTTCCTCCACAACGGTCTGTCTTGTGCCAGTCTGCTCCATGTCACTCCCGCATACTTACGAATTTCATCCACCCATGTGGTCTTCTTCTGGGTCTTTCCCTGTCCCTTGGAATCCAATCTAAAATTTCGGCTGTCCATCCATGGTCTGTCCTTCTGGCAGTATGTCCAGCCCATTGCCATTTCAGGGATTTAACTCTGATCACGATGTCTTCCACTCTTGTCATTTTTCAGATCCAGGAGTTCCTCTTCTTATTTCTCCTGATTACACCAATCATGCACCTTTCCATGCTACTTTGAGTTGTCTGCAGCCTTTGTATGTCTCTTTTAGTTAAGGTCCACGTCTCTGCACCATACGTAAGCACTGGAAGGATGCATTGATCAAACACTTTTCTTTTAAGACATAATGGCATATTGCTCTTGAAAATTACGCTGTTTCTTCCAAAAGCTCTCCAGGCAAGTTTTGTACGCCGATTAATTTCTTCATCAATGTGACCCTCACTTGATATCTGCTGTCCAAGATAAACGTACGTGTCTGTTATCTCCAGCTTTTCTCCATCATTCGATAAATCTTCATTTCTTGTAAAAGCATTGAACATCACTTTTGTCTTCTGAAAGTTCATTTTTAATCCCACTTCTTTACTCTTGTCAGCAAGTTCCTGGATCATACTCTGCAGCTCTGATGGGGTAGTTGCAAAAATGACTACGTCATCAGCAAAACGAAGGTGGGTTAGATAATCTCCATTAATCTTTATCCCTTTGTTTTCCCAGTTCAGTGATTGAAAGACATTTTCCAATGTGGCATTAAAGAGCTTGGGAAATATGGTGTCACCTTGTCTCACTCCCTTTCCAATTTTTATGTGTGTTGTATTTTCAAACAGCCAAATCTTTGCACTTGCATTTTCATAGATGTTATGAATAATATTAATGTATGCATCTTCAATACCGCAGGATTTCAGAGCCATTGTAACTGCTGATGGTTTCACCGAATCAAAGGCTTTTTCATAATCGATAAAAGCCATGCACAATGGAAGTTCATATTCCCTCGCTCTTTCAATTAGTTCTCTCAGTACGTGGATATGATCTATTGTACTGTAGCCACTCCTGAATCCAGCTTGTTCTCTTGGTTGAGCCATGTCCAGTGTCACCTTCAAGCGGTGTGAAAGAACTTTAGTGAAGATTTTATAAACCACCGATAGGAGGCTGATAGATCTGTATGTAGTTCCTGAGATCCTCAATGTCACTTTTTTTATGTAACAAGATCATTGTAGCGTTGTTCCAATCTTCAGGAATCTTCCCTTCATTAAGGCATGGAGTGAAAATTTGAGCGAGTACTGTTTCAATTTCTCCACTTACTTGCTTGTATGATGTCTACAGTAACGCCATCTTCTCCTGGAGCTTTCCCCCGCTTCATGTTCTTGATTGCATGTGCAACTTCTGCTGGGAGGACTGGAAGAACTCTGGTACTGGTACCTTTCATGATGTCTGAAGTACATGTATCATCCCTTTCATATAATTTGGAGTAAAAATCTTTCACTCTTGTCAAAATTTCGCCTATATTTCTTGTTACAGAACCATCTTCTTTTCTCAGTGCAATAATCTGTTTTCTTCCCTTACTGAGATGTCCCTTTGCTATATTTAGGCTTTGGTTGTTTTCAATTGCTGTCCTCACTAGTTCACAGTTGAATTTCCTTACGTCTTCAGTGATACTTTTTTGTACTGTCTTGCATAGCTCTATATATTCCACTTTGGAAGTCACATCTTCTTTAGTTGTCCTCATCTCTCTTCTGTTTTGCATCAACATTTTGGTTTTTCCTGATAATTTGTTCACATGCAACTTGTTCTTAGACCCAGCTAATTTTGTTGCTGTTTCCATAAGAGCTTTGGTTACTTTTCTGTTAACTTCAGAAATATCCACTTCTTCCGATGTTAGGCCTTCTAAAGCAGAGAATCTGTTCTTCAGTTCCAACTTGAAGTCATTATGGTGTTTTTTAAGGTTGGTTATGTCAATACATTTTGTTAGTCTTATGAGCTTGCCACGTTCGAGTTTAGTGTTGAGGTGCATCTTACATCTCACCAATTTATGGTCACTACCTGTGTTGAACTTGTTTAGCACACTGCAGTCTCCTACAACAAATTTTTTGTTACACATAATAAAATCAATTTCACTTGTCGTCCCATTTGGATGTCTCCATGTCCATTTCCTGTGTGGCTTTTTCTTGAAAAAGGAGTTCAAGATGAAAAACCCTTCTGCCTCTGCAAACTCTACGAGAGTATTTCCACGCTGGTTTCTGTTGCCGTGACCGAATTTACCTACTGAAGTTTCATTCTGTTGCCGTTGCCCTATTTTTGCATTAAAATCTCCCATAATTATCTTTAAGTGCTGCTTGCCTTTATTATTTAGATGACGAATTTCCTCATAAAATTCTTCAATTTCTTCTTCAGGATGACTTGTGGTGGGTGCATAAGTTTGAATAATCTGAGCCTTACATCTTCTCGAGAGTTGGATAACGAGTCGTGCAGCTCTGTCAGAGGAACTTTCAACTTCTGCAACTTTATCCTTCAGTTTCTTGTTTATTATAAATCCAACACCACTAGTTCTGCCAGTATCAGTCCCACGATAGTAGAAGAGATGTCCACTTTTCAGTTCAATGAGATCTTCTCCTTACCTCACTTAGCCCGACGATGTCCCACTTGATCCTTTGTAGTTCCACTTCCAATTCAAGAAGCCTTGAATCAGAAGATAGGGAGCGTCCATTATACGTAGCCAAGGTCAGCATCATATGGCAGCCTAGTCCGGTCCTCCGGGGATTCTTAGCACCCTCTGCCTTCATGTCGCCCTGGCCGCTGCCTTGGCCAGGTACATTCCAGCTGCCGGAGACTGAGGGCCAAGATTTAAGTTGTGGAGTCATTTTGGAGGGGTTTGGCCATAACTCACCACGCTGGCCAAGCGGGTTGGTGAGTGTGGGATAGCATTTCCTCTAATCCCGATAGTATAGTTATACCGCTATTGGCGGTCGTCAGAGCACCTTTTGTGGGAACATTAAATAGACATGAGTGCAGGGTAGTAGCAAATGGACCCAACGAAAGTGGGTCTGTCAGCGATGTTGCCGTTGGAGGGTAGATGCAGAAGAGTTAAGTAAGTCTCTCAAAAGGCAGTCAACAATAATTTCATCATAGCCATGCAGTCTGCCCAGGTAGCTCACTTACATTGGCCCTATGTAAAACACAAAACGTTGGCAAAATGTATGGTTACTATGATGGGCCTCTCTCCACATATCTCGATAGCCACTTACCAGCCTAAGGTAGTCCCAATGTACTAGCCAGCAATCATCCAAACATAGGAATAAACATTTATATAACATTGTGCCAACATTTAACCGATGTTTCATTCAACATAAACCCATCAATCCTTCAACATTGAGCCACTCGTACAACATTGAACCATCAGTGGAATAACATTACGCCAACACAGCATACAACAATAAACCATCATTTGGACATTGGACAACCTTGTGCCAACATCATTTACAACATTAAGACATCGCTAATATACTGTGCAACTGTCGCATTGGCTAGCCAACATCTTTGTAACACTGAGCCAGCATATAACACAACGTTCAACCATCGTTTGCACAACATTGTATCAACATCTTTTACAACATCAAGTCATCACTCCGACAACATTAAGCCAGTGTTATAACATTGAGCCATCAGTTTGATGACATTATGCCAATGTATTACACAACATTCATACATCCCTCCCATAAGAGTGAGCCAACTTTTTTAATGCAAGAATAGTGCTAGTCCAGTGTTCTCAGCAGCTTTTTATGTTACATCCTTTGTGTTTGTAGCTCTACATTTTTACTTGGAAGTATCGCAATGTAGTATTTTGTCCCATATTTTATATGTTCCAGTGTATGAATGAAAACGCACGATTGTATAAAACGAGGTGAGTCGGAAATTTGCTATGTACAGTTTACATAAATTTTTACTTCTATGTATGTACAGTAAGAAATGTCACACATTCTTGTGCACATGAATGTAGCATTTTTTTAATGATGCATGTGGAGGTGATATTCTGCTATGTAGCATACTGTGATGATTGCAAATATGGTAAAACCATGCTATAGCAAATTATGTTTATAACAATTTTTTGACTACTTATCATCCATTTTTCTGATCTAAAAATTAAAAAAAAACTTCTGGAAATAATTATCGGCTGGTTATAAGGTAACCTGAATATAACAAAGCATAATTCACACACACTTACACTAAATTGGTGTTTAGGTTTCACTGTACTTTCAAGCATTTTAATGTACTGAAAAAAGGGGGAAAGTATGGTTTTCTGTTCATGCAGTTGGTACCCCCCCCTTTATTCGTTTGCTTCTAAGTCTAAAAATGAAAGTATGGAAAGTCTAATGTTAAACATTCAACAAACATAGCTAAATATGACATACTTCAACGGTACGATAATAAGTGTTAATGCTACATGTGCTTGTATTGATGCAATGATTTATAATGAAAGTTTCTCAGTCAAGTATATACTTCAGGTAATATATATGTAGTTCATTTATGAAAAATAAGGTAACTTATCACTACTATCTTAGACCAGTGATGTGAAAACAGGGATATTATCAATAAAATAGTTTTGAAATTACACACGCCGCCCCGGTGGCGCAGTGGTCTAAGCGATGGCCTCTGATCATTCGTCCGAGCGGGGTCTGGGTTCAAATCCCGGTGAGGCATGGATGTTGTGTTTGTCTTACGGCACTGGCTCTCTCCCTTCCCTGGAACCAGTGACCCTAAATTATGGACGGGCGACTGCTTATAGCCCATTGAGTTGATCACGGTGGTCGTTAAACCTCCAATCAAAAAAAAAAAAAAAAAAAAAAATTACACACACACACTTTTTTTTCAGTTTTATATTAAACTCTCACTATATTGTAATATCTGGGCAGCTTTAGAACCTGCATTATGTAAGGATAAATTGACAGGAATATAATAACACTGAGAAATAAGAATCATATTCAAAGTAGATGAGATTTTACAGAATGAGGGTCTACCTTTTAACACTATTGAAAGGCAAAACTGCACACATGCAATTGAATAAACTTTAATCGATATATTAACCATATGTTAAAACCCTTTGAGGGGCCAGTAAGGAAATAATCGATAGTATTATTTGACAAATGAGTTGTAGAGTGCTTTAGTACCATATAAACAGAATTTACCTAAAAAAATAAAATTAGTGTCACCCTAATTTGCATAAATAGGTATTTGCATGTTGAAATCACCACCCCATTACAACTATTTGACAGATCATGAAATTTAAAAGTGATAAAAACCTGAAAAAAATAAAAATTAAAAAAAATTTGAAATTCTGATTTACATTTATTAAGCTAAAATTATTATCAATGACATATTCCATACTAAAACATAAAAGTTAAAATTGCTGGAACATAATGATATATTCTCTCAAAAGCCAGTATTCATCTAAATGTTATTATGAGATGGTGATCAAGGACTATATGTTCTACACCTGCCAGTCTAACTGCTGGACATAATTGGATTTTCACAATGGCCACTAAAGTGGAAACACAAGAAGGAAGGGAAAATCATAACATAATTTCTTAATGCACAAACCACAAATATACACTGACGGAAAAAAAAAATCCCAACACCAAGAAGGAGTTGTGTTAGATAAACGACAGTTGGTAGACAGAGTACATCTGTGAGATGACTATGCAAATTTCGCGCTCGGCGCATACGTATGGCGGTTATCCCACGCACCCTGACGGCACAGTTGTACGTCGATCTGGTGATTCAACATGTTGTGCTGTCATTCATGAACAGCATTCCAGGGGTGTTTTCCAACAGGATAACGCTCGCCCGCATACCGCTGTTGTAACCCAACATGCTCTACAGAGTGTCGACATGTTGCCGAGGCCTGCTAGATCACCAGATCTTTCTCCAATCGAGCACGTATGGGACATTATTGGACGACAACTCCAGCATTAACCGTCCCTGTATTGACCGACCAAGTGCAACAGGCATGGAACTCCATCCCACAAACTGACATCCAGTACCTGTGCGACACAATGCATGAACGTTTGCGTGCTTGCATTCAACATTCTGGCGGTTACACCGGTTATTAATGTACCAGCATTTCACATTTAAAATGGCTCTTCGCGCACTTACAATAAGCTGTGATCTTGAAACCTTAATCGATTAAATATGTTACCTATACAAATGTATTGCCGCCATTTCATTCCTCTACAACTATTTTTTCGTGTTGTTGGGATTTTTTTTCTGTCAGTGTATATACTTAAATATAGCCCATTTAATATAGCAGCAGGATGCGCTAACAAAAAACAATTACATTAACTCTCCAATGCAGTTTGTGAAACAAGATACCTCATAAATATTGAACTTTTTTTTTTATTGGAAGTTTAACGACCACCGTGAGCAACTAAATGGGCTATAAGCAGTCGCCCGTCCCTAATTTAGGGTCACTGGTTCCAGGGAAGGGAGAGAGCCAGTGCCGTAAGACAAACACAACATCCATGCCGCACCGGGATTCGAACCCGGACCCTTTTCGGACGAATTATCAGAGGCCATCGCTTAGACCACTGCGCCACCGGGCGGCAAATAATGAACTGATAAGCAATATGAAAAAAAAAAGAATTGTTACATCTAAATTTTATTATTTTTATTAGATAGTTTATTACTTTCTTGGATGAATAAACATTCAAAAAAATTTACACTGTTCCGGGAGAAAATGAAATACCTCTGTGAGCCAATTAGTACAAACTCAGCATCTCTCAAATAAATATCATCTATACAGGAAATTTAGTTGAATATTGGATAGAATTTCCTCAGATCAATTATGATCAGAAAAATGTGAAAAAAAAAAAAAAGAAAAAAACTTGAAAAACAACAAAGCACACTGACTTTTCTTCAAGTAACCTGAAGCAGGAGAACATGGGCAATTGTGCTACAAGATTTCTTGAGATGTTAGTCTGTAAGTTTCTGATAATTTGTTTAATTTTCATAAGGAACATAATCATGCAATTTTCTAATTAGAAGTTAAGAAATTCGGAGACCCTAACATTGAGCATTCACTCTGCTTTTTGAATGATCTTCACTAATTTAAATGTTTCATACAGCTGTTATATATTTTATTTACATCAATGTACTACACTGGTGTGCAAAAATTAAGGACCAAGAGTTGAAATTAGCATAGCAGCCAGCGGAACGAGCAGGCAGAACGGACCGAAAGACCACTCAGGAGATAGACTAGGGTCCGGTAGGGTAGGGCATGCGCATATATGCAGCATGACGTGGAGAGGGGGTCGGAAGGGTATAAAGCACACGGGTGGTGTACGCTCAGCAATTCGGTGAAAGCTGTTGCACGGTGTACATGGATTTGAATGACGTCGAGCTGCTGCCACCGTGTGATATGGCCAACCGGCAATCCAGTAGACGACATCTGGATGACTTTACCCGAGGTCGCGTCATTGGGAAGTTGGAAGAAGGTCGAAGTGTGGCCGAGGAGTTCGTGATCGCTTACAGCATCGTTTCACGAGCTTGGAGGGCATTTCAAACGACAGGAACAGCTGTCCGAGAGTTTAACAGTGGTCGTCCACGAGCAACCACGGCAGCGGACGACCGGTATATTGTCCTACAGGCGAGAAGAGGCAGGCAGCGGGATAAATCGCATGGCACATGAGACAACTGGACGTCCGTTATCGCGTTTTACCGTGGCCAGGAGGATGCACAAAAGTAGTCTATTTGCACGACGACCAGTACGGTGTGTGCCATTAACGCCTGCTCATGGGAGACGGCGGTTTCTGTGGTGCCAGGAACACATGGACTGGACACATCAGCAATGGGTTCGAGTTCTCTTTGCGGATGAGAGCCGATTTAGTCTGACGAGTGATTCTGGACATATACACATCTGGAGAGAGCAAGGAACACGCAATCACACCTCCAACATCATCGAAAGGGACTGGTTTGGAATTTGCAGAGTTCTCGTTTGGGGCGGTATCATGCTTGGTAGCCGTACTGACCTCCACATCTTCCAAGGAGGTTCAGTCACTGGTGTCCGCTATTGTACCGAGGTTTTCCTGCATCACGTGCGTCTGCTTAAAGGTGGTGTGGGTCCTGAGTTCCTCTTCATGGATGACAACGCTACACCTCATCGTACAGTGGCTGTCGCAGAGCTGTTGGAGAGTAAAGATATTCAAAGCATATATTGGCCCGCAAGGTCCCCGGACCTAAATCCAATCGAACACATGGGGGACCTTCTTGGGAGACGCTTGGTAGCACGTCACCAGCCGCCAGCAACGATTCCGCAGCAGCGATTGGTGCTACAAGAGGAATGGGCCTCCATGCCTCAAGAGCTCCTTGACAGCCTTGTCCTCAGCATGGATAGACGTTGTAAATCCTGCAACGTAGTCAGGGGTGATCATATCCCCTACTAAAGACTGGATTTTTTTGGCAGCCACCTGTCACATGGACGTTTCTGTCTTCTGTCCAGTTATGCTCGAAACTACATTTTCAATAAAGTGCCTTTGTATCCTTTGGATTCCTTGTTTGGACGGTTTTGCTCACTTGTCCCATATTCTTACATCTTGGGGATCGTATGGTATGATTTGAGTCGATGTGGAGCACTTCTGCACGACGTTACATTCGAAAAACCGTCTCGTCCTTAATTTTTGCACGCCAGTGTATGTACTCGGCATTTCCATTTTTATCATGAGATATCAGGACCACTGTTTGGTATAAACATTTTTAACAGGAAAAAATTAATGTTGAAAAATGAAGATATTCTGGCTGCATTCAGTTGCAAAATTGTGTTGTTTTCATAAGTTCGTATCACTTTTAATGATATTTACTGTCAAAAATATTATTTTGACAATATATATCCGGGGCACATCAGCAAAAAAAAAACAAAAAAAAAACGAAAAGCTAGTGTAACCACTTGACCCCGTAGCAGAATCGTGGCGGCGGGGGGCGACGTACGTCGCAGATTTATTTTGGTCCTGCAGACAAACGATATCCCGAGAGCCCTATTAAACCATCTTGCAGACTCCCTATCATAGATGCATGTTTTCCGCCTTTCAAAATTTCTGAAAACGGAAATTTGGCGTAGTGAGGATTTCTCCCGTAATCGTAATTTTTTTCTCGCGAAGGACGACTTACGTCACAGAATTACTTTGTACTTATTCCTGTAGAAGAATCGCGGCGACGGGCGACGTACATCGGAGGTTTATTTTTTACATTCATCCCAGTAGCAGAATCGCGGCGACGGCGGACGTGTATCGTACATTTATTTTGTACTCATCCCCGTAGAAGAATCGCTGCGATGGGTTACGTACATCGCAGATTTATTTGGTACTCATTCCCGTAGCAGAATCGCGGCGACGGCCGACGCACATGGCACATTTCTTTTGATCCTGCAGACAGAAACGATATCCCGAGAGCCTTATTAAACCATCTTGCAGACTCCCTATCATGGATGCAAGTTTTCCGCCTTTCAGAATTTCCGAAAACGGAAGTTAGGCGGAGTGAGGATTTCTCCCGTAATCGTAATTTTTTCTCTCCCAACGTTCCCTCGATGCTTGAAGAAAGGATTATTCGATATTGTTGTTAAATATTTTATTACATAAACATGTGTGTTTTGGTTCGAAAATGGAGGCAACAATTTCCAAAAACGAAAGTTTGACAAAAACCCAGCAATCTTAAATTTTTTTTTCTTGTGATATTCCCACAGCTCTCTATATGGAAATTAAATATCATTTCATTAGATAAATGTTTGTATTTAAGATTGTATATGGAGGAAAATTTTCTGAGAACCAAAGTTGTGCGGAGCAAAAATTTCTCCTTCTAATAACCCTCCACCCTCTGTGCTTCCATATTACTGTTTAATCGTCATTTAATTACATAAATGTTTGCATTTGAGATGGGAAGTGGAGAAAAATGTTCCGAAAACGGAAATAGAACGGAGCGAAGATTTCTCCTCTTATGACAATTTTTTCCAAGTGCTCTGCGCTTTATTGTTGTTAATTTTTGTTTTTCGCATTTAGTGTTATCTTGCACAGTGACCGCCCACATAATATTTTGAGGCACAATGATATCTGTCGCAGACTGACCTGGAACTTTCTGCTATGGGGCCACTTGATAAAACCTAATATATGTAAGGCCCTTCCAAAGAACTTAACAGCAGAAGTCAGTGTAAAATATCATAAAATACCAAAATCAGTTTTCATTCAAAGGTGTAGCTATTGTGTCCTGTTTTAGCGACAACTCAAAAAAAATAGATATCCAGATTTATGCTATCGTTAACAGCATAAAAGTGTACAACTTTCACCGAGGTAATGTTACAAGAAATCTTTCTGAAGAAAACATTGTAAAATCAGTTCACAGCATAACCTAAAATTTACTGCAGTGTTTATGTTCACAGTTTTCACTGAACTCACATCATATTTTGAGACAACAGTGCTGAAATTCTGGAATATTAAATTTTGAATAACGGGAAATTTATTTTTATTTTATTTTTATTGGAGGTTTAACGACCACCGTGAGCAACTCAATGGGCTATAAGCAGTCGCCCGTCCCTAATTTAGGATCACTGGTTCCAGGGAAGGGAGAGAGCCAGTGCCGTAAGACAAACACAACATCCATGCCTCACCGGGATTGGAACCCGGACCCCGTTCGGACGAATTATCAGAGGCCATCGCTTAGACCACTGCGCCACCGGGGCGGCAATGGGAATATTCATCTCTTTACGCAAACTCATATGCTCATATCACATCTGGATGGATAATCTAGTTAATTTGTAATTAGCCAGTAGTTTAAACACACTTACTTCCTTGTCACTAAAAAAATTATATTATAACAAACTCACGCATTTACATTTTTCGCACTAATATCGCTTAACAAATAGTCCAAACAACTTGCCCATAACGTTCATCGTTTTTTTACTTCGTTTTGTAACAAAAAATATCCGTAAGATGAGCAACAGCAGATTTTTTAATTATTTTAGACACGATATACTTACTTTCCAAAATTCAGTTTTGTACTGCAGAAGTAAAGCAGCAATAAAAATGTAACAACTATAAAATATGCCATCGCAATTTAGTAAGAGCTATTTAAAAATTATTTTATGTGGGATAAAAAACATGCGGAAAATCCAGCATAAGATTTATTCTACTTACATGAAAGTTCCAGTTAGCACGTGCTCTGTGAACGAACAATGGTTGAACCACAGGCTGTTGAACAACCCAGGTAAGCCCCCCCCCCACCGGTGCTTATGAACATTCGTCCGGAAGGGGTCCGGGTTCGAATCCCGGTGAGGCATGGATGTTGTGTTTGTCTTACGGCACTGGCTCTCTCCCTTCTCTGGAACCAGTGACCCTAAATCAGGGACGGGCGACTGCTTATAGCCCATTGAGTTGCTCACGGTGGTCGTTAAACCTCCAATCAAAAAAAAAAACGACCACCGTGAGCAACTCAATGGGCTATAAGCAGTCGCCCGTCCCTGATTTAGGGTCACTGGTTCCAGAGAAGGGAGAGAGCCAGTGCCGTAAGACAAACACAACATCCATGCCTCACCGGGATTGGAACCCGGACCCCGTTCGGACGAATTATCAGAGGCCATCGCTTAGACCACTGCGCCACCGGGGCGGCCAACGATTTTCCAACTGACGAGTTACTGAGGGGAAGGTTTGTGGGTGACCATATTGCACTCAAGCGTGATCTAAGCCCCAACACATTGTCGGCTCGGGCTCAGTCAATAATTTTAGCCAAGATTTTTGTTTCCATTTTTTTTATTTGGCGAATGTGCGCTTTTTTGTTCTGGTGTGCCTTAGAAAGTTTCTCTCGGTAAGGTGCCGTCCATAAAGTATGTCCGAGATCACTGGGGGAGGGGGTTCCTGACAACCGGACCAAATGTGACATAGGGGAGGGTAGTAATTCGGGCGACCAGAGGCAAAAATATAGTTGTTTTCTCTTTTTTTTCTTTGAATAGTTAAAAAACAGGTATAAAATATTTCTGGTGATATTTAGCCAAATCAGAAAATTAATGTTAAGTTCTCGTATTTTTACTACCAAATCTATCGGGTTTTGTGGATGCTAAGATCGGGAAAGTTGAAAACCTTGAATGCGTGCGTTCATTTGTAGATCTTTATTTCAGAATGATAAAGTTCGGGTGGCGTTTGGGAATGAATTAATGCCTAAATAATAAATATTTTCTGTAGAAAAAGTGTAAATATATGGAAGATTCCTTTAAATAATTACATGTTTTCTTTCTGTTTCTCAACGGACTTCTAAAAGCAGTTGTCAAAAATAAAGGGGATAGCGGGAATTAGGACGTACTTTTTAGGGGAGGGTGTCAACAATCGGACAAAATGTGACATGGGGGAAGGGGGGGCGAGTCTAAAAATAGTAAAAATTCACGGACGTACTTTATGGGCGAATATATGGAACAATTATCTGCAAGTGGTCAGGTGGTCCTAATCCCTGACAAAGCTCCTTAGGCATTGTTTTTCATTTGTTTGTTCCGGGAAACGGGAAGAGAGGGGTGCACTACGATTGGAAATATCTGGCCCGGTCAACCAACCTCAAGTTCCGCCGTCCCTGCCCCAACCAGTCTATCTGTGAGTTATCAGCATGGAGGAGGCTATATCTGAAGCAACATGTGGGCAACTCTACATATATGGAACAATTATCTGCATTTGCTGAATTCCTGTCCAACCAGACCAGTATGGCTCTTTAAATTTTACGTTTGGAGTGGAAGTAGACAACCGTCTCTATTTCTTGGACTTTCTCTTTGAAGTGGAAGTGGACAACCGGCTCTTTTTCTTGGATTGGTATCCCTCGTGCGATTGGTATCCCTCTGTTCCTGCAACCTTACGGGGGCATATGCAGATTGCATAAATGACTACTCATCTCCCTCTGAGAAAGCATCCAAAGGAGTTTAAAACAAATGTCTACCGGATAACTAGCTACACGGACAGGTAGCCACATACACTTTAGGGTAGTATAAAAATTGCACTTTCTTGGCCTCTTCACTTACATAACAAAAATGCACTTTTATGTAAAACTGATATGCACAATAAATACCATTGCCACTTATAAAACACTTGCATGTTTGGGAACGAATTTCCGTAAATTTGTTGATCTTTTAGGGCTGTATAAAAATTGCGCTTTTGACCGCTTCGTGTCCATGTCGGCAGAAGTTTGCTATCTGAGTCACATAAAGTTTCCGTAATTTCGTATTTTCTTAATTGTGATACTTATGTAATTCTATATAAAAAATGCTTATTTTCTACAAATCAACAAAATAATTTCAGGGTTTATAAATTACAACTCAACAAATTCTCTGCGGGCGTAGACAAACGCAGGAAACCTGTCCGAGTGGGGATGGGTGAAGAGCTTATTACCAAAAATATGAAACACAAAGAATTTCTGGTCCGATCCGAAGATTTTCAGCTTTTAGAAACTATTACTCTACAATTTTTTTGTGGGCATCTGCTACCGCAGAAACCTGTCTGTGAGAGGGGGAGGGGGGTTAATACCAAAAATGTAAAAAATAAAGAACTTCTGGTCCGATCGGGAGATTTTCAGTGTTTACCGACTACGACAAACACTTTCAACAAATTCTTTCCGAGCATGTGCTAACTCAGGAAACCTGTCGGGAAGTGGGTGGTGGTAGAAAGGGGGAGGGGGCGTAATGCCGAAAATATAAAAAAATTCTGTTCTGATCGGGAGGTTTTCAGCGTTTACAAATTACAGCTCAACAAATTATCTGAGGTCACGTACAAACGCAGTAAATCTGTCGGGGTGGGGGCTTCATACCGAAAATGTAAAGAATTTGTAGCCCAATCGGTTGAATTTCAGCGTTTATAAATAACAACTCAAATTCTCTGCGGACACGTGAAAATGGGAGTCTGACTTACTGCGGTATCAGATGCCCGCAGAGCATTTGTTGAGTTTTAGGTTGTAAACGCCAGAAATCTCCCGATCAGACCAGAAATAAATTCTCTTTATTTAAAGTTTTTAGTATCACCCCCCCCCGACAGGTTTTCTGCTTTAGCACATGCTAACCGAGAATATGTAATATATAAGAATTTGTAGCTCCCGGTTGGGTTACAAAGCCTATATATTTATATTTTTGGCATTAAGCCACACACACCACCATTCTACCCTCACACAGACAGGTTCCCTGCTGTTGCAGATGCCCCCAGAAATTTTGTGGAGTTGTAGTTTGTAAGCGCTGAAAAACTCCGGATCGGACCAGAAGTTCTTTATACTATATATTTTTGGTATTAAGCCCCACCACCACCACCCGGATAAACTTCCTGCGTTTCCGCAGAGGATTTGTTAAAACCTGAAATGCCGCCCCGGTGGCGCAGTGGTCTAAGGCGCTGGTCTCTGATCGTTCGTCCGTAAGGGATACGGGTTCGAATCCCGGTCAGGCATGGATGTTGTGTTTTTCTTACGGCACTGGCTCTCTCCCTTCCCTGGAACCAGTGACCCTAAATTAGGGACGGGCGACTGCTTATAGCCCGTTGAGTTGCTCACGGTGGTCGTTAAACCTCCAATAAAAAAATAAATAAAAATAAATAAAACCTGAAATTCTTTAGAGAAAGTTTATGAACCCTGAAATTCTCTTGTTGAGTTGTAGATTATAAGCATTATTTATAAAGAATTATATTAAATATCGCAATTAAGAAAATACGAAATTACGGAACTTTATGTGACTCAGATAACCAACTTCTGGAGACGTGGCCACGAAGCGGTCAAAAATGCAATTTTTATACGGCTCGTAAAAGATCTACCAATTTACGGCAATTTGTTCCGAAAAAATGCGAGTGTTTTATGAGTGACAATAATACAGTATTTATTGTGTACGTCAGTTTTACACAAAACCATTTAACGCTGTCCCTAAAGTGTATGTGGCTACTTGTCCGTGCAGCGAGTTTTCCGGTGATCATACACCGAAGAGCAATTGAATTAGAAATACCTGTCTACTAACGTGTAGCGCCACCTTTCGACCTGATGACGGCGGCGATTCGTCTCGGGTGGACTCGACAAGACACCGGAAGCATTGGGAAGCCATACGGATCCATGACCCCTGAACAAGCTTCCACAGTTCACGAAGATTTGATGGAGGGAGGGGGGTCAGAGCCTCGAACACTTCTCTCAATGGCATCCCAGATGTGCTCGATGGGATTGAGGTCCGGTGACCTAGCTGGCCAAGGAAGCGAGGTCGCGTCGATGGAGTGTTCATCCAACCATTCGGATACAATTCGGGAGCTGCATTGTCTCGTTGCAGGATGAGGTCCCCAGTGGGATGTTGAAGACGCACAAACGGGAGCAAATGGTCGTCCAGTATATCCCGGTAACGATGACTTGTGAGGGACGATGTCAGACGTACCAGGGGTCACATTTCAGTCCACGTAAACAGTCCCCAGACGAGAATGCCACCCCTCACCAGCTTGAAGAGTACCCTGCTGGCAAGAAAGATCCATCGCTTCGTGTGGTTTGCGCTGTACTCGTATCAGGCCATCCGCATGTACCAACGTGAATCTCGACTCATCAGTCCAGGCAACATTTTTCCACATGTCTAGGGCCCAGTGGCAATGTTCTCGCGCCCATGCTAATCTTTGCACCCTGTAATGTGTGGTCAGCAGCGGTACCCTCGTGGGAGGATGGCTTCTGTACCCCATAGCGAGGAGATGGTTCTGGATGGTGTGGCTGCTTACACGTTTTTGTGCACCAGCGTCAAATTGCCGAGTGATATCTTGCAGTGTGGCCGGTCTATCCGCTGTTACAATGTGAGCTAGCCGACGATGACCCCGCTCATCCACACGCTGTTGTCCACGGCAGTTGGCCCTTGCAGGGATGGTTTCGCCGGATTCAGTGTACTGACGGTGCATCCGTTACACAGTGGCTCGTGAAAATCCCAGTGCCTTCACGACTTCCGAGATGGAGTGACCCATTCGTCGGGCTCCCACAATTTGCCCATGATCAAATGCGCTTAGATCCTTCGTCTTACCCATACTGCGTCCGACTCTTACTGATTCTCGTCGCATCACTCCTTATATTGTCGGATCGCTGCATTCGTCATGTTTCCGTTTACAGGGCCGCCTACAGCGCCATATTTGCATAACGCCAGCTGTCTTTAATTCAATTGCACTTCAGTGTCTCGTTTGGATGCTTTCTCAGAGGGAGATGAGTTGTCACTTATGCAATTTGTATATGCCCCCGTAACGTCGCAGGAACAGAAGGGTACCAATCTCCCGGGTACATGTTTGTCGTTTCCCGTAGAGATATGGTGTGTCGTTTTTTATTTGCATGTGGCGTGCTTTATTTTGTTTTGTATCTATACGCCCCCCTCCTCCTCCTCCAGTTGAGACAATTCGAATTCTTTTTCAAAATGTGCGTTGGGTCACACTGCATACAAATTTAAAATTTCGGCGCGTGTACAAATCCGGTGGATGTACATCATGCCCTAAACGTGCGTTGGGTCACATGGCATACAAAATTAAAATTCCGTCGGGTGTGCACCATCTCCGAAAATCTAATCACGATGCTTAAATTTCGAAAATGTGGTAGCGATTATTCTTAAAGTTAGTGTGCTAAGTGTGCTCAAGTCCAGTGTGCTCATGTCCAGTGGGCAAATATCCGGGTAGGCAACTGTCCGGTAGGCAAGTGTCCGGTGTGCATCAAATGTTTAGAAAAATACGAAGAAAAAAAAAGCCGTTTAATTAATGCCCCATCCAATTAGTCCTTAGTTTAGCAGCATAAGTAG
This sequence comes from Macrothele yani, assembly GCA_039090855.1. Taxonomy (NCBI): domain Eukaryota; kingdom Metazoa; phylum Arthropoda; class Arachnida; order Araneae; family Macrothelidae; genus Macrothele; species Macrothele yani. Next base: position 164,175,759 of record CM077009.1, read on the forward strand.
TGCCCGGTGGGTGTCAATAACCAACTTTCTAAACCCCAATTATTTATGAAAATATTCAGGAATGAGATGATAAATTAGTCAGTGCCCCCCCTGAAATATTTTGATAAGTGCCACATCCCTCTCCTGAAATATTTTGATAGTCTTCTGCAAATTAAACCAGTCTCTGAACGAATTTTTAAAAACGCCGTTTTATTTATGACCCATCCTGAAATGTTATGGCAAGTGTTATGGCTCCGATGTTATGGCTTGCGGTGTTCTGTGACCACGATGTTATGGCTTGCGATGTTATGACTTGCGATATTTTGACGTGCTACCATTGCGAGTAGGTTTACTAAGGGCCAGCCGTTTCTCTCGTGCAATCAAACTGAAGCCACCGAAGCGTCGCAGCCTCTGCCGCGTCAGCCTCGCCCTGCCGCCATGTTGGCGAGACCATTGAGCATTAAAGTCGTCTGCTCAAAGTGCTTCAAATTTGTGACGCCGCCCCGGTGGCGCAGTGGTCTAAGCGATGGCCTCTGATCATTCGTCCGAACGGGGTCCGGGTTCGAATCCTGGTGAGGCATGGATGTTGGATTTGCCTTATGGCACTGGCTCTCTCCCTTCCCTGGAACCAGTGACCCTAAATTAGGGATGGGCGACTGCTTATAGCCCATTGAGTTGCTCACGGTGGTCGTTAAACCTCTAATTAGGCCGCCCCGGTGGCGCAGTGGTCTAAGGCGCTGGCCTCTGATCATTCGTCCGTAAAGGGTCTGGGTTCGAATCCCGGTCAGGCATGGATGTTGTGTTTGTCTTACGGCACTGGCTCTCTCCCTTCCCTGGAACAAGTGACCCTAAATTAGGGACGGGCGACTGCTTATAGCCCATTGAGTTGCTCACGGTGGTCGTTAAACCTCCAATCAATCAAAAAAAAAAAAATCCTCTAATTAAAAAATAATAATAATTGTGACGTCATTCTTGCTGGCTACATTCAAATTTTTGGCTGGAACATGTGTTGGGATTCTGGCAACTCTTAGTATAACCGAAGGGCATAACCACAGAGAATGGAGAAACCTCTCATCTCTGTGGGCATAACCACTAGAAAAGGTCGCAAGAAACCTCTGGCTCTTAGAATTCGTGGTGCACGTAATATTTTGCGAATTTCTGTGCTACAGACTCCGCGCGAAATTTAATGAAATTGAATTACATCGATCTGAAGGTATTATAGTGAATGTCTTATTTTTCTCAAATTTGCAGTACTCAGCATCCCATTGGAACAAAAAAGATATCCTTATCTACTCCTTGATGAGAAATTGTCAGCCACAACATTGAATGGCTGTCAAAAGACAAAAAATATGACCTCAGGTAAATTTTTTTCTTTGCCAGTTATCTGAATTCTATAAAAAAAATTCTCCGTCATTACATAAATTATGCTTTCACAGCTTGTGTGGTTCAATTTCTATTTTCACTTTTACATGTTTATGTTTGAATGAATGAAATGTTATAAAGCATTCTTAATGCTCTCTTAAATGCCAGACATAACACTATGAGGTTTTTCTCTGTATAGGACAATATCATTAAATAAACGCTTGCACAGTTCATGACTGCATAATGACAAAGCAATCCAAAAGAGAGATTGTTAGAATGCCTGTCTGTTGAATAAATAAAAACTAAGTATCTCATTATGGTGTCACCATTGAAGCATTCTGTCACAGAGGTCTCTCATGAGCTCATTTGGGAAAGAAAATCCGAAGCAGATGTTTCCAAACACATCACTCCACAGACAAGTGAAATTTTTTTGGAATGTGAAATATGCTTCCAGAAATTTCCAGAACAATCAAGCTTTGCAAGACATGTGCTACTTCACACAAGTAAAAAACCTGATCACTCTGATTTGTGTCTCAAGAAATTCTCACAGAAAAGTTATCTTGTAAGACATGCAAAAATCCATGCCACAGAACATAATGATTCTGATATATGTCCCAAGCAGTTAAGTGGGAAGACTCCAGACATAAGTTTCTCAGGGCATAATAAGCATCTTCATTCAACTAAAAAGTATCACCAATGTCATATATGCTTGAGGCCATTTGCTAATAACAGTGCCTTTTCAAAACACATGCTCCTTCACACAGGTAAAAAGTTATACCAGTGTGATGTGTGCTGTAAACAATTTACTCACAAAAGTTCTCTTTCAACTCACATGCTCCTTCATACAGGTGAAAAACCTCACAAGTGTGATGTGTGCTCGAAATCATTTGCTCGGAAAAGTGATCTTTCGAAGCACATGTTTCTTCACACAGGTGAAAAGCCTCATCTGTGTAATGTATGTTCCAAAACATTTGCTCGGAAAAGTGATCTTTCAAAGCACATGCTCCTTCACACAGGTGAAAAGCCTCACCAGTGTGTTGTATGCTTGAAACTGTTTGCTGATAAAAGTGCGCTTTTCAAGACATATCATCCTTCACACAGGTGAAAAACCATACCAGTGTGATGTATGCTGCAAACAATTTGCTGACAAAAGTGCTCTTTCAAAGCACATGCTCCTTCACACAGGTGAAAAGCCTCACCAGTGTGATATATGTTCCAAATCATTTACTCATAAAAGTAATCTTTCAAAACACATGGTCCTTCACACAGGTGAAAAGCCACAGCAGTGTGATGTATGTTCCAAGTCATTTGCTCGCAAAAGTGTTCTTTCAAAGCACATGCTCGTTCATACAGGTGAAAAGCCACACCAGTGTGATGTATGTTCCAAATTATTTGCTCGCAAAAGTGATCTTTCAAGGCACATGCGCGTTCACACAGGTGAAAAGCCTCACCAGTGTGATGTATGTTCCAAATCATTTACTCAGAAAAGTCATCTTTTAAAGCACATACTTATTCACACAGTTTGAAGAGCTACAATAATGTGGTGTGTTTTCCAAACCGTTTAGTGACAAAAGTAATTTTTCAAGACATGCCCCTTGACACTAGTGAAAAGTCTCACCAGTGTGATGTATGCTCCAAACGTGATGTTTCACGACACTTGCTTCTCCACACAGGTAAAAAGCATCATCAGTGTGATGTGTGCTCCAAACCATCTGCTTAGAAAAATCATATTTAAGACAAATGCCCTTTTGGACAGGAGAAAACTGCTCGAAACAGTCTTTCAATGTGCATTGTCTTTCATGGAAATCATATCATTTGCTCAGACAGCTGTGTTATGGGTGCTTTCAGATCATGATAATTACAATATATAAAGATGTGAGAAAAATTTATCTCGTGTTTTGGGGAAACTTCAGTTTCAGATCGTGCTTTTCATTTTTTGAAATATGTGTATTTGTAAGATCATTTACCATGCTCACACAATTATTAATCATATCTGCTAGTTGACACCACAGTGGATGGGGTTTTTTTTTTTTTGTCTACTAATAATGTTTGGTGATTAAGAAAAAAAGAAAGGTTACTTTAATCTTGCTAATAATTGGTGACAAGTATATTCCTAGACTTAATAAACCACAAAAATTTTTCTCAAAATTCTGTGTTTTTTTACTAAAGGATAATTAGGTCAACTTTTTGGACTTGTCACCATTAGTATATATGAGGGAGAAATTGAAATGCCGTTATATAAAAAACCTACCAACAACAATAAAAATGGTTAAGTATCAGTCAGATCATCTGAATTACATCAAAACAAATATTGCCACTCAATTTTTGGAAAAAATAGATGTTCTTAATCCTTCAGAAATTTTTAAAAAATATCAAAAGGTGGAATTGAAAATGTTTTGGAAAAAATAATTACCCATCTCTAAATATCAGTAAAATACTCACTAAAGAAGAAAAATCTGAAACTGGGTTTCAGTTATTTGAAAATTTTCAGAGGATTAGTGAAAAATTCCTGGTCAGATTTGTTCCAGGATTACAAAATAAAATTAGTTACTATTTTTCCAAATCAAAGCCAAACGAAAAAGGCATTCTATTGTGAGGTGTGGTCTACAACATAAACTGAGGCTGTGATCTCAGCTATGTGGGAGAGACGAGCTGAAAGCTTAAAACCAAATCGTCAAACCACAAAGCTGCGATTAAAAATATGTCAAACGAAACGGGTTTGGACATTCATGTACAAAATGCAGGACATAAAATATTTTGGGACAGTGTAGAAGTCTGACACAGCAACTGCACTTTTTCAAAAGATGGGCTGGGAGTGGCTCAATAAGGTGCTGGAAGGTGTTCACAGGTATGTGGAGCCATGCTGAGTGCAGTGCATCTGACAGCTGTTGGAGGATCCATAGAGCAAACAACATGATTGAGGTGGTCCCACAGATGCTCAATTGGGCTTAAGTCTGGGGAATAAGGGGGCCAGGGAAGTACTTTAAAGTCTTCATCGTGCTGTTCCAACTCAACCACTCCTGAACATTTCTAGCTGTGTGACACATCGCATTGTCGTGCTGGAAGATCCCATCCCCCCCCAGGGAAGACAATCGGCATGTATGAGTGTACGTGGTCTGGAAGGATGGATTCATAATGAATTCGGTCCATGATGCCTTCCACAGGTATGAGTGGACTCGGAGAATGCCACGAAAAATTCCTCAGACCATAACGCTGTCCCCACCAGCTTGTGTTCTTCCAGCAATGGTTGAAGAGTGTTTGTTCTCCAACGTTTCTTCCCTTACACGCCAACGTCCATCCATTCAATGGAGCAGAATTCGTCGGAGAAGGCAATCCTTTACCAATAAGCAAAGGTCCAATTCCGACACTGCTGTGCAAATGTAAGCCTTTTCTACTGATGCACCTTCATTAGCATAGGTGCAGTGACCATCCATCTGCATCGGAGTCCGATACGCAGCAGGGTTTGCTGAACTGTCATTTTAGACACACTTCCAGTAGCCCCCTGGTTCATCCGGCCAGTGAGTTGCTACACTGTAGCATGTCGATTGGCTCTCGCACACCTTCGAAGCCAACGTTCGGCTCTCACATCAATGGCACGTGATGCTCTGCAGTTTCCACATCACTTATTCACAATGGTGCCATTTCTCCCATTGCGATACACTTTAACCATAGCAACACACGAACAGTTCACAAACTGCACTGTTTCAGAAGTACTGCCATCCTCGGCCTGAAAGCCGATAATCATCCCTTTTTGCAAATTTGATAAATCGCTCCTTTTATCTATGACATCAACAAGTGTTGTTCTCAGAATGCCTACCACACACCTTATATTCCCTCCAAGCCAACTCACAACACGTGCCTTCTTTCATTGCCTATGCACTGTTGATGTCAAAAATAGGAGGTGGTCACAATAATGCGACCCGACTGTGTATCTTTTTTCCTTAGTAAAAAACCCATACTTTAATAAAATAAAATTCTCAGTTTGATGTGATTTCGTTAAAAAATAAATCACTATTGAATTTCATTGTCGTTCAGTTTAGGATTTCTTGGAACAATAATAAGGAAATTTGTTTTACAGCCTTTGGGAAAAGGCTGCAATACTACAGGGTCAATGTATGTTTTGCATTGACCCTGTAGTATTATTTCAAAGAAATAGCTTTGCCCATGCAGAGAGAATGTCAGCTGTGTAGTACATTGACTCCTTCTAACCCCTTTTCTTTGCTAATCCAGACCCTAACCATGAGGTAGGATTGTCTTTTACATAAGATCTACAGGCTATAGCAGTTGTCAAAAATAATGAAAGAAAAATAACACTGTGCAACAAAATTTCAACAATTACGCATTTATCTAAATGTTTTGATGTTTCTTTATTAATTTTGGTGCGGTGATTTGAAAATAGCTATTTTTGGCAAAGCATCAAATGTGTAGCCACGATTTACACTCCTCCAAAATTTTTGCAGAATAATGTATGATGTGTACTACAATGCATTAAGCAATGGGACAGACAATGTAAGAGATTACAAATCATGAATACTGCCAATACACAACTTGAATTGAAACAAAGACAAGAATTGTATCTGTCCTAAAATGTAACTTTGGATTACCTTTGCTTCTTATGAACACTATTACCATGGTGCACCAAATTCTAGATGTAGTCTCCCATCGGGGCTTCATTCCATCTTCCTTGATATCTCTTTTCCATATTTTGCATGTCTTGATGAAGCCCTCACCACTCACTGCTCCTAAATTTTCTTTGAAAAACTCCAAATTGGAGTGCAGGTGATAAGGTTTCATTGACGTTCCCCATTCTTCCAAATTTGTCTACTTGGACAAACTGCTGGTTGTTGGTGCTCTTCCTGTTTCCAAAAAGTTCAGTCACAACAGGACAGAATGAACTGCCAGGCATCCTTTTCAACATCAGTCATTTTGCTCTTTAGTTCTTCTGAGGTCAGTTATGCCTTTATCTGTGGCCCCACGAAAATACCACCTTTTACTTTGGCATCCGAGAGATTTAGGAACATTGAGTGGGCGAACTTGAATGTTTGTCTGACAGGACTCGATCCTTTCAAAAACTCCTTCGCCAGTCCCAACTTGATATGCAGCAGGGTTGATTAGATTTTCTGTACTGAAATGAGGGTGTTGCATGTGCCGTTCTGTGTACCAACTTGGAACTGTGGAGGCCATTCCTTTGTTTTGTAATGTTTTGCTGACTGTTCTGCTATCTGACAAGCAAATGGAATGGAAATGCTTTGGAAAGTCAGGTTGTAGGCATCTTAAAATCAGCACGGACATCCCACTCGAATCCATGGTATTTTATTTTTTTCTAGAAGCAGTTTGGCATTAATTTAGTTTTATTTCATGTTCATAGGGTGTTCTACTGAGATTGAAGTGTATATACCTTTCCATCATTCAGTAGCACTGTGTTAAGTCTTCTAACCAGTCCATACAGGATCTTCATTCTTCAGGTATATGATGAATGCCAGTGTTCTCAAATAGCCTATTTATATTGAAGCAATGGCAAACAGCATCAGTCATAACATGATATTGTGCATATGTTTTGTTTTTTCTGCATGTGGTCAATTTGCAGTTGGGATCCAATAAGTTACACTCGTTCAAACGAGAATGCAAAAGTTATGAACTTGATTTTGTTAGCCCCATCTTATATTAAATCTTTTTTTTGTTCATTTGGAAGATGTTTCTAAGCACTGCAAGATGCACCTCGGAAATTCTATCTTTGTTGTCTTCACAATCGCCACCAGACTGGACATCTTCCTGTACTGTCTCTACATTTTTTGGTTCTTGTGGAATGGGAAGCTCCTAACAAAGTAGAGCTGGTGCAGTAGATGACGGTATATTGGAATATGTATGGCATTCCAGTCTCTAGGCTTCTTGTACTTGGAAACAGTCACCAAGATGACTCATTGGTTCCCTCTAGATTTGAGGAATGGCAAATGGCATTGCTTTTCTTGTGCCATGAAGCCAATCTTCCAAAGTTAACTTGCCACTACCACAACAAAAATGCAGTGCTCAACCTTTTCTTGGTCTCAAATAGGCATTCTCATGTAAGCTTGATATGCAATGGAAAATTTAGTCCCTGTTGTAATTTGTTTGCTTGACTTTCTTAGGACCTACAAACATAACCGAAATAGTGCAGAAAGAACTTAAGACCCGACCTTGTTGCCATGTTTACACTGTAACAAAGGTACATGGCAGTGTATTATTGAAAACACAAAAATTTAAGATGACTAAAAAAGCTGTGATACAAAGAAAAAGTGATATCACTGTTGCAATCAGCACCCCTCAATTTTGCAAGAAACATAAAAAAAATCAGCATAAAAAAATTGTGTTACACAGTGGTAATGAATTTACTTGTAACATGAATTTCATTTATTTATTTATTTTTGCTATTTTTGAGCACAACAAAAGTGGTGGTGCATAATGTTTTCATGTCTTTGTTTGCTCAAAAAGTACTCATCTAGCAGACACCCTCTCTTTCTCTCTCTCTCTCTCTCTCTCTCTCTCTCTCTCTCTCTCTCTCTCTCTCTCTCTCTCTCTCTCTCTCTCTCTCTCTCTCTCTCTCTCTCTCTCACACACACACACACACACACACACACACACACACACACACACACACACACACACACACACCTAAAAGAGTTCAATATCACTAAAGCTACATTTTCATCTGAATCAGAGGCACTTGTAGTTGAACACCAAAAAATTCAGCTTGTCTGGTTCATCGATGTCATGTATTAATGTTGTAGTAAGTACTAAACTTGAATGATAGTGTTGAGGTGGGAGGGGGCTCTATGAATAACAAAATTAATGAAAAGTCTATATTTATGCAACTGGACTGCAAATGAAAACAGGCAGACAGTTTGATTGAAAGGCTGGGAAACGTTGTCCAGTAAACAATGTTTTACATCTTTGCACAAAGGCAAACAAAAGAAATGTGATTCACTTTATTTTGTTCTGTCCGCTTCAAATCCAAATTACCAAATTTCATTTTTGGCAATTTTTCTGCTTCAGCACGTAACAAAAAAGTAAGGATATTTGTCATGTTGCAGTGATAATACATATGCTAGTACACAAGATGTAGTTCGAATATTATAATATTTTAGTGACAAGTTTTCTTTAAAGCATTAACACACAATGGGAAATACCAAAAGGGTTTTTTTTTTTTTGAATGGTACGATGAAAGCAATACATGTTCATTTTGCTGTTACACTTCAACTAAGGACTATTCTAAAAACTCACTGTACTTCAACATATTCAAGTCTGCCAATGAAATGGATTCTGGTCATGGGAGATGAATGATTTTTTTACCATTTTTATTTTGTCATAGATAAGATATAAGATGAAAATGAAAACATTTAGATATGTACATTCATTTCTGAATGAAACAACATGTCATTCAGCAAGGGACATACTGTACATAATTAAAATGGAAAAATAGGATTTCACCAAATTGAAGGGGTCACCAGTTTTATCTCCCTATAGGTACCCGTGATTCTGGTAGATAATGTCAGGATGTTCCTTTTGGAAGTTTTGTATTGAAATCATCAAAACAAAAGAAAGGTTAAAGAGAAGACATATTCGATGACTGCCCTGCAGAAATGCTTCAAGCACTCACGTACACATGTATGTACTCTTGGGACAAGTCTGATAAATTCCAGTTTCGAATGTTCAACTTCCTTGCTACTAATTTATACGAAGGCCTGCTCTTATTGTGGACCATAAAGTAAGGGAAGTCAGATGTCAACATAATAGAACTCTTGACCACTCTGGTACAACCATCCTTTTCAGGCGATAATGTTTAACATATTGTCCTGCAAGAGGTTTTGAACTGCAGTTTTGGAGCGCTATTGTCAAACAATTTGAACAACACTGGCAGATATCCTAGTTTCTCATTTGGATGTAGACAGGAGTTTATGTGCACACAACAAAAGCAGACTTTTTTAACAATCCCAAAAAACCACATGGTTATCGATGGAAGCATGTTGATGCATAGAAAGAAAAAATAACTTAGTAGCACAGTGAGAAGAATTGGCAGGAATATACGTGACACACAAAACATTTAAAGAATTCTTGAAATCGTCATCACACGCATAAGTTACGTTGAAAATTATAAGAGGCACATTTCGGTAGCGACTTCTACCTTCATCAGCCATGGAATGAGACACGTGGTAAAAGCGTCAGTTGTTACCAGATTTTAAAATCGCTTTCCAAATAATAGGGATGTTAAAAGGTGCAACAGTATTGCAGGTGTTAGGGGTAAGGTAGATTTCAATGCTTTCGCGGTACCTGAAGGCATGCCGATTGCTGTTGCTGAGTGGGGCGATTCGCTTAACATTGTGCCAATCGGGAGCCGCGGACGTATCGCTGATGGTTAAAATTGAAAGAAAGGTGGAAGGGCAACCTTTCTTAACATCAGCCATATGCTCCATCAAACACCGGTTTATGTTGCGGTAAGTACTACCAATATAGTGGGTAACGCCTGTGGAAGTGTTGATAGGGTTAGAGTAGACACCTTGTAAATCTAGGGGTTTATTGAGATCTCTGTCATTAAGGATGAGGTTGAGAAGACGTGGAGGTGGTTTGACTGCAATCCTGTAGCCAACAGACTTGAAAATAAAGCAAACTTTATGAGTGAAGGACAGGCTAAAGGGCAAAGTGCCAACAAACTGATGGGTGGTGGAAGGTTCAGGCAGTAAACTAGACCTATTCTGTGATTCAAACCTCTTGATTAGTCTATGTACTAAGAGGGGTGGAAAGCCATGCAATTTGCCAATGTTGATGATGTTCTGACATTCTTGTTGAAGAGCAGAGTGGCTGTTGCAAATAAGGTTGGCACCTTATTTGCTGAGGGCTGGGGCAACAATTAATGTTTCAATATTCTACAAATAAATTTCAGCAAGTAAGGGGGAAAGAGGAGAGCCCATAAGTACACCTTGTTTTTGTTGGTAATAGATACCATTGTGTACAAAACAAGAATACTTTTCCAATGCATCAAAACAGTCATAAAGATCTTTGATCAGTTCTCCAGGAAGTTCATGGCGCTCCACTAGTTTTTTGACCATGAGCATGTAGGCATCAAAGAAAGGAACAGAAGGAAACAATGAATCCACGTCAAAGGTATACAGGAAATCTTGAGGATTTATGGAAGAAGGGAGTTTCTGGATACAGTCCTTGGTCGATACAACAGAAAGTAGCACCGATGCATTTTTCTTATTTTATTTGTTTTCTGTATTATATCTGTATAAACAGATATCAGAATCAGTTATCTCTCCTAAAGTTCAGGTAAGCAAGCTGGATCAGTTGTATGTGTTTAGAAGAAACCGTGGGCGGCAAAAATGAATTGGATTGTCTGATATCTCAAACAGTTTAAACAAGAACACCTTGATGGGAATAATTACCCTTGTGCCGGATGACTAACTTTACGTTATAGCATGGGATACATAATGCTTGCTAAAACGTAACCATAATTAAGCAATCCAACATTTGTTTGTCTACTGACGTCAACAAAGTACAGGTCGCGCCATCTTTTTTCTGGCTTCAACACCACCAAAGGAAAAGTTACTGATTTTTAATATAATTATGGTTATGTTTTAGAAAATATCAAGTATTCCAAGTTATAAAATGAAGTTATTTTAATTGATGTTCAAATTTTCATCCTTGGGAACACACTAGTTGTGAAAGAAATGTGTACAAAAGTTTTTCCATTGGAAGTATAGGAAGCAAAATTACTTGACGTCCACCTTAAACGTCCAACATGTGGTCAACAAGGATAGACTGGTAGCCATCGGCGTTCAGGAACGTATCCGTTGGTACCAGGTCATACCAGAAAAATATCCCCCAGACATGCACACTGCCGGCCTGTACTTGACCGACAAGCATGTCTGGGTGTTGGTTCTCATGTTTCTGCCGCCGTATCCGCCACCGTTCGTCACTTTTGTGGAGTAGAAACCTCGATTCGTCGGAGAAGGCAATCTTTTCCCACTGTCGAATGACGGTAGTCCCATGCGAACTGCAGGCGTCGTTGTCGATGGACCTGGGGTTTAACATGGGTGGTGAAAATTGCAATTTTCAGTAAAAAAATTGATTCGGAGCAAACTGCGAATTGCAGCAATGACAAGCTTACCATTGCCGATCAATACTTTGAATGCGTTTTGTTACGGGTGACAAAGCTATCAACCTACATAAATCATGTCATGTTTTGGAAATTGGCAACCTCAATGAACTATAGGGGGCGGTGCGCAAACGTAAACACATTTATTTTAGTACGGGTAACGTTGCACGTGTTCCTTGAAGTCGTATGTAGGAATGGCTGGTTTGACATTCTCAATTCTTGAGATAATGAAATTTGTGGACGCTACGAAAAATTCACGATGCATCAAAGCAGAGGAAGGAATTTTTAATGCAGGTCATATAATTTCATGTGTAATTAAGAAGGAAGATGGGAAGGAAATCCACATAGTTTCGCACTGCTTTCAGTGCACCGCAGGCACTGGGATTTTCACGAGCCACTGTGTCACGAGCGCACCGTTAGTACATTGAATCCGGTGAAACCATCCGTGCAAGGGCCGACTGCCGTGGACAACAGCGTGTGGATGAGCGGGGTCATCGTTGGCTAGCTCGCATTGTAACAGCGGATAGATGGGCCACAGTGCAAGAAATCACTTGGCAATTTAACGCTGGTGCATAAAAACGTGTAAGCAGCCACACCATCCAGAATCATCTTTCTATGAGGTACAGAAGTTATCGTCCCACGAGGGTACCGCTGCTGACCGCACATCACATGGTGCAAAAGTTAGCATGGGGGTGGGAACATCGCCACTGGACCCTAGACATGTGGAAAAATGTTGCCTGGACTGATGAGTCGAGATTCACGTTGGTACATGCGGATGGCAGGATACGAGTACGGCGCAAACCACGTGAAGCGATGGATCCTTCTTGCCAGCAGGGTACTCTTCAAGCTGGTGGGGGTGGCATTCTCGTCTGGGGACTATTTACGTGGACTGAAATGGGACCCTTGATACGTGTGACATGTCCCTCACAAGTCAACGTTACTGGGATATCCTGGACGACCATTTGCTCCCGTTTGGGCGTCTTCAGCATCCCACTGGGGAACCTCATCCTGCAACAAGACAATGCACCGTGCCATCGCTCCCGAATTGTATCCAAATTTTTGGATGAACACTCCACCGACGTGACCTCGCTTCCTTGGCCAGCTAGGTCACCTGACCTCAATCCCATCGAGCACATCTGGGATGCTTTCGAGAGAGATGTTCTAGGCTCTGACCCCCCCCCCTCCCTCCATCAAATCTTCGTGAACTGTGGGAGCTTGTTCAGGGGTCGTGGATCCGTATATGGCTTCCCAACGCTTCCGGTGTCTTGTCGAGTCCTTGCCGAGACGAATCGCCGCCGTCATCAGGGAGAAAGGTGGTGCTACACGTTACTAGACAGGTATCTCTAATTCAATTGCTCTTCAATGTAGATCCCTTTCTAATTCTCAATCTGTAATCACTTGCAAAAGTTCTAAGAGTTCATAAAACTTATACAATATTTAAGAATCTTAGGTAATTGTTAAGTATAAATCTACATAAAGGCTTAGCAAGAAAGTCTGAAATATTTTCATCTGTATTAATATATTGAAGACAAAATGCCTTATCATTGAGTTTCTCATTAATGAAACTTACCTGTCTTACCATATTATTTGATTTATGTGACGTACATCCCCTGTTTCCAAGAAAAATTGCTGACTGGTTGTCAAAGTGTAAAATTGAACTTTGGAATCCTTTTCCTGTGAGTTCTTCCACAAAAAATTGTAAAAATGTCCCAGTCTTCTTGGCCTTGACAGCTCTAATTTCTGCATCATATGTCGAAAGTGAAACTGGTTTGAGTTCTTGAAGTCCAGCTGATGAGATTTGGTCCCAGTAGGTATAGTACCCACTTACTGATTTTTGCCCATCTTGTTTTCTACATTTCCATGATGCATCACTATAGCATTCCAGTTTTGGATCACCTTGAGTAAACACCAAACAGTAATATTTGTTCCTTTTAAGTATCTTAGAACAGGTATGAGTGCTTGCATGTGGATTTCTCTTGGGTTCTTGGTAAATTTTGATTGAGTTGTTAATGTATAAGCGAAATCTGGTCTTGTTTTTGTAGCAAGATACATAAGTCATCCTAAAAATTCTTGGTATTTTTTAACATCACGTCGTTTTGAATCTTCATATTTCTCCAAGTGTTGATTGAAGTCAAGTGGTGTAGTTACAGGATTGCGATTTCCATACTATATCTTTTCAGAATCTCTTCGATAAAGGTTTGTTGTTTAATAGTGACCTGTGCTTCCTTCTGAATGATTTCCATCCCTATGGGGTCGACGAGGATCTCTCAAGCAAAGAGTTCAAGGAAGCGGTTCGTGGGCAGAACCCCGACCTCGAGAACGGGTTTTCAGCCTGTTTTCCCATCAAGGGCAAGGGAGGTAATGTCCACTGGGTGGCAGACGTGGAGCCCAAAGCCTTCAAACTCTTGATGAGGCGGAAGACACTGAACTTGGGTTGGTCAGTGCTCCGTCTAAAGGAATTTTTGCGGGAAGTCAGGTGCTTCCGGTGCAATGGCTTCGGCCATTTTCGGAGCAACTGTCCTGAATCCGAAGCAAGGTGTGGCAATTGCGGTGAAGTTGGTCACCAGTGTGCAGCCACACCGAAGTGCAGCAACTGCACTGTTGCGAATGTTAAGTTCCGCCTGAAGCTGGACATCTCTCACTCCAGCTTCAGAAAGACGTGCCCTAGTCTTATTAGGGAACTTCAGCAAAGGAGAAGCCGGGTCAACTATGGTTGACAGATGGAGGTATCCTCGGAGGTACGTAGATCTCGATATTGAGCTTTTTGGTCTATCGACCAAGGTGATTCTGATGACCCTGGCCTGGGGTCATCACCACAGCACTGGCCCTAGTACTGTGGACCATGTAAATATTTCATTGTGGGATTAATGTGTTTCAGTGTGAATATTTGTGAGAGGTGCACGAGACCCTCATGATTTAATGTGCATGTATCAAAATTTTTCTAGATGCCAAATAAAGGACTTCGGTCCCAAAAACTCGCGTTGGCGGGCGATCTCCCGGCCACCAGATGAGATAAATTATTGAAAAGTTGCTTGCCCCCAACTGCCCATAGCACGTCGCACACACGGGTTATGATAGAAGGGTGTAAGTTACCTGTCCCGTGGTTGAGGCAGATCCCACAGGTCTCTGGACCGGATCTATCCGAGTGAAAGACTGTGGTTTCCGGTGACTGACGGGCTAGCTGTCGCGTCAGGGACCATTTTAATCCCAAACTTACGAGAGAGTTCAACATTTCCCTGTGGAGTCTGCTATTAGACGGTGCAGGTGTTGTCATCAGCTAGTATCCCTCGAACATTGGTTGTATCATCACTTTCTTTTAGCTTGAATCTCCTGCTGATTTTTTCAGTTACCTCTTTTAGAATTTCATTATCTGAACTAATAACAATCATATCATCTACATGTAAAACTAAAAATAATTTTGAGTTACCTTTATCATAGCTAAAAGTACACTGCTCAGATTGAAATTTTTAAATCCACATTTTACCGGATAGTTTCTGATAGTCTGAAACCATATTCTTCCACTTTGTTTTAGCCCATATAGTGCCTTCTTTAACTTGCACACTAGCCTTTTGTTGCCCTGTGTGTTTTCAAAGCCTGGAGGCTGTTCCATATATATCCTGTCCTCTAATTTTGCATACATGAAAGCAGTTTCTACATCATAATGGTGTATTTGCCATTTTTTATAGCTGCTAAAGTAATCAAGCATCGAAAACTGTCTGCTTTCATTACTGGTGAAAATGTTTCATTGTAGTCTTGCCGAAACCTTTGAGAACATCCTAGTGCAACAAGCCTTACCTTGTATATTTTGCTTTCCGATTTTTCCTTCTTTTTACTGAATACCCATTTACGTTTTTATAGGCTTTAGTCCCATACTTTATGAGCTTTGAGAGAATTTATTTCTCTCTCCATTGCTTCTTTCCACTTGTCTGCATCAGGTATTTGCATAGCCTCTTCATCTTGGTATGCAGCACTGACTTTCAACTTTAAGAATTTCATCATGAGGATTGTAATCCGGATCCTTTGCTGTGTCATCTTCGTCTGATGATTCATAATAGTTTATAAGCTTTACTTGGGGTCTTAGTATGGCCTCTCTTGTTGTACAGCAATTCTTTGAGGTTCATTTTTACTTTCTTCAGTAATTTCCAATTGTGGTTCATAGGTGATTTGCTCATCTTGTTCATTTAATTCTGTTTCTTCATCATCGTCAGGCACATCTTGAGAATGTTCTTCATTTCCACTGATGTCTAACGTTTTACAATCTTGGATTTTAAATTTTGCTTTTTCCTACATTTCACTTCCTTTCTTGTCTTCCAAGAATTTTACATTTCTAGATTCTACAATAATATTTTGTATTGGATCAAAGATACGGTAGGCTTCCCTATTACTTAAGTATCCCATAAAAATTCCGGCGGTTGTTTTGGTTTGGAGTTTTCTTCTTTAATGCTTTGGAATCCAGTAGTAAGCTGTACATCTAAAGATTCGCATATGACCCACAGTAGTTTTTTTTCTTGAAACTTTTTCTTCTGGGGTTACTGTGTCATTTTTCTTTGCAAAAGTTCTGTTTTTTTATGTAGGTGAAAATGTTAGTTGGCTCTGCCCAAAATTTCATTGGAAGTTTTGAGCCTATCAGCAATGCTTTGGTGCCTTCAATTAGTGATCTTTTGGCTCTTTCACAAAAACCATTTTGTTGTGGTGTTAGACTGTAATCAGCTGATGTTCAATACCCTTTGCCTTAAAATATTCTACAACTTGTTTAGAAAGAAATTTTGAACCATTGTCAGATCTTATTATTCTTACTTTTGCATAATAGTGTTTTCAATTTGCTGAATAAAAGTAGACAATTTCTTTAGTGTTTCATTTTTGTTCTTCAAAAAACGTATGACATTTTTTATGGAATAGTCATCTACATTATTTAACACATAACTTGCACCTCGAATGGATTTCTAACGAATTGGACCAATTAAATCAATATGTAAAAGATCAAGTGATTTAGTTGATAGAATTTCCTGCACACTTTTTTAAAGGGTTTTCTAGAATATTTTGCCTGAATGCAAGTTTCACAAGATCCAAGGTTTGTAATTTTTCCATCAAATTTGTGGACCATGGAATGTGTTTTCATTTGGTTCATGTGTGTGTTTCACTTACATGTCCGCCGCCCCGGTGGCGCAGTGGTCTAAGGCGCTGGCCTCTGATCGTTCGTCCGTAAGGGGTCCGGGTTCGAATCCCGGTGAGGCATGGACGTTGTGTTTGTCTTACGGCACTGGCTCTCTCCCTTCCCTGGAACCAGTGACCCTAAATTAGGGACGGGCGACTGCTTATAGCCCATTGAGTTGCTCACGGCGGTCGTTAAACCTTCAATCAAAAAAAAAAAAAAACTTACATGTCCAAGTTGTTCATGCCAATTTTCCCATGTAATTAATTTTCCCTGCTTTCTTAACTACAGATTTGTCACTCATATCCTCTTCACAGTTTACTGTAAAAAAGCCATTTACTCTACTAGCATTTAATAGGTTTTCTCGACTTTTCATAATATGGCGACCATTCGAATCGAAAATTATTTCTTGGTTATCCACGACTAATTTATTAACAGATATCAAGTTTCCTGAAAGCTGAGAAATATATAAAAAAACGCCGTCCCGGTGGCGCAGTGGTCTAAGCGATGGCCTCTGATCATTCGTCCACAAGGGGTCCGGGTTCGAATCCCGTGAGGCATGGATGTTATGTTTGTCTTACGGCACTGGTTCTCTCCCTTCTCTGGAACCAGTGACCCTAAATTAGGGACGGGCGACTGCTTATAGCCCATTGAGTTGCTCATGGTGGTCGTTAAACCTCCAATAAAAAAAAACATATAAAACATTCTTCATTAATGTTTATTGGTTTTAATTCCACAGTGCCCATAGTCTGTGCATATATAGTTGAATTGTCTGCCAGTTTTATTAACCTGTTATCTTCCCTTGCACTGCTTATCCACTTTGAGTCAGATGTGACGAAGCCCCACGGTTCAGAATCCATTCATTTTCTGAATATTTTTCTGTCTTGACTGTCAGAACTGTGTGACCCTTATTTGTTATATCACCTATAACATTCGCCTTTTGATTTTTCGGATAAAATTTCACCCTGTGAGAATTTTTTTTATTGGAGGTTTAACGACCACCGTGAGCAACTCAATGGGCTATAAGCAGTCGCCCGTCCCTAATTTAGGGTCACTGGTTCCAGGGAAGGGAGAGAGCCAGTTCCGTAAGATAAACACAACATCCATGCCTCACCGGGATTGGAACCCGGACCCCTTTCGGACGAATGATCAGAGGCCATCGCTTAGACCACTGCGCCACCGGCGCGGCCCCTGTGAGAATGTTGAACATTAGCTTCCCTTTTTTCACTTCCCTTCCTTTTCTTAGCTGGATTGTGCCAACATTCAGAAGCTTTGTGATTAGGCTTAGAAGAAATATGGCATCTGATTGTCTTTAAATTTACATTTTTTCTGGGATAGTATGAAAGCCCTTCTCTGCAATTTACTTTATATGCTGACGAATCATGTGCATTTAGGGTAGGCTCATTTCTTTCATGGTAAGCTTTAAAAATTCTACGTCCATCAGCCATCATAGCACCTTCGAAATTATCAAATTGCATTGCTATGAGGTTATATTCACTCGGTAAACCGCTAATTAGTACATCGAGAAATTCTTGGTCGATAAACCATCGGGTCATCATTTCCATTAAATTTATGATTTTTTTTATTGGAGGTTTAGCGACCACCGTCAGCAACTCAATGGGCTATAAGCAGTCGCCCATCCCTAATTTAGGGTCACTGGTTCCAGGGAAGGGAGAGAGCCAGTGCTTTAAGACAAACACAACATCCATGCCTCACAGGCATTCGAGCCCGGACCCTCCCGGACGAATGGTCAAGAGCCATCGCTTAGACCACTGCGCTACCGGGGCGGGACCGGCATCTTCACCCGAACACCATTTCTTATACTTGGCGGAATTCTTCGGCACAAGGATCGGCGACAGCTCGTCTCGATCGCATATACGTCATCCCACCGCTACTTCCAGCGATCACTGTGGCGAGACATCATCCTTCCACCTCTTCCGACTATTGTGCTGTGGAACTTACCATCTGCGTTTCCTCTTTCCCGCCTTCAAGACAACGCTCCTGAACCTTCGATGATTCATTGCTTATGTATGTGGCATTTTGCGCCGACATCCGCCGGTTTCTTGCTGATCGACAACATCTCATCACCCTTCGTCTATGGTTGAACATTCAAAACGATATTCGTCTGCTCGTACGCCGTCTTTCGTTCGCTATTCGTAACGAACGTGCGAAGGATATTTGTAATTTCCGTTGCTCCTTGGCTGCGATCCCCTTACAAGATCCCGTTTACCTTGTTGTTCAGGATGCTTTACGAGCGAAACTTCATCCGCTCGCAGTGGATACTACTCGCAGGCTGAAGATGCTTCATCTTTCTTCGCCGGAGATTTCCTACGAGGAGCTCTGACGTACTGGAAGAACACACCGTACGTCGAAAACGCTACGCCACCTTCGCCTACCTGATGGTACCATCTCATCTGACCCTTCAAGTCTCTGCACGGAAGTTCGGCGCTTTTTCCAGGACAAATTCCGTGCGGTGGTACCTACTGATGCTATCTCTGCCTCAGGTCGCACCCCAACTCTGTGATCCTCTTCTTTCCTTCTTTTATCCTGCTGAATTTCGGGAAGCTTACGCCTCCCTTAATTCACGCGCATTTCCGGGACCTGGCGGCCTTCCCTTCTCCTTTTACCGCGCCTTCCTCCCGTCTCTGATGCCATTTATTCTCGCTTGCTTTTCTTGCGCCCAAATCTTTTTAGCACTACCGCCGGAGTTTACTGTAGCGCACATAATCTTGCTGCCCAAAGAGGGAGACCCTTTGGACTTGCGAAATTGGCGTCCCATTTCCTTTCTCAATCTGGACTATAAACGTTTCACTAAACATCTCTCTCGCCGCTTGAACTCTGTGCTTCTCTTTCTTATCTCCCCCGACCAGTCATACACTGTGCCTGGTCGGTCCATTTCTTACAAGATCTCCTTCCTCCAGCACTTAGTTTTTCTCTCCCGCACCCACTCCGAACCTCTCGCCCTGTTTAACCTTGACCAGAGATCAACATTCGATAACATCTCTCACGACTTTCTTTCTGCCGCTCTTCTCGACTTTGGCTTTCTTTCCTCCTTCGTTTCTCTTCTTCTCAGCCTCTATCGGGGCGCTTTCTTCCACGTCCGGACGGCCTCCTTTTTGACGGCGCTCGTACCCCTTTTTTCGAGAAATCCGGCAGGGCTGCCCCCTCTTGGGGCAACTCTTCGCCATTATCTTTGAACCATTCCTTCTGGCTGCTCGAAGATCACATCTGTCTACTCTTCCTCCGACAGTTGCCAGCACTAGGCACCATGAGTGTGTACTTACAGCATATGCAGATGACGCAACCTTTTGTCTCCGCCAGGACGTCCAGTTCGACAACCTTCTCTCCACCTACCATCTTTACGCTACTGTTGCTGGCGCTTCGCTTAATGTCACCAAAAGTACTGGTTTGTGGTGTGGGTCGTGGATGGGCCGGACCGATACCCCTTGGGTTGCGGTCTGGTCCTCCTCGACCCAGAAGATCCATGGAGCCCAAGTCGGTCACCCTTTTACCGCGGGCTTTTTGACATGGTCCAGTTTGCAGTGTAGGTTACGTCATCAAGCAGCGTTTTGGAGATTTGCGATTCCTATTACTTCTTACTGTCAGCGAGCTCTCATCGTTCGACCATACTTACTTTCCCTCTGTACCTATTCCTGGACTTCCACCGTTTTCTTGTCAACCCGCCTGACGGAACTCAACAGCATCTTTTTTTCAGTCATCTGGGCTTCAAAGCGCTGGTCAGCCGCTCCGACGCTATATCTCCTTGTTAAGAATGGGGGCATTAATCTCATAGATGTTCACTGTTACCATCGTGCATACCGCATGGCTTTCTTCCTTCGTCTTGTCACTTCACCTTGTCCTTCTCTTACACTTTCTCTTTACGTTATTCTTTCTCTTCGCGATCCATCCTTCCATTTTCTTCTTTTCCTCAGGAGGGACTGCTATGCTATTCCTTTTTCTAACTTTCCCACTATTTTATCTGAGGCTCTAGCGCTTTTCCGTTCCCTCCCTCTCTCTCGCTCTCTTCCCACCACAACCCTGGATCTCCTTGCGGAACCACTCTTTTTCTCTACCCTGGTTCACCCCCTCTCCAGATCAACCTTTCTTTCTATTTTTCTCCTGATTCCGTGCTGGCATCCTCACCGTGCAGGCCCTCATTAAATCCGATTTTTCCTGGAAACCCCTCGACTCACTCTTTTCCTCCCCAACTCCTTCCCTCGAGGACGACTATGCCCTTCTGCGTATCTCCCTTCAGCTTCTCTGTCCTTCTCTTGTTTCTGACGACGGCCTCCTCGTCGTTCCCGGCCCCAGCCTTCCTCTCCCCTTCTTTCTTCCTTTTCGTGACTCTGTCGCCTCGTCCTTTCTTTTTCTACCGCCGCCCTGTATCGTCTCTTCCGTGCGCCCTTTGAGTCTCCCCATCCCATTTTCAGGGTTTCTCCTTCCTCCTCCCTGGGCGTTTGGTCTGCTTCTTCTTCCGCCCTTTCTTCTGCGCTAGAACGTAACACCCACTGGCGGTTCCTTCATCGCCGGCTCCCTGTCCCCCATCTTCTCTATCGCATGTCTCTTCTCCTCTCTGTCCTTTCTGTGGCGTTGACTGTGACGTCGCTCATATGTATTGCCTCTGCCCTATCTTGCTGCCACTTCTTCATACTGTTTTCCGGTTCGCTGACATAATTTGCCCTAAGAACTTGCCGTTTCAAGCATATCCGTGGCTGTTGCTCACAAAACATCCGCCCACCCGCCTTCCGTAATATCTGCTGCTTTCTTTTCATACTTTCCAAGCAAGTGATTCACTCATTTCATCAATCGCTCAGGAATTCTCCTGTACTTCCTTCTCTTCTGTCGGCCGGTGGGCGGCTGTGGGCTAGCTTTCGGGTCCGGCTCGTGGCGCGCTTCCGGTTGGAACTCACAGCTGCATCTTCCACGCAAACAATCGCCATCTTTCAGAACACCGGGTGGTTTCCTATTGCTGGCTATGACATCCTACTGGTGTAGTGTCGTCCTTTGGATTATCTTTGTTTTGGTGTTTGGCTGTTCTCTTCACCTTGCTAGTACTTTTCTTTGGCTATTTTCCTTGCCCAGTTTTAATAGTGGGCGTGGGATTTGTGTCTTCATTTCTGTGACCACAACCTTGTGTGTCCAGACTTTGGTTCTCTTTTTAAGTTCGGGCCTTGTATTTTGTTTCCACCGTGCTTTTTCTGTAATTGTGTTCTGCAACGTGTTTCTTATGAATTGTCCTGTACATATCTTCTTTTATTTTTGTCTTATGTATTTCGCACGTTAAGTCCTTGTTTTTCAGGACCACAAGCTCTTGTGTCCCAATAACTGTTGTTTTTTTTCGCCGCCCCGGTGGCGCAGTGGTCTAAGGCGTTGGCCTCTGATCATTCATCCGTAAGGGGTCCGGGTTCGAATCCCGGTCAGGCATGGATGTTGTGTTTGTCTTACGGCACTGGCTCTCTCCCTTCCCTGGAGCCAGTGACCCTAAATTAGGGACGGGCGACTGCTTATAGCCCATTGAGTTGCTCACGGTGGTCGTTAAACCTCTAATAAAAAAACAAACAAACAAACAAACTGTTGTTTTCGTCAACTGTGCTCCTGTTTTTTGTCTGCACCATGCTTCTCTGCCTTGGTATCGTGTCTTATGCTTAATCGCGATAACTGTATTGCATATGTCCTTCCTGTGTTATTGTGTTGTGCATGAGCCTTCGTAGCACATCCCAGCTTTTTTCGCTACCGTACAGTAATTTCTTTGCACCGTGCTTTTTGTGAATTGCTCTGTACATACCCTTTAGAATCTTGTTTTACGCATTTTGCACGTTTTTGTTCTTGATAATTCAGAGCACAAGTTCGTGTGTCCCGGTCACTTTTGTTTTCGTCAAATGTGCTTCTGTATTATTTGCACCGTGCTTTTCTGCCTTTGGTGTCGTGTCTTAAACTTTATCACGGAAACTGATTTGCATAAAGTGTTGTGTTGTGTTGTGCGTGTGTCTTCGTGGCACACCCGAATTCTCCGCTATTGTACTGCAATTTCTTTGCACCGTACTTTTTGTGAACTGCTCTGTACATACCTTCTAATTATTTGCTATAAACATGTTGCTCGTTATGTACTTGTTTTTTTCTTTCGAACCACAAGCTCGTGTGTCCCAACTACTATTGTTTTCGTCGAATGTGCTCCTCCTCTTTGTTTGCACCGTGCTCTTCTGCCTTTCTGTTTTGTCAGGTAACTGTATTGCATAACAATATAAATAATACATGCATTACCCATGTTCTGTTCATAAAATGTATGCCTCGGGTGTTGACATCCGATAATGCCTTTTATCATTCGATTTTTTTTGTTTTATGGGATGGTTTCTCACTTGCATCATGTATAGACCATCTCATTGTCACTCATTGTTTGGGCATTTTAATTTGCTGTCGAGCGACTCATTGTAACATACCTTGTTTTAATAAAGAATTTGAACTGCTCACGGTGGTCGTTAAACCCTCTAAAAAAAACAATAAGAGAGTAACATTAATTCAATATGACTAATGCGCCCTTTGTACTCAGACGATGTGGTTCATATGAAAGATTCTGGCATTGCCCGTAAGGATTCAGAGATTGAGTTCAGGGGATTACTTTTATTTTATTTATTTTTTCTTAATTGGAGGTTTAACGACCACCGTAAGCAACTCAGTAGGCTACAAGCAGTCGCTCGTCCCTAATTTATGTCCACTGACTCCAGGGAAGGAAGTGGGACAGCGCCGTAAGATTAACACAACATCCATGCCTCACCGGGATTCGAACCCTGACCGATCTCGGAAGAATGATCAGAAGCCATCGCTTAGACCACTGCGCCACTTTTATTGGAGTCGATACCAGTGTGGAGTTGTTTAATACAAATGTCCATCTCAACCGTTTTCTCTCTGAGCACTGCAACCTTAACACTGCGGAGTAGCCGTCTCTTACAAATTAATTTTGACTCTAGACAAAGGAGTTTTCATTCTCTTTGTGATAGAATCTTATGATTTGTGAGACTCCTATTGCGTTATCCAACTATGTATATTCAATCTACACAGTATTTTTTGTTTCTGTGTTTAACAACTACCATGGGCAACTCGAATGGCTATAAGCAGTCGCTGGTCTCTAATTTGGGGTCACTTGTTCCAGGGAAGAGACACATCCAGCACCTTTGTGGCCATGCACACTCTCCATGACAAATCCAGGTTGGAACTCGGTCTCAGCTTGGAAGAATTGTCAGAAGTCTTCGCCTCACAACACTCTATACTTCCGGGGCAGCCATTTCTGTAATGTGAAGATTCAATTAAAATGCGAGTATGTTTGCATATAGAACACAGTTTTACCTATTTTCGCATACATGACTATTTAAAAAGTTCCTTCGCCAACAGACGTCGTCGAAGTCGTGACGTCACGGAATGGCGACTGGGCATAAACACGCATTGTTTACATGTTAGCTAACATTAGTTTTATCGTTGGCGGCTGTCGATGGTCGTGTGAAATTGATTTTTTAAGGTGAAACTGAGTATGCTAAAAATGGTTTTATGTTTTGTAGCGTACTGTAATCACCAGACTGTCAAAATTAATGTTCATTTTATAGATTTCCGAGAGACAAACGGAAACGTGCCCTATGGACTAAAATGTCGGCAAATGTGTAGTTCAGCGTCCTAAACTACACTCACGGACAATGAAATTGGCGCACCTAGAAGAAAACATGCTACATGCGCGAAACTTTGCAAGCAGCTAGAGCGCGTTCTGGTAAGCAAATGATCCACGTCGGGTGCGAGTCCGCATGACCGCACATCCTGTGGTGGCGCTGCAAGCACGAACCTGTAGCCTTATAAACCAACGTGTAGTCGATGCCCCATGAAAACAAAAAGCACCAGCTGACGCAAGCAAGAGTACAGAGTGACAAAAATCCCAGGTAGACGCCAGTTACGTCGATTTACTTAATTTGCGGACTTTGAGAAAGAGGCCTGATCTTCGGGCTGAAAACCGCAGGGTGGTCAGCGCGCTGTGTTGCCCGCCACGTGGATCGTTCTGACCATACCGCCCGACTGTGTTGGGAGCAGGGGACACGCAACCACACTGCCTAGCGGCTCCGGACGGAGCAGGAGGACCACCGGCAGATAGGATCGACGGATCGTGCGCCAGGCACGAACGGATCCCACGGGGACCCGGTCCACTATACAGGCAAGTCTAGCGGCTCCTGTGTGCCCATAGTAGCGTGTAGCACCACCTTTCTTCCTGATGACGGCGGCGATTCTTCTCGGCATGGACTCGACAAGACACCGGAAGCGTTGGGAAGCCATACGGATCCACGACCCCTGAACAAGCTCCCACAGTTCACGAAGATTTGATGGAGGGGGTCAGAGCCTCGAACATCTCTCTCGATGGCATCCCAGATGTGCTCGACGGGATTGAGGTCAGGTGACCTAAATGGCCAAGGAGGCGAGGTCACGTCGGTGGAGTGTTCATCCAACCAGTGGCGGCCCGTGACCAAAATTGCTGGGGAGGCAAACTACTTTTCAGCCTGGATTCAAATAAATTTATTCAAATTTTGAAGATGACAATCCGATTTTTGGCGTAAATGTGACAAGGATGGTAAGTCACATAATATCTTAAAACTTTAAACTTTTCATCGTCCTGGGTGGTGTAGTGGTTAGCATACCCGGGCAATATCTGGGAGACGCAGGTTCGAGTCCCGATCCAGGACGATGAAAATTTTCAAGTTTTCGGATATTATCCGACTTACCATCCTTGTCACATTTACGCCAAAAATCGGATTGTCATCTTCAAAATCTGTTTTATATGGTGTAATCTCGTATTTCTTTCATGATAAATTTATTCAATTTAATGCCATTTTTTTACAATATAATTTTTTTTTACTTACTTTCTCATGTGCGAAGTATGAAATAAGTAACGTGACCCGTGAAAAGATTTATAAAATTTTACCGTAAACGCACGTTTTACATGACTTACCAACACAAAACCTGTTTATGTAAAGCTCCGGCCCTTCGCCTAAATATCTTTTTTCAGTCTCAATTGCTTTCTTGGACTATTTGGGAACTGTTAAGCCAGCATGAATATGAAATATATTGCATCGAAATAGATTTTTATTAAAGAGATCAACAGAAGATAAAAAGCAAGACTGAACTATACATCTTTTTCATCTCAAATGAAATTCTATTGTATGTACGCCTCTGCCTTCACTGACGCCAAACGAAAAAAAGTCTTGAAGACTTCTGCACACAGCGTTTACCTATACAGCAAGAGAGAAAGCTTACCTTACGCTTATATTGTCTTGTATATGAGATCTATCTTTCGTTCTTTCTGTTTGGCGAAGTGATTTATTATATGGTCATACCATGTCTGTTCTGCTTCCATCCTCTTCACAAGCGCCTTCTCGATGGACAGAACTGATAAACTTGACAACTTTTTTTGCCCAATGGAGTTTCTCTTTTAGTTTTTATCCTCTTCAGGCACTAGAAACTGCGTTCCACAGAAGTCGATGTTGCAGGAATTGTTACTACGAGGGAAATAAGTCTAAACAACTCTGGCAGTGCCTATATTAGATTATTATTGTATATGGCTGATAGAAGTTCTGTTGTACTTTTGGCATTGTTTCACAGATCTCTGTCTGAATACAGAACCTGCAACTCACTATGCAGTTTGGTGCTGTCAAAGTATTTTTCATAAATTTGAAGCAGAGCTTTAAAATAATGTTCAGGCAAAATTCTAGAATGAGCTTCAAAGCAGTGTACATCGACCAGCTGAAGAAATTTTAATTTATCAATGTCATAAAACCGGCATTTTAACTGAGTTGTAACATTATCTATTACCTCATAATAGTCTTCTGTATTGCACGGTGGCTAGAATATCATTGCTTCCTTTAAATCTTTTATTTGGAGAACCAACCTTACTGCACACGTTATGATAGAAATCATCAAACTGTCTCTGATCTCGAAAGTACAACAATTTTTCACATAAGCGAGCAATCCGTTTGTTACAAAATGTAACATCGGAACTATTTGATTGCAGTACAGAGAAAGTAACCTCAGTTAAATCAAATATTGTTTTATATGAAAAGAGAAGAAAAACGAAATTAAAATCTTGGAGCTACCGTTTTAGTCCTGCTGCTTCGTGAATTGTCTCATCATCATAGTTGGAATCAGTCTTAATTTTTTCAAATACTTCAATTAGCAGGCACCTGTGGTCAGCTATGGTAGACACTGAACGAGATTTGAAGTTCCACCTGGTCTGAGATACACGAGGTGGTCTGGGTCAACCAACAGATTCTAGTAAATAAACACGCTTTGTCGATTTGGAAAAGAATGCACAAATTGCATTTAAATTTGCAAAAAAAAAAAAAAAAAGAATACGTTATTCCTTCAACACTGAAGTTGCTCTGCTGAAAATTAAGTTCAGCCTGTGTGCGTAGCAGTGAAAAAATAATGTTTGAGGGGCATCACACTTCACTTTTGCTTGCAATCCATTCAGCTCTGATGCCATCACTGCTGCGCCATTATATGTCTGTGCAACTAGTTTTTCTTTGTAGCTAAATCTTTCCAGCTCACGATCCAGTAATTCTTTAAGCGAAGTAGCACACCCATCAGAACTTACGTCAAAAAATCCCAAAAATCCTTTTACTGGTACTCCATCTTTCATGAATCGAACTATAATTGATACTTGTGCATGGGAGCTAATGTCTGTCGCTTCATCAATCTGCCAAGAAAAACTGGGCATTTTCAATATCTGCATTGATTTCATTCCTAAATATATGAGCAACTGATTCGATTGAATCATTCTGTATTGTTTTTGAAGTTCCTGAAAATGTTGTACTATTCTCCATAAACACTCTCAATGTTTCGTCACTCTTGGAGAGTAAATCAATCATCTCGAGGTAATTTCCCTTATTTTCAGAGAATTCGCTCTCATCGTGTCCACGAAATGGGAGCTCTTGCCACGCCAGTAGTGTTGTAATATCAATCAATTTCTTCATTACATCACGATTCTTTTTTACTTTTACATTATGACGTAAGTCACTTGTTCTCTTCGTTTCGTTGAGAGAGTAGTCTATCCTTGTTTTGCCTAGCAATTCTAATTTAATAACTGCCAGAATGTGATCTTTACACTTTTTGTGCCTGTCCAAAGCACGTGGTAAATTTTTCAAATCATTGAAGCCTTTCTCTTGCCAGACTTCATTGCCACTTACAGGAAACAGCAAACATGGCCAGCAATATAGTTTGTTCGTTAAGTCACTACCAGTTAGCCATTGTTCTTTTCTGCACCAGTCAATATTAAAACCTCTGTTTTAAGTTTTGCCATTTGAAGCCATCTTTTTCATTTTAGGTGTAGGCTTACCATCATTTTTAATTTGACTATTTTCTTCAAAATCTCTTCTACCGAAAGGCTTTTCCAGTGAGCTATCCACCATATTAGATATGTTTGAAGCAGAGACCATCGTCTGATAAACAACTCTTCATAAAACATAAATAAAATTAGTTACACAAACATTAGTGTGAAAGAAAAGCAACTAGGAAGAAGACGCTATGTAATGACGCTCGCAGCTGTCAGAATGAGGAGTTAACACAGCGGAGCT
Source organism: Macrothele yani (assembly GCA_039090855.1). Classification (NCBI taxonomy): domain Eukaryota; kingdom Metazoa; phylum Arthropoda; class Arachnida; order Araneae; family Macrothelidae; genus Macrothele; species Macrothele yani. The sequence goes on from CM077009.1 coordinate 164,203,978, forward strand.
GTTGCCTACGAAACAGCTGTTCTCATGAGGCAAAATAACATCTGCCTCACAGGAAGTCCACGGTGCGCGTGCGCTCTTTGTGTTGGCAGTTCCACCGCCTACCTTCGTATCTACTGATTCAGTGGGAGTAAACAGGTTTGGCGCAAAATGTACGGGAGAGGCAGTTTGCTTCCTGCCTCAAGGACGGATATCGCATGCTGAGGACAATTCGCAACTATGCGCTACCGATTGTTTTCAAAAAGCGTCAATTTAAAAAAACTGAATGAACGCATAGACGACATTTAATTCAAAAGAGTTAACTAGCATAAACGTTTGCTCTCCTATACCCAAAAGTACTGAATGAACAAAACGAATAATTCCAACTAAGAGTCTTAAAATTCTGAGGAGGCACTGCCTCCCTTGCTTCCTCCCAAAAGCCGCCACTGCATCCAGCCATTCGGATACAATTCGGGAGCGATGGCATGGTGGAGTGGGTGTAGCGTACGTGGGCGAAGCGTACAACCCAAAATCGTGGGCGAAGCGTACACTTCTTCGTCGGTTGGGTTATCCCCCTGGTTGCCATCTCCCTTGCACGTGCGGGCCGGGCCGCCTCCAGGGCTGGTGAACACGTGTAACAAACACGTACAATTGGGGTTGTCATTAGCCGGGTCCGTTTCAGTGTGCGTTCATTTGTGCGCTGCGATTTGAAGTGTTTGTAATTATTTCCTTCAGAAGAACATATTATATTGTCATGGAATCTGGTGAATTGTTATCAACTAGAAATGGAAAACCTTGTTTGATAGCAGATGGCTACCAACACCGATTGCATAGAAAAAGCAAAGAATGTATCAGTTGGCTATGTACAAAAGAGAAAAAGAACAGATGCAGGGGAAGTATTAAAACGAATTTTAAATCATCATCATCATCATTGTCAACCATTATCAATCCACTGCTGGACGAAGGTCTCCCCAAGTTTCCTCCACAACGGTCTGTCTTGTGCCAGTCTCCTCCATGTCACTCCCGCATATTTACGAATTTCATCCACCCATCTCCCATGTGGTCTTTTTCTGGGTCTTTTCCTGTCCCTTGGAATCCAATCTAAAATTTCGGGTGTCCATCTATGGTCTGTCCTTCTGGCAGTATGTCCAGCCCATTGCCATTTCAGGGATTTAACTCTGATCATGATGTCTTCCACTCTCGTCATTTTTCGGATCCACGAGTTCCTCTTCTTATCTCTCCTGGTTATACCAAGCATGCACCTCTCCATGCTGCTTTGAGTTGTCTGCAGCCTTTGTATGTCTCTTTTAGTTAAGGTCCACGTCTCTGCACCATACGTAAGCACTGGAAGGATGCATTGATCAAACACTTTTCTTTTAAGACATAATGGCATATTGCTCTTGAAAATTATGCTGTTTCTTCCAAAAGCTCTCCAGGCAAGTTTTGTACGCCGATTAATTTCTTCATCAATGTGACCCTCACTTGATATCTGCTGTCCAAGATAAACATATGTATCTGTTATCTCCAGTTTTTCTCCATCAATCGATAAATCTTCATTTCTTGTAAAAGCATTGAACATCACTTTTGTCTTCTGAAAGTTCATTTTTAATCCCACTTCTTTACTCTTGTCAGCAAGTTCCTGGATCATACTCTGCAGCTCTGATGGGGTAGTTGCAAAAATGACTACGTCATCAGCAAAACGAAGGTGGGTTAGAAAATCTCCATTAATCTTTATCCCTTTGTTTTCCCAGTTCAGTGATTGAAAGACATTTTCCAATGTGGCATTAAAGAGCTTCGGAGATATGGTGTCACCTTGTCTCACTCCCTTTCCAATTTTTATGTGTGTTGTATTTTCAAACAGCCGAATCTTTGCACTTGCATTTTCATAGATGTTATTAATAATATTAATGTATGCATCTTCAATACCGCAGGATTTCAGAGCCGTGGTAACTGCTGATGGTTTCACCGAATCAAAGGCTTTTTCATAATCGATAAAAGCCATGCACAATGGAAGTTCATATTCCCTCGCTCTTTCAATTAGTTCTCTCAGTACGTGGATATGATCTATTGTGCTGTAGCCACTCCTGAATCCAGCTTGTTCTCTCGGTTGAGCCATGTCCAGTGTTACCTTCAAGCGGTGTGAAAGAACTTTAGTGAAGATTTTATAAACCACTGATAGGAGGCTGATAGGTCTGTAGTTCCTGAGATCCTCAATGTCACCTTTTTTATGTAGCAGGATCATTGTAGCGTTGTTCCAATCCTCAGGAATCTTCCCTTCATTAAGGCATAGAGTGAAAATTTGGGCGAGTACTGTTTCAATTTCTCCACTTGCTTCTTGTATGATATCTATAGTAATTCCATCTTCTCCTGGAGCTTTCCCCCGCTTCATGTTCTTGATTGCATGAGCAACTTCTGCTGGGAGGACTGGAAGAACTCTGGTACCTTTCATGATGTCTGGAGTACATGTATCATCCCTTTCATATAATTTGGAGTAGAAATCTTTCACTCTTGTCAAAATTTCGCCTCTATTTCTTGTTATAGAACCATCTTCTTTTCTCAGAGCCATAATCTGTTTTCTTCCCTTACTGAGATGTCCCTTTGCTATCTTAAGGCTTTGGTTGTTTTCAATTGCTTTCCTCACTAGCTCACAGTTGAATTTCCTTACGTCTTCAGTGATACTTTTTCGTGTTGTCTTGCATAGCTCTATATATTCCACTTTGGAAGTCACATCTTCTTTAGTTGTCTTCATCTTTCTTCTTTTTTGCATCAACATTTTGGTTTTTCCTGATAATTTGTTCACATGCAACTTGTTCTTAGACCCAGCTAATTTTGTTGCTGTTTCCATTAGAGCTTTGGTTACTTTTCTGTTAACTTCCGAAATATCCACTTCTTCCGATGTTAGGCCTTCTAAAGCAGAGAATCTGTTCTTCAGTTCCAACTTGAAAGTATTATGGTGTTTTTTAAGGTTGGTTATGTCAATACATTTTGTTTGTCTTATGAGCTTGCCACGTTCCAGTTTAGTGTTGAGGTGCATCTTACATCTCACCAATCTATGGTCACTACCTGTGTTGAACTTGTTCAGCACACTGCAGTCTTCGATGACGAATTTTTTGTTACACATAATAAAATCAATTTCACTTGTCGTCCCAATTGGATGTCTCCATGTCCATTTCCTGTGTGGCTTTTTCTTGAAAAAGGAGTTCAAGATGAAAAATCCTTCTGCCTCTGCAAACTCAACGAGAGTATTTCCACGCTGGTTTCTGTTGCCGTGACCGAATTTACCTACTGAAGTTTCATTCTGTTGCCGTTGCCCCTTTTTTTGCGTTGAAATCTCCCATAATTATCTTCAAGTGCTGCTTACCTTTATTATTTAGATGACGAATTTCCTCATAAAATTCTTCAATTTCTTCTTCAGGATGACTTGTGGTGGGTGCATAAGTTTGAATAATCTGAGTCTGGTATCTTCTCGATAGTTGGATAACGTGTCGTGCAGCTCTGTCAGAGGAACTTTCAACTTCAACCACTTTATCCTTCAGTTTCTTGTTTATTATAAATCCAACACCACTAGTTCTGCCAGTATCTGTCCCACGATAATAGAAGAGATGTCCACTTTTCAGTTCAATGAGATCTTCTCCTTTTCTCCTTACCTCACTTAGCCCGACGATGTCCCACTTGATCCTTTGTAGTTCCTCTTCCAATTCAAGAAGCCTTGAATCAGAAGATAGGGAGCGTCCGTTATAGGTAGCCAAGGTCAGCATCAAATGGCAGCCTAGTCCGGTCCTCCGGGGATTCTTAGCACCCTCTGCCTTCATGTCGCACTGGCCGCTGCCTTGGCCAGGTACATTCCAGCTGCCGGAGACTGAGGGCCAAGATTTAAGTTGTAGAGTCATTTTGGAGGTGTTTGGCCATAACTCACCACGCTGGCCAAGCGGGTTGGTGAGTGTGGGATAGCATTTCCTCTGATCCCGATGGTATAGTTATACCGCTATTGGCGGTCGTCAGAGCCCCTTTAGTGGGAACAGGATGCACCACGAGAAGGCGGGGTTGACATTTGTCAAGGAGAGGCTGTGATGTTACGCAGTCGAACGGATCATTCTTGTGTGCCAAATATTGCAGAAATAGAGGTAAAAAAGACAATGGATATCTGTAGAAAAAGAGTTAGAGACGAAGTTTCAGTACCAGTGCATAGGATTTTTCAAGAAGAAATGAGAAATATTTATTCAAGAGGATATGACCTAGTAACTGAAGTACCAATATATGGAAATGCCAAAACTTCACTGTGTGCAGAAAGAAGAAAAGTATTAGGAAGTACTCAAAACCCTACAGAAAGTAATGATATTGTATTTCCTGAAAATGTTCTTCACCTATCGAACGACGAAAGTTTTCTTCGATTGGATTTTACAAATAATTATGGGAAAAGAATTCTCGTGTTCGCAGGTGAAAACGTTGAACATCTTTTGACAAGTGGAGACACCTTTTTTTTTGATGGAACATTCAAGAGTTGTCCGAAACAGTTCACACAATTGTATACTGTGCATGTTGATTGTGGAAGCACGGCACTTGAAACAAATGTTTATCCTGTGATATTTGCATTATTACCCGATAAACGAGAAGATACTTATTATGCTTTGTTTAGCGAATTAAAAAGTTGGTGCCCTGAATGGACACCAAAAGTTATAAAAGTAGATTTTGAAGTAGCAGCAATTTCAGCAATAAAAATGATCTTCTCTCAAACAACAATATCTGGTTGTAATTTTCACTACAATCAATGCTTGTGGCGAAAAATCCAGGAAGTAGGACTCGTGACGGAATATAAATCAAATGAAGAGATAAGGAAGATATGCAAAATGTGTTCGGCATTAGCCTACATACCACTTTCAAATGTAGAAGATGCATGGCTTATCATAATGGAAGATACTCCAAAAAACGGTAAGTTATCCACATTTCTTGATTATTTCGTTGAACAATGGATGGATAATTCTATTATTCCTGTCGAGATCTGGAATGTTCATGGTCAGCGCCATAGGACAAATAATGCAGTAGAAGGTTGGAATTCGAAATTAAATAGAATTATTGGCAAAAAGCAACCAAATGTTCATTTTTTAATTAAGACCCTGAAAGAGGAATCCGAATATGTCTCGTTTTTGCTAAAGTCTAAAGAATTAGGAGAAACTGTTGGAAAAAGGAGAAAAGTTTACATAAAATTAGACGAAAGAATAAATAATATTATAACGGAGTTTGAAAAAACACAAAACCTGCGAAAATGCTTAACAGCTTTAAGCTATGCAACAAAGATAGATTAATTTAGTGGTGCACCAATGCTAAATAAGGCATTGCCCAGTCACAAGACTGGGGAAAAACTGTGGGGGAAAGTTTGCAGTAAAATACAATTGAAAATCACATTTTCAAAACAAACATGTACAATTTTGTTATTATGTACTTTGTAAATTGAATGACGGCTCCAATTGTATTTCACTTAATTTTTCTGTATTTTCGTATGCGTTACAAATGAATTTCAAATAAAAAAAAAAGTAATAAAATAAAATTAAATAGCTCAAATGATTTTTTTTACTTTCATAGATTCCTTCTGGTAAAATTTTTTTATAGCTATAAATGCGAACTGTAAACTGTGGCCATAAAACCAACTTGTATGAGTTACGAAAGAATCCTCAAAATTTCTCCCTCCCCCTACCTTCCAAACATGCTGTACGCTTCACCCACGGTACGCTTTGCCCACGTACGCTTTGCCCACGTAACCCGGTGCATTGTCTTGTTGTAAGATGAGATCCCCAGTGGGATGTTGAAGACGCTCAAACGGGAGCAAATGGTCGTCCAGGATATCCCGGTAACGTGTTTCCCTGTGAGTGACGATGTCACACGTACCAGGGGTCCCATTTCAGTCCACGTAAACAGTCCCCAGACGAGAATGCTACCCCCACCAGCTTGAAGAGTACCCTGCTGGCGAGAACGATCCATCGCTTCATGTGGTTTGCGCCGTACTCGTATCCTGCCATCAACATGTACCAACGTGAATCTCGACTCATCAGTCCAGGCAACATTTTCCCACACGTTTAGGGTCCAGTGGCGATGTTCCCGCGCCCATGCTAATCTTTGCACCCTGTGATGTGCGGTCAGCGGCGGTACCCTCGTGGGACGATGGCTTCTGTACCCCATAGCGAGGAGATGGTTCTGGATGGTGCGGCTGCTTACACGTTTTTGTGCACCAGCGTTAAATTGCCGAGTGATTTCTTGTACTGTGACCCGTCTATCCGCTGTTACAATGTGAGCTAGCCTCGATGATCCCGCTCATCCACACGCTGTTGTCCACAGCAGTTGGCCCTTGAAGGGATGGTTTTACCGGATTCGATGTACTCACGGTGCACCCGTGACACAGTGGCTCGTGAAAATCCCAGTGCCTGCACAACTTCCGAGATGGAGTGACCCATTCGTCGGGCCCCGGCAATTTGCACACGATCCAATGCGCTTAGATCCTTCGTCCTACCCATACTGCGTCCGACTCTTACTGATTCCCGTCGCATCACTCCTTATATTATCGGATCGCTGCATAAGTCATGTCGTTTCCGTTTACAGGGCCGCCCACAGCGCCACATTTGCATAACGCCAGCTGTTTCTAATTCAATTGCTCTTCAGTGTATAGTCTTAGCTGAGAAAATTGTCCCAATTTTACAAAATCTTTCTACCAGTTTTGGTCTAATAATAGTGATGTAATCAAAATAATACACTATGCCGTAGTGAAAATACGCTACAACCGCACACCTGCCGGAAAAAAAAAAAATGGCTGTTTTGAATGTATTTGGGCCAATTTGGGCTGGTTACTTTCAAACTTTTGTTTGAGACATGTGCTGGGAATCTGGCAACTCTGAATACGACCGCTGGAAGTGAATGGTAGGGATGGGCGATATTTTTAAAAGTATCGATACCGATATTTTTTGATATTTCTGAAACCGATATATTGAATCGAAAATATTGTTATTGAAAGATCAATATATCGGATCGATTTTTCGATATTTTTTCGATATTTCTGATCTCAATACGACCGATATTCCGGTTTATTCACTGCCTCAGGGTTATCACTGAATGCTATCCGATGTTGTACTCCTGATCTCAACACGACCGATATTCCGGTTTATTCATTGCCTCAGGGTTATCACTGAATCCGATCCGATGTTGTGCCTTGTGGCTTGTGCTAAGTGCGAACTGTTGTTGGGAACTTGGGATTTACTCAGGTCAAGTATACCCTTTTCCTTTCCCTGTCTCTTCTCTGCTGTTGGTTGGTTGCCTTTTCGGCGCAAATTTTGGTTACGAACACGAAGACTGGTTTTGTGATTGTGCCGTAGCGCCATTTGCAAACATGTTCTGTTCTGAATCTGATTTGGTCAGCCGGATGCCGCAGCGTGTATAGAGACTCGCATAATAAATAAATGCCTCCTGACAGAATTTTCTGAACAGAATAGTTGTTTCAAATTGTTTTATAAACATTTCAAACAATTGTATAATTGTATTAGGTCGCAAGGAATTTTTATTATACTTTTTTTTTTTCTTTTTACAAGGCGAAATTTATACTGCAGTTCAGTGGTTCTTAAAAGAATACTGTAGCCTGAAAAAATATACAAAAGTATATCTGCAGCCTAATAGACATAACTATTCCTTTACCGTAAAATTAGTGCGGAAAATTTTGCAGTCTACAGTATGATTAGAAGTTTTCAAAGCACATTGTACTTCAATAATTGCATTTCTTATTTTAAATTACTATTAAATATGGATACCACATATTTAAGGAGCGCTAATGTTTATACCAGTGCAGAGAATTTCAAGGGTGAGCTTGGCAAAGAACTTTAAAAAATTGACGGCGGTAAAATAAATATTTCCACGCCCGTTTTGATATTTAGACTTAACATTCACGATTTCAGTACTTTTCAATTGTGTAAAATTTATGTTATTGTTTTAGCATACATTTCATATGGAGTTCATTGTAAGTCAGTACAAAATAAAAACATTCTTTTTCATAGCTGCTGACTTTGTGGGTTTTAGATACTTTTGACCCCCAATGATTTGATTGTGTGTTCCTCGAACCCCTAATATTTTTGTGTGTATTTCGTGGAGGAAATACACGTACGCACATATGCATAAATTTTGTTTTTTGTTATCAATTTTTCAAGTTTTTTATTATTCATTTCCCGTTTACTACGTATATATATATATATAAAGTGTGTATAGAAATTTACCCCTCAGACTGTTTATTGTGCTTCAAAAAGAATCTGTTTGTTCGTGTTCATCAAATTTGATGCAATAGACAATACCTCAAGTACCATTGTTTAAGAGCATTTAAAACTGTCTCCTTTATAAAAGAAGGCGAAGCCAAATCTGATCATCCGGTTTCTTTCGCCTTCCGGGTGGAGAGGGTTTAGTGACATGACATTACTTCTTGAAGACCTGTGCTGGAGCACAGGTTGATAGCGGCCGTCTCTTACTCTCTGCGGCAGTCCCTGAAGGTCAACAAGGCTCCCACAGCTTTAGCAAGGCTGTGATTTGCTAGTGCGCAATATGCACTTACGGAGCACAATTTTGTTTGATTTTTTTAGAAAATACTAAACAATATTTCTGTAATTTTTTTGTAAATTTTTAGCTATGTGCATGTATATTTCAGTCTTATTTTTCCTGACTGTACATGCTACACATGTACCTGTACCTCTTCAAAGTTGACGATTTCCCCATAGAGAAGTACAGAAGCAGCCTAAGTGGGGCATACTGGGCATACACAGCTGATACAAGTGGAGCTCACAGAAAACACTGGGCGTGTGGCTGATGCCATGTCCTCTACCTTCTAACCTCCTATTTTAACTCAGAAATCATTTGAAGAAAAAAATTTTTGGCATTTTTAAAATTGGTAAAAATACCTACAAATAAATTTTACATGTTTTTGTTACTTTTATAAAGACAATTGAGTTGGAAATTCACACAGTATCTGTGTATTACATGTAATAACGTTGTGCACACAAAAGCAAAATAAATGGAATAAATAATTATCTAGAAAAAATATTTTTCTGTAATTAACTATAATTTGCTTCATTTTATCATTTCAGGCATCATATTGTGCCAGATAAACTGACTGAATGAAATTTAGACTTAAATTCTTTGAAAAATGCATGGGTAATTCGATTAAAAATTTCTGGAACCCCCAATAATTTTTTGAGTTGGCGCTGATGTTCTTTTCATTTTCATAAAAGTTGGTAAATTTGGGGGGGGGGGGGAGAAAATCATTGTCATAACATTTCATTATGATGCAATAAAACTGGAATGAGAAATTTCTTTGAAAATATAATTTTCAAATTAATGAAATAACTAAACCACAGTCATTTATTTATTTGTAGGTAAAATCTTGCTTGCCGCTGGCGACACGGTGGTCTAAGTGCTGGCTTATGACCATTTGTCCGGAAGGGCAGAGGCGTAACTAGGTAACGAAGGGGCGTACTGCAGCTGCTAGTTATAGTTTTGTGAAAAAAATCGAACACACACAATAATTAACCCAAAGACTCATATTTTGCTCTTTAACATAGATTTGCCTAAATGAATGCATAGTTTCACTTTTAAAACACAATGTCCCATAGATTGAATGTGTTTGGCTCTTTGACTTTGGGTTGTAATACAATTGCTCTGCAAAAGGTTAAAACAATATGATCACTCTCCAATCGCCCTTTCTCTGCGCTGCTGAGGAAAAGTGCAAGGCCACAGTGGGATTCCCTGTGGAGGATGTGGGAAAACAGTCAAGTTACCTAGGATTAAGTGCACGACAGGCGTCAACATTTATTCACAGCAGTCGCAGATCTGCCATGTGTAAGTGGACGATTTCTTAAAATTATTTATTTTAGTTTTGGACAAAGCAATTACATGTATTGTCAAATCTATTACTTAAAAAGTTCAAATTACAGGGCTCTAGGTACCATCATTACTTTTGCAGACACTCTCCCTGACTCCCCCTTGCCAACCACCATACACACTCACACCACGAAAAATGCACCCATCCTCGTGTTCGAAATACTGGGAAAATTACTGTAATTAGGGGTGCTGAAGTAAATTTTGCAAGGGGGTGCATGTTTTGCTAGTTTTTTATGCCTCTGCAGAAGGGGTCCAGATTTCGTATCCCAGTGGGGCATGGATGTTGTGTTTGTCTTACGGCAAGGCTCTCTCTCCCTTCCCTGGAACCAGTGTGCCTCAATTAGGGACAGGCAACTGCTTATAGCCCACTGAGTTGCTCACGGTGATCTTTAAATCCCAATAAAAAACAAAAAAGAAATTTATTTTTTTATTTATTTTTGGCAGATCAAAGCATTTTTAGCAGTAAAAAAATTGTATTTTGCTATGGTTAGGCAAGCAGTGCTTTCAATGCTTATATGGACCAGCTGCTTCTGTTAAATTTACTATACCCTAATTTTAACCCACATGAATACCCTTGTATTTTATTCATCAGATGAAGGAAACAAGTGATTTTTTAAAATACCTAATTCCGACTACAGCAAAACTATGTAATAAATTATTTTTACATCTCTTATGGTCTCTTAAAAAATATCAAATTTATCTTAGTTATTCAAAAGAATAAGTTTTCCTTTTTAACCTGTGTGTAGATCAGTGTTGATTTGTACCAACATTCAGAAATGTTTTTATTTAGCTGTAGTTGTGAATTAAGGTATATATAGAAAGAGCTCTGTATAATGTAATGCACCATTTTTGTTCTGTGCAACATATTTCTTGTTGGAACCCCTCCTCTCCCAAAGAATATCTGTGTGTGCCACTGTGCACGAAGAATTGTAATAAGTTATTGTGCATAACAGCTAAACATACACAAATTAATTAAATGATGGTGAAAAACTATGACTCATGATGACACAAACATTATTCAGAATAATGAGAGAAAAAAGAAAGCAACAATATCGTCTACTTTTTAGAGATGCATTTTCGTGCTCTAATTTTGTGGAATTTCATTTACTTCATCATAAAAACTTGTGTGTCACCAGATTGTGTTTGTGTGCATCGGTAATATCCAGAATTAGGACCATATGCAGGGTTGGCCTTTAGTGTAGGTGAGTAAGGTGACTGACTACCTAGGGCTGTCACTTCTAGTGATCATGCATTTTAAGTATATGTTGATTTTTTACATTTATCCAAATTTTAATGTATATTATCTTTTAAAAAAAAGCAGAAAATCATTAAGTAGATAAGCAGTTTATATGTTCAATGACTTATATATATATATATATATATATTCTGTTTTAGTCTCTGTTAAGACAAAAATATATTATTCAAATTGGATTGAAAATTGATATTTTAATGATTCGAAACAATACATGTTTTACAGTCAAAATAAATGTAGTTGTGAATTAATAGCTGCCAAGTCAATCTTTGCATAGGTCAACCAAAGTACTGAGGCTGGTGCTAACTACATTAACTAGTTAACAATCTTCTCAAGCAAGTGGTAGATTTTAACATGTTTAAATATTTCAGTAGTGCAATTCTCTACATTTAGTGAGGTACTTCTTGAAATTATTATGCTATGTTTTGTAGACAGAAAAAGATTTCTGGTGTGCTCCAAAATTTATTTTATCTAGCTTGTTTGATTTAATTTTGGAATTCACAAAAATATCCATGTTACCAAAATACCACAGGGTTGAATTGAAAATGTTATTTGGGGGGGGGGGGGTAATGACCACTGTGAGCAACTCAATGGGCTATAAGCAGTCACCTGACCTTAATTTAGGGTCACTGGCTCTAGGGAAGGGAGATAGCCAGTGCCACAAGACAAACACAGCATCTATGCCTCACTGGGATTTGAACCCAGATCCATCTTGGATGAATAGTTGAAGCCAGTACTTAGACCACTGTGCATCCCAAAATGGTTGAAGAAGCATGATTAACAAGTTTACTTTGTTCACAAACTATACTGTAAAGCAATTGGTTCAGAAAAACTTGGTCGTCACTGACAAAAATCGAAGAACATATCTTGATAAAAACACTTATCTCCCATTTCTAGCACACACGGACAAACTGCTCAGCATAACAAGTCAATACGGAATTGTTTTGAGCTCATTAACACTAAACAGAGGAAGACAAAGATGGCTTTATTGTAATATTAAAATATACTGTAGTAATGTGTGAATGAAACAGCTTCTTGAAAGTCAAATTTATTAGTTACTTAAAAATTCCATTTTCCCACCTCTTATACAAACTAAGCAGTTTTGGGTACTGGAAATCAAATATGTAGGTATGTTAGCATTTGCTAAGGTAATGGCCCACAGACATATTCTACACAGAAAAGAGCAATAGTGCCAGTTATCAGTAAGGTAGTTCTAGACTAGTATGGTAGTTGTTAGATTAGTAAGGGAACATTTGACCTCAGAATTACAACTTCTCAGTGGAATCCTGGTCATATTGGCCCATATCCAGACAGAGAAGTTAGGTGGGGCGATTGATGATTGAGGTCAGGCAAAGGAGGTCAGACAAAATATTATAAAAGAAATCTAGTACTGTACTGTAAGTCGCTAGGATTAGGAAAAGGAAATGCAGGTTTGGCACCGCCCGGCCTGTTCCTCTCTTGGCTATACCCCCTGATGTGCATCAACAGGTTTTGAGTTTAGATTCCTTGATTTTTGGAAATAATGAAGTGCTTGCTTACTATGGTTTACAGTGGACCGCTTCAAATACCCCTAACATGGGTGATGTATGCACTCTGATCATTCCATTCTGTTTGGAGGGGAGAGATGTTTATTGATCTGGTGTACCATAAGATTATCAATACCAGGAGCGGATGAGATGGGCAAACCAGGCCAGGAATTTTAGTTTTGCGGTCCACCATGAAAACACACATACCTAGAGAGGAGCACCTCATAAATTCCCATATGAAAAAAGTTCTGTTAGATCCTGGATAAAAGAAAATTGTTGAAATATGCATTATAAAACAAATTCAGTTTTGACCCAATTTTAACGATAATGTAATGATGAAAGAATTTTAAACATCCACTCATGGTTGAATGTAGCATCAAACCACACTAAAACGAGGTATTGTACCAGATAGTTATTTTCTTTGGGAATAATTGGTCTGGACAAAGAAAGAAAAACAACAACAACAATAAAAAACACTAGTCTCTTGCTGACCCCATTTTCAACTAAATCACCATGCAGATAATTTTAGAAGTTGAAATGTATCCATTTAAAAAACATAGCCATTTTTCTATACAATTGATGTTTACATTTATTTGGTCATTGATCACCTAGCCGCCCCGGTGGCGCAGTGGTCTAAGGCGTTGGCCTCTGATCATTCGTCCGAAAGGGGTCCGGGTTCGAATCCCGGTGAGGCATGGATATTGTGTTTGTCTTACGGCACTGGCTCTCTCCCTTCCCTGGAACCAGTGACCCTAAATTAGGGACGGGCGACTGCTTATAGCCCATTGAGTTGCTCACGCACGGTGGTCGTTAAACCTCCAATCAAAAAAAAAAAAAAAAAAAAAAAAAAATTGATCACCTAATGCACTATGATATTCATATGTTCTCCTTAAGTACACCTTGTATGAATCTACCCATTATCTTGATCCATGAACAACCATTTTGACTCAAGAACCAGTACTGATAAATTGTTTCTTTTAAGATAAAGTAAATGTGGGTGGGACACAATTTTTTTTTAAATATCTGCAGGAGAATTGTTTTGTGCTCTGTGTCAATCTGTGGATAAGGGAGTTAGGATGATGGGCCATCACACTAGGTACTACTGTCTCCTTCAAAATTACAAAAGATGGGTGGGACCTACCAATGAACAACATCTAGTGTAGTGATGGCCCATCATCCTTTAGCTTTTTGCTTTTGCTAATTCATTTAGAAATAGCATGCTTCATCCTGCAGCACTTTTCTCACATAAGTACAGATCATTTTGGTATATTATTTTAGAGCAAATGCCCAACATATAAGTAGAAGGAAACACTTTTTTTCTTAAGGAAGTAATATTTTAGATAGAGGTGAAGCTCAAATATAGTTAACGATTATTATTTATAAGTACCACAATTATTTTTTGTTTGTTCTAAAAACTCCATACCTATGAAAATGTGGGAAATTTCTTAAGTGGTTTCCAGTGGACTAATCACCCCTGATCAATATCTGCAAGATGACAGCATGAATAGAAGAAAAAGTGAATCAAAAGAAAATACCAATAATCATGCCAGAAAAAGATCTGATGCAAATAAGTAAAATAAAATGCATAACAAAAGTGTAATTTCATCTGCAGAAATACCAAAACAGTTTAAACTCATCATAATGAGAACTGTATCTTTTCCATATAACCCAAAGGGTCATTTCCCTATTTCTTGTGTGGGAAAAGTATTCAGCATGTACATATGCATGCTGAATAGTATTCCCATACTAGCTTCTAGTATCACAGTTTTGGTTATTTTTGTGAAACTTCTGTTTTTGTACTTAGCTACACCATGTATCTGAGGAAAGTATGCGACTCTTATCCCATATTCTATTTATTACCCATCCTGGCGGTAGTTTTGAAATTTTCATGCAAATTAATCTCCATTATTTGTTTGTGCTGTTCTTAGCTTTTTCCTAAAATTCATTCTGTTCTGAAGTAATATATTTTACCTATGTTACATCTTTACTTTTTAGTAAGAAACAAAATGCACATCTAAAAAGTCACCTATATAAAAGTGATGAAATATGTAGAAACCTCTTGGACTAGCTGTACTCATGAAATTCCAAAATCTGTATGTATTAACAATATAATATAGCTTTTTCTCTTTAACTACATGTTTGGAGAATGTCTTTTGTGTAAGTTTGTGCTTATACAGAACTCTGTTCTTTTCTTGCAATTGGAAAACATTGGTTTCTACAGCTATTTCATTTTTCTATTATTTTTTATGATTTTCATGCCCCTGGGCTCACTTTCCTGTGCCATAAACAATTTTTACTGTCACAATTTGTTGCCAAACATGTTTTCTGCTATGTTACTTGTAGCTTATAAAAACGATCTGTGTCCATCAGGTCCATAGCTTCAATGATTTTTCCATATTTAATGATGAATTATTTATCCTTGAACAAAGATCAATTTCCCATTCCTGCAAAAAAAAAATTTACTGACAAACTAGTATCAGGCTTTGGAAATAAACATCCAAACAACAATGAAAAAATTATATAACTTTTTTTTCCTTTTAATGGATTAAAACAGAGTGAATGAACTTGGTTCCAAACAATTAGAAATCATCTTACAAAAAATGGTGTGTGTGTGTGTATATATATATATATGCATATATTGTACAAGGCTTCTCATAGGTAGAGAAATCATCTTACAAAAGTATTCAAATTTTTTAATCTTTAATCTGGGCAATGCATTTTTTGCTACCATAATAGTACACCATTCCAGGGGACTTTAATAGGTATAGGAATCATCTTAAAACATGAATACATAGTTATAGAAATCTTACAAAAAAAGTAAATTTCATAAGTACATAAATCTTACAAAATGTGAATTTATAGGTACAGAAATCTTATACAATATGGATTTTTATGTTTAAATATCTCACATAAAATGGATTCATAGGTAATAAATATCTTAAATAAAATGAATTCATAGGTACAAAAATAATCTTATGAAAAGCAGATTCATAAGTAGAAATCATTTTACAAAAATGAATTCATAGGTACAGAAATTATCTTATGAAAAGCAAATTCATAAGTATAGAAATCATCTTACAAAAATGAATTCATAGTTATATTGGGTTGTCGGAAAAGCCATGACATATTTCAGCCATGTTTTGCAAAGGTCAATTATTGATAGAAAGAACAAATATCAATCAATGATATAATGCCCGTTTTGTTCGATAACCTTTTGCTATCTTTCAGGGAGCTGCAGAATGCCTCGTTCATAGAAAGACCTGTCTTTCGTGGCGAAAAACTGTACCAGGTACTGATTTACAGCCTCATCTGAATTGAACGTTATACCACACAAGGACTGTTGAAGAGAGCGAAACAAGTGGAAGTCTGATGGCCTAAGGTCAGGCGAGTATGCTGGGTGTGGCAACACATCCCACCCAAGCTCCAATAATTTTTGACGGGTGATCAAACTTGTGTGTGGTCTCGCGTTGTCGTGATGAAACACTACACCTTTACGATGCGATGAACGAGCTCTGAACGTTTCTGGGTGATGGATTCGTTCAAACTGTCCAATTGCTGGCAGTACACATTCGAATTGATTGTTTGGTTCCGTTGTAGGAGCTCGAAAAACATGACACCTTTAAAAATCCCACCACACTCGGACCAGAACCTTCTGCTGATGAATGTCTGCTTTGGATGTTGTTTGAGGCAAAGCAGCACGTCAAGACCAAGACCGTTTGCGCAGCACATTGTTGTACACAATGCACTTTTCGTCATCAGTTAACAGTCACTTCAAAAAAGGATTGTTTTCCTCGCGTTTAATGAGCATATTGCAGATGTTTATACGCGCAGTCAATTGAGCTTGTTTGAGTTCATGAGAAACCCACACATCGAGCTTGCTTACATTTCCCAGCTTCTTCAGGTGGTCGTGAATGCTTGAATGATGGATGTGCGATGTGTTTACATTCTCTCGTGTCGTGTAATGTGGGTTTGACTTGTCAATGCTTTGATTTGGTCGTCGTCAACCTCAGTGGGCCTCCCGGACCGAAGGGCATCGTTGAGGTCAAAATCACCAGCACGGAATTTTGCGAACCACCTCTGGCACTGATGTTCTTGTAGAGCATTATCACCGTACACTTTACGCAACTTTTCATAAGCATGATGCGCGTTCTTCTTTTTACGGAAGTAAAAGAGTAAAATATGGCGAAAATGCACAGTTTGGTCTTCCATCTTCAACTTGATGTCAAATCTCCGCAAATCAACCAAATCGCTCACTATTCCTTTTAGACTGCAGCTAAAACTGGTACCTGTGAAATGCCATAGCGATAACAGAGCTGCGCATGCCTCTAGTACCTCCAAAACTGCCATCGAGTGCCAAACTACGTCATGACTTTTCCGACAACCCAATAGATATCTTACAAAAAGCAGATTCATGGGTATAGATGCCTTACAAAAAGTGGATTCATAGGTATATCTGACATAAAATGAATTCATAGGTACAGAAATAATCTTGCAAAAAGTGGATTCATAAATATCGAAGTCATCTTACAAAAATGGATTCATAGATACAGAAAGCATCTTATAAAAAGTGGATTCATAGTTATAGAAATGTTGCAAAAAGTGAATTCATAGGTGCAGAAATTGGACCTTTCCTGTTATCTGCCCGCGACTATTTGCTTTTGTTCATTGTTACATAAAATTACATTAATTGACTTCCAAATAAGAATGCTTTCAAGCAGTTCCCGATTTTGAGGGTATCGTTCTGCTTTGTTTACATGAAACCTGATCACACCCAATATTAGAGAAAGTAGTTCACGATAAATGGTATGGGGATGTATTGGTATATAAAATGACATTATAAAATAGCAAAAACCTACTTACTCACTTTTTAATAAATTTTAAACTGTTTAAGAAATTTATAAAAGAAAAAATTGTACGTGTAAGAAAACAAATTAGGTACTGATATCACTTTGGTGGGGCCAATACACTACAATATCTTTCATAATTTCTAAAAATGGAACGTCATTAGTTTTCAATCTTTTTCGCCACATAAATTCACATAGGTAAGAATCCAACATGCTCCTATGAGTGCCCCAACGAGTTTTATTTTTAAATTTCGCCTTTCCCCACATAGGTTCCACTGATTAAGTATGGGCACTTGTGTTGGAATTTACAAAGTTCAGTGAATGATTTACCTGCAAGTGTAAATAATCTTCTTCAGATAGACGGTTAATAAATGCGTCGGATATTATTAACCATCTATCTGAAGATTATTTTTTATGCGTCAGATCCTAACTGAAGAGATTATTTACCATGTGTAAATAATCTTCAGTTAGGACTAGGATAACATCTGACACCATTCGTCAGATATCCTAGTCTCAGGACGTATATATTGATTTATAATTGGTATTAAAATATGGCTACTTTACTCTGGAACAGCTATAAGGAAGCACTCATGAGTTTCTCCACAAATTCCTTCAAAAACCCATTGCTTTGGCAACACACGACCAATGTTGTTTTTTGTTGTAGAAAATAAACTTTCATCTATTTCTACTGTGAGTCCTGGTCCTCCTATCAATGAAGGTTTCCTTAACAAACTTGCCGCACAAACTTCTTTCATATAATTAATCCAGTCCACACAATCCAAAGCGCAGACAAACGGTCAAAAGAACGTGATCACTGCGCATAGAGAAGCATGTGATAACTGCGCATGCCGCCCCGGTGGGGCAGTGGTCTAAGCAATGGCCTCTGATCATTCATCCGAACGGGGTTCGAATCCCGGTGAGGCATGGATGTTGTGTTTGTCTTACGGCACTGGCTCTCTCCCTTCCCTGGAACCAGTGACCCTAAATTAGGGACGGGCGACTGCTTATAGCCCATTGAGTTGCTCACGGTGGTCGTTAAACCTCCAATAAAAAAAAAAACAAAAAAAACTGTGCATCTGCTGCCGAGGGCTCTGTGTTCTACTTTCGAAATTGGGAACTACTTGAAAGCGTTCTTATTCAGAGGTAAAATAGTGGTGAGCAGATAACAGGAAAGGTCCCAGAAATCTTTTAAAAAAAAGTGGATTTATAGGTATAGATATCTTACAAAAAGTGGATTTATAGGTATAGTTTATCTTACAACAAATGGTTTCCATATGATGAAATCTTGTTTTCACAACCCATGAATGATTGGCTCATTAGCATTTTCAACTGCACCAAACTTTTGACAGCACGTTTAATAAGACACAATTAAGATCATTCCACAGTAATTCACCTTAAAAGGAAAAGTTGGTTGCATGACTGACTTAGATTTTCTTTAAACTTTGTACACATGTTGCTGCTATAGAGATGTGAAAAATTCAAATGGCTGGGCTCATTTACATGTGTAGCTGCATAACCTTGCCAAAATGTCATAAAACTAGTAATGTTTATACTATCTTTTCTTTTAGGCATATTGGAGCAACACTGGAATGTTTGTTATCTGCAGGAAAATATATTTCCACAAATTCAAAATAAAAATACATCAATGCAAGAAGATGGAAGTCAAAAAAAGTACTGTGCTTCTGCAATTTAGGATCAAAAATGGTTTGTGTGTGTGCTGAAAATGAGGTACTGTTTTCAAAGGAAATGGTAGAAAATCCAAAGACACATTATTTTTGTTATGAAAGTGAGGTCAACTATAAGTTTCTGTGCAATAATTTTCATTGGTCTCATTCTGCTTCTAAAAAATATGTGGGCCTCAAATGGTCCTGTTGGCAAAAAGGGCTGATTTAAAATTTTTTTCTCATAAACACACCAACTTCAAAATTGTATGTTTTGTTTATTAACAGTTCAATGGAAAAGAGTTTACTTTTGGTGATTTCCTATATTATAATAGCTCTCTGACTCACATGATATTTTTATAAATAACCTCATGCACTTATTTTGTATTTCATGATACCAAAGGAAATGGAAATCAAAGTATTTATTAATGGCTTGTACTTCATCCGTAATTTTTGTGTTAGAAAGTTTTATGCCTGATTTACCCCTCAAAAAGTAATCATTTTTAAAACTGTGCAATGTAAGTACTAAAAACAACAACAAATCTTCAAGCATCAAATTACTAACATTTAACAAAGATATGTGTAGCACTGATTTGCAACTGAGGATGCTGAAAGAAACAACGGATTACACAGCTTCAAACCATTTTATAGCAACTTCAGTGGTCTAATTTTACCGGTTTAACCAGGAAACTTTAGGTGAGTCATGAAATCATGTTTTGGCTAAATGTGTATCGAAAAGTAAGTAATTTTTTCGTAAGGATTAAAAAAAAAAGACTTCTAAATACAACACTGTTGGATGCGGTACAACATAGCAATAAGAATTTTGTTTGGTTTTCGTCTTTGTGTCGGATTTATCAGGCAATAAAAATTAGTGTATGGCAGTATTGTCAGTATATAGAAATAATATAAACAGAGATATATATTAATGTAAGGAATTGCTAAAGTATGACAAATAAAATTTTAAAAGTTTTTTGAAGTCGCTGTGATCTTCCCTTTATAAGAGAAACGACTGCCAATATAATATGGCTTAGACTAGGCCAAAGGGATCATTTTTAGGTAATTGCAATATTTCTCAGAAGAGATAAGAAAACAAAGAAAATTACTGCACAGAAACTTATAGTTGACCTCACTTCCATAATAGAAAATTAATGTGCTTTTGGATTTTCAACCCTTTCCTTCCACAGCACTTTATTTTCAGTACAAAACACAGACACTAACTTTTTTGATCCTACATTATAGAAGCACAGTACTTTTTCAGCTTTACCTATTTGCACTGCTCTAGTTTTATTCGGAATATGTGGAAAACATACTTTCTGTAGACAACAAAAATTCTAGTGTTTTTCCAATATGCCTGATAGTTTGGCAAGGCCAATTAGTTTCAATGCTCAAGTAAATGATGCAGGGTGCTTAAAATTTGGAATTTTTCATATCTATATAGCAGCAATACATTTATTAATTTTAAAGAAACCAGTTGGTCATGTTATCAATTTTTCCCTTTTTAAGTGAATTAGCCTAATTGTTTCTTTACTAATAAGTTGTCAAAAGTTTGGTGTGTAATTGAAAATGTAAATCAGCCAATCATTCATGGGTTATGAAAACAAGATTTTATTATATGGAAACACTTAAATTTTATGTACCTTACCGCTCATCACGAAGCCAATGGGCATCAGAAAGTGAATTGAGGAATAGCAACTTTGAGAGGCGCTTTTTTGATAACCTGCTCCTTGTTTGTGTTATTGTATCTCCTGCTTTTGAAAACAATCTTTCTGCAGGCACCGATGAAGCTACGATTCCCAAATGCTTCACAGCCAAAGTGTACAAATTTGGGTACACTGCTCTGTAAGAATTCCAGGCAAGAAGTGCATCTTCATGAAGACCTATAACTGGCTGATTTAAGTACTGGCGAAGTTCAACAGGAATACCGCCAGGCATATCCCTATCATTGGAATTTCTCGCAGCTATCCTTCTATGGTAGCCCCACAAGTCATCATCATTGGATTCATCCAAATTAATATCCTGCCTTGACTCAGTCTGGGACTCTACTGCTCTTACCCTTAAAAGACTGGCCAGGTTCTGAACTGCAGTAGAGCATGCTAAAGGATGCTGAAAATGAATCTTGGGTCAAGAAGGGTGGCAAAAGCATACAGCTTAACATCTTCCACCCTGCTGAAGCGAGATGCAAATTCTTGTTTGAGCTTACCCAATAAAAGTATACCAACCTCAGTGTCTGGTTTTAAATTTCCTAATTTTGCTTCCACACTGTGGACAAGGGGTATAACTTTGGAACAGGTTATATAGTCTTGTCCAGACAATTCCTTAATAACCATGGTAAAAGGCTTCAATACTTTCATTGCATCTAATATAATTTCAAGTTCAGCTGCATTGATCATTGGAGGTGCCAAAGGGAATTTCAAAACAATTACACTAATTATGTACCTTAATTCCAGGAACCTTTCCAACATATAATATGTGGAATTCCACCGTGTTGGCACTTCCTGCACTAGTTTTTTAAGCTCGCCTTCGGTCTTGCCATCAGCAATTTGTGACTGTCGTAGTTCATCGGCAGCTCTGACACTTTGTTTAAAAAATGTGACAATGTCTTTCACTTTACTGATTACTTGCAACAAATCTTTAACTTGATTAATCGCCTTTACAGGCACTAAATTTACAGTATGGGCAAAGCAAGACAAGTGCTTTGCTTGGCCATACTTCTCCACCACTGCTTTTTTAATGTTTGCAGCGTTATCGGTAATTACAGCAGTAACTCTGCTGGATTCCACACCCCAATCATTTTCCAGCTTAACCATTGTTTGAACTAAGTACTGGAAAGAGTGGCTCTCAGATAATGGGTACATCCCCAATGTCCCACATATAACTTTACCATTTTCAATAAAGTGAATTGTCACACCTAAGTAGCTTTTTACTGTATTATCCGTCCAGATATCCATAGTTAATGTGAAAAATGGTGCTGCCTGAATTTGATCTTTGTACAGTAATGACATAGCATCATATTTTTCATCAATTAGTCTTGTTATAGTTCTCCTACTAGGCAAACTATACCTTGGGGCAGCTGCTTTCATCAGTTGTCTGAAACCCTTCTGCTCTACGATTGACAATGGTTGATTGTCTTTCACAACCATATATAATATGGCATTAGTTAGCCTGGCAGCTTTGATTCCACCATCTGGAAAATAAAATAACCTTATAAGTGTAAATGATTAACATTCAAACATTGCAACTACATTTACAGTCAACATGGAACTACATTTTTACATTATAATATTAAATTTACTCTTGATAGCCACAGTAGCTTTTGTATAAATATTCTGATCCCAATCAGCATGCTGTTGCTGTAGATTTCTTAATTTGACAGTATCCCTACAAGTTTTCACATGCACAGACATATCTTTGTTTTAGCTAAATCTTCTGTAAGGTTATTTAGCTGTTTCATAAGATTCAGGATTCGGAAGTTACCGTTTCAAAGAAAGATCATCCGCTAAATTAACATTTCTGGTATAAAATTTTATTTACTGTTGTCTTAACCTTCTTGACCTATTTAAGGCAATCTTGCTCACAACTTTAGCTTCACACATGTCATCACATATCTCACACATGAACTTCTGTATTTTACACTAAATATCCTTTTGAGGGGGAAGGGGGTATGAATCTGGTTTTTGCCATAATTTTTTTCACCCTCCTATATTTTCTCCTGCAATTTGGGCAGAAAAAAATTTCTCAGCACCTTATTGCTCATTCTCTCAACATTGTAAAACTATGTCAATATACTTATCTCCACTGTATTAACATTTTGCTTCACATTACACATCTGTAAGACATCTTAAACAAGACATATATGATGTCTTGTTTAAAAGGTCTTACAGATGTCACACTCTCCATGGTTAGCACCTCTCTTTAGCACACGGGCAATTCCAGTCTTTCCCACAGTATCCAGGTTTAAGTGAGAACTTCACTCACAGAAGTATTTATTCCTTATAATTCAATCATGTTTCTCTGATTCTTTTCCTCACATACAGTTTTACTTCCCTTGTTTTTTTCTACACCTTATATATTTCCAAGAATGCATTCTTGCCTTCCCCAGAATGTTAGTTCTTTCCTGTCCACCTTGTAATTTCAATTTTGTTTGTTTGTTGTTGTTTTAAGTCTTTCAACTTGTATTTACATTACAGCTAAAGTTCTGTTTCTCCTTTATCCTACATTGAGCTTTACTTGTAATGTTAAAAGATACTGATCAAACCCAACATCTGCACCCTTTATATCATGAATGTCAACTAAATGTTTCAGGTGCTGATCATAAAAACACCAAAAGCTATTACACTTCTTTTTCCCAGAGTATAGTATTCCCATGTATTAGTGCAGATGTATTTGTGGTTGAAAAATGTATTACATACATGGTACGTACATGTCCTGGAATTCCATTTTGTTCTAGAATTTTATCCATTCCTGCCTTTTTTGTCCTTGCACGATGTTTTGTAGTTGAGGATTTTTCTTCTAACATACCTTATGTTAAACAAATTTCCCACCCTACCTCCTGCAAAATGCACTGGGGGCTGTTGGTGGAAAACAACTCCCATTATTCGCAACACAGAGACGATAAATTGACAATCAGGGAAATGTGAGAGGAATGTACTTAAGCTGCTGCAGGAAAACATTTCCTTGAAATATGAATGTAGATGGGGATGGGGTGGGGGGCAATGCAGGAATAAAGCCTAACAGTAAGAGAGTACAACACAGTTGGAGAGTAACACTGATTGATGCCACTCTTGGGTTCTACTGGCTATGACCAGACTATTCTACCTTTCACAATGGTACTCTCTTAAGCCAACTTGGGATCAACTTTCACATTTAATAACTATAATATGATAGTAACAGGATGATCCCAAACATGCTCATTTTTTGGCAAAAAAGTTCCTAATATCCTAAAAAAATACAATAAAAAGAATTACATAAGCTAATACATTAAAGTGACTTAATTGTACATCTCACCTTCATAAGCCATCACATTTGAGAAAGCCCTTGAAATGGTTATTTGGCTTGATACTCCTTGAATAATGGAAGCATCTCTTTGGTTGGTTGCTTGATCAACAACATGCTGACTTGTACTGGGTCCCAACAGTGTCAATATGCTCTGTGCGTTGCTGTAGAAAAAAGAAAATATCAGAATTGTCTGTTAAGATAAATAAGTCAAACACTAATACACTTATTGAAAGATTAGGGATTTCGTAACTGTTATGTAAATACATGGTATATTGAGACAATTCAATATGGTCTGTACTTTAATATCATTAGTGCCACTAAGGTGCTCCAGCCAAGACTGAAAATTGAGTGTGACTCACAGTGAGGAGTTGGGCCTCGTTAGTCAATGTAGCAAGGAATTTATATATAGTTACCTCCCCCAAACACAGCTGTATAGGCTAAACACTGATAATTAGGGAACTCACCTTGCTGACACACATACACACCAGCAGATAATAAATCTGTCATTAAAAATAATTGCTAAATAAGAAAATAGATACCAGTCATATATAATACATTTAAATTGATGTATTCTAATGGTTACTTAAACACTGAGGCCGCCTCGGCAATGCAGCGGTTTAAACAATGTCCTGTGATCATTTGTCCGAAAGGGGTCCTGGTTTGAATCCCGGTGAAGCATGGATGTTGTGTTTGTCTTACGGCATTGGCTCTCTCCGTTCCCTGGAACCAGTGACCCTAAATTAGGGACGGGCGACTGCTTATAGCCCATTGAGTTGCTCACGGTGGTTGTTAAAACCCAATAAAAAATAAACACTAATTCATTGGAAGTTTTCAGAATTGGGCCATTGAAAGTTACTAAGAATTGAAACCTTCATTAGATATTAGGAGGGGGGGGGGGTTAAAAGGAATTGCATATAATTTGCAAAAATATTAAAAACGTAACTAGTTGTAAATAATTTCTCGAAGATGAAACTTTTTCCTATTGATCTTGATTTCTCTAGAAATATGACCATATTTTCTAATAAATTTTCTTAATGAATGAACATTTTTCTTATCCCTGCTTGAAAACCATCACAGGAGAAAACATTTTCTTTTTCTGAGGGAACAATTCAAGTTGAAACTCGTAATTTCGCCTGCGCGTGCTAGAAATGCGCCATTTCCGTAACCCCCTACAAGTTGTTTTCACGGCAGAATGAAAAGCGGCATTTTGCGTTTTAAACTTTAATTTAGCTTAAAATGAATGTTTTGCCATTTATTAGTTACTGTTTGCTATATCAAGGTGTGAGCGTTGTTGGTCGCCGTCAATCATGGCGCGTAAAAAGTCTTCTTTTTGCACAATGAGTAGGAAGTGGCGTTTTTGAATTGTAATTTCATTAAGCAAATGATTGGGGGGGGGGGGGGGTACTTGATATAGCGAGAGAGAGGTGACTAAGGAACGGCAAAACATGCATTTTAAGTGAAATTAATTCCAAAAATCGTCACCGCCGTGAAAACAGTTCTACGGGTCACAGAAATGGCGTTCATTTTCCACCACGAACAGATTAAGTACAGACTTTGAAATTTAATTTTATTTAAAATAATTGGGGAGGGGAGGTAATAATGCCAACTCCCTTGATTGATATTGAAGGAGAGTGTCGAAAAAGGTAGACACGCACTTCATTAAAAAAAATTCTGAAAAAAAAATACCGTCTCTCTTTGCGCCATTACGAAAAAATAAGATTTAAAACCATTAGAAGCACTCGGCCAAAACTTCTGTGGCGCAGTGGTCTAAGGCGCTGGCCTCTGATCATTCGTCCGTAAGGGGTCCGGGTTCGAATCCCGGTGAGACATGGATGTTGCGTTTGTCTTACGGCACTGGCTCTCTCCCTTCCCTGGAACCAGTGACCCTAAATTAATGACGGGCGACTGCTTATAGCCCATTGAGTTGCTCACGGTGGTCGTTAAACCTCCAATAAAAAAAAAACTGAAAATAACGTGCTGTATTCACAAGTCAACAACTATAAAAATATCAGATACTTGCGAAATAGTCTCTGTATTTCTGATTTCTTTGAGAATACGTCGATACCCCCCCCAGTAGGACTCAGTTTCAGTATATAAGGGTATTCCACATTTTGCTTAGAAATCTTATACTTTAATCTAAATAATACAAATTAGTTTAGCTTAAAATTATAACATTGCTAGTTATTATTCAGACACTTGCATTTACCTTATTAGAATTGTTTGTGGGAGTTAGCATATAACTACTAACCCCCCTAATACTACTATTTAGGATACTTATTTTCTCTTTTAAAATATCTAAATAATAGTATTGGGGGAGGGGGGATGGTTAGTAGTTACTTACTTGTATTAACACACGTGGTTATATGCTAAACTTCCTCAAGCAATTCTAATAAGGTAAATACACGCGTCTGAGTATTAACTGGATGGAAAGATTATAATTTTAAACTAAACTAATTTCGTGATATTTAGATTAAAGAATAAAAGATTTCTAAGCAAAATGTGGAAGAATATCCTTATATACTGAAACTATGAATCCTACTGGGAGGGGAAGTATCGACGTATCCTCAAAGAAACCAACCATGTGTGAAAGTAATGTATAATAGAAATACAGAGACTATTCCGTAACCATTTGTATCAGAAAAATTCAAAACGCGAAATATTTTCATTCCCGCTAAAACGGGCTTTTCCGCCGATTCGAAAAATTCATCCGGCGGGCGGACATCCAGAAATGTAGCGAAATCTGGTAATACGCTTTTTCCGACCGAAGACAACAGCAAAATCGGAAAAACTTCGCGGATGCAATTGCATCGAATTTTAAAAAACATTTTGAGCACTTTTAGAACATTTGGGGCAACTCAACAATTTCAGTGATCACAGAAATACGATTTTTCATGATTTTCGAAGGGAATAGAAAAGTAAAAGGGGATACAGTTTTAAATAATCTGACAATCACGACTGGTTTCCAAAATTTTCAAAAGACGTAAATCCCTCTCCATTATAAAAGAATGGCAGCCATGCAATATTAATCAAAATGACATGATACTAGCATAGAAATATATCATATAAGCTGCAATTCGAAGCAAGAAATACAGGCGAAATACGTTTATCAATATACCTGCTGGAAGTGGAACCATTGCAAGTTGCACCTGTTGGGCCATCATCATCTGGCTGTTGATTTTGTTGCAGATTTCTATACACTTCCCTGTGATATCTTACAAGATGAGACCTCATGTTTGAGGTATTACCACTTGATTTTACCATTTTAGAACATATACTGCATTTTGCAGTACTCTTATCAATCACGATAAAAAATCTGTAAATTTTACTTCTAGGGGCCATACTTTAAGGAAAAGGAAAATTACTAATGTTAAGAAAGAAATTTATTGCACACTAGCGGAGCAATTCCTCAAATGACTTTCTTTCCACGAAAGAAAACAAAATAACTAAAGAAGTCAAGTTAGACCGTTAGGCAGAGGACACTCGGACAGTCACAAGACTCCCAGACCAATCGCAAGTAAATCCCAATTCCCAATTCCCAAAGGTTACTCAAAAGTCAAAGGGAGCCTGAAATCACGGTTCTAGGAAATCCACGGCTATGAGCTGATAAATATATCGAACCCCGATATATTGATTTTTCGATATATCGAACCCTCGATATATTGATTTTCTGATATATCGAAACTTTGATATCAATATTAAATATCAAAATATCGGGGCAAATTATCGATATTTCGATATATTGATAAATATCGCCCATCCCTAGTGAATGGTGTTTTTGGTGAAACTGTGAGAGGTCAGAGCCTTTGCTGGTCTTTGACTTTTAGAATTCGTGGTGCACGTAATTTTCTGCGAATTTCTTTTGTTATACACTCAATGAAATTGAATTACCTCCGTCTGCAGGTATTGCCGTGAATGTCTCATATTTGTAGCACTCAGCATCCCGCAGACACACACACAAAAAAAAAGATACCCTTATCTACCCCTTGACTGAGAAATTGTCATAACTGAGAAATTGTCAGCCACAACATTGCATGGCTGTGAAAAGACAAGATTATGAGCTCAGATCAATTTTTTTCTTTGCCAGTTTTCTGAAATCTTTAAAAGAATTTCTCAGCCATTACATAAATTGCGCTTTCACAGCTTGTATGGTTCAAGTTCTATTTTCACTTTTACATGTTTAATGAAATGTTATAAATAATTCTTAATGCTCTCTTAAATGTCAGACATAACACTATGAGGTTTTTCTCTGTACATGTGGACAACACTTAAATAAAGGCATGCACAGTTCAGTTCATGACTAAAAAATTTAAAAGCTACCTAAATGAGAGTTTCTTAACATGACTGTTGAATAAATAAAAATAAGTTTCTCAGCATGGCTTTACCGTTGAAGCATTCTGTCTCAGAGGTCACTTGTCAGTTCATTTTGGAAAGGAAATTAGAAGATGATGTTTCCAAACACATCAGTCCACAGACAAGTGAAAATCTTTGGGAATGTGAAATATGCTTTCAGAAATTTCCAGAACAATCAAGCTTTGCAAGACATGTGCAACTTCACACAAGTAAAAAACTTGACTCTGATTTGTGTTTTAAGAAATTCCCACAAAAAAGTTATCTTGTGAGACATATAAAAAAAGTCCATCCCACAGAACATAAGGATTCTGATATATGTCCTAAGCAGTTAAGTGGGAAGACTCAAGACATAAATTTAACAGGGCATAAGCATCTTCACGCAATTCAAAAGTATCACCAATGTGATGTATGCTGCAGATTATTTGTTGACAGAAGTGCTCTTTCAAGGCACATGTTCCTTCACACAGGTGAAAAGCCTCACCAGTGTGATGTATGTTCCAAACCATTTGCTCGTAAATCTTCTCTTTCCGAGCACATGCTTCTACACACAGGTGAAAAGCCTCACCAGTGTGATGTATGTTTGAAAACATTTGCTCATAAAAGAACTCTCTCAAGACACAAGCTCCTTCACACAGGTGAAAAGCCTCATCAGTGTGATATATGCTCAAAGCCATTTGCTCATAAAAATGACCTTGCAAAGCACATGCTTCACCACACAGGTGAAAAGCCTCACAAGTGTGATATGTGCTACAAATCATTTGCTCACAGAAGTAACCTTTCAAGGCACATGCTCCTTCACACTGGTGAAAAGCCTCATCAGTGTGATGTATGCTTGAAACCATTTGCTGATAGAAGTGCTCTTTCAAAGCACATGCTCCTTCACTCAGGTGAAAATCCACACCAATGTGATGTATGCTCCAAACAATTTACTTCTAAAAGTCATCTTTCAAGACACATGCTCCTTCACACAGGTGAGAAGCTTCACCAATGTGATGTATGTTCCAAACCATTTGCTCATAAATGTTCTCTTACAAGGCGCATGCTTGTTCACACAGGTGAAAAGCCTCACCAGTGTGATGTATGCTTGAAATCATTTGCTGATAAAAGTGCTTTTTCAAGACACATGATCCTTCACACAGGTGAGAAGTCTCACAAGTGTGATGTGTGTTCAAAATCATTTGCTTGGAAAACTGGTCTTTCAAAGCACATGCTGCTTCACACAGGTGAAAAATTACACCAATGTGATGTATGTGCAAAACAATTTACTCGCAAAAGTTATCTCTCAAGTCACATGCTTCTTCACACAGGTGAATAGCCTGACCAGTGTGATGTATATTCCAAACCTTTTGCTCTGAAAAGGGATCTTTAAAGGCACATGCTTCTACACACTGGCAAAAACTCTCAACAGTGTGTGATATATGTTCCAAATCATTTGCTCAGAAAAGTGGTCTTTCAAAGTACATGCTTATTCACACTGTTTGAAAAGCTGTACCAATGTGGTGTAAGCTCCAAGCAGTTCACTTTTAAAAGTGATCTTTCATGACACTTATTTCTCTACACAGGTGAAAAGCTTCAGCAGTGTGATGTATGCTCCAAACCATTTGCTTAGAAAAACCATTTCAGAGCACATGCTCTTTCAAACAGGAGAAAACTGCTCGGAATCATTTCCTTAGTCTTTCAAGATGCATGCTCCTTCATGCAAATGATTTTATTTGCTCAGATGTTGGGAAGATTTATCGTTCATACATTCCAGGGAAACTTCAGTATCATCGTGCTTTTCGTTTTCTGAAATGTGTGTTTTTATGAGACCATTACCATGCTTACACAATTATTAGTTATTTTTGCTAGTTGATACCAGAGTGGACACGGTTTTTTGTTGTTGTTGTTGTTTGTTTGTCTACGAACATTGTGTGGCGATTCAGAAAAAAGAAAAGTTATTTTAATCTTGCTAATAATTGATATGTCTATTCCTTGACTTAAACCACAATTTTTTCAAATTTATGTGTTATTTACTGAAAGATAATCAGTTCAACTCTTTGGATTTGTCATGATTAGTATAAGAAGGGAAAATTGAAATGCTATTATATAAAAAACCTACCAGCAATAATAAAATGTTAGAGTATCAGTCTGGATCATTTGAATTACATAAAACAAATGCCACTCAATTTTTGAAAAAAATAAATGTTCTAAATTCTTCAGAAATTTAAAAAAATTTATTTAAAGGTGGGATTAAAAATGTTTTGGAAAAAAATAATTACCCATTTCTACCAGTCACTAAAATACTAAAAAAGAAAAGTCAAAAACTAGATTTCAATTATCTAGAAAAGTTGCTTAGCATAAAAGACTGTTTGAAAAACTTCAAAGGATTAATGAGGAGTTTCTGGTCTGACTTGTTCCAGAATTACAAAATAAAATTAGTTACTACCTTTCAAAATCAAAGCCAAAAAAAAAAAAAAAAAAATTCAGCTTATTACAGGAAGGTGTGGTCTCGGCTATGTGGGAGAGTCAGGCTGACATCTTAAAACCAGATTGGCAAACCATAAAGCTGAAATTAAAAATATGTCAAACAAAACGAGTTTGGACATTCATTTTCAAAATACAAGACAAAGTACTTTGGGACAGTGTAAAAATCTGACACACAAATTGCACTTTTTGCAAAGAAAGTTGGCAGGACTGGAAATAGAGAGAAGAGTTTGAAATTTATCTCATGAATGGTAAGACCTGCTGTAGCTGTAGTTTTGAGGAATTTGTCATATAAATAATGTATTTTTATTCCTTAGTAAAAAAAAACATACTTTAATCTTTTTTTTTTTTTTTTTTTTCAGTTTGATGTGATTTTGTTAAAAAAATTTACCATTGAGTTTCATTGCTTTTGTTCAGTTTAGGATTTCTTGTTACAGTGTCAAGGATATTTGTTTTGCATCCTTTGGGGAAAATTACTTTGTTTTGCATTGACCCTGTGCTATTCTTCTAAAGAAATAACTTTGCCTAGACAGAATGCCAGCTGTGTTGTACTGTGGCTCCTTCACAACCGTTTTCTTTGCTAATCCAGACCCTAACCAGGAGGTACGATCATGGGCACCAACATATATGGGCCCGTGGGGTACAAGCCCAACCAATAATTTGCTGTTTCATTATGATTACTACTATATTATGTCGGACTGTACTAGAATTTTTTAGAGAAATTACTTTATGAAAACATTTAATCTTGTGTTATGGAAAACATAAGTATAGAATGTATGTTTCAAGTAACAAAGCTAAATGAGTTTCAAATATCTATTTCATCCTTTTTGAGTTCAAATATAATTATGTGCATATAATTTACAACACTTAGGTGATTCAAAGGAAATTGAACCATTGTCGGTTCTCTTCGTTCGAAATCCAACCTCTTTCTCTGAGTTCTCAAACAAAGTCTACAAATAAAATCTCTTATTTTTCCACATGGTACTTCTTTTTGTGTATCCTCTTACAGCATTGTGAGAAATACTTGCAATCACTCCCATGGGCAAGATAGCTGCCAGGCAGTCTGACATCTTGTCTGGCAGTAAATGGGATGGGACCTTTAGGTAGAAAATTCTAGTCCCAATGCCAGGATACCAGGATGCCAGGATTTACACTTAGGAATTTAAGAGAATGAAGTGTCATTTGGAGAAACTGAGTTCTGGTGAGTACAGGTGTGGACAGTTTGCGGCTCGTGGGTTGTAATGATTTGTATTTTTCAGGCAGAGTTAGCCAAAAAAAAAAAAAAAAAAAAAAAATTAAAAAGTATTTCTACTCCTTTGAAAAAAAATTAGAAAGTAATTTTTAAAAGTGGGGAGTATTTTTGAAAAATTAACAGATGAAATAAAAAAAACTTACAAAAATAGTGGGTGATTATGAAAAATCAATCCAGATTTTTTTCATATTAAAAAACATTTCACTACCACTCAATGTATTTAGAATTTGGATCCATTTTGCTTCTTATTTTAGTAATAAACATAATATTTGTATTTTAAAACAATAACATTCCATTTATCATGTTTTGTGATGACTGCATGCAACAGCAATGTGTTCAAGTGAATACATTGCACTTTTGATATTCTTATAGATATCTAAAAATATGTAACAAACTTCTCAGCAAGTTCCATAGCCACATTTGTCTTTTGTTGACTCTGCAGCTGTACAGCAGAATCAACAAATACAAATCCAGTGCTTAAATTTTCAATTTTCACTTTGCTTATATCTTTGTTTCCCTTCCAATTTCTTTATTGTCACTTTTTTTTTTTTATGCCCTTGGATGACAATTTCATCCATTATGCTGACAGAACTTTCAGTCTGAAGACTGTGAATGCATGATAGCTTTCACTATTTTAGATAAAAGATAGTGTAACTTTGAGAATATGAATACTTTTGAACACCATGCATCAATTCATACAAACTTTTCAGCTTCGTTACTTTTGTTTTTGGATCCCCCCTTTATCAAGCTGAAATGCAAACTTTTTGGGGGGGAATATTTAAGAACACAGGACACATATTCGGAACATCGTTGGGGTAAAAAAAAAAAAATTACATTTACAGGAGAAATCTTTGCTACGTCCGATTCCCGTTTTCGAACATTTTCCCTCCATTTTTAAGGTG
Organism: Macrothele yani; assembly: GCA_039090855.1. Lineage (NCBI taxonomy): Eukaryota > Metazoa > Arthropoda > Arachnida > Araneae > Macrothelidae > Macrothele > Macrothele yani. The sequence continues at coordinate 164,237,096 of CM077009.1, forward strand.
AAACACAATTATTTATGAAATAAAATTATATTTGACAACATACTAGGCAGAGGAAACATCGCATGAAAAATAAAATCACATTACAGGAGAAATCTTCACTGCTTCTAACTTCCGTTTTCAAAAGTTTTGAAAGACAGAATTTCCGTTTTCAAAAGTTTTAGGTGGAAAGCATCCTTCACCACTACCAATTGCTCCAAAATTTCTGTTTAGTTATGCATCGATCACTAGGGTAACCCAAATTATGACGGAAAAGGAGAAATTTTTCGAAGCTGTGGCACTCTCATGCGTGAAGATAACAATACAGGGGAATTTTTGCGCCATTGAATTTCCGTTTTTGGAATTTTTCCCTCCATTTTCAAACTGAAATGCAAATATTTATGGAATAAAATGATATATAACAACAATACTGGACAGAGACAACATCACAGGAAAATGAAATTATGATTACGGAAAAATCTAGCTCATTTACTTCATTTTTTGAACGACGAAATACCATCCCGGTGCATATTTTCATGTGTTGGTAAAATTCTTCGATGCATAGTTTTACGTGTTTCTTGATGCATATCTTTACGCGTTGATGTGTATTTTAAGCGTTTCTCGATTCGTATTTTTATGCGTTGATGTGTATATTGCGAGTTTTTTTTCAATACATATATTTTTTTTTCCAATGCATATATATATATTTTTAATTTCCAATGCGTATTTTTATGTGTTGGTAAAATTTCGATGCATAACCACGCTTTTCAAATTGTACGAGATGCGTAATTACGCATTTTGGCGAACTCTGTTTTCATTTATATAATTTCTGTATATTCACACGGAAAGAATCCATTGAAGTTCTCCAATTTGTTATATTTTAGCTTTCTATATCATATACTATCCATAATTGTATCGATGGTGTGAAAGTAAATATCAGGATCTATGTAAAGGAGGGTTTATGAGATTTATTTTTTATAAAATCATAAGTCTTTGAGCCCACTCAATATTTTTCAAAACTTGGCACCTCTGGATAGGATTGTGTTTTACGTAAAATCTAAAGGCTACAGCAGTTGTCAAGAATAACTATAGAAACATGACAAAATAAAAATAACAAGGTGCAACAAAATTTCAACAATTACACATTTATCTGAATCTTTTGATGTTTCTTTATTAATTTTGGTGTGAGAATTTCAAAATTGCTGCTATTTTTGGCGTTAGCATTAAGTGATTAGCCACAATTTACGCTACTCCAAAATATATCCAGTTATAAATATACGACGTGTATTACAATGCGTTAGGCAATAGGACAGACAATGTACGAGAGTACAAATCATGAATACTGTCAATACACAAAATGATTTGAAACAAAGACAAGAGTTATATGTGTCCCAAAAAAGGAACTTTCGATTGTCTTTTCTTCTTATGAACACTATTACCATGGTGCACCAAATTCCAGATATAGTCTCCCATCATGGCTTCATCCCATCATCCTTGATATCTCTTTTCCATATTTTGCATGTCTTGATGAAACCTTCACCATGTTCATCACTCACTGCTCCTAAATTTCCTCCAAAAAACTCCAAACTGAAGTGCAATTGGAGGTTTCACTGACATTTGACACTCCATTCTTTCAAATTTGTCTATTAAATTCTGCACGGACTGTTGGTTGATGGTGCTCTTCCTGTTTTCAATAAGTTCAGTCACAACAGGATAGATTAAACTGCCATGCATTCTTTTCAACATATTTCATTTTGCTTTCTAGTTCTTCTAAGGTCAGCATTGCCTTTATCTGTGACCCCACAAAAGTATCACTTTTTACTTTGGCATCCAAGAGATTTGGGAGTATTGAGTAAGTGAATTTGTATGTTTGTCTAACAGGATTCAATGCCTTCACAAACTGCTTCTCCAGTCCCAAATTGATATGCAGCAGGATTAATTATATGTTCTGTACTAGAATGAGGGTGTTGCATAGGACCTACAATGTACCAGTTTGTAATTCAACTATCAATGTTTGCTGACTGCTTTATAATGTTTACTGACTGCTCTGCTATCCCACAAGCAAAGGAAATGGAGATACTTTGTAAACAAAACCTTAGAACTCAACTATTGGAGGCCATTCCTTTGTTTTGTAATGTTTGCTTATTGCTCTGCTATCCCACAAGCAAAGGAAATGGAGATACTTTGTAAAGTCATGTTGCAGGCCCAAAGTTGGAACTCAACTATTGGAGGCCATTCATTTGTTTTGTAATGTTTGCTTATTGCTCTGCTATCACACAAGCAAAGGAAATGGAGATACTTTGTAAACAAAACCTTAGAACTCAACTATTGGAGGCCATTCCTTTGTTTTGTAATGTTTGCTTATTGCTCTGCTATCCCACAAGCAAAGGAAATGGAGATACTTTGTAAAGTCATGCTGCAGGCCCAAAGTTGGAACTCAACTATTGGAGGCCATTCATTTGTTTTGTAATGTTTGCTTATTGCTCTGCTATCACACAAGCAAAGGAAATGGAGATACTTTGTAAACAAAACCTTAGAACTCAACTATTGGAAGCCATTCCTTTGTTTTGTAATGTTTGCTTATTGCTCTGCTATCCCACAAGCAAAGGAAATGGAGATACTTTGTAAAGTCATGTTGCAGGCCCAAAGTTGGAACTCAACTATTGGAAGCCATTCCTTTGTTTTGTAATGTTTGCTTATTGCTCTGCTATCCCACAAGCAAAGGAAATGGAGATACTTTGTAAACAAAACCTTAGAACTCAACTATTGGAGGCCATTCCTTTGTTTTGTAATGTTTGCTTATTGCTCTGCTATCCCACAAGCAAAGGAAATGGAGATACTTTGTAAACAAAACCTTAGAACTCAACTATTGGAGGCCATTCCTTTGTTTTGTAATGTTTGCTTATTGCTCTGCTATCCCACAAGCAAAGGAAATGGAGATACTTTGTAAAGTCATGTTGCAGGCCCAAAGTTGGAACTCAACTATTGGAAGCCATTCCTTTGTTTTGTAATGTTTGCTTATTGCTCTGCTATCACACAAGCAAAGGAAATGGAGATACTTTGTAAACAAAACCTTAGAACTCAACTATTGGAAGCCATTCCTTTGTTTTGTAATGTTTGCTTATTGCTCTGCTATCCCACAAGCAAAGGAAATGGAGATACTTTGTAAAGTCATGTTGCAGGCCCAAAGTTGGAACTCAACTATTGGAAGCCATTCCTTTGTTTTGTAATGTTTGCTTATTGCTCTGCTATCCCACAAGCAAAGGAAATGGAGATACTTTGTAAACAAAACCTTAGAACTCAACTATTGGAGGCCATTCCTTTGTTTTGTAATGTTTGCTTATTGCTCTGCTATCCCACAAGCAAAGGAAATGGAGATACTTTGTAAAGTCATGTTGCAGGCCCAAAGTTGGAACTCAACTATTGGAAGCCATTCCTTTGTTTTGCAATGTTTACTGACTGTTCTGCTATCTCACAAGCAAAAGAAATGGAGATACTTTGTAAAGTCATGTTGCAGGCCCAAAGTTGGAACTCAACTATTGGAAGCCATTCCTTTGTTTTGTAATGTTTGCTTATTGCTCTGCTATCACACAAGCAAAGGAAATGGAGATACTTTGTAAACAAAACCTTAGAACTCAACTATTGGAAGCCATTCCTTTGTTTTGTAATGTTTGCTTATTGCTCTGCTATCCCACAAGCAAAGGAAATGGAGATACTTTGTAAAGTCATGTTGCAGGCCCAAAGTTGGAACTCAACTATTGGAAGCCATTCCTTTGTTTTGTAATGTTTGCTTATTGCTCTGCTATCCCACAAGCAAAGGAAATGGAGATACTTTGTAAACAAAACCTTAGAACTCAACTATTGGAGGCCATTCCTTTGTTTTGTAATGTTTGCTTATTGCTCTGCTATCCCACAAGCAAAGGAAATGGAGATACTTTGTAAAGTCATGTTGCAGGCTCAAAGTTGGAACTCAACTATTGGAAGCCATTCCTTTGTTTTGTAATGTTTGCTTATTGCTCTGCTATCACACAAGCAAAGGAAATGGAGATACTTTGTAAACAAAACCTTAGAACTCAACTATTGGAAGCCATTCCTTTGTTTTGTAATGTTTGCTTATTGCTCTGCTATCCCACAAGCAAAGGAAATGGAGATACTTTGTAAAGTCATGTTGCAGGCCCAAAGTTGGAACTCAACTATTGGAAGCCATTCCTTTGTTTTGTAATGTTTGCTTATTGCTCTGCTATCCCACAAGCAAAGGAAATGGAGATATTTTGTAAAGTCATGTTGCAGGCCCAAAGTTGGAACTCAACTATTGGAAGCCATTCCTTTGTTTTGTAATGTTTGCTTATTGCTCTGCTATCCCACAAGCAAAGGAAATGGAGATACTTTGTAAACAAAACCTTAGAACTCAACTATTGGAGGCCATTCCTTTGTTTTGTAATGTTTGCTTATTGCTCTGCTATCCCACAAGCAAAGGAAATGGAGATATTTTGTAAACAAAACCTTAGAACTCAACTATTGGAGGCCATTCCTTTGTTTTGTAATGTTTGCTTATTGCTCTGCTATCCCACAAGCAAAGGAAATGGAGATATTTTGTAAAGTCATGTTGCAGGCCCAAAGTTGGAACTCAACTATTGGAAGCCATTCCTTTGTTTTGTAATGTTTGCTTGTTGCTCTGCTATCCCACAAGCAAAGGAAATGGAGATACTTTGTAAACAAAACCTTAGAACTCAACTATTGGAGGCCATTCATTTGTTTTGTAATGTTTGCTTATTGCTCTGCTATCCCACAAGCAAAGGAAATGGAGATATTTTGTAAACAAAACCTTAGTACTCAACTATTGGAGGCCATTCCTTTGTTTTGTAATGTTTGCTTATTGCTCTGCTATCCCACAAGCAAAGGAAATGGAGATATTTTGTAAAGTCATGTTGCAGGCCCAAAGTTGGAACTCAACTATTGGAAGCCATTCCTTTGTTTTGTAATGTTTGCTTATTGCTCTGCTATCCCACAAGCAAAGGAAATGGAGATACTTTGTAAACAAAACCTTAGAACTCAACTATTGGAGGCCATTCCTTTGTTTTGTAATGTTTGCTTATTGCTCTGCTATCCCACAAGCAAAGGAAATGGAGATACTTTGTAAACAAAATCTTAGAACTCAACTATTGGAGGCCATTCCTTTGTTTTGTAATGTTTGCTTATTGCTCTGCTATCCCACAAGCAAAGGAAATGGAGATATTTTGTAAAGTCATGTTGCAGGCCCAAAGTTGGAACTCAACTATTGGAAGCCATTCCTTTGTTTTGTAATGTTTGCTTATTGCTCTGCTATCCCACAAGCAAAGGAAATGGAGATACTTTGTAAACAAAACCTTAGAACTCAACTATTGGAGGCCATTCCTTTGTTTTGTAATGTTTGCTTATTGCTCTGCTATCCCACAAGCAAAGGAAATGGAGATACTTTGTAAAGTCATGTTGCAGGCCCAAAGTTGGAACTCAACTATTGGAGGCCATTCCTTTGTTTTGTAATGTTTACTGACTGTTCTGCTATCTCACAAGCAAAAGAAATGGAGATACTTTGTAAAGTCATGTTGCAGGCCCAAACTTGGAACTCAACTATTGGAGACCATTCCTTTGTTTTGTAATGTTTGCTGACTGTTGTTCTATCCCACAAGCAAAGGAAATGGAGATACTTTGTAAAGTCATGTTGCAGGCCCAAAGTTGGAACTCAATTATTGGAGGCCATTCATTTGTTTTGTAATGTTTGCTTATTGCTCTGCTATCCCACAAGCAAAGGAAATGGAGATACTTTGTAAAGTCATGTTGCAGGCCCAAAGTTGGAACTCAATTATTGGAGGCCATTCCTTTGTTTTGTAATGTTTGCTGACTGTTCTGCTATCCCACAAGCAAAGGAAATGGAGATACTTTGTAAAGTCATGTTGCAGGCCCAAATTTGGAACTCAACTATTGGAGGCCATTCCTTTGTTTTGTAATGTTTGCTGACTGTTCTGCTACCCCACAAGTAAATGGAATGGAGATACTTTGTAAAGTCAGGTTGCAGGCCCAAAAGGAACTCAATCGTCTTAAAATCAGCACGGACGTCCCAATTGAATTCATGGTATTTGATTTTTTCTAGAAACTGCTTGACATTAATTTAGTTTTGTTTCATGTGTGTAGGGTGTTCTACTGGATTTGAAGTGTATATACATTTCCATCATGCAGTAGCACTGTGTTAAGTCTTCTAACCAGTCTATACAGGATCTCCATTCTTCGGGTATGTGGTGAATGCCAGTGTTCTCAAATAGCCCATTTATATTGAAGCAAAGGCAAAGAGCATCAGTCATAATATTGTGCGTATGTTTTGTTTTTTCTCTATATGGTCAATTTGCAGTTGGGATCCAATAAGTTCCACTCTTTCAAACCAGAAGTCAAAAGTTCTGCACTTGATTTTGTTAACTCCTTCTCATATTAAATCATCTTTTCCTTGTTGATTTGGAAAATGTTTCTGAGCACTGCAAGATGTACCTCGGAAAGTTTGTCTTTATTGTGCTTACAATCACCACTAGACTGGACATCTTCCTGTACTGTCAATGCATTTTTTTGGTTGTTGTGGAATGGAAAGCTCATAACAATGTGGAGTTGGTGCAGTAGATGATGATATGTTGGGTTATGTAATGGCATTCCGGTCTCTAGGCTTCTTGTACTTGGAAATATTCACCATATAAAAGAAGCAGTCATCAAGATGACTCCTTGGCTCCCTCCAACTTTGAGGAAAGGCAAATGGCATTGCTTTCCGTGTGCCGTAAAGCCTGCCTTCCAAAGTTGACTGCCGCCCCGCTGGCGCAGTGGTCTAAGCGATGGCTTTTGATCGTTCACCCCGAAAGGGGTCTGGGTTCAAATCCCGGGAGGCATGGATGTTGTGTTTTGTCTTATGGCACTGGCTCCCTCCCTTCCCTGCAACCAGTGGCCCTAAATTAGGGGCGAGCAACTTCCTATATCCCATTGAGTTGCTCACGGTGGTCATTAAACATCCATTCAAAAAAAAAAAAAAGTTGACTTGCCACCACCACAGCAAAAATGCAGTGCTCAACCTTGTCTTGGTCTCAAATAAGCATTCTGATGTAAGCTTAATATGCAATGGAAAACTTAGTTCCTGTTGTAATTTTGTGCTTGATCAAATGATCATATGTAGAGGATTTTAGGAAGGGAGTGTCTGACCCCAGGTCTTAAACAACCCTTAGAAATAGGAAGCTGGGAGATTTGGGCTAGAGTGCCCGATAGGAAAGTGACACGGAAGCGAAGTAGAAAGGCGGAGGAAGACGCCCTTATTTATTACCGGGGGCCAGTACCCGGGGTCCGATGATTTAACATGCCCATCCGACACACGGTGGATATTTAGTGGATCGAGCGTTCGTACCTGCCTGGGATCAGAACCTGAGGTCCTTTCCGCGGCAGTCACGAACGTTGCCCACTAGGCCACCCGCGGCCTAATTTTTGTGCTCGACTTTCTTAGGACCAATATTTATAGTACCAACAAACATAACAAAAACAGTGTGGAGAACTTACAACCTGGTATTGTGGCCATGTTTGCCCTGTTACAAAGGCAAATGACAGTTTATTATTTAAAGTGCAAAATTTAAGATAACTGAAAAGTTTTGATAATACAAAGAGGGCCGCAGGTGTCCTAGTTGTCAGCGTTCATGACTGCCACGGAGAAGACCTTGGGTTCGACCCCTGGCAAGTCTGAACACTCGAACCACTAAATATCCGCCGTGCGTCGGATGAGCACGTTAAGCCGTCAAACTCCATGTACTGCCCCTCCCAGTAATAAATAAGGGTGTCTTCCTCCCCCTTTCTATCACACTTCTGTGTCACTTTCCTATTGGGCACTCTAGCCCAAATCTCTTAGCTTCCTATTTCTAAGGGTTGTTTAAGACCTGGGGTCAGACACTCCCTAAAATCTTCTACATATGATCTGATGATACAAAGAAAATATGAAACCACTGATGGAATCAGCACCCCTAAATTGTACTAGAAACATGAAAAAATTGACCTAAGCAATTTTTGTTTTTATACAATGATAATGAATTTTACGAAATGTGTTTACTTCTAACGTGAATGTTATTTTTGAGCGCAACAAAAGTGGTGATACATAATGTTTTCATGTCTTTGATTGCTCAAAAAGTGGAACTCATCCAGCATATCTTTCTCTCTCTCTCTCTCTCTCTCATGTTCTCTCTGTCTATAGTAATTCTGTTACTTAAGAGTTCATGCTCTCTCTGAGTTAAATTTCAATGTCACTAAAGCTACATTTTCATCTGAATCAGAGGCACTTGTAGAGTTGAACCCAAATAAAATTCAACTTGTCTATATTTGTTGATTTCGTGTATTAAAGATCTAAAATTGAATGATGGAAGGGGGGTGCCTTTATGAATTACAAAATCAATGAAAAAAAGAACGTCTATTTGTAAATGAATCTATGGCACCTCTATTCATAGTGTACTGTGGAATTAACTCTTTTTACGGGTCTTATAGAGGTTATTATTCAAAAAGTTGGTGGTCAAATGTTTTGAATATTAACCTCTATAAGACCCGTAAAAAAGTTAATTCCACAGAACTTCTATGTTTATGCAACTGGACTGCAAATGAAAACAGGCATTTTGGTTGAAAGACTGAGGAAAACTGTTCAGTAAACCATGTTTTACATCTTTGCACAAAGGCAAACACAAGAAATGTATTCACTTTATTTTGTTTTGTCCACTTCAATTCTAAATGGCGAAACATGATTGAAATTGGATGCTGAATTATTGCAATCAATAAGCATTGTTTTTGGCAATTGTTCTGCTTCAGCATGTAACAGAAAAGTGAGGAACCTTGTTCATCATGTTACAGTGATAACAGATATGCTAATACACAAGATGTAGTTCAAATATTATAATATTTTAATGAAAAGTTTTGTTTAAAGCATTAACACACAATGGGAAAGACCATAAGTTGTGTGGTTTTTTTTTTGATATGATGAAAGCAATATATGTTCATCTTGCTGTTACACTTCAGCTAACGACTATTCTAAGAACCCACTGTACTTCACCACATTCAAGTCTGCCAATGTACTGGATTTTGGTCATAGGAAATGCCAGGATTTTTTAAACCATTTTTATTTTGTCATAGATAAGATATACATATTATCAAAATGGAAGACATTTAGATATGTGTAGTCATTTCTGAATAAAACAAAATGTCATTCAGCAATGGGCAAATAGACTTCACCAAATCGAATGAGACACTAGCCTTCCCTCTCTGCAGATGTCCATGATTATAAAAATGGAACACCAATTGAAGGGGTCACCAGTCCTCCCTCACTGCAAGTACCCATGATTCTAGTAGATGCTGTCAGGATGTTTCTTTTGGACGTTTTGCATTAAAATCATCAAAAAAAGTAATGCTAAAGTGAAGATACATTTGATGACTGTACTATAGAAGTGCTTTAAGCACTGATGAAAGAACTCTTGGGATGAGTTTAATAAATCCCAGTTTTGAACATTTAACTTCCTTTTTCAATTACTTCCGATATTGGAGGTTAATTTTTTGACGTGCATTAATGCAATTGCATTTTTAACTTACCTTTTATGTTGGTGAAGTTCGATTAACACTTGCCGCACGTGGTTCATGGCATTATTTCGTATTTCTGTTATGTAGATGCGGCATGGATGTTTTTCATTCAGTTTCGGGCCCTCTTCAGTTTTTTTTTCCGTTGGTTTTAATTGGTCTCGTTACTAAATGAGTTTTTTAGGAGCAAACATCCCCTAGATGACGGTAACGGAATGTTACCGAGTACCGAAAGTACTCGGGTAAAAAACGTATTAAAAGAATGTAGAGGCAGCAAAGGAAAAAAAACTCATTTAGTAATGAAACCAATTAAAACCAATGGAAAAGAAACTGAAGAGGACCCGAAACTGAATGAAAAACCCCCATGCCGCATCTACATAACGGAAATACGAAATAATGCCATGAACCACGTGCAGTAAGTGTTAATCGAACTTCACCAACATAAAAGGTAAGTTCAAAAAATGCAATTTAACTTCCTTGATACTAATTTGTAGAAAGGCCTGCCCTTAATGTGGACCACAAAGTAAGAGAAGTCAGACGTCAACATTACAGAACTCTTGACCAATCTGGTACAACCACCCTCTTCAGTTGATACGTATGTTTTACAAATTTTTCCGCAAGGGGTTTTGAACTGCAGTTCTAGAGCATTGTTGTCAAACAATTTGAGCAAAACTGGCAGATATTGTAATTTCTCACTTCCATGTAAACAGGAGTTTATGTGTACACAACAAGAGCAGAATTTTTTAACAATCGCAAAAAAACACATGGTTATCGATGGAAGCATGTTGATGCATGGAAATTAAAATAACTTAGTAGCACCTATGCAATTTTTTTATTCTATTTGTTTTCTGTATTATGTTTGAATAAACATATCAAAATCAGTTCTTTCTCCTAAATTTCAGGTATGCGAGCTGGACGAGTTGCATGTATTTAGAAGAAATTGTGGGTGACAAAAAAAGAATTGGATTGTCCGATATCACAAACACAGTTTAGACAAGAACACCTTGATGTATTAACTGTAAATCTCGGCTACTCAAGGTTTCACACAAGCATTAAAAAAAAAAAGAAAAAAAAATCATAGAATAAAACCTGCAAAGCAAAGTATTCAGTTCTCTACCCAGAAATACAAGTACGTGAAAATTAAATGTTTTTTTTTTTTATTGATCAATGGCAAAAATATTTTTCATGCTCACTAGAAAGTTATTTGAAGGCATTTAAATATTTTTAGCATAGCACCCACTATAGGAAATACAGAACAAAAATAAAAATTTAATGGTTTGAAGAACATTCAGTTTTTATTTATTTTGTTTATAGGGACAAGAACATTTTCTGCTGTGATAGAAATGGTCTTTAAATACACTGTGTCAAAATATACATGGTCAAAAACTAGGTTTCAATTAATCGATAATGTTGGTGTCCATGTCTTTTTTTATTGGCTGTACATACAGTGCCAGCTAAGAAAATTTTCCCAATTATACAAAATCTTTCTATCAATTTTGGCCAAATAATAGTAATGTGATCAAAATAAAAATCTAGGACATAGTGAAAATATGCCAACAGCCCTCCACACACACACCTGCCAAAATAAATAAAAAAAGAAAATGGCTAGTTTTGGGCTGGTTACATTCAAACAAATTTTTGGCTGGAACCTGGCAACTCTGTACAACCTTAAGAGTGCTGATACAGCTTTAGATTCCACTTTGCCGTTGAAATCCTCACCTAGTAGAACAAACAGCAAAGCAATTAGTAATGATATTGCTCAGACAATTCCTCTCCCCCTTCCTGATTCACTCCTGGCCATACTGACATGAAAGAAAGGCTTAAATTTAGGATTTCGGAGAGTGCAGGACAAGTACGTTTTCCTGGCTATGCGGATGGTAGTGTAAGAGTCGCATGCGTCGCACGAGCTGCTGCTTACCAGCTATACGGATGGTAAGCAGCAACTTGTGAGACGCACATGTGACTCTTACACTGCCCATCTTTTCACACAGCATATGGGGAAATCACTCTACTGGGACTTGTGGCTTCTTGATCTCTTGTTCCTTGTTAAGTGCCCCGTGCCCAGATGTTTTGACTCGTGGCATTCGTTGTCCGATTTCTTTCATGGAGAAACTGGTTTCCCTTGCTGACGAACAATCGTGAATCACTTCTGTTAATAAAAATAAGCTTTATTAAGAAACTAATAGTTTTACGTATCCAGTAGCACACCCAGAAATTTTCCAAGGACAGCAGGGGGCGTGACACACAAAATTTTCCAAAGTTGGGGATGACCCTCATAAATTTACCGGGAAAAGTAGTTAGGTGCTATGACAATTACAATTAAGGAGGTTGACTTTGACCATTTATTCTTATCCAGTTACTGGTAATGTTACAGTATACTGGGGAAAATAGGTGCTATAACAATTAAGGAGGTTGACTTTTGTACATTTATTCTTATCCAGTTACTAGTAATGTTACAGTATACTGGGGAAAATAGGTGCTATAACAATTAAGGAGGTTGACTTTTGTACATTTATTCTCATCCAGTTACTAGTAATGTTACAGTATACCGGGAGAAATAGGTGCTATAACAATTAAGTAGGTTGATTTTTGTACATTTATCCTTATCCAGTTACTAGTAATGTTACAGTATACTGGGGAAAATAGGTGATATAACAATTAAGGAGGTTGACTTTTGTACATTTATTCTTATCCAGTTACTAGTAATGTTACAGTATACCGAGAAAAATAGGTGCTATAACAATTAAGGAGGCCAACTTTTGTACATTTATTCTTATCCAGTTACTAGTAATGGTACAGTATACCGGGAGAAATAGGTGCTATAACAATTAAGTAGGTTGATTTTTGTACATTTATCCTTATCCAGTTACTAGTAATGTTACAGTATATCGGGAGAAATAGGTGCTATAACATTTAAGGAGGTTGACTTTTGTACATTTATTCTTATCCAGTTACTAGTAATGTTACAGCACAAGAAAGTTAAACAATTAGAAGCAGTAGATGAAATTATTTTCCTGATTAGACTTCTCTAAATTTATTTAACAGTACTCCCTTATAATTATATGGTACACATGATTAAGAAGTATATGTAGATTGCACATCGTGATTTCTCGTTTCAAACTTTGACGTAATAATTTTCTGCTCAGCCAGCCCCCCCAGATGGGGGTGTCCCATTGTCCACCCCTGTGGGTGTGCCACTGTACGTATCCAACAATAAGCATCATAACTTATAAATAACTGCAGATTCAATTAAACTGTTCTAGTGAATTTTTTACTTGTCAACTAAAAGTTTTCACTCATCACAGACTTGCAGACGACCGCATTTTTCAAGCCATATATACAGGGGCGCACCCAGAAATTAGGAATGGGGGATCTGGCTCTGCAGGTAAAAATGCTCATGTATGTGTACTTACGTGACTGTTATAATAAATGGTTTTATCTGTGAAAGAATTTAATGTATTGTATTCATGAATTATCCAGCTGCAAATGGTGTTTTCATTGTTGTTTTTACTTTTAATAAAAATACATAATTCAGAAAAGGAGTTAACCACACATGTAATTATTTTATCTATTGCTATATATTATTATTGTTTCAGAGAATGTATTTTAGAACAAATTCTATAAAGTGTGATTTCAGCAATTGTGAAAATTGAAATTCACCAATTAGGAAAATTGGAGAAGAGTTAGAGGGTTTGGAATATTTCAAGTTGGACACCGATGGTGTCGGAATCATATTACAAAACACTTGGCCTCATGCCATGGGGGTTCCAGACCCGGAGACCCCCCTACCCCCGGTGTGCTCCTGCATGTATAAATTTAAATACTAGAATATCGTCATCATCATCATTGTCAACCATTATCAATCCACTGCTGGACGAAAGTCTCCCCAAGTTTCTTCCACAATGGTCTGTCTTGTGCCAGTCTCCTGCATGTTACTCCTGCATACTTTTAAATTTCATCCACTCATGTGGTCTTCTTCTGGGTCTTTTCCTGTCCCTTGGAATCCAATCTAAAATTTCGGCTGTCCGTCGATGATCTGTCCTTCTGGCAGTATGTCCAGCCCATTGCCATTTCAGGGATTTTACTCTGATCATGATGTCTTCCACTCTTGTCATTTTTCGGATCCACGAGTTCCTCTTCTTATCTCTCCTGGTTACACCAAGCATGCACCTCTCCATGCTTTTTTGAGTTGTCTGCAGCCTTTGTGTGTCTCTTTTAGTTAAGGTCCATGTCTCTGCACCATACGTAAGCACTGGAAGGATGCATTGATCAAATACTTTTCTTTTAAGATATAATAGCATATTGCTCTTGAAAATGATGCTGTTTCTTCCAAAAGCTCTCCAGGCAAGTTTTATACGCCGATTAATTTCTTCATCAGTGTGACCCTCACTTGATATCTGTTGTCCAAGATAAACATACGTATCTGTTATCTCCAGCTTTTCTCCATCAATCGACAAATCTTCATTTCTTGTAAAAGCATTGTACATCACTTTTGTCTTCTGAAAGTTCATTTTTAATCCTACTTCTTTACTCTTGTCAGCAAGTTCCTGGATCATACTCTGTAGCTCTGATGGGGTAGTTGCAAAAATGACTATGTCATCAGCAAAACGAAGGTGAGTTAGATAATCTCCATTAATCTTTATCCCTTTGTTTTCCCAGTTCAGTGATTGAAAGACATTTTCCAATGTGGCATTAAAGAGCTTGGGAAATATGGTGTCACCTTGTCTCACTCCCTTTCCAATTTTTATGTGTGTTGTATTTTCAAACAGCCAAATCTTTGCACTTGCATTTTCATAGATGTTATGAATAATATTAATGTATGCATCTTCAATACCGCAGGATTTCAAAGCCATTGTAACTGCTGATGGTTTCACCGAATCAAAGGCCTTTTCATAATCGATAAAAGCCATGCACAATGGAAGTTCATATTCCCTCGCTCTTTCAATTAGTTCTCTCAGTACGTGGATATGATCTGTAGTGCTGTAGCCACTCCTGAATCCAGCTTGTTCTCTCGGTTGAGCCATGTCCAGTGTTACCTTCAAGCGGTATGAAAGAACTTTAGTGAAGATTTTATAAACCACTGATAGGAGGCTGATAGGTCTGTAGTTCCTGAGATCCTCAATGTCACATTTTTTATGTAGCAGGATCATTTGTAGCATTGTTCCAATCCTCAGGAATCTTCCCTTCATTAAAGCATTGAGTGAAAATTTGGGCGAATACTGTTTCAATTTCTCCACTTGCTTCTTGTATGATGTCTACAGTAATTCCATCTTCTCCAGGAGCTTTTCCCTGCTTCATGTTCTTGATTGCATGTGCAACTTCTGCTGGGAGGACTGGAAGAACTCTGGTACCTTTCATGATGTCTGGAGTACAAGTATCATCCCTTTCATATAATTTGGAGTAGAAATCTTTCACTCTTGTCAAAATTTCGCCTCTATTTCTTCTTACAAAACCATCTTCTTTTCTCAGTGCCATAATCTGTTTTCTTCCCTTACTGAGATGTCCCTTTGCTATCTTTAGGCTTTGGTTGTTTTCAATTGCTTTCCTCACTAGTTCACAGTTGAATTTCCGTACGTCTTCAGTGATACTTTTTCGTACTGTCTTGCATAGCTCTACATATTCCACTTTGGAAGTCACATCTTCTTTAGTTGTCCTCATCTCTCTTCTGTTTTGCATCAACATTTTGGTTTCTCCTGATAACTTGTTCACATGCAACTTGTTCTTAGACCCAGCTAATTTTGTTGCTGTTTCCATAAGAGCTTTGGTTACTTTTCTGTTAACTTCAGAAATATCCTCTTCTTCTGATGTTAGGCCTTCTAAAGCAGAGAATCTGTTCTTCAGTTCCAACTTGAAGGTATTATGGTGTTTTTTAAGGTTGGTAATATCAATACATTTTGTTTGTCTTATGAGCTTGCCACATTCCAGTTTAGTGTTGAGGTGCATCTTACATCTCACCAATCTATGGTCACTACCTGTGTTGAATTTGTTCAGCACACTGCAGTCTTTGATGACGAATTTTTTGTTACACATAATAAAATCAATTTCACTTGTCATCCCATTTGGATGTCTCCATGTCCATTTCCTGTGTGGCCTTTTCTTGAAAAAGGAGTTCATGATGAAAAACCCTTCTGCCTCTGCAAACTCTACGAGAGTATTTCCACGCTGGTTTCTGTTGCCGTGACCGAATTTACCTACTGATGTTTCATTCTGTTGCCGTGACCGAATTTACCTACTGATGTTTCATTCTGTTGCCGTTGCCCTATTTTTGCATTGAAATCTCCCATAATTATCTTCAAGTGCTGCTTACCTTTATTATTTAGATGACGAATTTCCTCGTAAAATTTTTCAATATCTTCTTCAGGATAACTTGTGGTGGGTGCATAAGTTTGAATAATCTGAGCCTTATATCTTCTCGAAAGTTGGAAAACGAGTCGTGCAGCTCTGTCAGAGGAACTTTCAACTTCTACAGCTTTATCCTTCAGTTTCTTGTTTATTATAAGTCCAACACCACTAGTTCTGCCACTATCTGTCCTACGATAGCAGAAGAGATGTCCACTTTTCAGTTCAATGAGATCTTCTCCTTTTCTCCTTAATTCACTTAGCCCGACGATGTCCCACTTGATCCTTTGTAGTTCCTCTTCCAATTCAAGAAGCCTTGAATCAGAAGATAGGGAGCGTCCATTATACGTAGCCAAGGTCAGCATCAGATGGCAGCCTAGTCCAGTCCTCCGGTGATTCTTAGCACCCTCTGCCTTCATGTCGCACTGGTCGCTGCCTTGGCCAGGTACATTCCAGCTGCCAAAGACTGAGGGCCAAGATTTAAGTTGTGGAGTCATTTTGGAGGGGTTTGGCCATAACTCACCATGCTGGCCAAGCGGGTTGGTGAGTGTGGGATAGCATTTCCTCTAATCCTGAAGGTATAGTTATACCGCTATTGGCGGTCACTAGAATATATATATATATATATCATCATCATCATCATCATCATTGTCAACCATTATCAATCCACTGCTGGACGAAGGTCTCCCCAAGTTTCCTCCACAACGGTCTGTCTTGTGCCAGTCTCCTCCATGTCACCCCTGCATATTTTCGAATTTCATCCACCCATCTCCCATGTGGTCTTTTTCTGGGTCTTTTCCTGTCCCTTGGAATCCAATCTAAAATTTCGGCTGTCCATCGATGATCTGTCCTTCTGGCAGTATGTCCAGCCCATTGCCATTTCAGGGATTTAACTCTGATCATGATGTCTTCCACTCTTGTCATTTTTCGGATCCACGAGTTCCTCTTCTTATCTCTCCTGGTTACACCAAGCATGCACCTCTCCATGCTTCTTTGAGTTGTCTGCAGCCTTTGTATGTCTCTTTTAGTTAAGGTCCACGTCTCTGCACCATACGTAAGCACTGGAAGGATGCATTGATCAAACACTTTTCTTTTAAGACATAATGGCATATTGCTCTTGAAAATTATGCTGTTTCTTCCAAAAGCTCTCCAGGCAAGTTTTGTACGCCGATTAATTTCTTCATCAATGTGACCCTCACTTGATATCTGTTGTCCAAGATAAACGTACGTGTCTGTTATCTCCAGCTTTTCTCCATCAATCGATAAATCTTCATTTCTTGTAAAAGCATTGAACATCACTTTTGTCTTCTGAAAGTTCATTTTTAATCCCACTTCTTTACTCTTGTCAGCAAGTTCCTGGATCATACTCTGCAGCTCTGATGGGGTAGTTGCAAAAATGACTACGTCATCAGCAAAACGAAGGTGGGTTAGATAATCTCCATTAATCTTTATCCCTTTGTTTTCCCAGCTCAGTGACTGAAAAACACCCTCCAATGTGGCATTAAAGAGCTTCGGAGATATGGTGTCACCTTGTCTCACTCCCTTCCCAATTTTTACGTGTGTTGTATTTTCAAACAGCCTAATCTTTGCACTTGCATTTTCATAGATGTTATTAATAATATTAATGTATGCATCTTCAATACCGCAGGATTTCAGAGCCATTGTAACTGCTGATGGTTTCACCGAATCAAAGGCTTTTTCATAATCGATAAAAGCCATGCACAATGGAAGTTCATATTCCCTCGCTCTTTCAATTAGTTCTCTCAGCACGTGGATATGATCTATTGTGCTGTAGCCACTCCTGAATCCAGCTTGTTCTCTCGGTTGAGCCATGTCCAGTGTTACCTTCAAGCGGTGTGAAAGAACTTTAGTGAAGATTTTATAAACTACTGATAGGAGGCTGATAGGTCTGTAGTTTCCGAGATCCTCAATGTCACCTTTCTTATGTAGCAGGATCATTGTAGCGGTGTTCCAATCCTCAGGAATCTTTCCTTCATTAAGGCATCGAGTGAAAATTTGGGCGAGTACTGTTTCGATTTCTCCACTTGCTTCTTGTATGACGTCTACAGTAATTCCATCTTCTCCTGGAGCTTTTCCTCGCTTCATGTTCTTGATTGCATGTGCAACTTCTGCTGGGAGGACTGGAGGAACTCTGGTACTGGTATCTTTCATGATGTCTGGAGTGCATGTATCATCCCTTTCATATAATTTGGAGTAGAAATCTTTCACTCTTGTCAAAATTTCTGCCTCTATTTCTTGTTACAGAACCATCTTCTTTTCTCAGTGCCATAATCTGTTTTCTTCCCTTACTGAGATGTCCCTTTGCTATCTTTAGGCTTTGGTTGTTTTCAATTGCTTTCCTCACTAGTTCACAGTTGAATTTCCTTACGTCTTCAGTGATACTTTTTCTTACTGTCTTACATAGCTCTATATATTCCACTTTGGAAGTCACATCTTCTTTAGTTGTCCTCATCTCTCTTCTTTTTTGCATCAACATTTTGGTTTTTCCTGATAATTTGTTCACATGCAACTTGTTCTTAGACCCAGCTAATTTTGTTGCTGTTTCCATAAGAGCTTTGGTTACTTTTCTGTTAACTTCAGAGATGTCCACTTCTTCCGATGTTAGGCCTTCTAAAGCTGAGAATCTGTTCTTCAGTTCTAACTTGAAAGTATTATGGTGTTTTTTAAGGTTGGTTATGTCAATACATTTTGTTTGTCTTATGAGCTTGCCACGTTCCAGTTTAGTGTTGAGGTGCATCTTACATCTCACCAATCTATGGTCACTACCTGTGTTGAACTTGTTCAGCACACTGCAGTCTTCTATGACGAATTTTTTGTTACACATAATAAAATCAATTTCACTTGTCGTCCCAATTGGATGTCTCCATGTCCATTTCCTGTGTGGCTTTTTCTTGAAAAAGGAGTTCAAGATGAAAAATCCTTCTGCCTCTGCAAACTCAACAAGAGTATTTCCACGCTGGTTTCTGTTGCCATGACCGAATTTACCTACTGAAGTTTCATTCTGTTGCCGTTGCCCTATTTTTGCATTGAAATCTCCCATAATTATCTTCAAATGCTGCTTACCTTTATTATTTAGATGACAAATTTCCTCATAAAATTCTTCAATTTCTTCTTCAGGATGACTTGTGGTGGGTGCATAAGTTTGAATAATCTGAGCCTGGTATCTTCTCGATAGTTGGATAACAAGTCTTGCAGCTCTGTCAGAGGAACTTTCAACTTCTACCACTTTATCCTTCAGTTTCTTGTTTATTATAAATCCAACACCACTAGTTCTGCCAGTATCTGTCCCACGATAATAGAAGAGATGTCCACTTTTCAGTTCAATGAGATCTTCTCCTTTTCTCCTTACCTCACTTAGCCCCACGATGTCCACTTGATCCTTTGTAGTTCCTCTTCCAATTCAAGAAGCCTTGAATCAGAAGATAGGGAGCGTCCGTTATAGGTAGCCAAGGTCAGCATCAAATGGCAGCCTAGTCCGGTCCTCCGGGGATTCTTAGCACCCTCTGCCTTCATGTCGCACTGGCCGCTGCCTTGGCCAGGTACATTCCAGCTGCCGGAGACTGAGGGCCAAGATTTAAGTTGTAGAGTCATTTTGGAGGTGTTTGGCCATAACTCACCACGCTGGCCAAGCGGGTTGGTGAGTGTGGGATAGCATTTCCTCTGATCCCGATGGTATAGTTATACCGCTATGACCTTATATATATATATATATATATATATATAAATATATATATTCTAGTACTTAATATAATATATATCTAAAGATAAGAATCATATGAAAGGTAACCAAGTTTCACACACACACACACACACACACACACACACACACACACACACAAAATCACGAAAATCTAGATACACAAAATCAGCCAAAAAGAATATTCAAGACTACAATTAATCAGAAACCAGAGGAATACAAATTAAATTACATGATGGTCATAGCCAAGAAATAACGAGTAGAAAAAGGTAGTAAGAGAAGGACTGCAGAAAAAGAAACTGTCATCCATGGCTTTATCAAGGACCAGCATGAATAACCCTCTCTCCCATCTACAGAAACTTGAAAATGGGTTTCTGCTACGACAAACTTGTTTAGTAATTAACTCAAAGATAGAGGCCAAATTTGCAAGTTATAAACAAGGAAGTCACTATTAAACAGAGGGACACCCTCAAATTATTTCAAAGTACGGCCTCTTGCTGAACCGAGAAGTTTAACTATTTTAATTATAAAAAAACAAATTTGTCATATTTGGCCCAACCCATTAGCTAAAACTCTTTGTTAAGACTAAAAGACAAATATTTTATTTTTTTTTAAATTAGAGCTTAAACAAAAAGTTACAATATTTACAACAAATATTTCATAATACCTTCGAGCAACCAGAGACATTAATTGATCTTATTCCTAAAAACCAAAAAAATTTGTATTGTTTGCCGAGTGGGTTCTGGGAGGTCTTTGGCTGTCTGGGATTGGCTCCATTTGTTGTTGTTTTTCGATTCTAGTCCTTATTGTTCTTTGCTCTCGTCAGATCTACTTTCTTTGTTTTTCAACATGTGGATGATGGGGACCCCCCCCCTTCCCGGGTGGTCTTGAAAGCGTTTGGTTTTTAGGAATGGGATCAATTAATGCCTCTGGTTGCTTGAAAATATTATATGAAATATTTGTTGCAAATATTGTAACATTTTGTTTAAGCTAATTTTATAAAAAATAATTGTCTTTTGGTCTTAATGAAGAGTTTTAGCTAATGGGTTAGGCCAGGTACAGCAAATTATAACTAAAATTGTTAAATTTATTGGTTCAGTAAGGGGTTTACTTTTAAATCATTTGAGGGTGTGCCTCTGTTTAATAGTGGCTTCCTTGTTTATAACTTGCAAATTTGGCCTCTATCTTTGAGTTAATTACTAAGCAAGTTTGTTGGAGCAGAAACCCATTTTCAAGTTTCTGTAGATGGGAGAGAGGGTTATTCATGCTGGTGTTTGATAAAGCCATGGATGACAGTTTCTTTTTTCTGCAGTCCTTCTCTTATTACCTTTTTCTACTTGTTATTTGTTGGCTATGATCATCACATAATTTAATTTGTATTCCTCTGGTTTTTGATTAATTATATATGTAGGATCGGTGTTGGTGGGTTCGTTGCAGAGGGGTGACTCCAATTGAATGCAGTACTAATTTCTTTTGTAACAACTAAAATAATGTTTAATGGAGTAAACAGTAATACAAGCGTCATTGAATTTAAGTGAATCGAACATAAACAAACATTGTCTTAGACACGCATCCTTTAACTAGTACACACAACTACTTTCAACTTCGTCTCTCCGTGTTATCTAGTCTTCGTGGGGAAAGGAGGCTAGCTGAGCTGCTCCTCGCCCGGTATCGCTGCGACATGTATTGGCAACAGTTCAAAGAAAGTTTCAAAAATCAAAAAGTTTATAGAGAAAATCCCATATATATACACAGTCGAGTCACATTATTGTTACCACCAGCTAATATCCTGAGTAACCACTGTGTGCAGTGCGGGCAGCAGCTAGACGGACTAGGAGTGACTCAATAAGGTGCTGAAAGGTGTTCACAGGTATGTAGAGCCGCACTGACTGTAGTGCATCTGACAGCTGCTGGAGGATCCATAGAGCGAACAACACGATCGAGGTGTTCCCTCAGATGCTCAATTGGGTTTATGTCTGGGGAACTAGGAGGCCAGGGAAGTACATTGAAGTCTTCATCGTGCTCTTCCAACTACACTCGGACATTTCTAGCTGTGTGGCACATTGCATTGTCGTGCTGGAAGATCCCATCCGCCCCAGGGAAGACAATCGGCATGTATGGATGTACGTGGTCTGAAAGGATGGATTCATAATGAATTCGGTCCATGATGCCTTCCACAGGTATGAGTGGACTCAGAGAATGCCACGAAAAATTCCTCAGACCATAACGCTGTCCCCACCAGCTTGTGTTCTTCCAGCAATGGTTGAAGAGTGTCTGTTCTCCGATGTTTCTCGCCTTACACGCCAAAGTCCAGCCGTTCGACGAAGCAGAAAACGTGACTCGTCGGAGAAGGCATTCCTTTCCCAATCGGCAGAGGTCCAATTTCGATACTGCCGTGCATGTAAGCCTTTTCTGCCAATCCCCCTTCATTAACACAGGTGCAGTGACCATCCATCTGCATCAGAGCTCCATACACAGCAGGGTTCGCTAAACTGTGGTTTTAGACAAAGTTCCTGTAGCCTCCTGGTTCATTCGGGCAATGAGTTGCTCCACTGTAGTGTGTTGATTTGCTCTCACGCACCTTCGAAGCCAAGGTTAACCACTCACATCAATGGCATATCGCTTATTCGCAATGGTGCCATTTCTCCAATCACGATACACTTTAACCACAGCAAACAGTCAAATGGTAATACCCAGCTTTTATTTGTGCTTTCCTCCAATTTCTGTTTTACACAATGTGATGTGAAAGAATTTTCTACTTTTAATATTTGTTTTAAAGCAGCGTGATTTGAAGCGTAATCTTTTGCTATAAGCTGCTTCATTTGCAGCATGCTACTGCTACAACTACATTTTTCTATTTGTAATGATGCTACATGCCATGTTACAGTAAATGTGACACACTGCAAGGGCCATCGAGAAAGTACCATTTGTGCATCACTCCAGCACAAGTATTTGCTTCAGAGTTGCGCATATGCCATTTTGTTGCCTCATCCATTTGCCACACCCTGATGCGATTTTGTTTAAAGTTTGTGCTGTGCACTAGTAATGCTTAAGTTAATAGAATGGCTCACTGACTGCGAAGTCTGGTCTGTGATAAGGTTTCTGAATTTAGAAATGTCAAGCCAAGTGAGATTCATCTGCAAATTTGCGAAATTGAAGGACAAAATGCAATGAGTGCAGGAAAGGTGCAGAAGTGGGTTCCAATGATTAATGAAGGATGAAACAGCATTCAGGATGAATTGTGAAGTGGTAGGCCTCATCTGGTCACAAAAGATTTGGTGGAGAGAGTGAATGAAAATATTAAGAACCCATGATTCATAATTTCTACTCTTTCAGAACATTTCCCTGAAGTTTTGAAATCATTGACACAAAATCATTACAGAAAATCTTTTTTTTTTCTTCTTTTGATTGGAAGCTTAATGACCACCGTGAGCAACTTAAAGGGGTATAGCAGCCCAGGTGGCGCAGTGGTCTAAGCGATGGCCTCTGATCATTCGTCTAAAAGGGGTCCGGGTTCAAATCCCGGCGAGGCATGGATGCTGTGTTTGTCTTACGGCACTGGCTGTCTTTCTCTTTCTTCCCAGGAGCCAGTAATCCTAAATTAGGGATGGGCGACTGCTTATAGCCCATTGAGTTGCTCACGGTGGTCGTTAAACCTCCAATAAAAAAAATGGGCTATAAGCAGTCGCTCGTCCCTAATTTAGGGTCACTGGTTCCATGGAAGGGAAAGAGCCAGTGCTGTCCATGCCTCACCGGGATTCAAACCAAGACTCCTTTCGGACGAATGGACAAAGACCATCGCTTAGACCACTGCGGCACAGAAAGCTTAAGTACCTCAAAGTGTGTGCACAATGGGTGTGTAAGATGTTGATGGAAGAGCACAAAACAAAGCACATGAGATCTGCTTTTTAATTTTTGGGGCAGTATATGGAGGAAGGCAATGTTTTTTTTAAGCAATATAGTGATTTGGGGTCTCTTACATTACACATGAATCAAAACAACAGTTCCTGCAAAGGAAACACATCATTTGTGTAATTTTGTTTTGAAGACTAAGATTGAATGGTGGCTTAAAACCCAGGCAGCAGACTTCTATGAGGAGAATATTGAGAAACTTGTGCCACGATATGACAAATGTCTTGTAATCCACAGGGAATAGGTTGAAAAGTAGTTGAGGTATGTAGAATTCATTGCACATTAAAGATTAGTTATCAATATATATATATTTTGCTTTATCTTCAAATGGCACTTACTTTCTCGATGGCCCTAGTACTTCTGATCGCTGTGTACAGAATGGAAATTCGGGAATATGTTTGCTAGGTCAATGATCCTGACTCCCCCTTTTGAAGAATCCCTGTTTAAGTTAAAATTGTTCAATTGACGTGAGTATTCACCTGGGGGGAAACAGGTTTCAGTAATACAAATAATATCTGGGATAATTAATTGTAATAAGGATTCCAATAGTGTTATGTTATTAATTAAAGAACAGGCATTTAAATGAATAAGTTTAAATGTTGGGGTTGAGTTAGTTGTTCAAATATGGTTTAGTTTGTCAAGAGTGAAATAATCATTAATGTGGATACCACTTTCACCACTATCCCAATTCAAAATATTCCCTTGTTCTCTGAAAACCCATTTCCAATCCCTCATCTCAAGCCTGTGATTCCAAGTCAAGGCCATATCGTACCAAATCATTTACAGTATAAATTATTTTTTTCAGTCCATCTACAATTGCCTTTACATACAAACCACTATTCCGGATCCAAGCATATTTAAGTCTACCCTGATGATCTTGCTTGCCAGAAGAGCCGTCTGTAACAAGGAATTAAATTTTCATTTAAGATTCTGGTAGCTGGCAGACTAGGAAAAAGAGGAAGAACTCTGTCATGTGCCTTACATTTATTACCAAAACAGGAAGAGCTCTGTCATGTGCTTTTCATTTTCTCAGCAAGTGAAGATATGAAAATAACATATCATCTCTACTGTCATCTTTTAATACATTTGTTTACTAGAAAAATTCTGTAAAATATAGAAATTATTAATTTTACAAGTATGCACTTCTTTTTTTAATTCCTTTTCTTTCTTTTTTGTTATTTTTCTATACCTCCAATAGTTTTTAAAAATAAAGTAAATAACTATTCTACCTCCTGGCCATTGTTTGAGTTAGTAGAGAATGGGGATCTGCAAATCAAATTACATCCAAATTGGCATTTCCCATGGTCTGGGCAAAGTCATTTTCTAGGAAGTAAACAATGGGGTCAGTGCAAAATGAATAAAATTCCAAAGATAATAGGATTTATTTCCCCCAATCAATAATCTGGAAAACACTAAATTAGACAAAAGAATGAAATTCAATGGTTACTTTTTTTGAAAATTTATAGCAATCAAATTAAAAACTATTGTGATTTTATTTTTTCTACTGTCGTCATTATTAGCCAGTAGATGGAAAAAGTTGACCACTCTTAATTTCTATTACAACACATAAATTTGATTGAGCACTGTCCTCGTTAAACGTAAATTACCTTACTTAATACCTGTCTACAAAGATAAAATATAATATGAAACTACATTTTCTCTAGGGCAGGGTTAGAAAAGATCCAATGTGCCTACTTGCCTGAAAATCTTCACTAGGCACCTCTGCTTCCAAATTCCATCCTGAAAATTTTATTTTTTAAAATTTGAATTTCTGTAATGAAGTTTCTATCTCTTTAATAAAGCAACAAGTATAGTATATTGAATTTTTCTATTTGCACCTTTCTTTTACACTACTTACTGTAAAATCCGAATAATGAAGATACTAATATGAATTTTTGGCACTATCGCTAGCAGAGTTATGCATTCTGCAGTCCAAGAGAGACATGTGCATGCATGCATTGTGAACATCAAAGATGCTCAAAACTATGGCTTTGCAGGGTTCCCACTCAACCTGGAAAACAGGGAAAACCTGGAATTCTCAGGGAATTTGAAAATGGTTCCAACAATCAGGGAAAACTCAGGGGAAATTACCCTTTTTTTTTTTTGTAAAAGTCAGGGAAAACTCAGGGAAAATTACCTTTTTTTTTTTTTTTTTTTTTTGTAAAAATCAATGGATACTTTATTTTGCCAAAAAAACTTATTTTTCCAAGATTTCAAGCTTTTGCTTGCAATTACTACCTGCCTAGAATTTGGTAGATCTTACTTTCAGTTATATTAAGTATTTCCTTTATTCTCTAAAAAAAAGATGCAAAATTGAATTTTTAAAATTGCCAGTTATTAAGCTTTCGTTCAATTTCTGCAGGCAGTTGTTATAACATGGAACAATTAGGCACAATGGCTCCTGCTTGAAGAAACACTTCACAAGAGAACCAACCAAATGATGGATCAAAGTCTTTTGTTGGTTCTCTTGAAACATGTTTCTTTGAACAGAGCCATTCCATCATTAAGCTTAGTTGCATTGTGCTATAGAAAAACTGAAACTATTCAACTGACAGATTTTTTCTTACATATGACCTGTTTCTATGGGAATGTATTTACAAATTCTGCATGGGTAGTATTCACAAAAGTTCACGGAAATTCTGCATGGGTAGTATTCACAAAAGTTCACGGAAATTCTGCATGGGTAGTATTCACAAAAGTTCACGGAACTAATAATGTGCACAGTTACTTGTTATTAATGAAAAGCAGGTAATTTTATAAAAACAAATTACGTAAAGAATTTACAAGTGTGTGCTTTGGTGAGAAAAATGAATGGAATGGAATGAATCGTAACAATTCTTTGCAACATGCCACTCTGGAAAACTTTAAAAACCACCTGGAGAACCTGGAAAAGTCAGGGAAATTTTTTAATACTTTTGAGTGGGAACCCTGCTTTCGTTTCGTGTGGGGTGCTCATACACGAGATTCTTCCGCGGAAACGCGGAATTCCAATTTTTTTTTCATCATTTGGTTTATTCCCGAGATTGATGCAGAACTGAACAGAAAGGGGGGTGTATAGGGGGGTCCTTTTCCGTCTGGGGATGGTATTTCGTTTTTCAAAACTTTCGTAAACTGAAGTTAAACGGAGTGACGATTTTTCCCGTAATCGTAATTTTTTTTTTCTCACGATGTTTCCTGTTCCCTGTATTGTTATTAAATATCATTTTATGGCATAACTGTTTGTATTTCAGCATGAAATTGTGGGCAACGATTTCCAAAAACGGAAGTTAAGATGGCGCGAAGATTTCCCTGTAGTCTTCCGGCACGATATTCTTCCGTGGTTTCGAAGAAATCCGCCATTTTCGTTATCATTTTGGGCATTCTCGAGATCTATGCACAACTGAACAGAAATTTTGGGGAATAATAGTGGGGGAGGGGGTTTTGTCTTTTGTTTGACAGCGTGATTCCGTCTTTCGAAAACGGAAGTTAGGTGCAGGGAAGATTTCTCTTGTAATCTTTTTTTTTTTTTTTCCTCCCCCGATGTTTTTTCTGCCCAGTATTGATCTTAAATATCCTTTTATTCCACAAATACTGCATTTCAACTTAAAAATAGAGGAATTTTCCGGAAACGGAAGTCTGCGGAGCGAAGATTTCTCCTGAAATTGCATTTTTTTTTCTTCCCGCAATGTTCTCGCCATCCTGTGTTGTGTTACTTTCCCCCGTAAATGTCTGCACTTAAGCTTGATAAGGGAGGGGAAATTTTTCAAAAAATGGAAGTGATGGAAATTAGTTAGAATTGATCCATGGTGTTTAAAAGTGTTCATATTCTGAAAGTCACACCATTTATCTAAAGTAGCGAAAGCTTTGATATCATGAGTTCATGGTCCTCAGGCTGAAAGTTCTTTCAGCATTATGGATAAATTATTGTCATCTGAGGGAATAAAAGGAGAGGAGGAAAGAAAAGTGGTGAAGAAATAGGAAGGGAACAGTGGCGGCCCGTCAGATGAGGCAAGTGAGGCGCCGCCTCACCTGAAATTCCGCAGAATGAGAAGTGAAAAAAAAACTTCGGTCAGTAACAAAGATATAAGAACTTTGCAGGATAAATGAAACACTGAAATTTACATTGTGATTCATGAATTAGGTAAAAAAAAGGCTTTCAAGAAGAGGAATGAATCATTATTTTTGCAAAGCAGCTGCATGTTTTAAGCGCTTAGAGGCGACTGGCTGAATCGTCTCGATGAGAAGCCGGTTTTGGGGAATTGGGGATTAGAGAAGAGCCTTACAGAGTGAACCCCCCACCCCCACGGTCTACCTAAGGAGGTGCCGGACTTCCAGTGAGAAAGGAAATTTCTGAGGCGACCCTCCATTTCGCTTAAACTAGAATCGCATCTCTGCTGTTATTGGAGAACCCAAGGATTGTGTATCCAATGGGCGCGGGATAATGAGCAGATGACCTTGGTAAAAGTGGTTTTACAGGCGATGACGCCGTTCGCCTCTATATGCTTTGGAGTAGGATGATTTCTACGTAGCTTTAACTATTCGTCAGAGTGTATTTGAGTCTAACTTTTTGTAGTGTGTTTTCAATCCTCTCTTCTGCGGGTGTTTGCTAGTTCATAGAAATGTTGAGTTTTTCTTCTTTTTTATTTTGTTATTGTTACTAAACAGCATATTTTGATTTTGGTTGGAAAATATGAATGGCCCAACAAACGACGTGATTTGTGTTCTGGAAGAAATTCCTTTTAAACACTGGAAAGATTATGATAAAAGGGATGTTCTCATATCTGGAAGACCGACACCTATAATAAGTTCAATATCTAAAGATAAGAAGTGCGGCAAATCGTTTTTAGGTCTTTCAATAAATCATGGTACGAGATTTTCCCCTGGCTTTCTGGTAGCTATTACAAGCAAACTCTCTTTTGCTGGCCATGTTTACTTTTGAGCAATAAGAAAAATGTGTGGAATACAACGGGTTTTTTTTTCCGAAAAACTTTTCTCGTAGTGCAAAATTGCACGAAAGCTCTAAAGAGCATATAACTAATCACGTAGGTCTGAAACGAATGGAAAAAAATATAAACACTATTTCTGATATGCTCAAAGAAAATGCTGCTCTTCATAAAGCTAAGTTTAATGAAAAGGTCAGACTAAATAGGCTTTTTATGGAACATATAATCGATTTAGTTGTCGTTCTAAGCAAGCAAGAACTGCCTTTTCGAGGACATAATGAATCTATTTCCTCATTAAATAAAGGTAATTTCAAGGAGATGTTCCATTTGTTACTTCGTAGGAGCACCCCAGAATTTTTTTTTTTTTTTTTATTGGAGGTTTAACGACCACCGTGAGCAACTCAATGGGCTATAAGCAGTCGCCCGTCCCTAATTTAGGGTCACTGGTTCCAGGGAAGGGAGAGAGCCAGTGCCGTAAGACAAACACAACATCCATGCCTGACCGGGATTCGAACCCGGACCCCTTACGGACGAATGAACAGAGGCCAACGCCTTAGACCACTGCGCCACCGGGGCGGCACCCCAGAATTAAAAGCACATTTTGAAGAAATACGAAGCTTATTTTCTGGACAATCTAAAACGATACAGAATGATTTACTGGAGTGTATTCATGAATATATAAACGAGTGTGTTAAAAGCGAAATTAATGAGTCAAAAATTTTTTCAGTGCAAGTTGACGATACAACTGATATTACTCAAAAATCACAGTGTTCAATAATTGTCAGATACATATTGGACTCAAATTGTGAAGTAGTTGAGCGCTTCCTTGGTTTTTATGATATCAGCACTGACAGGACTGCTGTGGCACTGTATGATCTGCTAGCATCGGTTTTGGAGGAGTTTGATTTTAAATCAAAGTTAGTAGGCCAGTGTTATGATGGTGCAAGCGTTATGGCTGGAGAGTTGAGCGGTCTGCAGAAAAGAGTCAAGCTAGAAGCCCCGCAAGCTTTGTTTACCCACTGTTTCGCCCACCGCCTTAACCTTGTCCTACAACAGGGGTGCAAAAGTATTGTAAAATGTCGCATATATTTCGCAACTGTATCCAGCATACCCTCATTTTTTCATAAATCTGCCAAGAGAACCCACGTAGCAGATTCAGTTGTTGGGAAACGGATTCCTCAAATAGCGGAAACACGTTGGGCATCACGTTCGCAAATTTTGCGTTTAATTGTAAGCGAATGGGGCAAACTAAAGAATGTGTTTGAAAACATAATGAATGACCCGGAATTAACGGCAGAATCAATCAACGGAGTCATAGGATATTTGAAAAATTTCACTAATTTTGAATTTGCTTTTTTATCACTGATTTTTGATGACATTTTTGGAATTACGGATGTACTGTTTGATGTTTTACAAAAAAAGACTTTAGATATCAGTTATTGCCAAAGACAAATTAAACAATGTTGCGAACGAATAAATAAGAAAAGGAATGTAACCACTTACTTGAAACATTTCAGTGAAGCAATTAGTTTGAGTGGAGGTCCTAAATGTCGCCAAAAGAAACATTTGACTGAAGAAAAAGTGGAAAACTATTACAAAATTTTGTTTTACGAAATCGTTGACAGCATAATAGTCCAAATAAATACCAGATTTGAAGATATGGGAAAGCTCGAGTTTCTGCAGCTAGTTGACAGCTCAAAATACCATAGTTATTCAGAGTCATTTCCATCCAGTGCCCTTAACACTCTCAAAAAAAATTATCCAAACATTTTTACAGACACACAACGACTAAAAAAACGAATTAGATTTTTTATATAATGATCACAACTTCAGGGAACTCAGTGTTCAGAAAACCTTGAAAACAATGAAAGAAAACGAGCTGAAAGATGTGTTACCAGAAGCCTACTAATTATTTTCTCTTGTATTGCACTGGCATCAACAAGTTCTTCTGCTGAAAGGAGTTTTTCTTGTTTGAAGAGAATTAAGACTTACCTCCGTAATACAACGGCACAAGAGCGTTTGTCTTCACTCGCTAAATTTTCAATCGAGAAAGAATTGCTGAACCATCTAATGTCCACTCAACCATTTTATGATCTGATCATAGACAAATTTGCAGCCAAAAGGAATCGCAGAATTGAACTTATTTATAAAACATAAACTGAAAGCATTCTGTTCGAGACCAAAGCAAATTAATATCGTATTCCTCTGTTTTTAATTCCAGGTTTAAATTACCTAATACTTTTTTTTATATAGAAATGTGCTTCCTTAACTTGATTTCTCCTGTACATAGTTATCACGAGTCTGGACTTCAGTTTGTGACCCGTGCTAAATGCACCTTCACTAATATGCCAATCGAACTGTGACTTTTATTCAAGCTCAAGAAACATTTCGTGAGAAAACAATTTCTATTCAAGTGATTTACTTTGAATTTTTTAAGAAGTGGATCTCCGACTGGCGTTGGGATGTGAGTGACGCATTGACTAGCTAAAGAAACCGCACAAATTGCGTATTTTCGCTCAAGTGTATTACATAAAAGAATACAGGTGAAATATTTCTTTCTTTGTTGTAAAATTATCGAATAATTGTTTTCATAAAAATATTGTTGCAAAGGTAGCGTATATTACACACACACACATATATATATAGTGGTATATGCACATTTTCCCTCTAAAATTTTTGGATTTTTTCGTGAAGAAAGACTCCCCACGCCTTGTTTCATATATTTCTATAATTTTATTCCATTACTGTTTAATAATATTTGTATATAAGGGCTAAATGGCATGGGCTGAAGCCCCAAGGGATGGGTTTACAGCTGTTTATAACAAGGCGCCTACCCGAGACCAATGGCTTAACGAGACTTCCGAATCTCAGTGGATTTTAATGATTCAGCCGACTCGAACCCAGGACTTCAAAGATATCCGATGGGTGATACTGCCTTTGACATGAAACTTTTTGAGGGTGGGGTTCTGCACTTCTGCTGTATAACTGTGTATAAGTACATGTAACAATTTGGGGGGGGGGTTCTGCACTTCTGCTGTATAACTGTGTATAAGTACATGTAACAATTTGGGGGGTGGGGTTCTGCACTTCTGCTGTATAACTGTGTATAAGTACATGTAACAATTTGGGGGGGGCGGCTTCGACAAATATTTTTCTATTGGTACGTACGCACATCTTGAACATTAATACAAAACGAAGCTAAATTAATAAAATGAAGAAAATGCAATAAATTATAGTTGTTTTTATAAAAATTTAATAAAGCAACTTCTTTGGCCGCTTTGCTTTACTTTCTTTTCTATTATCAAGAAATTACATTGATATTATGTATCAATGTAAATTATTTGTATTACATTGTAAGTTATGTAAAAATCAATGAATTTAAATAGGGAAATGATCTATAAAACGTACTTAGAAAAAGCTAACTGCCTCGCCTACTTAGGGGTGCAAACCACGACCGCCCCCCCGGCTACGTCACTTATATATATATATATATATATGTTCATATAACGTTATACGAATTTATATATTTTTCAATAACATATGTTTTACTGATTTACATCAAGACCGTTCGTCTCACCAGCATTTTACACCACGAGCCGCCTCTGGAAGGGAATGATTTCAACAGAAAGAAAAACTAAGCAAAGATTGCTGTGCAGCTGCATAGTCAACAAAAGACAAATATGGCCATGGAACTTGCTAAAAAGAAAGCAACACCAGAGAAAAATTGAGCTGATGTTCTAGCAAGTACAATAAAAAAAAATGTGTTTGAAGCAGTGTATTTTAAAATCACTTTATTTTGCTTTGAATTCAGTAATTTTATACTGTGAATAATTCCATCTTGCTCGTACTGCTTCATATTCACACTTTCTTGTTCTGCTTTTTTTCTCCTGATTAAAAAGTTCAGCTTTTTGTTCCGTAGCCAGTCTCATCTATGGGAGTGCTTATTGATAAGTGGTTTTATTGAGTACACCAGAATACAAAACTCAACTTTCTGAAATGGAAACCTACTTTGAAATGCAACTATTAATACAAGTATAGGATATGCTACCTAGTTTTAATTGTGGATATTACACACAATTATTGAAAAATATCAAAGAAATAATACATTAATTTTGACCGTTGGAAGGCAAGGAGATTAGAATAGAGGAGTAAGGATGATATCACTAACTTGAAGCTTTTTGAGCAGACAACACAAAGCTGATGGCCACGTCCAGTGAGACGTTGCTAGTACTTTTACACCATTGTCAGAATAGGGAATAGACCATTTTCCATCAAAATTTTAAAATGGGATAGTATTGTGCATTTGGATGTGTAAACTTATGAACCAAAGCTCTTGCTGGTGTAATTTTCCATTGGTGATGTCGCATTCAATAATAAGTGTTATATATATTAGGAAGCCAAGAAATTATCATTAGGCAAATGCTGGTTCTAAAACTTGTCAAATTTTTAGCAAACGAGAATGTAGCATAATCTTGTCTTCGCAAAATCATCCACAATAATGTATTCACAGGCATGAAAGTGGTCATGGCAGAAAAAGGCTGAACTTTTCCCACATAAGAATATGCAAAAATTAATCAACCTTTCAGCATTTATTAACTATCCTTAGCACCATATATGCAAATATAAAAGCCATAAAATTGTCTAACATTTCTTTAGGAACAAGTAAGAATTTTATTTTAGTCAATGTGCTTACATCAAACCAATAATGCCAATCCCATATTTATACTGATCTAATTTGTTTTATAGCAATTATTGCATTTCTGCATCAATCTCAAGGAACTCCCTAGATGACTTCCAAAAAGGTGGATTTACCCCTTTTAGCGGAACTCTTTCACCCCTGTATTCATTTACTAATAATTGATACATCCAAGAAATTTGTGTTACTTTTATACCTAATCATACTAACTCATAGGGTAATCAAAAAGTTAGTTGCACTTGAATGCAAAAAAAAAAATTAAAAAATGAACGTTTTGTTTATATTTACGTAGGAAATACAATAGAAGTGCTATTTTTGTATTTTTTGATATAATCGTTCAGTTTATTTAAACATTTATTGTAGCGTGGCATGAGCTTGTCTATCCCTTCCTGAAAAAATTGTCGTCCAACTTGCGATAACCATTCTCGCGTCACATTTTTGACGTCTTTGTCGGAGTGATATCGCTGCTTTACAAGGCCATTTTTCATCGGGCTGAACAGATCGAAATCACAAGGATAAAGATCTGGACTGTAGGGTGGGTGTTCTCACACCTCCCATTTGAATTTCTCAAAGAGGGCCTTCATGATGCGTGCCGAATGTGGTGTCACCTTGGTATGCAGGACAATGCCTCTTGAAAGTTTTCCTGTCCGTTGATCTTCAATCGCCTTTCGCAGCCTCTTAAGGGTTTCACAATATGATGCTGCATTAATTGTGGTGTCCAAAGCTGCATTAATTGTGGTGTCCATTAGGATGAATTCATAATGCACAACACCTTGATTTTTGAAGAAAAGGGTAAGCATAACCTTTTAGGCAGAAGGAACAATTCGGCACTTTTTTTTTTTTTTTTTTTCATTGGAGGTTTAACGACCACCGTGAGCAGCTCAATGGGCTATAAGCAGTCGCCTGTCCTTAATTTAGGGTCACTGGTTCCATTACCACCCCTGTGGTGCTGTGATCTAAGCAATGGCTTATGACCATTCATCCGGGTTCGAATCCCGGTGTGAGGCATGGATGTTGTGTTTGTCTTACGGCACTAGCTCTCTCCCTTCCCTAGAACCACTGACCCTAAACAGGGGTGATTGTGAAGTGATACAAGAAACCCAGAAACTCTCAGCACAGTGCCAATTACATATAATGTATATTACAAATTCTATTAAGAAGATACCTAAGCAAAAAAATACATATATAATTTTGACTCACACCTAGTACAACATAGAAAAGGTTATGTATCTACCTGTGTGAGTAAAAGGAGAAAAGATAAAAAAATAAAATAAAACAATTGAATGTAGAAGGTGTCGAGAATACTGAGCCTTGGCTTTATCAAGGACCAGCAAAAACTCTGCATTTTCTCACTTCCACAAAGACCTAGTTGGAAATGGGTTTCTGCAAGGCCATAGATGCAAGTAACATTCCCACCTAAAATAGTTTAAAAAATATATATATGTCATGTCCTCCGTAGAGTTGCATGACCTAGCACTAGTTAACAATTTCGCTTGCATCCATTAACCTTCCTGGCCCGACCCATGCTCTTCATCTGTTACTATTAAACAGAGAGAAGAAGATTAAAGAGAACTCAAGCTGTGAGAGTGACATAATAATTAGAAATGATTTTCAGCCATAACGAATTGCCAAGTTCGTTTGAGAGAGAATTTAAACCTGAAAATCAATGCAAAAGAAATCCAAATTTTTACATTGCAATTAAAAAAGGAAATATTAATTTTTAACAAACAGATTTTTGAAAGAAAACTTGAGTCTAAAACCCCCTACTCTACAACTTATGACAGCACGAAAACGAGAATAAGTTAAAGACAATAATTAACTAAAGAAAACTTTGTGAAAGTTATATACCTTAAACAGTTAGTTGCAATATGTACAAAGTATTTCAGCAGTGCTTTAAGTGCATAATTAATTAGTTATTAAGAACTTAACTACTTTGAAAATACAGCGCATAGAAAAGGAACAAGCTTAGCCATCTTCTGTTCCTAGGTACCCCAAAAGACGCGCAAAGTTACAAAGAAAAGAAAGAGTTAACACCCGCAAAAATGTTAACAGACAAGCCAGTGCCTAAAAGCTGAAAAGCTAAAAAACAACAGAGAAAAAGTACATGAAGTACAAACATTGAACTTATAAAACCTAGAACCCAAAAACAAGGAAGAGAGCTTACCTCTTGTGTGACAAAACCTTTCTCCTCACAAGAGTAGAACATGGCTGACCTCTTCCGCCACTCCCTAGTCGCTGGGGGGCAGTGAGCGTGGGGCTGATGGCCTCCTCATACAGCAAGAAACCAACACGCAGAGATTTTAACCAGAGAAAAAATATATAAACTTAAGACTGTGGATCTGTATGATCAGAAAGAGCAGAATTAACTCTCCAGAATACATGAGAAATATTATAAAATACACGAGTAGTGTATTTAATAATCTTTGCATGTATTAAATCACCTTAGTGAGCTTCTATAGATTAATCAGAATCTTATTAATTTTAATGTTAGTTTTACTATTTTTAGTATAGCTATCATAGTGATGAATAACTAGTTTTCTTTTTTATTTGTTTTTATTTTCTTTTATAAACAGATTTTTAAGCTTTTTTGTGATTTTGTTTATATTATTTAATTTTTTGTTTTAATAGGACCGTCATATCCATAGCACTAAGGTTCCTTTAGGTAGTTAATAGGCATCCTCTAGCCAACTTCCTTACGGCTTTGATTGGTCAGAATCATATTATTAACTGTGTAGAAAATTAAAGCAGATCTGCCAACCTTACTCTATTATTCAGAATAATTTTTCTTAAAGTTCTTTTGATGAAAGAAGAAGGAATTTCGTTCTCTAGAAAACTTTCTAATAGTATATTAATGTGGTAATTGAAGTCCAAATTGTTGCTGCAAATTCTTGAAATTCTTAGGACCTGAGAAATTAGTACATTCTCAATTACTTTGGTTGAAATGTTATTATTCCAGTGTAGATATTTAATTACTTTGAAAGGAAAATTAACTCTTTTATCAAAGAGGCTAATAGATGGGTTACCTCTGTTGAGCTTAATGCTCAAGTCTAGGAACTCAAGTTCCTGATTACTGTGGTTGGTTTTACATAAGTTAAGAGAGCTAGGATAGATATTATCAAAATCACTCTCTATAACTTCTGAATTATTGATACACAGCAGATCATCAATATATCTAAAAGTGTAAAGGTAGTTATCTGAGCAGGTGGGGTGATTTTTAATGAATTTATATTCCTTAAAGAACAGGAATAGATTAGCGATATTCGTGGACGTTGATGTTCCCATGGGAATACCGTTCACTTGCTTATAGAGAGTATTATTATATAAGATATGGTTATTTTTTATGCAGCAATTGAGATAAGAGTTCCAAGTTCCTACATTAACAAATTGGTTAAGTTTAAATTCTGCATACAGCTCTTTAAAGGTAGTGATTATATCTGATAGAGGCAGATTAGTATATAGGTTTTCAAAATCATAACTATTAATATCTAGGGGACAAACTTTGAGTATAGTAGAAATTACTTCTGCATTATTATTAATTATCCAAAAATCTCTGTACATCAGGTTAGAACAGTTTCTAATGTGTTTCAAAACCTTCTTTAAGACATCTTCAAAAGCAAGATCTATTTTCTTTTTATGACTCCTTACTCCACTAGCTATGAACCTGAACTTCACAGGATCCTTATGAAACTTAACCGTTGCAAAAAGAAATGGAAATTCAGGCTCATATCTTCTAGTTTGTGGAATTTTAAGTTTCTTGAAGAATGCCTTAAACCGATTTTCTAACTGCTTGGTAGAATAACTTACGGGCTCGTATGTTACTCTATTATTGAGTTCCATAGTTAACAATTCAAAATAGAACTTCTTACAGATAATTGCAAAATTATTGCTAGCTTTATCCGTAGTGGTAAAAATAAAATGGTCTTGTAGTTTGGAGAGTGACCTTTTAGCTTCTCCAGAGAAAAAGAGATTTCTGTCGAAACAAAAGTCCAGACCTGCCAACTCACCGGTGAAGCTATTGATTATATTATATTTCCATTCTGCGAAGGCCTCAATAGGCTGATTGTACGTTAAACTGGTTTTTACGATGTACCTATTAACATCTTGAGTGAAGCTCTCAAGAATCCTTTCTTTGGAAATTGTGAAGGAAGGTCTGAATTTAGAGCCATACTCTAATAAATTCCTAAGCTTTTCATTTTCAACAAAACTCAAGTTTCCGGTGATAATATGGTTGTAATTCTTATCATAGTGAACTGTTTCTTTATGTTCATCAATAGCTTCACCGGTGAGTTGGCAGGTCTGGACTTTTGTTTCGACAGAAATCTCTTTTTCTCTGGAGAAGCTAAAAGGTCACTCTCCAAACTACAAGACCATTTTATTTTTACCACTACGGATAAAGCTAGCAATAATTTTGCAATTATCTGTAAGAAGTTCTATTTTGAATTGTTAACTATGGAACTCAATAATAGAGTAACATACGAGCCCGTAAGTTATTCTACCAAGCAGTTAGAAAATCGGTTTAAGGCATTCTTCAAGAAACTTAAAATTCCACAAACTAGAAGATATGAGCTTGAATTTCCATTTCTTTTTGCAACGGTTAAGTTTCATAAGGATCCTGTGAAGTTCAGGTTCATAGCTAGTGGAGTAAGGAGTCATAAAAAGAAAATAGATCTTGCTTTTGAAGATGTCTTAAAGAAGGTTTTGAAACACATTAGAAACTGTTCTAACCTGATGTACAGAGATTTTTGGATAATTAATAATAATGCAGAAGTAATTTCTACTATACTCAAAGTTTGTCCCCTAGATATTAATAGTTATGATTTTGAAAACCTATATACTAATCTGCCTCTATCAGATATAATCACTACCTTTAAAGAGCTGTATGCAGAATTTAAACTTAACCAATTTGTTAATGTAGGAACTTGGAACTCTTATCTCAATTGCTGCATAAAAAATAACCATATCTTATATAATAATACTCTCTATAAGCAAGTGAACGGTATTCCCATGGGAACATCAACGTCCACGAATATCGCTAATCTATTCCTGTTCTTTAAGGAATATAAATTCATTAAAAATCACCCCACCTGCTCAGATAACTACCTTTACACTTTTAGATATATTGATGATCTGCTGTGTATCAATAATTCAGAAGTTATAGAGAGTGATTTTGATAATATCTATCCTAGCTCTCTTAACTTATGTAAAACCAACCACAGTAATCAGGAACTTGAGTTCCTAGACTTGAGCATTAAGCTCAACAGAGGTAACCCATCTATTAGCCTCTTTGATAAAAGAGTTAATTTTCCTTTCAAAGTAATTAAATATCTACACTGGAATAATAACATTTCAACCAAAGTAATTGAGAATGTACTAATTTCTCAGGTCCTAAGAATTTCAAGAATTTGCAGCAACAATTTGGACTTCAATTACCACATTAATATACTATTAGAAAGTTTTCTAGAGAACGAAATTCCTTCTTCTTTCATCAAAAGAACTTTAAGAAAAATTATTCTGAATAATAGAGTAAGGTTGGCAGATCTGCTTTAATTTTCTACACAGTTAATAATATGATTCTGACCAATCAAAGCCGTAAGGAAGTTGGCTAGAGGATGCCTATTAACTACCTAAAGGAACCTTAGTGCTATGGATATGACGGTCCTATTAAAACAAAAAATTAAATAATATAAACAAAATCACAAAAAAAGCTTAAAAATCTGTTTATAAAAGAAAATAAAAACAAATAAAAAAGAAAACTAGTTATTCATCACTAGGATAGCTATACTAAAAATAGTAAAACTAACATTAAAATTAATAAGATTCTGATTAATCTATAGAAGCTCACTAAGGTGATTTAATACATGCAAAGATTATTAAATACACTACTCGTGTATTTTATAATATTTCTCATGTATTCTGGAGAGTTAATTCTGCTCTTTCTGATCATACAGATCCACAGTCTTAAGTTTATATATTTTTTCTCTGGTTAAAATCTCTGCGTGTTGGTTTCTTGCTGTATGAGGAGGCCATCAGCCCCACGCTCACTGCCCCCCAGCGACTAGGGAGTGGCGGAAGAGGTCAGCCATGTTCTACTCTTGTGAGGAGAAAGGTTTTGTCACACAAGAGGTAAGCTCTCTTCCTTGTTTTTGGGTTCTAGGTTTTATAAGTTCAATGTTTGTACTTCATGTACTTTTTCTCTGTTGTTTTTTAGCTTTTCAGCTTTTAGGCACTGGCTTGTCTGTTAACATTTTTGCGGGTGTTAACTCTTTCTTTTCTTTGTAACTTTGCGCGTCTTTTGGGGTACCTAGGAACAGAAGATGGCTAAGCTTGTTCCTTTTCTATGCGCTGTATTTTCAAAGTAGTTAAGTTCTTAATAACTAATTAATTATGCACTTAAAGCACTGCTGAAATACTTTGTACATATTGCAACTAACTGTTTAAGGTATATAACTTTCACAAAGTTTTCTTTAGTTAATTATTGTCTTTAACTTATTCTCGTTTTCGTGCTGTCATAAGTTGTAGAGTAGGGGGTTTCAGACTCAAGTTTTCTTTCAAAAATCTGTTTGTTAAAAATTAATATTTCCTTTTTTAATTGCAATGTAAAAATTTGGATTTCTTTTGCATTGATTTTCAGGTTTAAATTCTCTCTCAAACGAACTTGGCAATTCGTTATGGCTGAAAATCATTTCTAATTATTATGTCACTCTCACAGCTTGAGTTCTCTTTAATCTTCTTCTCTCTGTTTAATAGTAACAGATGAAGAGCATGGGTCGGGCCAGGAAGGTTAATGGATGCAAGCGAAATTGTTAACTAGTGCTAGGTCATGCAACTCTACGGAGGACATGACATATATATATTTTTTAAACTATTTTAGGTGGGAATGTTACTTGCATCTATGGCCTTGCAGAAACCCATTTCCAACTAGGTCTTTGTGGAAGTGAGAAAATGCAGAGTTTTTGCTGGTCCTTGATAAAGCCAAGGCTCAGTATTCTCGACACCTTCTACATTCAATTGTTTCATTTTATTTTTTTATCTTTTCTCCTTTTACTCACACAGGTTGATACATAACCTTTTCTATGTTGTACTAGGTGTGAGTCAAAATTATATATGTATTTTTTTGCTTAGGTATCTTCTTAATAGAATGTGAATTCTGAATTTTCAAAACTGCTGCGTTGCGCGTTTTGATCTTCAGGTTATTTTGCAACTTTCGTTTTAAATTCTAAAGTTTTTCCTTAGTCTTCAGTTTTGCTCTTAAGTATATTACAAATATTTATATATATTACGCACATATAAACTAGCTACACAACAAATAGGCCCTAGTGTAGTTAAACTTTGCATCTTGTACCCAATTTTCTTTCACTGTGCAAAATCCTTCAGGCATTGCATCTTTGAAATCAAATTTCGCACTTCATATTATACGTTAATTGAGCAGTCTATGTGGATCAGTTTTACCTGAAGCTTACAGTGGATTTTTTTTTGATTGGAGGTTTAATGACCCCCGTGAGCAACTCAATGGGCTATAAGCAGTCCCCAATCCCTAATTTGGGGTCACTGGTTCCAGGGAAAGGAGAAAGCCAGTGCCGTAAGACAAACACAACATCCATGCCTCACTGGATTCGAACCTGGACACCTTCCGGACAAATGGTCGTAAGCCATCACTTAGACCACTGCGATACCGGGATTCCATTCAATTTCCGCACAGTGGATTCCATTCAATTTCTAAAAGTAACTCATTGGATAAACCAAATCTAATCTAATGACCTTATTTGATGCAGATGCAACTTTCAAAATAATGAAAAAAAAACTTCTTTCAGCAGGCTGTTATCTTGGGAGCTTGTTTGATAACAAAAGAAACACTCAAAGTGTCAAAAATTGATGAAGTGTTTTTAATCAAACGTAATTCCCAAATAAAGTGAAACTTGAACTTTTAGTTGTCATTTCGTAGCATTTTTAGAAATGAAAAGTCCAAAAAATCTCAAATTCTTCTAAAACTTACAAACCCGGATTTACGGGTTTGGAATGTGACAAAAACCCAGAATTCCAGGCTACACCCAGGTTACAAACAGGTCTGCCTAAATTAGGGACGGGCGACTACTTATAGCCCATTGAGTTGCTCACGGTGGTTGTTAAACCTCCAATGAAGAAGGAAAACCACTGGTTTCAGGGAAGGGAGAGAACCAGTGCCGTAAGACAAACACAACATCCATGCTTCCCCAGGATTCGAACCCGGAC
The DNA here is from genome assembly GCA_039090855.1 of Macrothele yani. Classification (NCBI taxonomy): domain Eukaryota; kingdom Metazoa; phylum Arthropoda; class Arachnida; order Araneae; family Macrothelidae; genus Macrothele; species Macrothele yani. Next base: position 164,278,491 of record CM077009.1, read on the forward strand.
CCTTTTCAGACGAATGATCAGAAGCCGTCGCTTAGACTACTGCACCACCAGGGTGGCACTTTTTTAGAAGAGGAGAATGTGATGTTTCCAGTCACATGAAGTCTGCTTCATTTCCGGTGAGAATTGATGGACCCAAGTCTCATCTCTGGTCATGATTCAATTCATCCGCGATCTCGTCCACTGTGATTCGCCTATTTGTGAATCAATTTCTCAACGAAGTCCACATTTTTATTCGTCGTCGATGTTGACGGCCTTCCCACCTGGTAATCGTCTTCGATGTCTGTGCGTCCTTTCTCGAACACCATTTTGCAATCGCCTGCCACGAAAATGATTTGTCACCATACACTTATATTAACTGAAGTTGAATTTCAGTGAGATTCAACTCTCTAGCCCACAAAAAAAAAACGGCTCACAGTGCGGATTTAAAATTTGGACGCTACTTCCAACGGACACGACATCTTTCGGGAGTGATAACGGACGAACTGTTCCCGCCACGTAGACAAAGTTAACACGGTGGCTTCAAGGGGGAAGTACAAATGGTGCCTTCACATTGTAGCCAAATATCTTTTGCACTAAAAAAATTGTGGGCACATGCAACTAACTTTTTGACTGCCCCTCGCATATATTAAGGGTAGGTAAGAGTTTCCGTGGCCCGTGCTAACGGATGCTGTGGGTGTCTAACCGGCGGGCGACCCGTGCTGTTAGTTCGTACATGAAGCCAAGCACAGCAGTAGATAAAGTTCATTTGCAGCACTCTTTGTCATTCATGTTTAATTTAGGGAAAAGTGTGAGCGAAGCATACGGTTCATTATGTCAAGCGTATGGCGAAACAGTTATGCATGAGTGGATGTGTCGAGAATGGTTTGCCAGGTTTAAGAAAGGTGATCTAAGCTTGGAAGACAAGCCATGTGCAGGTATACCACAGGAACTTGCAGACAAGGAGCTGGAATTGCTGTTGCAAGATGATGCCACACAACTAGCGAAACATTTGAAAGTGGCTCAGTCGATGGTGGTACAACGTCTACAGGCCTTGGGGAAAATCCAGAAGATTGGTGAGTGGGTTTCGCATACTTTAATAGAACATAGTACTGGTCAACGATTGGGCATCTGCATATCATTTGCTGAAGAGGTTTCAAGAGGAGAATTTCTTATGGAAGGTTGTCACCGGGGATGAAAAATGGGTCTATTGCGACAGCCCCGTACGCAAGCGATCCTGGGTAAACCCAGGCCAGCCATCAACATCCACTGCAAAACAGGGGATCCATGGGGAAAAGGTGCTGTTCTGTGTGTGTGGTGGGATATGCATGGAGTGCTGTACTTCGAACCGCTGAAACCAGATGAAACAATCGCTGCACAACGATGTAGCAATCAGTTGAAGAAACTGAACGCGGCAATCGAGCAAAAACACCCATTGACAGGTAAAGGACGGCGCTCAGTCATCCTGTTACACGATAATGCCAGACCACATCTCGGTGCCATCACGAAATCAACCCTTGAGCAGTTACACTGGGAGGTTTTACCACACCCGACTTACTCCCCGAACATTGCACCCTCAGACTTTCATCTGTTTTGCTCTACACAACATGCCCTAGCCCAACAGCAGTTCACTACAGTTCCAGAGGTAAATATTTTCATCACTGCATTCTTCAGCTCAAAACCAGAGTACTTCTATCACAGGGGCATTCATTTTTTGCCTGAAAAATGCCAAAAGGTCATTGATGCTAACGGTCAATATTTCGTTGAACAAATGTGTACTGGTGTCCTGACTGTTCCCATCTCCTTAAAATGGCGGAAACTTTTGCATGCTAATATATACCTAACCATACTAATACGTGAGAGTCTTGACCTGTGCTTTTGCCATGGAGAGAGTGCACCCCACCAAAATTGTTAATTTTTCTCTGCGGAACTTTCTCAGAAATGTGTGCATATAATATGGCGAACAAATGTTTAAATGTAAAGGGACAAATTCAGATCATACTGTATGTTTAGAGCTCTTTATGTTGATCAATTCCAATAAATGTTTAACTAAAATTTTTCTTGTAAACGTTTTAGTTTACGAACATATTTTTCACATTAAATGCTGCAATTCATATGTTCTGAACAGTTCAGTTTTGCAAAGGTACGACCCATGACTTGATACATAGAAAAACTTTTCAAGGCTAATGTATGAATGACAAATGATCCAAGAACATTGTACATCAATACACATGTCTGATTCGTAATATTTGCACTTTCAAGGTATTAAAACACCAGCAACATGCACATATTTACGTGCAATTCATTAATGATATATTATTAAAACAACCAATCACTTACCTGAAAGATCATGGTCACTTTATTCCTTTTAGCACTTCTAGCACGTCCATCATCATCATGGAAATCCGCTGGCTTTCAAAGGTTGAAAATCCTTGCCGATGAGATTCATTCTTTCAGGGATAAAACAACATTTTTTTTTTTTTTTTTTTTACTGGACAAAAACCGCAGGTTTCCCTCTGCCATATGATACGCAACTATAGCTCGTCATCTCCCATCTCCATAAAAACCTCAAGAAACATACACACCATACCACTCATTCATACATTCATTTAAAAAGACTATGTACATAATTACACTATTTACATGCCTAGGCAGTTAAACCTTTGTCAACAGTGACTAAAAAAGTGCTCCATCTGTTTCAAAACTCCATGCTAACCCTACTGCAAGTGTCAACCTCATTCAGCCCGTCACACACGATCCTCTAGCGCTTTCAACAGGCAACTGTCATCATCAGGAGGCAGATGTGTCTCACCTGCCCACCACAGCTCAAGTGAGCAGAGCTATTGAGGTTCGGGCTCCAGTCGCAATCTCTGCATCTTTGTGTCTCTGGCGCCATCTATTGTCACTACTGCTCTTTTTTTTCCCTCTTAGCTGTTGTTCAGTTCTTATTAAGGCCTTCCATTGTTCGTTTAAGTTGCTTGGCTCATTAATGTTACACAATCTTGATCTGTTTTTTTCAATTAATACCGATTCTGCAATTCTCAACTGCCTTTCGTTTTTACAGCTCTTAATAATTTTAATGTCCTCAAACTTCGGATATTGGTGATTTTCCAGACAATATTGGGTCAATGCAGTCTTAGCTTCTTTTTTATTCCAATTACTTATATGCTGGTTCAATCTATACTTTAATTTGTTCTTAATTGGAATAAAAAAGAAGCTAAGACTGCATTAACCCAATACTGTCTGGAAAATCACCAATGTCCAAGGTTTGAAGATATTAAAATTATTAAGAGCTGTAAAAATGAAAGTCAGTTTAGAATTGCAGAATCAGTGTTAATTGAAAAAAACAGATCAAGATTATGCAACATTAATGAGCCTAGCAACTTAAATGAACAATGGAAGGCCTTAATAAGAACTGAACAACAGCTAAGAGGGGGAAAAAAAGAGAGCAGTAGTGACAATAGATGGCGCCAGAGACACAAAGATGCAGAGATTGCGACTGGAGCCCGAACCTCAATGGCTCTGCTCACTTGAGCTGTGGTGGGCAGGTGAGACACATCTGCCTCCTGATGATGACAGTTGCCTGTTGAAAGCGCTAGAGGATCGTGTGTGACGGGCTGAATGAGGTTGACACTTGCAGTAGGGTTAGCATGGAGTTTTGAAATGGATGGAGCACTTTTTAGTTACTGTTGACAAAGGTTTAACTGCCTGGGAATGTAAATAGTGTAATTATGTACATAGTCTTTTTAACTGAATGTATGAATGAGTGGTATGGTGTGTATGTTTTGTGAAGTTTTTATGGAGATGACGAGCTATAGTTACGTATCATATTGCAGAGGGAAACCTGCGTTTTTGTCCAGTAAAAAAAAAGAAAAAAAAAAAGGAAAATACAATGTTTCATCCCCGAAAGAATGAATCTCATCGGCAAGGATTTTCAACCTTTGAAATCCAGCGGATTTGCATGATGATGATGGATGTGCTAGAAGTGTTAAAAGGAATAAAGTGACCATGATCTTTCATAATATATCACATGTCTGATGTTCACAAACACGTATCATTACAAACCTCAAACATTTGTTATTATGTTACGTAATAATCACTAATTTCTTATTTACCAGTCTATATGTTGAAATTTAAAGATATAAAGCTAAATACTTGATAAAGGGAAAGCACATCATCACAACTCAGTGTGTTGGTTTGATCTCAGTCGTCTCACCAACAAGGCAGCAGAGGCTGTGAAGTCATGATCGTGAAGTTTTTTGTTTTGTTTTTTTATTGGAGGTTTAACGACCACCGTGAGCAACTCAATGGGCTGTAAGCAGTCGCCTGTCCCTAATTTAGGGTCACTGACTCCAGGGAAGGGAGAGAGCCAGTGCTGTAAGACAAGCACAACATCCATGCCTCACTGGGATTCGAACCCGGACCCCTTCCAAATGAATGATCAGAAGCAATCGCTTAGATCACATCATGAAGTTTCACGAGCTCCATTTTGATTATACGTGGGGAATAGCAGATCTTTGTTCCATCTATTAACTTCCTTGGTTGAATTTCACAATTTTGTATATACAGTTTTTCGTTTTGAGAATTGTGGTTTTCTTCCCGTGTCTCTTGGAAAAATGTGCTGGTTCTTTATAAAAAGGAGGTGGTGCCTGCAAATTTTTAGGTTTTGGCTAGCCCTGTTCCAGGGAATTTGCAAACTTAATTTTATTTATTCATAAATGAGTCCTCACACATATGTATTATTTTTCAAGCACGTTACGCTAATGAAGTTATTCACCGGCATGAAGGAGTATGTGGTTTAAAAGATTAGTCTTCCGAGTAAAATGTTTGGAGCATATATCACACTGATGAGGCTTTTGACCAGTGTGAACAAGCATATGCCTGGAAAGATTACCTTTCCGAGCAAATTGTTTGAAGCATATGTCACATCGGTGAGGCCTTTCACCTGTGTGATGGAGCATATGTAATGAAAGGTCACTTTTCTGAGAAAACTGTTTGGAGCACACATCACATCGGTGAGGCTTCTCACCTGTGTGAAAGAGCATGTGCCTTGAAAGTTCACTTTTCTGAGCAAATTGTTTGGAGCATACATCACAATGATGAGGCTTTTCACCAGTGTGAAGGAGCATGTGCCTAGAAAGATGACTTTTGTCTGTGAAATTTTTGGAACATACAACACATTGGTGAGGCTTTTCACCAGTGTGAATGAGCATATGCCTTACAAGTGCACTCTTCCAGGCAAATTGCTTGAAGCATACATCACATTGGTGGGGCTTTTCACCAGTGTGAACAAGCATATGCTTTAAAAGATGTCCTTTCTGGGCAAATTGTTTTAAGCATACATCACATTGATCAGGCTTTTCACCTGTGTGAAGCCGTATATGCATTGAAAGACCAGCACTATCAGTGAATTTCTTAGAACATACATCACACTCGAAGTGTTTTTCATCTGCATGAACCAACATATGTTTTGAAAGAGCACCTTTCCCTCTGAAGTTCTTCAAACATTCAACACACTGGTAAGGTTTTTCATCTAAGTGAAGGAGCCTATGCCTTGAAATGTTGTGTTTTTTATCGTACTGCTTGGAAGATATATCAGAATCATAAGGTTGTTCCCCTGCATGGGTCTTTGTATGCCGTATGAGGCTACGTTTCTGGGTAAATTTCTTGAAACATACACCACACAGGAAAGATTTATCTTTTGCATGAAGTTGCAGATGTTTTGTAAAACTGGCTTCTGTTGCAAATTTTTGGAAGCATATTTCACATTCCCAAAGACCTGCATTTGTGTCAGGAATAGTGTGTGTTGAAACATCATCTTCCTTCTTCACTTCCTTTGTAATACACTCTTGAGTGACTTCTCCTACAGAATGTTTCAACACTGGTTTCATGTCGATAAATTTACAATTTTCATTTATTCAGAAGGCACCCAGACCAATAAATGTTTTATAATTTTGAAATTATGCAGTCATGAACTGAACGAAACATACTCCTCTCATTTAAATTGTGTTATTCTCACATACAAAGTCACATTTACATGTCCGATATTTAAGAAAATAGCAGGAATGTTTTAAACTACGAAAAATAGAAATGACACCATACATGTTTTGGAACCAGACCTTCAGGAATGGCAAGGCAAATTTTCTGGAGATTTCGGAATACGTGTAAGAATCAATTCTCCGATTCTATTATTTTATTTCCAATGCAATGACGTCGGTAATATTTCTTCATCAAAGGTTAAGCAAATATAGCAAAACCTTTTTGTTCCTACATGGTGATATGCCTGCTAGAAGTTGCGTTTGCATAAAAATAAAACATGCATACAAGCTAACTTGCTGATGGGGTAGCAATTTGATATTTCTTCCACCTCCCTAAATCATGGTAAAACTTTTATTACTGTGCTACAAATTGAGATTTCGTAGTTGGCCACTCCAAGAGAATAACCCATGCTATGCTTATCTTCAAGTCAGTTCCCATAACCTTATGGTTATAAAACCGAAAAAAAAACTCAAAATGAACCAGCAACAGGAATCATGATATGGCTTTATACAGAGGGCTAAGCTTTCGGTATCACTTACATTTCAGATTTTCTTTTTATAACTCCTAAAAGAATTTTTCTTTTACATTTAATTTCAGAAGAATGAGAGGAAAGCCTGCTCCCACGCTATTACAGCAGAAATGCGTAGAAAACATTTAAATATTCTGAAATGTAGCGCAATTGTAACACCATGAAGGATGTGCTCAGCTTGGGGAAGTTTTTTGCTTCACTCCAGAAATTCTGCAGTGCAATAATAAATCATCTTGAATACATTCCTAACATGTCAAGAACAACAACCATGACGCCACCAAACAAACTATCGATAGACGCAGAACACTATCGATAGTTCTTTTTTTATTCATAAACTGTTGCCTAAAACATTTAATATTTTAAAATGCAGTTCTAGTTTCACGCGTGTTCACCAAGGAGGTTAGAATAAGATATCTGGAGATGTCCTTGTTAAATGTTAATGGAGCAGTATCACTTTGCATGAAGCCTATAACCGCGAGCGACGGCCGTCATAGTCAAGGAGGTCAAAGTGTGGGAAAGCTGATGGTTTCCAAGGCTTTCGCAATGGATTTTGTTTTGGCCGAATCGCCTTCTTTCGTTACAAATGTTACCAATTTTGCACCGTAACTTGCTGCCGATGTGTGCGGAAATGCTGAATTTATAAACCTCTTAATTATTTCGAGACTCCTTCCCATTTTCATTTTAAATTGAAATACATGAACATTAGTGCGCATTCTAAACGAAACATAACGTTGAACGAAACCTTCACTCGTGTAAGAAGTATAATTCATTCCGGTTTGATATTAACACGGTTTCTTCCACCCAAAGCCACGCAATTTCAAAATACATACAATTGAAATTACACGGGTAACACGTAAACAGCGCGAAATTCCCACACCTTGCGGCTTCACGGTTAAGATACTCAAGGTATCTCCAGAAGTATTACTCTAACCTTCTTGGTGTTCACCACGGTGTATGATAGTCAGCCGATGATTTGATACCAAGGAGGTTATAAGTAAGAGGAGCTGGCAACAGCCCCTCTCACTGTGCTTCTGGCGTGACGCCACTTTTTATCAGCTGACTACGCCAACGCGCCCAACCTAAGAATCTCCTGTATATATCTATAGGGAAATAGCGATTTTGAACGGGTTTTTCGGACCCTTACGCTACGCATACAGGCATGAAAAAAACTGAGATTGAAATATTCATTCCCATAATAAAAAATTTCCAGAAAAAGCAGGAAAATATGTGTTGGTATTTCTTTAAAAAATTGAACAAGATAATGATTTTTTGAGCGGAAGTGCATAGTGCGCATGGTTAATCCATGCATACTGCCCATGTGCAAGTAACCATGTTTAAAATATAACCAAAAGCCTAATGTTAAGAATTAAGAAGTCCAAAATATTCCTTCTTTCCATCCTTGGTTTGCATGCGCTAAGCATAACTGCTTAAGCCACAGGAAATGACGTCCCGTTCCCGAACTCTAGCAGCGCAGACTCCCACCACCTCAGAGAGAGGACAGAAACAGCTGATCTGTTTTGGCTTCACTCAAAACGGGTCCCTTCACCTCCTCTTTTTTGGGTTAGAGGTTTAACTACCACCGTGAGTAATAACTCAATGGGCTATAAGCAGTCGCCCGTCCCTAATTTAGGGTCACTGGTTCCAGGGAAGGGAGAGAGCCAGTGCCGTATGACAAAACACAACATCCATGCTTCACCGGGATTCGAACCCGGGCCCCTTTGGCACGAATTATCAGAGGCCATTGCTTAGACCACTGCGCCACCGGGGCGGCTCACCTCCTCTTCTTCTAACCTCCTTGTTTGATACAACCTATGCTTTCTTATGGGAGGAAGCGGCAGAAACATTCGTATTTTACGAATGCTATTTTGCTTGGAATTAAAAAAACAGTACCTGGAACGCTTCGCAAACATGCACTTTTGTGCCTGTCACATGGAACTAGTCAAATAAGCGTTATATATATATACACTGGCGGAAAGTGAAAAAAGAACACCAAGAAGGAATTGGCGGACGAACATGAAATTTGCATATGTTAATAGGGTCGAGTTTACGTAGGTGTGATGTTAATTTCGGGACCAACCGGTGAGCGCTTACGCCACAGCATGGCATAAAATGCAAATTATCGTCGGTGGTATTTAAGGAGTACGGCGAAGTGAATGTAATCAGTCGTCGGCGTACGGACGCGTGCAAAGACCCTGAAGAAGCTGCAATGCCTAGACATGGAAGACGTGTACGATTTCAGCAGTTATCGGACTTTGAGCGAGGTCGTCTAGTCGGACTCCACGAGACCGGGGGGTCGTATTGCGGAGCGAATTGAACGGGAAGTATCGGTGGGTGGTGGTACGATGGTGGCGTAGATGGTCCGAAGTACATTCCCACACCAGAAGACGTGGAACCGGGAGTCACAGACGGACTGATGAGCGGACCGATCGACGCATAAGAAGAGCGGCGTTGTCAACAGAACATCCACTGCGACGCAAATCCGAGCTACCGTTACACCTGAGGTGACTGTGCAAACAATCCACAACCGTCTACTGGATGCAGGACTACGTGCACGTGTGCCTCTGCAATGTGTACCTCTGACTCCAGCCCACCGTGAGGAACGGCTGCAGTGGTGTCGCCAACGTCTGCACTGAAGAACGCAATGGCGATCTGTCTTGTTCAACGATGAAAGCAGATTCTGCTTGGGAGCCTCCGATGGCCGTATGCGTGTTCGCAGACGCACAGGGGAGCGTCTCCACCCTTCTTGCATCCGCCAGCAACACACAGGGCCTACACCTGGTCTCTTGGTGTGGGGAGCGATCAGCTATCACTCCCGTACACAACTAGTGTTTGTACCGGGAACGTTGAACAGCACCTCCTACATTAACAACATCATTCAGCTCGTTCTTGTGCCATTTGTAAGGTCGGTCCATCGTGGTGTTTTCCAGCAAGGTAACGTATGCCCACACACGGCACGTGCAAACGCTACATGCACTTCAGGGTGTGAGACAACTTCCATGGCCTGCACGTTCACCGGATTTGTCTCCCATTGAGCACGTGTGGGATTTTATGGGACAACGACCTATCCGGTCTCCACGACCATCCCCGATTTACGCGTCCAGGTTGAGGATGCTTGGAACTCAATACCCCAAACTTACATCCAACATCTGTACGACAGACTCCATGCCAGAATTGCACAGTGTGACGCAGTTCATGGAGGTTCAACCTCGTACTAACCATGTTACATTGAAATGTTATTTTTCAGTTTACCAGCAAATACAGCTGTATTTTGCCATAATGTTTTGATCACGTTATCCTCTGTATTTCGTTATTATGCTGTATAAATTTGGTTGGTATCAGACGTCGTCTTCTTGGTGTTCTTTTTTCACTTTCCGCTAGTGTATATTTTTGGCCGAGAGTGAGTACTCTAACGTGAAGATTTCTGACCAGACGATGCTGAGTTTTTTACTGAGGCAATAGAGAATAGACCCTTTATCGTAAAAAAAAAAAAAAATGTACTTCTTATAAAATGAGATGGTGCTGTATATTCGGAGGAACAATTTTAACATGGAATATCAGCGTAAGTCATTGGAGCATCGTTAACGGAAACTGCTGATTTTGAAAACTTATCGAAATTTTCGCAAAAAATTATTTTGATTATTCTTCATCTCGAGAAATCATTCACTACTGATATTTTCATTTAGTAATAAATAATATATCTTACACATCTGTTTTATTTTTTTACCTAATCACACTAATGAATAAGTATCTGTGAATAGCATCTAATATCTAATGAATAGTATATAAGTATCTATCATACTATTGAACATCCATCTGTGCTGGCGATAACGGCAGATAAAGTGCATTGTGGCAAAATGGTTGCTTTTTCTCGGCGGAGATTTTCCCCACCTGTGCCACAGGATGGGAAAGATGATTTTCTCACATGTAGTGCATGTGAGAAAAACAATTAAAACAATAATAATGCAGCTGTCCTCTCTAAAAGAAAGGTGATATACATATCCGTAACGCATGCAGTACATGTGAAGGGGGGGGTGAGGGAACTCATCAATGTGATGTATGTTCCAAGAAATTCACTCAGAAAAGTATCCTTTCAAAACATATGCTCATTCACACTGATGAAAAACTTCATCAGTGTGATGTATGCTCCAATGAGTTCACTAGGAAATGTTATCTTTCACAGCATATGCTTATTTATAATGGTGAAAACCTCATCAATGTGATGTCTGCTCCAAGGAGTTCACTAGGAAAGTAACCTTTCACAGCGTATGGTCATTTATAATGGTGAAAAACGTCAATGTGATACGCGTTTCAAGTAATTTACTTGTAAAAGTAATCTTTCTAGACATGTTTCTTCATACTAAAAAAACAGAAACATTGATGTGTGCTTAAAGATATTTTGAAAATGAGCAATTTCGGGCAGTATATGTGTACTGACAAATTTTTGGAACACTGAAGAATAAGAAGAATCATGGGTGGTCAGTTCACAAATGATACGTATAAAACTGAAAGAAGAAAGATAAAATAATTTATGATAAAATAACTATAAAAAGCAGACAGTACCTCGAAGCTATATATCTTATCCTTCATGGAAGCATGAATTTGTCCATGTATTTCTTCCCTGTGCGGTTCATAATAAAACGACTGGATGTGAGAGGAATTCACAGCATTTTCACAGCTTTGAATTAGCTTCAAATTGTCAGAAAAAAAAACGAAGAAATAGCAAAATATGAGCACATCTCGCCAATTGCGCTGAAACGCTATGGGAATCGTGGAGGAACAGACATTTGTTTATGCCCAGCCATGGCCGGTGGAAGCTAACTTGGCGCCCTAGGCGAAATACTTTTAAGCCCCCCCAAATTGTTAACACTTATTTATACTAATAGTTAAATGTCATATAATGAACCTTTTGACTTTTAATGTATACAGTTTTTTTACGAATTTGAAGTACAAGTCAGCCACCTACTTTCAAAAGTGAAAATTAAAAATACAATTAAGTCAATAATTAATATTTATTTATTGAGAATAAATTATAGATAACTATATTGCATATTTAACAATATTAAAATGGAAATATGCAAAAATTAACGGTAGTAAAACTACAAGAGACTAAAGATTGCATTTTCTTTTTTCTAACCTTAAGCTTGGAAAATGTAGAAACCAGTTCATTAAGTTCGATAGTTTGTGCTAATTCCTGTTCGATTGATATAATTGCCAGTTCTACCAGTCTTTCTTGTGTCATAGACGACCTGAAATATGTCTTGATTAACTTTAGCTTAGAAAAGCTCCTCTCTCCAGTGGCTACTGATACCGGCATCGTCAGTAAAACCCTTAGACCGATAAACAAATTAGGTACACTTTCTTGCAAGTTGGACTTGCAAATGAAGTCAAGAACGCCCTTTGGTGTTGATTTATTAGGAACTCGTCTTAAAACAGCTTGTAGATCACTACACAACTTGGTAGCATCAATATCCTTTGAGTCATTATGAGTCAACGCTCTTTCCAGCTTTATGCATTCATCTAGTACGCACTGGGTTGGTTTGTCCTCTAAGGTGTTGATATGATACAGAAATCCAAATATGGATGTAATCTCCTCCATCTGGGTAAATCGTTCGTTAATTGAGTTTATTGCAGTGTCCAGGATTGAAAAATAAAAGTTTATTTGGAACTGCTGTTTTGCATTTTGTCTTCTTCAACGTTGAGTTGAAGAAGAGAAGTTCTGTTTCATACAAAAACTGCCTTTTCTTTTTTTTTTCAAGCGCTTAGGTGCTGGCTCTGATTCAAATGAAGCCGGAATATCAAGTTCTTCGGTGATTTTTCTGGCATCTACTAACATCTCAAATCCTACATCAGTTCTGCAGTTTTCAAGGAATACTTTGGTTGCAAGAAGCTGCTTTGTAGCAGCAGCTAAATCAAATTCCCTGGACTGGAGTAACTTACTGGTTAAATTAATTTCAAACAAAATGCTGTCCCGTACAACAAGAGATACCACAAATGTAAAATTTCCAATACTTTTGGCAAGTCCTTGAGCCTCAACTCGTGAAACATTACCAGATGGTTCTGTAAGATTGGTGTCTTCAACAATGTCCATGAGAGCGTCATGTACTTCACTTAGTTGATAACGAAGTGGCTGCACAGCACCGATTCTGCTCTCCCATCTGGTATCACTGAGTGGTTTCAGTGTTAGAGAAAGCAAGTGGCGCATTAGTACTTCCCAACGTTGAGTTGAAGAAGAGAAGAACACATACACGCTTTGTACTAAACAAAAGAAAGACGTGACAGCCAAACAACACTTAGCAGCATCATTTACCACGAGATTTAAAGAATGAGAGCTGCATGATATAAAAAATGCTCGTGGATTAACATCTAAAATCCGTCGTTGAAGACCAATGTTTTCCCCCTCATGTTGCTTCCATTGTCATACCCTTGGCCACGTAAGTTTCCTAATGGAAGGTACATGTCTTCAAACTTCTCAAGAATAGCTGAAGTCAAACCAGCACCAGTGGTATCCGAAACAGGAGCAAATCCCAAGAAGTGTTCTTTGATTTCACACCCTTTGTCGTCTGTTGTTGCTACAAATCGAACAATGATTGTCATCTGCTCGACATGACTCACATCGGGTATGCAATCAAGCACTATAGAAAAGTATTCAGCATTGTGAACAGCAGATAGAATTTTTTTCTGTACAGCATTACTCAAAAGTTTGATCAGTTCATTTTGAATGTCTTTTGCCAGGTATGAATGTGAGTATCCTTGTCACGAACTTTTCGGAGATGTTCATTCATGATAGGATCAAACAAAGCCTGGTATTCTACAAATTTAAGAAAGTTTCCATTTCCACAAGTAAATAACTTTTCGTCTGTTCCACGAAATGCTAAGTTTTTTTGCTCCAAGCAGTCTTACCAATGTAATCAGTCTTTCTTACACTTGATGCCAGAATTTTTATTCTTCCCTAATTAGACGCAAATGTTTTTCATCGATAGTTTTGTTTTTCTGTAATCTAACTTCGAGCTCTTTCCAATCTTGAAAGCTTGTCATATGATCACTGTTTTTTTTTCATGGCTAGCTAAGAGGGCAGAGATATTTTCCCCGTCATTTATATTTATACCGTTACTACATAGCGCTGATCGTCCAGCTGTTTTCAAAAATAGCATGCAGCAGAAGCAGAACACCGCATTCTTTGTAGGAGAGGACAGAAGCTATTCACGATAAAGGTATTCAACATTGATTAGAAGCCTTTTGTAGTGAACTATTGAAAACTTCCTTCGATGGTCGTCTAGAGGAAAGCTGAACTCTGTAATGCTAGTCAACAAGCCAATGTGGCTTGTTGACTAGCATATATACGAGCATTCACACCGCTTGTACTTCCCCGCGCCCGCTGAGCTTACAGCTGCAACATTAATTAATCTGAAAATATTTTTTTGTTTTGTTTTACAGTATCATTTAGGGAAACGAATAACTATCCTCCCAGAGATATAATTTAAAACACCTAGTTTACCACAAATTTAATAAAAATGATGAACCAATGGTTGTTTAAACTGTAAGAAGTAATCCCTAACAAAGTCTTACAGCTGACCACACACATTGTGGGATAAATTATTGCAACACTCCATGTAAATTATTATTACAACAGTCTTTAAATAAAGTAGTGTCAATTGAACTTTTTTTGTATTTTTATTTATGAAAAAATAAACCCTACATAATATGAATATTGATTCACAATTTTAGTTCTCACAAGACAAATATTAATAATAAAAATATTTTTAGTAAATTCTACATGTTTGCTGAGATGCTTTTCATGTATAATATATCGTATTGCTCCGAATATAGGCTGTTCCCATTACATTTTGATTATTACAAATAAATGTGAGACTAAGATGTTACACTGGCCGATCACAAATCAGCGCAACGCTTGAGCTTTATTGTACAAAATAACTATAATTTGGTTTCTAAAATCTCATCCTAAATTTTGAAACCGAACCGTATAATAATTTCGTTCTATAACGGAAAATATATTTTGTTTCTGAAAATTTATAGTATTGTTAAGGTAGTTTGGAGGGCCCTCCAAATTCTGAGGCGCTGTGCACATGCACCGCGTGCACGTGCAAAAATCAGGCTCTGCCTATGTACATAGAATCTTTCTGATTGGGGTTCGTTATTATCGGGATACAATATACGCCCGATTTATCGAAGATTGACTTGTTATCATTGTAAGTCAATAAGGCACCATTATCGGTGATAGTTTCAGCCAAAAATATTTGATGCTCTGCACATTCTCTCTTTAACAAATAGGTAATAGGTGGTAAAAAAGGAATTGAAAAGTAAGCTTTATATTCACTTTTTTATTATCAATTGTCCACTATAACCAAATGCTTCTGCAGTATTCCTGATCCACTGCAACTCAGCCTGCTCAGATTGTGAGGAAGAATAATGTGTAATTGATCTTTTGACATAGTAAGAAAAACCAGCTGTTTTGTACTTCCAGGGATGCCAAGAATCGCATGGGATCAATGCTGGAACATAAGTTGGCTTTCTAAAAACACTATATTCAATAGAATCATCGTAGCGGAATAAACTCAAATCTAAAAAATTTAGTTTGTTACCAATTTCTTCTTCTAATGTGGTCCGAACAGTAGGATAAATGCTGTTAAATGCATTTATGAACTTATCAAGTTTCTTTCTAGAATGTTGCCGGAAGAGAAGAACATCATCTACGTAGCGTCGGTATAAACAAGTTGAGTCCAGGTTAGGTTGTTGGAAAACTGTTTTTTCAATATGCTGTAATACCACTTCTGCCAACAGGCAGGAGAGTGGGGATCCCATGGGAGCTCCAAATGTTTGTTAATAAATTATCTCATCATATGAAAAATAATTGCTGTTAGTAATATATTTCAAAGACGAGCTAATGCTGTTCCTTTCTTTATCTTCAGTTCCCTCTGTTGACAACTGCTGATTAATTAAATGAATTGCTTCATCTGTGGGAGTATTCGGGTAAAGTGCTACTACATCAAGGCTAAACATAGTAAAATTGAAATCCTGAATAGCTTGAATTGTATCAATTAACTCTATAGAATTAGATACATTGTAAATATGGTTGTTATATAAAGGTTTTAGGTATTGATAATAGCCCTTTCTAAATTGATAGTTGGAGCGACATTCTTGTTCACAATCGATCTAATTGGTTGATTTATTTTATGTGTTTTAATTTTGGGTGGGTAGGCTTTACGTTTAATCTCAGTAGGCAGGTCACCATGGTTCTTAAAAGTAGCTACTTGCCTTATTATACCTTCGACAGGGTGTTTATTAATTTTCACCACCCTTAAATCCTCTATGGCTGTCTTAATTTTCTGTTGGTAGTCTCCTTTATTCAAGATAACAAGTTGTTTGCATTTGTCAGCCATGAGGGTTGGTCCTAAGTTCAGGTAACGTCTTCCGTTCATATTTAATAGGAGCATTGAGTTGTTGGTCATTCATTTTATTGTAATTTCTCATCATTTTATATCATACTGAATTTCTTTTACTTGCTGGTAACTCCTGTATAATGTTTTCAGTTTGTGGAAGGATAATTTCTGGCTTTGGTTTATGCCTATTATATGCAAACTTGACTCCTCTTTTCAAAGCCTTCACTTGTAGCTCAGAAAGTACATGGTTAGATTCATTAATGAACATATTGTTATGAATAGGTATTTTGTTGTTTTTATGACAGTTTCTGTTCTTCTCCTCAAATAAGTTTTCAAACTCTTTTGAAAGTTTATCACGAAGTCGTAAAATGAGACTATCAATAGTGGCATTAATTTTAATGCACTCTATATTTAGCCTATCCACCTGTAAATTCAAAGCCATGTACTCATTATACAATCTGTAATTCTGAATACTTAGTATGTTCATGTTCTTCCTTTTGTCCCTAATAGTAGCACAAATCCTTTTAACCTCACAAGTGTTGTTAATGTTCTTGTCCTTAGAGTTCAATGGCTTGCTTTTAACTCTCAAAAAACAGGGTGTAACATTATTGTTTTTACATAATGTCAAAAATTACATGTGTTCCACTTCTTTACTCAGCTTGATACGACTCTTCTTAAAAGCCCCAATTACAGTGATATCGGAATCCACTGTCACCATCGGCATATCCATAAAATATAATCATTAACGGAAAACAGCACATTATAGAACGTATTCAGTATCACCAGTTAAGAAACGTAACTGAAAATCCTAAGTGCATAAATGCACATAGTGAAAAATACGTGGCTGAAGAAATGAATCTATAACTACTATTTACAGCAGCAAAATACTGTTCTTCACGTGTTTATACTAGCAATTTTAAGCAGAAGTCAACAGGTTCCTGGTAATATTAACTAAAAGCAAACTACAAGCAGTACAATAAAAAGGACTTACCCAAATTTCAAAAGTAGGCCTACATCCATTGTCGGGGGCTTCCTCTGCCAGTGAATGTTTTTCAATAATTAGAACATCAGAAGTGAGAATTTGTTTATGAAATCGAAGTGATGTTAGAATTTTGACATTTCCCAAATCGGGTACAGCATTGTGTTCGATGAAATATTGAATAAGTGCTGTTTTGGGTCTTTTCTTTTCCCAATCCTATACATGTTTTTTAATCGAGTAATAAGGAGTCTCTTAGTACTACCTATGTACATAGAATCTTTTTGATTGGGGATCGTTATTATCGGGATACAATATACGCCCGATTTATCGAAGATTGACTTGTTGTCATTGTAAGTCAATAAGGCACAATTATCGGTGATAGTTTCAGCCAAAAATATTTGATGCTCTGCACATTTTCTCGTTAACAAATTGGTAATAGGTGGTAAAAAAGGAATTTAAAAGTAAGCTTTATATTCACTTTTTTTATTATGCAAAATTTAAACGTTATTTTTGATATTGTTGCAATCAGTCTACCACTATAACCAAATGCCTCTGCAGTATTCCTGATCCAAATATATATATATATATATATATATATATATATAAAGGGAAATGTTGTAACAGTAATTCACCTATCGATATTCCACACGCATAGATATACCTGTTGCATTCTAAAAATCAACGTAATATTAAACGGAAGTCAGATAAAATAAACTATGAATGATTGGCTCGGTCGATCAGCAGGACGAATACGTCGGCGAAATCCCCACAGATGGCGCTATACAAGAACTGCGCGATAGGGTTTAGGTGTCCATAGCTTATGCGACGAAGTTAACATACTGTGTTTTCATTCAGGCATGTCATATTACATCTGAGTCGATTTCGGAGGACTATGCACTTGTGAACTCTTCCACTGATGAAGGCATAATATTTGCCGAAACATGTATGGATGCTGGTAGCATGAGTAGAATGTAGATTTAGATAGGTTCCGCGGTTTTGTCATTTTCAACTTTGTTGGTTTTACTTTTCAATCGATTTTAATGTTCTCATTTCATTCGAATTTCACCATTTTGTACTCGGTTTGGTGCCGTTTCATTCATGTTTTACTAAATTGGTCGCTTTTACCGCTCGTTGTGATATATGTTTTTTCGACTGCTGATATACGTTCACTAGCAGAAGAAGCCAGACGACAATGGATGTAGGCGTACTTTTCAAAGTTGTGGTAAGTCCTTTTGATTGTGCTGCTTGTGTTGATTTCTGCTTAAAATTGCTAGTAGAAACACGTGAAGAACAGTATTTTGCTACTGTAAATAGTAGTTACAGATTCATAACTAAAATATTTTTAGGACGGGGAATGAATCTCATCTTTCTCAGCATCCACTTTCTTGCAATTAAATAAGTAATTCCTGTAAAATTTGATTACATTTGATAGGTTCCATTGAGAGTTCTACAACTTTTGTTCAGTACATTTTTCATTAAACTGTTTCTTCAAGTGAGGTTATTGGACTTGGAATATTCCTTCTCATAGAGTTAACATACAGCTATTCCATGATTTCTGCAGCTATTGCATGATTTCTGCTCGGTACGCGCATAGTAATTTTCTGGCTTCAGATATCTATTCTTGTACAGAATCACAATGAAATTTCAGTACAAATTCAAAATGTAGCTTTGTTTGCAAGTGCTACCCCCTACAAGTATGATTTAATATGTATCAGAAACAATATTCTGCATGAAAGTATTTTATTGCTATTTTATACTTATTTCACATGAAAATCATTCTTCCGATTCATCGTATGTTTTTTAATGAAACTGAAGAATTATGGGACATTTCATAACATTCTTTGCTAACCTTTAGTGGCTTTACCATAATGCGTCAGACGCTGTCGTCAATTATGACCTCATTTTAAAGCGAAATTGTCCTGAATTTTGCATTGAAGTTTAGGACAAATGTCATTTTGTCCTCAATTGCATTCTCAAAAATCTAGTCACATTATACTAAAACAAAATACAGATCTCGCCTTAATGCAGAGCCAAATATTCGGTTGCAGCTGTCCCAAATTCAACCAGATACAGCTACATTGTGGATATCAAAACGGTCCCAGCTCCCTCATTTGATTCTAAGTTGCCGCCCCTGTGGTCTAAGTGATGGCTTCTGATCATTCGTCCGGGTTTGAATCCCGGTGAGGCATGGATGTTGTGTTTGTCTTACTGCACTGGCTGTTTCCCTTCCCTGGAACCAGTGACCCTAAACTAGGGATGAGAGACTGCTTATAACTCACTGAGTTACCCACAGTGGTCGTTAAACCTCCAATAAAAAAAAAAAAAGGATTCCAAGTTCCCGAACATCGTCCTTTTTCATTCTTTATCGTTCTTTTTCAATGTCTAGTGACATTTTTGGTATTGCAACTGTAAAACTGGTTTTAAATGGCATATCTATGAGTGTAACATATTGTGGATTTTCAATACCTGCTTTGAATTCATTCTCAAATGTGTCGCCTTACTTTATGTTTTTTGTTGTTGTTTTCTATTTATGTAGTTAAGTAAGTTCCTTATTTCTCTGAAGTTAGTGGAGAAAATAACATTTTGAATGAAATAAAACTAGATGTTTAGCATGTGCAAATGCTTTGTTTTTTATTGGAGGTATAACGACCACCGTGAGCAACTCAGTGGGCTATAAGCAGTCTCCCGTTCCTAATTTAGGACCACTGGCTCCAAGGAAGGAAGAGAGCCAGTGCCGTAAGACAAAACAACATCCATGCCTCACGGGATTCGAACCCGGACCCATCTCGGACGAATGATCAGAAGCCATCGCTTATACCACTGCGCCGTCAAGACGGCACCCAAATTCTTAAAAATACCATCCATTGTTAATACTGCTGTCATTGAGTTTAGTAGTTATGTAGGTGCTAGGTGAAAATAACATTGTCCTTATGCCAAAGACAAGTGTGTAAAATTGATGTTCTGAGAAAACGATATTTGAAGTTCCAATTTTTAATGACTATCAATGGGAAAAATTAAGTTTAGATCAAAATTTAATCTATTTAGAATCCGACAAACAATTTGTGCTTTTGCTATATGATAAAATATCGACTAACAACTTGAAAAATACAGTTAGGTAAAAACAGCCAAAAATGCACATATGTGCCTTTGGAATAAGGGAGAGGATAGTGCTCCGTGACGAATTTCTCTCCTGAAAGGTGCTCCGCGACTCAAAAAGTTTGGGCGGCACTGCACTAGAATCAACACGATATCAAGAGGAATATGAGGAACATGGAACCACTTTCCAATTATACGGGAAAGCAACTCTTCCTTCCTTCCTTGAAACGTGCTTTCTCAGACACCTGATAGAGTGGATATGAGACATATCCACTCTGAAAGTCATTGGAGGACCCTCTGAACATCATGATATTGGTGGCAATCTTTGGCTTTCACACCACGAAATAAACGTAGCCTCATCCTTACCAATTTCATCACAGTAAAAAGACTCCCGAAACAAATTTGAATTTACTGGCGCCCACTACAAAACACACATTCAAGACAGTACTTCCATTTTAAGGAAAAATTTCCCTTTTTAGTTAAGTGTCATAAAAATCGGACCTCTTCAAGGGGGAAAAAAGGTAGTTTTCGTTCAAGAGGTGTAAAAACTTGAACTGTAATTGAATTAAAATTCGCCCAACCAAATTGTACCTGTAACTTCAATGAAGATTTTGTGAAGTCGAAAGTTTTTCCTGGCTGAGTTGAATCCTTTTACAGCAAATTTTATGCCTGATGGTGAGGATGCAGAGGTAGATTGCTGCTTGAGCTTGGTAATACATATACTTTTTGTTAATGTGTATTTTGTGCATGATGCCAGTCTGGGCGTGGGAGGATAAGCTGGTGAGATAACATTAGCCATTGGGAAGGATGGGAGAATTCAGGGATCAGCCAAAGAAAGAATAGAAGGGAGAGTCACCATTTAGGGCTCACACTCATTACCTTTAAAACTACAATAAATAAATTTCAAGTGCACAGTAGGCAATGTACAGCGTTAGTCCCGTACCACCCATTTGGTTTATTATACATATGTATAAGTGCTGTATTTTGGAGTGCCCAGGAATCATAAATAAATGTTAAGAAAGCACTGCAAGCCTACAGATGTGAGAAATTTTTTTCCCAACAAAGCGGTAAGCAAGCCTTCCCATTTTTATTGTGTTAATTTTATGCACCAATCTCTCCCTCAGCCTCTTTCCAGTTTCCTCTCTTACTAACCATTAATTTATTTTCATTTCTCATCTTGTCTCTGCCACAGAGTGAGACAGACAATTTTTTGTGCTTTTAAATGTCACGGTTGTTCTTCGATTCCAGGAAACTGACATTCTTGCATTTCTTTTATGGTTATTTCCTGCATTAATTATTTGTAAAAAATTGTACATCAGAACTTATTGTATTCAGGTATCTAGGCAACAAATTCAGCATTGTATTTTGCAACTTGCAAGCGATCATTTTCTTCTTATATTTTGTTTCAGGTAAGATAAACAAAGACAATAGCATGGTTTCGATTTTAATTTTCACAGAAGTAGCGCTGAATTCTGTGTAATTTTTCGTTTCAGGTCTATGATTCCATGGTAAATATTTGTTAATGTACTGTGTCAATAAGTCACGATTACTCATCACAGAAAGACAGTTATTCTTTCTTACAATGATGCAACGAAATATGCTTTTTAACAATATATAAAATATATCTCAGTTTTGCCCTTTCAATTAAAAAACATACGTCTTTTCTCGATTAGGAAAAAAAAAAAAAAGAGAAAGAAAATGAGAAATATATCACACCTTTCTGTTTTCAGGAAAAAAAAAAGGAAATTTTTGCTCCTTAAAAGGAAAAAAGTGCAGAGTAGAAGTGGAAGCCCTGGTTCAAGAAACATACTGGAACTAACAAGCGTGCCAGCATACTAAGAGCAAGTTAAAAGAACAGTTAACATGCAGCCATGTATAAGCTGCCAATCTGTAATCACAATAAACTACAACTCACATACAGCAGGCCCCAGTTGGAAGTATAGCACTGAATTGCCTGAAGTTTACTGGTCTCCATGTAACATCTGCTCACAAAACTTGAAATTTACATCGCCCTGACAGGAAATCAAATCTGCATCTCCCGACTTCAATTCCAGAATGCTTTCAAGTTTTCTGAGATGTTACTTACAGACCAGTAAACCACAGGCAATTCAGTACACAATTCTGATTGCTTTAAATAATCTAGTGAATTTTCCATGTATTTCTGAGGAATATTCCTTCCTTAATTCTTTCTCAGATGTTGCACGGAGACCAGTAAACTACAGGCAATTCATGTACACAATTCTGATTGCTATGAATAATCTAGTGAACTTCCCATGTATTTCTGAGGAATATTTCATCCTTAATTCATTCTGAGGAGATGTTACATGGAGACCAGTAAACTATACGCAATTCAGTACACAATTCTGATTACCTTGAATAATCTAGGGAATTTCTCATGTGCTTCTGAGGATGTTTCTTCCTTAATTTCTAAATTATACAGACATCAGAATAGCAATATTGTCATTACATGTTTGTCTGAACAATAGGTCATCTATGGTTTGTACTACTGCATGTAATTTTGCACACTGCATGTTACATGTGCCATGCATTTGAAAAATATAGAGTATGTAACATTTATGAACATACAGGCATGAAAGTGATAATGGCAGTAAATGGCTGATCTTTTCCTACATAGGAATATGCAAAAATAAGTAACCTTTCAGCATTTATTAACTACCCTTTGCACCACATATGCATATATAAAAGCCATAAAATTGTGTGACATTTTTTCAGGAATGAATAAGAGTTTTATTTTAGTCAATGTGCTTACACCAAACCAATAATGTCAATTCCATATTTATACTGATCTAATTTGTTTTCCTTTTCAGATTTCAGTAATTACAGAATTACTGACACAAAAATTTACATGATGCAGGCACAAGTTCTGGATGGTTTGAAATAGCAGCTAACTCTTTATTTCCATAATAAATTAAATCTGTATGTAAAGTTCACAAAACTTTCCCACTTACTTCCACTTTCTTCATAGTTCCTCCAACAGTTATTTTAATCCTAGTTGTAAATGAATTTACGGCACCTCTATTCATAGTGTACTGTGGAATTAACTTTTTTACGGGTCTTATAGAGGTTATTATTCAAAAAAGTTGGTTGTCAAGTTTTCGAATTAAAGCCTAGTTAGTCATCAGGACTACGTCACTGGAGGAATTAACGATAATTGCGGTTGGACTCTTCCAACTGAGTGGCAGCAACTACTCCAGTGACGTAGTCCTGATGACGAACTAGGCTTTAGTTCAAAAATTTGACAACCAACTTTTGAATAATAACCTCTATAAGACCCATAAAAAGTTAATTCCACAGTTATTTTAATTTCATCAATAACCAGTACTTTAACAAGCCAATCAAAATGGAACTTGTTTTTCTCGTAGTCATCAAACATTTGAGTTTTATGTTCATCTCTTACTGCAACTAAATCAGCCATTTCTGTGAAACACAAAACAGAAAAAAAAATTCAGTTTACTTCTCAAAACATACATGTGCTCGTTGCAAACTGTAAACTGCCAACTAGACTACAAAATGATTACAATGGCAATTAATAAACTCTTAGTACTGCATCTTGAAAAAGGAGTTACCGGATTCCCTATAACCATGTAGAAAACTGCAGTCAGCACACAGACAGTGACGTCTTCATGCTCATGCTATTGTCACGTCAATCAGCTGTAAGACCAAGCCTTTCACCTGGAAGACCCACCAACTGCCTTTCGCAGTTGGCATGCTGCAGCCAATCACAGTCAAGTTCTCCAGCTCAGATGTTTCTGTGCTGGAGAACTTGATGCTGGCATTGCTCAGGTTTGTGACACATCCTCCGAATCTGCAATAGCTTTATCTGCCTTCAGCTTTGTGAGACAGTTTAAATGGACCTCCCCCTATTGATGCAGAAATACAAAATTATTGTATTTCTGCATCGATCCCAGGAACTCCCCAGATGGCTTCCAAAAAGGCAGAATTCCGCTTTTTGGCTGAACTCTTTCACCACTGGAACATATTAAGTACAGCATAATATTTAGGTATGTACTTTAACTTACCAAAAACAATAGCATAGTTAAAAAATCCTTTTCGATAGGGTAACTCACAGGTTGTAATAGCTTACTGCTTGCCACATATTTTTTAATGGAAGAAGTGTCAAATGGGGTAATCTATGATGAAATATGTTTTATTTCAGGCTTTTTTCTGGGCTGTACGTGGAAGTCGACACTTTGACATACATTTAGCCACGTAATTGATTTGGTTATATTTTATAAATCAAAATTATTATTATTGTCATTACATATTATTAGTAAAAGTATTATTAGTAGAAAATCACAAACCCTGGTTACATTATATTGGTGAGGCTTTTCACCAGTCTGAAGGTGCATATGCTTTGGAAGATGACTCTTTTGTACAAATTGTTTGCCACATACATCACATTGGTGTGAAGCTTTTAAGCTATGTGAAGGAACACATGCTCTGAAATTTGGCTTTTCCAAAAAAAATTGCTTGCACCAGACATTACATTTATGAGGTTTTTCACCTGTGTGATGGAGCATGTGCTTTGAAAGATAACCTTTCTGAGCAAACTGTTTGGGACATAAATCTCACTTGTAAAGCTTTTCACTTGTGTGATAGACCATATGCTTTGAAAGAATATCTTTCCGAGTAAACTGTTTGGAACTTTTCGCCCACGTGAAGGACCATATGCCTTGTAAGGTTACTTTTGTCAGCAAACATTTTGGAGCATACATCACATTGATGAGACATCTCACCTGTGTGAAGTACCATATGCCTAGAAAGAATATCTTTCCGACCAAACTATTTGGAACATACATCACGTGGGTGAAGTTTTTTGCCTGTGTCAAGTTTTTCACCTGTATGGAGCATATGCTGTGACAGATGGCTTTTCTGAACAAATTGTTTGGTGCATACGTTACATTGGTGAGGCTTTTCACCTGTGTGAAGGAGAATATGCCTTGAAAGGGAACTTTTACGA
Organism: Macrothele yani; assembly: GCA_039090855.1. Taxonomy (NCBI): domain Eukaryota; kingdom Metazoa; phylum Arthropoda; class Arachnida; order Araneae; family Macrothelidae; genus Macrothele; species Macrothele yani. The sequence continues at coordinate 164,303,489 of CM077009.1, forward strand.
GCAAATTGTTTGGAACATATAACACATCTGCGAGGTTTTTATTTTTGGAACATATAACACATCTGTGAGGATTATGTTTTCGACCAAATTGTTTGAAGCATATGTTACACTAATGAAGCTCTTCACCTGTGTGAAGGACCATATGCCTTGAAAGGGAACTTTTACGAGCAAATTGTTTGGAACATATAACACATCTGTGAGGTTTTTCACTTGTATGTATGAGCACATGTGCTAAAAGATTATGTTTTCGACCAATTGTTTGAAGCATATGTTACACTAATGAAGCTCTTCACCTGTGTGAAGGAGAATATGCCTTGAAAGGGAACTTTTACGAGCAAATTGTTTGGAACATATAACACATCTGTGAGGTTTTTCACTTGTATGTATGAGCACATGTGCTAAAAGATTATGTTTTCGACCAATTGTTTGAAGCATATGTTACACTAATGAAGCTCTTCACCTGTGTGAAGGACCATATGCCTTGTAAGGGAACTTTTATGAGTAAATTGTTTGGAGCATACATCACATTGGTGAGGCTTTTTGCCAGTGTGAAGAACCACATGCCTTATAAGGTTACTTTTATGAGCAAATTGTTTGGAGCATACATCACATTGGTGAGGCCTTTCACCAGTGTGAAGAACCACATGCCTTATGAGGTTACTTTTATGAGCAAATTGTTTGGAGCATACATCACACTGATGAGGCTTTTCACCTGTGTGAAGGACCATATGTCTTGAAAGAATATCTTTCCGAGTGAACTGTTTGGAACATACATCACATGGATGAAGTTTTTCACCTGTGTGAAAGAGCATATGCTGTGACAGATGGCTTTTCTGAACAAATTGTTTGGTGCATACATCACATTGGTGGGGTTTCTCCCCTGTGTGATATAGCATATGCTTTGAAAAGGAACTTTTATGAGCAAACTGTTTGGAGCATACATCACACTGGTGAAGCTTTTCACCAGTGTGAAGGACCATATGCCTTGTAAGATTACTTTTATCAGCAAATTGTTTGGAGCATACATCACATGGGTGAGGCTTTTCACCTGTGTGAAGGACCATATGCCTTGAAAGAACATTTTTCCTACCAAATTGTTTTGAACATACAGTACATTTGTAAAGCTTTTCACCTGTGTGAAGAAGCATATGCTGTGAAAGATTACTTTTCTGAACAAATTGTTTGGCACATACATCACATTGGTAAGGCTTTTCACCTGTGTGAAGGAGCATGTGCTGTGAAAGATAACTTTTCCGAACAAATTGTTTGGTGCATACATCACACTGGTAAGGCTTTTCACTTGTGTGAAGGAGCATGTGCTGTGAAAGATAACTTTTCCGAACAAATTGTTTGCCACATACATCACATTGGTACGACTTTTCACCTGTGTGAACAAGCATATGCACCAAAAAGTTATGTTTTTTATTAAATTCCTTAGTGCAAACATCACATTGAAAAGGCTTTTCACCTGCATGATTGTATACATGTTTTGACAGACTGTTTTCATCAGAAAATTGCTTACAGCATACACCACATTGGTGAGATTGTACACTTGTGTGAGGGAATGTCTTGTTTGCAAGGCCATCATTCTGAGTGAATTTCTTATAGCATATATCACACAGGTAGCATTTTTCATCTGCCTGAACGATATGTTTTGAAAGATAACTTTCTCCTGTTAAGTGCTTGAAGCATCCAGTACACCGGAAAGGTTTCTCACCTGTATGAAGGAGCCTATGCCTCATAAGGTTACATTGTTCACTGAACTGTTTGGAACATATATCACACTGGTAAAGTTGTTTCTCTGAATGGGCTTTCATATGCTTTACGAAATTTATTTTCTGCATGAACTTCTTAAAACATATATCACACTGGAAAGATTTTTCACTTGTATGGAATTTCACATGTTTTGCAAAGCTGGATTCTGTTGGAAATTTCTGGAAGCATATTTCACATTCCCAAAGATATTTATCCGAAGCAATGTGTAATGAAGTGTCAGTTTCTTTATTCACTATGTTTATAATCAATTCCTGAGTGACTTCCCCTGAAGAATGTGGCAGAACTAATTCCATGCTGAAAAACAAAATATTAATTTATGCCCCTCTCATTTAAAATGTGGTCTGCTGAGAGAAAGAAAATGTAACTGTGTTATCATATGTGATATGTAAAGGAACAAAAAAAATAAAAATAATTTTTTTTTTTAGATCTCATAATTCATAAATGTAGAGTGAAAAACACAAACACCATATAGGTTTTGAAAGCATATTTCTGACATGGCTAATGAAGAGATTTTAGAACACCAGCAAAATAAAAAATCACACATTTTCTAGTTGTGTGACATTTTCTATGCAGATCAAATGTAACAAGACTATTTTCCCCCGTAAAATACTGCAGCTTCTGTTTGCAGAAAAATAAATAAAACATACGTGAAAAATTCTACAAATCCACACTACTTAATTTCTTAAAAAAAAACATTTCGTGAACTTTTCCAAAAACGGTTAAAAAACAAATTTATACAGAATGCTATTTGTAAGGAGTCTCTCGAAAGCCAAAGTGATGCGCAGAGTCGTACCTTTAGATGCCCAACTCGTCGAATATTTTTCACCTTCCCATATAAATATATTTTTATTACTATGTTACATGTTAAGATCTGGTAGTTTGCCTCCCAAGAAGAATAAACCAACTTAAGCTTACGTTACCGCCTTCATATGTAAAATAACTTGATTATGAATACAAAATATATAGCAAACCAACACTAGGAATCCTTCCACTGAAGGTGAGGCGTAATGCACGAGTTGTATTCCAGATTTCTGTTTATTACAACGAAAACGAAGTTTTTTCATTCCATTGCCCTGGAAGAAAACTCTGATCCCATCCCATTACAACAGAACTGCCTATGTGCATTTAAATATTTGAAAATGACGCATGTTAGGATAACTCTTAAAATTCTCTACCACCCCACTACATTATTCTGATTTCATTGTTGCACATCAAATTAATTATTCATACAACAAACATATTCTGCTAGTGATGCCAATTTCAGAATGAAAACTACCACATTCTTTGGGGAACTTTTCCTTTTAACGACTAAATTTCCCCACCCCAAGCAAAATGTAGTAATGCATAATGTTTTGCAATTGTGGGACACTACTTGGTAATCGCATATACGGTCCATTATGTGGCGTCTCCCATTCGACCAATAAGAAGCGTTTTTAGAAAATATATCTCTTTCCGCTGTGATTTCTTGCACGCTTTACTTCTGAAGTTCTGTTTTTGTTGTCAGTTAGTGCATGCTTGGCTTGAGTTCATAAGTAGCTCAATTTTGCTGTTAAAAATGCCGTAACTGTTAAAATGAGTTTTGGTTTTCGTCATTCTATTAATGATTAATTTGGATACGTTTTTTCGTTAGAAGATGCTTTAAACTTTATCAAAAACTTCCAGATTTCTACTAAAACACATTATATTCAAAAACGTGGTGTAGTTCACAATCTTGGACAAGCCCAGTTAAGTGATATTAAAGGTTTGAAGAAGGACGTTATGTTCGAGGGAGGGGGCAGTCCAATGTTGAGAACAGGATATCATTTGATGACATGCCATTTATTTCCATTGATAACTGTATATTAGAGTGTCAACAGGGTCGTTCATTGAACAAAAATAGGTTGAAAGCAATTCAAGATCATGACGACTACACGTGTGTGAAAGCAAAGTTCAAACAACAAAATGAATTGTACAGCAGAAATCCAACGGAAAGAAATTTTAAATGGGTTTTTCTCCCATCCGATTTCGTGCTTTTTCTCGTGAGAATTCCATTAATAACGATGTTCAAAATCACACACATTTTAGGCACTCATGATAAATTTTTATGAAGCTATTTTCACCCACCAATGGAGGTGGGCGGATATCTGCCTAAGTGCCAAATGCTGATAACAAACCCGGTAAATAAAACACAATGAAAGAAATATTGATGAATGATGCTGTAAGCCATGCAATAACAAACATATTTCTGGTATAAACAACACTGAGAAATTATTTAATCAGAATTTCTAACAGTAATCATTGAAAATAAAAAGATATTCGAAGCTAACACACTGAATAAGGCTGCAAAATTTTCAACAAACGACCACTTTCTCGTCAGCAAACAAGAAATCACAGTGGAAGGAGATACCTTTTCTAACAACGCTTCTCATTGGTCGAATGGTAGAAATCACATAATGGAACGTTATGCGATTTCGAAAGTTGCAGACAACTCAAAGCATCATGGAGAGGTGCATGCTTGGTGTAACCAGGAGAGATAAGAAGAGGAACTCGTGGATCCGAAAATGACAAGAGTGGAAGACATCATGATCAGAGTTAAATCCCTGAAATGGAAATGGGCTGGACATACTGCCAGAAGGACAGACCATCGATGGACAGCCGAAATTTTAGATTGGATTCCAAAGGACAGAAAAAGACCCAGAAAAAGACCACATGGGAGATGGGTGGATGAAATTCGAAAGTATGCGGGAGTAACATGGAGGAGACTGTTGCAAGACAGACCGCTGTGGAAGAGGCTTGGAGAGACCTTCGTCCAGCAGTGGATCGATAATGGTTGACAATGATGATGATGATACGCGATTACCAAGTAGTGTCCCGCAATTGCAAAACAATATACATGTATATGACCTACACTTTCAGTGGTTGTACTAAGAGTTGCCAGATTCCCGGGATATGTTCCCGCCAAAAATTTGAATGTAACCAACCCAAAACAAACCATTTTTTCCGCGGGTGGGCGATTGTTGCATATCTTCACTAGGTTCTAGTTTATTATTTTGATCACATCCAAGGAGGTTAGAATATGATGTCTGGAGATGCCCTTGTTAATGGAGCAGTACCACTTTGCGTGAAGCCCATAACCGTGAGCTACAGCCGTCAAAGTGTGTGAAAGCTGATGGTTTTGAGTGCTATTGCAATGCATTTTGTGTTGGCTGAATCGCCGTCTTTCATCGCAAATGTTTCGAATTTCGCATCATAACTTGCTTCCGATGTGTGAGAAAATGCTAAATTCATAAAATTCTTAAATATTTTGAAGCCCCTTCCTATTTTTATTTTAAACTGAAATACACAAACATTAGTGCGAATTCAAAACAAAAGATGACGTTAAAGTTGAACACTTTACTCGTCTACGAAGCATAATTCATTCCGGTTTGATATTAACACAGTTTCTGCAACCAAAAGCCACGCAATTCCAAAATACTTACGTTGAAATTGCATAGGTGTTATGAAAACAACGACAAATTCTCACACCTGGCGGCTTCACGGTTAAGAGACTCAGAGCATCTCCAAAGCCATCATTCTAACCACCTTGATCACATCACTAGTATTCGGCCAAAATTGGTAGAAAAATTTCGTACAATTGGGACAATTTTCTGACCTGACACCACGGTGTATGATAGTCAGGTGATACGATTCTGGAAAGAAAAATCGCCCGTTAATGTCACTTGTCAGTAGATGGTCCGACAAACGTGCGGGCCGATGATTTGATACAACCTATGTTTTCTTATGGGAGGAAGCGGCAGAAACATTCGCATTTTGCGAATATGATTTTGCTTGGAATTACAAAAAAAACAATAACCTGGAACGCTTCGCAAACATACACTTTTGTGCGTATCACATGGAATTCATCAAATAAGCGTTATATATATTTTTAGCCACAGAATGAGTACTCTTAACGTCACGATTTCTGAGCAGAAGGTTTTTTATTGAGGCAACAGAAGATAGATCCTTTATCGTAAAAAAGTGTACTTCTTGCAAAATGAGATGGTGCTGTGCATTCGGAGGAGCAATTTTAACATGGAATATTAGATTTTGCATAAGTCATTGGAGCATCGTTAACGGAAACTGCCAAAGTTTTTGCAAACAATAGTGTTGATTAATCTTTCCCTCAAGAAATCATTCACTACTGATGTTTTCATTTAGTAATAAACAAGATATCTTTGCTTACCCCGACCGGCGTGCATATACGTAGTACTATAAACATATTTGATATCAAGGGATGAAATTTAGAGTCCTACATTTAAACAACGGTTAATGCACTCAACGTAAACATTTTCCACATTATAAGCTGTGGAAAAATGTAACACATCCTAATTCTTGCTACAATTTTTCCAACACTATTGGGTCATTAAAGGTTTAATACAATTTCTTTATAAGTCGTATAACCAGACCGATAACCGATAGTTCGGTACAAAACACTTTCGCCCTATACATACAACAAAATTAAATAGATCCTAGCCCGACATTTAGCTACACTATAAATTTAATTCCCGTTAAGTAAAAAGAGAGTTGATGTACTATACCTTCTGTACAGAAACTTCAACGTTCCTGGAGCTCCATACAATATAATTACACAAAGTAATAAATAAAAAATACTCAAGAGAAATACCGATTTAGCATTGATGAAATCATAAACACCATGTAAACCTATGATGGTTAGCATGAACAACCGGCCCACAACTCCTGAACGCCCCCTGGCGAGCTATGACATTAAAAGTCCGTTTTTCAAACTGTTGACAGTACTGAGAGTCGTATCACCTGACTTAGCATACACCGTGCCTGACACTATATGCACAGCCAACAAAATAAAGACATGGACACCAGCTTATCGGTATCTAGCGCTGGGAAGTTAATAATCGCAGCTGCACTTTCATCAACCACATTTTTCTCTTTTTCTTTTGTTTTACGTATCAAAAGGCATACAGTAAAAAAGAAATATTTCTATATAGTAAGCTGACCAGAAGTCCCCAATTCTGGAGGACAGTCCCCGAAATTAGTTTACTGTTCTCAAAAACGTCTGATGCCTTTGGGGACGCAAATTGTTCTCAAATTTAGATGTTTGTCCTCAAATGTCGTCGAATTTACACTTCCTCATTAGCTTGCTAGATTTCTAATGAAAAATGTTCTTAAAAGTAGTTTTCATTGTACTAATTCCCGACATGGTTCTTGTGAAAACAAATTTTGACTTTTTTTTCTTCTTTCCGAGTTTAACAACCAGCCCGAGAAACTAAGGACTATAAGCAGTCACCTGTCTCGAAGTTAAAGACATTCGTCCTAGGGAAGAAAGAGAGCAAATGTTGTAAAGGAAACACACCATCCATGTCTCAATCGAAACTCGAACCCGTACCCACTTGTACGAATGGTCAGTGGCCAGCTATGGCCGTAGCCAGGCCGGGCTGAGCCTTACCTGTGTTTCCTTTTGCCCTTCCTAGCGATTTACACAACAGCTGTAGAGTTTCATACTGAACTATTTCTCGGATCTCTCGGTAGATGGCAGCAGCGCGGCGGAGAGGGGGCAGGTAGCAAGATGGAACATGAATGATGTCGTCGTTGACAATATGTCTTAGAATAATAGAATTATGTGTTTGTGGTCGTGTTTATAATTAAATAGTTAGATACAAGAAATGGTGTTTGTGTTTCTTGTTGTGTACCCCTCGATTAATTGTTAACAGAAGAACGTTTCAAGTTTTAAGCAGGATTACAAGCTACGACCTTTAGGATTACTTCTTCCTCGAACAGATGCCAAGGTAAGTGATCTTACCGTAAGCGGATAGCTTCGCGCTGTGACGAAGAATACAAGATGGAGGCTCGATTCCGCGAGCCTTTTGCCTGGTGTGCGTAACGGTTAGATACGTACCGTCAGGCCATTGAGCACGTTAGTGGGGAAGGATTAATTTTTTCCCTACAGAATTTTGTCGTCCGCGACAGGACTCGTGGGAATTGAGGATCGACTAGATATTGAATCATTGATTGTATGGCATTACTATGGAACGTATAAAAACAAAACGTACGGTCGTTAGAAGTTCTTTCACGAGACTGCTAATGTATGGAAGGAAGAAATTACTAAAGAAGAATTTGATGGTGGTGTTGTCAGAGACAAATTCGCCAAACTGCAGAATTTGATGAGAGAATTAAAGGAGCTCAATGATAAAATGATAGAAAATTTATTGGATTCAGAGGTTAATGAGAAGCAGTTATCGGTTGAAGTTGAGAATGTCAAATATTATTCTGACACATGCATAACTATGACGCGTTTAGTTAATGAAAAATTGAATGACGCAGGTAAAGTTGAGGCTAACAGCATAGGGAATGTTGGAATTAAGGGAAAATGTTACAAAACTACCAAAAAACGAAATTAAGAAATTTGATGGTGAATTAATAAATTGGTTGAGTTTCAGGTCGCAATTCAAGAAAATACATGAGGATGAAGAATTACATGATTGTGATAAGTTTCAGTATCTTTATCAATTCATGCAACCTGGTACCCGAGCGAGGGAACTCGTGGATAGTTATCCGCTAACGTCGGAGAATTATTCCAAAGCAGTCTCAGTACTGGAAGAACTTTTTTGGGGAAAAGGAGTTCATTGAGGTATATGTTAGAGAAATATTGAAATTGATTATTAAAAATGTACGTTCCAGTGAGAAGGATCGAGTGCATTTATTGAAACTTTTTGACAAAATCGAAGCTCATTTGAGAGCCTTGGAGTCTATGGGTATTAGCTTGGATACGAACGCTGTGGGTTCTATCCTATGGTGGAATCATGTCTATCCGAGGAGGTTTTGAAGGCGTGGCAACGATATTCATTGAGTACGGATATGTCTCCAGAAACCTCCACCAAATCACGTCTTTCCAGATTATTAAAATTTTTGAAAGGAGAAGTTGAGGGTGAAGAAAGACTTGCCTTAGCGCGAAAGGGTTTGGGGGGAGCCACGACTAAAGAGGCCTCAAGGGACAAGTTTAAGAAGAGAGAATTTAACGCACCTACTGCTGCGGGTTTATTATTGAAAGGAGAACCGATTTGTATTTTTAGTGGGAAGAGTCATGCTAGTAAAGACTGCATGAATGTACACTGTACAGTCTCTGTCCTTGAAAGAAAAAATGTCAAAAGTACGTGAAAAGAAGTGCTGTTTTAAACGTTTAAAGCCCAGTCACTTCGCCAATTCATGCAAGAGTTTTGTGCGATGTCATGTTTGTTCCAAAGAGCACCTAGTTATAATGTGTCCCGAACTTCTCTCTAAGCCAATGAACGATAAACGTAAAAGTGAAGTGGAGGAACCAGTGGTTCAAAATGCATTCTCTCAGCAGGAGTACACTAGAGAAGTGGTCTTAATGACTTTGTTGGTGAAGATCGTTGGGGAACGCAAAACTAAACGAGTACGTGCTCTGTTAGATTGTGGCTCCCAGAAATCTTACATATTAGTGGCCACGGCTGAAGAATTGGGCCTGGAAGTTTCAAAGAAAATGCATCTGACACATTCACTTTTTGGAGGGGTTCGCACTGCGCCAAAGGAACACAAGATTTACCGTGTCAAATTGCAGGGTACCGATTTTTGTTCGAAATCTGTCTTGGAATTAGGATTTTTAAATCAGAAACTGATTTGCGGAGAGATTCCCCGCCACCCTAACGGTTGGATATTGAACGAATTAAAACAGAGTGGGATCTGGATCTCTGATTGGGGACCTGGCTGTCCGAAGATCGAACTTTTGATTGGCATTTATGGTCAAATTTTTACAGGTCGAATCAATCAGCTTCCAGGAGGCATGACAGCGGTCGAAACGAAATTGGGTTGGACGATTTGTGGATCAACCTGCTATGATGAAGAACCTAAGGCCGCTGTCGGGTCAGTGACCTGCATGATTGTTAAGAACATGACTATAGGTATAAGAGAACCAGATGCCTGTGCCCCGCACGGGGATAACTGGTTTTCCAGTTATTTGGGGAGCGGCGCCCCCACGGCCCGAGCTGACCTTGTGACGGATCATTTTGTCATTTCGACTTGAACGATTACATCACCGAAGGGACAGCTGTTCATCCAGCTGATGGGGGATGGCGTCCCCACGGCCCGAGCCGACATGTACTAGATGTGAATTTTCACTTTTTTATGTTTTTTGTTTTTTCACTTGACACGCTCCCGCCTCAGTTGTAAGTTGCTGAGGTTGTGATTATGCGCCAGCTCTGGATTTTAGTTTCTCGTTTTCTTTCCTGTCTTCTCCATTTCATGTTTCTTTCTTTGTTTTTCCGAGTTGGTTAGCTAGACCTGCCTGCACGTTTGCCGTGTGCGGTGACCCGTAAGGTGGAAAAGGGGATGCTGGAGGCTGAGGTTTCTGGAGGCCTGGGTGTTGTTGTCGCCAGTTGCCAACACTCCTCTTTGCCCCCTGCTTCACCCTAAACGGGCGGCTGGGAACTAACCCACTCCTAGTCAATGAGGTCTGTGGCCGAGTGGAGCCCAGACCTCTAAAGGCTTGTCGTCTCGTACGACAGGGTGAGTCTGGGGATAGGGTGGGCATGCCAAAGGGGTGTTCCCTAGGCATGGGAAAGTCTGGGTGCTCGCCGAGCGCATGTCTGCCCTATCAACTTGCTATATCCGCTTGCTATCCCTAGAGTCGTGTCCTGCGTCCACTTGGGCTTGCGGACCTCCGGCTCTCCCTCGTTGGGCTCGATTGTGGGTGGGGAAGTCGGCGGACGAATTATTAAATTTTTTCATGGATGAAAATAAAATTTCCCAAGAACCAAAAAGCAAAAGAGGTATGAAGGAAGGGTCATACCCTTCTGCAAAAAAACATGTCCCTGATTGTTCAAATGCTCGATTCTTTTTTGTGCACTCATTGGACCCTTCAAAGCCTTTGAGTGCCAAAAGTCCATTTTGGATAAATAAAGCTCTTCAATCCATTGCAAGCTCTCCTAAGAGCGTAAAGAAGCTCCAATCTGGAGATCTTCTCGTAGAAATGTCCACTGTGGCCTACTGTTCCACACTTATTAACACCACCACGCTGCTTGAGACTCCGGTCAAAATAACACCCCATGGATACCTAAATTCATCTCGAGGTGTTGTCTCCTCTCAGGACCTTTTTGAGTGTGCTGAGGAAGAATTACTTGAAGAACTGAGGAGTCAACACGTTACGGGTGTGCGGCGTATTCTATTCAGGCGGAATGGGCAGTCCGTCCCATCCCGGAACATCATTTTAACTTTTGATAGCCCTTCCCTGCCTACATCCATCAAGGCAGGGTATCTCCACCTCGAGGTACGCCCGTACATCCCTAACCCTTTGAGATGTTTTAGGTGCCAGTCTTATGGCCATTCTCAGCAGTCGTGCAGGAGCAATCCTAGGTGTGCCCGCTGTGGTGCCACAGAACATCTTCTGCAGGAATGTGTGGCCGAGGCTGAGTTTTGTGTGAACTGCAAGGGTTCACACGCAGCATCAGCCAAAGATTGTCCCAAGTGGAAGGAGGAGAAGGAAATCCAAAGGATCAAAACGGTGGAAAATATTTCCTATCCTGAGGCCAGAAGAAAAGTGGTTCCTGTTACATCTGATCGGCGATCATACGCTTCAGTGGTGGTTGCCAAATCTACGGTTGCCATTCAGACTGACATTCTGATCCCCCTTAAATGTTCATTCAATGTTAACGACATTATCGCAGCCGGACTGGAGGCACTCCAGTCTCGAGCTAGGGTCTGAAAGCGCCACCCACCACTTCGCCGAAGCAGACTCATCCCACCCCCAACAAGGGAACTCAGGCCACTTCTTCTAACAAAAAGACCAAAGCCCAGGATAAGAAAAGCATTTCTTCTCCTCCAAAATCTCAGGAAACGACTCAACGTCGTGCGCCTCCCGGTAAGACACTTGGGACAAAACATGCTCCCATCTTAGCCCCTGGTCACACGCCTCCAGATCTGGGGGAACCCCCAGCAGAGGCGATGGAGCCGGACTTCGTTTGATCATTTTCATTTTCATTTCACTTATAACCATGGCTTCAATCATTCAGTGGAACTGTCGAGGTTTGCGGACGAACTTTGATGAAGTGAAACATCTGCTTTCATTTTACTCTCCGGTGTGCCTTTGTCTACAGGAGACGAAGCTTAAACCATCAGACCTGCTTTCAGTTCGAGGCTACAGTGCATTTCGGACAGATAACTCGTCTGGAAATATAGCCTGTGGGGGAGTCGCTATTCTCGTCCCTCACAGGGTTCCGGTATCTTCCGTCGCGGTTTTCACAACTGTGCAGGCCGTGGCGGTTCGTATTTCTATGCCTGTACCTCTTACTGTCTGCAGTGTCTATCTGCCGCCGGACGAGAACGTGAGCGTCTCTGTACTGGAGAGATTGGTTGATCAGCTGCCTTCACCCTTTCTTCTACTGGGTGACTTCAATGCCCATCATCATTTGTGGGGTAGTGTCAGCATCAGCACGAGAGGTCGTCGCATAGAGTCTCTTCTGTCCTCGGCCTCTTTGTGCCTTTTCAACACCGGTGCTGACACGTACTTCCATGAACCGACACGATCCTTTAGTGCGATCGATTTGACCTTGGGATCACCATCAATTATTGCTGACTGGTCGTGGGCGGTGTGTAACGACCTCCACGGGAGTGACCACTTTCCAATTGTCCTCTCGCATCATGCGAACATGCCATCTTCTGCCTCCCGCCCTCCTTGTTGGAGGATGGAGCGTGCGAGATGGGAGGTCTTCACACCGTCAGCTTTGATATTTTCTGCAATGGTGACCCAAGAGTCAATCGACGCAGCGGTTCTTGAAGTCACAAATGGTATTCTTCAGGCAGCTGATCTTTCTATACCAAAAACATCTACGACACTCTCCAGAAGTCCGAAACCTTGGTGGACCCCTGAATGCGCAGCGGCTAGGAGAGCTCAACATAAGGCCTGGTCTACGTTTCGGCGTTATCCAACCGATGCTAATCTTGTTACATTCAAACGAGCAAAATCCTATGCTCGGTTGGTGCGTCGACGTAGCAAGAGGGAGTCTTGGATCCAGTATGTTTCATCTCTCACTTCACGTGCCAGTTCGAAAAGTGTGTGGGACAAGATTCGTAAGATCCGGGGTAACTACAGCTCTCACCAGATCTCCATTCTCGAGAGTAACGGCTGCACATATGCTGGAGTCGGGGAGATTGCTGATTGTTTGGGGGAGGCGTTTGCCTCCGTGTCGAGTGGCCTGGCGTATCCTTCCTCCTTTCTGAGGATTAAATCCACTGCGGAACGCCAGAGAATCTCCTTTGCGCCTTTTCTCGACACCGGATATAACTCCCCCTTCAGCATGGTTGAACTCAGGGTGGCTCTGCATCGGTCCGGCGCTACATCGGTCGGTCCCGATGGAATCCACTATGACATGCTCCGTCATCTCTCGCAGTCGTCTCTCGAGAATCTCTTAATCTTGTATAATCGTATTTGGTCGGAGCACAGTTTCCCGGAGTCTTGGCGAAAAGCTTTTGTTCTGCCTTTTCCCAAACCTGGCAAGGATCCCAAGTCTCCCTCTAGTTATCGTCCAATTGCTCTCACTAGCTGTCTGTGTAAAGTTCTTGAACGCAGGGTTAACTCCCGGTTAATTCATTTTTTAGAATATCATCAGGTTCTTTCACCATCACAAAGCGGCTTTCGCCGTCATCGTTCACCTCACGATCATCTCCTGCACCTTGAGACATCTGTGCGCGAGGCGTTCGTGCGTAGGCAGCACCCGGTTTCTGTATTTTTTGATATTGAAAAAGCGTATGATCGAGCGTGGCGGCATGGTATTATCCGTGACCTCCACGCATGCGGATTGCGAGGAAATCTTCCGACATTTATTTTAAATTTTCTTCGCAATCGGGTGTTCCAGGTGCGCCTGGGTACGACGCTATCGGCAACATTCCATCAAGAACAAGGTGTTCCTCAAGGTTGCATTTTATCTGTCACATTGTTCATCCTCCGCATTAATTGTCTCCTCACAAATCTTCCTCCTGCGGTTTCGGCTACTGTCTATGTTGATGACTTGCACATTTTCTGCTCGTCATCAAGCATGCATTTTATTGAAAGGCAGTTGCAGTCTGCAATTAATCAGATCTTTAAAACGGCGAATAGCAATGGTTTCGTTTTTTCTCCCGACAAGACAGCGTGTGTCCATTTCTGCGGGGGCGTGGCCTCCATCCTGACCCAGAGCTGTTTTTAGACCGTGCAGCCATACCAGTTTTGCCGGAGACCAAGTTCCTTGGTCTGACCGTCGACCGTGCGCTTACGTTCCGTGCGCACGTTCGCCGGCTCAAGATTTCCTGTCTGCGGGCTCTATCCATTCTTAAGATCCTTTCGAGAGTCTCGTGGGGCGCAGACAGGACGTCTTTGATTCGTATTTACCATTCCTTAATCCGGTCGAAACTGGATTATGGTTGTATCGTGTATGGCTCTGCTCGTCGTTCCGTTCTCCGGCCTTTGGACACTATTCAACATCAAGCACTGCGTCTTTGTTCGGGAGCATTTCGAACATCTCCGATTCCCAGCCTTTACGCTGACGCGAACGAACCATCGCTTGAATTACGCCGTCTGCAGCTGTCTATTCAATTCTACTTGAAACTTAGATCTCTTCCAGACCATCCTTTATACGATGCAGTTTTTCATCCTCAGCATGCTCGTTTATTCGGGAACCGGCCCTCCTGCATTTCAACTTTCGGTCTTCGTATGGCGACCGTAGCCCGTGATGTAGGGCTCGACTTGTCACTTGTTGGAGAGACCAGGGGCTTTGGGGATCCTCCATGGCACCCACTTGGTGTCATGGTTGATACCACCTTTACATCTTTCGATAAATCCTCAACCCCTGCGTCAGTGTACCAGCAGCTCTTCGCTGAGCACCGTGACCTCAATTCTGACTACACTCCCATTTTCACTGATGGCTCCAAGATGCATGGAATTGTTGTATCCGCGGCTGTCTGTGTAGATGACGTGTCAGTAGCGCGGATCCCAGCTGAGGCCACGGTGTTTTCAGCGGAGATGCATGCTGTGTATCTTGCATTGCTTCATGTTCAGTCGGGCTCTCATCAACGGGCTGCGGTGTACACTGATTCTTTGAGTGTTGTACAGTCACTGTCATCGTTGGACTGCTGTGACCACCCTTTTCTTCTTACCGTACGAAGGCTTCTTTGTTCTTTGCTCGAGGCCGGTGTCCAGATACAATTTTGTTGGATTCCCGGGCATGTCGGAATCTCGGGTAACGAGTGTGCTGATGCGGCTGCTAGATCTGCTTCCTCTTTGGTCGTCACACGCTTGCCACTGTTTCATCGGGATTTCCGCTTTCTGGTTCGCGACCATATCAAGCGAACGTGGAAAGGTCTGTGGGACCAACAGGTGGAAAATAAACTGCATCGTATCAAACCTAATCTTGAAATTTGGAAATCCACATATCGTCGGAACCGTAGGGAGGAAGTGGTGCTTGCGCGTCTCCGCATTGGGCATTGTCGTTTCACTCACCGCTTTTTGCTGTGTGGCGACACTGCGCCGAAGTGTGAGACGTGCAATTGCCGACTCACCGTCACTCATCTTCTGTGTACCTGTGTTCGTTTTCGTGATGTACGTTTTCATTTCTTTCATTCTCATTTGTTGACCGAGGACGCCGCTACACTGCAGCGGCTCCTCAATGACCACTGCAATACTGTTGCTGTTTTTTCATTTTTTAAAAAAATTAACTATTTTAAACGTATCTAGATTTTAGCCTTATCATCATCCTCATTTCTCAGTTTTACTGAATCAGCTAGATTTTAATCATTGTATCATGTTTTTAATACTGTATGTTTCATTATCTTTTTAGCCCTTCCATCGTTCTCATTTTTCAGTTTTACATGATCAGCCAGATTTTAAGCTTTTTACCACGTTTTTATTACTGTTTGCTTGTCTGTCTTGTCTCTGGCGCTCTTTGGCCAATAATGGCCCTTGCGCCATAAAAATCAAACAACCAACCAACCAGATGCATGTGTCAACAAAACTGCTTTGGAGGAAGAAGTCCAAGAACAACTTTTTGAGCACCGTTTACAGAAGGAAAGATGGACGCTACTGTGTAAGTCTGCCTTGGTTGAATAATCGACAATACCTTGTTTCCAATAGACATCTTGCAGAAAAGAGACTCTTCAATACGACGAAGAAGCTTAAAGCTATGAATCAGTATTGGGAGTACGATCAAGTATTCCAGGAGTGGCTCGATGAACAGGTGATAGAGAGGGTACCCTTGCAAGAGTTGGAGGAAAAGAGCCACTCCCTTCCGCACCATCCCGTAGTGAAACTTGATAGTTCCACAACTTGAATAAGACCAGTATTTGATGCTTCCTGTCAGGGGCAAGAGTCTCCTTCACTTAATGATTGTCTGGTCCGAGGACCCAATTTAATGGAACAGATACCGTCTATTTTACTGAGGTTTAGGAAAGATGCTATTGGAGTCGCCGTCGATAGTAGACGTACCTTTTTGCAGATTGAAGTTAAGAAGGAGGATCGGGATTTTTGAGGTTCCTATGGGGGATGACAGCAATAGGATCCGCCGCTCCGGTGGCGCAGTGGTCTAGGCGATGGCCTCTGATCATTCGTCTAAAAGGGGTCCGGGTTTGAATCCCGGTGGGGCATGGATGTTGTGTTTGTCTTACGGCACTGGCTCTCTCCCTTCCCTGGAACCAGTGACCCTAAATTAGGGACGGGAGACTGCTTATAGCCCATTGAGTTGCTCACGGTGGTCGTTAAACCTCCAATCAAAAAAAAAAAAAAAAAATAGGATCCAGGTGTTTTGACACAGAAGAGTGGTTTCTTGACTCACATGCAGCCCCTTTCTCTTGGAAGCCGTGATACGACATCTTCTCTCTAATGCATCGGAGGAAGTTGCATCATTTGCGGAGACTCGTAGCAAAACCTTCTATATTGACATCTGTGTCACCTCGGTAAATGATCCGAGAGAATTAAGAGAATTCATCTTGAAGTCTACAAAATTGTTTACAGAAGCCAGAATGTATTTACGAATGTGGATGTGTGGTGACATTAATGAAGTTGCAGAAAACTTCCTAGCTGAGCAACCTCACATTGATATTTTGTTTAAAGAGACAGTACTTTTATTGGGACTCTTGTGGAATCAAAACGAAGATACCCTGGGTATCCGATGCAATATTGAGTCAAGATTTCTTGGTGTCTCTAAGAGAGAAATCTTCTCTATGACAACAAATTTTTTATCCAATTGGAAGTTTAGCTCCAGTGATGTTAACTACCAAATTGTTGGTGCAACAGGCATGGGCCGACAAGAAAGACTGGGATACCCCCTTGCCGAACGAATTGCTACTTAAATTTCTCAAATTGATTGAGGAATTGTTGAACTAACATTTTCTCGAAGAGTAGGTTTTGGGGATCCCGAAAGTTGGTCTCTTCATGCAGGGGCGTATGCAGACATTTTTTTCGGGGGGGGGGCGAACAATTGGAAGTTTCTGAAATCCACCAGGATAAAATGGAAGTTAATAAAAAAAGAAAAAACAACATGTTAATAATGAAAAAAAGGTATTTCTTTTTAGTTTTTTTTTAGTATATAGCATACATATGCACCTAAATTAAGCTGATGAGTACATATTAAAAAAAAAGAGTGACAAAACAAATTTCTTCTTGAGAAATAATGAAATTGATTGGACTCACCTAATTCTTAAAAATTGAGATTTATTCTTCTAGGCACATTTCCGAATTTGTCAATGACTTGTTCATCTTCAACTTGAATCTCTCTATGAATAGATAATAAAGCTAGCCCATTCAGTCTTGACTCTGATGTACTGTTTCTCAAACAAGATTTCAATCGACGAAGACTGGAAAAGCTTCTTTCCACTGATGCTGTGGTTACAGGAAGAACTGCCAAGATGTGAAGCAAAATATAAATGTTGGGAAATAAGTTCTTATTGCATGATGCCAAACTTTCAACTGCGTTTTTGGGGCGCACATCTGTTTTTTCCCTTTCCCATTTTCGACTCCATAATTGATACTCGCTTTCTGTTACATCAGAATATCCTAAATCAGATTCTTACATTTTCATTGCAGATAATATTTGGGAATTATCATTCTTCACAGCAAAAACTGGTGGAATGTTTTGCAATGAAGTTAGTGTTTCTTTTTGTGATTGAAACCTTTCATTTAATTATTCAATTATATCATCCACAAAGGGTAAAATATACTTCTGCGGAAATATTCTTCTGGAGTTGAATATGGGACATTGCATCCATTTTTTTATGCTGCATCTACGTGGAACTTCTTCTGCTACTTTGAGGCCTACAGCCAATGTTTTTACAGCATCATAAATTAAGCTGAAGGATTTTTCTGCTTCAGTTCTCATGCTGTTTAGCAGTGTTGTAACTTCTGATATGTTTTCTAATGCATCGACTAAGTCGATTTGCTTGTTTTGGAAGTTTTCAGATAGGTTGTATGTGATGGACAGTATTTTACTAAGGACAAAAGTTGCCACCAGAAATGAAAACTGACATATAGAGTTGAGCAAAGTGTGTGCTTTGATAGATGATTCTGCTGACTGTTCTTGCTCAATCGCTTCTAAGGATGATATAATAGGATGCAGACCTTCCTTAAACATAAGAACGGCATCATGCCTTTGGATCCATCGAGTTTCACATAGAGTTTTCATCTTAACTTTCTTGCAATCAGGTGGCAGTCGCTGGATACTTTCTTTCAAAACACTGGTACGTTTAGTATAAGCGTGGAAAAGCGAACATGTTTCTGATATAACTCCCATACAGTTCCTTATGCTAGGCATTTTGCTAGCATCCGACAAACATAAGTTCAAGGAATGGGGCATGCAGTGAGTATATATTGCTTTGGGATTTTTTTCTAATAGAAGCCGGCACTCCACGAAACTGTCCTCGCATTGCTGCAGCCCCTGCCCTCTCATACCGTTCAAATCAAAACCCAATTTCACTAAATTTTCCATTATTGATGTTGCAAGGGATGGCCTGTTAAATTTTTCACTGGTATAAAAGCCAGAATATCTTCTCTTAATTTCAGTTCTTCTTCATCAAAATACCTGACACAAAGTCAAAACTGTTCTATTTGACTGTCAGTTGTTTCATCTGCCAATACTGAAAAAAAAATTTGAATGCTTTACCTTTGCTACAATTTTCTGTTGAATAATTTCCCCAAAGATGTTTATTATTTCATTCTGTATTACTGAAATTGTATACATGCTATTAGCTCCACTAGTTTTAAAGTTTCCTTTTAAAATGGCATCTCCAGAATTTGCACGATGTCTTAATAAAGGACAAAAATTGCCATCATTATTTGCTGGTTTCTCAAGCTAAATTCTTCCAGAATCAACTTTTCCCCTAAGAGGTATCTGCTGCCTTCCACATAATCTAATTGTTTGCACAAAAGGAATCAACCTTTTCCTGTTGTCAATTATCTCTTGCTTTTTCTGTTTATTCATTTGTAAAATTGCACTATCCTGTTTTTTATGAATTATTGATGCAATATTTTCAGCTGCCAATACAGCGTATTTGTGATATTTATTCTTTTCATGTTTTTTTAATAATTCCCTCGCATCTTTTAAATCGGTACTAGGCTTTGTAACGAGGCTACCAAAAGTCTGATGTTTACCTTTACCAGCAACATCTTTTTCGTAAAATAAAACACAATATTTACAAATGAACCTTCTTTCAGACGTGAATATGACAGCCACTTATACTCTTCTAGCCATTTAATTTGGAATGTTCTCATATGATTTTTATTGCGACTTGAACTGATTTTTTTAGGGAATCTATATTTCGCAGTAGGTTTCCATATGCCATGTAACAAATCAACTTTTTTCTTGTCACTCAAAGAATTAACAAGCTCACTGTTACCTGCATGCAATCCTATGTCGTTCGAATCTGAAATGCTTTCAGACTTTTCATTACCATCTGCATCTCCGTCATTCGTCATGCGTATTGGTTGAAGCTCATAATTTTCCGGATTACTCCCGCTTTCAACGCATTGGTTTGGAACTTCAGTATCAGTGGGTTCAGCTAGCATTTCAGTTTCCACAGCTCTTTTTTCGTTACAGAAAGTCAACAGACTTTGTTGATGAAATCGTTTCATTTTTGAAGTAACCTCAACAAACTGTTTTAAGCAGCTGCATACAAACAAAACAGAAGTTTCACTTTCTCACTCCGTTTGAAAATGAAAGAAATTACCCACATGGTCAACGCACAGCTCGTAATCAGTAAAGTATCAAAACAGGTGACTGGGCAGTGAAGTGAGGTCACTGTAGGTGTCGTAGTAACGACCGGCGCCAGGCAGAGAGGAGCGGTGACACGTGACACTATCCCTGGTCTGGTCAATTAGGAGTTGGCGCCGCAAAAATCTGCAGCTGTCTTCCCGACCACGGATATGAGACACCCTTCTTTCTCTGACCTCTGTCTCCTTCGTGCAATGATCTTTCACTGAATCCGTACGTAGCAGTTGGATTTTTCCAGCAGTAAATATTCATGATTCAGAAACTTTTCTCATAACACAAATTTTGATTTAACATACATATATAAAAATTATACTGGAAAGCACAGTTTGATTATTTAACCTTATTTTGACTGATAACATAAAAAATGAAACAGATTTCGGGGGCAAGGCCCCTTTGCCCCCCTCTAAATACGCCCCTGTCTTCATGTGTTTTGCGACGCCAGTCAGAATGCCTATGCGACTGCAATCTTCCTACGTTGTGAGACGTCCATGGGAGTGGAAGTCCACTTGGTGGGAGCTAAATCGCTCCTTTCTCCCCTAACGAAAATGACTATTCCGAGGTTGGAACTACTTGCCTGCACACTGGTAGCTCGTCTTGCAAGATTTGTGTTAGAAGCACTAAACACCAATAGAGTTCTGGTGAGATACTGGACGGACTCTACGACTGTCCTGGCTTGGATTAAGAGAACGGATCAGTGGGGCATGTTCGTACACAATCGAGTTCAAGATATTCGGAAGCTCACCAACTCTGATGACTGGACACACGTTCCTGGAAGCAGTAACCCTGCGGACCTCCCGTCAAGGGGTTGCAGTTCTGATCAACTCATGAGGTCCTCATTGTGGGAGGGTCCCGAATGGTTGAAGAGCCCACCCAAAAATTGGCCAAGCGGTGATGATACTGTTGAGGAAGCATTGATCAGCTCTGAACAGCGAAAGCGAAAAACAACGTCCTTGGTTATTCAACCAGAGAATTCGACGATTTTTGAGAAATTTTCAGGGGTCTCCCACATTGTTAGAATTTTAGCCTGGATCCGAAGATTCGATAAGAGAAGTCGGTGTGAGTTATTTGAAACGCCAAAGACATTGAGTGCAACCGAAATTGAAGACGCCGAAATTTACTTATGACGTATTGTGCAACGAGAATCCATGCTCACAAATGACTTGATGAAAATATGTCTCGCAGTGATCAAAGACGACAACGAGTTAATACGAGTCAAGAGTAAAATTATTGACAGAGAGGACGAGTTCTCCTTTAGATACCCTATTTTGCTCCCAAGTAAACATCATGTAGTTATTTGTTTAATTACAGACTGTCATCTGCCCAATTGTCATGCAGACGTTCAGACGCTCGTTACCAACCTTAGAGAGAAATTCTGGATTCTCAAATTTAACCGCACCGTCAAAAGCGTCATTTCCAAAGTGTGTAAAGTGCAAAAGGTTCTCGGCTAAAGCACCTACCACAGTACCAGTTCACCTACCATTAGACCGTGTAAGAGATGCGGCAGTTTTTGAAGTCTGCGGAGTCGATCTTTGTGGTCCTCTTCTAATCCGTGGAAGATTAAGAGTTTGGGTCGTGCTATATACATGTGCCGTTTACAGAGCAGTCCACTTGGAAGTCACTACTTCGCTTAGCACAGAAGCATTCATTCAAGCTCTCCAAAGATTTATAGCTAGATGAGGAAGGCCAACGATCATCTATTCTGATAACGGAACGAATTTTACAAAGACAGACAACGCCCTCAAAGCCCTGAACTGGGAGAAGATCATGGCATGTCATAAGTTAAAACCCATTCAGTGGAGATTTAATCTCCACTGAATGGGTTTTAACTTATGACATGCCATGATCTTGATGGTGGGAGCGTTTGATCCGCTCCATCAAGGCTCTACTAGTACGAGTTTTAGGACGATCGTCCGTGAATTATGAAGAGCTAGTCACAGTTATCTGTGATGAGGAGGCTGTCTTTAATAGTCGGCTCCTTACTTGTATTTCTACCGAATCCGAAGATTTGGCACCTTTAACACCTTCCATGTTCCTACAAGAAATAAGAGAGATTGGTGTGCCAGACTTGGACTATATCAGTCGGAATAGACTGCAAGGAAGAGTGGCTTACTGCCAAAAGCTTCGAGATCAACTGCGTAGTCGGTTTCGTAAAGAGTATCTGGGACAATTAATTTTGAAAACGACTGAGAAGAAGTTGTTGGATCTCAAGGTCAGGATGTAGTTTTGGTCGGATTGAATAATCAGAAACGGATACACTGGCCTATGGCTAGGATTGAGAAACTCTTTCCTGGAAGAGACGGCCATCCCCGGGTGGCCCAAATTAAGACGCAAGGAGCTACTTTGCTCCGGTCACTTCCATTAGATCTCTATGCATTAGAAGTGTGCTCTGAAGATGATCCGACAGTACGTGAATCTCCGACAGGGAGTTCAAGAACTGGTTGAAGACGTAAACCGCCGGAACGCCTAAATCTATAACTGCACTTCACCTGCTGATCCACTTTATTGGTGTGATTTGTCCCTACCAAATCAAAGGTGGGAGGATGTACAGTTTCAGACTGAACTGTTTCTCGAATCTCTCGGTAGATGACAGCAGCGCGGCGGGGAGGAGGCAGGTAGCAAGATGGAACACGAATGATGTCGTCGTTGACAATATGTCTTAGAATAATAGAATTGTGTGTTTGTGGTTGTGTTTGTGGTCGTGTTTGTAATTAAATAATTAGCTACAAGAAATGGTGTTTGTGTTTCCTGTTGTGCACCACTGGATTATTTGTTAACAGAAGAACGTTTCAAGTTTTAAGCAGGATTACAAGCTAGACCTTTAGGATTATCTGTTCCTCGAACAGATGCCAAGGTAAGTGATCTTACCGTAAGCGGATAGCTTCGCGCTGTGACGAAGAAGACAAGATGGAGGCTCGATTCCGCAGAGCCTTTTACCTGGTGTGCGTAACGGTTAGATACGTACCGTCAGGCCATTAAGCACGTTAGTGGGGAAGGATTAATTTTTTCCCTACAACAGCATAGTGCCCGATCTCTTTCACATCTATTGCCCGACCACTTTATAGCCTGGCGCTAATAAAATTCGAAAGGCTAGAATTCTTCTCATGAAAAAAGCACTTCTTTATTTGCATAAACTTCTAATATCTTCCTCAATTTATAGATTTGACCATTTGGCCTCTTTTTCCAGTTGTTGCAAATGTTTGGTATTCTAAAATTTAATGTTTATTTACTCATATTTTACAAAGGAGTGGAAGTTTTACGATCGTCAGTTATTTTGATATGCCAAAATGAAGTTATCAGCCATATGCTTTTTACTTCTGGAATCAACTGTTGTTTTTTTAATACCTGGTTTAGTTCGTTCCTTTTTTATAATGCAGTATATACACTAACGGAAAAAAATCCCAACACCACGAAAAAATAGTTGTAGAGGAATGAAATGGCGGCAATACATTTGTATAGGTAACATATTTAATCGATTAAGGTTTCAATATCACAGCTTATTGTAAGCGCGAGAAGAGCCATTTTAAATGTGAAATGCTGGTACATTAATAACCGGTGTAACCACCAGAATGTTGAATGCAAGCACGCAAACGTTTATGCATTGTGTCGTACAGGTGCTGGATGTCAGTTTGTGGGATGGAGTTCCATGCCTGTTGCACTTGTTCGGTCAATACAGGGACGGTTAATGCTGGTTGGGGGTGACGCTGGAGTTGTCGTCCAATGATGTCCCATACGTGCTCGATTGGTGAAAGATCTGGTGATCTAGCAGGCCACGGCAACATGTCGACACTCTGTAGAGCATGTTGGGTTACAACAGTGGTATGCGGGCGAGCGTTATCCTATTGGAAAACACCCCTGGAATGCTGTTTCATGAATGGCAGCACAACAGGTTGAATCATCAGACCGACGTACAACTGTGCCGTCTGGGTGCGTATGATAACCACGAGAGTGCTCCTGCTGTCATAGGAAATTGCTCCCCAGACCATAACTCCATGTGTAGATCCAGTGTGTCTCGGCCGCAGACAGGTTGGTTGCAGGCGCTCACCTGGCCTCCTTCTAACAAACACACGGCCATCACTGGCACCCAGGCAGAACCGGCTTTCATCAGAAAACACAACAGATCACTCCGTCCTCCAGTGAGCTCTAGCTTGACACCACTGACGTCGCAAACGGCAGTGATTTGGAGTAAGTGGAATGCACGCTACAGGGCGTCTGGCTCGGAGCTGTCCTTCAAGTAACCGATTTGTAACAGTTCGTTGAGTTACTGTGGTGGCAACTGCAGCTCGAATTGCTGCCGCAGACGCGGTACGATGCGCCACGGCCATACGCCGTATAAGGCGGTCTTCCCTCTCAGTACTGCCACGTGGCCGGCCGGAACCCGGTCTTCTTGAGGCAGTACCTTCCCTTGACTACATTCCTGCCAAGTCGTTCTGCAATATTGCGGAAAGAAAATCTACCTTCTCGTAGCCCTATTACACGACCTCGTTCAAACTCCGTGAGATATTGATAATGGCTTCTTCGTCTTCTTAAAGGCATTCTTGACTAACATCAACACCCTACGTCGAATCTCAACGATAACTAACGCTCACGAACGTTACAGCGCGTATTTACAGCAAACCTGCTTTGCATGTTCCGAGGGGCGCTACTAGCGGCACACGTATGCGCTGAGCGCGAAATTTGCATAGACGTCATCTTACAGATGTACTCTCACCGCCTACCAACTGTCGTTTACCTAACACAACCCCTTCTTGGTGTTGGGATTTTTTTCCGTCAGTGTATTCTGAGAACAAACGTGTGTACATTCATTTTGACTGTCTTTTGAATCTGTTGGTTTTCTATATATTTATATTATTCATACATGCAAATTAAGCATTTGTTTCCTCTTATTTTTAGATGGGACGAAAGTGTTGTGTACCAGGGTGTAAATCGAACTATAATACTGATAAAGGTTACACACCAGTGTTTTTTTTCCTGAAGGATGAACATAGACGTGCTTTGTGGTTACGTAACATTAACAGTGCTGATTTTAGTCCAAGTGCCACTGCTGTGGTTTGTATAAATCACTTCAGTGAAACTGCTATTATAAGGGAAGATAGAGTAACTAAAAGTGATGGAACTTTTCTTGTAGTTCCAAGGAAAAAGCTTAGACTTACTGCAGATGCGTATCCAACCATTTTCTTAACCAGTCTTCTTACCTTACCAAAACAATGCCCAGCAAACGATAATCTCCATCTAAGAGGCATCAAGAAATAGTTGCCCAGGATGAAAAGAGATTCATGCAGTGGTGTTCTGAAGATGTCATCACCT
The DNA here is from genome assembly GCA_039090855.1 of Macrothele yani. Taxonomy (NCBI): domain Eukaryota; kingdom Metazoa; phylum Arthropoda; class Arachnida; order Araneae; family Macrothelidae; genus Macrothele; species Macrothele yani. The sequence goes on from CM077009.1 coordinate 164,328,805, forward strand.
CTTTTGAGAAGTTAGCTAATTCTTGTGGTTCTAAAATTAGTGTTGATTAGGTGTTTCTTCGTAGAGATTCTTTTATGTTGTTTTATCAAATTGAGGATTCAGGGTGTCCAGAAATTGTTGTATCTTTGAAAATAAATAGTAATTTGGGAGTCAATATTTGGCATTCTGGCTGTTGATACGCATTCATTCGAGTGGCTATTGGGACCAGAGAAAAAATGTGATAGGTGGACCAAATTTGATTGTTTAATTAGCCATTTTACTTCATATGAAGGAAACAACATGAGTTTTTCCCAAAAACTTTCTACAGCTACAAATTTATTGATAGAATGCTGTGATGAGGCAGAGGATAATGATGCTGAAGATGACAAAGGTATTAAAATAAAACTAAAACTTTTAGCAGAACAAGTTAAATTAATTACCTCAACACAAGTGAGATACACTTCAGATATTCTGGTGTGGGCTTCTACACTTTATTTTTGCTATCCTGCATCATACACAATGATAAGAAACAGTGCTGTACTTACACTACCACATCCTATGTACTTTAAAAAAACTAGGTACAGCCCTAAACCAAAAAGGTGCAAGTAACATTAACTGCCATAAAGCTTATTTTAAAAAGAAAGTAGATCTTGAAAATCATGATAAGACAGTTAATCTCCTAATAGATGAAATTTACATTACACCATCTGTTAGTTTCCAACAAGGCCATCTTGCTGGTTTTTCTGTAAATTCAAAGACAGCAGCTACCACAATTCAGACTTTCATGATTTCTTCATTGTTATCCAAGAATAAAGATGTTGTTGCCTTGGTTCTGGTAAAAAATACTACAGCTGAAACCCTGCACACATACACCCTGCAAGTCCTAAACATTTTAGCAGACTGTGGTTATAAAGTTTTATGCTTAATTTCGGACAACAACAGGATCAATCGCAACATGTTTGAAACTATGTGTGGTGGCCAATTAAAACCGTGCATTAAACACCCTCACTGTGTTGGAAAACAAGTTTTTTCTTTTTGACACTGTTCATTTAATAAACGCCATTAGAAATAACTGGTTGAACCAAACTTCCACAATTCAAACCTTATATTATCCATGCCCTACTGACCATAGAGAATATGTATTCTGCAAGCTTTGAAACAGATTTATGGGAGTGAAAGGAATCATGTTGTAAAACAAGCCCCACGGCTTTCACAAAAAGTTTTGTTCCCAACGGCAACCGAACGACAGAATGTTGCTCATGCACTAAACCTCTTTCATGAAAGTAACAGTGCAGCTCTTGCGCTACATAAAGAAGAGTTAAGTTGTGAAAGCACAGGTAGAAAATAATTTATTGATTTGATTCTTAGATGGTGGTGGATAATAAATATTAAGCATCCACATTAAGGTATACATAGTCTGAATAAATTTTGCCAACCTATTAAAGATTTATCAGATGATAAAGTGGCATTTTTGCGTCATTTTAGCTTCTGGCTCAGTGCATGGGGCCGTTTAAGTAAAGTGAGTGCTTCACAGAAATCTGCTTTAAAGCTTCCCACCAAGAGAGGGATGTTGTCTGAAGAAACTCATTTTGCTCTTAAATTCACTACTGATACTCTCATTGAAATCACTGATTATGTTTTCCATACATTTGGTGTGACACATGTGTTGTTAGGCAAATTTCAAACTCACAATTTAGAAGCCCGTTTTGGGCAATATCGCCAGATGAATGGTGGGAATTATAACATTTCCTTCAGACAAGTCTTGCAGTCAGAATGCAAGCTCAAATCCTGAGCTTAATTCATATGTTCTCTGAAAAGGTAGGGAAATTCACAATCAAAAGCCTAGACTTCAATGATGCCCCTGATACTACAGAAAATTTTGAAATACCTTCATTGTTCTGTGAAACTTTCAATGAACATGGTGAAGTAACAGAGGCAGCATTTTCTACTTTAATTTATATTGCTGGTTATGTAGCGCATAAAGTAACTCAAAATATGAAATGTTCTCAGTGCTAACTAATGTTAGCATGTGACAGAAATTTAGAACATGAAAGCTCAAATAAGGAGGTTTGTCAGTATTTGCATCTTATTGACAGAGGACTGAAATGGCCCCAGGAGTTCACTATAAACATTGTTACACATTCCTTCAGAATTTTTCAGCAACTTATTAGCAAAAAATTTGAAGCAGACTTTCTTAGGCAAGGAAGTCACTAGCAATTAGTTGTTCAGTTAGCTTTTGAAAAATTAGATTTAATTGATGTAATTCCAAGTGAAAAGTGTAGTTGTGGAACTGACCTTGCAGTATTAGTAAACAAAATGCTTATCTGTGGTTGCCAATATTTTTCTGAATAACTATAGTAAAGAATGGAATGACAGACAGAAGCAAACAAGTAGCAAAAGGAAACTATCAACCTTGAATTCTTTGTAGATCGCCCAGATGTGAGCTAATCCTATAGTTAATGCATTATGACAGGTGAATTTCAGTTGCCTTAAAATTTGTTCTTCAGAGCGATATCAAATTTATACCTGCCTGGATATGTAAATGTGAAAGTCCTTAAATGAACATTTCATATGCCATATCATCATCATCATTGTCAACCATTATCAATCCACTGCTGGACGAAGGTCTCCCCAAGTTTCCTCCACAACGGTCTGTCTTGTGCCAGTCTCCTCCATGTCACCCCTGCATACTTTCGAATTTCATCCACCCATCGCCCATGTGGTCTTCTTCTGGGTCTTTTCCTGTCCCTTGGAATCCAATCTAAAATTTCGGCTGTCCATCGATGATCTGTCCTTCTGGCAGTATGTCCAGCCCATTGCCATTTCAGGGATTTAACTCTGATCATGATGTCTTCCACTCTTGGCATTTTTCGGATCCACGAGTTCCTCTTCTTATCTCTCCTGGTTACACCAAGCATGCACCTCTCTATGCTTTTTTGAGTTGTCTGCAGCCTTTGTATGTCTCTTTTAGTTAAGGTCCAAGTCTCTGCACCATACGTAAGCACTGGAAGGATGCATTGATCAAACACTTTTCTTTTAAGACATAATGGCATATTGCTCTTGAAAATTATGCTGTTTCTTCCAAAAGCTCTCCAGGCAAGTTTTGTACGCCGATTAATTTCTTCATCAATGTGACCCTCACTTGATATCTGCTGTCCAAGATAAACGTACGTGTCTGTTATCTCCAGCTTTTCTCCATCAATCGATAAATCTTCATTTCTTGTAAAAGCATTGAACATCACTTTTGTCTTCTGAAAGTTCATTTTTAATCCCACTTCTTTACTCTTGTCAGCAAGTTCCTGGATCATACTCTGCAGCTCTGATGGGGTAGTTGCAAAAATGACTACGTCATCAGCAAAACGAAGGTGGGTTAGATAATCTCCATTAATCTTTATCCCCTTGTTTTCCCAGCTCAGCGACTGAAAAACACCCTCCAATGTGGCATTAAAGAGCTTCGGAGATATGGTGTCACCTTGTCTCACTCCATTTCCAATTTTTACGTGTGTTGTATTTTCAAACAGCCTAATCTTTGCACTTGCATTTTCATAGATGTTATTAATAATATTAATGTATGCATCTTCAATACCGCAAGTTTTCAGAGCCATTGTAACTGCTGATGGTTTCACCGAATCAAAGGCTTTTTCATAATCGATAAAAGCCATGCACAATGGAAGTTCATATTCCCTCGCTCTTTCAATTAGTTCTCTCAGCACGTGGATATGATCTATTGTGCTGTAGCCACTCCTGAATCCAGCTTGTTCTCTCGGTTGAGCCATGTCCAGTGTTACCTTCAAGCGGTGTGAAAGAACTTTAGTGAAGATTTTATAAACTACTGATAGGAGGCTGATAGGTCTGTAGTTTCCGAGATCCTCAATGTCACCTTTCTTATGTAGCAGGATCATTGTAGCGGTGTTCCAATCCTCAGGAATCTTTCCTTCATTAAGGCATCGAGTGAAAATTTGGGCGAGTACTGTTTCGATTTCTCCACTTGCTTCTTGTATGATGTCTACAGTAATTCCATCTTCTCCTGGAGCTTTTCCCCGCTTCATGTTCTTGATTGCATGTGCAACTTCTGCTGGGAGGACTGGAGGAACTCTGGTACAGGTACCTTGCATGATGTCTGGAGTACATGTATCATCCCTTTCATATAATTTGGAGTAGAAATCTTTCACTCTTGTCAAAATTTCGCCTCTATTTCTTGTTACAGAACCATCTTCTTTTCTCAGTGCCATAATCTGTTTTCTTCCCTTATTGAGATGTCCCTTTGCTATCTTTAGGCTTTGGTTGTTTTCAATTGCTTTCCTCACTAGTTCACAGTTGAGTTTTCTTACGTCTTCAGTGATACTTTTTCTTACTGTCTTGCATAGCTCTATATATTCCACTTTGGAAGTCACATCTTCTTTAGTTGTCCTCATAGTAGTTGTCCATCTTCTTTAGTTGCCATATAGTAACTGTAATAAATGGCTATACAAATGTACAGTATATACTAATTCTTGCAGTTTCCAAACACATTGCTTTTATCTTCAGCAGCCATAACTTTTTTTAAGAGCTGCTAAAAATTAAAACCACATTGAAGATAACTACTTTAGTTTTCAGTCAGTGTAGAAGTGGGATTAAAAATGAACTTTCAGAAGGCAAAAGTGTTGTTCAATGCTTTTACACGGAATGAAGATTTATCGATTGATGGAGAAAAGCTGGAGATAACAGACACGCACGTTTATCTTGGACAGCAGATATCAAGTGAGGGTCACATTGATGAAAAATTAATCGGCGTACAAAACTTGCCTGGAGAGCTTTTGGAAGAAACAGCACAATTTTCTACAGCAATATGCCATTATGTCTTAAAAGAAAAGTGTTTGATCAATGCATTCTTCTAGTGCTTACGTATGATGCAGAGACGTGGACCTTAACTAAAAGAGACATACAAAGGTTGCAGACAACTCAAAAAAGCATGGAGAGGTGCATGCTTGGTGTAACCAGGAGAGATAAGAAGAGGAACTCGTGGATCCAAAAAATGACAAGAGTGGAAGACATCATGATCAGAGTTAAATCCCTGAAATGGCAATGGGCTGGGCATACTGCCAGAAGGACAGACCATCGATGGACAGCCGAAATTTTAGATTGGATTCCAAGGGACAGGAAAAGACCCAGAAGAAGACCACATGGGAGATGGGTGGATGAAATTAAAAAGTATGCGGGAGTGACATGGAGGAGACTGGCACAAGACAGACCGTTGTGGTGGAAACTTGGGGAGACCTTTGTCTAGCAGTGGATTGATAATGGTTGACAATGATGATGATGATGTCTTAAAATTTTCTTAGTGTAGTAAAAATATTATATGCAGGCAGTAATTTTTTCTAGAGATAGGAAAGGAGATAACAAAAAATGTTTGTTTTTACAAATGTATGTGCTAATTTTTTGCAATTTATTACATGTCTGAATTTATATCAGCCATACTGTACTATAAGACCACTCACTGCCTTGTGGTACAGAATATGGTGTACATACTGTATTATTCAAAAAGTATATATATATATATATATATATATATATATATATATATATATATTCTATTAAGAAGAGACTGAAGCAAAAAAATGTTTTAACTCATTCCAAGTACAACATAGAAAAGGTTATGTATTGACCGGTGTGAGTAAAAAGAGAAACAAAGAAAAAACAACTGAATGCAGAAAGTGTCGAGAATACTGAGCCTTGGCTTTATCAAGGACCAGCAAAAACTCTGCATTTTCTCACTTCCACAAAGATCTATTTGGAAATGGGTTTCTGCAAAGTCATGGATGCAAGTAATAAGCCCACCAAAAAAATTTTTTTATGTATATTTGTCATCACCTCCGCAGAGTTGTATGACCAAGCTTTAGTTAACAATTTAGCTTGCAACCATAACCTTCCTGGCCCGACCCATGCTCTTCATCTGTTACAATTAAACAGAAAGAAGATGATTATAGAAAACTCAAGTTGTAAGAGTGACATAATGAACCAGAAATAATGTTCAGTAATAACAAATTGCCTAGTTCGCCTGAGAGAGAATTTAAACCTGAATAGCAATACAAAAGTATTACAAGTTCTTAACATTGCAATAAAAAAGGAAATATTATTATTTTTTTTTAAAGCACAGATTCTTGAAAGAAAACTAGATTATAAAAACCCCTACTCCTCTACTTCTGACAACACAAAAACGAGAATAAAATAAAGACAATAATAAACTAAAGAAATTATTTGTGAAGGTTATGTGACATAAACAATTAGTTGCAATATGTACAAAGTATTTCAGAAGTGCTTTAAGTGCATAATTAAGTAGTTATTAAGACCTTAACTGCATTGAAAATGCAGCGCAGACAACGAGAACAATAAAACGGCCGGTTGCTAGGGCTTAGTCCCTAAAAAACGCGCAAAAATACCAAGAAAAGAAAGAGTTAAAATACGCAAAAAAGTTAAGAGACTTGCTAGTGCCTAAATGCTTAAAGCAAAAAAAGAAAAAAAGTTCAAGAAGTTCAAATATTGAATCTGGAAAACCTGAAACCCAAAGACAAAGAAGAGAGCTTACCTCTTATGCAACTTAACTTCTTTCACTCATGAGGAAACATGGCCGACCTTTCAACCCAAACTTCCAAACACCCCTGCCACTCCCTAGTCGCTGGGGGGCAGTGTGGGTGGGGCTGAAGGCCTTCACACTCTGAAAAAATCCTACTCGTGGAGATTTTAACTAGAGAAAAAAATAAATTAAGATTGTGGACCTGTATGATCAGAAAGAGCAGAATAAACTCTCCAGAATACATGAGAAATACCATGAAATACACCAGTAGTGTATTTAATAATCTTTGCATGTATTTAATCACCTTAGTGAGCTTCCGTAGACTATTCAGAATCCTATTAATTTTAATGTTAGTTTTACTATTTTTAGTATAGCTATTCTAGTGAGTGAATAACTAGTTTTCTTTTATATATATTTTTATTTTCTTTTATAAACAGATTTTTAAGGGGGTTTTTTTGTGATTTTATCTATATTATTTAATTTTTTATTATTTTTAATAGGACCTTCTTATCCATAGCACTAAGGTTCCTTTTTGTAGTTAATATCATCCTCTAGCCAACTTCCAAAAGGATTTCATTGGTCAGAATCATATTATTAACTGTGTAGAAAATTAAAGCAGATCTGTCAACCTTACTCTATTATTCAGAATAATTTTTCTTAAAGTTCTTTTAATGAAAGAAGTATGAATTTTGTTCTCTAGAAAACTGTCTAATAGTATATTAATGTGGTAATTGAAGTCCAAATTGTTGCTGCAAATTCTTGAAATTCTAAGCACCTGAGAAATTAGTACATTCTCAATTACTTTGGTGGATATGTTATTATTCCAGTGTAGATATTTAATTACTTTGAAAGAAAAATTAACTCTTTTATCAAAGAGGCTAATAGATGGGTTACCTCTGTTGAGTTTAATGCTTAAGTCTAGGAACTCAAGTTCCTGATTACTGTGGTTGGCTTTACATAAGTTAAGAGAGCTAGGATAGATACTATCAAAATCACTCTCTATAACTTCTGAATTATTTATACACAGCAGATCGTCAATATATCTAAATGTGTAAAGGTAGTTATCGGAGCAAGTGGAGTGATTTTTAATGAATTTATATTCCTTAAAGAACAGGAATAGATTTGCAATACTCGTGGATGTTGACGTTCCCATAGGGATTCCATTTACTTGCTTATAGAGAGTATTATTATATAAGATATGGTTATTTTTTATGCAGTAATTGAGATAAGAGTTCCAGGCTCCTACATTAACAAATTGGTTAAGTTTAAATTCTGCATACAGCTCTTTAAAGGTAGTGATTATATCTGATAGAAGCAGATTAATATATAGGTTCTCAAAATCATAACTATTAATATCTAAGAGATTTACTTCGAGTATAGTGGAAATTACTTCTGCATTATTATTAACAATTGTAAGAACTTGTAATACTTTTGTATTGCTATTCAGGTTTAAATTCTCTCTCAGGCGAACTAGGCAATTTGTTATTACTGAACATTATTTCTGGTTCATTATGTCACTCTTACAACTTGAGTTTTCTATAATCATCTTCTTTCTGTTTAATTGTAACAGATGAAGAGCATGGGTCGGGCCAGGAAGGTTATGGTTGCAAGCTAAATTGTTAACTAAAGCTTGGTCATACAACTCTGCGGAGGTCATGACATATATACATAAAAAATTTTTTGGTGGGCTTATTACTTGCATCCATGACTTTGCAGAAACCCATTTCCAAATAGATCTTTGTGAAAGTGAGAAAATGCAGAGTTTTTGCTGGTCCTTGATAAAGCCAAGGCTCAGTATTCTCAACACTTTCTGCATTCAGTTGTTTTTTCTTTGTTTCTCTTTTTACTCACACCGGTCAATACATAACCTTTTCTATGTTGTACTTGGAATGAGTTAAAAATTTTTTTTTGCTTCAGTCTCTTCTTAATAGAATGTGAATTCTGAATTTTCATAACTGCTGTGTTGCGCGTTTTGATCTTCAGGTTATTTTGCAACTATCGTTTTAAATTCTAAAGTTCTTCTTATGTTATCGGCTTTGCTCTTTAGTATATATATATATAATTAATTACCTATCATATTGCTAATTTATATTTACTGACATTACATTCATGTCTTGCTGATATACCTGCTATATATTTGAGTACCAGTCTGAATACATTCAATGTTGTGGATTTTATTTTATGTTAGACATATTTTCTGCATTTATTCTAATTTTGGACAATTTTTAACTAGTACATTGGACAATTTTTAACTAGTACCTGGTGCACAGTAGTTGTTCAGTACTTTATGAGCTGCTATTATCTCTTTGTCTTATGATTTATGTTAAAATAAGTATTTGGCTGTATGCTGTGAAAGTAATAGCTAATGACAAGACAAGGAATTTGAAGGCTTTATAATTTCTTTTGCACCCAACTTATGTATTATATAGCAGATTTACTAGTGCATACTATATTTCTGTGAGAAATTTTCAGATACTGAAAGAGATACTTAGGAAAGTTAGGAGTTTAGAATGTTATTATTTGCATCACTCAGTTTTGCTTAGTGTATATCTATTACTATGCTGCCATATGGTACAAATAATTATTAAATATAGGATATTATGATAAAATAATGTTTTACCAATATGATGCAGTGTTAGAATTCGAAATAAATCTTCTACTGGTCCAGCGGACCACTAGAATTTGCAAACCACTGGTCTACCTTAATGCCCACTAATCCGTAAAAAATAATAAAAAAAACATTTGAAGACATTTACAATACATGTAGAAAATAATGTATGATTTTAATGTAACTATTTTCAATATTTGGTTTTAAACCTATTATTAGTTTGCAGCCTAAAAAAGAAAACCATATAGCAAGGTAAAAGAAATAGAAATTCATTTTTTAACTTGTGACAAATTAGAAAAAAAAAAACCCCAGAAAAAACTCACTGGTCATACGGGCCAGTACAATCAACAATTCAGTGGCCCGACAGAAGTTTTACTGGCCAATGGCCGGCTGGCCGAATGCTGGTGATTCGAATGCTGTGATGCCATTTGATATAATATTTTAACATTATGTATACATAGATATCTTAATTGTTTTTAATGTTCTTAACTTATCATATGAATGTCAGTTTCAAGTGGAGTTTAACATGTTGGTTGGCGATGGAAGAACTTGGTCTTAAAAAAAACCCCATGTGTATTAAAAGTGCCATTACCAAATCATATTGGGAGGTAGCATAAAAGCACATAAGTCTTTAATGTTTATACAGCCTGCATATTTCATATTTGAAAGATACTATGCATATTAATTAAAAACCTAGGTGAGCTAAAGTTTTTCAGGGTGTTTCAGCAATTTAAATATGGTACAAATCTTGCAATATTAAAAGTTTTTTTTTCTTAAGTACATGTGCACTTGTAATGATTTAAAATTACTTATACACACACATTACTCATTCTAATGTATATAAAGTCACTGTGCAAACATACCAACATTATTAATGGTATATACACATCATAAAGGTCATGAATTCCATAAATTTCATATTAAACGTACTTTAAGGACAATTTTTCAAGTTTGAGGTAACATAGCAGAATGTGTTCCCACCCTGACAAAGGCCTAAATACGCGTGGTTACTTATCTCTAAAAATTATATACTTACAAATTAAAATAAACTATTGTAAACTATTTATTACTTATCTAATTAATTCTAATGCAATACATTAAACAATCAAACATATGTAATAAATATTTATTTTAACTTGTAAGTATATAATTTTTAGAGATAAGTAACGCCGTGGGTTTAGGTCTCCATGGGAGTGGGAGCATGTTCTGCGTACAACATATGTTAAGGATTTGAAGGCAAAATTTGTTACCTCAAACATAAAAAAATAATTATGAATGGCTTGCAGGTATTTCCGGTTTTAACATTACATTGTTAGTAATGTACTAATCATTATTTTTTACAATATTGACATATCTTAGTACATTGGTTAAGCTTCGTTCAATTTAAACAGTTAGGCAAAAGTAAGGATTCCATTTAAAACAAGTTTATTTTTGTTTGTTCTTCATAAATAAAGTAGATGCTTGATTAATTCATTGCAGACAGATATATGTCACAGGTGTGTGCAACAGCTGTTGAAATTTATATAAAAAAACATTCCTTAATTTTGGAGCAAGAGAGAAATGATATCTCATTTATCAGCAATAAAACTGGGGTGGGGGGCTAAAAAGTAACACTACACAAGGGGTAAACACTATGCAACTTTTTTTTATTATTTTAGGTGTCATAGAAAATGATATTGGAAAAGCAAAAATTTGTGACTGCAACCATCAGATGTTCACAAATGAGAACTCAATTTCCATGAATAAATTTAATAGCATGCTAGTTTCATTTTTATTACTGTTACACCACCTTATAAAATGGGGAGCACGCATTTGAGCAATGGAAACAAGGCAGAGAAATCCTGATATTTGATTGTGATATTCATATTAATCTAACAAATTTATTTAAGGCCTCTTTCTTTGAAATAAATACTATGTGTCTGACCAGGGTGTAAAAAATCTTCATTCAATATTTGCTGTTACATTATTTTTGGGGTGGGGAATCCATGTAAAAAAATTGTGAATGTTTGTGTTATTTTTGGCATCACTTAATTTCACATTTTTCTTTATATTCTGCTGTGCAATAAACAGTTGAAAACCATATTGCGTCAGTTTATTTGCATTAGATTTATTTTTAAGTCACAAAAATATGTGGTGATTGGAACACAGATATTTTTAATAGAAAAGAGATTTTACAGAATATAACTTAGTCAACTTGTCATGTATGTGTTTTGTGTCATTTTGCCTTGTTACCATTTCATTAGAACAGTTTGAAGGACAGCCTTTCAAGAGATTAAACACATGTACTGTGGTATGAGTACAAGTATACATGTACTTCATAACCAGAAGTACAATGACATACGTACTTCTGATTATATAGCCTTATAAGGTCACATGTACTTTTTCTGATTATATAACCTATAAGGTAAGCTAAACCAAATGTTCTTAGTGCAAACTAATGTTAACATGTGATAGCAGTTTAGAACATGAAAGCTCAAATCAGAGAGTTAGTCAGTACATAAAGCTTACTGACTGCGGTGGACTAAAATAGCCACAAGAATGCACAGTAAACATTGTAACACATTAACATCAAACAAAGATCTTCGCTCTTTCCACGTTTATAAGTGAGTCACGGAAAAATTCTCATTGGCCGCCACCGGGAGTCGAACCCAGGGTCTTCCAGTTACGCGCCGGATATGCTTCTGCTACACCACAGCGGCCTCGAATTCCTCTAGACTCACACACGCTAACTGCCAAACCAATTTGACAGGTTGCTTCTTGGAGCCCTGCACAATGCTAGGGATTCACCAAAGATGGTAAGCAGCAACTGAAGAAATAATTAGAAGGCGAATGAATAATTAATACAAACATTTAACGTGGACCAGGAACATCAAACAAAGATCTTTGCTCTTTCCACGTTTATAAGTGAGTCACAGAAAAATTCTCATTGGCCGCCACCGGGCGTCAAACCCAGGGTCTTCCAGTTACGTGCCAGATATGCTTCCGCTACACCACAGCGGCCTCGAATTCCTCTAGACTCACACTCACTCTGGCCTCGAATTCCTCTAGACTAGAGGAATTAGAGGCCGCTGTTGTGTAGCGGAAGCATATCTGGCACGTAACTGGAAGACCCTGGGTTCGACTCCCGGTGGCGGCCAATGATAATTTTTCCGCGACTCACTTATAAACGTGGAAAGAGCGAAGATCTTTGTTTGATGTTCCTGGTCCACGTTAAATGTCTGTATTAATTATTGTAACACATTCCTTTAGAATTTTTCAGCAACTGATAAGCAATGAAGGAATTAGCTGCTCAGTCAGCTTTTGAAAAATCAAATTTTGTTGATGTACTCCCAAGGGAAAAGTATAGTTGTGGAACTGACTGTGCAGTGTAAGTAAAAAAAAAAAAAAAAAAAATGCTTTTCTGTTGTAACTACTTAATGTTTTCTGAATAACTACAGTAAGGTATGGAATAACAGACAGAAGCCAACAAGAAGCAAAAGGAAACTATCAACTTTGAATTCTTTGTAGATTGCCTAAATATAAGCTAATCCTGTAGCTTCTGCATTCTGATGTGTTCATTTCAGTCATCTGAAAATTAATTTTTCAGTGTGATATGAAATTTACACCTGCTTAGGTGTAAATGTGTAAATCCTTAAATGAACATTCAATTTGCAGTGTAGAAATTTCAATAATTGTGGAAATTTTAATAGCAAAAAAAAAAAAAAAAAAAAAAAAACCCAATAGATGGCAACACAAATCTATGGAAGCATTTTCATGCTATAGTATTTTTGGCATATTTATGGACCAAAACTACTGCAGCATGAAAGTGCTTCAGTAAAAATAATGTAAGATTTGCAAAGAAGCTGCTAAAAGTGGTATTGTGGGAATTTGTATTTAACAATATATTCTGCATATATATTTCATAGTTTGTGTGCAGTTTGTTAACAGTATATGTTTACATCAAGTATGGTTTGAGGTAGTTTAAAAGCAACTGAATTTATAAGCCCAGTGATGTGTGCAAAAATGAGTAGGCCAGACAAGAAAACTTATATTTGCCGTATTCTGTCTCATACATAAAACTTGAAGTTTCCAAACACTGTGCTTTTATCTGCAGTGTGGTTGTAATGTTTTTAAGAGCTGCTGAAAACTTTTTACTAACAATCTGTGAAAAAGTTAGTGCTCAACTGAAGTATCATAAATTTTAATTTTTTGGCATGCACAAAAAATTTCCCTGGAAAACTTCAAACACCAAAAATAAAAAAAGAAGGGTAAAAGATAGCAATCCATTCGCTAATTGCAGAGCAAGAAAACATGATATTAAATGTAAACAAATAATTTGAAGGCATTAGAAATGCTTTGCACCCAACTTCTGCATTACAGCATACTTAGTAAAGCATATTATATTTGTGTGGGAAATTTTCAACGAATGAAAGTTACTGAGAAAGTTAGGTATTTAGAAGGTTATTATATGCATAACTTCTCCAGGATTGCTTACTGTGTATACTGTTATCATCATCATCATCATTGTCAACCATTATCAATCCACTGCTGGACGAAGGTCTCCCCAAGTTTCCTCCACAACGGTCTGTCTTGTGCCAGTCTCCTCCATGTCACTCCCGCATATTTACGAATTTCATCCACCCATCTCCCATGTGGTCTTTTTCTGGGTCTTTTCCTGTCCCGTGGAATCCAATCTAAAATTTCGGCTGTCCATCTATGGTCTGTCCTTCTGGCAGTATGTCCAGCCCATTGCCATTTCAGGGATTTAACTCTGATCATGATGTCTTCCACTCTCGTCATTTTTCGGATCCACGAGTTCCTCTTCTTATCTCTCCTGGTTATACCAAGCATGCACCTCTCCATGCTTCTTTGAGTTGTCTGCAGCCTTTGTATGTCTCTTTTAGTTAAGGTCCACGTCTCTGCACCATACGTAAGCACTGGAAGGATGCATTGATCAAACACTTTTCTTTTAAGACATAATGGCATATTGCTCTTGAAAATTATGCTGTTTCTTCCAAAAGCTCTCCAGGCAAGTTTTGTACGCCGATTAATTTCTTCATCAATGTGACCCTCACTTGATATCTGCTGTCCAAGATAAACATACGTGTCTGTTATCTCCAGCTTTTCTCCATCAATCGATAAATCTTCATTTCTTGTAAAAGCATTGAACATCACTTTTGTCTTCTGAAAGTTCATTTTTAATCCCACTTCTTTACTCTTGTCAGCAAGTTCCTGGATCATACTCTGCAGTTCTGATGGGGTAGTTGCAAAAATGACTACGTCATCAGCAAAACGAAGGTGGGTTAGATAATCTCCATTAATCTTTATCCCTTTGTTTTCCCAGTTCAGTGATTGAAAGACATTTTCCAATGTGGCATTAAAGAGCTTCGGAGATATGGTGTCACCTTGTCTCACTCCCTTTCCAATTTTTATGTGTGTTGTATTTTCAAACAGCCGAATCTTTGCACTTGCATTTTCATAGATGTTATTAATAATATTAATGTATGCATCTTAAAGGTCTGCACGGACCAGGCTTTTTCCCAGGCACTTAAGAACGGGCCGGGCCACGACAACCGATTCTTTTTATCACAATTGTAAAGAAAGGAAAAAAAAAGTTGTGTTCCCCGATTTTCTGGTTAGTTGAATTGTTTTGCTGGCTTTACTTACTTCTATGACATAGCCCAGGACATAATCACAAAAGCAATGAGAGGCACTTAGTGTTTTTACCATCTGTAGGTATAAAAGATGGGGAAATCACTTTGGGGCTTGTTGACAACAAATAGATCCGACTCCGAGCAAGTGTGTGTTGTGTGGACTGGGGGACGGGGTGTGTGCGTTGGTATGAGAGAGTGGGAAGGGGAAGACATCGATTGTTTCTCCTATCCCTAATCCGTATGAGGATTGATTTTTGTGGTGTTGCCACTCGCTAGTTTAGAGAAAAAGAAATTTTGAACCCGCTTATCTCCCCGCCCCCTTTTTTTTTGTCTCTCTTTAAAGGTTATATTCTTCGATGATTGTTAAAGTTTAGTCAATATTTTTAGGCTTACATTTAACTAAATGTTTTCAATAATATCCCATTTCATTATTTAATTTTCACAATTTAATAAAATACAATAGAAAAACAAAATAATACCAAATGGCACATCACAGGTCGGGCCGGGCCTAAATAAGAGCTGCAACTTAAGGGCCCGGGCCGGATACGGCCGAGTGTCTAATGATTGAAATGAGCAGGGCCTTAAACACACGGACTTGGGCTGGGCCGGGCTCACCAAATAAGGCCCATACAGACCTCTATGCTGCCAAATGTTATAAATCTTGCAATATTAAAAGCCGATTTTTTTCTTAAATGCATGTGCACCTCTAATGATTTAAATTTTACTTGCACACACACGTATATATATTGCCTGTACAAAATATCAACATTATATTATGTATGGCTTGCAGGCATTTCAATACAGAAGCTACATGCAGTTTGTAATAAAACAATGTTTTAGTTTTGCATTGCTTATGTATGCTTAGCATAATTTTTTACAAAAATGTCACATCTCCGCGTATTGATTAAGCTTTGTTCAACTTATACATGAGGCAAAGGTAAGCATCCCATTTAAAATTAGTATTTTTATTTTTCTTAAATAAAATAGCAGAAGCTTGATTAATTCATTGTGAGCTGCTATATGTCACAGGCTTGTGCAGCAGTTAAAATTTATATCAAAAACCATTCCTCTATTGTACAGGACAGAGAAATTAGATCTCATCAGTTATCAGCAACAGAACTTGAGGCTTGAGTTGGAATGGCGGTTAAAAAGTAACATTGTAACGCACAACCTGATTTTTAGGCATCTTAGAAAATGCAATTGGAAGAGTAAGAATTTGTGAATGCACTTGTTGGATGTTTTTCACACACACATAAATTTCCATCAATAAATTTAATATAATTTTAGTTTATTTTTTATTACTTTTACACCACCTTAAAAAATGTGCATCATGCATTTGAGTAAAAGAAGCAAAACAAAGAAAGTCTTGATATTTGGCTGTGATATTTATATTACTGTATTGTTATAAAATTTCCTTAAAGCCTCTTTGTACTTTCTGCAAAGCTGAGATATATTGTGGAAGTCGAATCATTTGTTACTATATTTACCTTCGTTTAATTGCTAACAGTTCATATTCTAATTAGCTCATTTATTCTCATCTTGGTTGGTTGGTTGGTTAATATATTTTAATGGCGCAAGGGCCATGGTTGGCCAAAGAGCGCCAAAACAAAAGACATCAAAACAAAACTAAAGCAATAAAAACGTACACAAGGTTAAAAACAGGCTGATGTAGTAAAAATGAAAAATGATAGTGAACAAGTTAAAATCTAGATAAGTTTAAAAAAGTCAATATCCCGTAAAAACGAAAACACTGCTTGCATGTCGCAGGCTTCGCCAATAATTGTCTGCAGCGTAGCTGCTCAACTTCGTCCAACAGATGGGAGTGAAAATGACGAAAACGATGATCACAAAACCGAACACAAGTACACAAAACATGAAGGACAGTGAGACGACAGTCGCACGCCTCACACACCGGGACACTCTCGCCACACAGCAAAAAGCGGTGAGTAAAGCGACAGTGCCCAATGCGGAGACGTGCAAGAACAACTTCCTCACGACGGTTCTTCCGCAAACTAGACTTCCATAGTCCGATCTGTGGTTTGATAGAATGCAGCTTATTGCTGCTCTGCTGAGACCACAGGGACTGCCACTCGTCCAGGAGAAATGACCGGATCAAAGGTCTAAAATCACGGAAAGACAGTGGCAGCCGAGCTGGCAACATGGAGGAAACAGACCTGGCAGAAAGATCTGCCAGCTCGTTACCCCGGATCCCAACATGGCCAGGAACCCAACAGAATCGGACCAGGAATCCAGCACCTTCCAAAGTTCCAAGAAGACGACGGACATCACGGATGACAGGAGAGTCCGTGTCCTCCGGAGAAGATAAAACTTGGATGACGGACTGGGAATCGGAGCAAATCAAAGCGCGACGATGAGATCTAGACTGTATGTGACACAAAGCGAGGTGTACCGCACGCATCTCTGCCGAAAAGACGGTGGATTCAGGCGGAAGCCTCTCAGCATGGGAGGCATCGCCACACACGAATGCGGATCCAACAACCTCACCGGATTTCGACCCGTCAGTAAATACAGGCACAAAATCCGGGAAGAGAGACAGTATCTCGGCAAAGAGCTGCTGGTACACCAGAGCAGGAGTGGAAGACTTTGGCCACACACAAAGGGAAAGGTCAGCCGTTGCTTGAACCGGCTGCCAAGGCGGTTCATTGTAGAACCGGGTCAAACCAATCCTTGACAAGTCTAGACCAGCATCGCGCACCAAGGTCGACAACCGAATCCCAAACGTCGGAACACAGGAAGGCCGGTGTGAGAATAGGCGGACACATTGTGGTTGGAAAATGGAGCCATGCAGTGGATGATCAGGAAGAGACTTCAACTTGGTGAAGAATTGAAGAGACAGCTGCTTACGTCGGATGCACAATCGCGGCGGTTCATAGGCCTCGACATACAGGCTATGCACGGGAGAGGTACGGAAAGCACCAGTGCATAGCCGCAGAGCCTGGTGATGGACAGGATCCAGAGGCCGCAACACGGAAGGACGGGCCGAACCGTACGTTATGCAACCGAAGTCTAACTTTGACCGAATCAGAGAATGGTAAATGCGAAGCATTGAGCACCTGTCGGCCCCCCAAGATGTACGAGAGAGGACCTTCAGGATACTCAAGGACTTCGTGCACGTCACCTTTAAAGACTGGATGTGAGGTCGGAAGGTGAGTGCTCGGTCAAAAGTTAGCCCAAGGAACATGACTTCTGACACCACAGGGATGGTTGAACACCCCAGACGGAGGTTAGGGTCTGGGTGAAGACCCCGTTTGCGGCAAAAATGCACGCAAACGGTCTTCTGGGTCGAGAAGCCAAATCCATTGTGGGAGGCCCAGGTAGAGATCTTATTAATGGTCGACTGCAGCTGCCGCTCAATGGTGCGCATGTTGACAGATGCGCAAGAGATCTGCAGATCATCCACGTACATGGAGCCACGAACCGACGGAGGAAGTAGAGTGAAAATATGATTTACACGAAGGATGAACAATGTCACAGAAAGAATGGAGCCTTGAGGGACACCCTGCTCTTGTGGGTATAACGCAGAGAGGGTCGATCCGACGCGCACACGGAACATCCGGTTCTGGAGAAATCCGGCAATGAAGGTTGGCAAATTTCCCCGCAATCCGCAGTCACGCAGATCACGGAGAATGCCGTATCTCCAGGTTCGATCGTAAGCTTTTTCCATGTCGAAGAACACGGAGACCATGTGCTGACGCCGGACAAACGCCTCCCGGACAGATGTCTCAAGGCGAAGATGATGATCGGAGGTGGAACGGAATTTCCGAAAACCACTCTGATGAGGCGAAAGAAGGTGACGTGATTCCAAATAAAAAACGAAACGAAAATTGATGATGCGCTCCAGAACTTTGCAGAGGCAGCTCGTCATAGCAATTGGTCGGTAGTTCAACGGGTTAGCGGGATCTTTACCAGGTTTGAGAACAGGAACGACAATGGCAGTGCGCCAAGATTCGGGAAAGTCACGCTCGTGCCAGATCCTGTTAAACAGGACCAGCAGACATTCAAGAGAGGACGGAGAAAGGTGCTTCAGCATGTCATAATGGATGTTGTCCGGTCCGACAGATGTTCGGCCTGACCGATTCAGGGCAATCTTCAGTTCGACGGCAGTCAGCGGGCTGTTATAATCGGCAGCGGAAAACGGGCCAAAGGAAACCTTGGACCGTTCAAGCCGCGGCTGTATCTGCCGGAACGAAGCAGCGTAATTGCGGCTGCTGGACACCGAAGAAAATGCGGCGCCCAGACAGTCAGCAATACCCTGAGCGTCAGCAACCGTCCCTCCACCACTCTCAAGAATGGAGATTTCCCCAGAAGGGTACTTACCCCGAATCTTGCGGATCCTGTCCCAAACGATCTTAGAGCTGGTAGTGGTGTTTATCCCGGATACGTATCGTATCCAAGATTCCCGTTGGCTACGACGACGGACCAAACGCGCGTAAGATTTTGCTCTCTTGAAAGCAAGTAGGTTCGCGTCGGTGGGGTACCGACGAAACCTACCCCAAGCCCGATGTTGGGCCTGACGAGCTGCCTTGCAAGTGGAATTCCACCAAGGTCGCGGACAACGTGGAAGTTTAGTCGAAGACTTAGGGATGGTAAAGTCTGCCGCTAGCACAATACAATCCGTAACCGCCGCAACAGCTTCATCGATCGTACCCGAGGTCACCATGTCTGGAGTAACGGTCGCTGAAGCCGTGAATGAGTCCCACTTGGCGCGATCGATAGCCCATCTAGCAGGGCGAGTAGGATGACGGTACCCGTCACCTGCTAGACGGAGAAAGATGGGAAAATGATCACTGCCAAGGGGATCATCAGACACGCTCCAGGACCAGTCAGGATATAACGATGGCGAACTCAAGGACAGATCAATGGCTGAGTACGAGCGGGTGGGTTCATGAAAATAAGTGACTGCCCCGGGGTTGTGGAGACAGAGGGACGTGTTGGAGAGAAGGGACTCAACAACACGGCCCCGGGAGTCACGAGTGGCAGAACCCCACAACGGACTGTGTGCATTGAAATCTCCCAAGATGAAGAAAGGAGGCGGCAGCTGGTCAACTAAATCTTCCAGATCCGAAAGGCCTACAGCTTCAGTTGGTGGTATGTAGATGGAACACACCGTGAGCAGAGTGTTCACAGACAGTCGCACTGCCACCGCCTGCAAAGACGTCCGAAGGGCAACCGCAGTGACAGGGACACCATGAGGAACAACGACGGCCACTCCTCCGCAGGCGATAACGCCGTCCTGGTGATCTTTACGAAAAATAGAGTATCGGCGCAGCGAAAGAGTGTCCGCCGTGCGAATCTTCGTCTCCTGGAGACACACGCACACAGGTGTATGCGAAGACAGTAAGCCTTTCAGATCATCAAGGTGGCGTCGCAGACCTCGGCAATTCCACTGAATGATGGAAGCCATAATGCGAAAAAAAAAAACATGGAAAGAAAACGCAGAGACGACTAAGACGCCTCATAATACGTCTCAGAATCCATTAGCTCCAGGCCGTCTGCAGGGTCAGGGGGTAAGATAGGGTTGTGCTTACTCCCCGTGTGTTTTTTTGGCTTTGCCCGACTCTGAGTGTTAGAGCTGTGTTTCGGTGAGGATGCGCCAGGTTTCACCGGATCGGGTTTCAGCTTCGATTTGCCCTGAACCTGGGTCCCAGTACTGGCAGAGGAGCATTTCGGCAACGGGGTGGATGTCGCCTTGGAGTCAAGACAGCGAGACTGAAGTGTCTCCAATCCAGCAGCAACGATGTCCTCGAAATCGAAGGGACACCGCGCTGGGATGTGAGAATCAGTCTGGACAGCAACAGTAGCCTTCTGGACCACCACTGAGGCATACGAACGTCGACCTGGTGGCCCAGGGCGATCCGCCGTCTGGCCTCTGGATAGGAGAGATGCTCAATAGTCTTTAGACGTTGAATCGCCTGCTCCTCTACCCACTTGGGGCATTGCTTAGAAGCTGCAGAGTGCGCACCATCACAGTTAGTGCAGTGTTCAGAAGCTGCCGAACATTCCAGCAAAAGATGATCCGCAGAACCACAGCGACCACACTTAGCCACATTACGACACGACTGCTGGGAGTGTCCGTAACGCTGGCACTTGAAGCACCTGAGGGGATTGGGTATATAGGGCCGAACGTCAAGATGTAAGTACCCTGCCTTGATGGAAGTCGGCAGGGTTGGGGAGTCAAAGGTTAAGATGATATTGCGAGATGGAACAAGTTTCCCATCTCGCCGAAACAGAATCCGGCGAACCCCAGTGACATGTTGTTCCCCTAGTTCGGCAAGTAGCTCCTCATCGCTGCAGTCAATTAAGTCGCTGGAGGTGACCACGCCGCGAGAGGAATTCAAGTAGCCGTGCGGGGTCACTTGCACCGGAATACCCAACAGTGCGGTCGTGGTGAGCAGAGTGGCGCTATGTCTGGAATGAGAGGTTTCGACAAGAAGATCCCCTGAAGGAAGCTTCTTGACATTGCGCGGAGAGCCAGCAACGGCCTGAAGAGCCTTATTGATCCAGAAAGGGCTCTTTGCACTCAAAGGTTGTAAAGGATCGATAGAATGAATTAAGAGAAACAGAGCATGGCAAGTGTCAGAGACAAGTTTCTTTGTGGAAGGGATGGTCCCATCCTCCATTGGACGCTTTGGTGTCGCACCATGGGAAGTGTCTTTGGAACCCATAAAGAAGAGAGAAGATTCCTCCGCCGACCTCCCCACCCACTACCGAGCCCAACGAGGGAGAGCCGGAGGTCCGCAAGCCCAAGAGGACGCAGGACACGGCTCTAGGGATAGTCAGCGGATATAGCAAGTTGGTAGAGCAGACACACGCTCAGCGTGCACCCAGACTTTCCCGTGCCCAGAGAACACCCCTTTGGCATGCCCACCCTACCCCCAGACTCACCCAGCCGAACAGAACGACAAGCCGCTAGAAGTCTGGACGCAACTCGGCCACAGACTTCCTGACCAGGAGTGGGTTAGCTCCCAGCCCCCCGTTTAGGGTGAAGCAGAGGGCAAAGAGGAGTGTTGGCATCTGGAGACACTACAACCCGGCCCCCAAATACCTCAGCCTCCAGCATCCTCATTTCCACCTGTACGGGTCACCGCACACGGCAAACATGCAGGTAGGTCTAAGCTAACCAGCTCCGGAAAAACAGAAAATGTAACATAAAAGAGAAAAGACAGGGAAAAGAACGAGGAACAAAACCCGGAGCTGGCGCCTCATCACAACCTCAGCAGCCTACAACTGAGGCGGGTACATGTCAAAATAGGAACAGAAGACGAAAAAAGCAAAACAAAAAGAGAAAATCGGCTCGGGCCGTGGGGACGCCATCCCCCATCAGCTGGATGAACAGCTGTCCCTTCGGTGATGTAATCGTCAAAGCCGCAGAGGCAATAGAAACCGTCACAAGGTTAGCTCGGGCCGTGGGGGCGCCGCTCCCCAAATAACTGGAAAACCAGTTATCCCCGTGCGGGGATTCTCATCTTGTGTAACTAGAGATAGACTGAATCTCAGTGAAGACGTGATGGCTGTTTTGATGCATGTTTCTATGTCTTACAATGTGATTGATTAGCATGTACCGTTTTGTAGATTAGTGTAAATCTTGTACTTAATACTTTGGTATTTTTTTTTACATATCTGAATCCTGTGGTATTCTTGTTGTGTATCCATATATCACCTTCCCACTACTACTCCCTCCCCTCCTTTTTTGTCTTCTCATTTAAACAGTTTAGAGGACAACCTTTCAAGAGGATCAACACATGTGCTTGCTGTAGAACACATTACATATAATGGAAAACGTTTTGCTGCAGCTAATGAAGAATATCACTTGGAGAGAAGAACTATTGACTATTTCAGATAAATGTTTTGTAGTGGATCTATATAAAAAATGTCTTCTACAAATATTTGTTTTCAATGGTTTGAATTGCAGCAATAAGCAGGTCTGAAGTTCATGCAACAAATGCTGTGTGAGTAAGCTTCTTTTCCTTTTCTAACAAGTGTTTTTAATGACTGCAGGAAGTTTTACATTTGTGTGTGCATCAATTTCTCAAATTATTTCTTCACATTCTGATTTGCTCATTTATTCTCTTTGGTCTTTTGTGACTGAAGATGCAACCGAATAACCTTTAGGATGTGATAATTCAGATATATTTTTCCAAAATTTGCAATGTAATTAGTATGAAAAAGAGCTTCCAGGCTTTTTGATGATGACAAAAAAAAAAAAAAAAAGCGTCAAAATAGGCATCAAAAATAGGCATTTATAGAAGTGGTCGAAAAATTCTGAATTATACACAGGTGTTAAGCTGAATTGGCAAAATCATTTTTCAGATTATCACTTACTTATTTTTGCGGTTACACATAAGTACTAGGTGTTTTTTTAAATGTTCGAACGTGAAACTCTGCCTTCTGTCACTTAGGGTATGTTTTAGAAGCGAAAATGATCTTTCAACTTCTACGGAGGTAATGGGAGCGTATTTGAAACATGAGGTAGTTGTAGGATCCATTTCAATAGAAGTTGAACTTTCACCTTGGAATATTTCAGCGATGACTTTGATTTTCTCCAAGTCATTATTTGCTGAAAGAACTAGTTGAAATTTTTCACTCACGATTGACCCTTTCTCCCGGGAACACATTTAATTGTACTAACTACATCATTTAATATTTTCAAGGCATTCACAACATTTCGTTCCTTTTTTCTAGAAAAGTAATCGTATCGGGCACCTGTGAAAAGTGTGCTTGAATAAAAGTTAAATCGTTATGAATGGAATCTTTAGCTAGTATCTGTTGAGCATTGCGTATTGCGCAGGATTCATCCTCTTGAAAACTATTAACAATTTCAGCAATCTTGTTCAAATTATTTGTGTAATATACAGCGGCCTATATCCATGTTCCCCATCTTGTCAAACTCGGTTTAGGCGGTAAAGCAAGATTTGGTTCCATCTCTTTGAATAAGTGAACTCGATGAGGAGCTTTAAAGAAAATTTCCTTCACATTACTCACTAACGCATCAATATCCGGAAGTAACCCACGTACTTCCTCCGCTACTCTGTGGAAAGCATGAACCAAACATGTTAAATGAAGCATTTTTGGAAAGAGAACTTTCAGGCTGTGGGCAGCCTTTTTCATATAAGGAGCTGCGTCTGTTAAAAACAATAGTACATTTTCATACTTTATTCCGCCAGGCCAAAGAAGAGCTAATGAAAAGGCAAAAAGCTGAGAAATCGTGCTACTATTTGTTTTTGGAAGTTGTTCTGATGTAAGTAAGTAGATAGTTGAGGGCTGAGCAGGTTCCATTGTACCTATAACAACATTTGCCACATACCTTCCCGTGGCGTCTGTTGTCTCATCGATACTGATCCAGATATTTTTATCCCCGACATCTTCTCGTATTGCTTTCATTATACCAACGTAGCAGGAATCTAAGTATGTTTTCCGCAAAGTTGCTTCGCAGGGAATATTTTCCTTTGTATATTTCTCCAAAAATTCTTCAGTGAATTATTTTCCAGCTTCCACAAAGGCATTCTAGCATCTATAAAAGCATGGCACAAATCACTTGCAAACTGTGACTGCTTGCTCGAAGTAGAAGCGAATGACGAAACCAAACAGGTCTTTTTTTCACCAATCTTCCGAATAACAGCAGCTTTATGTTTAGCTGTTGCCAAATGTTGTGAAATGAAGAATTTCTTTTCGTAATTCAGTTTCGTATCGCATATTTTACAGAACACCACCATTCCATCAGTGGACAAGATATCACTTCCATACTCTTGAACATACCGACTTAATTTAGCACTGGTTGAAGAAGCAGTTTTCGTCATTATTGTTTCACTTGGAAGCAAGGCAAGATCTATTAGGGGTAGCGAACTAACAGAATCTTCCTCCCTTGTTTTCCACTTACGTTCAAGGTCTTATGTGTGTACGTGCATTAATGGCTTTCACTCTAGCTTGATTGGTTACAATGTTATCTGACTGGATTCGGCTACTTCCGCCATGCGCAGAAACTAACATCTAGGGAGAGCAAAACATAAAATGAGATGCCGACTATCGCAGACTCTGTGCATGCGTCTGCCACCGCTGCTTAAATTGGAGCACCTCGTTTTGAATGTACCGATTGTACTCGTGTTTACTTTCAGATGTCTGCCGACTGTGATTTCGTTTAAGAGAAAATGCCACCTACCTTATGGTTTGTACACCTATACCCTCAAAAAGAGTTTTTAAAAGAAATGAATAACTTAAAAAAAATACATGTTTACCCGGATAATACTACGTACTGCATGCTAGATTGTTATCTAAACTTTGATTTTATCGCATTCTTAAGAAGAAATCATTTTTTAATAGTGCATTTGTTGAGTATAGACAAAAAGGCATTAAAAACATAAAAAGGCATTTTCTTCAAATATGAGCCGAAAAGGCAAAAAAGCATTTTATGGCATTTTGCCTCAACTTCCGGGCTTTATTGATTACTATATGTAAAAACAGAATAAATTTATTTATGAGTGAATTATTATGTTAATTACCACATGTGGTAATCTATAGCTAAAGTAAACAAATAATTACTCTAGTGAAAACTTTGTTGTGTAACTAATAAGATGAATAGACTATCATAAGCAGTTCAACCTTAAAACGTCAACATTACTTTTGGTAATCAGATATTGGTACTGGAGACGTTACATGAAGAACAGTAAACCAGAACTGATTCAGTACCGTAACCTGATAGCAGAAAATATGAACTATTTTTCTCATGCACTAAGACTAGCTCTCCATTAATTTCTGTGACCATAAAAAGTAGGTTAAATGTGAATTAGCATAAGGGCTGCTGTTAGCAATGTTCTCTGTCATTAGAGCTAAATTTGATCACCTTGATGTGTTGAATAACAACATGTGGTATGATCAGATTTTGAGAAATGAGTACAACTTTTTGCAAATTCCAAATTGTTGAACATATGCTTTATTAGCAATGACCTCGACAAATTGTCCTCGATGAATCCTATGTCTAGTAATAAATAAATCTAATGTAGAATATACCCTTGCTTGTAAATTGGGTGTATATATGTCTATGGTCTGCAATATATATATTTTAGAAACCCAGAAATTGTTGTCATATATGCATGACTATTTCATTTACTACTTAAAACCCATTAACTTATTACATGTGGAAATCCTCCAAATATGTGGCATCAGTAAATAAACAAAAACATTGCTCTTTCCATGTTTTAGCAACACACATTATATATTAACTTATTACATTATGTACGTCTCTCCGTAATAGTGATGTGTATTAGAAGTATATAAATTTTTTTATTGCAGTTGGATTTATTTTTAAAAACATATTCAAGTAGAGATATTTTTTGCTTTTCTTGCAAATTTGATTTTACCAGGGCATTTCATCCACTCGCATTTTCTTATCGCCAAGAATTTGTAAATCGTATTTTCACAACTAAATAAAGTGTATATTTCTTTCCTATATCTGTTTTTGCATCGGTTAACTCAGAGTTTCCCAAAAGTTGCAGCCAAGATCGCCTGTTACCGATCATTTTGTCAACAAAACGCAATGTAAACAAACGCTATGATCCTCGTGTTGTGTTATCTCAGCAAATTAAAAATGCTGTCCAATAAGTGCTTACTAGAGAATATTGGAGAAGAAACAACACAAATAAAATGCAACAACATTCGCGAAATTCGGATCATGACATTAAGCACGAAAATGCAGCAGCATGAATCTTTTGTTCGGTAGAGAAGCAATGGCTGCGAAAACATTGAACTGAAAGCATCCTTTTCGTGACGTCGCGAAACCTACGCTTGGGCCCGGTGAGGAACGAAGTGACTGACGTGATCTCGACGGCCCCGGACTGAGACACTCAAGAAGCTTAGAGAAACCATAAGGAGGAAGAGACCGATCAAGAATTTGAAAAGGATCCACATTCACCATGACAATGTGAGACCATGCACATCTTTGGCAACAAATCAGACGATCAGCAAATTAGAGGCTGGTCGGTGGTCTCCAATCTGCTGTACAGCCTGGATCTGGCGCCCTCCGACTTCCACCTGTTCACCCCAGTGGAGGAGTCACTGGGGATAACAATTTGATGACACAGACGAGGTGAAAGTGGCTGCGAAGAAGTGGGTACAACAGTCCACACCTGAATTTTTTCAAAGAGGATTCGAGAGTTGGGTTCCACGACGGTGGAAATGCATTGCGTGTTATGGAGACTATGTTGAGTAGTACCTTTATATGGGAGGAGTTACTCTACCAACATGTGCAATTTGGACAACCTCTGTCAGTTAATAAAAAATTATGCTCATTTTTGCCTTACTTTCGGTACAACACTCGTATGAAGAAATTTAACAAATACATTCCTAGGGTCAAGCAAAATTTATGCCTAGGTTTAATAACTGCATTTGGTTCAGCTGAAAAAATTGCTTTTGTGTATAAGCTGACGTCACATTTCAAGAGTTTGAAAAATATGTTTCTGGAAATGAATTATGCAAATTTCAGAGATTATCCTCTGTAAAAACCTTCGACGTATGATTTGCTGTCAGTTTCTAAATAACTCCAGCAACATCCATTACATTACTTATAGTGATGGGCATAATAGAGTAGAAATAATAGATTCATTCGATTATGCCAAATTCGTTCGAATGAAAAAACCTCTACATTGCTCCTAACGCTATCTCGGATGAACGAGTGCATAGGTTCCGAGCAAAATCGCTCGTTTCCTCGAAGACATCTAAGAGAGGTACTGAGATCCGAGAGGTTCGGAAATACTCTCTTTTTGCGTGATCTCTCGCAGGGAGGATCACTCGAGTTCCTTCTAAGTTATTGAGCTAGGTAATGCTATTCAGAAAAAAATATGTGTCGTTATTCCTATTATCGATTAAGGAGAGAATATTGTCTTTTCAGTATGTACCAGAAGTTTTCGAATACTGGTACTTTTAGTTTCAGAGCGCTGCAGATTTCGAAAAGAGGCTCAATGAAAAATTGAAAAATAAAACATTACTCTGCATGAATTTTTAAATTTGGATCTCTTAAACAATTACATTTACCTTGGCTTGGAAACAGAGTTTTCCTGTCCAGTTTACCACATAATCACATTTTTTGACTAACAGTAATATGTTAGCTAAATTTTAATACACGTATGCTCCTTTCCCGTTTGATGTTGCTATTTTTTAATTTTTTGATGCTTTGGGAGTTAGCTTTTTTCCAATGAATGATTCAGAAAATAACTTCTAGACATATATTTGACAAAAGAATTTATTTATTCAGAATTTGCATTTGGCTGTATTAGATATGAACAAGATTATACAAGACAAGTGGATCTATTCAATAAATTTTGCTGAAGCCAGTTAATATCCTGTTTCAGTTCTCAAAGATTTGCACAAAAACTTGCCTAAAATTTAATTAAGGGATTTAAAAAATGTTAGACAAAAGGTATCTGAAAAATATTAAATTTTAAGAACAAAATGTATCATTAAGCATATAACTCATAACTTGGATAAAAAGCTTGAACCTGTTCAGATATTGAAGATCATTTGCACGTCATATTTACAGAATAGAAGTATGCATGCTTTGAACTCATCATTTCTTGAATCAACAAGAAATTCTTTAAAAAATAAAAAATGAACAGGCAAAACAGTTTAATTAGGAGTACAAGTTTGTCTAGCTGAATACATTTCACTAAACCCAGTTCAAATCTGAACTCAAGTTTGCACAAAAATCTAACTTAAATTTATGTGTGTATGTGTGTAATTTAAGTCATAACTAAGGGATTTCAAAAACATTAAATTTTAGTAGGAAGCAAAAATGTTTCATCAGGAATACAAGTCTTGGATGTAAAATATTTGAAACCATTTCCGATGCAGAAAATATGTGCACGTTATGTTTACAGAATGGAAATGTACATGCTTTTTTTTTCTGATTGAAGGTTTAACGACCACCGTGAGCAACTCAATAGGCTATAGGCAGTCGCCCATCCTTAATTTAGGATGACTGGTTCCAGGGAAGGGAGAGAGCCAGTGCCAGTTGCCCGTCCCTAATTTAGGGTGACTGGTTCTAGGGAAGGGGCGTACTGCAGTTGCCAGTTATAGTTTTATGAAAAAATTCAAACACGCAATATTTGAACACGAACACGCACGTTCATTTAAAAAGTTACAGATTCATATTTTGCTTAAAGATATATTTAGCTTTGCCTAAACAAATTCCTACTTTCACTTTTAAAACACTGAATGTCTTACAGATTGAAAGTGTTCGGCTCTTTGACTTCAGGCTCTAATAGGATATTGCTCTGCATGTTGATGCCACTGCTACTGTGCTAGGAGTACAAGTTACAATCTGACTGAATATTTTTTTGAAACTAACTCAGCTAATGATGCATATTTGCCTATGCTTCTTTGAAAAAAATTCAGGGTATTTGTTTATATATTAGTAAGAACATAGTTTTTCTAAAATAACTGAAACATTTCTGTTTGATTAAAAGCACTTAAGATGAATGGAACGTCCAGTAAACATGCTCAGAAAGTAAATTTTTCCCTGTTGAGAGTTTTACTGTTATAGAAAAAAAAACTGACAAAAAGTAAGAATATATATTATCAGTGCAGCAAGCTTTCCCACATTGTAGAACAGTTCGGTCTTGGCTTTTCCTATCTATGCACCCAAAACTTTCACATCAAAAGAACACAATGGACACACAATACAAAATCAAGTTTTAGGAGTACCAAGGTATAAACTTTACATTTTATGAAGCATATTTTGATAAGATATGATACAATTTCATGCAGAAACTACATTGTTTATTGAAATCACAGGCTATGGAGATGTAATTCATTGCTCTTTGCTGCAGATATAATGGGTAAAAGATCATGAAACTCATCTTTTGTTGGGTTTTTCATTGTTTTAGGCCCCTTATTGATTTTTTATGGCATTGGCTATTACGTCAAACTTAAATCACAACCGCAAACTAAGCCAGTAAGCTAAGTCATACCCAATTGGCACTGAATCAAAATTTGTTTCATGAAATACAGATTCTATCAGTTAATAATCAGAAAAATTACTTTCTCCACAAAATTGTCATGTTCTACTGATCTGAAGTGCTTTTAGTACACAGAAAGGAAACACAGGGAGCAATGTAGGAAAGCATACTATACAGGTACATATATTGTTTTTTGTTGTTGTTTTTTTCCTTTAAAAAAGGTCTTAATGGTGAAAAAAATTACTTTCTGATCATCTTTGGATGAGGTTCCATTGATATGAAGTGTCTTTAATCAAGAGGAATCTTTCAATTTGAAATAAAATTATGTCATCACTAATGTAAATGATTTCTCAATTCAGATATTTGTGTACAATTTTTTTAATGCTAGTTAACAGTGGTGGGGAATTACACTTGAAAATGGCAAGCACATTTTTCAGCCTGGTGCATAGTACTCATAGGCATTGACTATAGGCATGTTCAGTTGCTTAAGCATGCCCAGATTTCTGAAAGGGAAACATAAATTTTACCTTTCAGCAACTGTTTGTATACTGTAATAATACCAGTTAACATCAACCTCAGATTATTAAAGATCAAAATTAATATATACAACACACACTTTTGAAATGGTGTGTGTTGAGTTTATTATTTCAATATAAATACATTCTGTAATTTTCTCCTTGACAAATGTCAACCCCGCCTTCTCGTGGTGCATCCTGTTCCCACTAAAGGGGCTCTGACGACCGCCCATAGCGGTATAACTATACCATCGGGATCAGAGGAAATGCTATCCCACACTCACCAACCCGCTTGGCCAGCGTGGTGAGTTATGGCCAAACCCCTCCAAAATGATTCCACAACTTAAATCTTGGCCCTCAGTCTCCGGCAGCTGGAATGTACCTGGCCAAGGCAGCGCCCAGTGCGACATGAAGGCAGAGGGTGCTAAGAATCCCCGGAGGACCGGACTAGGCTGCCATCTGATGCTGACCTTGGCTACTTACAATGGACGCTCCCTATCTTCTGATTCAAGGCTTCTTGAATTGGAAGAGGAACTACAAAGGATCAAGTGGGACATCGTGGGGCTAAGTGAGGTAAGGAGAAAAGGAGAAGATCTCATCGAACTGAAAAGTGGACATCTCTTCTACTATCGTGGGACAGATACTGGCAGAACTAGTGGTGTTGGATTTATAATAAACAAGAAACTGAAGGATAAAGTTGTAGAAGTTGAAAGTTCCTCTGACAGAGCTGCACGACTTGTTATCCAACTCTCGAAAAGATACCAGGCTCAGATTATTCAAACTTATGCACCCACCACAAGTCATCCTGAAGAAGAAATTGAAGAATTTTATGAGGAAATTTGTCATCTAAATAATAAAGGTAAGCAGCACTTGAAAATAATTATGGGAGATTTCAATGCAAAAATAGGGCAACGGCAACAGAATGAAACTTCGGTAGGTAAATTCGGTCATGGCAACAGAAACCAGCGTGGAAATACTCTCGTTGAGTTTGCAGAGGCAGAAGGGTTTTTCATCTTGAACTCCTTCTTCAAGAAAAAGCCACACAGGAAATGGACATGGAGACATCCAAATGGGACGACAAGTGAAATTGATTTTATTATGTGTAACAAAAAATTCGTCATAGAAGACTGCAGTGTGCTAAACAAGTTCAACACAGGTAGTGACCATAGATTGGTGAGATGTAAGATGCACCTCAACACTAAACTTGAACGTGGCAAGCTCATAGGACAAACAAAATGTATTGACATAACCAACCTTAAAAAACACCATAATACCTTCAAGTTGGAACTGAAGAACAGGTTCTCTGCTTTAGAAGGCCTAACATCGGAAGAAGTGGACATCTCTGAAGTTAACAGAAAAGTAACCAAAGCTCTTATGGAAACAGCAACAAAATTAGCTGGGTCTAAGAACAAGTTGCATGTGAACAAATTATCAGGAAAAACCAAAATGTTGATGCAAAAAAGAAGAGAGATGAGGACAACTAAAGAAGATGTGACTTCCAAAGTGGAATATATAGAGCTATGCAAGACAGTAAGAAAAAGTATCACTGAAGACGTAAGGAAATTCAACTGTGAACTAGTGAGGAAAGCAATTGAAAACAACCAAAGCCTAAAGATAGCAAAGGGACATCTCAGTAAGGGAAGAAAACAGATTATGGCACTGAGAAAAGAAGATGGTTCTGTAACAAGAAATAGAGGCGAAATTTTGACAAGAGTGAAAGATTTCTACTCCAAATTATATGAAAGGGATGATATATGCACTCCAGACATCATGAAAGATACCAGTACCAGAGTTCCTCCAGTCCTTCCAGCAGAAGTTGCACATGCAATCAAGAACATGAAGCGAGGAAAAGCTCCAGGAGAAGATGGAATTACTGTAGACATCATACAAGAAGCAAGTGGAGAAATCGAAACAGTACTCGCCCAAATTTTCACTCGATGCCTTAATGAAAGAAAGATTCCTGAGGATTGGAACACCGCTACAATGATCCTGCTACATAAGAAAGGTGACATTGAGGATCTCGGAAACTACAGACCTATCAGCCTCCTATCAGTAGTTTATAAAATCTTCACTAAAGTTCTTTCACACCGCTTGAAGGTAACACTGGACATGGCTCAACCGAGAGAACAAGCTGGATTCAGGAGTGGCTACAGCACAATAGATCATATCCACGTGCTGAGAGAACTAATTGAAAGAGCGAGGGAATATGAACTTCCATTGTGCATGGCTTTTATCGATTATGAAAAAGCCTTTGATTCGGTGAAACCATCAGCAGTTACAATGGCTCTGAAAACCTGCGGTATTGAAGATGCATACATTAATATTATTAATAACATCTATGAAAATGCAAGTGCAAAGATTAGGCTGTTTGAAAATACAACACACGTAAAAATTGGAAAGGGAGTGAGACAAGGTGACACCATATCTCCGAAGCTCTTTAATGCCACATTGGAGGGTGTTTTTCAGTCACTGAGCTGGGAAAACAAGGGGATAAAGATTAATGGAGATTATCTAACCCACCTTCGTTTTGCTGATGACGTAGTCATTTTTGCAACTACCCCATCAGAGCTGCAGAGTATGATCCAGGAACTTGCTGACAAGAGTAAAGAAGTGGGATTAAAAATGAACTTTCAGAAGACAAAAGTGATGTTCAATGCTTTTACAAGAAATGAAGATTTATCGATTGATGGAGAAAAGCTGGAGATAACAGACACGTACGTTTATCTTGGACAGCAGATATCAAGTGAGGGTCACATTGATGAAGAAATTAATCGGCGTACAAAACTTGCCTGGAGAGCTTTTGGAAGAAACAGCATAATTTTCAAGAGCAATATGCCATTATGTCTTAAAAGAAAAGTGTTTGATCAATGCATCCTTCCAGTGCTTACGTATGGTGCGGAGACGTGGACCTTAACTAAAAGAGACATACAAAGGCTGCAGACAACTCAAAAAAGCATGGAGAGGTGCATGCTTGGTGTAACCAGGAGAGATAAGAAGAGGAACTCGTGGATCAGAAAAATGACAAGAGTGGAAGACATCATGATCAGAGTTAAATCCCTGAAATGGCAATGGGCTGGACATACTGCCAGAAGGACAGATCATCGATGGACAGCTGAAATTTTAGATTGGATTCCAAGGGACAGGAAAAGACCCAGAAGAAGACCACATGGGAGATGGGTGGATGAAATTCGAAAGTATGCAGGGGTGACATGGAGGAGACTGGCACAAGACAGACCGTTGTGGAGGAAACTTGGGAGACCTTCGTCCAGCAGTGGATTGATAATGGTTGAC
The DNA here is from genome assembly GCA_039090855.1 of Macrothele yani. Lineage (NCBI taxonomy): Eukaryota > Metazoa > Arthropoda > Arachnida > Araneae > Macrothelidae > Macrothele > Macrothele yani. Next base: position 164,362,350 of record CM077009.1, read on the forward strand.
GATGATGATGACATTCTGTAATGTGTTATATCAGTTATAATTTATATATATACGGAATTCAATATAGTAAAAATGGCAGTAAAACCTGGGTACTATAGAAGAGACATAGGAGTAGTTTGTGTGCTGGAGAAATGCGTTACTTATGGGGTTTGCGGGGAGACACGTTCTGAACATGTGAGGAATGAAGATGTGTAATGTGAAGCGAAATGTTGTTAGCAAGGTGGAAACTGATATTCTTAGGTGGTTTGGCCATGTTGAAAGGATGAGTGACGAGATGCTTACTAAAAAGTTTTTTTGGCTTAAGTGGCAGTAAAGAAAGGCAGATGAAGGCGAAGGAAGTTATGGGATGATCAGATTCAGGAGTGTCTGCATGAGGGAAAGATTATGAATATGAAGTATTGAAGGTCTTGTGTATGTCGTGTGATGGATGTCACTGAAACCCGAGTTGTATGTCAAGATCACTGTAAATGAAGAAGTTTGATACAGCAACAGTAAGTAAATAATCCATTAAAAATTTATCTGGTGGCTTGCATTTTTTTTGTGGAGCTAATCTCAGAGGACACCTTAGTAATACGCGCCGGTATTATCAGTTAAATGTTTATTTGTCAGATGGCCTTTCTTTGAGGAGCTAACCTCTGAATCTCAGAGAACAGCTTAATGATATGTATGTATGTAATAGTATTCAGTATGAGAACACTTTGATAATAAACTAGCTCAGGCAAAAACAGTTACTACTGAAAGCACCAGAACATCTTTGATGATAAGACAATACCTAGAAATGCCCAATATTAATAATAGATCACATAATCCATTAGATTTCTGGGAGAAACAGAAACACTCTGCCAGAGTTATACAGTTTGCAATGCAAGTATCTGTGCATTCCAGCCATATCTGCTTCATCTGAAAGAGTGTTTTTCAAAAGATGGGCAAATGTTAAATGATTGGAGAAACCAACACCCATCCAAAAATTTGGATCATATCATCTTTTAAATTGTAATGTAAATATTTACCAGGGTTCAAATTACAAGATAAAAAAAATTAGTGGAGTAAAAACATATCTAGTACAGAAACAAATATTTTTCTTTCTTATTCTTTTATTTTATTTTCAAAATGTCTTGCATATGTTCCAAAGGATTTTTATGAATCTAAAATGTTTTCAAAGGATATGCAAATTTCTGAATTGACAGGAGTTTGGAATTTTTAAAACTTTCATACCTGCCAGAATGTAGATTACACATATTATGTTGTGATGGGGAGTGAAAAGGTAAGATAGTATCAATTTCAAATCATGCCATTATAATTAAAAAAATAATAATAAATAAATAAAAACACGCAGTAATTAAGTTACATAAATGATCTACATGCTAGGTTATACAATACTTTCACATTCTCGAGATGGCAGTAAAACTGCTTAGTCGCTAATAGCAATAAATTTCCATTTGTGACCACAAGTAGGTGTTTTTCACTACCAATAAAATATTACTTGTCCACTAAATCTGATGCTTCAAGCTCTGGGTAATCCATTTATATAAATAATTATTTTATGCTGTTCATATGAACTCTCATGATTTTTCACTTTTATTAGCTGAAATTCACTTGTTCCCATTTTTCAAATGCTAACAGCTGCTACATTTCTCTCATGCTTTCATTTTTTGCCTTCATTCATAGGAATCAACTAGTCCTTTTTATTACAGTATTTTATATGTATATTCTCCACAAAAATGATTAAGAACTGCTATCTCTGAAGACAAAAAAAAAATGGGGAGTGTCTGCTAATTAAACTGGACAAAAGTGGTTCAGTTAACATTTATTATAACATTTCACAATAATACATTTTTCTTTTACCTGTTTTGATAGTTATTTATCTGAAAAAATATCTGGATATCACATTTCAAGCTTAAAATTTGTCTTTTTGTTTTGTTTTTTGCTGTTGTTCCTCTTTTCAAGTCACCCCTTTTTTATAGGTGGAAGAGGGTCAGTTACCTCATCAGTCTCAAAACTTCCTGCTTTTCTTTTAATTGTGATTCTTTGTTAACTCAAACATTTAATGTGGCCACAACAGATTCATCAGTTACATTGAAAATACTTTTTCAAACTACATGCTCTATAACTTTCATTATTATTTCTAAGGTACTTCTTTGTACATAGCTGGTGGTTCTTGTACTACACTAGCTTCAGCTGCAGAATTTGCAGTATTCACTTGTCTGTTTTGTTGACGTATAATCAGTTCCAATTCTTCAGTTACCCACTTTTGAGTATTCTCAAAGTTTTGTTCAATTCCAAATGCAGCTTTTTTGAACATTGGATCAAGGAAAATGGCCTTTGCAGCAGTTTTGTTTGTCTCCAAAGATCCAAGATGCTTTGCTTTTATGTCCGGCAAATAACTTTTCAAGAACTCATTAGCTGGGGTGCAGGAATTTTGCATCTTTATAGCATGTTGCAGGGATCATAGCATACTTATAGAAAAATTTTAGAAAATTTTCAGGAGTGTATTTCAATAAAACCTAGAGGTATAGTTTTTATGTGCCCTCTTTTTATTCAAGTATATGTTGAATCAATACACACTACTAGTACACCTAATGCAGACATTTGACGTGGACTAGGAACATCAAACAGAGGTAATAACTCTTTCTACATTTATAAGTGAGTGCATCATAAGTGAGTACATCTGCTTACCATCTTTGGTGAATCCCCAGCATTGTGCGGGGCTCCATGAAGCAACCTGCCATATTGGATTGGCAGTTAGTGTGTGCGAGTCTGGAGGAATTTGAGGCCGCTGTGGTGCAGTGGAAGCATATCCGGTGCATAACTGGAAGACCTTGGGTTTGATTAACGGTGGTGGCCAATAAGAATAAGAATTTTTCTATGACTCACTTATAAATGTGGAAAGAGCAATGACCTCTGTTTGATGCTACTAGTACACTATTAAGCTCTCCTTACTTTTTCAGATTATTTAAAAAAATAAAACTATTATTTTTATACTTTAGGCATTACACAAATACTTTTTATGTATCGTAACATGCTTCACATCCAAATTTTTCATGTAACGCCTAATGTCATAGGTTTCAGTATGATTTATTTCACACGTTCAGTTCTTAACTGGAAAAAGAAACAGGAGCTTAAGGTAGAGATGTTATTACTGGAAAAAGAAACAGGAGCTTCAGGTAGATGTTATTACTGGAAAAAGAAACAGGAGCTTGAGGTAGAGATGTTATTACTGGAAAAAGAAACAGGAGCTTGAGGTCGAGATGTTACTAGAAAAAGAAACAGGAGCTTCAGGTACAGATGTTATTACTGGAAAAAGAAACAAGAGCTTCAGGTACAGATGTTGTAACTGGAAAAAGAAACAGGAGCTTAAGGTTGAGATGTTATTACTGGAAAAAGAAACAGGAGCTTCAGGTAGATGTTATTACTGGAAAAAGAAACAGGAGCTTGAAGAACAGATGTTATTACTGAAAAAAGAAACAGGAGCTTGAGGTAGAGATGTTACTAGAAAAAGAAACATGAGCTTGAGGTACAGATGTTATTACTGGAAAAAGAAACAGGAGCTTCAGGTAGAGATGTTGTAACTGGAAAAAGAAACAGGAGCTTAAGGTAGAGATGTTATTACTGGAAAAAGAAACAGGAGCTTCAGGTAGATGTTATTACTGGAAAAAGAAACAGGAGCTTCAGGTAGAGATGTTATTACTGGAAAAAGAAACAGGAGCTTCAGGTAGAGATGTTATTACTGGAAAAAGAAACAGGAGCTTGAGGTAGAGATGTTATTACTAGAAAAAGAAACAGGAGCTTCAGGTAGATGTTATTACTGGAAAAAGAAACAGGAGCTTGAAGAACAGATGTTATTACTGGAAAGAGAAACAGGAGCTTGAGGTAGAGATATTACTAGAAAAAGAAACAGGAGCTTGAGGTACAGATGTTATTACTGGAAAAAGAAACAGGAGCTTCAGGTAGAGATATTGTAACTGGAAAAAGAAACAGGAGCTTAAGGTAGAGATGTTATTACTAGAAAAAGAAACAGGAGCTTCAGGTAGATGTTATTACTGGAAAAAGAAACAGGAGCTTGAAGAACAGATGTTATTACTAGAAAAAGAAACAGGAGCTTGAGGTCGAGATGTTACTAGAAAAAGAAACAGGAGCTGGAGGTAGAGATGTCATTACTGGAAAAAGAAGCAGGAGCTTAAGGTAGAGATGTTATTACTAGAAAAAGAAACAGGAGCTTAAGGTAGAGATGTCATTACTGGAAAAAGAAACAGGAGCTTCATGTAGATGTTATTACTGGGAAAAGAAACAGCAGCTTCATGTAGATGTTATCACTGGAAAAAGAAACAGGAGCTTGAGGTAGAGATGTTACTAGAAAAAGAAACAGGAGCTTGAGGTAGAGATGTTACTAGAAAAAGAAACAGGAGCTTGAAGAACAGATGTTATTACTGGAAAAAGAAACAGGAGCTTGAGGTCGAGATGTTACTAGAAAAAGAAACAGGAGCTTGAGGTAGAGATGTCATTACTGGAAAAAGAAGCAGGAGCTTAAGGTAGAGATGTTATTACTAGAAAAAGAAACAGGAGCTTAAGGTAGAGATGTCATTACTGGAAAAAGAAACAGGAGCTTCATGTAGATGTTATTACTGGAAAAAGAAACAGGAGCTTCATGTAGATGCTATTACTGGAAAAAGAAACAGGAGCTTGAAGAACAGATGTTATTACTAGAAAAAGAAACAGGAGCTTGAGGTCGAGATGTTACTAGAAAAAGAAACAGGAGCTTGAGGTAGAGATGTCATTACTGGAAAAAGAAGCAGGAGCTTAAGGTAGAGATGTTATTACTAGAAAAAGAAACAGGAGCTTAAGGTAGAGATGTCATTACTGGAAAAAGAAACAGGAGCTTCATGTAGATGTTATTACTGGGAAAAGAAACAGCAGCTTCATGTAGATGTTATTACTGGAAAAAGAAACAGGAGCTTGAGGTAGAGATGTTACTAGAAAAAGAAACAGGAGCTTGAGGTAGAGATGTTACTAGAAAAAGAAACAGGAGCTTGAAGAACAGATGTTATTACTGGAAAAAGAAACAGGAGCTTGAGGTCGAGATGTTACTAGAAAAAGAAACAGGAGCTTGAGGTAGAGATGTCATTACTGGAAAAAGAAGCAGGAGCTTAAGGTAGAGATGTTATTACTAGAAAAAGAAACAGGAGCTTAAGGTAGAGATGTCATTACTGGAAAAAGAAACAGGAGCTTCATGTAGATGTTATTACTGGAAAAAGAAACAGCAGCTTCATGTAGATGCTATTACTGGAAAAAGAAACAGGAGCTTCAAGAACAGATGTTATTACTGGAAAAAGAAACAGGAGCTTGAGGTAGAGATGTTACTAGAAAAAGAAACAGGAGCTTGAGGTAGAGATGTTACTAGAAAAAGAAACAGGAGCTTGAGGTAGAGATGTTATTACTGGAAAAAGAAACAGGAGCTTGAGGTAGAGATGTTACTAGAAAAAGAAACAGGAGCTTGAGGTAGAGATGTTACTAGAAAAAGAAACAGGAGCTTGAGGTAGAGATGTTATTACTGGAAAAAGAAACAGGAGCTTGAGGTAGAGATGTTACTAGAAAAAGAAACAGGAGCTTAAGGTTGAGATGTTATTACTGGAAAAAGAAACAGGAGCTTCAGGTAGATGTTATTACTGAAAAAAGAAACAGGAGCTTGAAGAACAGATGTTATTACTGGAAAAAGAAACAGGAGCTGGAGGTAGAGATGTTACTAGAAAAAGAAACATGAGCTTGAGGTACAGATGTTATTACTGGAAAAAGAAACAGGAGCTTCAGTTAGCGATGTTATTACTGGAAAAAGAAGCAGGAGCTTGAGGTAGGGATGATATTACTGCTGACAAGGGTATCTTAATGTCCAACAACCTCTGAAGCATTGCCAAACAGGAGTTCAATCTTGTTGCCACTTCTTGCTTTACTCTCACTTCAGGAAGGAGAAACACTGCTCTTAAATGGCCCACCAGTGCTTCACATTTTTTTATTATTTGAGATAATGTCACAATTTTTTTTAATAGCTTCATTGACACTTAGGTTCATGCGTGAGCTACACATGAATGGTGGTGTTTCTGAAGGTGTTCTGTAACAGCATTTGTTGGAACTTGGACTTAGCGGAGGCGGCCCAGCCGCTAGCAATTATTTGTGGATAGTAGACAACGTAAGATCTGCAACCGTGGTACACCAATAGATTTGGTTCTGGTTGAGCCTCAAGGAGAGAGGAGACGAAGTGTGAACTTAGAAAGACAGATGCGTAATTGAGAAGTGAATAAGAAGTTCCTGATCTTGCACTAAATGTTTCCAAGTGTCTTCATGCATCTTTATATGTCCTTATAAATGGATCAATAATCTCATCCTTGTTGTTTATTTTTTGTCAGAGTGATCCTCAGAGGTAAGATACTCATTTAAAATTAGATATTCAAAAACACCAAGATCCACTGTCAGTTATAACTGCCACAATTTTGTCTGTTACACCTCATTTTGCAAAAATAGACATGAGGATTGCTGCAATGTTTTTGCCAGTATGATTTTGCAGTACTTCTGTAGTTTCAAGAACTACAGAAGTTTGTTAGCATCTGAGCATGAAGTTTGTTAGCATCTGAGCAGTGTGCAATGACTGTTAAAAATGCTTTATTATTGTTTGATGTCCACATGTCAGTTGTGATGGCAACATGTTTCACCCTGTGTAGGTTTCTAACTTTTGTCGTTTCTTCCTCATACAACTCTGGCAGTATTTTTGTTGCTAGCACTTTTCTGCTAGGGGGATTGTACAATGGTTGAAGCTTTTTACTGTACTTTAGGAATCCTTCATTTTCCACTAGTGATAATGGCCGATATTCCTTTACAATCACTTCAACAAGAATTCGGCCAACAGAATTCTTTTCTGCATCTGACAGCTGTTTCTATACTTCTGATTCAAACATTCTTAACTAGCGCTGCCTCTTTTTAGGTGGAAGATTTGTGGTTTCATGTGATGGATCATTACCTACTCATATAACACCATTCACTTCTGGGACAAAACATGTTTGCAGTTGAATAGAACATCATATACCTGCACTTTCAGGCCAATGAGCCATCTCTGATTGTTCTCCACAAACATTCAAATAACTCGGATGTTTTCTCCTCATACGCTTTCTTAGGTTTGTTGTGTTACCAAATTTGCATATTTGACATAACGTCAGTTTACCAAAAAGTTTTGGTAAAATGTTCCCAAACATCTGATCGCTTGCCACAAGGATTCATTTAAACTTCAGTGAGGAAATATTGTTGCTACAACCCAATGCAATTATTTTTCATAAGAAAAATATACACAGTGCACACACTACACACACTTATCCTATATATATTGAAGCAAGGAAATATTGGGTTGGTGCGAATGAGCAGTGGTCCCCACCACAGTGGAATGGAACAACCCGCATGTGTCGCATCACAGAGTTACTATAAATAGCTAGCACGTGCGTGAAGAACAAGGTTCAGGCGTGGTTTGTTTGGAAGTAACGAGGCTTGCAAAAGAAACATGTAGACGCCGGATTTGAGTAATCTTCCTGTATGAATTTAAACTTGGCCATTCTGCAGGAATTGCCGCTCGAAACATTAACCAAGCATTTGGAGAGAATACAGCAAACCAACACACCATTCGGCGACGGTTTATGAAGTTTCGAAGCGGAGATACGAACTGGAAAAACGGAGCACGTGGTCACCAACCTGCTGCTGTTTCTGACGATGTTCTGTCACGTACTGGTTGAAGTGGACTCCCGAAAAGCGTGTCGTGAGATAGCAGCAGAGGTAGGGTGTCCACCACAGGACAGTTTTTCGGCGTCTGGCTGCGCTGGGTAATGTCAAAAAGCTAGACATGCGGCTGCCGCATGAGTTGACAACTGCCAACAAGACTAGGTGTTTGGAAGTCTGCACGTCGCTGCTAGCCAGGAATAAACAGGAACCTCTACTGTATCGAATCGCCACCTGCGACAAGAAGTGGATCCTTTATGATAATCGGAAATGATCTGCACGATGGCCAAGCAAGGCACAGCCTGCTGCACGGCATCCTAAGCCACCTCTACACACCAAGATGATGCTCCTTGTCTGGTGGTCCACAGCTGGAATAATTTCTTGGAGTTTCTTGGCAAGAGGCCAAACCATCACTGCAGAACGTTATTGTGCTGAATTACACCAGATGCACCAGAAATTGCTGCAGAAACAACCAGCTTTGGTCAATAAACATGGTGGTGTTCTGCTCCAGGGCAACGTCCACCCTCATGTCGCATAATGAACAATGCTGACCCTAAGTGGCTTCGGCTATGAAGCACTGTCTCATCCTGTCTATTCCCCGTACTTGTTTTCGACAGACTATCATCTGTTTCGTCTCCAGAATTACTTTCTGTCCTGGAAACAGTTTACGACATAAGAGGTTCAACGTGCAGTTGACGACTTCTTCGGGTCCCAGCCAAAAGACTTTTTCGTTTCGGGATTATGGCCTTGCCAGACAGATGGCAACTATGTGTCGATGCCAAGGGGAATTATTTTGCCTAGGTAAGTTGTCCTACTTTTCCATTCTTGCCGTCCACATGTGCTGGTCCTTTGCCAGACAATTCATTCGCAACAACCCAATACCACGCTTGCTTCAGCTGCAGAATTTGCAGTATCCACTTGTCTGTTTTGTTGACATATAATCAGTTCCAATTCTTCAGTTACCCACTTTTGGGTATTCTCAAAGTTTTGTTCAATGCCAAATGCAGCTTTTTTTAAACCTTGGATCAAGGAAAGTGGCTTTTGCGGCAGTTTTGTTTGTCTCTAAAGATCCAAGATGCCTTGCTATTATGTCCAGCAAAAAAAAATATATATATTCAAGAACTCACCAGCTGGGGTGCAGGGATTTTGCATCTTTGTAGCATGTTGTAAACCTCTAACAAGTGGGATGATCATTGCCGTGGTTGGGTATTTCTCCCCAAAAAGTTCAACGGTCATGGCTCTCAAGAAGTTTTGAATGGAATGCAGTCTGCAATTGAATCCCGCTTGGCAGCTTGTACAGAAACAGGAGCTTGAGGCAGAGATGTTATTACTGCTGACAAGGGTATCTTAATCTCCAACAACCTCTCAAGCATTGCCAAACAGGAGTTCCATCTTGTTGCCACTTCTTGCTTTACTCTCATTTCAGAAAGGCCCATTTTCTGCGGCATTTCTCCGTTTATTTTATGATTAAACACTGCTCTTAAAAATGGCCCACCAATGCTTCGAAATTTTTTATCTCAGATAATGTCACATTTTTTTAATAGCTTCATTGACACTTAGGTTTAATTATTATATTTGCACTTTTAAGGTATTAACCTCTTGCAAAGTGCGCATAGTTTACGTGCAATTCATAAATAAAAACCATTAGAAAGTACCACGTACTCACCAAAAAATTATGGTAACCTCCAATGACAACACACTTCAAACACGTCATTCATCGTGATGTAACTGGGCTTCCAAGGTTAACAGACTTCTTGCTTACGCTTCTTACTTGAGCCATCGAGGGCCCATGCCTCGATGGCTCTGCTCACTTGAGCTGTGGTGGGCGGGTGAGACACACCTGCCTCCTGAAGATGACAGAGGCCTGTTGAAAGTACTAGAGGATTGGATGTGAGGGGCTGAATGGGTGTGACACTTGCAGTGGGAGTAGCAGAGGTTGTGAAACGGATGGAGGAGTTTGATAATTACAGTTGACCAAGGTTTAATCACCTATGAATGTAAGGTTATGTACATAGTTTTTACTTGAATGGTATGAATGAGTTGTATGTGTGATTTTTATAGAATTGACAAGTTTTTTGAGGAACATCTCATAAGGCTAAGGGAAAAAAAAAACAAAAAAAAAACGATGTTTCACACCCGGAAGTAAGAAGCGTAAGCAAGAAGTCTGTTAACCTTGGAAGCCCAGTTACATCACGATGAATGACGTGTTTGAAGTGTGTTGTCATTGGAGGTTACCATAATTTTTTGGTGAGTACGTGGTACTTTCTAATGGTTTTTTTACTTAGGTTTAATGTGTGAGCTACACATGGATGGTTGTGTTTCTGAAGGTGTTCTGTAACAACATTTTTGATGTTAGATCCATTGTCGGTTATAACTGCCACAATTTTGTCTGTTACACTACAATGTTTTTACCAGTACGATTTTGTAGTACTTCTGTAGTTTCAAGAACTACAGCATGAAGTTTGTTAGCATCTGAGCAGTGACTGTTAAAAATGCTTTATTATTGTTTGATGTCCACAAGTCAGTTGTGATGGCAACATGTTTTACCCTGGGTAGCAGATTTCTAACTTTTGTGGTTTTTTCCTCGTACGACTCTGGCAGTATTTTTGTGGTTAGCACTTTTCTGCTAGGGGGATTGTACCATGGTTGAAGCTTTTTACTGTACTTTAGAAATCCTTTAATTTCCACTCGTGACAATGGCTGACATTACTTTACAAACATTTTGACGAGAATTCGGTCAACAGAATTCTTTTCTGCTTTAGACAGCTGTTTCTGTACTTCTGATCCAAACATTCTTAACTAGCACTGCCTCTTCTTAGGTGGAGGATTTGTAGTTTCATGTGATGGAATATTTATCTACTGATATAATACTATTCCCTTCTGGGACAAAACTTGTTTGCAGTTGAGTAGAACATGTAACTGAGCCAACTCGGATTGTTCTCCACGAACATTTAAATAACTTGGATGTTTTCTCCTTATATGTTTGTCCTCTTAGGTTTGTTGTGTTACCAAAATATTTTAAATCTTTTTTGCATATTTGACATATTGTGTTTATCAGAAACTTTGGTAAAATGTTTCCAAACTTCTGATGGCTTTCCACCAGGCTTCATTTAAACTACAGTGAGGAAATATTGTCACTATGACCTAATGTAATTATTTTTCACAAGAAAAATATATACACACTACACACTCTTATCCTATATGCATATATTGAAACAAGGAAATATTTGAATATCCGGCCATAATGCTTGTTAAATTAAACCTAATGCATTACGCTGATTTTGTTCTGAACTCGTCAAATCAAAAGAAAGCTCTACCATATAGCACCAATTCGAATGATAATTTTGAATGAATATCTCAATTTGTCAGGCGCAGAGAGTGGCCTTGAGGGCATCGTGCCATCTACCAGCAAATTCTAAAATTAGAAATCATTTAAATGATTCTTTAAAATGAATATCTTGATTTGTCAGATCTCTCAATTGCAACCTTTTGACACTTAGGTTCAATCTATTATGCCCAACACTAATTACTTATGAATGCAGAAATATTTGGGAGACTTTATAATTTATAACTATTTCAGGTGAAATTGCATACCAACATTCTTTCACCCAAGAAATAACAAGCCCACGTTGGCTTTTTTATCAAGTAATTACCTTTTGTAAAGCACTCTGCCTTCACTCTTAGATAGCACGAATGGCTCTTGGCAGCGTGCAGCAGAAGACTTACATGCCCACGCCCACAGTTGCCAAATGTAGCTGAACGCAGATAATTTCCAAATAATTAGGAGACTTAGCAGATTGTTTTTGTTTGTAGATTTAAAAAACTAAAAATGTTATTTACTGCAACTAAAACACTTACTTAAGGCTTTACTCAGATTAATATACTTATTTCTATTTTAACTTGAACTTATTTTTCACATCTTCTGAGTTCTTTTGTTTTTACTCAGATGTTTCTGGCTTCTAGATTTTTTCAAGGCCTGTTCTTAATCAATAGGAACTCTATCTGTATCAAAAGTTTTGTTTACCCAGAAAGAATTAAAATTTTATTGCCAGGTTCCTCTCGCAGTTGTCAGTTATTAAAATCTTTTTCTCGTGTACTTTGTAAGTCTACTATTTTTGAATTAAGTTGTTGAAAATAAGTAAATAGACGAAGTCTTCGCTCTTTCCACGTTTGCTTTAATTAACACACAGCAACCGAAAAATTGTTATCCAGACACCGCTGGGATCGTACCCCCAGATCTCTCTATAACTAGCAGAGTGTGTTCGCCTTACACCACGGAGGCCGACAATCCACGGCGCTATGTGTGTTTATCTGTTAGCATCTAACTTCACAAATCCATAGAGATAAGCTCAGCAACTGAGACATCGCCATCTAGTGGGGCTTAACGGCACAAGCTATTAAACTATAGCTAATAGATCCAAAGGGCAATGGTGTTAGTCCAACCACTACTGTTGAAAATACTATTTATAATTTTTGAAGGTTCATTAATGGAACTTCTTTTCTGGATATAAAAACATTATTTAATTAGTCTCTTGTTTTCATGAAGCTCATAATCCAATAGTTTAATATTTTGCCATGGTCCATTTCACACATATTGCTGCACATTCAATTGCAATGTTATTATTTTATCCTCATTAGAATCTGTAATGTTCTAATAATTATTTATTGTTTTAGTACTTTTTTTTAAAATTACCTTATTTTATTGTTATTGTGGTTCGTGAGTTTGTAGCAAGTTTTCTGTTTCAATGGTTGCGGATGCGGATACATTTTAATTTTATACAACTCTGCCCATACCAGCCGTGAAAATTCAAGAGAGGAGATAGATATCCGACTGGCTGAAGCCTATTCCAACAGCTAAGTGATTTACGTGGTGTCTGACTTCACTGCGTGTGCGGTTTTAAAAACGGTGTGCCACAGTTGCACACGGGAAGTAATGAGGTACTCCATGTTTGGAAGCAAGAAATTGCACGGTCTCAACTTGAAGCAGAATTAGGAGGTTTTTCATTTATCATATTAGCAGCACCTATCTCAAGGGAATTCTATTCTGGATGGAAAAATATTTGGTAATTTTTACTTTTCGGAAGTACTTTCGAAGAACACAAGGAAAGCATTGGTCTAAAATGTAAACAAATCCCTCAGTAAATTCCACGTGAGAATTCACAGAAGTCCAGACAATTTTTTACTGACCTGAGTATAAGCCAATGCCCCAACTTTGAAAGGAGTCTTTCTTCCAAAAACTTTTGGCTTATACTTGATTATATACGGTGTTATTATAAAATTTTGAATGTCTCCAAAGAAATGTAAAAAAAGGAAGAACCTTATAATTGTACACTAATTTATAACATAAAAGGTACATATGTGAATACTTTGCCTATGGGTATTTTGAGTTTTCTATACATTTTTTTATTCTAATTTCATTATAAAAACTGTGTTTAAAAGAAATTCTGTACCATTTTATGTCTTCAACAGGGCTCGACAAATCTCGGGCGCCAGGTTTCCCAGGTGCCTAAAATCGGGCCGTGGCACCTAATTTTCCTTAGTTGAAATTTCGTAATTTGCAGTAAATACTGTAATTTCTGTTGTATAATCCATAGATTATCTATTAAAAAGTTATAAATTTCAGTACTGCGGACACCGGTAAAGGAAAAACAACAACAAAAAACGATGTAGTGTTTAAAAAAGTCTGGGAGATAATTGTCAGGAGAGGTGGTGTTATTGGGAAAGTACCGAAAATAATGTGGTAACAGAAAAAATGTAACAACATAACAGCGAAATAAAAGACTGCAAAGAGATTGTAATATATATATATTGTACTTTAGAAGCATTTTGACAGAAAATGCGATGCAAGGAAGGCATTACTGGAGGGTGGCGGATTCTCTCAAAGCTATGCTATTCCGTAGCATGGAACCTTTCTGCGAATCGCATTGTCTAGTTTTGGTGCGCTAATTGTGTTAGTTAAGAATTTTTTTTACTTTCGGTATTCAGTTAAAACGTATTCAGAATAAGACAATGCTATGGACTGTCTACAATTTTAACGGATTTTTTAGTGTAACTAATGAACTACGGTAATGCTGCAACAGCTAGCGATTTTAGTTCTTTATTTACTTAAAAGTAGCACAGAAGAACTTTAAAATGACAGTTACTTTTTCAATAAGACAATCATTTCTTTCTTACATCTTTGGATTTCTGAGGCAATCTTGTGAATCGCAGTTTTCTGTCGGAAATTACTGTTCACGATTAACATGATAGGTGCGGATTATACGACTGTCATACATGCCAATTATTACGGAATGTCTGTAGTTCCTACGGATTTCGTTGTCTGACTACGGAACTCACTCTCGAAATTACGGTTTCTACAATTTTCATTTTATTTTTAAAAAATATTATTTGTTGGGGGGTCATTTTCCGTCTGGGGCCGGTATTTTGTTTCAAAGCTTTAAAAAACAGTAGTTAAATGGAGTAAAAAGAATTCGCCCTAATCGTAATTTTTTTCTCCCGATGTTGCGTTTGTATGTAGTATTCTTGTTATCATTTTAATGCATATATGTTCGTATTTCAGCTTGAAACTGTAGCCTAGGCAAAAATTTGCGGAAACGGAAGTTAGACGCCGTGAACATTTCCTCCTAATTTTGAGGCACGAGATTTTTCCGCGAATTTGAGAAATTACGCCTTTTCATTATTTTTGCCACTCAGGAGATCGATGCACAAGTAAACAGAATTTGAGGGGGGGTCGGTATAGGACGGAATTCCATCTTTATGAGACTTTCGAAAACGGAAAGCTGATGGAGTTGTTTTTTTCTGTAATCATAATTTCTTTGTTCTCGCGATGTTACTTCTGTTCAGTATTTTTTTTTAAGTAACATTTTACTTCATAAATTTTTGTATTTCAGCTTGAAAATAGAAGTCGGACAAATTTCCCATCATCGTTACTCCCCCCTTCCACACACACACACACGCTTTTCCTACTCTCCAGCACTGTTAAATACCCCCACCTCATAAGTTCTTGCATTTAATCTTGATAAAGGAAGAAGAAAATTCCCGAAAAGGAAGTGACGAAAATTTGCAAAAATTGATGCATGGTGTTCAAAAGTATTAATATTCCCAAAGTTACACCATTTATCTAAAATATTTTGTACAATGCTCTAGCAGACAACGCTTACCTTGACATTCCTTGCTAGCGGAGACACATTTCACACACGTGCTTTCCGGTCTTTGTTGATGCTATATTGATGTTAAAAAATCTGAAAGGCAAATGAGGAGAGCGAAATTTGTAACACCATAGAACTAACTATAGAGTTTGAAGAGGATAATCGCCTATCATTCCTGGACATTCAACTAAAGAAAAACAAAAATAACTTTGAATACTCGGTGTTCAGGAAAGCAACTTACATACCTGTACTGATACCATACTCATCGCACCACCCAGTGATACATAAAAAAACAGCATAGTAAACTTGATACGACGAGCGTACACACACACATCTAACAACAAGCTAAAAAATCAAGAGCTAGAGTATATCTCAAAAATATCACAAGAGTATGGTTACCCAAGTAAACTGATTAAAAAATGGATACATGAGAGTAAAAAGCATATGACTCAGAATAAAGAAGGCCAAAAAGTGCACAACCAAAGGAAGATGAGAAATAAAAAATTGAAATACATAGGTGTTTTCCCATACTTAGCAGGAGTTAGTAAAGAAATCAATAGGCAATGTGCTAAATATGACTTACAACTAGGAAGCTCAGTGAGCACATTGAAAAATATGACTGTTAACAAAAAAACAAAGGAAAATATACTAGAAGAGTCAGGATCCTACGAAATTCCAATTGCACACATACCCCCAATATCGTACTTTGGAAGTACAAAAAACAGATTAAAAAAAAAGACTTAAACAACACATATCCAACTGGCAAAAAAAAAAGAAGCCAAAATGGCTTTAGTGCAATTCTGCATTGAAAACCAGACTTTCCCAAAATTCAAGGAAATTAAAATGCTAAAACAGAATAAAAAATCTGAAAGGCAAATGAGGAGAGAAGAAGCAATTTTAATCTATAAAAATAAAGTAAGGGTATGTAACCAGAACGACCCTAGCACATTATCCAGCCTGTGGAAAGAACTAATAAAACAAGAAAAAGAACAACAAAAGAAAAACCAACAAAAAAGACAAGAAAACTGGGATAGGAAAAGAAATTAAAAAAAAAAAAGTTATTTTAATGAAACATAGATGGTGCTAGCAGGGCTTGATAACGAAATATATCCAAGAAAGTATATCCGACAAATGGCAACAAGGAGTATCGGACTCCATTAGCGCGAAGTCAACCATGAACATCGGTGGAAAAGTCGCCAGGCTCCTGAGGATGCCCAGTTAATGGGCGAAAATTTCGAGTATTAAAGAACGGTTAAAATTGATGTGTTTGAATCCTAAAGCGAAGATCCACTGAGTATACCCAGCAAAAAGTGTGTGAAGTAAAGCTATTCATCTCATACAATGGACTTTTAGGACCATAGCATCAACAAAGACCAGAAAACACGTGTGTAAAATGTGTCTCACCACTAGCAAGAAATGTCAAGGTAAGCCTTGTCCGCTAGAGCATTGTACAAGTTTTTTTAAATATTGCACGTAAAAGAGAATAGTAGAATGATTAGAGCTATCTAATAGTCAGAATTAGAACTACTAATAGGAATTTTTCTAAAATAGTTGAAACTTTGATATCATGGTCCTCAGACTGATGGTTTTTTATAAAAAAACAGGAAAAGAAAGAAAAGTGACAAAAAAGTAGGGAGAGAATGATATCAGTAGAAAGAAAAATTAAGCAATGGATGCAGAGTCAACAAAAGACAAACTGACACTCACAGCAGTTTACATTCTTGCTGTCTGTTTTGAATTTTCACGTTAAAATATTCAGTACCCCCCCCCCCTGCCTTCTTTGGTCTTAAACTGCGATTTTAGGGGCAGTATGATCATATGGTAAGTGGAGGTTCGTGAGCTGCACGTTCATTTGCATTTGCTTGGATTTCCTGTCTGTCAAGCATCGTGTAATTCTGAACGCATTTTACTGATTTTTACTGGTGGAAGTTTTTTGTGTTTCGCGCATGTTAAGTTTGTTTCATTAGAGTACTTGTTTGTTGTAACATTTTGTTGAGGCACATATTTGTTTTTTACAGAGAGATGGATCATTTCGTAAAATAGTCCATGTATGCCATGCATTACTAGTTATTAGTAACAAGGCTGCCAATGTTGGCAGGTATGGACTGTTTTTTTTTTTTTTTTTTTTTTTTTTCAAATATTATAGTCTGAGACATGCTGTTGTAGATTATGCAAAGGAAAAAAATGTTTTTCTCAGAATTTCACGATCTACAGATCATATGCCGACGCAGGTTAAACGTGGCATTTTTTTTTTCACAGCCTTTGGATTATATATGTCCTTGTGGATCTCACGAACGCAATTTTGTTTTCTGAATTTTATGGTTTACAGATATGAAGAAAAAAATATGGTACTTTGAAATATGTACAAAATATGACATCCTCAAATAGTATTTTAATAATATCGAAATCTGAAATTTTAATTTTTAAGATTATCTACTGGAAGAGTGGAAAAAGAAAATTATGAAGCAAATTGGAACTTTATTTTGCAATAAGTGGTTTGGGTAAAAAAAAAAAAATTGACAACAGTGGTTTACCACTTTTCGTTCCAGTGTCATAACCAAACATGTTTTTTTTTTCATGCATTATTGACTTCGTTGCACCTGGCTCCTAGATCTAGAACATATTTGACGAGCCCTGATCTTCAATATATGAAAAAAAAAAAAAAGCTACACTTTTGAAATACAGATAGCAAATTTTGTTTTGTTTTATATTCACACAGTGGCTGTTCTGGCTATTTTTAAGTTTTTGCCAACCCACTGGCTAAATTCAATTTTTTTCTGCCAAATATAATCTGAACCCCCCCCTTTTCATGCTCCATTCGAAATAAAAAAACAAAGTTTTATAATAGGACAAAAACAATAGGCTATATATTAGTCTTGTACTCATATCATGAGTGCTTTTGAACTCTATACACTTTCATACACAAGGCTGACCAAGGAACAAAGAAGTTGAACTTTTTAAGTGGGTGAAGAAAAATCAGAACATGCGATGAGAAAGTGTGTATATAAAACAGCATGAGCAAGATGGAGTTGTTCACTCAAATTTATTTACGTAGATATTTAGAGTACACCACTGTTTTTTTTGTACTTGCTAGAACATCAGCTCGATTATCCTCTTGTGTTGCTTTCTTCTCAGCAAGTTACATGGCCATATTTGTCTTTTGTTGACTCAGCAGCTGCACTGTAATCTTTGCTTAATTTTCCTTTTGCTGATATCATTCTCTTCCCATTTTTTCATCACTTCTCTTATCATCTTTCCCCCCTTTTATTCCCTCATATGACAATAATTTAGCCATCATGTTGAAAGAGCTATGGGCCTGAGGACCATGAATGCATGATATCAAAACTTTCACTACTTTAAATAAATGGTGTAACTTACAGAATATGAATACATTCGAACACCATGCATTGATTCTAACAAATTTTCAAACTTTGTCACTTCCGTTTTTGGAAAATTCCCCTCCCTAATCAAGGTTAAGTGCAAACATTTATGGGAGAAAGTAACATTTAAAAACAACACTGGATAGCGAGAACATCGCGGGAAGAAAAAAAAAGGCGATTACGGGGAGAAATTTTCACTTCGACCGACTTCCATTTTCGGAAGCGTTATCTTACATTTTTAAGCTGAAATACAGTGGCAGTGTTTTGGGAATAAAACCATATGTAAGAACAATACTGGGTAGAAGGAACATCACAAAAAAAAAAAAAAAGAAAAAAAAAAACGATTACAGGAGAAATCTTTGTTTTGTCTAATGTCAGTTATCTTGTTTTGTCTAATGTCAGTTATCTTGTTTTGTCTAATGTCAGAAATCTTTGTTTTGTCTAATGTCAGAAGAAACTCGTGTCTGAGGGAAATCGCGTCGTCCTAAACTTCCGTTTTCGGAAATCGTTGCCCACAATTTCACGATGAAATACAAACATTTATGCACTAAAATTATATTTAACAATACTAGACACAGGCAACATCATAGGTAAAAAGAAATTACGGTTACGGGAAAAATCTTCACTGCGTTAAACTTCTGTTTTCATAAGTTTTGAAAAACGAGATACCGTCCCGACGGAAAATGACCCACCCCTCCCAAAGAAATTTCTTTTCAGTTCTGCATCAAACTCGAGTATGACCCAAATGATGACGAAATCGTGGAAGAATCTCATGCATGCACTTTATGTCTAGAGTTGTCTCTCAGATCCATGCGTTGATGTTGCGCTGCCCAAAACTGTATCCGTAATATCTAACACTATATTCACTTTAGGAAAAAATGTATCGGATGAAGGAACACTCTAGGTGTTAAAATATACTCTAAGTCATATGTTGTTGATGAAGCATAAAAGTAGACTTTCACTATTACGGGTTAAACAAAATGATATCAGTCATAAAAAATGCAATAGATAAGATATACTGTAAAAGTTCCGATAGGTCATGCTGAACCATTTTTCAATTAAAAGTTGTCAATTCCTGTTATGTTGGTAATGCACAATAGAGATGAGCTCGAGCCCGGGCTCGCACTGGCTCAGAATTCATTACCTACCGAACAACCCGGGCCCGGGCTTACATGTCTTGAATTTCATTATTGTATTTAATTTACTCAACACGAGTAATACCGAGCCCGATTGAATTACACGTGTTGAATTTCCTTGTGGATTTGTTATCATGGTGGAAGGATTTCCAATTTCCTAAGCTAGCTGCTATTGCAAGACAAATTTTGCTTAGCAAGACATGCATTGTCCAAAGCTATGGCCCAAGCAAGGATTAGTTTAAGGAGGTCTGGTATCGAAAAACTGAGAAAAAGTCACATTCCCATTTTTTGTATTTTATTAAAAATCAAGAATCTTATCTTTAAAATGATGCATTAATTTCCAAAATTTTGCAGTTAGAAGTATTGTCATTTATTTTTTTAAATTTCCTCGCTCCCGCGATTTTTGATGCATTAGATGCAATTCTCTCTCTCTCTTTTCATGATGAACTTAATCTGGAAACTGCACACACATATATTGTTGTGATTATTATGCTATTAAGCGCAAAGCTTTGTTAATGTTACAAAATGCAGAATAATCTGGTCTGGAGAGCTTTACGTTCTTTTTTTAATTTTGAAAATTTTCCTACATGCTATATTCTACTACATCACTCTAAATTACCTTTACCAATTAGGATATATGTAAATTATGTTGCAAAGATTAGTTTTCTAGAGTCAAAATTTCAAACACGTGCAACTGTCTGTACGGCGTTGTACGTTTCATAATGCAATTTATTCAAAATAAAAGTAAATTTAGAAATTAAAAAGAAATAACGAATGGGATTTTTTGTTTCTAAATGATTTTTTTCTTCAGCTTTTACCAAAATTACTGATTCCTCTGACACGGTCGAAGGGCACTTCATTTATTTATTTTCAAATCCACATTTTAGAATATTTGGCTTTATGCGTAGTATTTCTAAAAATGTATTAATATTGTGAAGTGGATTAACTGAACTAAACTTTTTAAACTAATGATTTTTAAACTAATCCTTGCTTGGACCATATCTTTGGCCAGTGTATAATGCATAAATTCAAGCCTTGATAAGCAAAATCCTCCAAGAATCCGAGCCCGGGCTCAGCAAACACGTGTAATCAAAGAAAGAGGGCCGGGCTCGGGCTCGTAAAATTGAGCCTGAAATCATCTCTAATGCACAAGTCACAGTAGCTTACATCGCGGAGGTAACGGGCCAATTTATATTGAAAATTGTCTTTTTTAGGTCAATCTATGCACAGGTCCTGATAGTCAAGAGTCGCAAGGCAAGAAAGGTTATTAAAAACGGTCCTTTATACGATGACAAATAACTAAAATTATATACACAAGTGAAATTAAAAGTGATCAATATGTACAACTTAAAACACCTGTCAGCATATTGTATGCTGCAGGAGGGGGCAGGAAATAGTATATATTTTTTACAAATAAGCAGCAAAATACTATTAAAATAGGTAATCGAGAGCATTTTTGCCAAAACGATTTTTTTTTTTTTCAGACTGCGAAGAATGTGATTTTTTTTTTTTTTGATTGGAGGTTTAACGACCACCGTGAGCAACTCAATGGGCTATAAGCAGTCGCCCGTCCCTAATTTAGGGTCACTGGTTCCAGGGAAGGGAGAGAGCCAGTGCCGTAAGACAAACACAACATCCATGCCTGACCGGGATTCGAACCCGGACCCCTCACGGACGAATGATCAGAGGCCAGCGCCTTAGACCACTGCGCCACCAGGGCGGCGAATGTGATTTGGTCCAACCGTTACTGTTGTACATCTGTTACTTATTTTCAAAGCACTTTATCTGTTAGTTGATTTATAGTGTTGTACAAAGTGTTCACTAACCTTTCTTGTTTCAAATTTCTGAAATTCAGAACAAAACGAAGAACTGTGAACATCATAAGTTGAAACATATGGAGTTACATATAAAACAATTAAAGAACCACGTATTTTTAAAAATCTAAAATTTAGTGTATAATCGTAAAACGCATATATATGAATTGCATTAAATCAAATTGAAAAAGTTATATATACTACAGTAAAATATTGGAACTAGCACAGAACTACATATAAAAGTGAAAAGTATATAACCGATAGTCGACTGTATTTCCAACAAAAAAAAAAAAGTGTGGCCCAAAACTGCATATTACCCTGGGTATCTCAAAGACCAAATTCTTTTGTTGTTTTAATGAATTATTCTTACATTGCAATTGAATGTGGATTTCTTTGAGCATATATTATCCTTCTGCAGTTACTTATCTGCATGAAGTTGCATGTGCTTTGAAAGGTTACATTTTCGAGAAAATCGTTTGGAACATACGTCACATTGGTAAGGTTTCTCACCTGTGTGAATCCGCATATGCTCTGAAAGATGGGACTTGTGCACAAATTGTCTGCCACATGCAATACATTGGTGAGGCTTTTCACCTGTGTGAAGGAACATGTGCCGTGAAAGGTCATATTTTTGAGTAAATTGTTTGCAGCATACATCACATTGGTGAGGCTTTTCACCTGTGTGAACACGCATGTGTCTTGAAAGAATACTTTTTCCAGCAAAATGTTTGAGGCACACATCGCATTGGTGGCGAGGCTTTTCACCTGTATGATGACGCACATGCCTTAAAAAATGACTTTTGTGAGCAAATTTTTCAAAGCATACATCACATTGGTGAGGCTTTTCACCTGTATGATGGAGCAAATGCTTTGAAAGATCACCTTTGCGAGCAAATCGTTTGTAGCAGACACAACATTGGTGAGGTTTTTCACCGGTATGAATAAGCATATGCTGTACAAGGGTACCTTTTGTAGTGAACTGTCTTGAACATAAATCACATTGATGCCGCATTTTACCTGTGTGAAGAAGTATATGCTTTGAGAGGTGGCTTTTTTTATTTAACTGCTTATAACATGTATCAGAATTGTAAGATTGGTTTGCCTTCTTGTAAGCTGATATTCCTTAATATATTACCTTTCTGTGAGAATTATAGCAGACAAGACTTTTCACTTGTATGTAGTTGGGCACGTCTTGCAAAGCTGAATTTTGCTGTGAATTTCAGGAATCATAGTTCACATTCCCAAGTACCTTCATTTCTATTTGCAACAATGCTAATGTGTGATGAATTTTCAGCTTCTTTTCTCACTTCCTCTGTAATCAATTCCAGAGTTAATTCTCCTAAAGAATGTTACAGCACTTACTCCATGTAGATAAATTTAAAATTTTCATTTACTTAAAAGGCAGCAAATCTGATAATTTTGACATTATGCAGCCATGAACTGATTAGCATGGCATGGACTTGCATTTTTAAACTATATTGTCAAAATACATAAAGAAAAATATCACAGCATCAAGTTTCATACGTAAGATATGCTTTAAAATATATCATCAATTCAAAAACATCTAGCAAATAGAATAGGGATGATATTGTGTCTGATTTGAAAACATATTTTCTAAAATGCTTGCATACATTTTAGAGTAGAAGAAAAAACAACTAATTCTGTAATTCTGACACTTATAATGACGTGGCTGACATTTTCCCATCAAAACAAATGTGACGTTTTTGTCCCTGTAGCTTATGAGTGCTGAAAATTATGTTTGCAGAAAAATATGTAGGATAACTCTTATAGATTCATATCATTCAACTTGTTCAGGAGAATTTATCAAGAAACGGATACAAAAGTAAATTCATAAAATGTTATCTGCACAAGTTTTTAAGTCGAAAGTTACCTACAGGCTTACCGTTGGCCCGCAAGTTTTCCAATATTTTTCACCTTACCAAATAGTTATATTTTTATCACTTTATATAATGCTAAGATTTGGTAGTTTTTTCCCCCAAATGAAAAGCACAGGTTACGGTTTGGTTGCCAGCTTCACATGTAAGCCTGCTTCCATAACCTTATGGTTACAAAAACAAAATTTCTTCATGGCGAACCAGCACTAGGAATTATTATATATTTCTTATGTACATAACGAGTTTAGGACATTTGGGTACCCGGACATTTTGGCACAAATCTTGAGGGGCCGTACAAAAATTGCCGTTTTTGTTTCGCTGTGAGGGAAATGGACCTTATTCATCTGACGTCAGAAGTGGATTTCTGCGTACCAACATGGCTGCTGATTCAATGTTTCGCTATTTGATTATTCCTTACTGTTGCCTAATTTTTACAATCCTAACGTCATGGATTCTGCCGAGGAATTAATAGAGCTACAGGGCGAAGAAGAAGAAATTAAATTCTTAGAAGAACAAATCCAGGTTGCAAAAATATACAAAGACAATTTTGTGTTCGATGTTTATTTCGCATGTTGCAGGACAGCATCGCCGTTGGTCACAATGAAGTTTCTAAAGTAGCATTTCTCGTACACGCTATATTAAAAAAAATTTTTTATTGGAGGTTTAACGACCACCATGAGCAACTCAATGGGTTATAAGCAGTCGCCCTTCCCTAATTTTGGGTCACTGGTTCCAGGGAAGGGAGAGAACCAGTGCCGTAAGACAAACACAACATTTATGCCTCACCGGGATTCGAACCCGGACCCCTTACAGACGAAAGATCAGAGGCCATCGCTTAGACTACTGCGTCACCGGGGCGGCTATTAAATTTTTATGTTCTTATTGCCAAACATTGGCGAAATATCTGAAACATAAAATTTAATACCTTGTTTTGTAAAACAAAAACATTTAAAAGCTCAGACAAATACGTAATAAGGAAACAAACTAGGGTTCGCACGCTAGGCAATCTGCTTAAAAATTAAATAAATGCGTAACATTAAATAAAAGAGAAATTATAGATATGTTTGTTTTATTCTTTGAGGAAAGTAGAACTTAATTCGTAATTTACCGATCCAAATATTCCATCAAGTTTCTCCTACCTTCTTTTTTCTTTTTTTTTTTTTTTGAAATTGAAATTCGAAGGAATACTACGAGGTTTCAACTGCCTTTGATTCGTAGTGTCATAATATCCAAAAGCTTTTTCGTTAAAGTGGACAGAACATATCGGAGAGTGCACATCGGAATGGAAATCACCGCGTTTCATTTTACACAGCCATTCCCTTAATAATTTCGCCTTTTTCAGCGGAAAATTAAAGAACGTTTTTCTTTCGTCTACACAATTTAGGTTGCAGGATTTATTACAACAACCATACGATGAGCAAAAGTTATACATGTCGTTAATAAATTTACGAAAATCGCGTTTTACCTGAACTCTTGGAAAGTAACGCCATGTTAAGCAATGGGAAAACGCATGTAAACAAACTCTTCTTGATCCTCGGCCACGAAAAGGCTTTCCCATGATGCAATGCGAGGTGAATAAGGTCCATTGAATGGAGAAAACGTTTCCAGTAAGACAAACGACAATTATAATTGAATTTAAAAAATATTACAATGCACAAATTTTGAAGTTGACAATACGTTTTTTTGGGTGTAAATATTGCAAGCATAATATCCGAAAACTTGACAATTTCGTCGTCCTGGATCGGGATTACATAGCTCATAATCATGAATATTTTTTTTTAGATTGGAGGTTTAACGACCACCGTGAGCAACTCAATGGGCTATAAGCAGTCGCCCGTCCCTAATTTAGGGTCACTGGTTCCAGGGAAGGGAGAGAGCCAGTGCCGTAAGACAAACACAACATCCATGCCTCACCGGGATTTCGGACAAATGATCAGAGGCCATCGCTTAGACCACTGCGCCACCGGGGCGGCGAATGAATATGGATTACATCATATTCATGATTACATAGCATCAAGGGTGTCCCTGGGGGATAGCCCCCGTTAATATAGCCAAATTTTTGACAAATTTGAAACACGAAAATAGACGAAACCTTTTTTTAAATGTTTGACAGCCTTGAAGGAGGTAAGGATTTTTCTTAGCCCCCCCCCCCAGCACACATAAAATGTCCGTAATTTCGTATTTTCTTGTTTACGATATTTTTCTATAATCTATAACTAAACAAATTCTCTGCGAGTATGAGCAAACCCAGGAAACTTGTCGGGGGAAGGGGGGGCATCTTAAAACCTAAAATATGAAATATAAAGAATTTCTGGTCCGACCGGGAGATTTTCAGCCATTACAAGCTGCAATTCATCGAATTGTCTGAGGGCGTCTGCTGCCTCAGGAAACTAGTGGGGGGGGGATACCAAAAGCGTAAAATATCAAGCATTTCTCATTTCTCTTCCGATCGGGAGTTCTTCAGCATTTAAAAGCTGCAGCTCGACAAATTTTCTCAGCGCATGTGCACTCTCTGGAAACCTGTCGGCGATGGGGGAGGGGGTTAATACCAAAAGTGTAAAATATGAAATATTCCTCGTCCGATCGGGAGATTTTCAGCATTTAGCAGCTACAACTCGACACATTATCTGAAGGCATATGAAGGATGAAAATCTCCGGGTAGGAAGAGAGAGAAATTCTTCATATTTTACACTTTGGGCAATCTCCCCCTCCCCCGACAGGTTTGCTGAGTAAGCACATGCCTTCAAAAATGTGTCGAGTTGTAGTGCTGAAAATCTCCCGATTGAACGAAAAAATTTTCATATTTTACACTTTTGGGATTGACCCCCCCCGTTGGGTTTACTGAGTAAGCACATGCCCTGAGTTAATATCTCGAGTTGTAGCTTGTAAATGCTGAAAATCTGATTGGACGATACATTTTTCATATTTTACACTTTTAGTATTACCCCCTCCCCCCGACGGTTTGCTCATTAGGTTCATGCCCTGAGATAATGTTTCCAGTTGTAGTTTTTAAATGCTGAAAATCTTCCGATCGGACGAGAAAATCTTCATATTTTACACTTTTAGTATTACCCCCCACCCCCGCCCCGACCGGTTTGCTCATTAGGTTCATGCTCTGAGATAATGTTTCCAGTTGTAGTTTGTAAATGCTGAAAATCTCCCGATCGGACGAAAAAATTTTCATATTTTACACTTTTAGTATTACCCCCCCGACCGGTTTGCCGAGTAGGCACGTGCCCGTAAATATTTAGTGCGTAAGTAACTTACGGCGGGCCACCCCGGTGGCGCAGTTGTCTAAGGCGCTGGCCTCTGATCATTCGTCCGAACGGGGTCCGGGTTCGAATCCCGGTGAGGCATGGATGTTGTGTTTGTCTTACGGCACTGGCTCTCTCCCTTCCCTGGAACCAGTGACCCTAAGTTAGGGATGGGCGACTGCTTATAGCCCATTGAGTTGCTCACGGTGGTCGTTAAACCTCCAATCCAAAAAAAAAAAAAAAAAAAAAAAAAAAAGAAACTTACGGCGAACATTTTCTCGGTCAAACTCTTACTATTGGGCCAAGAAACGGCAACAGCAATTGTTATACGGCCCCTTAAGCATTTGTGCCTAAATGTCCGGATGCCCAAATGTCCGCCCCGTCTTTCAGACAGAAAATCGTAAATATGTCTCAATTTCTTAATGATTATGAGATATAAGTGAAAAACTTTTGTGCACACCACTTGCTCAAGTAGGGAGAAATATAGGAACACTATAATTTTTAACGCAGCACAATTTCATTGGTTTAAAAGGGAATGTGCCCAAATGTCCGGGTGCCCAATGTCCGGTACCCAAATGTCCGAACACCGTACATAACAGGGCATAAGAAATTTTCTCGCTGCACTTCACTATCATTAGAACAATGAAACAAATATCTCATTCCTTACTATTGCAGTAAAGTTATCTACATGCTTTTAAGTATTTCAAAATGCGAAGAAACGTGGGTTTTACAGTTCAGCACAAATCGCACTTTCAGAAACAAAACAAATTTATGATTGCACGAGCAATCGAATATGGATATTTTTTTTTTGATTGGAGGTTTAACGACCGCCGTGAGCAACTCAATGGGCTATAAGCAGTCGCCCGTCCCTAATTTTGTGTCACTGGTTCCAGGGAAGGGAGAGAACCAGTGCCGTAAGACAAACACAACATCCATGCCTGACCGGGATTCGAACCCGGACCCCTTACGGACGAATGATCAGAGGCCAACGCCTTAGACCACTGCGCCACCGGGGCGGCGAATATGGATAATACAAAGACCTTGGAGAGAATAGACTGGCAAGCCTAATGGCTAATGCTGCGCTTCGGAGGCAACGAGAAACAACTGAAACCGCAGTGGTCTAAGCGATGGTCTCTGGTCATTCGTCCGAACGGGGTCCGGGTTCGAATCCCGGTGAGGCATGGATGTTGTGTTTGTCTTACGGCACTGGCTCTCTCCCTTCCCTGGAACCAGTGACCCTAAATTAGGGACGGGCGACTGCTTATAGCCCATTGAGTTGCTCACGGTGGTCGTTAAACCTCCAATCAAAAAAAACAATTGAAACAGCAGCGCCATCTGTAACCACGAGTACTTGGTTATGGTGTACTAGAATGACTCGTGCCGAAAGCGCGCTATACGTCCCATGTTAAAAAATGTCACGGTTTTTAGAACACCGTTTGGTGGCGCTGTTCTACAATCGCCCCCTACTTTTCCTGTTGTCGTGCATTGCTCACTGCTGTTTGTCTGTGTTAAAGGTGGACCAGAATTTGTTAATTTTTTTTATATATAAACGTTTAAAAGATAATTTTCCAGGACAGTAGAGAGCTTATTACTCAGTTAAAAATGCGATCAACACTTTCCAGAAAATGCCTTTTGATTTCGCGTTCTGATCGTAAGCTTGATAGCCGTTGTTGTGTGAGTTACACTTTAAAAAACAGTTTATAGAAAGAAAAAGTTATTATAACATTAATGGGGTTATTATAAATTAATAGTTATTATAAATTTCTGCACTATTATTACCACATATCAATTATTCTTATTCATCTGTGAAGGAGCAAAGAGCCGCCCCGGTGGCGCAGTGGTCTAAGGCGTTGGCCTCTGATCATTCGTCCGAAGAGGGTCCGGGTTCGAATCCTGGTGAGGCATGGATGTTGTGTTTGTCTTATGGCACTGGCTCTCTCCCTTCCATGGAACCAGTGACCCTAAATTAGGGACGGGCGACTGCTTATAGCCCATTGAGTTGCTCACGGTGGTCGTTAAACCTCCAATCAAAAAAAAAAAAAAAAAAAAAGGAGCAAAGACTGTAACCAGAGGCGAACAATCTGGGATAATGGGTATAAAAGCAGCAGCTGGGAAGCAACCACAAGCCATGGGCCTCGGATTGCCTAGTGGGCAACGTTCGTGACTGCCACGGAAAGGGCCTCAGGTTCGATCCCAGGCAAGTTCGAACCACTAAATGCCCGCCGTGCGTCAGATGGGCACGTTAAGCCGCCGGACCCCGGGTGCTGGCCCCCGGTGATAAATAAGGGAGTCTTCCCCTTTCTACCTCTCTTCCGTGTCACTTTCCTATCATGCACTCTAGCCCAAATCTCCTAGCTTCCTATTCCTAAGGGTTGTTTAGGACCTAGGGTCAAACACTTCCTTCCTAAAATCCTCTGCATCTGATCTGATCTAATCTCCAAGGTCTTTGGGATAATATCAACCTTTTTTAGCTGTTTACGATAAGTCGACTAAAACCAAGGAGGATAGAACAAGGGAAGGGAGCATGTGCTCTCTCAGCGCTAAAGTAGTTCCACTAATACCGACCGCCTGTGACAAAAATAAGTCCCAATTGAAATCATTGTGCGTTCAAAATACGTGCCGCACACTAATCGTGTTAGTATATTCGTAAACAGCATGGGGTCTAATTCACGAACTGCGCAATGCATCGTGCGCGCGACGCTCCCCTCGCTCCCTGTGAGCAGGGGAGATGATGCAATATTTCTCGGTACCGCCGCGTTTGACTCAATCAAGACCAGCTTACATTCATACGTATGACCTGCCCATTTAACGCAGCTCCATGACCGTCCATGCGAATAAATTTGCCCCTACATGGCGCCGCATTTCGGCGGTTCTAAGAAGCTGGCATGTGAGTTAAACGTTAGTTTCTATCAATTTCTATTAGAATTTTTTCCACTGTTAGCAGAACTAAATGTCATACTATTCAGTGCCATCCTGTAAATCAAATAATAAAAAAAGAATGTTAACAACATTCAAATTTCTTTTCGCATTACGTTCCCCTGCAATCATGATCAGGTTAATTTCTCATTTTGATTGACAGAATGGCACTGAACAGCATATTTTGTAATGCTAACAGAGAAAAAAATTCTAATAGCAACACGGAAAAATCATCTTTTCTAAAAATTTATAGTTTGCTTGAAAAAGTTATCTTTCAGAACATGTGCTTATGCACACAGGTGAAAAGCCTTAACAGTGTGATGCATGTTCCAAGCAATCTGCTCGAAATAGTCATCTTTCAGAGCATATGGCTATGCACATAGATGAAAAGCCTCATCAATGTGATGTGTGCTCTAAGCAATTTGCTCAGAAAAGTCATCTTTCAAGTCATATGTTTATTCATTCAAGTAAAAAGCCGGTAAATGTGTAGATTAGCGTCCTAAACTATTTCGTCGGAAAAATGTTAGTACCTGGAAAAAGTGCGACGTACAGATTTTAGAGTATGGAAAATACTGGCAAATGGTGCAGAAAATCCATATTTTAAATGTGTTTCAAAGATTTTGATCGTAATATTTACCTGTAAGTGCGATGCTGTGAAGAAACACTGCGGTAGGCCTAAAGCATCGCTACCACGACGATGTCAGGCTTTGCACCGTTAAAAGGAAGGTTCGTTGCTGTACCGAAATGACGGGTGGAACAGTACAAGAGAAATCGGTTACGTTGTTGTCAGGAGAGCGATAAATGTTGTAGTTATACGCTACATAAAAAATAGGTCCAGGTTATCCACCCTTTATTTTGTTGTATCCTGTACGCTGTTTGCAAGAAAAACCGGAAAAAACCTCTTTGATTTGCAAAATATACGTATCAGTGAGATAGAAACTGACCTGCGAAGAAAGTATTGACAGGAGAACCAAAAGTACAGTGGCACAGCAAATCAGCTTAGAATGGAAGCCGTTGAAGGCAGAACCGAAAGTTATACTTCCATAGTCTTCTGTACAACATAGAAAAGCATATTCGTACTTTGTATTTGGAATCAGTGAATCGTGTGAAAGAACGAAACATTTCTCAACATGTGCAAAAACAATGACAAAACATGAACAAACTATATTCTGTAGCGTGTAAGTACATGATGTTTCGCTCCCCTGGCAAGAATATACGCGTCTGCACTTGTCATCCGCGCGTGAATTACACGCCGCAGCGAATCTTCCTTTCAACAGAGCAAAGCTTGACATCGTCGAGGTAGCGATGAGTTAGGCCTACCCCAGTGTCTCTTCACAGAATTGCACTTACAGGTAAATATTACGATACAAATCTTTAAAAGACATTTGAAACATAAAATTTCTGCACCATTTGCCATTAACTTACATAATCTAAAATCTGTACGTCGCACTTTTTCCAGGTACTAACATTTTTCCGACAAAATAATTTAGGACGCTAACGTACACATTTACCGAAAAGCTTTATCAAAGTGATGTATATTCCTAGGAATTTCCTTGGAACGTGTCCTGAAGTCAGCGTTGACTTGAAGTTTTTGTTATATTAATTTTCAAATAACACACCTACTTTCCAAAATAGAAACAGAACTGAGAAAAAAAAAACTTATCCTGTGCTTCACAACAAAGTTGTAAACACAAGACAAGTAAACGCTACCAGCTTTCTGCCGTAACTCAATTAGAAAACTGGTCTCGTAGTAAAATTGAAACGTACCGGCTTTTGCCAAAAGCACAAACATTACAATTCATGAGTTGGTCTAGTTAGGTCCAATTGTTGTTTATTTTGTTTGTTTGTTTGTTTGTTTTATCGCCTCAGACATAGATCAACGACCTGCTGTTTTGCGCATTCACATACCCGGACAGACGAAACCATGCTTCATCTGTCATGTAATAAAGTGTTGTGTTCATTTCACCGCTGACAATGGTCTCCTGAAACCACTTACAATATTGCATCCGTTTTGCATAATCAGGAGTTTTAAGTTCTTGGAGCGCCATAACTTTGTACGGCCGAAAATGCAAATCCACCTTAAGTATGAGTGGGCATGACGTGGCAGATATTCCCGTTTTTTTTTTGTTTTTTTTTTATTGGAGGTTTAACGACCACCGTGAGCAACTCAATGGGCTATAAGCAGTCGCCCGTCCCTAATTTAGGGTCACTGGTTCCAGGGAAGGGAGAGAGCCAGTGCCGTAAGACAAACACAACATCCATGCCTGACCGGGATTCGAACCCGGACCCCTTACGGACGAATGATATGAGGCCAACGCCTTAGACCACTGCGCCACCGGGGCGGCATATTCCCGTTGCAGACGATAATTGGCGAATCGACTTCCGAGGGCTGTGTAACATCATTGAGCACACACTCTTGATATTGCCTTCAGTACGAATTGTCTTGCGTTTGGTTTTTTTCCTATTGCACACCGTGCCGGTGTCACGAAATTTCCGCACTAACTTCTGCACCGCTGATTTCGCTGGTGTTGCACAGTGTGGAAATTTTTCTGTAAAGAACTCATTTAAAATCTTGTATGAGTTATTTCTGAAATACTGTTCCACAATAAAAATCCGTTGTTCCGTACTTAAAACCATTTCCGTTGCTTTTTGTTCTCTCTTCACTTATGACCGCGTACCTACACTGCTCTGGCTGTGACTAACCACTCGGAGAATTCCTTTGCAGCTGTACACACAGAAACCGGTTAGAAGTGGAACAAGGCGGTTTTAACTGGAAACCCGCCAAACAACTTTAACCCGCCTAACAACGTCTGGCCACGGGCCTCTTTCATATGGCGCACTCGGTATCTGCCACGGGTTGATCGATTGTAGTCACCGTTGTTTCTCAGAAAAAGATTTTTTTCCAACATGCTTGATTCCATTAATGCTATTAATCAATTGAATATAGCTTGAAAGTGGAAGCTGGTGAAATCAACATGGCTCTGTAAAATATATTGCTGCAGCAGATATGATTTTTCAAGTGTTTTATTCATTTAAAAAGCTGAAATGGCAGCTTGAATACTTCATAATTGTTCACAGAAAATAAAAATATTGACTTTAGTTTGCTCTATTTTTAATGTATATCAGTAATGTTAATAATTTGTGTTAAGGGGATTAAGTGCAAATAGCATTCATGCTACATATGGTGTAATATTAAGAAATTTTGTGTTTGGAATTATTATGCAGATTTAGTGTTAAAATGGATTTTTCAAATGTAATGGCCATCCTAGTGGTATAGATTTCTGACTAATCTGAGCTGAACGTGAGTTTGAGTTTCGCATGAGGCATGGGTAGTGTGTTTGTTTTACGATACGGGAGCATTAACGCAAGTGCTGGGAAACTGTTGGCCACCAGCTGGCAGTGATGGGTCACTGCTGGCTCAAATCTGCCGGTAGCTGTCCGTTGGTGGCAGCGCTATCAGTTGGCGAGCCATTGATGGCCCTACAACATCGCCGTGAGTTGTGGGCCTCCGAGCAAGTGCCACTAGTAGCCCGTTGCTGACAACCAATGCAACCCCAACAGCAGGTGGAAGAAACGGGATGCTCATGCGCAGAAGCAACTCATGGTACCAGTTAGTTGAAGACGACGCAATCGCCATCGTGTTATTTTAGTGGATGTTAAGAAAAGAAATCAATATGTAGAGAGGCGAATTAATTTCCTAATGAAATTCCACGTCGACGAAGATATGAGATTAAGCCATGAAATACTAGATTACAGCCATGAAATACACCCACTCCATTCCCATGAATAGCAATTCATGGAATGGAGTGAGTAAATAACAAGAAAAAATTTGAAACCGCTTGAAACAAATGTCCTGGAAAACCATTAAAAAAAGTTTGTTGGAAAAAAAAATTATACGCTTACAAAATTTATTATTATTTGGAAGAATAAAAAAAGTAACGCTATGTGGATATAATGTACTCATCCATGGGTTGAATACACAAGACTGTGAGGAATTCGCTTCTAAAAATAACGAGAAGTAAAATAAAATATCTTTCCTTTTTAAAAGAAATGTAGCTTCGGACAACGGAAAGGAAAGATACAAAGTTAAAAATGTAACAGAATGTGTACACGAACCCGGGTAAATGTATATTAATTCAACAATCTCCTTTCAAGACGACCAGGTCAGTACAAAACTTTAGAAAGCGACTCTAAGTATGTACACTCCTTGAAAATGAGTGAAGTTCCCTTTAGGTAAAAAAAACTATCGTTACGTTGAAAAAATAAATTTATGAATTATATGGAACTGACTTTTATGAAAAATACCTCGCAATATTGTAAAATGAAAGCGGGAACCATTCGATTACACATTCCGCACGAAACAGATAGCTTCAAGCACACGCTCATGCGTGGCAAATTAGTCCGGTTGGTAGAGAGCTCAGCTCCCACTCCAATGGCCCAGGTTCGTATCCACTCAGATCCAAATGGGCGTTTTTCCGGTCTGTTGAGCAAATTTCCACAGCGCAGTGCTATGATTCACAAGTTTTGTAAGGGTAGAAAAAAGAAAAAGTTGTACCTTTGGGAAACTGTGGATCCTTAATTGAAATTCTTTTTTTTATCGCTACTACTGGGAAATTGGCGAACAAGTTTCGGCAAGCCACCAGTTACATCACGTGGTTGCTGGTTGCCACTACCGGCAAACTAGCGGTCCACATTAGGCTAGCCATTTCTGGCGCGTGTTTGCAGGGCCGCTGAAGGGCCACTTATGGCAGCTACTGCCTGTGATGCACAACTGATGGCCCTGTTGTGGCATATGACAACTGATATAGTGCCAACTGTTGGCCTGAACTGCTGTCCCTTCTGTTGGCCGCCCGGACACTTTATTGACGGTTCGGCAGCGGCAACATAGTGCTGGGCCAGCAATCAGCAAAACTGTTTTTGCTGGGATATAAAAGCAAACTTGTAAATTTAAGCACTAATTTAAATTATATCACCTTCTTCATCATGTCAGATATTTTTATTTCCACCTGAAAAGCATATGTTGCGAGGGGTGTCCGATAAGTATCCAGAATTTTATTCCAATCAATTACAGGATAGAAATAAAAAGTACAGGATGCATAAATATGATACTCACATATGTTGGTGGAGCCTCCACGAACCGCGATTACAGCTGCGACCCTCCGGGGCATACTGTCAACCAGGCGTTGTACGACGGCTATCGGTATTTTCTTCTACTCGGTTTGGAGAAGACAGGTCAGTACCTTCACTGATTTCGGACGGTGGGGGAACCCCTTAAGTCGGCGCTTCAACTCGTCCCAGAGGTGCTCGGTAGGTTTAAGGTCCGGGCTCTGCGCAAGCCAGTCCGTTCGATTAACCCCATTGTCACCATGCCAAGCCATGGTGAACCTCGCAACATGACAGGTGGCATTGTCATCCTGAAAGTAACATGGGTCCACCCCGTAAAACTGCCACAACGTAGGAAGCGCATGGTCATCTAAAATGGTGCAGAAGGTCTCGGAGTCTACCAGGAATTGCGACCAAGGGTCCCGTGCCATACCAGGAGAAACACCCCCATAGCATAATTCCACCGCCGCCGAACTTCACAGTTGGCACAATACATTCCGGCAAGAGGCGTTCTCCAGGCAGATGCCAAACACAGACCCTGCCATCCGAACGGTTCGTCGCTCCAGAGAACCTGTTTCCACTGTTCAACGGTCCGCTGTCAACGTTCTTTGCACCACGTTTGCCGAGCAGCACTATTGGACTTGGTGATCAAAGGCTTGTGGGCGGCAGCACGTCCATGATAATCGAGCGGATGGGCTTCCTTACTGATGGTATTCATCGAAAGAACACTCCCGGATGCCTGTTGAAACTCCTCGCGGATGTGGCCCATCGATTTGGTGCGGTTCTTCCAAATTTCTCTGGCCAGCGCCCGTCGGTCTCTAACTCCTAGCGTTGTGGGTCTGCCGGGTCAGGGCACATTCCGACAGTCACCTCTCATCTTCCACTTGCCAATCACGTAGGTCACTGTCGATTTCGGGTACTTCAACTCGCTGGACATGTCACGTATGGATCGGCCATTTCTGTGATACCTAACGATTACACCTTTCTGAAATCAGAGAGTTCCGAACTGCGTGGCATCTTGCATGCGACTGGTTGCGTTGTTGCTTCCCACACGATATTTAACGGCGGTGGCCGTGACGTGTATCAGGACCGCAGATATCGTCGATTGCAGGGGTGTCCAATTACTTGTTGGTAGATAGTGTATTTTAAACATGGTTCATTGTAAATGCGCAGTATGCAAGTAACAATGCGCAGTATGCATTTCCGCTCAAAAAATCATTATTTTGTTCAATTTTTTGAAGAAATACCAACTCATATTTTCCTACTTTTTCTGAATTTTTTAAATTACGGGATTGAATATTTCAGCCTCAATTTTCTTCATAACTGTATGGGTAGCGTAAGGATCCGAAAACCCCGTTCAAAATCGCGATTTCCTAATAGAGATATACAGGAGATTCTCGGGTTGGGTCAGTTGGGCGCATTGGCGTAGTCAGCTGCTAAAAAGAGGCGTTACGCCAGAGGCACAGGAAGAGGGGCTGTTGCCATCTCCTTCTTTTTCTAACCTTCTTGTTAACCCCCAAACCAAACACACACAAGTACAGACACACACACACACACACACACACACTAGTCTACAAATCGATAGTTTCCTATTTTCAACAAGTGGGCATTTTTTCTGTGGGAACATTCTTTCTGGTTATCGAGAAATGTGTCTCTTTTCAGTGAGTATTTTTTCTGTGGGTATTTTTTCAGGGATTCCGCGCGATCATTTGTAGCAAAGTATCGGTGTTTTCAAAATTCTGAATGCAGCCCCCGTGGTGCAGTGGTCTAAGCGATGGCTTCTGATCGTTCTCCCGAAATGGGTCTCGGTTCGAGTCCCGGTGATTCATGGGTGTTGTGTTTGTCTTACGGCATTGGCTCTCTCCCTTCCCTGGCACCAGCAACCGTAAATTAGAGACAGGTGACTGCGTATAGCCTGTTGAGTTGCTCACGGTGGTCGTTAAACCTGCAATAAAAAACATCAGAACCAATCAATAGTTGACTTTACTGCTTACAAAACGTTTTGTTTTAGAAATGGGAAATCAGTTTTTCTATAGTTGGGGTTAATGTGTGTGAAACTATCGTTCATCAATTTATTATTATTATTTTCTAAATGCAGAATTATTCGACAGTTAATCTCATCGCACAACTATCAGTGTTCTTTTTTGGATTGGATTGGATTGAATTGGAGGATTGACGATCACCGTGAGCAGTTCAAATTCTTTATCAAAACAAGGTATGTTAGTTACAATGAGTCGCTCGACAGCAAATTAAAATGTCAAAACAATGAGTGACAATGAGATCTTCTATACATGATGCAAGTGGGAAACCGTCCCATAAAACAAAAAAAAATCGAATGATAAAAGGCATTATCGGATGTCAACACCCGAGGCATACATTTTATGAACAGAACATGGGTAATGCATGTATTATTTATATTGTTATGCAATACAGTTAGCGGACAAAATAGAAAGGCAGAAGAGCACGGTGCAAACAAAGAGGAGGAGCACATTCGACGAAAACAATACTAGTTGGGACACGCGAGCTTATGGTTCGAAAGAAAAAACAGGTACATAACGAGCAAAATGCTCATAACAAATTATTAGAATATATGTACAGAGCAGTTCACAAAAAGTACGGAGCAAAGAAATTGCAGTACAATAGCGGAGAATTCGGGTGTGCCACGAAGACACACTCACAACACAACACAACTCTTTATGCAAATCAGTTTCCGTGATAAAGCATGAGACACGACACCAAAGGAAGAAAAGCACGGTGCTAACAATACAGAAGCACATTTGACGAAAACAAAAGTAATCGGGACACACGAGTTTGTGGTCTAAATAATCAAGAACGAAATGTGCAAAATGCGTATAACAAGATTCTAAAGGGTATGTACAGAGTAATTTACAAAAAGCACGGTGCAAAGAAATTACAGTACAGTAGCGAATAAACTGGGATGTGCTACGAAGGCTCATGCACAACACAATAATAAGGGAAGGATATATGCAATACAGTTTTCGCGATTAAGCAGAAGACACGATACCAAGGCAGAGAAGCACGGTGCACACAAAAAGCAAGAGCACATTTGACGAAAACAACAGTAATTGGAACTGAAAAACAAGGACTTGACGTAAGAAATACATAAGACAAAAATAAAGAAGATATGTACATGACAATTCATAAGAAACACGTTGCAGAACACAATTACGGAAAAAGCTCGGTGCAAACAAAATACAAGGCCCGAACGAAAAAAGAGAACCAAAGTCTGGACACACAAGGTTGTGGTCACAGAAATGAAGACACAAATCCCTCGCCCACTATTAAAACTGGGCAAGGAAAAGAACCAACGAAAACTACTAGCAAGGCGAAGAGAACAGCTAAACGCCAAAACAAAGACAATCCAAAAGAGGACACAATCAAGTCACCAGTAAGATGTCAAAGTCAGCAATAGAAAACCACCCCGGTGCGCTGGGTCCAGGTGTTCAGAAAGGTACCGATTGTTTGCGTGGAAGTTGCAGCACTGAGTTCCAACCGGAGGCGCGCCACGAGCCGGCCCCGAAAGCTAGCCCGCAGCCGCCCACCGGCCACAGAAAAGATGGAAGTACAGGAGAATTACTGAGAGATTGATGAAATGAGTATATCACTTGCTTGGCAAATGTGAAGAGAAAGCATCAGGCATCCGGAAGGCTGGCGGGTCGATGTTTTGTGAGCAACAGCCATGGATATGTGTAAAACGGCAAGTCCTTAGAGCAAATTATGTCAGCTAACCGGAAAACAGTATGAAGAAGTGGCAGTACATATGAGTGACGTCACCGGCAACGCCACAGAAAGGACAGAGTGGAGAAGAGACATGCGACAGAGAAGATTGGGGACAGGGAGCCGGCGATGAAGGAACCGCCAGTGGATGTTACGTTCTAGCGGAGAAGAAAGGGGGAAGAAGAAGCAGACCAAACCGCCAGGGAGGAGGAAGGAGAAAACCCGGAAATGGGAGACTCACAGGGCGCACGGAGGAGACGACAGAGGGCAGCGATAGAAAAAGAAATGACAGGGGCGACATAGTCACCACCGTGAGCAACTCAGTGGGCTATAAGCAGTCGCCCGTCCCTAATTTAGGGTCACTGATCCCAGGGAAGAGAGAGAACCAGTGCCGTAAGGGAACACAACATCCCTGCCTCACTGGGATTCGAACCCGGACCCCTTTCGGAAGGGCGATCAGAAGCCATCGCTCAGACCACTGCGCCACCGCAACTACCCTATCAATGTTCTCAAATTGTCTTGGACACTAGACATCGCTCTGTCACATATAGTAAATTACTTGACACAAAAGATTTCATTGTCACTCATGACAAAATATCAGTATTTCCAAATTACGAACTTTTCGACAATTGATCTCACTGTGTATCAAAACTACCTGTGCTCTCCAAATGTAGAACCATTCGTTAGACCATCTATTTAAGAGATAATTACGCAGCATGGAAAACTATCCGTACATTTTTTAATATACGGATAGTTTGCCATACAGCGTGATTATCTTTTAATAGATTATCTATTAAGAGATAATCACGCTGTAGGGCAAACTGAGTGAGGCCAAAACAGATCAGCTGTTTCGATCGTCACTCTGATGTGGTGGAAGTCTGCAAGATTTTCGGAAACGTGACGTCACTTCCTGTGTCTGTTTGTTTGTTTGTTTGTTGTTTGTTTTAACGACCACCGTGAGCAACTCAATGGGCTATAAGCAGTCGCCCGTCCCTAATTTAGGGTCACTGGTTCCAGGGAAGGGAGAGAGCCAGTGCCGTAAGACAAACACAACATCCATGCCTGACCGGGATTCGAACCCGGACCCCTTACGGACGAATGATCATAGGCCAGCGCCTTAGACCACTGTGCCACCGGGGCGGCTTTCCTGTGTCTGAAGCAGTTTTGCTTAGCGCATGGAAACCATGCAAACAACGAATATTTCGGACTTCGTATTTCTCAACATTGGGGTTTTTATTATATTTTAAACATGGTTACTTGCACATGCACAGTAAGCAAGTAACCATGCGCAGCATGCACTTACGCTCAAAAAATTATTATTTTGTTAATTTTTTTAAAGAAATACCAACACATATTTTTCTACTTTTTCTGGAATTTTTTAATTATGGGAACGAATATTTTAGCCTCAATTTTTTTCATGACTGTATGGGTTGAATAAGAGTTCGAAAACCCCGTTCAAATTCGCGATTTCCCGATAGAGATATACAGGAGATTCTCGGATTGGGCGTATTGGCGTAATCAGCTGATTAAAAGTGGCGTTATGCCAGAAGCACAGGGAGAGGGGCTGTTGCTACCTCCTCCTTCTTCTAACCTCCTTGGCTGCAACTATGGGTAGTTTAAATCAAGGAGGTTAGAATACAACAGGAGACGCCCTGGACCTTAGGCGCAACGTAAAGTTGATGAAGCCACTTCTTCCCCCCCCCTCCATCAGCTGCCGGTCGGTGGCGGTCATTTGCATTGGTACAAGAACAGACCCTTTGCGTGTTACTCAATGCTTGTTTGGCTCATTTCTAGCTGGGGTTGCAAAGTCAATAAATATCTGCACGTATTTTATTGAAGCGGTATGGTGTTTAGCTTCACTTGTATTTATGTATACCGTCCAGCCAGAAAGTTTCCAGTTGTTTAGAATTTAAATGAGATACTTATTAAAGCCTGCAGTATAAGCGAGACCACTGAAAAACGCGAAGAAACAGATTTGTTTACAAATGTAGTGTCTTATAAAATGCAAGCTTCTGGGTCGATTCAAATTCTGCAAACAGTTAGTTAAAGATCATGAACTAAAGTTTCTTCCGGTATATGTTACAGCTTCGAAGATATTTACCCCGATTTTTAAGGTAGCTAACCAAAACACCAATATAGCGTAAGAAACATGAAAATAGAAACAAACCTATGAAAGCGTATAATTTATATATATAATATATTTTATATTTTTTACACGTTTCAACCTCTTAAACTTAAAATTAGTGGATCTTCCCAATCACTGGCCATCAATCAAAATTTAATCATTTACTAGATTTTACATTTTCTTCTGTGTTAGAGGAGAAAAAAATCACTTTTTCTCTTTTGAAGTTTTTTTCTGCAGTTTCAACAAATTTTTGTTTTTTAACTGAAAAAAAAAGATATCAGGGGATTAGTTGGTTAGTAGCTCTCACCGAGCACTATTTATAGGAGTGAACCTTGTTTATAAGTAAGAAGCTCTACACTGGGTCCATCTTCTTAATGCTGGTACTTATGACTTTAGAGGAGCAAGAAATAAAAATTATGGAAAAAAATATAAGGCTAGGGGGCACAAGCACACACAAGTTCACTTTGTTGGGAGCTGATAAATTAGAAGTAAGCTTGCTGTTGAAGATAACTTTTAAAGAAAAAATATACTCATACATTGGCGCATTAATTGTGCCATCGAACAGCCAAAAATAACAAACGCACTTTTGTGCACAGTCATATCTTAGATGTTATTCTTCCTCTCTCTGTTCATTCCAAAACTTTGAGATTCACAGAAGGGCACATGGTGCTTGTGAACTTACAGGTGGAGTTTCTTGGATAAATAAATAAAAATTGACTTGATAGTTCCTAGAAATTACTTTTCTCACTGAACACATGAGGGTGGAGTGAAGATCTGTTATTAATTGAAAACTGTTTTTTTCTTCCTAATGTTAAAGAAAGCAAACTACTGTACACACACAAATGAAACTATATATAACAAGATGCTGTGAAAGTGTAAAGGCAAACAACATGGGTAATTCATATATAAAGATTTTTATTTACATATTGATTTACACACATACTATATTTTAGATACAATAGAGGTGTTGATATTTTTTCTTCAATTCCAGGATTTCCCTGTTGACTTTTAACAAATTTTTAGTGACCCGAAATATATCATTTAAAGACTCATCAATCAGAAAAGCCAAACACTTACCTAAAAGCTCTTGGCTTCATTCCTGGTAAACACTTCATACCGTTAATTAGAACATCCTGTTATGTAGCTGGCCTTCAAATGTTGAAACTTTCATCTTATTCGCTTATAGGGTGTTGTTTTGTATACATTCTTCAGGTCATGAAACATCGTATTTTATTCACAGGACAAAAAAGCTGACTTCTGACTGCCGTCTGACATGTAACATAGCTCGTCAACACAAGATGTATACTCACTATTATGTGAGTGTTGTCAACTTTCATTACGCCTATTTTTTTATTCATCTTTCACTCCTCCATAAGCAACTTGCTCTTAAAATTCACAGATCCAAAAACGGTACTCAATTCTGAAAACACATATCCACATACCCAATAAATACTCACAAACATCACACCCTACAATTTAAACACCCCATACTACCATATTAACGTACAATATATACAACACATTCATACACTGAATTAAAACCACTATCTACATAATTACACTATTTACATTGCACGGCAGTCAAAACACGGTCAACTGTGATTTATGTAGTGCTCCATTTGCCTCATATATCGTAAAAACCCTACAGCAAACTCTAACCTCATTCGGCCAGTCACACACAATCCGCAAGCGCTTTCAACAGATATACACTGTTGTCCTTAAGAGGTCAATGTGTCCTTCTGCTCTGTTAACCACAGCTCAAGTGAGCTAACTCATCGAGGTTCCGGCTTCAGTTGCCAACTCTGCATCGTTGCATCTCTGGCGCCATCTATTATCAGCGCTGTTCTCTTTTTTCCCCCCTTAATTGTTGTTCAACTTTAATTAAGGCTTTGCAATGGTCATTTAAGTTGTTTGGATCGTTAATGTTAGCTTGGATCTTTATCTCCTCCAAAGTGTTTCACAGGTACATAGCTGGTGACACCTGATAAATGCATTCCTAGAAACAAAATTTACGCTCCAAATACAAGAATGATAGATACAGCTAAAGCATAATGGTTACTAGCAGTAATAATAATAAAAAAAAGGCCACCCGGTGCCGCAGTGGTCTAAGCGATGGCTTCTGATCATTTGTACGAGTGGGTTCCGGGTTCGAATCCTGGTGAGATATGGAAGTTGTGTTTGTCTAACGGTACTGGCTCTCACCCTTCCCTGAAATCAGTGACCCTAAATTAGGGATGGGTGACTGCTTATAGCGCATTGAGCTGCTAACGGTGTTCGCTAAACCTTCATTAACAAAAAAGAAAAAAATGCACATTCTAATTACCACAAGGAATTCTGGGATTGTGTTATTCTCCTCTGCAAGCTATTTCGCCTACATGTTAACAAGAATGGGGGACTTTCTGTTCCTCTTCATTTTGACACATACGCATGGTTTCCCTGCACCCGATAACTCGTAAGCTAACTTGCCACGACCCCTTGGCTGTAGCTATTGGTCGTGGTGCAAATACTAAACACATCATCCAATGTAACTTTTAAAATAGGAGTAGACTAACAAACAAACTGTATTTTCATGCAATACATAATCAACTTCTTGAAGATCCCTTAAAAAATTCAAGTATAAACAAACAACTTACTATTAAATCTTTGATACTGCAGGTTTTTGTTCCTAATAAATCCAATCTCTTTTGATCATTGATGTTTTACAAGATGAATCCTTACAACAACTAGAAATAGAAATGTGAGGGCAGTATTCATAAAAACATCTCTGCACCACAACATTCTATCTCAAATAGTCCGAATTAAAGCAGGAGGCTTGTGGCAACAAACTTTTGGTCTTCAGGCAAAGCATATACAAGGTTCAGATACACTGTAAATAAAAACATCCATAATATATTTGCACAAAATAAGTCTTTGATTTCACAAGAGAAATCCCATATTTTAAATTATATAAACAAACAACTCACTATCCCTGAAAAAATTTCAATCAATGCAAAAAATAATTGCATTTTGTTTACTGTTCGGTTACTAGGGCAGTACAAAGAATAAGGAAGCTGGTAAATCGAGCAGGGCCCTTGCCGTAATTTCCCGTTCCGGAAAATTACGGGGTAACCGTAAATTCGCCAAACCTAAAATTAACTGTATGACTTGGAAAATTTTTGTGCCCTTCATCTCCCTTGTTTTCCACTTTGCAAATGTGTGTTACATGGCAAAGAAACATGTGTGCTACAGCTTTATGCGTTGGTCTATCAGCGTGAGAACTCATAAAGATGTTTCCATCTCCTCAACAGCCAAATAAAACTGGTCGAAACTGAATCAAAGGTTTGTACTTAGGAACGAAATTAATTTTATGAACCTTCAGTGTGATAACAGTTGAATACATTATTATTTCGGACTTTTGTAAATAGGCGCATATGTGTTGCATCTCCCACTACGACCTATCCACCCTGATAATTTCAAGCCAATCCGGCCTCTCATTCATGCTTTTGCTATTTCCATAATCAGCAGGCTATTTATTTATTTTTTGGCGTACGGTCACCAATGCCGAGATACAGTTATTAAGAACACTGATACTTATTATTAGCGAGTACGAATACCGTACCGGAAAAAGCCCTGATAATAACAACACTAAGATAATCAGAAAATTAAATAACAAAATTACCAGTTGTAGTGCTAAAAACTAAGCAAACTGATGATCTACTACAAATTCAATAAAGCTCCAACTTTTTCGGGGGAGGGGATATTTGTATTTTTGCGTCTCCATTTTTTTTTTGTTTTTTTTTTTTTATCGCAGCGATTAGGTTCATGTAATCTCATCTGTGTGAGTGACTCCTTTTTCGAGCACAAAAATAACTGTAATGACTGGAATAAAGAAAACAAGAAAAATAAATGAACACCCCAAAAATAAATAAATAAAGAGCGCTAGTATTGAATACTGGGCAAAAATAAAATTGTCATGGGAAAATTATAATGCTAATTTTTTTCGAGCTAACTTGACCAACGTGGATGACTGCGAACCATCTTGGTGTTTATCCACCTATCAGTCATCGTCTCCACGTAATTCCGGAATTTAAATAAAATTCTTATTAGGTATATTTGTACACAAAGTCAAAACAACATACTTGGGAGAAAAGGGCCTTTGTTTAAATAAATATCTATATAACTTGGTATTTTTTTATCTTTAAATTTTAAGGAAGAAGAAAATTATGTTATCCAGAGAAAAAAATAACTCGGATAGAGAATGCATTAGAATCATCAGTGAGAGTGGTTCTGTCTTTCAAACGAGAATTACATAACACGACTAGCTCAGTTTCATTGGAATGAAATTGTCTTCCCTTTATAGCTTCTCTTGAAATGGTTTCGGTCCACCGTTATAAAAACGATGCTCTCAGACCAGTGTTGGGGGTTTGATTGTATTTCAAAGTTGTTTTAAACATTTAAAAAAAAAACTATCATGAAGGCAGGCAGTCAAGCAGTCTAAAAGAAATTACAAGAAAAACATCTTTTTTTATCCACTAAAAATTCGAAAATGAAAAAAGGTTGTTTTTAGCTGCAATACAGTAAGATGATACCCAGAGCACATTTAAGGAGACGGGGGCCCGGGGACTGGGCAGTATCGTGGGGCCCCATTATTAGTGGCACATCTAGGATTTCACTTTGGGCGGCAGAATAAAAATACCCAAGAGAAAACATTGTTATATCTTTTATTTTGAACAAATTTATTATAAG
Source organism: Macrothele yani (assembly GCA_039090855.1). Lineage (NCBI taxonomy): Eukaryota > Metazoa > Arthropoda > Arachnida > Araneae > Macrothelidae > Macrothele > Macrothele yani. The sequence goes on from CM077009.1 coordinate 164,407,333, forward strand.
AATAATCATATTTTATAAACAAATATTTAACCAATTCACCATAGTTATCTTCAAACGTTAATCGGTACCAACGTTACATTCTAATACGGAACACGTGTTAAAGTTACGAACAATGGCACACGTGTTAATGCTATTCACTGGGACACGTGTTACTGTCATCAATGTTAAATACAAGGTGTTAATTTTATTGTTACATTTGTTATTATGAACAAATTATAGGTGCATCAATTACAGATCATTTACCGATTAAATTTACTTTATTGTGCCTTTTTATAACTATGGGACTTTTGTTCTACAGTGATCGTATATGGACAAAAACGTGCTCCTTATATGTACTGGCATATAATAAAGCACGGCGTTGTGATTCACCTTTATCCCGTCACTGGAATGGTGGGGAGTAAAGGTGCCGCTCGTGAAAGAAATCAGAAACATAAACGAATATCTTAGTTTACACATACCTTAACTTATGTCTTGTGTGGTTATAAGGAAAACAAACAGGAATCTTATGTGGAAGTAATCAAAATAGTTTAATACGAGAGAATTAGGAACACTAAGGTACCACGTGCGTGGGTGCAGCCGTTAACAATACCTTACACATAAAATTTACTCTTATTACGATTTTTCTCTATAACGTCTCCGATCATTTCTGCATACATCTATCTATATATATAAGTGCAAAGCTTAGTGATTCATTTTTCTTCCAGTTCCTTTTCTCCTATGCTTTACCTAAATGTTTTACCTAGCTAACTGGGTTTTCATTGTTTTATCATGACCAATACACACGCCACGTGCTCTAAATAGGGTTATGAATTAATTTAAGCAAGTACATGCAATAAAAGGGAAAAGGAAAATAACTTATCTGGTATCTCCATATGTCTTTCAGGTTTTCAACACTGGGCATATACACCTAATTGAGCTGACTGGCGCTATCCGAACTCGGCTCTCCGTTTGACAACGTTGGGCATATTTCATTTCTCTCTCGTCATACTCGGCACTCAATACCCACGTCTGTTCCTTGTCGCTACACGTACTCCACTCCTCTTGACCAGTGAAAAACCCCTGACCTTCTGAGCTTCACCTTGTCCGCTGATGCCAAGGTCGCTTGACCTTCTGAGGGGTTCATCTATTCCGTCAGGTGAACGTTACTTCGCTCCCTTCTTGGGAACTGACCCTTCAACTTTTCCGACCCCCCTATATCCCCTGGGGCCTAAATATCTTCTCAAGGCTTGAGATTGCCTCTCGCTATCCCCTGGGGCTATCTATGCACGTGCATGTTGGACTAAATTTATTTTAAATAATTTTATTTCCAACAACATTCCCAAAATATGATGAGGAAGCCATAAAAATATCCCCGCCATATTCCCGTGATTCATGGACGAATCAGTGGTAGCAAGAAAATGTAAAAATGCATGTTTGAAAAATTGATACCAGTTCAGTTCTGCTTTATCCCCCCCTTCTTCTCCCATAGTTAGGTTCACCTTGTTGAAATTATATCGAAGCAGTGGGCAAAAGAAAATGATCAAAATATCATGATTCAAACGAATTCTTAATGTATAAAAATTTCTCTCAATTGCAGTAGTGTACAAATAAAAATTCTGTAATGCTTTCGAAAGATTTGGGGATGGACTGGGGGTGACCATTTTTTTTTCGCGGACTCCTCCTAAAAAAGCGGAAAGAAAAAGGAATTTTTTTTTTCACAAGGCAAAACCAGAAAATACCCGAAAAAACTGCAGAACTCTGTCAATTCCTCAAGCATCCTGCATATTTTTGGGGCCCCTTAAAAATGCGGGGCTCTGGGCGGCATCTCCCCCCCTCGCTAAATGGACACTGACGATACCGTACTGCAGCAAAACAGAACTTTGTGCGGTCGATTGATTTTGCATTAACTTCAAATTAGATCCACGTGAAGACACACCAACGAGTTTATTATGAAAAATGCATTTCCAAATTTCCACCACTGCCAAACATCCATACCATATTTCTTAATCAAACAACCATACCATATTTTAGTCCAATATAAAAAATACGAGTACTTACATGTGAAAGGTAATCCCTGGCATTTTTTTGGAAGATCGATTAGGGCTGCCTATAGCAACACATCCCGGCATTTTGCGGATAAGCCACTATAACGTGATCATGAGAATTATCCAGATATCAGAACGTCCTAAATTTAATTCCCCAGATTATCTGTTATTGCAGTCAATAACCCCACAACTTTGCTTTTTGTAAATAAAAATTTTATTCGATCCTGAAATAACTGAAACGGGTCAACAGGCTCTTACTCATGCAGCAGAAGAAAATGTTTTTTTGTATTCTAACCTCCTTGAGTTCAAGTACTGTCACCCATCCCTATCTGTAACCGCAGAGTCTGGTCGAAAAAAGGCGGTACCAAGAAAATGGCGGTGCTATGCTGATGTTAAACTCCTTGAATGATGTTGAAGAATATTTCACGTCATTCCGATAGAGCAAAAAATACTGTAGCCTAAAAAGAAAGATACTTAATGTTGTTTCCAAAATTTTGAGATCAGCTCAGCAATTTAAACTACGCTATTGTCCATGTATGCTAATGCATCCCGTCATTTTGCAGAAATAGTCCTCCCATTATTCTTAAATTGCTGAAATGTTTTTATGGTTTCATTTCAGAACATCAAAGATCACTGGATTGTTTGTTTTTAAAACAAAAATACAATTTTGATTAAATAATTATGCATGTTCTTTCGTCCCAATGAAATGAGATAAAATTCATTTTTCCCAGATAAATGCGTGATGGGGAAAAAACACCTTGTTCTTCTGTGTCCTGTTATATTCCATTTCACATTTTCTGTAAACATACTTGTCGTTAGCACTTTCCAGAATTTTTATTCTCTAACGTGCAAGCCTTTATGTGTGGTATTTTTCTCCAGGATTAGTGTCTGCAGTGTGTGAGTGATAATTTACTTCTTTTTCTTGCAAATAAATTTCCAACCCTAACATTGTGTACTTCACAAAATCATTAACTCAGAAAAAAAAATACTGCTATTTATTCTGAAAGCTCATGACATACTGTTAGAAATTTTATAAAATATGTTTTAAAATGTAAAACATGCTCTTTTACCCTTTTTTTTTTAATTATTTTTACTGACGGAGATCAAATAAAGTCTTCTTCCTGTCCTCTTAGATGTGAAACACACAAGATACAATGATGCTTGGTATATGCAGACAACACAGTGTTACGCAGTATTTAATTCATGATTATATGCAGGAAATGTTACAAAAAGAAATGTTTTTGGGGAGTTTCCATGAAGCTAAAGAAAAAAATATAGTTTCCTCATATGGAATCCATGACAAAAATATTCTTCAGAGGAAACTACTTCAGACTTCATTATGAAGAGAGTGAAAAACCAATTTCACATATTCTTCCAGACACTCCATAGTACAAGGGAAGATCTTCCAGAGTGTGAAGTCTGCTTTTACAAGTGCACAAAAAATATCTGGTTTTGCACAACATAAGCAGTCTGACAAGACTAAAAATTCCATCCAACATGGTGCATGCTGCAGGAAATGCATGATGGAAGACAGAATTTCAAAGGATGTGCTCATTGATACTGGTGAAAAACCTAACACGCATAATGTATGTTCCAAGCAATTGACACGGAAAACTGGGATTTCTGATCATAAACACCATACCGATGAAATCCTTCGTCAGTGTGATGTGTGTTCAGAGAAATTCCTGCAGAAGCATTACCTTTCCAAGCATACAGCTTCAAAAACACGTAAGTGTGATGTGTGTTCAAAGCAATTCGTAAAGAAAGACCACCTTTCGAAGCAGTTGCTGTGTCATACTGGGGGGAACAATCGTCAATCCGTTGCATGTTCCAAGCAAGTGACGGAGAAAAGTACCCATTCCCAGCATCTGACCCTTCATGCAGGTGAAAAACCTCATCAATGTGATGTGTGTTCTAAGCAATTAACACAGAAAAGAGCAATTTCCCAGCATATGCACCTTCATGCATGTAAAAAACTTCATCAGTGTGACATGTGTTCCAAGCGATTCACACAGAAAAGTAACCTTTCCATGCATATGCTCCTTCATACAGGTGAAAAACCTCATCGATGTGATGTGTGTTCCAAGCAATTCACACAGAAAGGTTCCCTTTCCCAACATATGCTCGTTCATACAGGGATAAAATCTCATCCATGTGATGTGTGTTCAAAGAAATTCACACTGAAAAAAAATCTTTCCCAGCATATGCTCCTTCATACACATGAAAAACCACATCAATGTGATGTCTGTTCCAAGCAATTCACTCAGAAAATAACCCTTTCACAGCATATGCTCCTTCATACAGGTGAAAAACCTCATCAATGTGACGTGTGTTCCAAGCAATTCACACACAAAAGAACCCTTTCCCAGCATATGCTCCTTCATACAGGTGAAAAACCTTATCAATGTGATGTGTGTTCCAAGCAATTCACACAGAAAAGTAACCTTTCCATGCATATGCTCCTTCATACAGGTGAAAAACCTCATGAGTGTAATGTGTGTTCTAAGCAATTCACATGGAAAAGTGCCCTTTCCCAACATATGCTCCTTCATACAGGTGGAAAACCTTATCAGTGTGATGTGTGTTCGAAGCAATTCACGTGGAAAAGTGCCCTTTCCGAGCATATGCTCCTTCATACAGGTGAAAAATCTCATCAGTGTGATGTGTGTTCCAAACAATTCAGATGGAAAAGTGGCCTTTACCAGCATATGCTCCTTCATACAGGGGAAAAACCACATCAGTGTGATGTGTGTTCTAAACAATTTGCACAGAAAGGTACCCTTTTGGAGCATATGCTCCTTCATACAGGTGGAAAACCTCATCATTGTGATGTGTGTTCCAAGCAATTCACACAGAAAAGAGCCCTTTCCCAGCATATGCTCCTTCATACAGGGAAAGAGACTCATCAGTGTGATGTGTGTTCCAAGCAATTCCCACAGAAACGTTCTCTTTCCCGTCATATGCTCCTTCATACAGGTGAAAAACCTCATCAGTGTGATGTGTGTTCCAGGCAATTCATATGGAAAGGTTCATTTTCCCAGCATATGCTCATTCATACAGGTGAAAAACCTCATCGGTGTGATGTGTGTTCCAAGCAATTCAGGAAGAAAGGTACCCTTTCCAAACATATGCTCCTTCATAACAATGAAAAACCGCATCAGTGTGGTGTGTGTTCCAAGCAGTTCACACAGAAAGGTCAGCTTTTGCGGCATATGGTCCTTCATACAGATGAAAATCCTTAGTATGGTGAGCAATTCACATTTAAAGATACATTTTCCGGGCATATTCTCTTTCATGTAATTGAAAAACCTTAGTATCGTGAGCGATTCACATTTAAAGATTCATTTTCCAGGCATACTCTCTTTCATGTAATTCAAAAATGTTAGTATGGTGAGTAATTCACATTTAAAGGTACATTTTCCATGCATATTCTCTTTTATATAGTTGTAAAACCTCATCAGTGTTTTGTATTCTAAGCGATTCACACAGAATGGTGTCCTGTCAAACCATATGTAACTTCACACAAGCAAGCCTCATCAATGAGATTATCCAAGCAGTTGCCACCAAAAGGTAGCCTTTCAATGCATATGCTCGATCAAACATGAAAATTCTCACCCATGTGGGTATACTGCAGGATATTCACAAAGGCAATTTTTGAAGGCAGATGCATGTTTACACTGTTGAAAAACCACTTCTATGTGATATATGCTTCAAGGCATTTACACTTATAGATCATTTGTAGAAGCCTATGCTCTGTCATAGAAATGAATTGCAACACCTGGATAACATTTGCTTCTAGATATTTTTGGAATTTTGTTTTATTTTTATTTTTTAGCATATGCATTAATAAATTTATCAAAGATTGAGGGATATTAAAAACTCAGAGAGATATATGACCTTCATACAACCAAACTTTATTTTACTGATTAAAGGCTAGCTTTTGAACCTGTAAGATATCTGAATTATTATGAATTAATATATGGGTGAAGGTGTAGTTTAGTGTACTAAATTATATGGACAGAAATTTGAAAAATTAATGACTTCATGGCTTCCTCTAATTACTTTCAGTATCATAAATACTTAACGGGAATTATAGAGGATAAATTCATTAAGTTACATCACCTCTCAAATTTTTCGATCTATGCACTAGATCATCGTCAGCAAGAATTCCTGACGATGATCTAGTGTATAGATCAAAATTTTAGAAGTGATGTACCTTAAGGAATTTATCCTCTATAATTCCCGTTAAGTATTTATGGTACTGAAAAATTTGATGAACAAATTATATACATAATTCAAAGTATATAATTTGATGGAGAATATGATAAAAAAATTTCAACTCCATGACACATTTTAAAGATTTTTGTAGTAAAACTCACCTGTAATGAAATGCTCTGGTGAGCCTGCCCTTTCACTGCAGCTACGAGATCCAAAGCTCAGCTAATGATCTGCTGCGGCTACCGTTTAACGGGTCCCCCAAAACAGTAATCACAGTTTTTTTTAGTTTTTTTTTCTGCATTCGCAATTCACTTAGAAACTGAGTTTTGATGTCCTTTCTAAAGAGAACAATCAAACATTTAGAATTCTTTTCCATAGCAAAGCATATCAATGCAAAGTGCAAAGGTTCACTTTGTCTCATAATTTTCGCCCATAAATTGGTCATCCCAGCAGGACCCAAAGTTCATCGTCTAGGCTTGGATGATGTCACAGCAGTGCTGGGGCATGCTTGCTGCAGCCTTCATTCACATCCCACTGCTTGCAGGTAAATTTTACGGTAAAAAATCTTTAAGATGTGTTGTAAAGCTATAATTTTTACCCCATTTTCTAACAAGCTCCATACAGTGCAATACGTAACCAATTTTTTCCCAAAACTTTTAGCGAGATAATTTAGGGCAATAAACTAGACCTTTACCAATATGTGGATGCAATAACAAAATTTAGTTAATCTTTTAGAACATGGATACTTTCATTTTTACAAATTCTAAGTAACCCAGTGCATTCGTTTTGCTATTGTACTTCTTTTTGCTACTCAACATTCCTAGAAAATCTGGATATGTGATTTGTTGGAATGTTTCATTTTTGTTGTAGAAGGGGTGTTGGGAGATTTTTACCCCACATAGGGTGCATGAAATTCAAACTGAGTATAAATAAGGGAAAAACCAAAGTAATGGTTTTTGAGAGAGGAACTGGTAGCACTGAATGTAAAATAAGTCTAAATGGCACAGTGATTGACCAGGTAAATGAGTTTGTGTATTTGGGAAGCATGTTTGACAGAGAGAACAAATTAGATGGTGAATTTGTAGGCAAGCGAATTCTTCATTAAAAGTCATGGCTGCTTTATGAGGTTTTCACAGGAATGACAAGTTTTCAAGAGAGTCCCACATGGCTATCTATGTAAGTGTAATTGTTCCTACTCTGATGTATGGCAGTGAAAAACCTGGGTACTACAGAAGAAACATAGGAATCATTTGTGTGCTGGAGAAATGTGTTACTTACATGGTGGATGGGGGCTGATCGTGTGAGGAATGATGTGTTGCAGTTGTGTAATGTGAAGCAAAATGTTGTTAGCAAGGTGGAGACTAAAATTCTTCGGTGGTTTGGCCATGTTGAAAGAATGAGTGATGAGATGCTTACTAAGAAAATCTTTTTGGCCCAAGTGGCAGGAAGGAAAAGCAGAGGAAGGCCAAGTAAGTCACCGGAGGATCAGATTCAGGAGTGTCTGCATGAGAAAAAGATTATGAGGATGAACTATAGAAGGTCTTGTGTACAGCATGGGATGGATGTCAATGAAGCCCAAGTTGTATGTATGTCAAGATCGCTGTAAATAGAGAAGTTTGATATGGCAACAGTAAGTAAAAAATATCTGGTAGTTTGTATTTTTTTTTTTTATGGAACTAACCTGTAAATCTCAGAGAGTAGCTTAGTGGTATGTATGTATGTATCCGTTATGCTACTCAAGATTTCTGCCGCAGATAGTAATATTTCGCATGTTTTTGTATGCATATAATTTCGTCAAAGCCATGTTAAGTATGCTGTTCAGGGAAGCTAAAATTTAGTTTGTTTACATCTGAGGATTGCAGGTAGCAGACATACTGCATAGCTGTTCCCACCCATATGAAAAAGAGGAAGCACAGCTAGCACATAAGTGGGAACAGTGAGAAAACTATCATGTGACATTTGTAGATCAAAACTTGACAACTGTGCATTTCTTGAAAAACACGTCATTGTGAGTTTCTGGGCCACAACATAAGGACTTGTACAGTAAATAAGTAAGGTAGTGAGTCAAAAAAGTAAGATATAAGATAATATGAGTCAAAAAAGTAAAATATAAGATATTTTCCAGACTTTTTGGCAGTTGTATTACACCTTCATTCATTATGAACAATATGTGATGATTAGCATAATTAGATGTAAAGAATCTGGTTACTCAAGAAATGCATATGATGTATGAAATCCGTTTATTTCTTATGGTATAATAATCACAGAGATTCGCCAAGCTTTCACACTCCACTGGGAGGCTTTTTCAAGGCAATGGTAGACATAAAAAAAAATTTAATGTCTACCATTGCCTTGAAAAAGCCTCCCAGTAGATTGCGAAAGCTTGACGTATCTCTGTGATTATTATACCGTACGAAATAAATTGATTTAATACGCTATATGCATTCCTTGAGTATTCATAGTGGTGTATTAAAAATAAAGAACCTGGTTGTTTGCAATCCTGCACAGCAGGACCATAGCAAGCTATTCTTATATCAGGAAGGTGAGTGTTGAAATTATGCCCCCTTCGAGTTCCGCTGAAATAATAAGTGGTTTTTGCTTTTCCACACACCACTGTTATACGAAAGTGTTATGATCGTTCAAAAACGCGCTTCAGATTTTTTAAATAATTTTATTAAAGTTAAAACTAAGTAAATACACAAACTGTATATATCAAGGAAAACATAAACATTATTTGAATAAAGCTCATGTTGAGAAATGGCTTCCTAGTTTCTTAATTCAATTATTAATCTAAAGCAAATATTATGCAAATATTGTAATATTAGTTTAGACATAGTGTCTATGTATACTCACATTAATATAGATCAACTTATAGACTTTATAGCGGAAGACTTGGCAGACCCAATAGTTTTTCACAAAAAAGAAAAAAACATATTAGTTGGAATTTTTGAAATGCTTACTTTCTCTTTGCAGAACAACTACTTTCAATTTGGGAAAACTTTTTTCATTCAAAAATCGGGGCTAGCTATGGGCTCCCCACTCTCCCCACTCTTAGCTAACTATTTTGTGGGAAAACTAGAAGAAAAGATACTAGTACAACCCACATACTTCTGCTTATATAGCAGATACATGGATGACATCTTATTTATAATAGATAGCACAGAAATTGTTCCAGAAAGAATTCTAGACTCATTCAATGAATTAGATGATTCCCTTAAGTTCACTATTGAACTTCAAAAAGAAAGAAGAATAAACTTCTTAGATATTACTATCTATTATGAAGATGAAAAAATTCCTCACTAGTTGGTATAAAAAACCAATGAATACTAAAAGACTACTGGATTTCAATTCATATCACCCAGTTTCTATTAAGAAAAATGTAGCAAGTCAGTTTTTAGAAAAAAATTAATAAAATAGTTTCTACTACAAATAAAAAAGAAGCCCATAAAGAAGAGCTTAAGGTCATACTTGCTGAGAATAACTATCCTAAAGAAGAAATTGAGAAGCTTCTGAATTTTAATGGTACGAAGAACCCACAAAAGCAACAAGTAAAATTCACTAGAAAAATTTCTTATCACAAAGGTTTATTTGAGTCTTTAAAGAGAATTAGTAAGAAGTACAATATTAGGCTAGCTCCAAGTTTAGAGAACAAAGTTAAAAAATTTTTCCCTAAAATAGTTCAAAGAGAAGAAAATATTTTAAAAATGCAAGGAGTAGTCTATGAAGTAAATTGTAGTTGTGGACTATCTTACATAGGTGAAACAGGTCGCAGACTAGAAACTCGTATAGCTGAGCATAAAGCAGCTATAAAAAATTGCTCCAACAAGACTGGATTAGATAGGCATGTTAGAGAAACTGGGCACAGCACGGATTGGAATTCCCTTAAAGTCATTAGTTTCCAAAGCAATTTTCAAAAAGAAAGCTGAAAGAAGGAATAGAGATTGAGAAAAATCAAAATTCCATCATCAATGACTGCAAAGGATTTTCCCTGCCTAACATCTGGCAGGATTTGTTGAAAAATAACCTAAACCGTCAAGGTTAACCGTAACCGTGATAGTGACAAGTAAAAAGTGACAACAACAAGACAGCCTGAAGAAGGAGAAGAGTTTTCTCCGAAAATTTGCTATTAATGAAAAAATTTCCTAGTAAAATTCCCATAATATTTGCTTTAGATTAGTAAATAAACATTATGTCAACGCTGACAACACAACACTCCACAGAAATGCAGAACAAAAAACAAACCAGCCTCAGAACGAATGAGTATCGGATAGTGAATGGAACAGTAGGCAGAAACTTTAGGGGTAGGGCTTGGAAAATTTCTCTTCGAGGTAAACGCTGAGAAAACTTTCTGCAACAGAGCACAAATGAGTAAATAGTTCTTCATCCCAATGACATGCTTGATAAGGTCATAGTGGTTAGGCATATCAGCATATTGTTTTCTATTCCTCTATTAACTGTTTTGGAAAATTCCCTTCATAGATATGAGACTTTCAGACCTCATAGTGTATGTCACTCTGTGCCCTGGTTGACTGCATAAGACTAACAAAAATCTTGAAAAAGAAAATGCTGAAGTGTATTACTTTCTTTTTTTAATTACAATTTCTATTTTTTACATCCCCCAGAACATGAATTTACATCCCTGGAATGATCATTTTGGGAGTGCAACCCCCCTCCCAGTGACTACGACCCTGGGGCAGAGTAAGCTCAGCATATTTTTCTAATGAAGTTATATGAATGCAAGAACATGTGACATGTTACTTCTATTGTCAGGAATGTTTAAGTACCAAAATGAATATATTGGATTATATAGAATGATGCGTAACATCACAGCCTCTCCTTGACAAATGTCAACCCCGCCTTCTCGTGGTACATCCTGTTCCCACTAAAGGGGCTCTGACGACCGCCAATAGCGGTATAACTATACCATCGGGATTAGAGGAAATTCTATCCCACACTCACCAACCCGCTTGGCCAGCGTGGTGAGTTATGGCCAAACCCCTCCAAAATGATTCCACAACTTAAATCTTGGCCCTCAGTCTCCGGCAGCTGGAATGTACCTGGCCAAGGCAGCGGCCAGTGCTACATGAAGGCAGAGGGTGCTAAGAATCCCCGGAGGATCGGACTAGGCTGCCATCTGATGCTGACCTTGGCTACTTACAATGGACGCTCCCTATCTTCTGATTCAAGGCTTCTTGAATTGGAAGAGGAACTACAAAGGATCAAGTGGGACATCGTGGGGCTAAGTGAGGTAAGGAGAAAAGGAGAAGATCTCATCGAACTGAAAAGTGGACATCTCTTCTACTATCGTGGGACAGATACTGGCAGAACTAGTGGTGTTGGATTTATAATAAACAAGAAACTGAAGGATAAAGTTGTAGAAGTTGAAAGTTCCTCTGACTGAGCTGCACGACTCGTTATCCAACTCTCGAAAAGATACCAGGCTCAGATTATTCAAACTTATGCACCCACCACAAGTCATCCTGAAGAAGAAATTGAAGAATTTTATGAGGAAATTTGTCATCTAAATAATAAAGGTAAGCAGCACTTGAAAATAATTATGGGAGATTTCAATGCAAAAATAGGGCAATGGCAACAGAATGAAACATCAGTAGGTAAATTCGGTCACGGCAACAGAAACCAGCGTGGAAATACTCTCGTTGAGTTTGCAGAGGCAGAAGGGTTTTTCATCTTGAACTCCTTTTTCAAGAAAAAGCCACACAGGAAATGGACATAGAGACATCCAAATGGGACAAGTGAAATTGATTTTTATTATGTGAAACAAAAAAATTCGTCATAGAAGACTGCAGTGTGTTAAACAAGTTCAACACAGGTAGTGACCATAGATTGGTGAGATGTAAGATGCACCTCAACACTAAACTTGAACGTGGCAAGCTCATAAGACAAACAAAATCTATTGACATAACCAACCTTAAAAAACACCATAATACCTTCAAGTTGGAACTGAAGAACAGGTTCTCTGCTTTAGAAGGCCTAACATCGGAAGAAGTGGACATCTCTGAAGTTAACAGAAAAGTAACCAAAGCTCTTATGGAAACAGCAACAAAATTAGCTGGGTCTAAGAACAAGTTGCATGTAAACAAATTATCAGGAAAAACGAAAATGTTGATGCAAAAAGGAAGAGAGATGAGGTCAACTAAAGAAGATGTGACTTCCAAAGTGGAATATATAGAGCTATGCAAGACAGTAAGAAAAAGTATCACTGAAGACGTAAGAAAATTCAACTGTGAACTAGTGAGGAAAGCAATTGAAAACAACCAAAGCCTAAAGATAGCAAAGGGACATCTCAGTAAGGGAAGAAAACAGATTATGGCACTGAGAAAAGAAGATGGTTCTGTAACAAGAAATAGAGGCGAAATTTTGACTAGAGTGAAAGATTTCTACTTCAAATTATATGAAAGGGATGATACATGCACTCCAGACATCATGAAAGATACCAGTACCAGAGTTCCTCCAGTCCTTCCAGCAGAAGTTGCACATGCAATCAAGAACATGAAGCGGGGAAAAGCTCCAGGAGAAGATGGAATTACTGTAGACATCATACAAGAAGCAAGTGGAGAAATCGAAACAGTACTCGCCCAAATTTTCACTCGATGCCTTAATGAAGGAAAGATTCCTGAGGATTGGAACACCGCTACAATGATCCTGCTACATAAGAAAGGTGACATTGAGGATCTCGGAAACTACAGACCTATCAGCCTCCTATCAGTAGTTTATAAAATCTTCACTAAAGTTCTTTCACACCGCTTGAAGGTAACACTGGACATGGCTCAACCGAGAGAACAAGCTGGATTCAGGAGTGGCTACAGCACAATAGATCATATCCACGTACTGAGAGAACTAATTGAAAGAGCGAGGGAATATGAACTTCCATTGTGCATGGCTTTTATCGATTATGAAAAAGCCTTTGATTCGGTGAAACCATCAGCAGTTACAATGGCTCTGAAAACCTGCGGTATTGAAGATGCATACATTAATATTATTAATAACATCTATGAAAATGCAAGTGCAAAGATTTGGCTGTTTGAAAATACAACACACATAAAAATTGGAAAGGGAGTGAGACAAGGTGACACCATATCTCCGAAGCTCTTTAATGCCACATTAGAGGGTTATTATATTTGCACTTTTAAGGTATTAACCTCTTGCAAAGTGCGCATAGTTTACGTGCAATTCATAAATGAAAAAACCATGAGGAATAACCACTCACCATAAAGATCATGGTAACCTTCAATGGACCATACACTTCCAACACGTCATTCATCGTGATGTAACTGGGCTTCCACAGGTTTACAGACTTCTTGCTTACGCTTCTTATTTTCGGGTGTGAAACATCGTTTTTTTTTTCTTTTTTTCTTTTCCTTTGCCTTATAATATGTTACTATAATGCTTGTCAATTCGATAAAATCACACTTACACTCATTCATACAATTCAAGTAAAAACTATGTACATAAACCTTACATTCACAGGTGATTAAACCTTAGTCAACTCTAATTATGGAACTCCTCCTTCTGTTTCACAACCTCTGCTACTCCCCCTGCAATTGTCACACCCATTCAGCCCCGCACATCCAATCCTCTAGTACTTTCGACAGGTCCCTGTCATCTTCAGGAGGCAGGTGTGTCTCATCCGCCCACCACAGCTCATGTGAGCAGAGCCATCGAGGCATGGGCTCCAGTCGCTATCTCTGAATCGTTGTGTCTCTGGCGCCATCTATTGTCCCTGCTGCTCTTTTTCCCTCTTTCTTTTTACGCTGCTGTTCAATTTTTATTAGGGCTTTCCATTGTTCGTTTAGATTATTTGGCTCATTAATGTTGCATAATCTTGATCTGTTTTTTTCAATTAACACTGATTCTGCAATTCTTAACTGCTTTTCATTTTTACAGCTCTTAATAATTTTAATATCTTCAAACCTTGGACATTTTTGATTTTCCATACAGTATTGGGTCAATGCTGTCTTAGCCTCTTTTATTCCAATTATTAATATGCTGGTTCAATCTATACTTTAATTTATTCTTGGTGCTGCCTATATATGATACAGGTGGTTGCTGGTTTATTGGGATTTCATAAATTCCTGCTCTATCTAATTGGCTAATTTTTTCATTTTTAATCACTAAATTTTTTATAGTAAGTACCTGATTTCCTACCTGTATGCCATACTTGCCACAAACTTTATTAATTTCTGCTGAAACATTTTCTATATATGGTATTGCTCCCACATATTTTACAAGTTTTTTATCAGTCTTGACCTTATTGTAACCTTGAGTTACTTCATAAATCCATTTTTTTAATACCTGTTTGGGGTATCCAAAAGCATATGCAATTTTTTCAATATATTCAATTTCTTCCTTTCTATACTGTTCAATTGATGAATGTGTTAAACTTCTTTTAATTAGTGTTTTAACACTATTTCTTTTATGTGTTAATGGATGTGATGACTGAAATGGTATAAGTACTGGGATATATGAAGATTTTCTATGCACTCTGAATTGTAAACTCTCCTCTGTTTTAATAATCAAAACGTCCAAAAATGCCAAAGTATTGTCATGTTCTTGTTCTACTGTCAGTTCTATAGATGGATAAATTTCACTATACTTTTTTGTCAAGTCCTCAAGTTCATCATTTTTTAGCCTGGATAACAGAAAAATGTCATCAACATATCTGCAGTATATCAGTGGTGGATCCTCGAGTTTACTTATTATTTTTTCCTCAATGTCACTCATTGTAATTTCAGCAAATAAAGTTGACAGTGGTGACCCCATAGGTCCAAAATGATTTTGTTTGTACATCTTGTTGTTAAACTTAAAAATGTTATTTTCATATATGTACAATAAAATTTCTCTTAACTCCTCTATTTGTATTGCATTCATTGTCTGTAGCACATACAATTTTTCAATAATTATTTCTATTGCCTGAGGTACTGGTGTGCTAGGAAAAAGAGCTCTCACATCCATACTAGCCATATGAGAAGCCATATAAGATTTAAGTGAATATCATATGGCTAGTATGGATGTGAGAGCTCTTTTCCTAGCACACCAGTACCTCAGGCAATAGAAATAATTATTGAAAAATTGTATGTGCTACAGACAATGAATGCAATACAAATAGAGGAGTTAAGAGAAATTTTATTGTACATATATGAAAATAACATTTTTAAGTTTAACAACAAGATGTACAAACAAAATCATGGTGGACCTATGGGGTCACCACTGTCAACTTTATTTGCTGAAATTATAATGAGTGACATTGAGGAAAAAATAATAAGTAAACTCGAGGATCCACCACTGATATACTGCAGATATGTTGATGACATTTTTCTGTTATCCAGGCTAAAAAATGATGAACTTGAGGACTTGACAAAAAAGTATAGTGAAATTTATCCATCTATAGAACTGACAGTAGAACAAGAACATGACAATACTTTGGCATTTTTGGACGTTTTGATTATTAAAACAGAGGAGAGTTTACAATTCAGAGTGCATAGAAAATCTTCATATATCCCAGTACTTATACCATTTCAGTCATCACATCCATTAACACATAAAAGAAATAGTGTTAAAACACTAATTAAAAGAAGTTTAACACATTCATCAATTGAACAGTATAGAAAGGAAGAAATTGAATATATTGAAAAAATTGCATATGCTTTTGGATACCCCAAACAGGTATTAAAAAATGGATTTATGAAGTAACTCAAGGTTACAATAAGGTCAAGACTGATAAAAAACTTGTAAAATATGTGGGAGCAATACCATATATAGAAAATGTTTCAGCAGAAATTAATAAAGTTTGTGGCAAGTATGGCATACAGGTAGGAAATCAGGTACTTACTATAAAAAATTTAGTGATTAAAAATGAAAAAATTAGCCAATTAGATAGAGCAGGAATTTATGAAATCCCAATAAACCAGCAACCACCTGTATCATATATAGGCAGCACCAAGAATAAATTAAAGTATAGATTGAACCAGCATATTAATAATTGGAATAAAAAGAGGCTAAGACAGCATTGACCCAATACTGTATGGAAAATCAAAAATGTCCAAGGTTTGAAGATATTAAAATTATTAAGAGCTGTAAAAATGAAAAGCAGTTAAGAATTGCAGAATCAGTGTTAATTGAAAAAAACAGATCAAGATTATGCAACATTAATGAGCCAAATAATCTAAACGAACAATGGAAAGCCCTAATAAAAATTGAACAGCAGCGTAAAAAGAAAGAGGGAAAAAGAGCAGCAGGGACAATAGATGGCGCCAGAGACACAACGATTCAGAGATAGCGACTGGAGCCCATGCCTCGATGGCTCTGCTCACTTGAGCTGTGGTGGGCGGATGAGACACACCTGCCTCCTGAAGATGACAGGGACCTGTCGAAAGTACTAGAGGATTGGATGTGCGGGGCTGAATGGGTGTGACAATTGCAGGGGGAGTAGCAGAGGTTGTGAAACAGAAGGAGGAGTTCCATAATTAGAGTTGACTAAGGTTTAATCACCTGTGAATGTAAGGTTTATGTACATAGTTTTTACTTGAATTGTATGAATGAGTGTAAGTGTGATTTTATCGAATTGACAAGCATTATAGTAACATATTATAAGGCAAAGGAAAAGAAAAAAGAAAAAAAAACGATGTTTCACACCCAAAATAAGAAGCGTAAGCAAGAAGTCTGTAAACCTGTGGAAGCCCAGTTACATCACGATGAATGACGTGTTGGAAGTGTATGGTCCATTGAAGGTTACCATGATCTTTATGGTGAGTGGTTATTCCTCATGGTTTTTTCACATTGGAGGGTGTTTTTCAGTCGCTGAGCTGGGAAAACAAAGGGATAAAGATTAATGGAGATTATCTAACCCACCTTCGTTTTGCTGATGACGTAGTCATTTTTGCAACTACCCCATCAGAGCTGCAGAGTATGATCCAGGAACTTGCTGACAAGAGTAAAGAAGTGGGATTAAAAATGAACTTTCAGAAGACAAAAGTGATGTTCAATGCCTTTACAAGAAATGAAGATTTATTGATTGATGGAGAAAAGCTGGAGATAACAGACACGTACGTTTATCTTGGACAGCAGATATCAAGTGAGGGTCACATTGATGAAGAAATTAATCGGCGTACAAAACTTGCGTGGAGAGCTTTTGGAAGAAACAGCATAATTTTCAAGAGCAATATGCCATTATGTCTTAAAAGAAAAGTGTTTGATCAATGCATCCTTCCAGTGCTTACGTATGGTGCAGAGACGTGGACCTTAACTAAAAGAGACATACAAAGGCTGCAGACAACTCAAAGCAGCATGGAGAGGTGCATACTTGGTGTAACCAGGAGAGATAAGAAGAGGAACTCGTGGATCCGAAAAATGACAAGAGTGGAAGACATCATGATCAGAGTTAAATCCCTGAAATGGCAATGGGCTGGACATACTGCCAGAAGGACAGATCATCGATGGACAGCCGAAATTTTAGATTGGATTCCAAGGGACAGGAAAAGACCCAGAAGAAGACCACATGGGAGATGGGTGGATGAAATTCGAAAGTATGCAGGGGTGACATGGAGGAGACTGGCACAAGACAGACCGTTGTGGAGGAAACTTGGGGAGACCTTCGTCCAGCAGTGGATTGATAATGGTTGACAATGATGATGATGATGATAGAATTCATAAAAAAAGCTGTGTGTGCAACTTCTAAATGATTACCCAAAGACTTTAAGGTATTTTGAATAGAATTTCAGAAAAAAACTGGTTGATATTGAGTCCATATTTACTGAGATCCAGAATCTGAGCAAAACAGGAACTTTTGTTCAATGTAATGTTAATTCAAAGCTAATTTGATAATATTTAAGGAACAAAATAGAACGAAATCCCTGTATTTAACAATGAACAGACACTCCAACTCTCTGGATTTAGGTGAGAGACTCCAGATTTTCAGCCCTTCCTCCTACCCTCTGGATGAGTGTCAAATTCTCCCAATTTTTGCTGATAATTAGTCGTTACAAGGTCGAAATTCCATGAACCACCACCATGGATCAACACAGAAGCAAAAGATTTCGGACCGCCTGTGAAATCTTTTTCTTTCTGCGTCAGTGAAAGACTACAATCATCAGTTTTGTTTGTTTCCTCTCCTCCTATCTGCAAAAAGAAATACGCTCCCGGCAGCACAGTGGCCTAAGCGCTGGCTTCCGACCTGTTGTCTGAGTTGGGGCTGGGTTTGAATCCTGGTGAGGCATGGATGTTGTATTTTTCTTACGACACTGGCTCTCTCCCTTCCTTGGAACTAGTGGCCCTAAATTAGGGACAAGCGACTGCTTATAGCCCACTGAGGTGCTCATGGTTGTTGTCAAACCAAAAAAAGAAGAAAGTGTGATACTTCCACATTTGTTTTGACAGATGCCTCTATTTTCGTTAATTCCGTTTCGCGGCAATGAGGTAAAGAGTGTCTCAGTCACAAATGCTATATATACATATATATGTAAATTTTTTTCTGAAGCTAAAAAAAAATAGTCTATGTTTCTCCTAAATAGTAAATAAATGCATCTTCAAACTATGGTTTGGAAAGAAAGAAAAGCTTTAAAGGAAAAAACTTCAGTTATATTTAAGAAAAAAAGTAGTTAATGAATAAATAAATCCATCGCTCTTTCCACGTTAAGCAACGCATAGCAACCGAAAAATTGTTATTCAGCTGCCGTTGGGGAATTGAACCCCGAATCTCTCGATATCTAGCCTAGCCAGTTAGCTTTACACCACAGCGGCCGACAATTCACAATGCTATGTGTGTTTTTCTTTTTCAGTCAGCATCTGACATTATAAATCCCTAAGATGGGCACAGCTACTGAGAGGTCTCGATCTGGTGGGCATTAACGGCACTGGCTATATATAATTATAGCAATAATCCAAAGGGCGAGATCCAAGGTGAAAATCATGTAAATACAATTCCCTGACAGCAGTGGAATAACAATTGTTTGGTTGCTGTGCGTTGCTTAACGTGGAAAGAGGGATGGATTTATTTATTCAGCTGACGCCACGTATTTAGATGATTTTCACCTTGGATCTCGCCCTTTAGTTAATGAATGTGCGTAGTAATAAAAGTGAAAAAAAAATTAACTAAAGTTTTTAATAGATTCTGCTGAAAATAAAAAATGAACTTTATACTGTAACATCTCATTCACTGCAAAAATTTCACTTAATTATATTAAAAATCTGAGAAAATTTGCTTTAAAAAAATGTCTCCCCGTCTGATTGTCATACGATCCTTCAGCGAAGAGCTCACCCGCTCTGTCACTAGAATGCTGGGGAGGGTCATTAATTGATTGACAGATGCGAGCTGCCCTGCCTTCTCCTTGCAGTTCTTTCTTCAACCCCTCACCTCAACAAAGCTGCGTTCATTCTAATAAGTGATGATCAACAGTTGAGTTGCACTGAATTCACTTAACGACAAAAGAAAGTAATTACAGTTGACCTCGCCTTGTAACGAAAGGCGATGTTAGTACGATACTTTTTGTCGTCTTCGTGCACAGCCTAATAAGAAACGGAAAACAGTTGGCTGCTATTTTATTCGAAAAAAAACAACAACATGCGGGCCATTTTATGTTTTCATTATCTTGTGGAATTGCTGTACCTGAAAACAAATTTCAGTAGAGGGATAGGGTGTTGATTTTTGTTCGTTTTTGTTTTTGTTTTTTTTTAATCTCCAGAGCTTTTAGGGGACCAATAATGCCACTTCTGGAAAATTGTTCCTATGTCTGGAAAACGTTTATAAAAAAGAGCGCTCTTGTGATTTTATGAGCTGTAAAAATCTCCCGATTTTCAGATTTTGAAGGTTGGCATGTCTGAATTAAGAGAAGTACTGATTGAATTTGAATATTTAGGAATCATCATGGCAGTCTTAGTGAGAAACGGGTTTGCCTCCACAGGGTGCTCCGCTGGGCAACAATGGCACACACGACTGTGACAAGGGCCTCTACGAATCTTGGAAGCTGACACAAATTTAAGCTTCAGTATAAATATTGTTGAGGTACCAGCTAGTTTTGTGTGACATTTTCTGAAAGACTCCAACTCATAGGATTATGTTCCAAAACTCAAGGTGGAATGACCAGCTGTAGACAATTTTCGACATGGGGATTCTGGATCTGAGCCCCCACCCCCTGGCCTTTGGCCATGCCTCTGACTATATGTATCAAAGAAGAAGTAATAACCTGGATCAAATCTGTTGCAAAAGAATATGAGTATAAAACAAATATTTGTTAATAAGGGAATATATGATTCTGAAAATAAGTAAAGATTGCCAAATCAAACAGATAACTCTAAAAATAGCGAGAAAAAATATTTCAGTTTTTTCCATACATAAATCTTATGAGATAACTGTAAAATAGGTAAAAAAATATAACTGTTTTTTTCGAGGGGAAGAGGAGGCGGTGCCTTTCAACTCAGAAAAATTTATTTTGAATAATAAACATCATAAATAATTAGAATGACTTGCTGTATTTGAAATTCTAATTAAATTCACTATTCTACTCTCATATGTATAGGTAGTACAAAAAACAACTTTTAAAACAAGGTTAAAGCAGCATATAAAAATTAAATAAATTATTCACTCAGAAATAATACACAATAAATTATCTCTTATCTCTGGGCTGTTTTATTTTATGTGCAGTTGTTTTGTGCCCCTTGATGTCTTTCAGGTCACAAGACATCAAGATGACATGAAATGTCTGCACATAAAATAAAACAGCCCAGAGGTAAGGAATAATTTACAGTATGTTATTTCTGAGTGAATTATTTATTTATTGTCCACTCAGGTTTATTTTTTTAATTTCAGTATTGTCTACTCTGCCAACTTTTTAATTTCAGTGCTATAAAAAATTGGCAAGAAAAAGGAGGAACAATGCTTGTTCAGCATTGAATGAAAAATGAAAAATTTTCAAAATTTGTAAAATAAAATTAGTTCTTTTCCTAAATCAAAAAAAGAACATTATTCTGAATCAGTCACTATTGTAAAATATAAAAATAGGTTAATTATACATAGGAACCCTCAGTTTTACAATTTCCATCCAGAATGAAAAACAAATAATAAAACTATTAGTAACAGATATAGTAATATTAGAATGTAATCAGTAATAAAGAAAATACAAGAAGAAGAGAAAAAAGTTAACATTTACATATGTGTGCTTCCCCTTTTGACCAGAATTTTGATTGTATACATTTTGCTAAACTATTTGATCACGATAGATGGCAGCACTTTAGAACTCTGCATTTGTTTTGTTTTAAATGAATTATACCCAGACAGAAAGAACTGCACTTCAATGTGTACAACAGAGATACTAAGAATACTATGTGCTTCTGAAGACAGTAGCCAACTTTCATTTGATGTAAATACCAGAAGGAACTTGCGTGTTTTTAATTTGGTTTTTAAGGGGTTTTTTGCACATAAAGGACAATGGCAAAGTATGGAAATACAGTGTAACTTGTCTAATTCGAACGTTTTTAATTCAAATTCTTGGTTAATTCACATTTTTCATTTGGTCCCTTGAATTTTCTATATAAATAATGTTGAAACCCCCCTTTAATTCGAACTTTTTTTTTTCGTTGTTGAATTCGAAGAAAACCCCGTTTTCGTATTCTCAACAATTACCTTTTAAAATGTGTACGTACTGTTCTGGATGAAGTTCCGAGTTTTTGACGAAGCAACAAGTTAAACCTGAAACTATAGCCAACCTGCTTCGGAAAAGCAGGCTTCCCGCACCCCAATGATGAGCCTCAACTACATCAAGGTAATGGTGGCGAGGAGATCATACTGGGAAGATGTAGGCCGTGATGTACCGTATGAGACTTTTGTGAGAGTTGATGAAAATTTAGCTATTTGTGGTGAGCTCACAGATGATGAGATCTTGGCTGATGTTATGAATAAGAAGACCTGCTGTGTACCTTCAGATGAAGAACTGGAACGGTCAGAATTTCCTGAAGAGCGCCTTCCAAATTCAGTAGAGGCCTTAGTTCACCTTCAACAGTTAAAGAAGTTTGTTGAGGGACAGCAGAATGTAAGTGACTCTATTTTATTCCCTCGATAAACTTCAGCAATTTACACTTACCCATAACAAATTCTAAAAAGTAGGCCAAGATGTAACGTTTTTTTTTTTTTACAAAAACTATGTAAATTTACTGTATTGTACTTTTTTGTATGTTATGAATAAATATGTTGTTTTTTACTATACTTGAATGTGCCCATATTCAAACTTGCCTAATTCGAATTTGTCGATAATTTGAATTTTTTTGTGGTCCCTTCAGCTTTGAATTATCCAAGTTATACTGATATGTTTTAACAACAGTAGAAATAATCATCTCAATAGAGCACATGAAAATTCCGGATAGTGTGTAAATTATTTTTAAAATGTTCCTATATTTGTAGAAATTTCAACTGAAAATAACCTCATATTGTTACACAAGAACATAACTCAAGCACACAATATGTGCTTGAGTTATGTTCTTGACATTTTTGTGCCTTTGAACAAAATGCTTCAGTACAGTGCTACTAAAGTCAAAAATGTATTGTAGTAGGAATATTGGCTCTTTGTTATGTATAAACATTTTGAGCTCTGGAATTTGTATACCACACTGTTTATTCATAATGAAGATCTGACATTCCTATTCCATGACTCCATGTTGAATCCATTGCCGGATTTATGGGAGGACTAGCCAGATTTCTACACAGGACACTAACTAATAAGTGGCACTAAATCAACAGTTGAATATATTTGAAATGATAGTACCATCCTATAACATACTGAGAAAATGCAATTTTTTTTTTCTGCCTTTGGCACCACCATGTCTCATTCCAGCTATGCATACACATAAATAAGATTGTGTACACATTAAAAGATTTGATATTTGCACCAAAAGTTACTTGAAAATTCTTTAGATGCCTGCGTGGCTGTATTCGTTTTTAACAAAGTCTGTATCATGGGATTACTCTTTGTTGGAAAATGCATGACTTTAATTTCTATCTATTTTCGTTTGTGTACTTTGACAATGTGGAAGGAAAACCTCAATCTTCAGGATGTCTGGCTTTTAGTTTTTCTGATCCATTATGCTAGTAAACACTTCAGTTTCGGTGGTGATGGTAAGTGATGAGTGAAATTTATTTCCCTGTAATGGATGCGATGTTCTGCAAAAGTGTCCTGAAATATGTATAAAGCTAGGTGATTTTTATATACCCTCGGTATTTTGCAGAGTTAGCCTCTGTAATTTATAACTTCTTAGTCATAAAGTAGATCTACAGTATTGTTAGATTACCATTTGCATTAATTAATTTCACTGCTTTTGAACTTTATGTAAGGTTAGAGTTACATTATTTTTCCAGTTCAAAATATAGACAGAATTTAACGTGGCTGGAACAAAGTTCTGGAAAACTTATTATACAGTATAACCGGATATTATCAAATTAATGTGATACTATTATAAAATTCTTGATCAGTGTAAATTCCGTCATCTCTATATGAATATATCCTATGTTCTCATGCTGCAACCAAACCCAGATCTAACACTCATGTGAGAGAAATGCTTTAAAAACTTTGACAATATTGCAGCGATCTTTTATTGTACTAGAAATTTGCTCTTCATTCTGACTGGGATAAAATTAAAATGCAAACTGGCTGAGACAAGACCCTAAAACTGAGACATATGGTAAGTAAATGTAAGGTGCTCATGCATTCATATAAAATATGGCAAGTTTTATCAGTTGTAAGTTTTTTTATTTTGGTCAGTTGTAAGTTCTCTCTTGTTATTCCTATCTGACAGGTGTGTTTAAATCTCTGTTTGTTCTGTGGTGCTGGTTTTGCCTCTTCCCCAGAATAAAAAGGAAGAAAAAGTTATGTGGATGGAAGCATACACAGTATTGGGTTATTTTAAGAAGAATTACCTATTATTTTTTGGCAAAACATGTAAAGTGGTTAATGCATTTCAACAGCTTTATTGAATGTTTGGATTTGCTGACATCTTTCATTGATTATTTTGTTGCACATGATATACTTATGTTTGGGGATCAAGTTTTTTTTTTTGGCATCTTTGGAGCAGTTATCTTAATTGCATAAAATTATTTAATAAAGAGCAAAATTCTCCAATAAACAGAGTAATGTTTGTCTCCTTGTGCTGGAGCCTGTTTGTGCAGTAATTGTACTCCTATAAAAGAAATTGCAAAATAAAAAAAGGTTCTCTTTTAAGTTTTTGATTAATCACTGATTGCTGTCATTTTTGTTTCTTCCCTGTGTGTGTTCTTGAAACATTCCAATGAATAATAAGTATTGTCCCTGTAGTTTACAGGTGTTGCTAGCAGGGGCAGAATGGCCCACCAGAACACTTTGATGTTTCCTGGTAGACCACTCAATAAATGGCCCACTTTCTAGTTGTTTTTTTTTTTTTAATATTTAGAACAAATCAATAATTGTAAATGCATTTATGGCACCTCTATTCATAGTGATTGTGGAATAACTTTTTTACGGGTCTTTTAGAGGTTATTTTTAATGAAAGTTGGTTGTCAAATTTTCGAACTAAAGCCTAGTTCGTCATCAGGACTATGTCACTGGAGTAGTTGCTGCCACTCAATTGGAAGAGACCATCCGCAATTATCTCTTCCAATTGAGTGGCAGCAACTACTCCAGTGACATAGTCCTGATGACGAACTAGGCTTTAGTTCGAAAATTTGACAACCAACTTTCATTAAAAATAACCTCTAAAAGACCCGTAAAAAAAGTTATTCCAAAATCAATAATTGTTTTGTCATTTTGAATAACAACAGCTAATTTTATTTGAGTTTTATTTTAAAGGACTGAAAAGCCTTTGAAAAAGTTTCTTTCTATCTAAAGGCTGGGTGTTTGCTCTGAATTGACGTATCAAAATGGTATGTTACAGTACCCATTGTGATGGCCCATCATCCCCACCCCCTTATTCACTGACTGACAGAGAGCAAAAAAGCTTGTCCTACAAAGATGCTCCAAAATCCGTGTCCCATCCACATTTATCTTAAAAGAAAAAGCATTTTATGTGTACTGGTTCATAGGGCAAAGTGGTAGTTCATCGATCAAAATAGAGGGGAGACTTAAAAGAGTTGTCTACTCAAGGAGAAGGTACCAATACAATTGCGCAATATGTCATCAGTTACCAAATTAATATAAAAATAAATTGTGTAGGATAATTGTTTTGTGACATGTGCACATTTTAACTTATAGAATGATTTTCATGAAGATTTACTTGGGAATAAGATCATTAAGTGACTCATGACTTATTTATTTATTTTTCTGGAACCAATTTTATGAAAGAAAATTATTATCTCTTAGAATACCACATTTTCTGAGCGTGGTTTGTTGTTATATCCAATCACGAGCGGATTTAAACTAAGTTGTTAAAATTCGTTCACGACTGAAATCGTTTTACAATGCATATTTCAACAGTTCTCTTTCATCAGGGGTCTAACAGAATGTTTTCATGAGGAAATTTATGTGATATTCCCCTGTAGATATCCGTGTTTTCATATTAGACCTCAAGAATAAATATCCCGGTGTAGTTTGGTCATCCCAGTCCACCGCTGGTTGCTGCTGGTGTTACCAATGTGATTAGTTTGTTCTAGCAAGTATCTTTTGATCATATAATATTGTTGCTTGTAAATGTGTGCTGATGCTGTTTTCCAAAAGATTTTAAAGGAGTTAGAGCAATTTCTCTCTCTCTCTCTCTCTCAATTGAGAAGAGATGTTGTATATTGTTTAAAATAGCAGAGAAGGAATGCTATATTTCATTATTTTTCCATTTAGTCATCTTCTGAGCTCCTGAAATGCTCTTGCCATGAAAGGAAAATCGAACCAGCATCTCTTGATTTCTGTTTAGGCGTGCTACTGTTACTCCTCTGAGGACAAGTAATTTATAGATGCGATTTTGAAGGGTTTTTTATTTAATTTTATTGGCATGGAGAGGGATTTGAACCTGTGTCTCCTGTTAAGTGTATTACTGTTGCGCCCCCTGAGACAAGTGATTTATAGATGCTTTGACTAGTGCAATTTTGAAGAGTTTTTATTTAATTTTGTTGCCATGGAGGCAGAATTGAACCTGTGCCTCCTGATATCTGTTTCAGTGTGATACACTGTTATGCCCCCAGGACAAGTAATTTATAGATTCTTTGACTAGTGCAATTTTGAAGGTTTTTTTATTTAATTTTATTGCCATGGTGGGGGATTGAACCTGTGTCTTCTGATTTCTATTTAAGTATGCTTCTGTTATGCCTCCTGTGACAAGTAATTTATAGATGCTGTGAGTAGTGCAATTTTGAAGGGCTTTGATTTCAATTTTATTGCCTAGTGCAATTTCGAAGGGTGTTTTATTTAATAAATAAATACATCGCTCTTTCCACATTCCAGAAACACACAGCAACCGAAAAATTGTATTTCAGCCGCCGCTGTGGAATCGAACCAACAGAACTCTCGGTATCGCGCCGAGTGCGTTACCTTTACGCAACGGGGGCCAACAATCCACGGTGCTATGTGTATTTTTAAAGTCAGCTACTGACATCATAAATCCGTAAGATGGGCTCAGCTACTGAGACGTCTCCATCTGGTGGGCATTAACGGTACTAGCTATATATATTATAGCAGTTAAATCCAACGGACGAGATCCAAGGTGAAAATATTCCAAATACGTGGCGACAGTTAATAAATAAATACATCGCTCTTTCCACGTTCCAGAAACACACAGCAACCGAAAAATTGTTTTTCAGCCGCCGCTGTGGAATCGAACCAACAGAACTCTCGGGTAACGCACTCGGCGATAAGATTTCTAGTGAATACTGTACGCAATACGTATTTATTCAATGTACAGTAATGCACCACGGGTACGAATCTCTATGGGAAGTTGCTATTCGTAATTTTATCTTACTTATGTCGTTTCTTTTTACGGTTTTGATTTTATAAGGCTGTTTATGAATTTTAGTTTGCAACTGACAAAGAATATATATCTCTCTTTCTCTTCTCTTTCTCTTCTCTTCCTCCTCTCTCTCTCTCTCTCCCCTCTCTCTCACTCACTCTTCTCTTGCTTCTCTTTCTCTCTCTCTCTCTCATCGTTTTTAACTATAAACAGATTATGTGTTTCTACTACTCTATTACTATAAAAATTCGTTCAGTGGATTCCCTCCATTTCTCATTAAGTACAAACACCAAAGTTAACGAAGAGTTTATTTTATATAACAAAATTTCAAAGATTTTGACAAAATTCGTAAACATTTATCCAAGTTTCCTAGAATCTTAGATGGTTGCACCCGCCATGTGTTCGAAGGGCTTAAATATTTGAAGGAGGGCTAAACGATGGGTTAAAAAAAAAAAGTGAAGTGGGCTGAAGCCCATCCATATCGTCGCACCTGAGTTATGTTGATGGTTTATCCCAATCAAGATGGATACTTTGAGCAGGACTGCTACATGTCATAGTGATCACATTGTACGAGAATGATTTGAGGAACATCACGGAGAATTTCCCACTGTTGCATAGGCTTCCTCAATTTCAGGATCTCAATCCAATGGAGCATTCGTGGGATGAAACCACGGGCGGCGGAACCTAATAATTTCAGGTGGAGGGAGGGAGGGGGATCCAGGGTCCAACTTCCCCTAGAGCTAAAACACTAAAATAAATAAAAAATAAAAAGGAGGAACTGAGAGAACTGTAATACACTGAAGAGCAATTGAATTAGAGATACCTGTCTAATAACGTGTAGCACCACCTTTCGCTCCTGATGACGGCGGCGATTCGTCTCGGCTTGGACTCGACAAGACACCGGAATCGTTGGGAAGTCATACCGATCCACGACCCCTGAACAAGCCCCCACAGTTCACGAAGATTTGATGGATGGGGGTTAGAGCCTCGAACATCTCTCTCGATGGCATCCTAGTTGTGCTCGATGGGATTGAGGTCAGGTGACCTAGCTGGCCAAGGAAGCGAGGTCACGTCGGTGGAGTGTTCATCCAACCATTTGGATACCATTTGAGAGCGATGGCAAGGTGCATTGTCTTGTTGCCGGATGAGGTCCCCATGTGGGACGTTGAAGACGCACAAACGGGAGCAAATGGTCGTCCAGGATATCCCGGTAACGTTGACCTGTGAGGGACGATGTCACACGTACCAGTGGTCCCATTTCAGTCCACGTAAACAGTCCCCAGACGAGAATGCCACCCCCACCAGCTTGAAGAGTACGCTGCTGGCAAGAAGGATCCATCGCTTCATGTGGCTTGCACCGTACTCGAATCCTGCCATCCGCATGTACCAACGTGAATCTCGACTCATCAGTCCAGGCAACATTTTCCCACATGTCTAGGATCCAATGGTGATGTTCCTGCGCCCGTGCTAATCTTTGCACCCTGTGATGGGCGGTCAGCAGCGGTACCCTCGTTAGACGATGGCTTCTGTACCCCATAGCGAGGAGATGGTTCTGGATGGTGTGGCTGCTTACACGTTTTTGTGCTCCAGCGTTAAATTGCCGAGTGATTTCTTGCACTGTGGCCAGTCTATCCGCTGTTACAATGCGAGCTAGCCGACGATGACCCCGCTCATCTACACGCTGTTGTCCACGGCAGTTGGCCCTTGCAGGGATGGTTTTACCAGATTCGATGTACTCACGGTGCACCCGTGACACAGTGGCTCGTGAAAATCCCAGTACCTGCACGACTTCCGAGATGGTGTGATCCATTCGTCGGACCCCGACAATTTGCCGACGACCAAATGCGCTTAGATCCTTCGTCTTACCCATACTGCGTCCGACTCTTACTGATTCCCGTCGCATCACTCCTTATATTGTCGAATCGCTGCATACGTCATGTCGTTTCCGTTTACAGGGCCGCCCACAGCGCCACATTTTCATAACGCCAGTTGTCACTAATTCAATTGTTCTTCGGTGTATGTACACTGACGGAAAAAAATCCCAACACCACGAAAATAGTTGTAGAGGAATGAAATGGCGGCAATACATTTGTATAGGTAACATATTTAATCGATTAAGGTTTAAAGATCACAGCTTATTGTAAGCGCGAGAAGAGCAATTATAAATGTGAAATGCTGGTACATTAATAACCGGTGTAACCGCCAGAATGTTGAATGCAAGCACGCAAACGTTCATGCATTGTGTCGTACAGGTGCTGGATGTCAGTTTGTGGGATGGAGTTCCATGCCTGTTGCACTTGGTCGGTCAATACAGGGACGGTTAATGCTGGTTGGGGGTGACGCTGGAGTTGTCGTCCAATCATGTCCCATACGTGCTCGATTGGTGAAAGATCTGGTGATCTAGCAGGCCACGGCAACATGTCGACACTCTGTAGAGCATGTTGGGTTACAACAGCGGTATGCGGGCGAGCGTTATCCTGTTGGAAAACACCTCCTGGAATGCTGTTCATGAATGGCAGCACAACAGGTTGAATCACCAGACCGACGTACAACTGTGCCGTCAGGGTGCGTGGGATAACCACGAGAGTGCTCCTGCTGTCATAGGAAATTGCTCCCCAGACCATAACTCCAGGTGTAGGTCCAAGTGTGTCTCGGCCGCAGACAGGTTGGTTGCAGGCGCTCACCTGGCCTCCTAACCAACACACGGCCATCATTGGCACCCAGGCAGAATCGGCTTTCATCAGAAAACACAACAGATCTCCACTCCGTCCTCCAATGAGCTCTAGCTTGACACCACCGTCGTCGCAAACGGCAGTGGTTTGGAGTAAGTGGAATGCGCGCTACAGGGCGTCTGGCTCGGAGCTGTCCTTCAAGTAACCGATTTGTAACAGTTCGTTGTGTTTGTTCGTTGTGTCACTGTGGTGGCAACTGCAGCTCGAATTGCTGCCGCAGACGCGGTACGATGCGCCACGGCCATACGCCGTACATGGCGGTCTTCCCTCTCAGTAGTGCCACGTGGCCGGCCAGAACCCGGTCTTTTTGAGGCAGTACCTTCCCTTGACCACCGCTGCCAACAATCATGCACAGTGGCTACATTTCTGCCAAGTCGTTCTGCAATATTGCGGAACAAAAATCCACCTTCTCGTAGCCCTATTACACGACCTCGTTCAAACTCCGTGAGCTGTTGACAATGGCTTCTTCCTCTTCTTAAAGGCATTATTGACTAACATCAACACCCTACGTCGAATCTCAACGATAACTAACGCTCACGAACGTTACAGCGCGTATTTACAGCAAACCTGCTTTGCATGTTCCGAGGGAGCTAGTAGCGCCACACGTATGTGCCGAGCGCGAAATTTGCATAGACGTCATCTTACAGATGTACTCTCACCGCCTACCAACTGTCGTTTATCTAACACAACCCCTTCTTGGTGTTACGATTTTTTTTCCGTCAGTGTATGTATACTTGTTCATATCATCATCATCATCATAAGGCATTATCAATCCACTGCCGGATGAAGGCTTCCCTAAGTCTCTTCCACAAATTTCTGTCTTGAGCCTTTTTTTTTCAAAATCACTCCAGCCTGCTTTAGAATGAATGTTATCCGCCCATCACCCACGCGGTCTACTTCTGGATCTTTTCCTGCCCTTTGGCATCCAATCGAATACTTCGGTCATTCTTCAGTGGTCAGTCAGTTCATGTAGTAATATGGACTATTTGCTAATATGAGTGAGTGCACCGCATCCTCTCGGGGCAGTTCATGACTCAAAGCACTATTTATTAATGTTAGTGAGTGCATCGTGTTCCCTTGGGGCAGCTCATGACTCCGGTGGTGACTCAAAGCACCACTTACTAATGTGAGTAAGTGTTCCGCGTTCTCTCGGGGCAATTGATGACTCAAAGTACTATTTACTGAGTGAATGCACCGTGTTCTCTCGGGGCAGTTGATGACTCCGGTGATAACTCAAAGCATTATTTACTAATGTGAGTGAGTGCACCGTGTTCTCTCGGGGCAGTTTATGACTGGCGATGATTCAAAGCACTATTTATTAGTGCTAGTTGGTGCATCGTGTTCCCTCCGGGCAGTTGATGACTCAAAGCACCGTTTTATAATGTGAGTGAGTGTTCTGCGTTCTCTCGGGGCAGTTGATGACTCAAAGCACCATTTTATAATGTGAGTGAGTGTTCTGCGTTCTCTCGAGGCAGTTGATGACTCAAAGCACTCTTCACTAATATGAGTGAGTGCACCGTGTTTTCTCGGGGCAGTTGATGACTCAAAGCACTATTTATTAATGTGAGTGAGTGCACCGTGTTCTCTCGGGGCAATTGATGACTCAAAGCACTCTTCATTAATATGAGTGAGTGCACCGTGTTTTCTCGGGGCAGTTGTTGACTCAAAGCACTATTTATTAATGTGAGTGTGCCGCCCCGGTGGCGCAATGGTCTAAGGCGCTGGCCTCTGATCATTCGTCCGTAAGGGGTCCGGGTTCAAATCCCGGTCAGGCATGGATGTTGTGTCTGTCTTACGGGGCTGGCTCTCTCCCTTCCCTGGAGCCAGTGACCCTAAATTAGGGACGGGCGACTGCTTATAGCCCATTGAGCTTCTCACGGTGGTCGTTAAACCTCCAATAAAAAAAATGTGAGTGATTGTTCCGCGTTCTCTTGGGGCAGTTGATGACTCAAAGCACTATTTACTGAGAGAATGCACCTTGTTCTGTCGGGGCAGTTGATGACTCAAAGCACTAGTTATTAATGTGAGTGAGTGCACCGTGTTCTCTTGGGACAATTGATGACTCAAAGCACTCTTCACTAATATGAGTGAGTGCACCGTGTTTTCTCGGGGCAGTTGATGACTCAAAGCACTCTTCACTAATATGAGTGAGCGCACCGTGTTTTCTCGGGGCAGTTGATGACTCAAAGCACTATTTATTAATGTGAGTGAGTGCACCGTGTTCTCTCGGGGCAATTGATGACTGGCGATGACTCAAAGCACTATTAATGTGAGTGAGTGTACCGTGTACTCTCGGGACAATTGATGACTCAAAGCACTCTTCACTAATATGAGTGAATGCATCGTGTTCTCTCGTGGCGGTTGATGGCTCCAGTGATGTCCGGAAGCTCATTGATCAGCTGATAAAAAGGGGCGTCACGCCAGAAGCACAGGGAGAGGGGCTGTTGCCAACTCCTCTTACTTCTGACCTCCTTGGTCCAAGGCTACTATGTCACCATGTCATTTCTGATGAAACATCACACAGATCGGTAGTGATGCCAGCTTTCTTCAAAAATAACTGGGTGTTTTTTAGGTTTAACGACCGCCGTGAGCAACTCAATGGGCTATAAGCAGTCGCCCGTTCCTAATTTAGGGCCACTGCTTCCAGGGAAGGCACAGAGCCAGTGCCAAACCGCTTTTTCGCGCACGTCTCTTTACGAGGAACCTTTAGGGGTAGTCGTGAACGACAATAATGCTCTTCAACATTAAACATAATAGAATGTGTGGCTCTAAGAGTAGAAAAACCAGTGAGACGTAGAATTATTTCACCATCGTGGATGAAAATTTGGTTTCATATGATTTTTGTAAGCAAAAGCATTCTTACAAAAGTTCGACTCGCCGTTCCGTTACTGCTTGGCCACTCCTGTCGTAAACAGTGATTTTGTCACCGATACTAGCAAGACGGTGACACGCCATCCCGTTACAGCTCCTCGATCTCTCTCGTAAACAGGGATTTTGTCACTGATACTAGCAAGACGGTGACTCGCTATCCCGTTACAGCTCCGTCATCTCTGTCGTAAACAGTGATTTTGTCACTGATACTAGCAAGACGGTAATCGTCATCCCTGTCTGAAACAGTTATTTTGTCACTGATGCTAGCAAGACGGTGACTCGCCATCCCGTTACAGCTCCGTCTTCCCTGTCGTAAACAGTGATTTTGTCACTGATACTAGCAAGACGGTAATCGTCATCCCTGTCTTAAACAGTTATTTTGTCACCACTGATACTAGCAAGACGGTGATTCGCCATCCCGTTACAGCTCCGTCTTCCCTGTCGTAAACGGTGATTTTGTCACTGATACTAGCAGGGGATGTAAGGTCAGATGATGCGTAACATCACAGCCTCTCCTTGACAAATGTCAACCCCGCCTTCTCGTGGTGCATCCTGTTCCCACTAAAGGGGCTCTGACGACCGCCCATAGCGGTATAACTATACCATCGGGATTAGAGGAAATTCTATCCCACACTCACCAACCCGCTTGGCCAGCGTGGTGAGTTATGGCCAAACCCCTCCAAAATGACTCCACAACTTAAATCTTGGCCCTCAGTCTCCGGCAGCTGGAATGTACCTGGCCAAGGCAGCGGCCAGTGCGACATGAAGGCAGAGGGTGCTAAGAATCCCCGGAGGACCGGACTAGGCTGCCATCTGATGCTGACCTTGGCAACGTACAATGGACGCTCCCTATCTTCTGATTCAAGGCTTCTTGAATTGGAAGAGGAACTACAAAGGATCAAGTGGGACATCGTGGGGCTAAGTGAGGTAAGGAGAAAAGGAGAAGATCTCATCGAACTGAAAAGTGGACATCTCTTCTACTATCGTGGGACAGATACTGGCAGAACTAGTGGTGTTGGATTTATAATAAACAAGAAACTGAAGGATAAAGTGGTAGAAGTTGAAAGTTCCTCTGACAGAGCTGCACGACTCGTTATCCAACTATCGAGAAGATACCAGGCTCAGATTATTCAAACTTATGCACCCACCACAAGTCATCCTGAAGAAGAAATTGAAGAATTTTATGAGGAAATTTGTCATCTAAATAATAAAGGTAAGCAGCACTTGAAAATAATTATGGGAGATTTCAATGCAAAAATAGGGCAACGGCAACAGAATGAAACTTCATTAGGTAAATTCGGTCACGGCAACAGAAACCAGCGTGGAAATACTCTCGTTGAGTTTGCAGAGGCAGAAGGGTTTTTCATCTTGAACTCCTTCTTCAAGAAAAAGCCACACAGGAAATGGACATGGAGACATCCAAATGGGACGACAAGTGAAATTGATTTTATTATGTGTAACAAAAAATTCGTCATAGAAGACTGCAGTGTGCTAAACAAGTTCAACACAGGTAGTGACCATAGGTTGGTGAGATGTAAGATGCACCTCAACACTAAACTTGAATGTGGCAAGCTCATAAGACAAACAAAATCTATTGACATAACCAACCTTAAAAAACACCATAATACCTTCAAGTTGGAACTGAAGAACAGGTTCTCTGCTTTAGAAGGCCTAACATCGGAAGAAGTGGACATCTCTGAAGTTAACAGAAAAGTAACCAAAGCTCTTATGGAAACAGCAACAAAATTAGCTGGGTCTAAGAACAAGTTGCATGTAAATAAATTATCGGGAAAAACGAAAATGTTGATGCAAAAAAGAAGAGAGATGAGGACAACTAAAGAAGATGTGACTTCTAAAGTGGAATATATAGAGCTATGCAAGACAGTACGAAAAAGTATCACTGAAGACGTAAGAAAATTCAACTGTGAACTAGTGAGGAAAGCAATTGAAAACAACCAAAGCCTAAAGATAGCAAAGGGACATCTCAGTAAGGGAAGAAAACAGATTATGGCATTGAGAAAAGAAGATGGTTCTGTAACAAGAAATAGAGGCAGAAATTTTGACAAGGGTGAAAGATTTCTACTCCAAATTATATGAAAGGGATGATACATGCACTCCAGACGTCATGAAAGATACCAGTACCAGAGTTCCTCCAGTCCTTCCAGCAGAAGTTGCACATGCAATCAAGAACATGAAGCGGGGGAAAGCTCCAGGAGAAGATGGAATTACTGTAGACATCATACAAGAAGCAAGTGGAGAAATCGAAACAGTACTCGCCCAAATTTTCACTCGATGCCTTAATGAAGGAAAGATTCCTGAGGATTGGAACACCGCTACAATGATCCTGCTACATAAGAAAGGTGACATTGAGGATCTCGGAAACTACAGACCTATCAGCCTCCTATCAGTAGTTTATAAAATCTTCACTAAAGTTCTTTCACACCGCTTGAAGGTAACACTGGACATGGCTCAACCGAGAGAACAAGCTGGATTCAGGAGTGGCTACAGCACAATAGATCATATCCATGTGCTGAGAGAACTA
This sequence comes from Macrothele yani, assembly GCA_039090855.1. Taxonomy (NCBI): domain Eukaryota; kingdom Metazoa; phylum Arthropoda; class Arachnida; order Araneae; family Macrothelidae; genus Macrothele; species Macrothele yani. The sequence continues at coordinate 164,442,624 of CM077009.1, forward strand.
ATTGAAAGAGCGAGGGAATATGAACTTCCATTGTGCATGGCTTTTATCGATTATGAAAAAGCCTTTGATTCCGTGAAACCATCAGCAGTTACAATGGCTCTGAAAACCTGCGGTATTGAAGATGCATATATTAATATTATTAATAACATCTATGAAAATGCAAGTGCAAAGATTAGGCTGTTTGAAAATACAACACACATAAAAATTGGAAAGGGAGTGAGACAAGGTGACACCATATCTCCGAAGCTCTTTAATGCCACATTGGAAGGTGTTTTTCAGTCACTGAGCTGGGAAAACAAGGGGATAAAGACTAATGGAGATTATCTAACCCACCTTCGTTTTGCTGATGACGTAGTCATTTTTGCAACTAGCCCATCAGAGCTGCAGAGTATGATCCAGGAACTTGCTGACAAGAGTAAAGAAGTGGGATTAAAAATGAACTTTCAGAAGACAAAAGTGATGTTCAATGCTTTTACAAGAAATGAAGATTTATCGATTGATGGAGAAAAGCTGGAGATAACAGACACGTACGTTTATCTTGGACAGCAGATATCAAGTGAGGGTCACATTGATGAAGAAATTAATCGGCGTACAAAACTTGCCTGGAGAGCTTTTGGAAGAAACAGCATAATTTTCAAGAGCAATATGCCATAAGTGTTTGATCAATGCATCCTTCCAGTGCTTACGTATGGTGCAGAGACGTGGACCTTAACTAAAAGAGACATACAGAGGCTGCAGACAACTCAAAGCAGCATGGAGAGGTGCATGCTTCGTGTAACCAGGAGAGATAAGAAGAGGAACTCGTGGATCCGAAAAATGACAAGAGTGGAAGACATCATGATCAGAGTTAAATCCCTGAAATGGCAATGGGCTGGACATACTGCCAGAAGGACAGATCATCGATGGACAGCCGAAATTTTAGATTGGATTCCAAGGGACAGGAAAAGACCTAGAAGAAGACCACATGGGAGATGGGTGGATGAAATTCGAAAGTACGCAGGGGTGACATGGAGGAGACTGGCACAAGACAGACCGTTGTGGAGGAAACTTGGGGAGACCTTCGTCCAGCAGTGGATTGATAATGGTTGACAATGATGATGATGATGACTAGCAAGACGGTAATCGTCATCCCTGTCTTAAACAGTTATTTTGTCACTGATGCTAGCAAGACGGTGACTCGCCATCCCGTTACAGCTCAGTCATCCCTGTCGTAAACAGTGATTTTGTCACTGATACCAGGAAGACGGTGAATCGTCATCCCGTTACAGCTCCGTCATCCCTGTCTTAAACAGTTATTTTGGCACTGACGCTAGCAAGACGGTGACTCGCCAACCCTGTCTTAAACAGTGATTTTGTCTCTGATACTAGCAAGACAGGGATGACGGAGCTGATACTAGCGTTACAGCTCCGTCATCCCTGTCGTAAACGGCGAATTTGTTACTGATGCTAGCAAGACGGTGACTCGCCATCCCGTTACAGCTCCGTCATCCCTGTCGTAAACAGTGATTTTGTCACTGATACCAGGAAGACGGTGAATCGTCATCCCGTTACAGCTCCGTCATCCCTGTCGTAAACAGTGATTTTGTCACTGATACTAGCGATACGGTGAATCGTCATCCCTGTCTTAAACAGTTATTTTGTCACTGATGCTAGCAAGACGGTGACTCGCCATCCCGTTACAGCTCCGTCATCCCTGTCGTAAACAGTGATTTTGTCACTGATGCCAGCAAGACTGTGACTCGCCATCCCGTTACAGCTTCGTCATCCCTGTCTTAAACAGTGATTTTGTCACTGATACTAGCAAGACGGTGAATCGTCATCCCTGTCTTAAACAGTTATTTTGTCACTGATGCTAGCAAGACGGTGACTCGCCATCCCGTTACAGCTCCGTCATTCCTGTCTTAAACCGTGATTTTGTCACTGATACTAGCAAGACGGTGAATCGTTATCCCGTTACAGCTCCGTCATCCCTGTCGTAAACAGTGATTTTGTCGCTGATACTAGCAAGACGGTGATTCGCCATCCCGTTACAGCTCCGTCTTCCCTGTCGTAAACAGTGATTTTGTCACTGATACTAGCAAGACGGTGAATCGTCATCCCTGTCTTAAACAGTTATTTTGTCACTGATGCTAGCAAGACGGTGACTCGCCATCCCGTTACAGCTCCGTCATCCCTGTCGTAAACAGTGATTTTGTCACTGATGCCAGCAAGACTGTGACTCGCCATCCCGTTACAGCTTCGTCATCCCTGTCTTAAACAGTGATTTTGTCACTGATACTAGCAAGACGGTGAATTGTCATCCCTGTCTTAAACAGTTATTTTGTCACTGATGCTAGCAAGACGGTGACTCGCCATCCCGTTACAGCTCCGTCATCCCTGTCTTAAACCGTGATTTTGTCACTGATACTAGCAAGACAGTGAATCGTCATCCCTGTAGTAAACGGCGAATTTGTCACTGATACTAGCAAGACGGTGACTCCCCATCCCGGGAGCGTATTTCACAAGTGAATGTACGGAGTTTCGATTAAGGCCATTTCCACCACGCGATTTGCCGCCCCGGTGGCGCAGTGGTTTAAGCGATGGCTTCTGATCATTCGTCCGAACGGGGTCCGGGTTCGGAATCCCGGTGAGGCATGGATGTTGTGTTTGTCTTACGGCACTGGCTCTCTCCCTTCCCTGGAACCAGTGACCCTAAATTAGGGACGGGCGACTGCGTATAGGCCATTGAGTTGCTCACGGTGGTCGTTAAACCTATAATAAAAAAAAAATTTGTTCTCGCCGTCGTAATTCTACTTTGTCAATACAAATTACCAACATTCTACAAGATATATCTATTTAAGACACAAATTTTTATATGTAATATCACACTTATTGAAGCAATGCAGTTTTTTTGTGACAAAAAGATTTGCATATTTATTTTTGAGTACGTATTCGATTTCGAGACGCCACGCCCTTTTGTCCTGAAACCAGTGTTTCGATATCTGGTCACCTTATATATATAAAGATACTAAAAAGTACCCTTTTAAAGGTCCTTTCTATTACCCTTAAAAGAATTTTTGACAATGAAAAGTATATCTGAAAGAAAAATCCTTACCTTCTTCAAGGCTGTCAAACATTTTAGTAAATGTACAAGATACTAAAATACAACAAAAACAATTGATACAATCAATCATTAATATCTTATTATTTTTAAAAATGCTTTTAAAAAAGGCTTCGTCTATTTTAGTGTTTTAAATTTAGCAAAAATTTGGCTACACCAACGGCTAGGGGGGTTGAACCCCTGCCCCCTCCTTATGGACGCCCTTGAACAGTCCCCAGAGAATGTTCAACAACGTGACCGACATCTTTATTTTGCACCACACGTACAACTGCGCCTTAATTTTTGAATGTGAGCAATTAATATCCCCTGAACTTTTGAGGGAAAAAGTTAAAAACTGTAGCAGAAAGTGGTGCAAAGTTTCAATTAGCCGCTCCAGTGGCGCAATGGCCTCTGATAATTCGTCCGAAAGGGGTCCGGGTTCGAATCTTGGTGAGGCATGGATGTTGTGTTTGCCTTACGGCACTGGCTCTCTCCCTTCCCTGAAACCAGTGACCCTAAAATTAGGGACGGGCGACTACTTATAGCCCATTGTGCTGCTCACGGTGGTCGTTAAACCTCCAATCCAAAAAAAAAAAAAATTCCAATTTTAATCCGACTGTAAGCACTGCGATTTACGCCCTATCTTCAGCTGCCCCGCCTAGTTACGGCTGTGACATCATGTTCAGCTTTGGGGCAAACCGATGGAGACGCTGCGTTCTGCGGGAGGAATTTCAATAAGTGTCTAGGCTCTTTATCCTCCGTATCTTCTTTACTTTAAAATTACCAAATTTTAGCAGGTAACAAAGTAATATTAATAATAGTATAATTGTGTGAGAAGGTAAAATTATTGGACATCTTACGCTTTTAAGATTATGTATCTGAGCAAAACTTTGGCTTTCAAAATACTTCGTACAAATACTTCACAAATTTCTTTTTAAACTGTTTTTTGGAGAAATTCAGGAAATGTTCTCAGAGAAATGAAGTAACCTGAATTCATAGAACTTTTCATGTATGCTTCGTTTATTTTTATGCAAACAGAAGATGCAGTATTCAGCATTTCACCTGAAAGACAATAGTCTTGTTATATTTTCTTTGAACAGAAAATGTCATACCACCATATATAATCCATTTTTTTCTTTGCCAAATCTCTTGAAAATTGGCTCAGCCTTTTCAAAAAAATAAGCTTTCAAAACCTGTAAAAGTTTGTCTTCTTTGTTCTATATGTCTGAATCAATGAGATATTTTAAAGCATTTCCAATGTTCCTTTAGAGACAACACAGTTTAATGAAAGGAGCCTAAATTAATATTTTAAGTTTTCAAACATGGAGTCAGAACTTCCACATTCTTCAAGGGAAGTCACTCAAGAATTGATTAAAAAGTAAATAAAATCTGAAGCTGATACTTCAACACACATTGTTGCAGACACAAATAAATACCTTTGGGAATGTGAAATATTCTTCCTGCAGTTCACAAAAGAATCTAGCTTTGCAAAACATGTGGAACTTCATACTAGTAACATTTTCAGGGTGATGTATGTTTCAAGTAATTCATGTGGAAAATAAATTTCTTAAAGCATATGGAGGTCCATTCAGAGAAACAACCTTACCAGCGTGATGTGTGTTCCCAGCAGTTCAGAGAACAATGTAACCTAATGAAGCAGACTCTCCTTCATACAGGTGAGAAACCTTACCAGTGTGCTAGATGCTTCAAGCACTTAACAGAAGGTCATCTTTCAAATCATATGGTTCATGCAGATGAAAAATTCTACCTCTGTGATATATGCTATGAGAAATTCACTCAGAATGACCTTCCAAACAATATGTTCCCTCACACAAATGTAAAACCTCATCATTGTGGTGGATGTTTTAAGCAATTTGCTGATAAAAGTGCTCTTTCAAAGCATGTGCTCCTTCATACAGCTGAGAAGCCTCATCAATGTGATGTTTGCTCTAAAACATTTGATTGCAAAAGTAAACTTTCAGAGCATATACTTACTCACACAGGTGAGAAGCCTCACCAATGTGATGTATGCTCCAGAAGGTTTGTACAAAAAAGCAGTCTTTCACAGCATATGCTGCTTCACACAGGTAAAAAGCCTCATCGATGTAATATATGTTCCAATCAATTTACTTGCAAGAGTACTCTTTCAAAGCATATGCTCCTTCACACAGATGAAAAGCCTTACCAATGTGATGCATGTGCCCAACGATTTGTTCAGAAAAAGTCATCTTTCACAGCATTTGCTTATTCACTCGGGTGAAAAGCTTTACCAATGCGGTGTATGCTCCAAAAAATTTACTCGCAAAAGTCATCTTCCGAAGCATATGCTCTTTCACACAGGTGAAAAGTGTTACCAATGTGATGTGTGCTGCAAACAATTCTCTCGAAAAGGTGATCTTCGAAGGCATATGCTCCTTCACACAGGTGATAAGCCTTACAAATGTAATGTATGCTCTAGACAGTTCGCTAGGAAAGGTAATCTTTCACAGCATATGCTCCTTCACACAGGTGAAAAGCCTCACCAGTGTGATGTATGTTGCAAACAATTTGCTCAGAAAGGTATTCTTTCAAGGCATATGACCCTTCACACAGGTGAAAAGCCTCATCAATGTGATGTATGCTCTAAACAATTTGCTCGGAAAAGTTATCTTTCACAGCATATGCTGCTGCACACAGATGAAAAGCAATACAAATGCGATGTATGCTCCAAACAATTTACTTATCAAAGTGTTCTTTCAAGACATATGCTTCTTCACATTGGGGAAAAACCTTACCAATGCGATATGTGCACCAAACAGTTTTCTCAGAAATGTCATCTTTCCGAGCATATGCTCCTTCACATAGGTGAAAAGCCTTACTAGTGTAATGTATGTTCTGAATAATTTGCTCAGGAAAGGAATCTTTCACAGCACATGTAACTTCACCCAGATGAACATTCTCACTAGTACAACATATGCTGGAAAACAAGTTGCTCGGAATATGTCCTTCACAATGTTGAAAATTCTGTAAATGTGTACTTTAGCGTCCTAAAAAAATATTTCGTCGGAAAAATTTAACTGTGTGGGAAAAGTGCAACATACAATTTTTTAAGCATTCAAAATAATGGAGAAAGGTCCAAAAATATAGTATTTGTAGAGAACAGGAAATAATTTTATCGAAGTATTTACCTGGGAGAGCGATGGTTTGGAAAAGTACGTGCGGTAGGCCTAGCATGACAGAGCGGCGACTGCATCAAGGTGTAGGCCGCTGAATGGAAGCTTCGTTGAGAAGGACAAGTTACGGGCAGAACAATACAACAGGAAGTGGCCGAGTAGTCATCATCATCATCATTGTCAACCATTATCAATCCACTGCTGGACGAAGGTCTCCCCAAGTTTCCTCCACAACGGTCTGTCTTGTGCCAGTCTCCTCCATGTCACTCCCGCATATTTACGAATTTCATCCACCCATCTCCCATGTGGTCTTTTTCTGGGTCTTTTCCTGTCCCTTGGAATCCAATCTAAAATTTCGGCTATCCATCTATGGTCTGTCCTTCTGGCAGTATGTCCAGCCCATTGCCATTTCAGGGATTTAACTCTGATCATGATGTCTTCCACTCTCGTCATTTTTCGGATCCACGAGTTCCTCTTCTTATCTCTCCTGGTTATACCAAGCATGTACCTCTCCATGCTACTTTGAGTTGTCTGCAGCCTTTGTATGTCTCTTTTAGTTAAGGTCCACGTCTCTGCACCATACGTAAGCACTGGAAGGATGCATTGATCAAATACTTTTCTTTTAAGACATAATGGCATATTGCTCTTGAAAATTATGCTGTTTCTTCCAAAAAGCTCTCCAGGCAAGTTTTGTACGCCGATTAATTTCTTCATCAATGTGACCCTCACTTGATATCTGCTGTCCAAGATAAACATACGTATCTGTTATCTCCAGTTTTTCTCCATCAATCGATAAATCTTCATTTCTTGTAAAAGCATTGAACATCACTTTTGTCTTCTGAAAGTTCATTTTTAATCCCACTTCTTTACTCTTGTCAGCAAGTTCCTGGATCATACTCTGCAGCTCTGATGGGGTAGTTGCAAAAATGACTACGTCATCAGCAAAACGAAGGTGGGTTAGATAATCTCCATTAATCTTTATCCCTTTGTTTTCCCAGTTCAGTGATTGAAAGACATTTTCCAATGTGGCATTAAAGAGCTTCGGAGATATGGTGTCACCTTGTCTCACTCCCTTTCCAATTTTTATAAGTGTTGTATTTTCAAACAGCCAAATCTTTGCACTTGCATTTTCATAGATGTTATTAATAATATTAATGTATGCATCTTCAATACCGCAGGATTTCAGAGCCGTGGTAACTGCTGATGGTTTCACCGAATCAAAGGCTTTTTCATAATCGATAAAAGCCATGCACAATGGAAGTTCATATTCCCTCGCTCTTTCAATTAGTTCTCTCAGTACGTGGATATGATCTATTGTGCTGTAGCCACTCCTGAATCCAGCTTGTTCTCTCGGTTGAGCCATGTCCAGTGTTACTTTCAAGCGGTGTGAAAGAACTTTAGTGAAGATTTTATAAACCGCTGATAGGAGGCTGATAGGTCTGTAGTTCCTGAGATCCTCAATGTCACCTTTTTTATGTAGCAGGATCATTGTAGCATTGTTCCAATCCTCAGGAATCTTCCCTTCATTAAGGCATCGAGTGAAAATTTGGGCGAGTACTGTTTCAATTTCTCCACTTGCTTCTTGTATGATGTCTACAGTAATTCCATCTTCTCCTGGAGCTTTCCCCCGCTTCATGTTCTTGATTGCATGAGCAACTTCTGCTGGGAGGACTGGAAGAACTCTGGTACCTTTCATGATGTCTGGAGTACATGTATCATCCCTTTCATATAATTTGGAGTAGAAATCTTTCACTCTTGTCAAAATATCGCCTCTATTTCTTGTTAAAGAACCATCTTCTTTTCTCAGAGCCATAATCTGTTTTCTTCCCTTACTGAGATGTCCCTTTGCTATCTTAAGGCTTTGGTTGTTTTCAATTGCTTTCCTCACTAGCTCACAGTTGAATTTCCTTACGTCTTCAGTGATACTTTTTCGTGCTGTCTTGCATAGCTCTATATATTCCACTTTGGAAGTCACATCTTCTTTAGTTGTCCTCATCTCTCTTCTTTTTTGCATCAACATTTTAGTTTTTCCTGATAATTTGTTCACATGCAACTTGCTCTTAGACCCAGCTAATTTTGTTGCTGTTTCCATAAGAGCTTTGGTTACTTTTCTGTTAACTTCCGAAATATCCACTTCTTCCGATGTTAGGCCTTCTAAAGCAGAGAATCTGTTCTTCAGTTCCAACTTGAAAGTATTATGGTGTTTTTTAAGGTTGGTTATGTCAATACATTTTGTTTGTCTTATGAGCTTGCCACGTTCCAGTTTAGTGTTGAGGTGCATCTTACATCTCACCAATCTATGGTCACTACCTGTGTTGAACTTGTTCAGCACACTACAGTCTTCGATGACGAATTTTTTGTTACACATAATAAAATCAATTTCACTTGTCGTCCCAATTGGATGTCTCCATGTCCATTTCCTGTGTGGCTTTTTCTTGAAAAAGGAGTTCAAGATGAAAAATCCTTCTGCCTCTGCAAACTCTACGAGAGTATTTCCACGCTGGTTTCTGTTGCCGTGACCGAATTTACCTACTGAAGTTTCATTCTGTTGCCGGTGCCCTATTTTTGCATTGAAATCTCCCATAATTATCTTCAAGTGCTGCTTACCTTTATTATTTAGATGACGAATTTCCTCATAAAATTCTTCAATTTCTTCTTCAGCATGACTTGTGGTGGGTGCATAAGTTTGAATAATCTGAGCCTGGTATCTTCTCGAGAGTTGGACAACGAGTCGTGCAGCTCTGTCAGAGGAACTTTCGACTTCTACAACTTTATCCTTCAGTTTCTTGTTTATTATAAATCCAACACCACTAGTTCTGCCAGTATCAGTCCCACGATAGTAGAAGAGATGTCCACTTTTCAGTTCAATGAGATCTTCTCCTTTTCTCCTTACCTCACTTAGCCCGACGATGTCCCACTTGATCCTTTGTAGTTCCTCTTCCAATTCAAGAAGCCTTGAATCAGAAGATAGGGAGCGTCCGTTATAGGTAGCCAAGGTAAGCATCAAATGGCAGCCTAGTCCGGTCCTCCGGGGATTCTTCGCACCCTCTGCCTTCATGTCGCACTGGCCGCTGCATTGGCCAGGTACATTCCAGCTGCCGGAGACTGAGGGCCAAGATTTAAGTTGTTTAATCATTTTGGAGGGGTTTGGCCATAATTCACCACGCTGGCCAAGCGGGTTGGTGAGTGTGGGATAGCATTTCCTCTAATCCCGATGGTATAGTTATACCGCTATTGGCGGTCGTCAGAGCCCCTTTAGTGGGAACAGGATGTACCACGAGAAGGCGGGGTTGACATTTGTCAAGGAGAGGCTGTGATGTTACGCATCACCTGACCTTACATCCCGGCCGAGTAGTACGTAGTCATATAAGCGTCTTGTAGGAATACACTGAAAAAAGAGGTCCGCTTTACGCAGCATTGTAAGTGGTGTTAGTAGCTTTTTCAACAGCGTTAGTGGCTCTTTCCAAAGTCATGAGTCTCCATACTTCATTTCGGATTTCGTTAGGGCTTAAAATTTCATTTTCCTGCACAATATGACAACAAGCTCTTGGGCTCCCTGCCATACTACGATTTTTGAATTGAAGAAACTCCTTCACTTTCAAATATATCCATTTCAGGAGGGGAAAATATGAGCTACGATGTACATAATAAAAGCACAAATACAAATGAATTGGTTGAACAAATCTACTACCCTGTACATCTTCAAAACCATAATCAAAACTTACCATTCAACCGGAACCTAAAGTTCTTACTGAACACTTCTGTGGTACATGAAAACATTTATATTCCTTCATTTCTTTGCATTTAGAGACATTGTGAAACTAATAATGACATTTTGCACATTTCTTTCTCAAAAATTAATAAAACATCTGAACCACTTCTACTTGCATACGATTACACGACACATCACACTCCTCCGAAAAATACCCGCCACTCTTGTATTCTCCTGCGCATTCACTACCAACTGTTACTCCCTTCCGACGCACGGAACCTTGATGTCGTGTCCGTTAGCATTGCTTCACCTTCCATCACAAACTGCTGCAAACAAACCATTGTACTAACAGGTAAATACTTCGGAAAAATTCTTTCCTTTTATCTAAAAATTCATTTTTTTTCGCACTTTTCCCCATTATTTTGCATGCTTAAAAAATTGTGCGTCACACTTTTCCCACACAGTTAAATTTTTCCAACGAAATAATTTAGGATGCTAAAGTATACATTTACCGAAAAGTCTTCCCTATCTGGTATATGCTGAATAAAGTTTGCAGACAAAGCTGGTCTTTCAGATTACATATGTGTTCACAGAGGTGAAAAACCTAGCCATTGTAAATTTTGTTCTAAAACATTTCTTTGGAAAAATACCTTTCAAAGCATATGATCTTTAAGACTGCTGAAAAATTTATTAATATGCACTGCGCAGTGGCGTAACTACTGCCCCCGCGGCTGCATGGGGTTGCAGGTAACGAAGGGGTGTACTAAAGCTGCCAGTAATGGTTTTATGAAAAAATCCGAACGCTCACGAAAACAAACAAATAATTAATCCAAAAATTCATATTTTCCTATAATACATATATAGCTTTGCGTAAATAAATGCCAAATTTCACTTTTAAAACACTGGATGGCCATTGGGCTCCGGGCTGTAATACGATCACTCTGCAATGTGTTGTAATACCATCGTTCTCCAATGGATTGTCAGCAATACAATCACTCTCAGGTAAAGTACATGACCACGTTGGGATTCCTCGTGGAGGATCGAGAAAAGAGTCAGTCTCCTAGGATTACGTACACGACAGACACCAACAATTATTAACAGCAGCCGCAGATCTGCATGTAAAAGAGGGCGATTTCTTCAAGTGATTTACAGTATTTTAGTTTTGGACAAAACAATTACACATTGCTTTGCTTTTAGTTCTTTAGACTAAGTATGTCTATCTCATTTACTGTGTGAAAACTTTAACGTACAAGTGAATGGCATCCATTTGCAAAATGTCACATAAGCGTCCAAGTGGAGCATAGTATCTGCGAAAGGAAAACAAGTGCATGCAGAAACTTCCAAAGCTCAACTAGCTCTTTTTTTGCAGAATTAATTAAACCCAAGTGCCGTTGCTGATTAAAAGAATGATTATTTGTTTAGCATGTCAACTGTTCAAACTTTAGAGGCAGGCATTTCACTTAAACTAAGCACTTCAGAAACAAATGAAAGTAAAATGGGTTATTATGAAGTCTTATAGTTATTGACATTAACCATTGAAGTATATTTTACCGAATTAATTTCTTGTGATAAAATGTATATTCGTGATCATGCATGAGTCCGTGCATGGTGTTTATCCTGATTGGGTGATTGATAACCTTACATTATATACGGGTGTCCGAGAATTATTGGACACATTAGAAAATTATATAAAACAAAACATTAAATAGATAGAAAGAAACTGACTGTACTAACTTACAATGTAACTACACAAGTTAATAAATTTGAATGTGAGATCATTTGGTTGCTCGTAGTACGTTTAAGCGATACTCGATTTCATGACGTGTATTGGCAAGCATCTGAGGAGTTATGGAATTAATAGCAGCTGTGATACGCTGCTTCGGTTCCTGCAAATCAGTACAAGGCATCTGATAGACACGATCCTTCACATAACCCCACATGAAATAATCCAATGGAGTTAGATCTGGAGAGCGAGGAGGCCACGGAATGGGACCACCACGCCCTATCCATCTGTTGGGGAAATGCTCATTTAGGCACTTGCATACACACGTTTTTTTAATCTAGTTGCCCAGACTGCATCTAAATGTTTGGATTTCAGAGTTGTATTCGCTACCATTACTTCATCAAACAAATCAGATTCAACAATGTTTGATATGGCAGCGGTCTGATTAATAGTTTGGACTGTTTGAAGAACATTTTCCCAAAGTAATGCTGTTTTCAGTCTTGAACTCTAAAATACAGGACAAAAAGCTGTCCCGAAGAGTTTTCTCGGCCCAACGGGACGCATTAGCCCAAAACGGGACGATCCTGTACTTTATGGGACGTCTGGGATCCCTACCCAAAGGGCCCCTATAGGATTGAGATCGGGCATTTGAGCTGGCCACTCCAAATTCTGTACATTCATATCCTCAAACCATGTTGAAATGGAGCATGCGTTATGGCTCGGCGCATTGTTTTGCTGAAACAAGAATGGCTGATCTCCGTGACGCTGGTAAAGTCTAGGCAGTGCAGCATTGTCTAGAATCTCCCCGTACTTCATGGAATTCATGTTTCTATCCACAATCACCAACAGTCCAAGCTCATACCATGATACTGCCACCCGCAAATGAACAGTATCTGCCAACCTGTGTGATCACACAGGTTGGCAGATACCATTCACCTGGCATACTCCACACCCAGAAACAACCAACAGGTTTAAAAACAGTTTAGCATGATTCATCACTCTGTAACACTCATTTCCACTGGTCTAGGGTGCATGGACGATGTGTTTTGCACCAAGCAAGTCACTTACTTGCATTTGCACGGGTTATTAACAACTTGTATGCAGCAGCTCAGCCACGGAAATTTAACTTACACTGAAGAGCAATTGAATTAGAGACAGCTGGCGTTATACAAATGTAGTGCTGTGGGTGGCCCTGTGAACGGAAACAACATGACGTATGCAGCGATCCGACAATATAACGAGTGATGCAACGGGAATCAGTAAGAGTTGGATGCAGTACGGGTAAGATGAAGGATCTAAGCGCATTTGATTATGGGCAAATTGTCGGGGCCCGATGAATGGGGTCGCATGCATTGTTTCTTAAAAAGAAACTGATTAATCAGTGCATCCTTACGCATGGAGCACAGACATACAGATGTTGCAGACAACAAAAAAGCATGTAGAGATGCATGTTTGATGTTACCAGGAAATATACAAACAGGAACTCGTGGATCGGGAAAATAACAAAAGTGGAAGACATTATGTTCAGAATTTCTGAAATTGCAATGGGATGGACATATTGGTAGAAGAAAGGGCCACCGACATAGAGTTGAAATATTGAACTGGATAGCAAGGGAAAAAACAATACCCAGAAGATGACAACAGGGAGATGGGTGCATGAAATTCGAAGGCATGAAAGAAACTGGCTCAAGGCAGACTGTTGTGGAAGAAGAAACTTGGAGACTCTCGTCCAGTAGTAGTGGATTGATAGTGGTTGTAAATTATATTTACAAACAATTTTAATGCGTGTGCCAGTGGCAGCGGAGACACACTCAAGGTCATATACACGTTCTCAAGTGTCTCGCTGTGACCTCTAGAAATATGACAATAAATAATGTTTCTTCTGATACACTCCCTTTGGAACTTCGACTTGCTACCGGCCACTGCAACTTGGACGGCGATGAAAAACATTTTGTGGAATTTTAAAGGGTCTGCCAGAATTTCGCGATGAGTTGTTATTGCAATACTCACACACCGGCATTCTCTTTAATAAAAATGGATTGTAAACTTATTCAGTCCAGTTTTAATTTTGAAGCCTTGATAATTTAGTGTAGAAAATTTTTTTTCCAAAATTTACCAACTTCGTAAATTTTCTAAACAATGATATCTGATTAAATGTTCTTTTCAAAGTAATTAAGTATAATACACTACCTCGATTGAAATGTGCAGCTTATTTGGGGGAGGGAGAGGGGATGCAGCAGAAAAATAAAATGTACCCAGTGGAGTGACCTCAATGATTTAAAAGCAAAAATTTCGCTGTGCTTGGTAAGTGAAGAAATCAATTTTGTTCAAGTATTTCGCTGCAGAAATTAGTCTCTCTCTCTCTCTCTCTCTCTCTCTCTCTCTCTCTCTCTCTCTTTTTTTTCAATTTATCCAATACTGAACTCTATTCTTAACCGCAATTTGTTCACATGCCCATTTTGACCAGAAGAGAAAATGTAAGTAAAACTTTTTTGCAAAGGTCCCAGCAAAGTGAGTATTTGCTCTTAGCAAACACGAATAATCTTCAGTTCGATGGGAGTAACATTGTTGTTAGAATCATTACGTTGAATAAAATCAGGAACAAACCAAAAACTGGAAGAAAGAAAAAAAAAAAAAAAAAAAAGGTTGAGTAATACATTCAAACATACTTTATTTAAACATTCATCTTTGTTTTTAATTCATTTCCCTATTTTATTTCTTATTCGGAAGCACAAGAACCATATTAATTAACAAAGCACACGGGCCCTGCGATGCATTCCCACCCAACGAGAGACTGCATTCACGACCAACCCTGCTAGCGAGAGCTGCCATCGATCATCGATGCAGTCCCCAGGGAAGTTTTATTCAAAGGAAACGAACTGATGTGGGAATAGGCAGAGTTTCCCACATGAGTTAGTTTCAATAGCCATCAGAGCTGCAAACAGGGCAGCCCGCCAACGTTCCTTCCACTCCCAGTGGTGTTATGCAGGAAAAACTTCCAGCAGTGTTCATAAAACTTCTCTCTCTTGGTATGCCATGAAAAAAACTGCTTTGGGTAGGGGGTGGGGGTGGGATGCAGCCCCATAGCAGGAGCCACCCCTGCTCATAACATAATATCTAAGAAGTAGTCCAAAATTTCAAGTTTTTTTTACAAAAAAAAATTGTAAATTTACCGTACTGTACTTTTTTTTGTATATTATGAATAAATATGATGTTTTTTACAGAACTTGAATGTGCCCACATTCAAACTTGCCTAATTCGAATTTGTCGATAATTCAAATTAGTTTTGTGGTCCCTTCAGCTTTGAATTATCCAAGTTACACTGTACTAGATGAATGAAAAGTAGCTGTAGTAAGCTACTTTTTTAAGAATGTAGTTTTAATAGTAGCTATCTACTCGTACTTTTAAAAAGTAGCTTTCCAATCACTGATTATACAAAAACAAGTTCATACTTGTGAAATGAACAACTGTAGTTTTTTTATGCTGGATTTTGCATGAACAAAACTTGTACTAAAATACAACTCTAGTAATGTACCTGAAGTTTACAAGACTTTGTTTGCTGAGCAAGTGTGATATATACAACAGAACTGTTCCTCACTTTCTTTCCTCCAGGGTGACTCTGCTAGCTATATGCGTTATTTTCAATGCCAATGTAAGATTCGCTAGTACCCAGGTCATAAAAAATAAATTATAAATATGTATGTATATATTCATTCCCACCTAGAATTTCTTTGTGCCAATTTTGGGCAGAGTGGACAAAATCAGCGTGTTTTTAAGGGTGATGCTTTCAGATACATGTGATTTGCTGCATTACCATCGGCTTAGTACATAAATTCTTGAAGTGTATTTTACCTGTCTTGTGTGGTAATGGGATTATCTCAAGGGAGTGTTAATGAGAGAAACACATGTTTAACAGAGTTTGCAAGGAAGTGAGGATTTAATCCTCACCTCCTTTGGGATACCCACCTGATTAAGTGGACAGTGGAGCTTTGCTGAAGTTTTCTGACAGAAGGGACACTTTGGAAGTGGAGGAGAGGTTGGGTCTTGGACATTGGCATGAGAGTGAATGAAAGTGGTTATTTCAGTGAGTGATTGGTATTGCATCATGTATCTGCAGTGGTGGTTTACAGGAAAAACATGAAGTTTGATCAAGCATTCTATTAACCTACCTTCTGAGAAGTCCCAAGCCCCATAGTTTTAGCAAAATAATCTGTGTGTTTTTGTTATTGTTACAAAGGTTCCAGATTCTATTTTGTTTCTTTTTAAAAAAATATAATCCAATCAAAAAAATATAATCTGAATCATTTTTCGAGAAAATGAATTGGTGATTTTTTTGGGAACGAACCAACAAAAAAAATTATGTGACAGCGCTCATGGAATTGTGGCTGCGTTGAGTAAGCGATAGAAAGGGGAGAGAGTATTGTTACAGTGACTAAAACTGTTCTTTTAGCTGAATTAAAGGCACTTGTAAAGTTAAAAATAGATGCCACTTGTACTTGTCTCTAGGAAAGTATTTGTTAAAATCTTACATTAATATTGGAAATTGCTAAAACTAAATGACTACACAGAAAAGAAATTCTTGACATAACAGGATTAATACACTGATTGGGGGAAAAAACTGTCATAATTTTTTTTTTTTTTTTAATTGAGCATCTAGGCTGCAAAAGAGCATAGCCAGGCAGTGTGTCAGGCTCTGGTGAAATCATTATATCTAATACAGATACCTTTCCAGGAATCAAAACGGAAGAAATCTCATTCAATTTATTTTTAATATTTTCTTTCCTTCTAATATTATAAATATTTAAAGGGAATTATAGAGGATAAATTTATTAAGTCACATTACCTCTCAAATTTTTGATCTAAACACTAGATCTTCGTCAGGAGTTCTTGCGTCTTACTACTTCCACAGGTCTGGCAACCACGCCTCATGGATTTTCCATCGAACATGGTCATTGATGTTGCCACCTTGTGTCTTGTAAATTTCCAGGGATTCCTTTAATTTCCGGATAATTGCGTGGGATTGATGTTTGATCACTTTTAAGGAGTCCTAGTCCATTTTGTGGCCATTTTGTTGCATGTGCCTATCTAATCCTGTTTTATTTTAGATGTTCCTTATTGCTGCTTTGTGTTCTTTAATTCTGGTGGTTAACCTTCTTTCTGTTTCTCCTATATATGGTAATACACAAGAACACTATTTTATAAATGACTCTTTCCTGGAGTAAATTATTTTCTTCTTTTTGTTTTAGGGAGGGTAAGTATTTTTTAATTTTGTTATTTAAACCTGGAGCTAACCTAATTTTATATTTAGTGCTGATTTTCTTCAGTTTTTCAAACAGTCCCTTATGGTAAGCGACTTTTCTTGTGAATAAATATTCAATTTTCTCTTTATTTTTGTCTGTAGTGCCAGTTCTGTTCTTAGTAGGATTTTCTTCCAGTAGTTCACGAATGTCTTTTGAAGGGTAATCATTTTCTAATAAGATTGATTTTAACTTATTTTTATGTTTTTTCTTAGCTTCTGAAGATGAATTCAGCTTTTCAAGTTTTTCTTTAAATTGTAAAGCTACATTTTTCTTTATATAATTAGGGTGATCTGACTTATAATTTAAAATTTTTCCTGTAATTGTAGTCTTCTTGTATAATTCTGTGGTAATATATTTTCCTTCCCACTTCAAAGTAATATCTAGGTAATTTAGCTTATTTTCATTTTGCTCTTCTAGAGTGAATTTTTGGGATTCATCCTGGGAATTAAAATCTTCTAGAATTTTTTATGAGTATCCACTCGAATCTTGATCTATGATGAAAAGGATATCATCCATGTATCTAGTATACATGCAAAAAACTGAAGGTTTCAATAGGAAGGCCTCTTCTATTTTACTTACATAATAATTTGCTAGGAGAGGTGCTAATGAAGAACCCATTGCTAGCCCACATCTTTGTTTGCTTATAGAAGCAGCCTTGGAATTGAAAAAATTGTTGTTTAGAGCAAACACTGTAAGTTCATGAAGGCATATTTCTTCTTCTTTATTGTCTTCATGAAACACTACTAGGTAAGATAGGTCATCTGCTATGTAACCTATGAGTTTGTCCAGGTTTATATTCGTATACATGGACACAACATCTAAACTTGCCATGGAAGGGTTTTCTAATTCTGGAAGTTCTTCTATTTTCTTCAATAGCTCTTCAGTGTTCTTTATCAGTGCCTTAGGTTTAGGAAGCAACTTTGATAGATGAAACAGTAAATAAAAATGCAAATTGGACAGATGAGAATATTTTGAGTCAGTAATAGGCCTGATAGGTTGTCCTTCTTTATGCAGTTTTAGCAACCCATATATCTGTGGAGTACGATGGGTAATCTTTGAATAATTTTTGAAGTTGTCACATTTATAATTTATATATATATCAAATTATAAATTTTAGCATGTAAATTATAAAATTTAATACTTTACATGTAAATTATAAAATTTAATACTTTACATGTAAATTATAAATAATAATTATACATGAAATAATGTAAATTACAAATTTAATAGTTTATATGAAATTATTAACAGTCATAGTACAATGGTGTGTTAATAATTGGGTTGCAAATTGGGTATGAATTCTATTATTTTAAGAAAAAACTGAATAATAATGTAGTGCGTGCAAAATGAAAATATATAAATGTCAACTTGCCACTCTGTCAACTGTCAAATATTGTCTTTTCTAGTTATTAAAAAAACAAAAAAACCAGAAAACCTTCCTTTTTTATAACTGAAATGTGATGCTTCAATAAAAGAAAAAAATAGACCACAACTGTTTAAACATTTGAGTGACATATTTTTCTGGCTTGCAGGAAATAGATATGTTCCAATGTTTAAATTATCTCTACCTTGCCAGTCATTAAGTGAAGCACAGGGCATAAAAATGCATTGGGCATTACCAAATAACCTTACTTGTCAAACCTTACACTGGCCTTGCAATTTGTCCTGTTAATAAGAAAAAAATGTATCACATTTTCTTTCATATATTCTGAAGAATGTGAAATTCAAGAAAAAAAAAATTTCTTTGTTCAATGCATAATGGCACATTATCTGCTGACAGAAAGTCAGCACAGGATCAAAAAAAAAAAAAAAAGAATCCGTGAATAATCTCCACCTGTGATGGAGAGAGAGATCCTGAATCATAATTTCTCAAAGAAAAGTCGCAGTTGACAGAATGAAATAGCACTCCAAAGGAAAAAAACTATAGTTTTATTTAAAAAATAATTCATATCTTTAAGTGTTTTTATGTTACTTTCAAGTGAACGGAAGCATACACTACTAATTTCTTAGGTTACTTTCAACTGAATGGAAGCATACATTATATTTCTTACATTACTTTCAAGTGAATGAAAGCATACATTATAGTTTCTTACATTACTTTCAAGTGAATGAAAGCATACATTATAGTTTCTTACATTACTTTCAAGTGAATGAAAGCATGCATTACCAATTTCTCACATTACTTTCAAGTGAATGAAAGCATACATTACTAGTTTCTTACATTACTTTCAAGTGAATAGAAGCATACATTACTAATTTCCTAGGTTACTTTTCAAGTGAATAAAAGCATAAATTTCTAGTTTCTTAAGCATTGCTATGGTTCTGCAGTTAGATTCTGTAGTGTGTACTTCCGTAGTTAGACCTTCAGCGTAAATGAACATGCACAACACAGAACTTCTCCCAGCAGGTGATTGTCCATGACAGCACAGAATACTACCTTCATTGCATTGCTTTCAGTCAAAATACTTTTAAGTGAAAAAACAAACAAACCCTCTTTTTAACTATTATTGGACCTATTCGTACTGTGTTCTTATTTTTTTCTTTTTTGTTAACATAGTTTTAGTAATTCCTCAAATATAAAACCTCTCCTGATAATTAAGATGCAGATTTTTAAAATTCAAAGTGCCACAATTTCTCTGCTTCAAGTGCAAGAACTTTGCATAATGAGTTATCACAGATACTGAGTTACTACTGCTAAATTTGACCTTGTTTATCAGGGTACAATTCTAAACAAGTTAACAGGAGGAAATGTACAAACACTGCCCGTATTGTGCAGTCTTGTTCACCAAGCTTGAGCTGCTATGATAGGAGACAATAGACATACTTCTGTTTGCAGTGGACACTGGGCCAGATTTTGTTTTTTAGATTTTAATTTTTTCATTGGAAAAACAACTGGAGATTTGTAGATTCTGATTTGTAAGAATTTTTCCAACTTTTATCATAAAACAGCATAAATTTCCGAATATTACAGACCTTGAAACAAAAATTTTGAATTCAAGGATTTTTAAGGTAATGCGTGCACTTACCCTAATTTTATTAATTCTCTTGAAAAGGAAAACACATTTCTATTTAGGAATTTTTTATTCTATTTCTATGCCCAATATTAGGCTAAATTACAGTGGCATTGAATTTAGAATAAAATGATTGCATCGCTCCCGATTCTCGACTCAAACGCCGCCAGTGGCCCTACAAGATTATATCACGTCTCCGAACTTGAGTGACTGATACCCTTGAAAGTGAAAAGGTTTTGCACCCGAGACACAGTGAGGATGCAGGATTTGTCATTTTTATGTAGGACTTCAGTCCACAGGGAGTAGAGTTTAGGTCCCAGCCACCTACAGCGAGATCGCCTTTTGGGCAGGACACAGAAACGGAAGGAATGAGAGCAAGTCTAGCGACTTTGACAGAACAGTTTGTAGTGAGATTAGAGTACAGTAGA
Organism: Macrothele yani; assembly: GCA_039090855.1. Taxonomy (NCBI): domain Eukaryota; kingdom Metazoa; phylum Arthropoda; class Arachnida; order Araneae; family Macrothelidae; genus Macrothele; species Macrothele yani. Next base: position 164,463,029 of record CM077009.1, read on the forward strand.
TGGCGCCACCGTACAAGTACGATATTGCACATAGAGGGGTGAGAGAATTTCAGGGGGGACATAGGAAAGGATACCCATTTTACCAGTGGGTCCAACCTGGGGGCCGTCACTTTACGTGCTCGTCCGATGCACGGCGGATATTCAGCGATTGTTAGTAAATCACACCATCTCTGAAAGATCAGCCCAGGCTTGAACCTGGGGACCCAGCATCGACAGTCTGAAACACTAACCACTAAGCCATCCGCGGCTCGGTTTTGCACCCGATTCTGCAAGAGTCTAATATATAGCACACACCCTTAAGGCTGTCTTTGAATGAGTGTAACAGAAATTCTGTCGTATATCTGTAATGCAAATTCTTTTGTACACATTTTCTCGAAAACTATTACTTTGTAGAGTTTGAAATTTTGAGAACAAATAAAAACGACCCATAGCTAATACGTGTTGCAGTTATTTTCTCGAAAAATTTGTTAGAATTTGTTTTAAAATTCAATTTATCTGACTCGAAAGTATTCCGATTAGGCAGTAGATGGCGCCAGATGTTAGCTTGGCAGTGTTTCTGTGTTGAAGATACGAAATCACTCATTTCTGTCTGATTTTTTTAATTATCTAGGCCAAATAGAAATCAAAGAATGTGCACTGAAGTGAGATTGGAATCTTGTCTTCTATAGATCATCTTAAATTCTACTGCACGTTCATTTTTTGAAGAGAAAATGTGTACATTACCAGAAAACACTTGAATTTGAGACAGAAACCAAGCCTCCCCAGTAAGCTCCACCTCCAAATAATGTCATTGGTTAAAACGTAACCACGCGTATTTTGTCTTTTCATTGTGGAGCCAACGACAGAGCGCTTCCATTCTGAATATGGTAAGGTCTTCAGTCATTCGCTGACGCCAACTTCTGGGACAATTCCTCAAGACGTAAAAGCTACGCCCAAGGAGTGATATTTTGTGCCATCTATCGCAGAAGATGAAGCCCCAACACTCATTCAAAGACAGCCTTAACTCATCCTGAGTTAATTGACCTTCTCTTTCCTCACGACTCGACGTTCAACTACGAATTCTACCGTGCTAATGGTGCCTCATATTTGTTTGCTTTTTTTTTTTTTTTTTTGACTGGAGGTTTAACGACCACCGTGAGCAACTCAGTGGGCTATTAGCAGTCGCCCGTCCCTAATTTAGAGTCACTGGTTCCAGGGAAGGGAAAGAGCCAGTGCCGTAAGACAAACACAACATCCATGCCTCACCGGGATTCGAACCCGGACCCCTTCCGGACGAATGATCAGAGGCCATCGCTTAGACCACTGCGCCACCGGGGCGGCTGTTTGCTTTGCACACACAGATGTACAATTTAGGACTTGCGATTGAAGCCTCTTGCTTTGAGACATTTGAGGTAGATCAGTGTGTAGAAAGACTCGATTATGCTCTTCAGCGGATCCTGCCTCCAACCAAAGAATCCTCATAAAATAAGTAACTGGGTTTATTACTTATTAAGTTTTTCTGCCCTTCGATTGTACTTTGCCTTGTACTATGCTGCCTTGCTAGACCCTTATTTGTACTGTTCTCCACGTGTAAATTGTGATTTATCTCAGTGCACGAACACGTTTATTCTTTCAGCTCATGCCAAATCAAATGTGCTTTGGCGTTTTGTACACATTTTACCTGACGCACGTACATATCTGTGTTTTGTTTTCGCCGGGTGCGGCAGACCTGTACATTAAACCGACCAAAAGTCTCCAATTCTTGAGGACAGTCCTCGAATTTAGTTTACTGTCCTCAAAAACGTCTGATGCCTTTGGGCACGCAAATGATCCTCAAATGTTGATGTTTGTCCTCAAATGTCTTCGAATTTACACGTCCTCTTTAGTTCGTTAGATTTCTAATTGAAAATGTTCTTAAAAGTAGTTTCCGTTGTACTAATTTTCCGACATGCTTCTTGTGAAAAGAAATTTCGACTTTTTTTTCTTCTTTCCGAGTTTAACGACCACCGCCAGCGACTCTAAGGACTATAAGCAGTCACTTGTCTCTAATTTGGAGAATTCGTTCTAGGGAAGGGAGAAAGCAAGTGCTGTAAGGCAAACACACCATCCATGTCTCAGGCAGGACTCGAACCCGTACCCACTTGTACGAATGGTCAGTGGCCGGCACTAGGACACTGAACTACTGGCGCGGTCAAATTTTGACTGTGCTTGATCTAACTTTCTGCAAAAACTTTGGCAAAATGAAAAATTCGCCATGCAATTAGTTTGGTGTGCAGCTTGATTTTAATTCGGCACATATACAAGGTAAAGCATTTCACTTTTGCTAATATGTTCTTGGCCATCATAATTCTACTTTGTCAATACAAATTACCAACATTCTACAAGATATATCCTCTTGAGACAAATTTTCATATGTAATATCATGTCACACTTATTGAAGCAATGCAGTTTTGTGACAAAAAGATTTGCATATTTATTTTGAGTACGTATATGTCTCCAAATAAACTGCCGATTTGGGGACGCCACGCCCTTTTGTTCCCAAATCAGTGTTCCAATATCTGGTCACCTTACTGTACATATTTTATCTTTCACTAATAAAGATTTGTTTGATCTTCAGAATGTACAAGTACACAATATGATACGACGAAAGGTACCGCCATCTGGTGACAAATAAATGCTACATCGGCGGAGCAGTTTCAGGAAGGGAGCTCTCTGAATGGGCAGGTCATATCTAACTAAGCTGGTCTTGGTGTGATGTGTAACCTTGTGTGTAACAATGAGTTCAGAATGATGCAGTGAGGTGCTAGAGAGTTTTAAGAGTTATCTTAACATGTGTCATTTTCAAATATTTAAATGCTTGTAGACAGTTTTACTGTAAAAAAATGGAATCAGGTTCTTTCGTTTGTTCCAGTGAAATGGAATGAAAAATTTCGTCTTCGTAGTAATAAACAGAAATCTGGAATACAACTCGTGCATTACATCTCGCCTTCTGTACAAGGAATCCTAGTGCTGGTTTGCGATGAAAAATATTTTGTATTCATAATCAAAATACTATAACTATACTAAAAATTCGAAAATTCTTGGCGCAGAATAAAGATAAAATGTTCCAAGCTTTCGTACATCAACCAGATGGCTTTCTCAAGGAAAGTAGACAGCTAACTGCAAACTGGATAATAAAACTTGAAGAATTTATATCCGATTCTGGATCTATAATCTTACGAAGGAATCCTCTAAATTCTTGGATTGCACAGGTAAAAAGAACTGCAAGGTCAACTGATGTTCTAGATCATCTCAAGATATCCGCCAAATTACCGCCTGGCCCTCAGATTTCAAAACTCTTCGGCAGACTTAAACACCACAAACCCGGTAATCCATTGAGACCGACCATGTCCAGAAGATCCGCCCCGACGTACCAGTTAGAGAAAGCGTTAATCAAATTCTTAACTAATCATCTACCGGAGTCGGACTTTATAATAACCTCCACTCCAGATTTTATCACGAAAACCAAGCAGCTCACCGTTCAACAACGCGACATTATCGGCAGTTTTGACTTAGTTTCTCTTTATCCATCGATCTCCGTACCGGAAGCCATAAGAACATTGAAAGATGCTATATGTAATTTAATCGGCTTATTCTCAGGAGTCTTGCCTCAGCATCTTCAAAATAATGGACTTGGTCTCAAATTCCAGCTACTTCAGTTTCCGAGGGCAAATTTATAAGCAAGTAAATGGCGCTCCGATGGGATCTTCGCTTTTAACCGTCCTTGCGGAAGCAATACTTCGCCCCATTGAGATACACATATTCATCAATATCACCCCAAGACCTACCACCTGGCTACGATATGCAGACGACGTATTTTTCATATGGCCACACGGAAAGGAGACTCTCCCGTTTTTCCTCGATAAAAATAAATTATATACACCCTACAATCAATTTCACCGTGGAGCTTGAACACAACGGTACCTTATCTTACCTCAACGTCTCAGTGAGAAAATCGCATGACAACCACCTTCATAAGGAAGTCTATTATAAACCCATTTCCGTTCCCAAACTGATGCTCCGCAGTTCATTCTGCCCTGATGTTTACAAATCCGCCTTATTCCGTTCTCGAATTAGAAGAGCCTTTTTTTTTTTTTTTTTTTTTTGATTGGAGGTTTAACGACCACCGTGAGCAACTCAATGGGCTATAAGCAGTCGCCCGTCCCTAATTTAGGGTCACTGGTTCCAGGGAAGGGAGAGAGCCAGTGCCGTAAGACAAACACAACATCCACGCCTCACCGGGATTCGAACCCGTACCCCTTTCGGACGAATGATCACAGGCCAACGCCTTAGACCACTGCGCCACCGGGGCGGCGAAGAGCCTTCGCTGTCTCATCTGATGTCCGTTCTAGACAATCCGAACTAAGAAACATTGTCGAATTGGCCACTGAGGCAGGATATACTTCGAACCAGATGCATAACTTTATCGAGAAAGCCAGAACCAGCAACGCTAATAATATTTCTATGCCGCAACTTCGCTACCTGGGCTCTATTCCCTATATACTAAATGTTTCCTATCAACTCAAAAACGCGCTCAGGAGGATGAACTTCGGTGTCGGCATAACGTCTCCGGCATCTTTATACATGATGCTTAAGAGAAATATTGACAAGCCTCCTCTTCTCAATGAGGCAGGTGTTTATGCCATCCCACTAAAATAACCGGACGGCTCCAGCTGATACTACATCGGAATGACCAAACGTTGGTTTGGAATTAGAATCAGCGAACATAAAAGGGATACAAGAGACGGGAAAATAACCACTTCCCTATCAAGAGAAGTCAATTTCAAGCCCGCCGATCCTATATGGAGTGATGTAAAGAAATTAGCTTTATACTCCACACCCAAATCTGCCGCCCCGGTGGCGCAGTGGTCTAAGCGATGGCCTCTGATCATTCGTCCGTAAGGGGTCCGGGTTCGAATCCCGGTGAGGCATGGATGTTGTGTTTTGTCTTACGGCACTGGTTCTCTCCCTTCCCTGGAGCCAGTGACTCTAAATTAGGGACGGGCGACTGCTTATAGCCCATTGAGTTGCTCACGGTGGTCGTTAAACCTTCAATCAAAAAAAAAAAAAAAAAAAACCACCCAAATCTACCGCCATTCGCGAAACCTTGACCAGCTGCGAGGCTTACAATGATAGCGTTTCTCTGGAGTTGCCACGTATTTGGAATCAATTCTTCAAATAATGCCGAGTTTTCTACCATTGTACAGCGTGCCCAACCAACGTGACCTCGTTTCTTCGAAATATCCCGTTTGCTCCTAATCATTTATTGTCTAGTCAAGTCACCGTGTTCAATGTGTTGAAACGTTCTATCAAGGCAAGGCTGAACTATATCCTACCAGATTGCAACATTAAGCAAAAACAGCGAGGACAGAAAAGATGAGTTGGGACGCAGTGCCATGACGTAGTTCGCATTTTTTTTTTTTTTTTGAGTGGAGGTTTAACGACCACCGTGAGCAACTCAATGGGCTATAAGCAATCGCCCGTCCCTAATTTACGGTCACTGGTTCCAGGGAAGGGAGAGAGCCAGTGCCGTAAGACAAACACAACATCCATGCCTGACCGGGATACGAACCCGGACCCCTTATGGACGAATGATCAGAGGCAAGCGCCTTAGACCACTGCGCCACCGGGGCGGCGTAGTTCGCACTAACAAACTGATTCCGTACCATTATTTACATTTGAGATTTTATTTATATACACTTTCACAGGAACAGATGGATATTTGCATTTTAAATTCGCAGAACTTGGGCAAGAGAATTTTTCTGTAGAAACTGGTGTAATTTATGTTTAAATCTCATTCCTCCTTTATTTTTCAACAATCTAGGGCTGAGATTTTGGTAAATGTGTAGATTAGCGTCTTAAATTATTTCGTCAGAAAAATATTAGTACCTGGAAAAAGTGCGACGTACAGATTTTAGAGTATGGAAATTAATGGCAAATGGTGCAGAAATTTTGTGTTTTAAATGCCTTTTAAAGATTTTTATCGTAACATTTACCTTTAAGTTTGATGCTGTGAAGAGACGCTGTGCCGCCCCGGTGGCGCAGTGGTCTAAGGCGTTGGCCTCTGATCATTCGTCGGAAGGGGTCCGGGTTCGAATCCCGGTGAGGCATGGATGTTGTGTTTGTCTTACGGCACTGGCTCACTCCCTTCCCTGGAACCAGTGACTCTAAATTAGGGACGGGCGACTGCTTATAGCCCATTGAGTTGCTCACGGTGGTGGTTAAATCTCAAAAAAAAAAAAAAAAAAAAAAAAAAAAAAAAAAAAAAAAAGAAGAGACGCTGTCGTAAGCCGAACGTATCGAACGTACAGGTAAATGCTACAATAAAAATCTTTAAAAGAGATTTGAAACAGAAAATTTCTGCACCATTTGTCATTAATTTTCATAATCTAACATCTGTACGTCGCACTTTTTCCAGGTACTAATATTTTTCCGACGAAATAATTTAAAACGCAAATCTACACATTTACCTACTTTTTATTTAATATGAGTTTATATAGCTGAGGTTTTTTTCTAAAATTGAATTAGGTACGCAATTATGAGAATGAAAATGCTTACTACAAACAATAGTTGAAGGTAACTTGTCATTTGGAGCAAAATCCTGATGAGATATTTCTTTCAGCCACAGTTGCTTTAGGTTCTGATCTGAGGGAAACTCATGGAATGAAAATCCCACGGTTTTTCTTCTCAGAAGATGTGCATATCGGCACACAACAGTAAACCATTTTTAAAATGGGTTAGATTTTGTTGTGAAAACAACAGTTTGGTTTTAAAACTGTAAGGTTTTTTAAAAAGAAACAAGAAAAAACGACGAACATACACATTCCAGCAATTCAAACAACGTGAAACTGAGATGTTTATACCTTGGGACGCAGTGCCATCTAACGGCTGAAATCGTCCTTAACGCCCACTGGCCAATCACCAAAAGTCTATTGTTTTCAACGCTAATGTTATAGCCTGTTCTTCATCTAGTTCAGTCTTGATCAAGGCGACCTTGGTTTTATTATCCAGTTTGCAGTTAACTGTCTACCTTCCTTGAGAAAGCAGTCTGGTTGATGTACGAAAGCTTGGAAAATTTTATCTTTATTCTACGCCAAGAATTCTCGGATTTTTAGTATAGTTATACTATTTTGAGGGTAATTTGGTGTACAGTTCCTACTTTTTGAATTCATAATCAAGTTATTTTATATATGAAGACGGTAGGGCACGCTTAAGTTGGAGTATTCTTCTGGGGAGGCAAACTAACAAATCTTAAAATGTAACAAAGTTATAAAAATGTAATTATATGGGAACGTGAAAAATTATTCGACGAGTTGGGCATCTAAAGATAGGCCTCTGGGCTTCACTTTGGCTTTCAAGGGACTCCATACAAAAAACATTCTGTATAAATTTGTTTTATAACCATGAAATGTTTTTCTTGAAGAAATTAAATTTTATGGATTTGTAGAATTTTTCACGCATGTTTTATTTAGTTTTCTGAAAACAAAAGCTGCAGTATTCAGTATTTTACTGGGGAAAATAGTCTTGTTGTTATATGTGATTTGAATAGAAAATGTCACACAACTATAAAATGGGTGATTTTTTTTTCTCCAGTGTTCTAAAATTTCTTCAAAATTGGTTCAAACATTTCAGAAATACACTTCCCCAGTCTGTATGATGTTATATTCTACACCATTCCTAATGTTCTTTTAGATATCACATAGGATCACACTGTTACATTTTTTTTTGTATCAGCAGACAACACATTGTAAATGAAAGGTGCATAAATTAACATTTTGTTTTTCAGCATGGAATCAGTGCTGCTTTGTTCTTCAGGGAAAGTCACTCAGGAATTGATTATAAAGGAAGTGAAAAAAGAAGCTGATACTTCACTACACATTGATTTAGATTCAGTTAAATATCTTTGGGAATGTGAAATATGCTTCCAGAAATTTCCAAAACAATCCAGCTTTGCAAGACATGTGAAACTCCATACAAGTGAAAAATCTTTCCAGTGTGATGTATGTTTCAAGAAGTTCATGTGGAAAAGAAATTTCTTAAAGCATATGGAGGTCCATTCAGAGAAACAACCTTACAAGTGTGATATATGTTTCAAGCAGATGGGTGAACAGTGTAACCTTGTGAAGCATAGGCTCCATACAGGTGAGAAACCTTACCGGTGTGCTGAATGCTTCAAGGACTTAACAGAAGGTAATCTTTCAAAACATATGGCTCATGCAGATGAAAAGTGCTACCTGTATGATATATGCTATAAGCAATTCACTCAGAATGATGACCTTGCAAACCATATGCGCCTTCACACAAGTGTAGAATCTCACCAATGTGGTGTATGCTTATGCTCTAAGGAATTTCCTGATGAAAATAGTCTGTCAAACCATGTTCACCATGAAAAGCTATACAAATGTGATGTATGTTATAAACAGTTTGCTCAGAAAGATAATCTTTCAAGGCATATGGTTCTTCACTCAGGTGAAAAACCTCACCCATGTGATGTATGCTCCAAACAGTTCACACGGAAAGATCATCTCTCACGGCATATGGTTCTTCATACTGGTGAAATGCCTCACCAGTGTGATGTATGCTCTAAACAATTTGCTCATAAAAGTTCCCTTTCAGAGCATATGAGCTTTCACACAGGTGTAAGGCATTACAAGTGTGATGTATGTTCCAAAGAATTTGGTCAGAAAGCTAATCTTTCACGGCATATGCTCGTGCATACAGGTGAAAAGCCACACAGTTGTGACATGTGTTCCAAACAATTTGCTGACAAAACTTCCCTTTTAAGGCATATTCTCCTTCACACAGGTGAAAAGCCTCACCAATGTGAGGTATGCGCCAAAAAGTTTGCTCAGAAAAGTTCCCTTTCAAAGCATATGGTTCTTCACTCAGGCGAAAAACCTTACCCATGTGATGTATGCTCCAAACAGTTCACTCGGAGAGATCATCTCTCACGGCATATGGTTCTTCATACTGGTGAAAAGCCTCACCAGTGTGATGTATGCTCGAAACAATTTGCTCATAAAAGTTCCGTTTCAAAGCATATTCTCCTTCACACAGGAGAAAAGCCCTACCAATGTGATATATGTGCCAAACAATTTGCTCGGAAAAGCTGTCTGTCACAACACATGCTCCTTCACACAGGAGAAAAACTTTACCCATGTGATGTATGCTCCAAAAAGTTTGCTCGGAAAGATAGTCTTTCAAGTCATATGGTCCTTCACACTGGTGAAATGCCTCACCAGTGTGATTTATGCTCCAAACAATTTGCTCATAAAAGTTCCCTTTCAAAGCATATGGGCTTTCATACAAGTGTAAGGCCTTACAAGTGTTATGTATGTTCTAAAGAATTTGGTCAGAAAGCTAATCTTTCACAGCATATGCTCGTGCATACAGGTGAAAAGCCACACAGTTGTGACATGTGTTCCAAACAATTTGCTCACAAAACTTCCCTTTTAAGGCATATTCTCCTTCACACAGGTGAAAAGCCTCACCAATGTGAGGTATGCACCAAACAGTTCGCTCAGAAAAGTTCCCTTTCAAAGCGTATGATTCTTCACTCAGGCGAAAAACCTCACCAGTGTGATGTATGCTCGAAACAATTTGCTCATAAAAGTTCCCTTTCAAAGCATATGATCTCACACAGGTGAAAATCCTCGCCAGTGTGATGCATTCTCCAAACAAATGGCTCAGCTTTCACGACGTATGCGAGTGAAACTGCACACGTGTGATATACACTATATTGACAAAATTCACTGGACACCTCTTCAAAAGCAAATGAACGGATCAGCTGCATTGTTAAGATGCGCTGTACAGCTGCAAATGGTATAAAAACAAACCTGCAGCTGACCGCGGTCATATCGCTCTGTGAGGTTGAGTGAAAATGTCACGGCGGGAGAGAACTGATTTTGAGAAAGGAAAGCTTGCTGGGTGTTATATCAGTGGGTTGTCCATAAGAGAAATGGAGAGGCGTTTAAACATGCACAAGTCAACTGTTTTGGATGTACTGAAGTAGTGGAAGACACATGGCATGCCTGAAGCAGCAAAACGTATCGGCAGACCAAAGAAAATCAGTGATAGAGGAGGTCGAAGCCTCAGGAGAGTCGTTACTGCACGAGACCTCAATGTACAGGTGAGTAACAATGCTGGAGCCTCAATATGTATATGTACCATTCAAAGAGAACTTCATTCCACGCGTTAACGTGGTTGTGCGACTGATCATAAGCCTTTCATCTCCACTGAACGCCACTTGTCATTTAGCATGGTGTAGAGAACATTTTTGTGGACCGTAGATAAATTTAAACAGGTCCTATGGACTGATGAATCCAGATACATGATCCATCAGTCTGGTGGCCACGTATGGGCATGGCTGCAGCCGGAGGAACGCTGTTTACCACAGTGTAATGTTCCTATGGTCAAGTTTGGAGCTGGCAGTGTACTCGTGTAGGGATGTTTTTTGTGGTAAGGTCCCAGCGCATTGGTTATCGTGGACAAACCTGTTAACCAGCGCGTCTACCTCAATATTCTGGACAATTATGCCCTACCAACTCTGTGGCAATGCTATGGAACTGAGCCTTGTTGGTACCAGCAGGATAATGCACCGAGCCATAAACCAAGGACTGTTACGGTGTGGTTTGATGATAATTCTGTATCGTATGTGGACTGGCCAGCACAGAGCCCTGATCTTAATCCATAGGAACCAAAGCCTACTACTAAGCAACAGTTAGTGGCAGCATTATGTACTGAATAGAAGTACATACCTATCGCTGTGTTCCAAAACCTTGTCTAAAGCATTCTCTCGAAGGGTGAGTGCATGCATTAAGGCCAAAGGTAGACTAACACCATGCTAATCTATGTCAATAAATGCTATGTTGTGTTTCTCTTCTAGGTATCCAGTAACTTTTGCCAATATTGCGTATGTTCCATACAATTTGCTGATAAATATTCCCTTTCACAGCATATTCTCCTACACACAGTTGAAAAGCCTCACTAATGGGATGTTTGTGTGTAGCAGTTCATTCAGAAAAGGCATCTTTCAGAGCATACACTCCTTCACACAGGTGAAAAGCCTCTCAAATGTGATGTATGCTGCAAACAGTTTTTTTTTTTTTTTTTTTTTTTTTAAAGCTAACTTTCAGAGCACGTTCTCCACACAGCTTAAGAGCTTCACCAGTGGGAATGTATGACTGTATGTGCCAAGCGGTTTGTTCGAAAAAGACATCTTTCAAAGCATATGCACCTTCAGACTGGTGAAAAGTCTTCCCAATATGTAGTATGCTGCTAACCAAGATTTGTGAGATTTCTGACTTTTTTTTTTTTTTTAATTGAAACAATCAGATCATTTTGATTTAAATTGGATTTTTAACAAACATTTAGTTAGTGGAACATTTGACGTTACTATTACTAATAACATGTAATGCCAATATTGCTATTCTGATGTCTATATAATTTAAAAATTAAAGGAACAGTAAACTTAAAAAAAAGATCCTCGAGAATACTAATTTTTACTGTCATGTTATGCGGGTGACGGGGGAATGCTCGTAGAGCCGAAATTTGTTTCCCTACGGCCATTAGGAGCTGAGTAAACAGCAGAAAAAGTTTCTAGTGATGATGTCACACTAAACAAGTGGTCAAGCCTCTTCTCCCACGTGCATCTGTATACTCAGTGCGGTAGGAGTTCTGAGGGAAAGTACGAGGTAATTAGTGTCAGAAATTTCTCTCCTTGTGTTGTACGTGTCCTGTTCATTAGTCATCTGTTCTAACATGGTCTCATGTTGTGTTGTCGGTGGTTCAAATAAATGCAAAAAACCAGTCTGTGAGTTTCCATAAATTTCCTGACAGAAACAAATTTCCAGAGCGTTATAAAGTATGGTTAGCCAAAATTAAAATAGTTTTACGCCTAGTAATTATAATGCCGTGTGTTCCGCCCATTTTTAAAAAGAAGATTATGAACTGTCATTGTTTTGCAGAGGGAATTTCTGGCCAGTAGTTCATCTAAAAGAATTCTAAAAAAAAACTGCTGTACCGTCACTTGTGCTCAACGCACCATCAACTTGTGACATTCCACACAAGAGGAGAAAATCCCGATACATTAGAAGCAAGATAGTCCAAGAAATAATAGTAGGCAGCACCTTAGAGTTCAATGCGACTACTTATGACTCGGCAGCTTCTCTTGAAGTCATTGAAACTCCAGTTAAAGCAGAAGAGTGCTGCTGCACTTCTAGTGTCGCTGTCCAATGTGAGATGGGAAATGAAACGTGCATTGCAGCAGTAAAAGCTTTCATTTCATTGGAAGGAAACAGTTGCCATACAGACAGTTCGACTGACACAGAATCGGTTAGCGACAAAGATTTACAAGGCAGTTATGATATTGAAAAAGAAAATGACCACCACTGCATCAAAACTAGATCTGAAAAAGTAAAAAGTAGTGAAGCACTATTTCTCGTATTTTTCAAAGCAATTTTGAAGTTATTTCATTTGTGTCATATATGTGGTAAAAATGTTGATGTTGCAACTAAAACAAAAGGAACACTGCTAATCGTTACTTTGAAATGTGTAAATACACACGTTTATGTTTGGCGCTCTCAGAACATCTGCAATACATATGCCTTAGGCAATATCAAACTTTCTACTGCACACAACTGAAATGAATTTTAAGCAGTTTACAGATTTTGCTGAAACCCTTGGTTTACAATAATCGTTCAGTAGCACTACTTTTTACAAAGTGGTGAAATTTTTAGTTGGGCCAATAATAAAGTTTACGTGGCACAGTATGAAAAAACAAATTACTGATGATTTAAAATTACGCGATTCTGAAATTTGGGTGAGAGCAGATGCACAGTTTAATTCGCCAGGTTTTTGCGCCAAATACTGTACACATTCCATTACGGATATTCGCAAGGGAAATTATGTAGATTTTATTGTCATCCAAAAAGGTGTTTTTGACGGGGACTTGAAGAATGCATGCAATTTATTACTCTCAGGCCTCTATGAAGAAATAAAGATACACGTTTTTATCAGATAGACATAGAAGCATTCGTACCCTCACAAAGTAAAAATAACCCCAAATTGGTTATCAGTTTGATGTGTGGCACATGGCCAAAAGTTTGACTAAAAATCTAAAAGCTGCTGAAAAGAAAGCTCCTTTACTAGAAGCATGGCGATCCAGTATAACCAACCATTTATGGTGGTCAGCTCAAACGTGTAATGGAGATGCTGAACTGCTGGCTGAAAAAATTTTCTATCTGCGACTAACCATATTACTAACCAACACAAGTGGACTGACTGGCAAGAAGCACTTCCATGAATGTGTGCACAGACCTTTGAACGAAGATTACTCTAAAGACATAGCATGGTTACCTCTGTGTTCTAACGACGTTTCTGTTTTGAAGTCCGTGGTTGCAAATAAATCATTTCTGAAAGACGTAGCAAAAATAAATAAATATTGCCATACCGGTGCTTTGGAGAGCTATCGCAGTGAAATGCTGAAATACCTACCAAAACAAAATTACTTTTCACATAATGGAATGGTGCTGTGCGGTATGCTAGCAGCATTAGACCCCAACTCTAACGTTGGCCTGAAAAAAAGTTGGTGAATCTCAAAAGATTTTCAAAATACCCCCCAAAATGGGTGTATATGTCCAAGTATGAGGAAAAGTATAACGAATGGCACCTCAAATTGATAAAAACTATTTCTGAATATGCTAGTGGAAGTCTTCGGATTCCACAGCATGAAGATACATTTCACTATATGGACACACCAAAGTCCATAGCTACCCAGCCTATGCCATCTATGGAAGAAACTCATCAACATTATTTCTGCAGATTCTGATGATGTAAGTAGAAATAATATTTCACTATTCAGTTTTGGTGTTACGGAACCACCCTAGGTGACATGTGAATTTTGCAGGGAAACACTTTTGCACTAACTCATTGCTTTTGAACGCACAACTTTGAGCTACAGTATTCTAGTAATATCATAAAGAACTTTGATTAAACGTTTTTGCTGGTGTTAATTTTTACCAAATTGTTATTTTTGTATCTTTACCGTGACATCCTCCTCAGACTAAATCTAGGCTGTAATGCAATTTTGTACTTTAGCAGGGGTCTAATCAATAAAGGGGTGGTGGATTTTCCCCTTTCCTGAAGGCGTATTCCCTCCTCATCGACCTTATATCAGTCTCACCCCTTTTTAAAATGTTTTCAGATTTTTAAATATACCCATCTGTGCTGCATACATTTTTGCTTCCTTCCTGCCTTTTTATCTGTTATTTCTAGAGCTATATACAATGTTCAACTATTGCGGTATTTTTTACTTTCGTGGAGGGGGATGGGGGTCATTAATGGTTTTGCACTTGGGCTACAAGAAATACTCATAAAGTTGTTTCTCCCATGACAATAGAAGAAACTAAAAAACAATAAAATATGCACTTAGTTCAATGAAAAATACCTTTATATACTTGCATATAGACAGACTGGCACAAGACAGACCGTTGTGAGGGAAACTTGGGGAGACCTTCGTCCAGCAGTGGATTGATAATGGTTGACAATGATAATGATCATGATATAGACAGCAGCTGACAAATCTTTAGTGACAGTGGAAGTTAATCGAAATAGTCTGGGTCATTTCCGAGGGCAACAAACAAAATCCGAATACTGTTCATTAAATTCAGGAAAACATTATCTAATTTACTCACATCACAGGAAGGGATTACTTTTCTGATTTCTCACCCTACAGGTATCCAGGCATTCACCCAATATACAAATTGTTTGTATGCAACATGTCTCCATAGTTTGTTACATACAAGTTCATATTTTTTCTTCTCGTTTTTTTTCTGCCCAAGAATAATTTGATAACGACTTGCCTGTAAGGTGTGGATGTTTAAAACAACACTGTCAAATCATTCGTGGTTTATTATACATTGAGCACTACCTTTTATTTTCATCATCTGATCACTCTTGTTGCAAGACAAACACTCTGTGTCTGTTGACATTCTCTCACAGTTATCACATTGGAACCAGTCAAGATTACCTTTTCTACCCTCAAATCTGTTTTCACATTCCTTGATAAACATGCGTACTGTACCGGCAGAATATTAAGGTTCAAATGAATAAGGATTTACCCCAGTCATTTTACAGATTGATGGGATCAACTGTGCTCACCCACTTGAGCCCTCCGCATGCTCAGTGGAGGGCTCCAGTCGGTGATGTCACTGCTAGTTTAAAAAACGCTCTAGCGGGTGAACTACTTACGATAAAGCATTTCCGATTGTGTCAGCTTTTATGTCTCTCTAGACATTACATTTACGGGTGGAAAAAAAAATGCCCAAAATGAGTTTACTGTTCCTTTAAGAAAGAAATATTCCTCAGAAGTATATGGGGAATTAACTAGATTATTCAAAGCAATCAAAATTGTTTTCTGAATTGCCTGTAGTTTACTGGTCTCCATGTAACATCTCAGAATGAATTAAGGAAGAAATATTCCTCAGAAATACATGGGAAATTCACTAGATAATTCAAAGCAATAAGACTTGTGTACACTGAATTGCCTGTAGTTTACTGGTCTCCATGTAACATCTCCTCAGAATGAATTAAGGAAGAAATATTCCTCAGAAATACATGGGAAATATACTAGATTATTTAAAGCAATCAAAATTGTGTACTGAATTGCCTGTAGTTTACGGGTCTCCATGTAACTACTCCTCAGAATGAATTAAGTAAGAAATATTCCTCAGAAATACATGGGAAATTCACTAGATAATTCAAAGCAATAAGACTTGTGTACACTGAATTGCCTGTAGTTTACTGGTCTCCATGTAACATCTCCTCAGAATGAATTA
The DNA here is from genome assembly GCA_039090855.1 of Macrothele yani. Classification (NCBI taxonomy): domain Eukaryota; kingdom Metazoa; phylum Arthropoda; class Arachnida; order Araneae; family Macrothelidae; genus Macrothele; species Macrothele yani. The sequence goes on from CM077009.1 coordinate 164,478,883, forward strand.
AGGAAGAAATATTCCTCAGAAATACATGGGAAATTCACTAGATAATTCAAAGCAATAAGACTTGTGTACACTGAATTGCCTGTAGTTTACTGGTCTCTATGTACCATCTCCTCAGAATGAATTAAGGAAAAAATATTCCTCAGAAATACATGGGAAATTCACTAGATTATTCAAAGCAATAAGAATTGTGTACACTGAATCGCCTGTAGTTTACTGGTCTCCATGTAACATCTCAGAATGAATTAAGGAAGAAATATTCCTCAGAAATACATGAAAAGATCACTAGATTATTCAAAGCAAGCAGAGTTGTGTACTGAATTGCATGTAGTTTACTGGTCTCCATATAACATCTCAGAATGAATTAAGGAAGAAATATTCCCCAGAAATACATGGGAAATTCACTAGATTATTCAAAGCAATTGGAATTGCATACAGAATTGCCTATAGTTCACTGATCTCTATGTAACATCTCCTCAAAATGAATTAAGGAAGAAATATTCCTCAGATATACATGGGAAATTCACTAGATTATTCAAAGCAATCAAAATTGTTTTCTGAATTGCCTGTAGTTTACTGGTCTCCATGTAACATCTCAGAATGAATTAAGGAAGAAATATTCCTCAGATATACATAGGAAATATAGTAGATTATTCAAAGCAATCAAAATTGTGTACACTGAATTGCCTGTAGTTTACTGGTCTCCATGTAACATCTCCTCAGAATGAATTAAGGGAGTCCTCAGAAATACATGGGAAATTCACTAGATAATTCAAAGCAATAAGAATTGTGTACACTGAATTGCCTGTAGTTTACTGGTCTCCATGTAACATCTCCTCAGAATGAATTAAGGAAGAAATATTCCTCAGAAATACATGGGAAATTCACTAGATTATTCAAAGCAATTGGAATTGCATACAGAATTGCCTATAGTTTACTGATCTCTATGTAACATCTCCTCAAAATGAATTAAGGAAGAAATATTCCTCAGATATACATGGGAAATTCACTAGATTATTCAAAGCAATCAAAATTGTTTTCTGAATTGCCTGTAGTTTACTGGTCTCCATGTAATATCTCCTCAGAATGAATTAAGGAAGTCCTCAGAAATACATGGGAAATTCACTAGATAATTCAAAGCAATAAGAATTGTGTACACTGAATTGCCTGTAGTTTACTGGTCTCCATGTAACATCTCCTCAGAATGAATTAAGGAAGAAATATTCCTCAGAAATACATGGGAAATTCACTAGATAATTCAAAGCAATAAGAATTGTGTGCACTGAATTGCCTGTAGGTTACTGGTCTCCATGTAACATCTCATCAGAATGAATTAAGGAAGAAATATTCCTCAGAATGAATTAAGGAAGAAATATTCCTCAGAAATACATGAAAATATCACTAGATTATTCAAAGCAGGCAGAGTTGTGTACTGAATTGCATGTTGTTTATTGGTCTCCATATAACATCTCAGAATGAATTAAGGAAGAAATATTCCTCAGAAATACATGGGGAATTCATAGATTATTCAAAGCAATCAGAATTGTGTACAGAATTGCCTATAGTTTACTGGTCTCCAAGTAACATCTCAGAAAATTTGAAAGCATGCTCGAAATGAAATTGGAAGGTGCCGATTCGATTCCCTCTTGGTAATGTAATTTCAAGTTTTTTGAAAGGATGTGACAGGGAGATCAGTAAACTACAGGCAGTTTAGGTCTATATTTCCAACTGAAGCATGCTCTGCATGAATTATTGTGATTACAGATTGGCAGCTAGTACATGGCCACCCATCAGCACTTCTGTTGGCCTGCACTTAGCACATTGGCAGGCTTGTTAGTTACAGTGTGTTTCACAAACCAGGCTTCCCCTTCTACTTTGCACTTTCCTCCTTTTTTTCCTGAAAACAGAAAGATGCAGTATATTTCTAATTTTCTTTCTCTCTCTTTTTTTTTTTTTTTTTTTTTCCTGCATGAGGAATGAGAAAAGACATGTTATTTAATTCAAAGAGTGAGGCTGAGATTTATTTTGTACAAAGGCCATTCCAGAAAAGCTGAAAGTAATTTTTTTGATTTGGCAACAGTGTGAAGGAGGAAAATAACCATGCAGACACATAACTGAATTAAGGATGGATTTAAAGTCAGCAGCTGCGGAAGAAGATTCTGGTTTTGTTATTGCGCTGTTGTTTAAGGTTCATCTGCATTTTGCCATACAGCTATGGAAGTGAGTGATTCAGAGTTAAGAAGTGAAATGCATTGTATAATAAAATTTTGCTATTGTTTGGGTAAAATGGCTCCAGAAACAGTTGATTTAATGAAAAAACTTACAAAGATAAATGTTTGTCTGAGTTAATGATTTTTAGATGGCAGCATGACTTCATTTGTCAGCAGAACATGCCCCTAGACCTAGTCGACCTGAAAGTGTTATTACGAAGCTTATGTTAACACTGTTTGGGCAATCCTGCAAGATATCGATGAATGATGTGTGAAGACATAGCAGCGTCAACTAATATTTTGAAAACATCGGCATACCACGTTCTATGTGAAAAATTACTGCTGCATTATGTGTTCCAGATGGGTACCTCATCATCTGATGAGAGAACAATTGTTAGCCAGAGTTCAGGTGTGTCATGAGTGAAAACACATGATTACAAAAGATCCAAATTTTCTAAACACAGTAATAACTGCCGATGAGACATGGGTTCACTATTTCAACCCTCGCAAAGCACACAATGAGTGTCTGGAAACACAGAGGCTTATCTCCTCCGAAAAAGCTGGGAAGATGATAATTTTCTTTGATTGTAAAGGTGTAGTCTACCAACATGCCATTCTTTCACAAATTACTGTCAATGTTGACTATAACATTTCAGTCTTGAAGCGTCTGCTAAGACACATGTCGATTAAGTGACCGGAACTGGTGGGAAAGTAGACCCTACACCATGATAATGCCTGCCCACATGTGGCTGCTTGTGTTCTACAGTTTTTCTTACGAAATGCAGTACGGAAATCGTGCCACAGCCTGCCTATAGTCCTGACCTCACCTCGTGCCACAGTTTGCCTACAGTCTAACCTTGCCTTGTGCCACAGCCTGCCTACAATCTTGACCTTGCCTTGTGCCACAGCCTGCCTACAGTCCTGACCTCACCTCATGCTACAGCCTGCATATAGTCCTGACCTCGCCTTGTGCTACAGCTTGCCTACAATCCTGACCTTGCCTCATGCCACAGCCTGCCTACAATCCGGACCTCGTTCATGCCACAGCCTGCTTAAAGTCCTGACCTCGCCTCATGCTACAGCTTGCCTACAGTCCTGACCTTGCCACAGTCTGCATACAGTCCTGACCTCATCTCGTGCCACAGCTTGCCTACAGTCCTGACCTTGCTTCGTGCCACAGCCTGCCTACAATCCTGACCTTGCCTTGTGCCACAGCCTGACCTTTGCCTAATGCCACAGCTTGCCTACAGTCCTGACCTCGCCTCGTGCCACAGTCTGCATACAGTCCTGACCTCGCCTCATGCTACAGCTTGCCTACAGTCCTGACCTTGCCATAGCCTGCATACAGTCCTGACCTCGCCTCATGCTACAGCTTGCCTCCAGTCCTGGCCTTGCCACAGCCTGCATAAAGTCCTGACCTCACCTCGTGCCAGTCTGCATACAGTGACCTCGCCTCGTGCCACAGCTTGCCTATAGTCCTGACCTTGCCTCGTGCCACAGCCTACCTATAATACTGACCTCGCCTCATGCCACAGCCTGCATACAGTCCTGACCTCGCCTCATGCTACAGCTTGCCTATAGTCCTGACCTCACCTTGTGCCAGTCTGCATACAGTGACCTCGCCTCGTGCCACAGCTTGCCTATAGTCCTGACCTCGCCTCGTGCCACAGCTTGCCTACAATACTGACCTCGCCTCATGCCACAGCCTACCTACAGTCCTGACCTTGCCTCGTGCCACAGCCTACCTACAGTCCTGACCTTGCCTCATGCCAGTCTGCATACAGTCCTGACCTCGCCTCATGCTACAGCTTGCCTCCAGTCCTGACCTTGCCACAGCCTGCATACAGTCCTGACCTCACCTTGTGCCAGTCTGCATACAGTGACCTCGCCTCAAGCCACAGCTTGCCTACAATACTGACCTCGCCTCATGCCACAGCCTACCTAGTCCTGACCTTGCCTCGTGCCACAGCCTATCTGCAGTCCTGACCTTGCCTCATGCCAGTCTGCATACAGTCCTGATCTCTGCCTCATGCTACAGCTTGCCTACAGTCCTGACCTCACCTCATGCTACAGCTTGCCTCCAGTCCTGACCTTGCCACAGCCTGCATAAAGTCCTGACCTCACCTCGTGCCAGTCTGCATACAGTGACCTCACTTCGTGCCACAGCTTGCCTCCAGTCCTGACCTTGCCACAGCTTGCCTCCAGTCCTGACCTTGCCACAGCCTGCATAAAGTCCTGACCTCACCTCGTGCCAGTCTGCATACAGTGACCTCACTTCGTGCCACAGCTTGCCTACAATACTGACCTCACCTCATGCCACAGCCTACCTACAGTCCTGACCTCGCCTCGTGCCACAGCCTACCTACAGTCCTGACCTCGCCTCGTGCCACAGCCTACCTACAGTCCTGACCTCGCCTCATGCCACAGCCTACCTACAGTCTTGACCTCGCCTCGTGCCAGAGCCTACCTACAGCCCTGATCTCGCCTCGTGCCACAGCCTACCTACAGTCCTGACCTCGCTTCATGCCACAGCCTACCTACAGTCCTGACCTCGCCTCGTGCCACAGCCTACCTACAGTCCTGACCTCGCCTTGTGCCACAGCTTGCCTGCAGCCCTGACCTTGCCTCATGCCACAGCTTGTCTACAGTCCTGACCTTGCCTCATGCCACAGCTTGCCTACAGTCCTGAACTTGCCTTGTGCCACAGCCTGCCTACAGTCCTGGCCTAGACCCGTGCAATTTCTGGTTGCTTCCAACAATGAAGGAGAAGTTCCATGGCACAACATTCAACACAAATGTTGACGTTATTCAAGCTGTACAGGAGTCGCTAAAGTAGCTTCTACAAAATGCCTTCGCCACATGCTTTGAAAAGTGGTCTGAACAATGGTACCATTGCATATCATCTGAGGGAAGATACTTTAAGAAAGAATAACATATAGTTTGCTGTACCTATATTTTTTCACTTTGTGTGATTTTACTCTCAGTTTTTATGGAACGGCTGTTGTGTATTGTTAAAAAGCACATTTCATTGCATTATTGTAAGCAAAGAATGACTGCCCTTCTGTGATATGTCTAATTGTGACTTATCTATACGGTATGTCACCAAATATTTGCCATGCAATCATTTACCTGAAACGAGAAATTACTCAGAATTAAGCGCTACTTCTGCAAAAATTGAAATCCGAACCATGTTGGGTTTTTGTATTTGTCTTACATAGAACAAAATATCGAAAGAACACGATTACTTACAAGCTCCAAAATGAACTGCTGAATATGTTGCATAAGTACTTGAATACGATAAGTTCTCAAAATACAGGATGTCGCACTCGCTCCCAAACCCGGCGTTTCTTTAATAATATTAACACCAATGAAGATATTGCAATGAAATTTGAAGTGGACTTACCTCATTTCATTCGAAATGTGATGACATCACAAAATGTGCTGGAAGTGGTCACCATTTGCGTCCAGACAGCATTTAACCCAGTGCACCATACTGTGGAAAGTCCTTGCCAGTACGTCCAATGTCACTGCCTGAATTTCTTCGGTGATGTTTGCTTTCAAGGCATTTATGGTTCACGGTTTCTTTTGGTAAACTCTCTCTCTTTTAGATATCTCCATAAAAAGTAATCAGGAGGCGCCAGATCAAGCGAGCACGGTGGTCATAGACCCTTCAAAATGACACGGTCGCCGAAAAAGGACCGAATTTGGACCAACTGGTGTGTGATGTCACGCCATCATGCTGGCAATATCCAATGGAGAGTTCTTCATCGTCCAATTGATTTACAAAGGTGTTGAAGATTTCCGTATATGCAGCTGTTGTGATGGTTGTATCGAAGAAGATGGGACCAATTATGCGGTGCCGGGTCATCCCACACCAAGCACCAATTTTCTGTGAATGAAGGGGTTCTTCTTGTATCGCATTGGGATTTTTACTGACCCAAATACGGGAATTTCGAGAATTGATTTATCCGGACAGGTGAAACCACACCTCGTCCGAGAGCCACGTGTAGTCCAGAATGCCCGGATTCCCCTGAAGAAATGTCTGAAACCATCGACTCGTTTCACGTGGTCGGGCTCTTTCAGTTCGTGGACCAGGAAGATACGGTATGCATGAAGCTTCGCTTTTTTTCGCAGCATGTTGACGAGGGCTTTGGACAACCCTGTCTCCTGTGACAGTCGGCGAAGTGACTTCCTGGGAGACACAAGTGGTTGCCCCTTAACATTCTGGATCGTTTCCTCAGACATTTGTGGACGACCTCCTGCGTGGTCATCTAATAAAGTCCCCTTGCTTTCTGATTTCTTCGACAATGCCCAAATGGTGGATTTGCTTGGCGGATGTCTGCCTGCAAACCTCTCCAGAAATTGCTCTTGACAGGACTTTATCGATTCTGTTTTTCAATAAGTGCGAACAATAAACACTCGCTCCTCCAGAGTATACCGATACATTTCCACACATACGTGAAGAGCCACGAGCACTCACTATCAACAACCGTATTGTGTAGAAATGCTCAGTGAAATGGCATAACAAAGCAGCAGATAGGCACGTCCAGCTGGCTAGCGAATCGATCCTCAGTGGCACCAAACTTAGGAGTGTATCTGCCACTAAGGAGCACTCCGGCTGGCTGGTGGACAGCGCTGGTTTCAATGCTGTCTGGATGCAAATGGTGGCCTATTCCAGCACATGTTGTGATGTCATCACATTTTGCATGAAATGAGGTAAGTCCACTTCAAATTTCGTTGCAATATCTTCATTGGTGTTAATATTATTAAAGAAATCCCGGGTTCGGGAGTGAGTGGTACACCCTGTAGTCAAAGCCTGATTTCCGCAAGAGCACACGGGGCCCGTGCCCATGGCCCCAAATTTAAGCACTAACATTTAATTTTTTTAATTACTAATCAAAAACAACTATTATGGGAATTTTACTAGGAATTTTTTTTATTTAAAGTGAAAATTATTGGAGAAAACTTCTTCTCCTCCTTCAAGCTGTCTTTTTTTTTTTTTTTTTTTTTTTTTTTTTATTCCCGTCACTATTGCGGTTGCGATTAACCTCGAAGGTTATGGTTAGTTTTCATCAAATCCTGCCAGATGTTAGGCAGGGAAAATCTTTTGCAGTCCTTGATGATGAGAAAAATCAAAATTCCATCATCAATGACGGCAAAGGATTTTCCCTGCCTAACATCTGGCAGGATTTGATGAAAACTAAACATAACCTTCAAGGTACCATAACCGTGATAGTGACGGGAATATGTGACAAAAAAAGACAGCCTGAAGAAGGAGAAGAGTTTTCTCCGAAAATTTGCAATTTAAGTAAAAAAAATTCCTTGTAAAATTCCCATAAGAGTTGTTTTTGATTAGTAATTGAATTAAGAAACTAGGAATCCAATTCTCAACACGAGCTTTATTCAAAGAATTTAATTTTTATTATTATGGGCAGCAAAAACGGCGACGGCAGCGTGCACCAGTTAATTTTCACCGAGCGCAAATATGCATCGATATGTTGCTTCAAAAAATCGATTATTAATATCCATTTGAAAGATGGAGATAAAATGTTTACTTTTAATTTACAATTTTTTAACATTTATTGTTTTTTGCATTTATTAAAGTAGATAGTACTTGTGTATTAAGGCAGCACTTCTTGTGCCTTATACAATTATACGCGCAATTATAAAATAATTCTGCGAAGCACCATAGGTGCTGCCTTAATACGCAAGTACCATTCTTAATTTATTAAGAGTACAGTTCATGCATGGGGATGGGGGCCCACCAAGTTGTTTGTGCCCAGGGCCCCACTAGCGTTAAGTCGGTCTCTGCCTGTAGTATAACTATACTAACGATCTGAATTTCTTGGCGTAGCATAGAAATAAAAGTTTCCAAGCTTTCACACATCAACCAGATGGTTTTTTCAAGGAAGGTAAACAGCAAATTGAATAATAGAACACTTCAACAATTTGAACGCAGTGATTTAAAATGTCTTGTAATGCTGAAATTGTTTTCATCATTTCATATCAAATTACATACTTTAAAAAATGTATGTAACTTTTTCTCAAAATTTTCAGCCAAATAACTTAGGGTGCTAAACTACACATTTACCAGAATTTCCTTAAAAAGGGAAATTTTTCCTGAAAGTGGAAGCCCTGCCTTGAATGTGTGTTTTGTAGTGGAAGCCAGGAAGTTCTTTTTTGTTTTGGGCATTTTTTTACTGTACTCTAAGATGTGGGATTGGAAGAGATTTTTCGATGAAATTAGTAGGGATGAGGCTAGGTTTATATCGTGGTGTGGAAGTCAAGGATTGCTATCAATAACATGATGTTTAGTGGGTCACCCATTAACTCTCAGAGTGGATATGTCTTGTCATTTTGGACAATTCAGGAAACACATGAGTTCAAGATTTAAATTTTGCATTTATAAACAGCCAGACCTCTCTGTCATTCTCTCTCTCTGGAACGCTTGATGTCACAGCAACGTCTGCATTATTACACCATCTTTTGATGCCGAGAGGAAATGCAATCAAATACAACACATTATCACACAAGCATGCACTCACTCTGAGATGTCAAGGTGATCGCATGCTAGTTTAAAAGCACTGGAATACCAATTACTCGAGTTCTATTTATCCAATCCACAAAATTCAAATTGAATTCTTAATATCACAGCAAATTGAGTTTGCATGCTTTCAATTTGAGATGTCTAGGTGATAGAGTGCTGATTTCAAACGTTGGATTTCTAATTACTTGAATTCTATTTATCTGATCTACAAACTTCGAACTGAATTCTTAATATCAGGGCTAGTTGAGTTTGTATATTAATTTAATTTAGCACAATTCGAATATTAATTTGTATGTTTTAATTATTTTTTACTTCTTTTGATTGAACTTTCCAAGTTTAGTGTTGATTATTTTATACATTTTGCAAAATATTTCTAATATGCCACAATATCATACATTTTGCAAAATATTTCTAATATGCCACAATATCATACATTTTGCAAAATATTTCACTACGGGCTTTCTATTATAAATATAACTACCCAGATCTATTTAGAATGCTCTAACTTACAATAAAAACTCAACGTTTGAGATGTCAAAGTGAGCAAAATCTCATATAAAAACAGATGTCGCCCAACAGCACATTGTCGATAATTTAGATTGTTTCAATTTGTAATAACAGATGGCAAAAAGGCTTCAGTAAGAAGTCTCAAACTAACCGTTGAATAGGAACGCATCAGCAGCTGTTACGAACACCAAGGACTTGCTGACCATTTTGACAACGCCACTCAGAATTTTGGCATGCAAGCTGGAATTCCCGTGATTCTGCCCTCAACATCTGAAGGATCACCATGCAACATGAGAGATTGGAGAGCTGACGCGATGTCCATCTTTGCCAAACATGATGCACCAGATCTCTTCATTACATTCATAACGAATTTGAAGTGGCCAGAAATCACCAAAAACTTGCCGCGAGGTGAACACCTACCTGACTGTCTTGATTTGGTGGCAAGAGTTTTTTCAAGATGAAGTTGAAATCACTTATAGAAGATTTGACAGTTCATCATGGTGTTTTGGGAAAATCGACCGCACATGTCTACGTCAGGGGCGTATTTAGAGGGGGCAAAGGGGCCTTGGCTCTTCCCGAAATCTGTTTCATTTTTTATGTTATCTGTCAAAATAAGGTTAAATAATCAAACTGTGCTTTCCTATATAATTTTTATATATGTATGTTAAATCAAAATTTGTGTTATGAGAAAAGTTTCTGATTTCAAATTTTTGCAACAACAATAATGGAAAATTTAGTGAAATTGGGTTTTGATTTGAACGATATGAGAGGGCAGGGATATGATGGGGCTGGAGCAATGCGATGACAGTTTCGTGGAGTGCAGGCCTGTATTAGAAAAAATATCCCAAAGCAATATATACTCATTACATGTCCCATTCCTTGAACTTATGTTTGTCGGATGCTAGCAAAATGCCTAGCATAAGGAACTTATGGGAGTTATATCAGAAACATGTTCGTTTTTTCACGCTTCTGCTAAACGTACCAGTGTTTTGAAAGAAAGTATCTAGCGACTGCTACCCGATTGCAAGAAAGTTAAGATGAAAACTCTATGTGAAACTCGATGGATCCAAAGGCATGATGCCGTTCTTATGTTTAAAGAATTTCTGCATCCTATTATATCATCCTTAGAAGCGATTGAGCAAGAACAGTCAGCAGAATCATCTGTCAAAGCACACACTTTGCTCAACTCTATATGTCAGTTTTCATTTCTGGTGGCAACTTTTGTCCTTAGTAAAATACTGTCCATCACATACAACCTATCTGAAAACTTCCAAAACAAGCAAATCGACTTAGTCGATGCATTAGAAAACATATAAGAAGTTACAACACTGCTAAACAGCATGAGAACGGAAGCAGAAAAATCCTTCAGCTTAATATTTATGATGCTGTAAAAACATTGGCTGTAGGCCTCAAAGTAGCAGAAGAAGTTCCACGTAGATGCAGCATAAAAAAAATGGATGCAATGTCCCATATTCAACTCCAGAAGAATATTTCTGCAGAAGTATATTTATACCCTTTGTGGATGATATAATTGAATCATTAAATGAAAGGTTTCAATCACAAAAAGAAACACTAACTTCATTGCAAAACATTCCACCAGTTTTTGCTGTGAAGAATGATTATTCCCAAATATTATCTGCAGTGAAAATGTATGAATCTGATTTAGGATATTCTGATGTAATAGAAAGCGATTATCAATTATGGAGTCAAAAATGGGAAAGGGAAAAAAGCAGACGTGCGCCCCAAAAACGCAGTTGAAAGTTTGGCATCATGCAATAAGAACTTATTTCCCAACATTTATATTTTGCTTCACATCTTGGCAGTTCTTCCTGTAACCACAGCATCAGTGGAAAGAAGCTTTTCCAGTCTTCGTCGATTGAAATCTTATTTGAGAAACAGTACATCAGAGTCAAGACTGAATGGGCTAGCTTTATTATCTATTCATAGAGACATTCAAGTTGAAGATGAAGTAGTCATTGACAAATTCGGAAATGTGCCTAGAAGAATAAATCTCAGTTTTTAAGAAGTAGGTGAATCCAATCAATTTCATTATTTCTCAAGGAGAAATTTGTTTTGTCACTCTTTTTTTTTTTTAATATGTACTCATCAGCTTAATTTAGGTATATATGTATGTTATATACCTAAAAAACTAAAAAGAAATACCTTTTTTTTAATTATTAACATGGTTTTTTTCTTTTTTTATTAACTTCCATTTTATCCTGGTGGATTTCAGAAACTTCCAATCCCCCCCCCCCGAAAAAAATTTCTGCATATGCCCCTGGTCTACATGATTGAGTTTCAAAAGGTAGGACTGCCACATGCTCACATTTTAATTGTTCTACGAGCTGAAGACAAGTTTTCAACTACTAAACGTATCGATCAATTTGCGTGTGCCGAGATTCCAGCAGCTGATCAAACTCTACGCTTGCATGAAATCGTAGCAAGATGCATGGACCATGTTACATCAACAATCCTGGAGCACCTTGCATCGAAGGCGGAAGTGCAAGAAAATGTTTCCCAAGCAATTTCAAGTGGAAAGGGCACAGAATGTGAATCTGTATCCATTGCATCATAGACGCTCAGGTGTCACTGCTGAAGTATGAGGAACAACAATTGTAGGTCACAAGGAATCTGTTGATTCCTTGTGCCCTACAATCTGCATCTGCTGCTAAAATAGGATGCACACATTAATGTTGAAGTTTGCAGTTCTCTGCATGTAATTAAATACATGTATATTTACAAAGGAACACGAAAATAACTGGACTGCAAGGAAAACTGTCAAACAACAAATATTTTACACAATGTTATTTATTGCAAGATCTTTTGAAAAACAGGAATAAATAAATAATTTTCAGTTCTTACGCAAATGAGTTTTTTACTATATTTCCTTCCAGAAATCTGGCATCTATCTGATTTGGTTTCAATCTGCTTCCATTAAAAATTTCACCCGGTCTTAAAAAGAGAAACATCCCTTATATATTAATATTTGTTTAAAGCTTAAAAGCAACCATCTCATGACGGGCTACAGGCTAGTATACTATAATACAATAAAGAATGTGTAAATCATAAAACTGTAGTTAAAGTTACGAGTTGAAAATTGGAATTTTGCACTTAATCATCTCATAGTTTAGATTGCAAAACCACAGTCAAATTTATGAGTTGAAGATTTCAGTTTTGCACTTAATTTTTTATTGGTATAACTGAATAATTGTTACTTGCATATACAAAAAGCAGAAATACTGTACAATAGTTAGTTGTCAGTTTCAAGAGATGGTGATGGGACTTGAACAAACAACAATATCCAAAACCTGCTGGATGAATAATTGTTACTTACATATATACAAAAAGGGGAAATACTGTACAAAAGTTAGTTGTAAGTTCCAAGAGATGGTGATGGGACTTGAACAAACTAGAATATCTAGAACCTGCTGGATGAATAATTGTTACTTACATATATACAAAAAGGGGAAATACTGTACAAAAGTTAGTTGTCAGTTCCAAGAGATGGTGATGGGACTTGAACAAACAACAATATCTAGAACCTGCTGGATGAATAATTGTTACTTACATATACAAAAAGGGGAAATACTGTACAAAAGTTAGTTGTCAGTTCAAAGAGATGGTGATGGGACTTGAACAAACAACAATATCCAAAACCTGCTGGATGAATACTTGTTACTTACATATATACAAAAAGAGGAAATACTGTACAAAAGTTAGTTGTCAGTTCAAAGAGATGGTGATGGGACTTGAACAAACAACAATATCCAAAACCTGCTGGATGAATACTTGTTACTTACATATATACAAAAAGGGGAAATACTGTACAAAAGTTAGTTGTCAGTTCCAAGAGATGGTGATGGGACTTGAACAAACAACAATATCCAAAACCTGCTGGATGAATACTTGTTACTTACATATATACAAAAAAGGGAAATACTGTACAAAAGTTAGTTGTCAGTTCCAAGAGATGGTGATGGGACTTGAACAAACAACAATATCTAGAACCTGCTGGATGAATAATTGTTACTTACATATACAAAAAGGGGAAATACTGTACAAAAGTTAGTTGTCAGTTCCAAGAGATGGTGATGGGATTTGAACAAACAACAATATCTAGAACCTGCTGGATGAATAATTGTTACTTACATATATACAAAAAGGGGAAATACTGTACAAAAGTTAGTTGTCAGTTCCAAGAGATGGTGATGGGACTTGAACAAACAACAATATCTAGAACCTGCTGGATGAATAATTGTTATTTACATATACAAAAAGGGGAAATACTGTACAAAAGTTAGTTGTCAGTTTCAAGAGATGGTGATGGGACTTGAACAAACAACAATATCCAAAACCTGCTGGATGAATAATTGTTATTTACATATACAAAAAGGGGAAATACTGTACAAAAGTTAGTTGTAAGTTCCAAGAGATGGTGATGGGACTTGAACAAACAACAATATCCAAAACCTGCTGGATGAATAATTGTTATTTACATATACAAAAAAGGGAAATACTGTACAAAAGTTAGTTGTAAGTTCCAAGAGATGGTGATGGGACTTGAACAAACAACAATATCCAAAACCTGCTGGATGAATAATTGTTATTTACATATACAAAAAAGGGAAATACTGTACAAAAGTTAGTTGTCAGTTCCAAGAGATGGTGATGGGACTTGAACAAACAAGAATATCTAGAACCTGCTGGATGAATAATTGTTACTTACATATACAAAAAGGGGAAATACTGTACAAAAGTTAGTTGTCAGTTCCAAGAGATGGTGATGGGATTTGAACAAACAACAATATCTAGAATCTGCTGGATATGCGTTATTTACAGAGCCCATGGTCCTTCAGCTTTTTCAACGAATTACTTATGTCATACTGTCCTGTGCTTTTCCACAAACTTTCAGTTGACATCATGTGGCATCAACATAGCTAATCAGAAGCAAAAGTTCAAAGCACTACATCATAAGTTCTGGATTTCATGCAGCCAGTTATGAAAAATAAGTACTTTTTAATTACCTTTAGGAATTTTTGTCAGAAATTAAAAACTTCTACGCACCCTGGAAAAAAATTAAGCAATTTTTAAGGGCTTTTAAAGATTTATAAGGACCATGGGAACCCTGAGTAAGTTACAAAAAGCTCTTTAAAATATATATTAGTTTCATATGCCATATTTTTTTGTTGAAATAGATGTCTTTTTAAGTGTTCAAATTTAAAGTTTTGTCACCCAGAACAATTTTGGTTGCAGTAAATGTTCTTTAGCTATATCTACCAATGCTATTGGACAGTATTTATAGTTGTTTCTCATTCTTTGCTGGAATTTTTGAAGGCAATTTGCAATCATGTGTCACCATTGATAAAATTATCAATTTTTCTCAATTTCTGAATGTATCCAACATTAACTTTTTTTAATTAACCCCCAGGTGGCAGGAGCTTTGGAAGGGGAAATTGGAAATTTTGTTACTTGTATAATATGAGACTCACTTAAAAGCGTTCTCTCTTTTTGTAGTATTCATCGTCCTTAAGATACGCATACAGGCATTCTTGCCATTATGAGCTTGAAAATTCTTTTGATGCAATATTGCATTATCGTAACTTTTGACAGGTTTTCGATTAACGTATTATTGCATTGTCACCATTTTGGGCACAGAAATCTCCAAACATATACGTATATGCGTGCTTGCCACCTGGAGGGTTAATGAAATGTACATTGTTTTACAAAGTGAAGGATGCCAAGGCAGTATTAGTTCCCCATTTGTATATTTTTTTGGTGTTCTTTTCATCTATTATTGATGCTTCCATAAGAGCTTCCATGTAGAAAGTCTGATATAGATTAAGAACACCAACTGTTACATAAATCGTATTCTTACATCTATTATTAATGCACTTATGGAAGCATCAATAATAGATTAAAAGAACAAACAGGTGCATAAAATGGAAAACTCTAATACTGCCTTGGCCTCCTTCACAAACATCTCAGGCGAACCCTGTTGGAAGGATTCAAAGCAAACTGCGCCATTTTCCAGTTGCTATGCTCTTTGCTACCGTGAAAAGCAACAAGTGCAATTTGGAATCTCCATATATCATTGCCATGATCTGGAATTATGTACTCTTTCAAATTAAAAATGTTTGTGAATACGGCAACCATTTACAGGAACTGAAAAATTTTCCATCCAAACTCTGGCTGAAGAACTAAAGACATATTAACGTAGTTCAAGTTCTATATTAGAACAGCTTAATACAGCACTACATATTTAATAATATTTTTGTAAGCATACGATTATATGATAAACATACACTTACCCAGGGTTGTAAAAAATAAAATGTGTCTGCATACACAACCACTAAAACAGAATACTTGCTGCAAACCCACGAAGCGTGAACTACGATAATAATATAATTTAAAGAAAAATTAATAAAACAAATATTTATTAGAACATTACAGATTCCAATGAGGACAAAATAAGTACATTACAATTGAATGTGCAGCAATATGTGTAAAATGGACTTCTTTATGGCAAAATATTAAAGTATTGGACTATGAACCTCATAAGGACAAGAGACTAATTAAAGAGAGTTTTTTATATCCAGAAAAACAGTTCAATCAATGAACCTTCAAAAATTATAAATAACATTTTCAACAACTTGGTTCAAAAATAGTAGACTTACAAAATACATAATGAAAAGATTTTAATTTAATAATTGGCAACTGCAAAAAGAACCTGGCTATAAAATTTAAATTCTTTCTGTGTAAACAAAACTTTTGATACAGTTCCCATACACTGAGAACAGGCCTTGATAAAATCTGGAGGCCAGAAACATCTGCAAAAAAACAACTCAGAAGACGTAAAAAATAATTGGAAGTTCTTAAAGTTGAAATAGAATTAAGTATATTAATCAGAGTAAAGCCTTCAGTGTTTTAATTCAGGCTGTAAATATTTGTTTTTATCTACAAGCAAAAACTATCTGTAAGATCTGCTAATAATTTGGAAACTATCCATGCATGCACACACGTCTACATTTTGTCACTCTGCATTTACCCTATTTTCTTTGAATGAAGACCACTATATGCAGCACGTTGTTGTCAACTCATGATATGTCATGTACCTCAGGATTTTTAAATATATATGTTCTATAGAGGGATCACTATTTAACAAGTTATTATATTGTAATTAAATAATTTCTATGCTTAAAGAAATAAATGCTATTATTGAAAAAATTATCTCACCTTAAAACCTTCTGGTCAGGTTATAGGCACATCATTCTCTTGTTATTCTGTTGCCAAATATTTGAACTCTTATAAAAAATATTAATTTACATATTTATATGCTGTATAATTAAAACACAAAGGTGGGTAGAAGAGGTACTGAAGTTCCACTGTGCATTTAAGACTTCTAACTATACACAGAACCGATTTTTCAATACACCTCATGGTCTCGTTTCCAACGTCATCATCATCATGTGTTCACATACATACTGAGAAATTACTAATGGCAAGTGTTTGTCTTCACTTCCAAGTTTAACAGTGATATTGATACACAGACGCACATACGCAGTTCACAAAATTAGATATTCACTTCTTGAGTGCATTCTGTTAGGCATCTTATGATCAGAAAATTATTACACCTTAAATTTATTGGATTACTTTATAATTTTGTGAATTATCAACAGAGAATATGTATCTGCACATCAATATTGGCATTAAACTTGGAGGTGAGGAAAAATACTCACCATTAACAACTCCTTGGTATGTGTGATAACACAAGACGACGATGTTGAAAACAATGCCACAAGATGCATCAAAAACCGGTTCCATGTATTGTTAGAAATCTTAATAAATTCATGATGGAACTTCAGTACCTCTTCTACATATCTTTGTTTTTAATTAGGATAGCACATAAATATGTAAATTCAAAAATTTTATCAGTTAAAATATTTTCCACCTGAATAACAAGAGAACGATGTATGTATTTATAACCTGACCACATGGTTTTAAGGTAGGATAAATTTTTCAGTACATACATACATATCACTAAGCTGTTCTCTGATATTCAGTTGCTAGCTTCACAAAGAAATACAAACTACCAGATAATTTTTACTTACTGTTACTGTATCAAAAACTTCTCCATTTACAGCGATCTTGACATACAATTCGGGCTTCACTGACATCCATCACACGCCGTACACAAGAACTTTTATACTTCACACTTATAATCTTTTTCTCATGCAGACACTCTTGAATCTGATCCTCCCACGACTTCCTTGGCCTTTCTCTGCCTTTTCTTCCTGCCACTTGGGCTAAAAAGATTTTCTTAGTAAGCATCTCATCACTCAATCTTTCAACATGGCCAAACCACCGAAGCATATTAGTCTCCACCTTGCTAACAACTTTTTTGCTTCACATTACACACTGCAACACATCTTCATTCCTCACACAATCACAATGTGTCTTTCCACAAACCCCCCGTAAATAACGCATTTCTCCAGCACACAAACGACTTCTATGTTTCTTCTGTAGTACCCAGGTTTCACTGCTATACATTAAAGTAGGAACAATTACACTTTCAAATACAGTCATGTGGGGCTCTCTTGAGAACCCATCATTCCTGTGAAACCCTTCCAAAGCAGCCACGACTTTCAATGAAGAATTCACTCGCCTACGAATTTTACCATCCAATTTGTTCTCTCTGTCAAACATGCTTCCTAAATACACAAACTCATTTACCTGGTCAATCACTGTGTCATTTAGACATATATTACTTTCAGTACTAGCAGTTCCTCTTTCAAAAACCATAACTTTGGTTTTTCCCTTATTTACACTCAGTTTGAGTTTAATAGCCTTAATTTCTGTAAGCATATATTTATTTACAATAAAATAACTTGTTAAAAATGATACATACCTCTACAGAATATATATATATATATATATATAAAACTAAGCACAAGACATTTTTTTTTTTTTATTAGATGTTTGACAACCACTGTGAGCAACTCAATGGGCTATAAGCAGTTGCCCGTCCCTAATTTAGGGCCATTGGCTCCAGGGAACGGAGAGAGCCAGTGCCATAAGACAAACACAATGTATCCATGTCTCACTGGGATTAGAACCCAGACCCCTTTCAGACGAATGATTTTTTTTTTTTTTTTTTTTGATTGGAGGTTTAATCGACCACCGTGAGCAACTCAATGGGCTATAAGCAGTTGCCTGTCCCTAATTTAGGGTCACTGGTTCCAGGGAAGGGAGAGAGCCAGTGCCGTAAGACAAACAACATCCATGCCTGACCGGGATTCGAACCCGGACCCCTTTACGGACGAATGATAAGAGGCCATCGCTTAGACCACTGCGCCACCAGGGCGGTGCACAAGGCATTCGTATCGTGAGTTAACAACAATATGTTGCATGTAGGGTCTTTATACAAAGGAAGTAGGGTAAGTGTATGTTTATCATATAATCTTATGCTTACAAAAATATTATTAAATCCTTTAAGCAGGGCTCAGCAAATTCCATGCACCAGGTCGCCCAGGCGTCTAGAAAACTAGCACTGGTGCCCAAATTTTTTTTTTTTTTTTTTCAGGATTTGCTATTTTTAGTGAATACCATAATTTCTGTAGTATAATCCACGAATTAAATGTTAAAAAATTATAAATTTTGGTTCTGCAGTAATATACCTGTAATGGGAAGGGGAAAAAAACAAAAAAACAATCAGGGTTTTAAAAAATCCGAGCGGTAATAGTCAGGCAACTTTGGTGTTATTGAAAAAGTACCAAAAATGCGGTAACAGAACAAAATGTAATGGATTCGGAGATAGAGGACCACAAAAAGACTCAAAGTTTTTTAATTTGTTTTTTTAACTTACGGACATTCTGACAGAAAATATGATGCAATGAAGGCAGTACTATTTGAGCTCGCGGAAGCCTACGTGCTGTGAGAAGCCCACAGAACTCTTCAATGGCATGTAATCACTTTGTGAATTGCATTCGTTATTAGTTTTGCTGTGCTAATCATATTAGTTATGGTTTTTGTTTGCTGTTCAGTTGAAACATATTCAGAAAAGAGACATACGAGCTATGTATTGCCGTAATTTCAACGGATTTTCTAGGTCTAACTAATGAACTACGGCAATGCTGCAAAAGCCAGAGATTTTAATTCTTTATTTACTTAAAAGTAACAGAGACATACTTAAAAATGGCAGTTGCTTTTTTAATAAACAATCGTTTCTTCCTTACTTTGGACTGCTCGGTCAGTCGTCCTATGAATGGGGCTTTTCTGTCAGAAATTACGGTTCAGATTAACTCCACTACAGCAAATTGTACGATGATATTTTTTCTTTGGCATTTCATGCTTTGCAGACCCACCACCAAGTTATACAAAGTGCAAAGCTGTTTTGCACAGGATTTCCCGATCTAGGGATTATACGCCGTCGTGAATTATGCATCAGATAAATTTTTTTTCATGGTCTATAGATTACAGACCACTGCGGATCTTACGAAGGAATTTTTTTTTCTTCTGAACCTTATGTTCTGCCAATTATACGAAAAAACATATGGTACTATGAATTAATATGTACAAAATTTGACTTCCATAAATTGATTGGGTTTTAATAAAATCAAAATCTTAAATTTTAATTTTTTGAGAGCAGCAAATTGGAGATCGGGAAATGAAAATAATGGAGCGAATTGGAATTTTATTTTGTAATAAGTGATTTGGGTAAAAAGAGAAATTTGTGTGTGTGTGTGTGTGATATACTTTATCACTTTTCATTCCAGCATCATTACCACGCGTTATGTTCATACATTATTCTTTGAAATTTGACTTCGTTTCACCTGGCTTCTAGATCTGGAACATATTTCATGAACCCTGCCTTTAAGCATGTTAAATTTACCAACAAAGAAAAGTTCTTTTACTTTGGGGCCGTCCATGAAGTACGTCCGAGATTACAGGAGGGGGGGGTTAGTAGTTTGGATGTCCAGGGGCAAAAATATAGTGGATGGTATTTCTTCATTTTGTTTTCTCTTTTTTTCTTCTTTTAATAGTTAAAAAATATATGAAATATTTCAGAATTCTGATGATATAAAACTAAATCAGAATATTAAGTTCTCATATTTGCACTACCAAATCTATCATGTTTTGTAGATGGTATAATCGGGAGTATTGAAACCTTGAATGCATGCGTTCATTTGTAGATCTTTATTTCAGAATGGTAAAGTTCGGGTAGCATTTGGGAATAAATTAATGCCTAAATAATAAATATTTTATGAAGCAAATGTGTAAACATATGGAAGATTCCTTTAAATAATTACATGTTTTCTTTCTGTTTTTCAACGGACTTCTAAAAGCAGTCGTCAAAAATTTGGGGGTTGCGGGAATTAGGACGTACTTTTTAGGGGGTGTCAACAATCGGATAAAATGTGACATGGGGGAGTTTAAAAATAGTAAAAAATCAAAATTTCTTTATTGACATTACTGCAATTTGTACATTCAGTACACGGTCATTATTTGGACACCCTGTATAATATCACCGAAGGCCAATTTGTGTCCCGCCCCAAGCGAAAGAGTCTTCTTCACACCTTAAATTAGAGATATGTCTCCCTCTTTCCAAACACAGAAACCATTCTTTTTTCTAGGTGTCAGCCGTATACTAAATCAAAAATACTTCTCACCCGTGGCCGTTCTAGACCCCCCCCCCCCCAAAAAAAAAAATATAACCGGATTTTTTTTGGAATTACATATTAATTTTAATTAATTACTGGTACATGCAGGAACTTGTGCCCTGCCCCCCCCCCCTTTTCTTTGTCTAGAACCACCATTGCTCCTCACTATCCTAATTAGCTATTCTGCTGTGGAAGGACTGATAACTATATTCGGCACAAACTTAACCTGACATTTGAGTTAAAGCTGAAAAAAAACTTAATGAAAAGACCTCATAGTTTGTCAGTATTTTCCTTCCCACACTAATAAGGTACAGTGCATAGGCACCAACTATAGGGGGATAAGGTGAATCTTGCCCTCCAATATTTTTGGTTCCATTTAATTAAATAATCGTTTTAGCATCATAAAGTGGACCTTATGAGGCCAAAGCGATTTTTTCCAAAATATTAATAAATAACAAAATAAATAAAAACATATTGTTAACAAGGAACAGTACATGAATTATGTACGAAATAGCAATACAATGCTAATGATCCGATTAATTGGCGTAAGAACTAGACATAAGCGTTTCCAAGCTCTCGCACATCAACTAGATGGCTCTTTGAAGGAAAATAGACAGAAACTGTGTCAGGCAGTTTCTGTCTAACTTCCTTGAAAAAGCCATCTGCTCGATGTGCCAAAGCTTGGAAACGGTTATATTTCTAGTTCTTACGCCAATTAATCGGATCACTAGTATTGTATTACTATTTCGTAAATAAAAACATTTTTCCCATTCTAAGCATTGCGCATTTGATCAGAAACTGGATTGCCAGGCCAGTATTAATAGTGCTTAACATGTTCTTGTGATATGTGGTAAATAGTTAAAATAATTTTACCATAAATAAAATACAGAAGCGTATGATCTAGCACCTTTATTTAACTATTTATTCATTTTTTGCCCTTCTTGTTCTTTGTTTGAGTAATTTAGCTAATTTCTTATATTTTTTACTAAACTTTTGAAACAAAATCTCTGGATATTTTAATAAAATCACAGAATGAATTTTATTTTTAAAAATATTAATATTGAGGGAAAGAATATTTCTGTTTCTTTGTTCATTTGCTGAGGAGCAATTACAATTGCATTTTAAAATATACGTCGAATCTTGTAGTTTACCTCCCCCCCCTTTATTTTCCTCCTGACAATGGAAAAGATATCCCCCCTTCCCACGTTTGATCTCTTCACGGCTGCCCCCCAATAATTTGAAGAAGTCGGCTCCCCTGGTGTAGTGTAATACCAGGGCAGGGGGAAATGCACCAAGATGGGAAGAGAACAAAAGGAAACTATGCACTCATTCTATGTAGAACCAACGATTTCCCCAGCAGGAAGAAAGGTATAACACTTGACTGTCAGCTTCCCTTCCACCAGCAGTAAATATCCTCTGCATATAGTCTCTGTATCACACGTGATTGATAGACACAAGTGACACTCACATCACCAAAATGTGAATAACTGTGAATGAAATATAGCATTACACCATTGTACAATACAAATTTTGAAGTTGTGAATCCGTTTATTGGTGTAAAGACAATGTGCATGGGAAGTCAGAAAATATCCGAAAACTTGAAAATTCTGCTCATCCAGACAATCACGAAAATGAATTCTAATACTCCAGATTCGCTATATACACTATCTACCAACAAGTACTTGGACACCCCTGCAATCGACAATATCTGCGGTCCAGATACACGTTACGGCCACCACCGTTAAATATCGTGTGGGAAACAACAAGGCAACCAGTCGCATGCAAGATGCCACGCAGTTCGGAGCTCTCTGATTTCGAGAAAGGTGTAATCGTCGGGTATCACAGAAATGGCCGATCCATACGTGACATATCCAGCGAGTTGAAGTAATCCAAATCGACAGTGGCCTACGTGATTGGCAAGTGGAAGAAGAGAGGTGACTGTCGAAATGTGCACCGACCCGGCAGACCCACAAAACTGGGATTTAGAGACCGACGGGTGCTGGCCAGAGAAATTCGAAAGAACCGCACCAAATCGATGGGCCACATCCGCGAGGAGTTTCAACAGGCATCCTGGAGTGTTCTTTTGATGAATACCATCCGTAAGGAAGCACATCTGCTTGGTTATCATGGATGTGCTGCCGCCCACAAGCCTTTGATCCCCATGTCCAATAGCGCTGCTCGGCTAACGTGGTGCAAAGACCATCGATAGTAGAAACAGGTTCTGTGGAGCGACGGATCAAGGTTCACCCTCTACCATTTGGAAGGCAGGGTCTGAGTTTGGCGTCTGCCTGGAGAACGCCTCCTGCCGGAATGTATTGTGCCAACTGTGAAGTTCGGCGGCGGTGGAATTATGTTAGGGAGGGGTGTTTCTCCTGGTATGGCACGGGACCCTTGGTCGCAATTCCTGGGAGACTAAACGCCGAGACCTACTGCACCATTTTGGATGACCATGCGCTTCCTACATTGTGTCAGTTTTACGGGGTGAACCCATGTTACTTTCAGGATGATAATGCCACCTGTCATGTTGCGAGGTCCACCATGGCTTCGTATGGTGACAATGGGGTTAATCGAATGGACTGGCCTGCGTAGAGCCCGGACGTTAACCCTATCGAGCACCTCTGGGACGAGTTGGAGCGTCGACTTAAGGGGTGCCCCCACCGTCCGAAATCGGCAAAGGAACTGACCTGCCCCGGAGGGTCGCAGCTGTAATCGCCACTCGTGGAGGCTCCACCAACTATTGAAGGTGAATAAACTTTGTTTTCCTTTGCTATCACAGGTGTCCAATTACTAGTTGGTAGATAGTGTATATGAATGCGGGCTGCTTCGATCACTAGCAAATCCTGTGATGGTTATATTCAAATTAATCGGAGACTTGGTTGTTCTGGACGGTGTAGTGTTTAGCATACTCGGGCACTAGCCGGGAGATGTGGATTTGATTTCCGCTCCAGGACGACGAAATTTTCAAGTTTTCGGATATCATTACCATTCATGTCATCTTTACACCAATAAACGCATTCACAACTTGAACATTTGCGAATATCTGTATTTTTGAAATGCGACCAATACTAAGATCTTCATTTATTAAATGCATGCACGCCCTATGTTCAGAACAACTATTACAAATATTTTTTTTGTCACAATTCAAGCTCGAATACGAGATTTTGGACTGGAATACTGTATTATGCACTGGAAGTACACACTCTCCACAGTCGGGTTTCCTTTGAAGCCAGTATAGAGACCAGATTGTATGCACTAAAAATATAGCAAAATATGCATACAACTATGCACTTAAAAGTACATGAAATAAGAACTTAAGATGCAAAATATGCACTTATAATTTTTATCTTGAAATAAATGCTGTGACCCTGAAAGACTTTTCAAATATTAATTGATGAACTACACACAAATTAATGCATTACTCTTAAATATCTTAACTAATAATAAGTAATAACTATATAATTTATTTACAAAGAGCTGCTTCACTTATATAATTTCATATATGATAATTTTTATTGACATAGACAACATGCTTCTTAAGTGCTCAAAATTTAAGTTTTGCCATCCAGAAAATTTTTAATTCTAGAAAATGTTCTCTCAACATCCACAGATGTTATTGGACAGTATTTATAATGTTTCTTTTTCATTGCTCAAACCTTTGAGGGCAACTCCCAACCATTTGCCATCTTCGATAATATAGTTAACTTTTTTCAATTCCTGAAAGTACCAAACATGCTCAGAAATTGAAATAAATTACCCAGAGACCAGTTATCTTAATTTCACCAACATAATATTTGGTACAATGAGATAATTAGTTTGAAAACCATTTCATAAAACTATCTGTCGGATGTTGATTCTGTGTGCAGCTCCACAAGAATTTTGAGATGGGCCCAAGGAGGTTAGAATAAGATATCTGGAGATGCCCTTGTTAATGAAGCAGTACCACTTTGCATGTAGCCATACCAACGAGGCCCAGCTAGCAAAGTGTGGGAATACTGATGGCTTTCAAGGTCATTGCAATGCATTTTGTGCTGGACGAATCGCCTTCTTTCGTTGCAAATATTTTCAATTTCGCATCGTAACGTGTTGCTAATGTGTGAGAAAATGCTGAATTTATAAAATTCTTAATTATTGTGAGGTTCCTTTCCATTTTTATTTTAAATTGAAATATACGAACATTGGTGTGAATTCTAAACAAAACATAACGTTAAAATTCTAAACTTCACTCGTGTAAGAAGTATAATTCATTCCGGTTTGGTATTATAACATGGTTTCTGCAACCCCAAACTACACAATTCCAAAATACAAACAGATGAAATTACATAAGGATCATGTAAACAATGGCAAATTCCCACAGTTTTTGGCTTCACGGTTATGAGACCAGGGCATCTCCAGAAGTATTATTCTAACCTCCTTGGATGGGCCTCGGTTTGAAATAGAGCAGCTGCCATGAATGAAAGGCTTATTAAATTCCAAATATTTATCATTATTATGAGCGCATTTGAAAGAGAATAGGACAAAAAACAAAATACAGTAACGAATGAAGAGAATAACATTTCTCCCATTCTTTCTTCAGAGATTTTTTTTTGATTGGAGGTTTAACGACCACCGTGAGCAGCTCAATGGGCTATAAGCAGTCGCCCGTCCCTAATTTAGGGTCACTGGTTCCAGGGAAGGGAGAGAGCCAGTGCCGTAAGACAAACACAACATCCATGCCTCACCGGGATTCGAACCCGGACCCCTCACGGACGAATGATCAGAGGCCAGCGCCTTAGACCACTGCGCCACCGGGGCGGCCTTCAGAGATTCAGTATTCTCATCTTTTGGACAGATGAACCACCCTGGTTCTGTTTCCTTGCAGCCCAGTTCACAAATATTATAGGCCTTATTTTCAATTTGTTTCATTAATTCTGTTACTCCCAGATTTTTCCTCATGTTTCAATGCTGTGATTCAGTTTTAGTAATTTGCAACATTAATAACGGATTTCAAAAAATACTTGCCACACACAAGTGACAGGTAAAATTTGTAACTGGGTTCAACTACAAGTGCCTTTGGTTCAGCTAAAAAAGCCTTAGTGGCATTGAAAATTAAGGATTTCAAATAGTACAGTAGCTTTGGAGGGAAAGAAAAGCCCGGAGGGGGGGGGGCTCTGTCTCAAGCATTACACTTTCTCAGCAAGTGAAGACATGAAAATATTTCAGCACTAGCTACTGTTACTTTTTAGTAACATTTCTGTTTACATGAAAAATTGAATAAAACCTGCAATTGTTTATTTATTTATTTTTTATTGGAGGTTTAATGACTACCGTGAGCAACTCAATGGGCTATAAGCAGTCGCTCGTCCCTAATTTAGGGTCACTGGTTCCAGTGAAGGGAGAGAGCCAGTGCTGTAAGACAAACACAACATCCATGCCTCACCAGGATTCGAACCCGGACCCCTTCCGGATGAATGATCAGAGTTACTTATTTAATAAAGGAGTTTTCTATGGGTATTAAAGAAGGGGAATGGAGCAGGGTTATTTTAAATGTCTCAAATTTTGGAATAAGACCCTCATTCATCAGCAAAAGTAACTGAAAAAACTGGCAACCACATAGAATGGATATGCCAACCTGCATTATCATTGATGTTGCCAATTTTAGAGTGCAAAATTTCAAGCTTCCAGATTAGGCTAGCTTGATGCATAATTACTTTGAAGGAACCCCAATCTATTTTGTGGCCTGGTTTTTGAACATGATGATCTACTTCCATTTTATTGGAAATTTTCCGGATAGGTGCTATATGTTCTTCCAGCTTCATGTGCAATCTGGATCCTGTTTCACCAATGCAAGTTTTTTTTTTTTTTTTTTTATTCGAGGTTTAACGACCACCGTGAGCAACTCAATGGGCTATAAGCAGTCGCTCTTCCCTAATTTAGGGACACTGGTTCCAGGGCAGGGAAAAAACCAGTGCCGTAAGACAAACACAACATCCATGCCTCACCGGGATTCGAACCCAGACGCCTTACGGACGAATGGTCAGAGGCCATCGCTTAGACCACTGAGCCACCGGGGCGGCCTAATGCAAGGTCTGCCGAGATTTGTCGTTTTCTTGTAGGACTTCCGTCCACAGTGAGTAGAGTTTAGGTCCCAGCCACCTACAGCGCGATCGCCTTTTGGGCAGGACACAGAAACGCAAGGAATGAGAGCAAGTCTAGTGACTTTGACAGAACAGTTTTAGTGAGATTAGAGTACAGTAGATGGTGCCACCGTACAAGCACGATGTTGCACATAGATGGGTGAGATAATTTCAGGGGGCGGGGGCATAGGAAAGGATACCCATTTAACCAGTGGGTCCAGCCTGGGGGCCGTCACTTTACGTGCTCGTCCGATGCACGGCGGATATTCAGCGATTGTTAGTAAATCACACCATCTCTGAAAGATCAGCCCAGGTTCGAACCTGAGGACCCTGCATCGATATCTGAATCACTAACCACTAAGCCATCCGCGGCTCGCGCCCAATGCAAGGTGAACCGCTGAAGTGTTTTATAATGTAAATGACTTTTCCTGTGGAGTAAAATATATTCTATGATTTTTTCAAAGAAGGTAAGTAATTTTTAATTTTTTTGTGGGATACACTTTGAAATTAGAACCCTTTTCAAGTAGTTCCCAACTCCACATGCATTGTTCTGCTTCGCTTACACAAAACCTGCTTGCACTCAACATGAAACAGCAAAGCAAGTAGCTCACGATATGAACAATTCTTACTTCTACTTTATTGCTACTTTTACACTAATGAGTTCACATGGAAAACAGCAATACATATTTAATTAATATACAATATTTATACATTATAATTCAATACAGAATCTCACTGAAACACACTTTTCATTGGGTGAGTTTTCCTGTGCATCCTAGCATGAAACAGCTAAGGAAGTAGTTAATGATAAAGACATTTCTAACTCTCACCACTATAAAATAAAAATATTGATGTTTACCACAATCAAAGATTTATTATACATCGACTATAGCTTCGCACAGCTTCTGGCTTGGCTTCATCAGGACGAATAGAGCGTTAACATTCAAATCGTTGTGACATCATCAGAGTTCCGACGGTCACGATTTTTAGTGAGTTGCTTCCATGCGCTTGAAAGAAATGGAGTCAACGTCATGTCATCGACAAGCCATGAAGAGTTCTGCTATATGTTAAAAGCTTCTAATACATTAAGCTTGATAGTTGAATCAGGTTTATCAATGAGCGAAGCATTTCCAAACAGAAATGTATGGTTGTTTTCCTGACAATGCTGGGCTACAGATGACTTTTTCAGTTCACAGTTCTGTATGTAGGTCTTGTGAATTCCCCAGGAATTTATCAGATACCTTGTGAATGTGAACTTTCATATACAGGACAGACCTGCAGGGCTTTAAATTTCTGTGTGAAGGAACACACGACCTACGTATGGAACTGTGAACTAAAGAAGTCGTCTATAGCCCAGCATTGTCACGAAAACAACCATAAATTTCTGTTTGGAAACGCTACACTCATTGATAAACCTGATTCAACTATCAAACTTACTGTACTAGAAGCTTTTCACATATAGCAAAAATCTTCATGGCTTGTCAAGAACTCCATTTCTTTCAAGCACGAGGAAACAACTCAACAAAAACCGTGACCATCAGCACTCTGATGATGTCACAATGATTTGAATGTTTACGCTCTGTTCCTCTTGATGAAGCCAAGCCAGAAGATCTGTGAGACTATAGTCGATGTATAATAAACCTTTGATTGTGGTAAACGTTGATATTTTTATTTCATCTCAACACCACAAGTTTGTAGTCATAAATTATATATAATTTTACCACTATTTTCATATTAATAAATCCATAGGGGAAATAATACATATTTATTTCATACACAAAATTTATACATCATAATTCAATTATACTCTTAATGAAATGTATATTTCATTGGAGAAAAGTTTTCCCATGCATCAGCTGGTACTTTGCAAACAGCAGGAAAATATCTTTGATTATTTTTTTCAAAGATATAAAAGAAATCTGAAGAATTACTTGTACCAACTTTAACTTCACGGAAAAAAGACAGAATTACTCATTAAAAAGAATTAGCTACGGACAAAAATAATTTATAAATCCATAGAACTATCTCAATAAATTTGCTTCATAAAACACATTCAAACAAAAAAAAGTGAGTCATTAAATGTCTATTATAGTGAAATGAAAAAAATGCATAAAATTAACTACATCAGTTACCATTTCAAGTTGGCTGTGATCAAGTTCCATGTAAACAAACAGGAATGGTGCACATGAAGTCTGGAACTCAGGGCAAGATTTCATCTTTTTTGCTCACTAGCAAATTTTGCTAGTGACCAAATAGTTTGCTAGCAAAACATTTGCATGACTAGCAAGTAAAACTAAATCACATCGTAACTTATTTTCTAATAAAGTTACACAGAAATTTAAATATGTGTATAAATATTTTGACTTACCTTTTTGAATAATGAATAGAATCTTAAATAAGTTTGGTGACTATCTTTATTATTAATTTCTAACAAATTCTCATACCACATGAATATATTTCACTGACATTCTAATTCAGATTTCTTCCCATATGGTTTACGCTCAGGGTGTCTGACTTTGTCATCCTACCACTTTATAACTGCTGACCGTGGATTAAAAATCTCTTCTTGTGGCACTTCTACAGTATCTCAATTGTCATAAGAGCATTTAAAGTTTCAACAGACAAATTGTTCCTCCAATCCCCTTGTATTCTTTTTAAAAACTGAATCCCACTTCACAACATGCAGTACTAAGTGGAAGTATCGCACAAATTTCTGCTAAACTTCTACACACTTCATATCTGCCAACTACCACACAATGCCGTAGTTTCTACGGAATTAGTTGTCTGACTACGGAACTCACTATCAAAACTACGGATTCTACAAATTTTCATTTCGTTTCAAATTTTTCTTTTGCTATTATTTTTATGATATACACGAGATTCTTACAAGGATTCGCGGAATACCGTTTTATTTTTTTTATTTATTTTTTTTTGTCGTCAGTTAGATCATTCTGAAGATCGATATTTGGGAGAGGGGGGGTCGTCTTCCATCTAGAGACGAAATTTCGTGCTTCAAAACTTTCGAACACAGTAGTGAAACGGAGTAAGAAAATTTTGCCGTAATCGCAAATTGTTCTCCCAATGTTGTCTTTGTGTTCGCTTTTCTTGTTAAATATCATTTCATTGCATAAATGTTTGCATTTTAGCTTGAAACTGTGGAGAACAATTTGCAAAAACGGAACTTGGCTGCTGCAAAATTTTTCTGCAATCTTCAGGCATGAGATTCTTCCGCGAATTCAAGGAATTTCGGCTTTTTCGTTATTATTGGAATTCCGTCTTTACGAAACTAGAAAACGAAAGGTCGACGAAATTCGGATTTTTTCCTTAATCATATTTTTTTTTTTTCTCACGATGTTGCCTCTGTCAAGTATTATTGCTCATTAACATTTTACTGGATAAATATTTGTATTTCAGCTTGAAAATACAAGGAAAATTTCCAAAACCAGAAGTCAGATGAAGCAAAAGTTTCTTCCGTAATCGTTTACCCCTCCACGAACACGTTTCGTAAAAAAGCGTCTATCTATGCCACGCAATAAAGGCAATCGCTTGGCTTAGGGTACGACAGGAGTTGAGGACAAAGTTCGTGGGGCAAAAGAAGGGAGGGTGGCAGAGCAGGTGGTCAAACAACCGACCCATCCCAGAGCTCTGGGTTGCCACAGCAACCATTGCCGACGTCACGTTCAGTTTCTGTAATAGACCAATGAGGGCACGATGGAGAGGAGTTTCAATGCGCTTCTACGACAGTTTCCACTGGAAGGGATGAAAGATATGGGGAGGATGGGTATTAAGTGTCGAAAGGAAATTGGTGAAAGAGAATCGCTGATCGTCGCTGTTTTAACAAGTGATAATAGAAACTGTTATGTAAACTTCGTGGATTAATAATGATTTTTGGTTACTTTAAATAAAAAAATTACCTTACTAGCAATATTTGCTACTGCGATTTTTTTTCACTAGCAAATTTGATTTTTCACTAGCTATTTGCTAATCGGTGAAATCGCGCCCTGCTGGAACTACTTGAAAAAATTCTGATTGTTTTTAAGCCTGGAGTTATTTTAATGTATTATTTACTGATGTTTCTTATTTTTTTTAAAAAAAAGAGCTCTATGGTAACTAAATTTTTTGTAAAGATGGTGTTGATCATGCAGGCTGGAAAATCCTTTCCATGCATCACCAGTTCTCTGGAATTATTTCCAACAACAAATAAGGATCTAAATTTGAGGTACTTAAAATAACCCCTCTTTTTTTCTTTTAACACTCATCAAAACTTGTTTATTAAATCAGCTTACTTACGGTTAATAACTTACAAAACATTTTAAAAACAAAATTAAAAAATAAATAAAACTCTTATGTCTTTGCTTTTGTCAGAGACAGCAGAGAAAGCAGCATGGTGAAGTCAAAGAACCACTTAGACACAGCTGACATTCTCCATTACTCAGAAGAAGCAATTTTTCCAGAAATGTCAGTGCAAAATCAAACCATTTTACAAGAGGCAGCAGAATTTATTTCTCACAGTTGTCAATCCAGGAAATACTAAACTGAAGAAAAAAAAAAAAAAAAAAACATCTCCACTTTTTTTTTAATACAGAGCAATCAAATTCAAAAGGATCAAGATTTTGATTTTTTTATTGCCACCATCACTTTAGCAAACTAATAAAACAAAAATTAAGCGCCGGTGGCATATCTTGGGTCTGAAACCTGGGCTATCTCACCCCCCACAGAACTGCTTTTTTTTAAAAATTGTGAAGTTTATTTTTTAATTGTTAAGTAATAGAAGTAAAATTTTTTTCTAAATTTTAGGTATATGCTATTGCTAACATGATATTAAATAATTATGAAGATTAGGATTTGAACACTTATTTGTACATGAACTCCATTCTTCTTTACCGAGTACTTTTTCATATTTAAAAATAATGTTTTTCTCTATTGACAAATCCGCCAAGTTGCTCGAATGTACATGTCCTTGTGTGGCTGTAAGATATATCTTGATTCTTTTTAATATGGAAAAACTTCTTTCGGAAGTTGCAGTTGTTGATGGAAAGTTCATTAGATCTGCTAATTTGTACACCTCAATAAACACTATGTCCAATGATTTGACTTTATGTAACAAGTAATGTCTCTTACTGATTTGTTTTGTATTCATCAAGGGAATAAAACACCTTCAGTTCATTTTTTAATCAAGCTGTATCAAAATTTGAAGCATAGAGTTCTTTAAGCTCTGATAGTAGATGTTCAGGGAAGCTTTCACAAAATTTATCAAAACAGTTTGAATCCAACAAAGCCACAATTTAAGATATAATATCACTGATTTTAATTCATTGATACTTCACTCAAACTGAAACCACTCTCGCAAAACACACGTGGTTAAAGGCGAAAGCATGGAAGCACTGAGGTAGTCCAAAGTCTTCTCTTTTCTAAGCAAACCGTTGTACAAGGCAATGGTCCATTCACCTCCATACGCTGATTCATGTTGTCATGGAAACGCATCAGAATAGCAAAGATTCGAAGACCTGCTTGCATTATGCCATTGATCATCGCTCGCCAGACTGATTCTCCTAATCTAATCCGCTCAAGTTTTTTTCACACTGAAAGCATCGACATATCTTAATACTATTAAAAATTGACTTTTATTTGTGTATATTTAATTGACTTTTATTTGTGCATTCTCAGGGCTTTGCAGCTGGCCTAGCCAGCTTCAAAGATACGCCACTGTTAACCACTATTAATTTTTATCACAACTGGCAGATCTAATAGCAGTATGACCCCTGAAAGTTACATATGTTGTGAGTCACATGTTTCCACTGAAATGATAGTCTGAAATTAAAAAGAAGTGGCCTGCCACTCCATAAGATATGGAGTGGCAGGCCACTTCTCTATAAGATATGGAGGGGGGGGCTAAAACTTTGAGAACAAATATACTGTATAGTACTCCTCCGTCTATTTCTGAGGTAGTTTCCACAAACAGAAGGCCTACAGATTTGTGCATAACCACCATGTAAAAAGAAAGAATAAATAAATGAGAGAGAGAGAGAGAAAACTTGGTTAAGATTATTTGTGTTAAAAAAATTTGATTTCAATGGGCTACAAATGAATAAATAAATTTAAAAAAGTATGATTCAGTTAAGTGAAAAGTAGACTCCCTGCACTCCTGCACGGATCCCAACTACTGCAGTTATTCATCTGTATGAAGCCGTATGTGCTTTGAGAGATTGTTTGTTTAGAGCAGATATCACATTGGCGAGGCTTTTCACATGTGTTAAGGAGTATATGACCAGAAAGATCATTTTTCTGAGTAAATTCTTTCTAGCATACATTACATTTGTAAAGATTTTGACCTGTGTGAAAGAGCACATGCACTGAAAAATTACCCCATACCAGCTGCTTCACATTGACCAGTATGTCTTTCCACCTGTGTGAATGAGCGTATGTTCTGAAAGATAACTTTTTTGAGCAAGTTACTTTGAGAAGACGGATGATCATATAACATATTGGCAAAGTTTCTCATCTGCATGAAGGAGCATAAGCCTTGGAAGATTATATCTGCGAGCAAATTGTTTACAGCACACTGGTGAGGTTTTTCACCTGCCCGAAGGAGCATATGCCTTGAAAGATAAATTTTCAAGTAAACTGTTTGAAGTATACATCACATTGGTAACACTTTTTACCTGTGTATATAAGCAGATGCTATGGGAATTAGATTTCAGAGACTTTACACCTGCAGTGACTAAGTACATGCTTTGAAAGATGAGATTTCTGGGTAAATTGCTTGGAGCAGACATCACATTGATGAGGCTTTTCACCTGTATGAAGGAGTCTATGCCTAGAAAGATCACTTCCCCGAGCAAATTCTTTGAAGTATACATTACATTGGTGAGGCTTTTCTCCTGTGTGAAACAGCATGTGCACTGAAAGATTCCTCTTGCGAGCAAATTGTTTGCAACATATCTCACATTGGTGTGGCTTTTCACCTGTATGAATGAGCATATGCTCTGAAAGATAACTTTTATGAGCAAATTGCTTGGAGCAGATGGAACATACAATATGTTGGTGTAGTTTCATTTCTGTGTGAATAAGCATATGCCTTGAGAGTTGACTTTTGCAAGTAAACTGTTTACAACATACATCACACTGGTGAGGTTTTTCACCTGTATGAAGCCGCATGTGCATTGAAAGATGACTTTTGGAAATAAATCGTTTGGAGCACACATCACATTGGTGAGGCCTTTCATCTGTGTGAAGGAGCATATGTTTTGAAAGATAGCTTCTCTTAGCAAATCGTTTAGAGCATACATCACATTGGTGAGGCTTTTCACCTGTGTGAAGTTGCATGTGGCTTAAAAGATCACCTTTTCGAGCAAACTGTTTGCAGCATACTTCACATTGGTGATGCTTTTCCCCTGTGTGATACAGCATATGTTCTGAAAGATAACTTTTCCGGGCAAATTGTTTGAAGCATACATCACATTGGTGAGGCTTTTCCCCTGTGTGAAGCAGCATATGTTCTGAAAGATAACTTCTCCGAGTAAACTGTTTGAAGCATACATCACATTGGTGAAGACTTTTAGCCATTTCAAGTGGTATATGCTTTGAAAAGCCAGCATTATCAGCGACTTTCTTAGAACACGTATCACACTTGTAGTATTTCTCATCTGCATGGGTAAGTGTACATTTTGTAAGATGACCTTCTCTGAAGTGCTTGAAGCATTCAACACACTGGTAAAGTTTCTCACCTGAGTGAATGTGCCTACGACTTGAGACATTGCATTTTTTAAAAGACTGCTTGGAAAAGATGTCATCGGTATGAATTTTTATATGCCTTAAGAGACTGCTTTTCTCTGCGAATTTCTTGAGACACACATCACACTGGAAAGATTGTTGATTTGTATGAAGTTGCACATGTTTCGCAAAGCTAGATTCTTCTGTGAATTTTTGGAAGCATATTTCACATTCCCAAATACCTTCACTTTTATCTGTAACAAGGTGAGGTGAATGTTCAGTTTCTTTTTCCTGTTCTTCAGTAACCAATTCGTGAGTTACTTCTACTGAATATTTCAGCACTGATTCCATGCTGATGAACTTAAGATTGGCATTTATTCAGAAGGCTGCCGGTCTAATAATTTCCCTTTTTAGTAACTCTGACATTATGTAGTTAGGAACTAAACAAAGCATGGACCTTTCACTTAAATTGTGTTATATTTTTTTAAATTACAGGTTTAACGACCACCGTGAGCAACTTAATGGGCTATAAGCAGTCGCCCGTCCCCTAATTTAGGGTTACTGGTTCTAGGGAAGGGAGAGAGCCAGTGCCGTAAGACAAACACAACATCCATGCCTCACCGGGATTCGAACTCGAACCCATCTCGGACGAATTATCAGAAGCCATCGCATAGACCACTGCACCAATGATCAGAAGACCATCGCTTAGACCATGGCTGCATCTATTTAAACAACGCCACAGTGACATGTGTACTTGCTAAGGACGCAATAGGCATAATTTAAAATATCTCATCAATTCAACACCCTAGCAGAGATAAAATGAAATAACAGGAAACATGATTTGAAACCACATTTTCTGAAATGTCTCAGGAAAATTTCCTTATTTAAGAATGCAGGCAACGAAAGGATAGAAAGTGCTAATTCTATAATTTCGTCACCTATGTATGACGTAACAGATACTTTCGTATTAAAAAAAAAATTATATCCGACCTTTTTGTCCCAGTACAATGATGAGCGCTGAAAATTATTTGCAGATGATAAATCAAACACCACACATACTCCTAAAAGAAAACATTACTTCTGCTGAGGAACATTTCGTCACTCGTTAGCAGTGCTGCCAACTGTTCCTCAAATGTTTCCCTAGATCAAAGACAGAAATTTCCTAGTTTTTTTTTTTTTTTTTTTTTTTTTTTTTTTTGATTGGAGGTTTAACGACCACCGTGAGCAACTCAGTGGGCTATAAGCAGTCGCCCGTCCCTAATTTAGGGTCACTGGTTCCAGGGAAGGGAGAGAGCCAGTGCTGTAAGACAAACACAACATCCATGCCTCACCGGGATTCGAACCCGGGCCCCTCACGGACGAATGATCAGAGAATATCGCTTAGACCACTGCGCCACCGGGGCGGCACGGGCGATTGCCTATACCACCCTGAGTTGCTCACGGTGGTCGTTAAAACTCTAATAAAAAAAAATAAGTTTAAATTCCGATTTACATCAGATTGAACGTAGTGACTTTTGCGCCCTCTCTTGAGTTACGCCCGGCCCTTCCTGGTTAAGCATCTGCATAACTGGTACGGCTTTTGTTCCAACCTGAACTTCTAAAAATTCGCAAACGTCTGAACTTTTCATTATTCTTCCATAGAGGTATTTCTTTGTAGTTCGGGCAGAAAAAGTTTTTACTTGATGACTAGTCGTGAAATGCGACCCAGTCAGGACATTTTGATCTTTTTTTTTTCTGGTATATTTCGTATGCTTTTATTACAGTAATTTGGGCTTCCATATTTCTGTTTTTAAGGTATCTTTAGCAGTATACAGTGAAAGTGCTACGGGCGAATTTTCATAAACTGTTTTTGTTATTGAGGGTTTATCGACCACTGTAACTCAATGAGCTATAAACAGTTGCCCGTCCCTGATTTAAGGTCACTGACTCCAAGGAAAGGAGAGAACTAGTACCGTAAGACAAACACAAAATCCATGCCTCACCGGGATTCGAACCCGGACCTTTCATGGACGAATGGTCATAAGCCAGCGCTTAGACCACTGCGCCACCGTGGCGGCAAAAACTGTTTCCCAAAGGGTTTATCCGGAGATTTCATTAAGACGGTGCTTCAAATTTTGGGGTGGTATTAAAAAAACGAAGAACGGCTGATTTTTTAACAGTTAAGAATGATTATATACATTATTTACAAAAAAAGAAAAGAAAAGAAGAAGCACCTAGAGAAGGAATCATTCATAAAAATTTGTTTGTGAAATGTACATGTACAGAAAAGGAAATGAATGCACTATCATTGTTAGTTAACAAAGAAGTGAACCAACGTACAGTTTAGGGTGTAATGGTATTTAGAATAATAGAATAATTTTGAGTCATGGTCGTTAAAGAGTTAATTTTCAAACGTCTTGAAGTTTCATTAAACTGTACAGATAACTGTAATACACTATGTTCTAAGTCTGGTGTATGTTTTATGTCTAGTGTAGGGGGGAGTGTTAAAGCTAGGGCCCCGCGGCTAGGTTCTCACCCGGCCCTGTGGTTGCTAAGGGCGGCTCTAACGAGGAGGTAGTCCTGGCAGAGCCAAGACTTGTGTGGCTGGGCATTATCCTGTTGAAAACTTGCTCTGCGATGCTGCGATAGGAATGACAACACAACAGGTCGTAGAATGTCGACGTACCGTGGCGTGAGGATGTCCGGATATCGTAAGAAATGGCTCCCCAGATAGTCACTCTTGGTGTGGGAGACGTCACGTTTCCAGAAGCGTATGCGCTGGTCATCCGCGCTAAGTGCAAACTGTGACTGATCACTGAAGACAACTCGACGCCACTGGACACTATCCCACGTCGATCGGACCAGACACAACTGCAACCGGTACCGGTGATGGTAGTGGCCTCCTCGGATGTAGTCCCCATGCCCAAAGAGACCGCCGGGACCTCTTCTCTCTATCTTTACAGGCCTGGCCACCGGATTACGAACTTTCTTGTGATGTCACGCTAAGCGACGGGCATGTCCATGGGTAGCTGAAGACATCGTGAAAATAGTCATTACTCGTCCCAGAGAGAGAATCGAACCCGCGTCTTCCAGATACCCGGGCGCTATATGGGAGACGCGGGTTCGATTTCCGCTCCAGGACGACAAAATTTTCAAGTTTTCGAATATTATCGGACTTACTGTCCTTGTCATATTTACACCAAAAAAACTGATTGTCATCTTCAAAATTTGTATTAGCATTTTTTTTGTGACTTCCTTTTCCAAATACGTCCTCAGTTAACAGGGGCGTATTTAGAGGGGGGCAAAGGTGGCTGCCCCCCTCGAAATCTGTTTCATTTTTTATGTTATCTGTCAAAATAAGGTTAAAAACTGTGCTTTCCAATATAATTTTTATATATGTATGTTAAATCAAAATTTGTGTTATTAGAAAAGTTTCTGAATCATGAATATTTACTGCTGGAAAAATCCAACTGCTACGTACGGATTCAGCGAAAGATGATTGCGCGAAGGAGACAGAGGTCAGAGAAAGAAGGGTGGCTCATATTCCTGGTCAAGAAGACGGCTGTTGGTTTTTGCGGCGCCAACTCCTAACCGACCAGACCAGGGATGGTGTCAGTGTCACCGCTCCTCTCTGCATGGCGCCGTCGTTACTGGCACACGTGCAGTGACACTCGACAAATCGCTTTACTGTTCAGCCACCTGTTTTGATACTTTACTGATTCCGAGCTGTGCGTTGGCCATGTGCGTGGATTCTTTCATTTTAAACGGAGTGAGAAAGTGAAACTTCTTTTTTTTTTTTTTTTTTTTTGATTGGAGGTTTAACGACCACCGTGAGCAAGTCAATGGGCTATAAGCAGTCTCCCGTCATTAATTTAGGGTCACTGGTTCCAGGGAAGGGAGAGAGCCAGTGCCGTCAGACAAAACAACATCCATGCCTCACCGGGATTCGAACCCAGACCCCTTACGGACGAATGATCAGAAGCCATCGCTTAGACCACTGCGCCACCGGGCGGCAGTGAAACTTCTGTCTGTATCCTTGTAATTCAAAATCAATATTTATTCGCCCTTTCCCGCAGCTGCTTAAAACAGTTTGTTGAGGTTATTTCAAAAATGAAACGATTTCATCAGCAAAGCCTGTTGACTTTCTGTAACAAAAAAAGAGCTGTGGAAACTGAAACGCTAGCTGAACCCACTGATATTGAAGTTCCAAACCAATGCGTTGAAAGCGGGAGTAATCCGGAAAATTATGAGCTTCAACCAATACGCATGATGATAACGGAGATGCAGATTGTAATGAAAAGTCTGAAAGCATTTCAGATTCAAACGACATAGGATTGTATGCAGGTAACAGTGAGCTTGTTAATTCTTTGTACAACGAGAAAAAAGTGGATTTGCTACATAGCATATGGAAACCTACTGCAAAATATACACTGACGGAAAAAAAATCCCAACACCACGAAAAAATAGTTGTAGAGGAATGAAATTGCGGCAATACATTTGTATAGGTAACATATTTAATCGATTAAGGTTTCAAGATCACAGCTTATTGTAAGCGCGAGAAGAGCATTTTAAATGTGAAATGCTGGTACATTAATAACCGGTGTAACCGCCAGAATGTTGAATGCAAGCACGCAAACGTTCATGCAAAGTGTCGTACTGGTGCTGGATGTCAGTTTGTGGGATGGAGTTCCATGCCTGTTGCACTTGGTCAGTCAATACAGGGACGGTTAATGCTGGTTGGGGTGACGCTGGAGTTATCGTCCAATGATGTCCCACACGTGCTCGATTGGTGAAAGATCTGGTGATCTAGCAGGCCGCGGCAACATGTCGACACTCTGTAGAGCATGTTGGGTTACAACAGCGGTATGCGAGCGAGCGTTATCCTGTTGGAAAACACTCCCTGGAATGCTGTTCATGAATGGCAGCACAACAAGTTGAATCACCAGACCGACGTACAACTGTGCCATCAGGGTGCGTGGGATAACCACTAGAGTGCTCCTGCTGTCATAGGAAATTGCTCCCCAGACCATAACTCCAGGTGTAGGTCCAGTGTGTCTAGGCCGCAGACAAGTTGGTTGCAGGCGCTCGCCTGGCCTCCTTCTAAGCAACACACGGCCATCACTGGCACCCAGGCAGAACCGGCATTCACCAGAAAACACAACAGATCTCCACTCCGTCCTCCAATGAGTTCTACCTTGACACCACTGACGTCGCAAATGGCAGTGGTTTGGAGTAAGTGGAATGGACGCTACAGGGCGCCTGGCTCAGAGCTGTCCTTCAAGTAACCGATTTGTAACAGTTCGTTATGTCACTGTGATGGCAACTGCAGCTCGAGCTGCTGCCGCAGACGCGGTACGATGCGCCACGGCCATACGCCGTACACGGCGGTCTTCCCTCTCAGTAGTGCCACGTGGCCGGCCGGAACCCGGTCTTCTTGAGGCAGTACCTTCCCTTGACCACCGCTGCGAACAATTTTTTTTATTGGAGGTTTAACGACCACCGTGAGCAACTCAATGGGCTATAAGCAGTCGCCCGTCCCTAATTTAGGGTCACTGGTTCCAGGGAAGGGAGAGAGCCAGTACCGTAAGACAAACACAACATCCATGCCTGACCGGGATTCGAACCCGGACCCTTTACGGACGAATGATCAGAGGCCAGCGCCTTAGACCACTGCGCCACCGGGGCGGCCTGCGAACAATCATGCACGGTGGCTACATTCTTACCAAGTCGTTCTGCAATATTGCGGAAAGAAAATCCACCTTCTCGTAGCCCTATTACACGACCTAGTTCAAACTCCGTGAGCTGCTGATAATGGCTTCTTCGTCTTCTTAAAGGCATTCTTGACTAACATCAACACCCTACGTCGAATCTCAACGATAACTAACGCTCACGAACGCTACAGCGCGTCTTCACAGCAAACCTGCTTTGCATGTTCCGAGAGGCGCTACTAGCGCCACACGTATGGGCCGAATGCGAAATTTGCATAGACGTCATCTTACAGATGTACTCTCACCGCCTACCAACTGTCGTTTATCTAACACAACCCCTTCTTGGTGTTGGTTTTTTTTTCCGTCAGTGTAGATTCCCTAAAAAAATCAGTTCCAGTCGCAATAAAAATCATATGACAACATTCCAAATTAACTGTCTAGAAGAGTATAAGTGGCTGTCATATTCACGTCCGAAAGAAGGTTCATTTTGTAAATATTGTGTTTTATTTTACGAAAAAGATGTTGCTGGTAAAGGCAAACATCAGACTTTGGGTAGCCTCGTTACAAAGCCTAGTACCGATTTAAAAGATGCGAGGGAAATTTTCAAAAAGTATGAAAAGAATAAATATCACAAAGACGCTGTATTGGCAGCTGAAAATATTGCATCAATAATTCATAAAAAACAGGATAGTATAATTTAACAAATGAATAAACAGAAAAAGCAAGAGATAATTGACAACATGAAAAGGTTGATTCCTTTTGTGCAAACAATTAGATTATGTGGAAGGCAGCAGATACCTCTTAGGGGAAAAGTTGATTCTGGAAGAATTTCGCTTGAGGAATCAGCAAATAATGATGGTAATTTTCGCACTTTATAAGATTTCGTGCAAATTCTGGAGATGCCGTTTTAAAAGAAAACTTGGAAACTAGTGCAGGTAATAGCATGTATACAAGTTCAGTAATACAGAATAAAATATTAAACATCTTTGGGGAACTTATTCAACAGAAAATTGTAGCAAAGGTAAAGCATTCAAAATATATTTCAGTATTGGCAGATGAAACAACTGACATTAGTCAAATAGAACAGTTTTCACTGTGCGACAGGTATTTTGATGAAGAAGAACTGAAATTAACAATAGATTTTCTGGCTTTTATACCAGGCTGTTCTCTTGCAACAACAATAATGGCAAATTTCGTGAGATTGGGT
Organism: Macrothele yani; assembly: GCA_039090855.1. Classification (NCBI taxonomy): domain Eukaryota; kingdom Metazoa; phylum Arthropoda; class Arachnida; order Araneae; family Macrothelidae; genus Macrothele; species Macrothele yani. Next base: position 164,520,521 of record CM077009.1, read on the forward strand.
TTTGATTTGAACGATATGAGAAGGCAGGGGTATGATGGAGCTGCAGCAATGCGAGGACAGTTTCGTGGAGTGCAGGCCTGTATTAGAAAAATATATCCCGAAGCAATATATACTCATTGCATGTTCCATTCCTTGAACTTATGTTTGTCGGATGCTAGCAAAATGCCTAGCATAAGGAACTGTATGGGAGTTATATCAGAAACATGTTCGCTTTTCCCCGCTTATACTGAACGTACCAGTGTTTTGAAAGAAAGTATCCAGCGACTGCTACCTGATTGCAAGAAAGTTAAGATGAAAACTCTATGTGAAACTCGATGGATCCAAAGGCATGATGCCGTTCTTATGTTTAAGGAAGGTCTGCATCCTATTATATCATCCTTAGAAGCGATTGAGCAAGAACAGTCAGCAGAATCATCTATCAAAGCACACACTTTGCTCAACTCTATATGTCAGTTTTCATTTCTGGTGGCAACTTTTGTCCTTAGTAAAATACTGTCCATCACATACAACCTATCTGAAAACTTCCAAAACAAGCAAATCGACTTAGTCGATGCATTAGAAAACATATCAGAAGTTACAACACTGCTAAACAGCATGAGAACGGAAGCAGAAAAATCCTTCAGCTTAATTTATGATGCTGTAAAAACATTGGCTGTAGGCCTCAAAGTAGCAGAAGAAGTTCCACGTAGATGCAGCATAAAAAATGGATGCAATGTCCCATATTCAACTCCAGAAGAATATTTCTGCAGAAGTATATTTATACCCTTTGTGGATGATATAATTGAATCATTAAATGAAAGGTTTCAATCACAAAAAGAAACACTAACTTCATTGCAAAATACTCTACCAGTTTTTGCTGTGAAGAATGATTATTCCCAAATATTATCTGCAGTGAAAATGTATGAATCTGATTTAGGATATTCTGATGTAACAGAAAGTGATTATCAATTATGGTGTCAAAAATGGGAAAGGGAAAAAGCAGACGTGCGCTCCAAAAACGCAGTTGAAAGTTTGGCATCATGCAATAAGAACTTATTTCCCAACATTTATATTTTGCTTCACATCTTGGCAGTTCTTCCTGTAACCACAGCATCAGTGGAAAGAAGCTTTTCCAGTCTTCGTCGATTGAAATCTTATTTGAGAAACAGTACATCAGAGTCAAGACTGAATGGGCTAGCTTTATTATCTATTCATAGAGACATTCAAGTTGAAGAAGTCATTGACAAACTCGGAAATGTACCTAGAAGAATAAATCTCAGTTTTTAAGAATTAGGCGAGTCCAATCAATTTCATTATTTCTCAAGGAGAAATTTGTTTCTGTCACTTTTTCTTTTCAATATGTACTCATCAGCTTAATTTAGGTATATATATGTATGTTATATACCTAAAAAAAAACTAAAAAGAAATACCTTTCTTTTATTATTAACATGTTTTTTTTGCGTTTTTTTATTAACTTCAATTTTATACTGGTGGATTTCAGAAACTTCCAATTTTTCGGCCGCCCCTCGAAAAAATTTCTACATACGCCCCTGCTCAGTAATATAATTTATTATATAGTTGACCTCCCTCAATCTTTTTAATTTATTCTATATGTACTGTAACATTAACCTGGTGCGTCATTATTATAATTTTTCTTTTTTTGTGAATTACCCTTTCAAACCTATTCTCAGTATATTAATTTTGGAACAGTTTGCCTCTACAAATTTATTATTTTTTGGATGAAAGCAATGTCATTTGATCTGAAAAACTTAGGGTCTAAAAACGCAATTTTGGCGGCTGTTTTATTAATTTTTCCGCCTGTTTTTTTCTTTTACAGATGCAAATCGCAATGTAACAGTACGACAAGGTACTAACAGATTGTATTTCAGTTACTTTCTGCGTTTTTTCAAAACTGCACTAACAGAGATTTAAGAGTAAATAAATCCATCGCTCTTTCCACGTTAAGCAACACACAGCTACCGAAAAATTGTTATTCGGCCGCCGTGGGGAATCGAACCCCGAATCTCTCGATATCTAGCCGAACGCGTTAACTTTACACCACAGCGGCCAACAAGAGATTTTTGGTATAACCATTTATGCTCGCATAGAACAGAAATAGCGAGAAGGAGTAATTCCTAAGAAAGGTAAGCATTTTTTTTATTGGAGGTTTAACGACCACCGTGAGCAACTCAATGGGCCATAAGCAATCGCCCATCCCTAATTTACGGTCACTGGTTCCAGGAAGAGAGCCAGTACCGTAAGACAAACACAACATCCATGCCTCACCGTGAACCGAACCCGAACTCCTTTCGGACGAATGATCACAGGCCATTGCTTAGACCGCTGCGCCACCGGGGCGGAAAAGGTAAGCATTTCTGCATTTTTTTTAAATTTCGGTAGAACTGCTACGTCATAAGCTTTGCAGATAACTAATATATGGGCTTTATTAACCTCTTCTTTCAAGCATTAAGGGCTGCTCCGGTGGCGCAGTGGTCTAAGCGATGGCCTTTGATCATTCGTCCGAAAGGTGTCCGGGTTCGAATCCCGTAAAGCATGGATGTTGTGTTTGTCTTACGGCACTGGCTCTCTCCCTTCCCTGGAACCAGTGACCCTAAATTAGGGACGGGTGACTGCTTATAGCCCATTGACTTGATCATGGTGGTCGTTAAAACTCCAATCAAAAAAAAATAAAAAAAAGCATTAAGTACGACTGAATGCCAAGAAACGTATAATACTGTAACCTTTTCGGGGTACAACTCTGTCGCTTAGCGTGACGCCACAAAAACGGTGGCCAAGCCCGTAAAGAGAGGAGTGAGTGAGTGCCGGGAGCCCCGGCCCAAGTCATTTTTTTTTTTTTTTTTTTTTTTTGATTGGAGGTTTAACGACCACCTTGAGCAACTCAATGGGCTATAAGCAGTCGCCCGTCCCTAATTTAGGGTCACTGGCTCTAGGGAAGGGAGAGAGCCAGTGCCGTAAAACAAACACAACATCCATGCCTCACCGGGATTCGAACCCGGACCCCGTTCGGACGAATGATCAAAGGCCATCGCTTAGACCACTGCGCCACCGGGGCGGCCCCAAGTCATTTGGTAACGATCCGGATGGCCACTTCCGACGACGCAGCATAGTCACGTGGTTAAGAGCAAAGAATTCGATTTTGTTCGTGAGACCCTCACAATCGCATGATCTTCGCGTTATGCCGTTGCCCCCGTCCGTCCACGACCCGCTGGGTTGTACAGTATTCCATCCATTGGCGCCAACAAAATCCCGTTGAAAACGTCGCTCCGACCCAAATGCTTGGCAGTACGGCGACTTGACCAACTTGCCTCTCTCACCAAACAGAAATAATCGCTCTTTCCACTTTAATAAGTGAGTCTCCGAAAAAATCTCATCGGCCGCCACCGGGAATCGGACCCAGGGTCTTCCAGTTACGCGCCGGACAGGCTACCACTGCAACACAGCGGCCTCGAATTCTCCAGACTCACATGTGATGAACTGCCAAACTACATGGCAGGTTGCTTTGTGTAGCCCCGCACAATGCTGGGGATTCACCAAAGATGGAAAGCAGCAACTGAACAAATAACTTTAACCTCAGGTTCGATCCCAGCAGGTACGAACGCTCGAACCACTAAATATGCGCCGTGCGTCGGATGGGCACGTTAAGCCGTCGGAACCCGGGTACTGTTCCCCGCGGTAATAAATAAGGGCATCTTCCTTCCCCTTTCTACCTCGCTTCCGTGTCACATTCCTATCGGGCATTCTAGCCCACATCACCTAGCTTCCGGTTTCTAAGGGTTGTTTAAGACCTGGGGTCGACAGTCCCTTCCTAAAATCCTCTACATATAATCTGATCTGAACAAATACACTGGCGGAAAGTGAAAAAATAACACCAAGAAGGAGACGTCTGATACCAACGAAATTTATACAGCATAATAACGGAATACAGAAAATAACGTGATCAAAACATTATGGCAAAATACAGTTGTATTTGCTGGTAAACTGAAAAATAACATTTCCATGTAACATGGTTAGTACGAGGTTGAACCGCCATGAACTGCGTCACACTGTGCAATTCTGGCATGGAGTCTGTCGTACAGATGTTGGATGTAAGTTTGGGGTATTGAGTTCCAAGCATCCTCAGCCTGGACGCGTAAATCGGGGATGGTCGTGGTGACCGGATAAGTCGTTGTCCCATAAAATCCCACACGTGCTCAATGGGGACAAATCCGGTAAACGTGCAGGCCATGGAAGTTGTCCCACACCCTGAAGTCCATGTTGCGTTACACGTGCCGTGTGTGGGCGTGCGTTATCTTGCTGAAAAACACCACGATGGACCGACTTTACAAATGGCACAACGGGCTGAATTATGTTGTTGATGTAGGAGGTACTGTTTAACGTACCCGGTACAAACACTAGTTGTGTACGGCAGTGATAGCTAATCGCTTCCCACACCAGGTGTAGGCCCAGTGTGTCGCTGGCGGATGCAAGAAGGGTGGAGACGCTCCCCTGTGCGTCTGCGAACACGCATACGGCCATCAGAGGCTCCCAAGCAGAATCTGCTTTCATCGCTGAACACGACAGATCGCCATTGCGTTCTCCAGTGCAAACGTTGGCGACATCACTGCAGCCGTCAGAGGTACACATGCCAGAGGCACAGGTGCACGTTTTCCTGCATCCAGTAGACGGTTGCGGATTGTTCGCAGTCACCTCAGGTGCAACGGCAGCTCGGATTTGCGTCGCAGAGGATGTTCTGCTTGACAACGCCGCTCTTCTTATGCGTCGATCGGTCCGCTCATCAGTCCGTCTGTGACTCTCGGTTCCACATCTTCTCGTGTGGGAATGTTCGTCGGACCATCTACGCCACCATGGTACCACCACCTATACCACCCGTCCAATTCGCTCCGCAATACGACCACTCGGCCTCGCTCAAAGTCCGATAACTGCTGAAATCGTACACGTCTTCCATGTGCATGCATTGCAGCTTCTTCAGGGTCTTCGCACGTGTCCGTACGCCGACGACTGATTACATTCACTTCGCCGTACTCTTTAAATACCACCGACGATAATTTGCATATTATGCCGTGCTGTGGCGTAAGCGCTCACCGGTTGGTCCCGAAATTAACATCACCCATACGTAAGCTCGACCCCATCAACATATGTAAATTTCATGATCGTCCGCCAATTCCTTCTTGGTGTTCTTTTTTTTTATTTTTTTGATTGGAGGTTTAACGACCACCGTGAGCAACTCAAATGGGCTATAAGCAGTCGCCCGTCCCTAATTTAGGGTCACTGGTTCCAGGGAAGGGAGAGAGCCAGTGCCGTAAGACAAACACAACATCCATGCCTGACCGGGATTCGAACCCGGACCCCGTACGGACGAATGATCAGAGGCCAACGCCTTAGACCACTGCGCCACCGTGTTCTTTTTTCACTTTCCGCCAGTGTAACTAGGAGGCGAATGGATAGTTAATTCAAACACTCGATGTGGATCGTTAACATTAAACAGAAATCATCTTTTGGTGAATCCCCAGCATTGTGCGGGGTTCCATGAAGCAACCTGCCATGTAGTTGGGCAGTTACTCACATTCGTGAGTCTAACGAATTCAAGGCCGCTGTGTTGCAGTGGTAGCATGTCCGGCGCGTAACTGGAAGACCTGGGTTCGATTCCCGGCGGCGGCCGATGAGAATTTTTCCGAGACTCACTTATTGACGTGGAAAGAGCGGTGATTTCTGTTTGGTGTTCCTGATCCACATCGAATTTTTGAATTAATTGCCTCTCTCAGCCAAATTATATGGCCCCTTCTCAACTGCTCATAATGTGCACGGATCCGACGTCGAGGCGTCCTCACAGTCTGTAGAGATCAATGCAGCTGTTGCATTACGCTGTGGCGGGCTACCAGCCATTGGTCGTTATCTTTTCATCATTTTCATATTCGGCCCTGAGGTACTTGCATGTAATTTCATTAGGATCGCACGAATTTCTCGGGTGCTTCGTTTTTTTTTTGTTTTTTTTTTGTTATTGTTCTTTTTTGTTTTTTGTCACACAGTGTGTATATATAACCGGAAATGTTATTTAAAAAAAAGCTGAATTTTGGGTTGTTTTGTTAGCAATTATTATTTTTAATCTCTCATGTCTGAATGCTTCCCTAACAACGCTAGAACAAACAAATATTAGCCCAGATTGCTGAAATCGTAAATATTGAAATGTTCAGAAAATTTGTGCACATTGACATGATTCAGATGTATATCTGCAAAATCTGTAGCAGACTAAAATGAAGAAATACATAAATTAAATGGTTGCAATGACTGGCATTGAACATATGAATGAAACATGAAAAAGAAAAGAAAAACTATTGCACTACATTGTAGATAAGATATTGCACTATATTGTAGATAAGTTAAAGCTGCGGTATTTAGGTAAATGCTAACTGCTGTTGGCAACTCTGCTATATGATAGAAAAAAAGGGCTGATACAGAAATTAAAAAGTATAAACCCCTCCAAATGGGTGTGGGGTAGGGGGTCAGATTTTTATATGGGGATGGGGAGTGAGAGAATTTGGTGGTGTGGATAAATGCCTGCTGTTCCTGGTCGAATATTGGCGATTGGCATGTAATTGTGCGATATCAAATATTAGTGATCTCCAGATGACTTCCAGTATTAGTTGGTGGGAAATAGCTTATGGAAATATTCCACTGCCCTGCTTTTTTGTACTAGAAAAAATGACTAGTTTACCAAAAAAAAAGTAGGTTATGTAGTCCAGAAATGTTATAAATTTGCTGCATGTCATCAACAGAGTAAAATATAATATGATCTGTATGAGGCAAACCAGAAGACATTATTATCTTCAGGTGTATAAGTTCATGTTATGTAAAATATTTATTTAATATGCTGATCTTGAAGAATATCTGTAAAATTTTCCATTATTGTGTTGGTCATCAAGGTTTTTGGAAAATTCTGCCTCAGATTTTAAAATAAATATACTCTGTTATAATTTACATTTAATCAGTTAATTGTTTTAAATAATTAAATATTAATTATGATTTGTTCAAATAATATTATAAACATAAAGCCATTTACATTTTTTAATTAAATGATAAGTATTTATGTTTTCATTTTTCTGCAATTGAGGCAATCCATTCTTACAGCTGCTTTTTTGGTGATGGGTCCTATATTTTTTCAAATAAATTAAAAACTGCTGAAGTTAATTAAATATTTGAAAACAACTCAATTTACTTGATTATTTTGGTTTTGTCTGGAACCAAGTGCACATTTTCGATATTGTTTTTTTGTCAGCTGTGTTTCAGCTTTTCTGATTTCACTGCCACAATCTTGAAAGAAATTCAGCTCACCTTTTCAATTTTAGGGAGCTCCGTTTGCTTGTTTTGAAGGCACTAATGTGATCAGGTGCTTCTCTTTTAGTTTGTATTTATGAATCAAATGTGTTTTCTTTCCGAGATAATTCAAAACACAGAGAGAAATGTTTTTCACTTGTGCCAAGTTGCCAGCATGTTTGAAAGACATTCTGGGTACATGGTTTTCTCCTGAAATTTCTATGAGTGAACAATCACTCACTTTTATGGAAGAGACTATAAATAATGTTTCGGGTCCTATGAATGAAATTCCTCATATGTTTTGTGTGTTTTCCTTGGTAATAATTAATGACATAGATATTCCTAGTCTTAATGAACTATAAATATCTCAAAATTATGGGGTCTTTTTATTAAGGAATAAAAATACAGTATATTTGTCAAAGTTTCAGGTAATACCTCTACCCTTCCTAAAGACTACACTAATAGTAGGTGTGCCAGTCATGAGGTAAATTCCAATCTTTCAAATCATTTAGTGTTGTAACTTTTCTTCTCTGAATTTCCAGTCCTTCTGACAATTTTCTTTTGAAAAAGTACTGTTGACATGTCAGAACTTCTACAGGGTCCCAAAGAACTTTATGTCCTGTACTTTGGAAATGTCTGTCCAAACCTGTTTTGTTTATCTTATTTTCAATTGCAGCTTTATGCTCTGATAATCTGGTCTTAAGCTCTCTCCCTGTTTCACCCACATAGCTGAGACCACACTCACATTTCATGTTGTAGACCACACTTTCCTGTAAAACAATGTTTTCTTCTTTTTGCTTTAATTTCAGAAGGTAGTTATTAATTTTATTTTGTAATCCTGGAGCAAGTCTGATTAGAAACTTATCACTGATCCTCTGAATTTTTTGAATAATCCTTTATGGTAAGTATTTTTTCTAGTTAACTGAAATTTAGGTTTTAGACTTTAAAATATTTTCTTTTTTACTCAGAAATTTGTTGACAAGTAGAGAAGTGTAATTAATATCTTCCAAACTTTTTCAAATCTTCCTTTTGAGCATTTTTTTTTTTTTTTTTTGATTCTTAGGAATTCAGAGCACTTATTTTCCCCCCAAACTTGTGGCCACATTTGTTTTTATGTAATTCAGAAAATTAGATAGCTCAGTTGTTTAAATTAGCTCAATTTTTTGGACTTGTCATATGTAGTAAAAAAGGAGAAATCCGAATGCATTTATACAAGAATCCTAACAACAATAAGTGTTAGACTATCAGTCAAATCATTTGAATTAGATAAAAAAACCATGGCCACTCAAATTGCTACTCCTTGAACAAAGGGTGTCACCTGACCGGCTTTCCTTGCAACTCATACATACATATCGCTAAGCTGTTCTCTGCAATTCAGAGGTTAACTCCACAAAGAAATGCAAACCACCAGATAACTTATTGATTATTTACTTACTGTTGCCATATCAAACTTCTCAATTTATAACGATCTTGATACATGATTCAGGCTTTGCTGACATCCATCGCACGAAGTACACAATACCTTCTATACTTAATACTCATAATCTTTTTCTCATGCAGACACCTCAATCTGATCCTCCCATGACTTTCTTGCCACTTGCGCTGAAATTTTTTTCTTAGTAAGCGTCTCATCACTCATTCTCTCAACATGGCCAAACCACCTAAGAATATTAGTCTCCATCTTACTAACAACATTTTGCTTCATATTACACAACTTCAGCACATCTTCATTCAGCTGTGTCGGAACCGCGGGGGGCAAAGGGGGCAACTGCCCCCTGCTCTCATTTGCGTGCAAGGGCGAAATATCACATTTGCCCCTTCACTTTTCTTAGTCAGAAATCGGATTAACGCTTGTTTTTTAATTTTTTTATTTCCCGCCATTTAAAGTTCCTTCCGGAAAAAAAAAGTATTATTTTCTACTTTAAAAAATAATTAGAACTCTGAATTCCTGAGACGTCAAGAACTCTAAATTCTCTCAAATCTGTCGAGAACTTTTAATTCCTGAGATGCAAGACGCAGTTTAATCTCTCTCCCCTTGTCCAATATGATTCCTAAGATGCAGATTACTCTTCTCCTCTGTCCAGTATGCAAAAAAAAGTTACTAAAAACAGCTATCCTAAAATTCCTGAAAATTGTTTTTATAAAAAAAAAAAAAAAAAAGCAGGAGCGTTTTCTACATTGTAAGTATAATAAAATCAGTATTTCCCTAAGCAAGAAAATGGAAGATGAAGAAAGGAATGAGATATATTCTTACGTTGTTTGATGAATAACATAAGGACTACGGTTCTTGTGGAATTTGAACCATAATACATATCAGCAAAACGCTTTACATCAAAATACAATGTAATACAGATGTAAAATTCAAAGTTTATATTAATTAAGATTTTATAGATATAATCGTTTTATCTGTAGTATGTTCAAATGACGTCATCGCGCCCTGTTTTACAACAGCGAAATAAGTTTTATGTTTTGACCAAAAACTGCATATTCTTATTTCTTGCCCCCGTGGGCGAAAAACAGTTCCGACGCCCATGTCTTCATTCCTCACACAATCAGAATGTCTTGCCACAAACTCCCCTATAAGTAACGCATCTCTTCAGCACACAAACGACTCCTATGTCTCTTCTGCAATATCCAGGTTTCACTGCCGTATATCAGAGTACGTACAATTACACTTTCATACACAGCCATTTGGGACTTAAGAACCCATCATTCCTTTGAAATCCTCCTAAAGCAGCTATGACTTTCAAACAAGAATTCACTCACCTACTAATTTCATCATCTAATTTGTTCTCTCTGTCAAGCACTTCCTAAATACACAAAGTCAATCATCTTGTCAATCACAGTGTCATTTAGACACTGTGATTGACAAGATGTCATTTAGACAGTACTAACAGTTCCTCGCTCAAAAACCAAAACTTTGATTTTTCCCTCATTTATACTCAGTTCAAATTTCATACAAACTTTATACATCCGGGACAACATACTCTGCAACTCATTTTTGCTCTCTGCTAACAGGACTGTGTCATCAGCACTCACATCACATAAATACAGTTTTATTTTCAATTTGGTTTATTTATTCTGCTACTCTGACTTTTTTCATATTTCAATGCTGTCATTCAGTTTTAGTAATTTGAAACATTAATACATGATTTCAAAAAATACTCTGCCAGTGACTAGCAAAATTTTCATGAAGGTTCAACAAGTGCCTTTGGTTCAGCTACAAAAGTAGCTTTAGTGGCATTGAGAATTATGGGTTTTAAATGGTACAGCACCTTTGGAGTGAAAGAAAAGAGAGAGAGAAACCTTTGTCTAGTATACTATCTACCAACAAGTAATTGGACACCCCTGCAATCGACGATATCTGCGGTCCTGATACAAGTCACGGCCACCACCGTTAAATATCGTGTGGGAAACAACAAGGCAACCAGTCGCATGCAAGATGCCACGCAGTTCGGAGCTCTCTGATTTCGAGAAAGGTGTAATCGTTGGGTATCACAGAAATGGCCGATCCATACGTGACATATCCAGCGAGTTGAAGTCGACAGTGGGCTACGTGATTGGCAAGTGGAAGATGAGAGGTGACTGTCGGAATGTGCCCCGACCCGGCAGACCCACAAAACTTGGAGTTAGAGACCGACGGGTGCTGGCCAGAGAAATTCGGAAGAACCGCACCAAATCGATGGGCCACATCCGCGAGGAGTTTCAACAGGCATCCGGGAGTGTTCTTTTGATGAATACCATCCGTAAGGAAGCCCATCTGCTCTGTTATCTTGAACGCGCTGCCGCCCACAAGCCTTTGATCACCAAGTCCAATAGCGCTGCTCGGCTAACGTGGTACAAAGAACGTCGACAGTGGACTGTTGAACAGTGGAAACACATTCTCTGGAGTGACCAATCAAGGTTGACCCTCTACCGTTCGGATGGCAGGGTCTGGGTTTGGCGTCTGCCTGGAGAACGCCTTCTGCCGGAATGTATTGTGCCAACTGTGAAGTTCGGCGGCGGTGGAATTATGCTATGAGGGTGTTTTTCCTGGTATGGCACGGGACCCTCGGTAGCAATTCCTGGTAGACTAAACGCCGAGACCTTTTTTTTTTTTTTTTGATTGGAGGTTTAACGACCACCGTGAGCAACTCGATGGGCTATAAGCAGTCGCCCGTCCCTAATTTAGGGTCACTGGTTCCAGGGAAGGGAGAGAGCCAGTGCCGTAAGACAAACACAACATTTATGCCTCACCGGGATTCGAACCCGGACCCCTTTCGAACGAATGATCGGAGGCCATCGCTTAGACCACTGCGCCACCGGGGCGGCCACGCCGAGACCTACTGCACCATTTTGGATGACCATGCGCTTCCTATGTTGTGGCAGTTTTACGGGGTGGACCCATGTTACTTTCAGGATGACAGTGCCACCTGTCATGTTGCAAGGTCCACCATGGCTTGGTATGGTGACAATGGGGTTAATCGAATGAACTGGCCCTTAACCCTATTGAGCACCTCTGGGATGAGTTGGGGCATCGATTTAAGGGGTGCCCCCACCGTCCGAAATCGGTGAAGGAACTGACCTGTCTTCTCCAAGCTGAGTGGAAGAAAATACTGCTAGCTGTTGTACAGCGCCTGGTTGAGAGTATGCTCCTGATGGTCGCAGCTGTAATCGCAGCTCGTGGAGGCTCCACCAACTATTGAAGGTGAATAAACTTCGTTTTCCTTTGCTATCACAGGTGTCTAATTACTTGTTGGTAGATAGTGTATATCACACTTACCCAGAAAGTGAAGACGTACAGATATTTTATACTCACCTACTGTTACTTTTTAATACCATTGTTGCTTACATGAAAAATTGCATAAAAATCTCCTATTTATTAATTATGTTCAGAATCATCCATTTTACAGTGGTATACATTTCTTTCCTTACAATTCATATTTTTCTTTTGAGTTTTTTTATACCTATGTCTAAGAAATCCCACAATCTTAAAACTATGTTTGACAACTCCCAAAATCTTTTTTCTTACAATTTACATTTTTTAATACTTACATTTGTTAACTTACAATTTTTTAAAAATAAACTCAAAAACTATTCTGCTTCACAGTCTGCATTGACAGAGAAAGGGGGTTATGGTGAAGTCAAAGTATCACCCAGCTGATATTCCCAACCACATGGATGAAGCAAGTTTCCAGAAAGGATTGGTGCAAAATAGAAACATTGTACAAAAAACTAAAGAATCTATTTCCCACTATCATCAATACAGGAAATACTTTTTTTTTTTTTTTCATTTAGAGCAATCAAATTCAAAAGGATCAAATTCGTTTTTTTTATTGCCATTGTCATTTTAACAAACTAAAGAAAAAAATTGTCTACTATTAATTTTTATCACAACTGGCAGATTTGCTTAATAGCAGCATGACCCCTATAAACGGTAAATTATGTTAGTTACATATTTTCAATGAAATGAAAAATATAACTTAAAACTGCATTTTTCCCAACAAATTTCCAAGATTAATTTTCCTCATTCTTAAAATGAGTTTCACTATTGCAATTTGACATGGATTCCAACTGCTGCAGTTATTCATCCTCGTGAAGCAACATGTGCCTTGAAAGCTGATTTTTCCAAGTAAATTGTTTGCAGCATACATCACAATGGTGCGACTTTTCAGCTGTGTGAGTGAGCATATGGCTTGAAAGATGAGATTTCTGAGTGAACTGTTTGGAACAGACATCACACTCATGAAGCTTTTCACCTGTGTGAAGGAGTACATGCCTAAAAAGATCACTATTCTGAGCAAATTCTTTGTAACATACATTACATTGGTGAGGCTTTTCACCTGTATGAAGGAGCATATGTTTTGAAAGCTGATTTCTCCAAATAAATTGTTTGCCGCATACATTACAATGGTGAGCTTTTGCACGTGTGTGAGTAAGCATGTGGCTTGAAAGATGAGATTTCTGAGTGAATTGTTTGGAGCAGATATCACAGTGATGAGGCTTTTCACCTGTGTGAAGGAGCATATGTCTTGAAAGATCATTTTTCTGACTAAATTGTTGGCAGCATACATTACATTGGTGAGGCTTTTCACCTGTGTGAAGGAGCATATGTTTTGAAAGCTGATTTTTCCAAGTAAATTGTTTGCCGCATACATCACAATGGTGCGACTTTTCACCCGTGTGAGTGAGCATATGGCTTGAAAGATGAGATTTCTTAGTGAATTGTTTGGAGCAGACTTCACATTGATGAGACTTTTCACCTTTGTGAAGGAGCATATGCTTAGTAAGATCACTTTTCTGAGCAAATCCTTTATAGCATACATCAGATTGGAGAGGATTTCCACCTATGTGAAGGAGCAGATGGCTTGAAAGATCACATTTCCGAGTAAATTGTTTCCAGCATACATCACACTGGTGAGGCTTTTCACCTGTGTGGAGGAGCACATGTTTTGAAAGGTAACTTCTCTTAGCAAATGTTTTGCAGCATATCTCACATTGGTGAGGCTTTTCACTGGTGTGAAGCAGCACATGTTGTGAAAGATAACTTTTCTGAGTAAATTGTTTGAAGTATACATCACATTGGTGAGACTTCTCAGCTGTGTGAAGTGGTATATGCTTTGAAAGGCCAGCAATGTGAATAACTTTCTTAGTACGCACATTACACTTGTAGCATTTTTCATCTGCATGAACAAGGGAATGTTTTGAAAGATGACGTTCTCCAAAGTGTTTGAGGCATTCAACACACTGGTAAAGTTTCTCTCCTGATTGAAAGAGCCTATGCTTTGAGACATTGCATCTTTTACTAAATTGCTTGGAAAACATATCAGCATCATTAGGTTGTTCACCCGCATGAACTTTTGCATGCCTTAAGAGACTGCTTTTCGGTGTGAATTTCTTAGGACACACATCACACTGGAAAGACTGCTCATGTGTATGTATTTGTGCATGTCTTACAAAGCTGGATTCTTCTGTAAATTTCTGGAAGCATAATTTACATTCCCAAATACCTTCACTTTTATCTGTTACAATGTCAATGTGTGATGAATGTTCAGTTTCTTTTTTCACTTCTTTGGTAAGCAATTCTCGGGTGACTTCTAAAGAATATTTCAGCACCGACTCCATAATGATAAACTTAAAATTTTCATTTATTCACAAGACAGCCAGTCCAACAATTTCCCTTTTTGATAATTTTGGACTGAACGAAGAATGCTCCTTTTACTTAAATTGTGTTGTCTGCACATATAATGAAAATGCCACAGTATGTCTAAAGAAGTAATAGATATAGTTTGAATGTCTCATTAATTAAAACATGTAGCAGATAAAATAAAGTAATGCGAAACACGAGTTAAACGCATAATTTCTGAAATGGCTCAGAAAATTTTGAGGTTTCAGAATGCAAAGAAAGGACAATTTGAACCCTCTTGAGAAACAGATACTCAAGGTTTGTTACAAGTGTGTTCTTGGTATGTTATCTGTACAACAAATTTTAAAAGAAAAAGTTACCCTTAAAAGGGTGTCTTTGGCCAGAAACATTGGAAACAGGAATAACAATTCAAACATTTTTCACCTGCCCAAATAATTTGTTTTTATGACTCTGTTAAATGTTAAGATTGGAGAGTTGTCTCCTAGAAAGAATAACACAGGTTGTGGTATTTGCATCTGTTTCCATAACCTTATGGTTATTAAAATAAAATTTTCGTTGCGAATTTGCAATACGAACCCTTATGCAGAAGGCGACACAAAGTATATCACTAACATTCCAATTTTTTTTCTCAAAATCAAAATTAACTTTCCCGTTCTATTACACTACAACAAAGAACGGAAAACGTGATTCCATGCTATTCTAGTAGAATTGTCTCTATGCGTTTTTAAGACTTTAAAAATGCGAAGTCATATTACCATTGTAGAGGGCATTCTTCTCTTGGTAGCTTTCTTAGTTGCACTGCTATTCAAATTCTGCAGTACCACGATAAACGGCGTTGATTATATTGTTACATGCCACCCAAAAAACACCCAGTACCAGACAGCGTTAGCATTCGTGCTGTCAATAATATTGATATTTTAATCTGTTTACATTGGAACAACTCGACTAAAGCATTTAAGCAGTCCTTGTCCTCGGATGAATACTCCCAACCAACAAGCGTCGTTGTGGTCTGGTAACGTTACGAATGGTTACGGGCTTACGGATACCGAACACAGCCAAAAACCCCTGGAGAGAAAGCCCCAGCGCCCGAACTACGAAGTCACGAAGTAGTGTGACGTCACGGTCAAAGGGCCATCGCAATTCCTCTCTCCAGAGAGGTCAAAAGGCAAACGTTAAGGGAATGCCGATATTAGCTTCGCGTTCATACGGCATTGATCACTATTGAGCTTTTGCCGCCCCGGTGGCGCAGTGGCCTAAGCGATGGCCTCTGACCATTCGTCCGAAAGGGGTCCGGGTTCGAATCCCGGTGAGGCATGGATGTTGTGTTTGTCTTACGGCCCTGGCTCTCTCTTCACTGGAACCAGTGACCCTAAATTAGGGACGGGCGACTGCTTATAGCCCATTGAGTTGCTCACGGTGGTCGTTAAACCTCCAATAAAAAAAAAAAAAAAGTATTGAGCTTTCGATAGTCGTGCACGTGAGTAAGCATTTTAATACAACATGCCTGGCAAATATTAAGTGCCTTTATATAGGTCTAATTACAGAGCACATCCAAAAGTCACTGTTTTCAGCTTTCCTGAAAGTGAAAGCTTTCGAAGAAGGCGGATTTCTTCCGTACCAATGAAGAATTTTGAACCCACCGTGATTTCAAAGGTTAGTTAAGCCTTATTGTTCTCATGACAGCATTTTCTGCTTTCGTTGTAAATGCAACTATAATTTAGTGAATTGTTTGTCGGTTTTTGTTTTTTTAATTGACGGAGTAAAATATAAGGGCCAGCCTTCCGATTATCAGCTCATTATTTATTGTCATTTAAATAATGGTATTAATTACCATTCAACATTTAATTTCCATAAATAGTTATTTTTCTTTACAAAATTCTTAGTTAGTAGTGTTCAAATTGGAAAAAAAAAAAAGATGTGCGTATATTATCAGCGCATCAAGTACTAAGGTTAAATAGGCAAAGAAACTGGCAATAAATAATTACGTTATTTATTAATCAACATTTCATTTCCGTAAAACAAATGTCATTTTTCTTCATAAAATTGCTGTGTATCAGTGTCCTAATTAAAACAAGAATCCGCACGAAATGCACAGAACTACTTGATGCGCTGATAATCTGAAAACTAGCCCAAGGAAAAGTGTATTGGAATGTCCAACAAATGTATCCGAAAGTTTGGATTTAATATATTCCATGTTCATTTGACAAAGAACTTTTTCCTAAATGATTTTAATTTATATATATATATATATATATATATATATATATATATATATATATATTTTTTTTTACCTTCTAGAAATAGTTGCAAGATTTGAGCACATATCTTACCGTATTATACTCACTAAATCGGAAATTTCGCGTTCGTTACGTAATTATGGAAAAGTCTTTTTTTTTCTTTCATTTTAATAAATCGAATGCGAAGTGAATTTCTAAAAGTTTTAAGTGAAATGATTATGCCGCCCCGGTGGCGCAGTGGTCTAAGGCGTTGGCCTCTGATCATTCGTCCGTAAGGGGTCCGGGTTCGAATCCCGGTCAGGCATGGATGTTGTGTTTGTCTTACGGCACTGGCTCTCTCCCTTCCCTGGAACCAGTGACCCTAAATTAGGGACGGGCGACTGCTTATAGCCCATTGAGTTGCTCACGGTGGTCGTTAAACCTTCAATCAAAAAAAAAAAAAAATGATTATGTTCATACGTCCTACCAATTTGCCATTAACGCACTTAAAAAGATCGTAGTTGCAAAAATGCTTAACGTAAAATGCTGGATTTTTCACGTTATGCGTGAAAAAACTTATTTTTTTTGCTCCTTTAGCCAAATTGAAAACTAAAGGAAAATTTTCATGAAATCATTTCGCAGAACAAGAGCAAAACTTTGGAATTCCCCGATTTACGGATATCATTGCTAGAAACTGAGAAAAAAATGAAAGCTAAGGATGTAATCGTTTGATGTTATCTAAGGACAAAAAATACAAAGAAAAGAAACGGTCGATTTATTGTTGTGTGCGCAAATTGTCTAGTATCGCACTCGAGAAATTATTTCTCTGCGTAAACACCGCGGTACTTCGTCGGCGTTTTCAGGAGCGGAGAGCTCGAGACTCGAGTCGGTCGGCACACTAGCTTTGACATCACAGACCGGTTCGGAGGCTTTTTTAATCTTCAGGGTTTTTTGACACAGCCAAGGCTAAAATGGATGGAGTTGAAGACAACAGACTTTTGGTGATTGGCCAGAGGGCGTTAGGGACGATGTTAGCCGTTAGATAGCACTGCGTCCCAAGGTATAAACAACTCAGTTGCTACGTTGTTTGAGTTGCTGGATTGTGTATGTTAGTCGTTTTTCTTTTATAAAAACCTTACAGTTTTAAAACAAAACTGCTGTTTTCACAAGAAAATCTAACCCATTTTTAAAATGGTTTACCGCTGTGTACCGATGTGCACATTTTTTGAGAACAAAAACATGGGATTTTCATTCCACGAGTTCCCTTCAGATCAGAAATTAAAGCAACTGTGACTGAAAGCAATATCTCGTCATGATTTTGCTCCAAATGACAAGTGGCCTTCAACTGTTGTTTGTGGTAAGCATTTTGATTCTGATAATTATGCACCTAATTCAATTTTAGAAAAAAAAAACCTAAACTATATAAACTCCTATTAAGTAAAATAGTGGGTAAATGTGTAGATTTGCGTCTTAAATTATTTCGTCGGAAAAATGTTAGTACCTGGGAAAAGTGCGACGTACAGATTTTAGATTATGGAAATTAATGGCAAATGCTGCAGAAATTTCGTATTTTAAATGTTTTTTAAAGATTTTTTCGTAACATTTACCTGTAAGAGCGATGCTGTGAAGAGACGCTGCCGTAGGCCTGACGCATCGCTGCCGCGAGGACATCGACCTAACGCATCGCTACCGCGACGCTTGACATCATCGCAGTGGCGATGCGTTAGGCCTACGGCAGCGGCTCTTCACAGCATCGCACTTACAGGTAAATGTTACGATAAGAATCTTTAAAAGACATTTAAAACATTAAATTTCTGCACCATTTGCCATTAATTTCCATACTCTAAAATTTGTACGTCGCACTTTTATCGGGTACTAACACAAGGTTATAATTTTACTTCTGGAGATGCCCTGAGTCTCTTAACCGCCGCCCCGGCGGCGCAGTGGTCTAAGCGATGGCCTTTGATAATTCGTCCAAAAAGGGTCCGGGTTCGAATCCCGTGAGGCATGGATGTTGTGTTTGTCTTACGGCGCTGGCTCTCTCCTTTCCTTGGAACCAGTGACCCTAAATCAGAGACGGGCGATTGCCTATAGCGCATTGAGTTGCTCATGGTGATCGTTAAACCTCCAATAAAAAAAAAGTCTCTTAGCCGTGAAGCCGCCAGGTGTGGGAATTTGACGTGCAGAGCATGGTACATTCCCACACCTGGCAGAGCATGGTACAGCGTACATGCTCTGCTAAGACTAAGATGGCAACTGTTGAAATAATATATGATAATGGTAAAACAGAATATCTTTTTATTTGTTCAAATGCTGTTGGAATGCAGTGCTTGCACTTATTGGACCAGGCGTTTTTTTTTATTGGAGGTTTAACGACCACCGTGAACAACTCAGTGGGCTATAAGCAGTCGCCCGTTCCTAATTTAGGGTCACTGGTTCCAGGGAAGGGAGAAAGCCAGTGCCGTAAGACAAACACAACATCCATGCCTCACCGGGATTCGAACCCGGACCCCTTTCGGACGACCAGGCGTTTCACACGTTGATTCAAAGTTTTCAAGTCGAATTTAAAAGGTGTTGGCAGTTCTTCTGCGTAGATTTTATTGCTACTGACCATCTTCTTACAGAACACCTTTCAGAGTTTGTCTCTTAGTAAAAATTTTTCTTAAATCAATGCCTCGGAACCCAATCGACAATTCCGTGCACTTGGGTTTTTCATCTCCATCGACTTTTATTTAGAAGGTTCCTGGTTGATCTAGAGGTCAGAGGGGGGTGGTGAAACTTTTTATAGAGCTAAAAATTAATTTGTTAGCCAACTTAACTTCTAATAAGAATGAAATCTCTCTGGCTGCTGAATTTTTTTACGAGATCTCGAGCACACCGTCCCGTCCACCTGACTCACTTTTTTTGCGAGTTTTCGGCTTTTCACTTTTAAGGTAATTTGGCTGTCAGTGTTGGAGGCAGGGGGGAGGGTCACTTTACTAGTTTGTTGTATATGATATTTTCTCCACAAACCACCGCTGATTTTATTTTTAATACACCTGGATTTTTATCTAGAGGTGAAGCACACTTTTGCGGGAAAATGCAAATAATGGCTAAAATTATTGTCCAAATGAAATTCTTTTTGGTATCTAGCTCTGTTTACAGACCGGGATTATGCTGCTAAATTTATTTACTGATAAATAAATTAGAGCGCAAATCCCAGGAAAATTACTGTGTTTTTTCACCACAATTTTGTGTGAGAAACCAAATTTTGCTCAAAATTTTTCTGTCTTGGAAATCGATTCCCAGAGCTTAGAAAAACACTTTTTATTGAAGAGTCAAAGTCTGCAAAAGGCCGAGAATCTTTAAAGCGTCAGTTTTATCCAGAAATCAATGATTCCTGGAAAAGCAGAGAACCAATCTTTTTTACGCAGGGCTCCGCATCTGGGAGGTCAGAGAACCTTACTTATTAAGGCAGTGTACATATTTTCTCACTAAATCACTGATTGCTCACTAAATAGTGATCTCCCTAAATTACCATGTAAAAGAATATCCACGATGAGAAATTGTTATATGCTTCCAGACTTTTATATGCCTCTAACTGTTCTGCAGTAAAAGCGCTTCGACCAAAGACGAAGTAATAGGAAATATTTGCATTTTCGGAAAACTTTTCGCGTCACGTTCGAAGATACTTGCATTCAGAAAATACTGATCTTTTCCTTCAATCACTTTAATTTTTTCCAAATACAGCATTTTGTACTAGGAAGTTAAACTTTCAAAGTAAGAAGCCATCATTTCAACGGGGACTGGTTGTATTTTTTTCTTGATTGCAGGTTTAACGACCACAATGAGCAACTAAATGGGCTATAAGCAGTCGCCGATCCTTAAGTTAGGGTCACTAGTTCCAGGGAAGCGAGAGAGCCAGTGCCGTAAGACAAACACAACATCCATGCCTCACGGGTTTCGAACCCGGACCCCTTTCAGACGAATGATCAGAAGCCATCGCTTAGACCACTGCGCCACCAGGACGGCACGTATTTTTTTGTAGTAAATCACTCTTCCCAAATCATTTTGAAAGGTAAGGTTACATAACTACCTACTTTCTACTTTATTTGAACTGTTTCCACCCTTGAAAGGTTCGTTATGCTAATGCTTTGCTGTGTGCGCAATTTCTCGTGTAAAAATATTTAACAAAACAGCCTCTAGTGGTGTTGAAAGGAATCACAAGGTGCTTCCGATTTTTTTCAGGAAATTTGGCCATCGCTTAGACCACTGCGCCGTCGATGAAATTGAACATTTTGCCATCGCTTAGACCGCGGGGAATCGATGAAATTTTAACATCGATAAAACTCATTCATATTATAGCCTAGTATACTTAACATTTTTTAAAATTTAACCATAATTAAGCAATACAAAATGTGTTTGTCAACTGATGTCATCAACGTACATGTCGCGCCATCTAGTTTCTGGCTCACCACCAAAGGAAAATGTGTTGATTTTTAGTATAATTATGGTTGAGTTTTTGAAAGTATTAAATATACTAGGCCTTAATATAAAGTTATTTTTATCGATGTTCAAATTTTTATCCCTGGGAACGCATTAATTGTGCAGAAAATGGCTACAGAAATTTACACATTAGAAATACAAGGCAAAGATTTTAGGTGAATCCACCTTAACGGACCAGTAGGTCACGGTTAAGAGGTGTAATTTCAGTACTTGCCACCAGGTAAACTGCTTCTTCTGATATCCAAATCCTTAGCTGTGTAAAGGCTGAACTGGATCCTACCAGGCTTTTTTTTTGATTGGAGGTTTAACGACCACCGTGAGCAACTCAATGGGCTATAAGCAGTAGCCAGTCTCTGAATTAGGGTCACTGGTTCCAGGGAAGGGAAAGAGCCAGTGCCGTAAGACAAACACAACATCCATGCCTCACCGGGATTCGAACCCGGACCCCTTTCGGACGAATGATCAGAGGCCATCGCTTAGACCACTGCGCCACCGGGGCGGCCCTACCAGGCTGTAACATTAAGCAAAAACAGCGAGGACAGAAAAATGAGTTGGGACGCAGCGCCATCTATTGACGTCATTAGCATAAACAAATATTGATTCCGTATCATTATTTACCTTTGAGATTTTATTTATATTCACTTTCACGTAAACAGATGGATGTTTACATTCTGATTTCGTAGTACTTCTGCAAAAGAATTTTTCTGTAGGAACTACCGTAATTTATGCATAAATCTCAGTCCTCCTGTATTCTTCAACGATCTAGGACTGAGATTTTGATAAATGCGTAGATCAGCATTTTAAATTATTTCGTTCAAAAAATGTTAGTACTAGGTTAGAATAAGATATCTAGAGTTGCCCTTGTTAATGGAGCAGTACGACTTTGCGTGAAGCCTATAACCGCGAGAGACCGCAGTCAAAGTGTGGGAAAGCTGACGATTTTTAAGGCTAAATAGTAACACTGTACAAGTGATCCGATTTATTGGCGTAGGAAGTAGACACTTTTCTGTCTAACTTCCTTGAAAAAGCCATCTCGTTGATGTGCGAAAGCTTGGAAACGCTAATGTGTCTACTTCCTACGCCAATAAATCGGATCACTAGTACAGTGTTACTATTTAGTACGTAATTGGTGTACTGTTCCTCGTTATTAAATTGTTTTTAAGGCTATTGCAATGCATTTTGTGTTGGCTGAATCCCCTTCTTTCGTCGCAAATGTTTTTTTTTTGTTTGGAGGTTTAACGACCACCGTGAGCAACTCAATGGGCTATAAGCAGTCGCCCGTCCCTAATTTAGGGTCACTAGTTCCAGGGAAGGGAGAGAGCCAGTGCCGTAAGACAAACACAACATCCATGCCTCACCGGGATTCGAACCCGGACCCCGTTTGGACGAATGATCAGAGGCCATCGCTTAGACCACTGCGCCACCAGGGCGGCTCGCAAATGTTTCCAATTTTGCATTGAAACTTGTTGCCGATGTGTGAGATAATGTTGAATTTATAAAATTCTTAATTATTTTGAGGAATCTTCTCATTTTTTTTTTAAATTGAAACATCCGAACTTTAGTGCAAATTCTAAACAAAATATAACGTGAAAATTGAAAATTTCACTCGTGTATGAAGTATAATTCATCCCGGTTTGATATTAACACGATTTCTGCAACCAAACACCACGCAATTCCAAAATACACAAGTTGAAATTCCATAGGTGTCATGTAAACAACGTCAAATTCCCACACCTGGCGGCTTCACGGTTAAGAGACTCAGGGCATCTCCAGAAGTACCATTATAACCTCCTTGTTTTAGTACCCGATAAAAGTGCGAAGTACAAATTTTAGAGTATGGAAATTAATGGCAAATGGTGCAGAAATTTCGTTTTTTAAATGTCTTTTGAAGATTTTTTCGTAACATTTACCTGTGCGATGCTGTGAAGTGACGCTGCCGTAGGCCTATCGCATCGCTTCCGCGAGGTCATCGACCTAACGCATCGCTTCCGTGACGCTTGACATCATCGCAGTGGCGATGCGTTAGGCCTACGGCAGCGTCTCTTCAGAGCATCGCACTTACAGGTAAATGTTATAAAAAAATCTTTAAAAGACATTTAAAAAACTAAATTTCTGCACCATTTGCCATTAATTTCCATACTCTTAAATTTGTACGTCGCACTTTTATCAGGTACTAACACAAGTAGGCTATAATGGTACTTCTGGAGATGCCCCGAGTCTCTTAGCCGTGAAGCCGCCAGGTGTGAGAATTTGACGTTGTTTACGGGACACCTATGGAATTTCAACTGTGTGTATTTTGGAATTGCGTGGTGTTTAGTTGCAGAAATCTTGTTAATATCAAACCGGGATGAATTATTTATACTTCATACAAGAGTGAAATTTTCATGTTACATTTTGTTTAGAATTTGCACTAACGTACCGGTATTTCAATTTAAAAAAAAAATAGGAAGAGGTCTCAAAATAATTAAGAATTTTATAGTCAGCATTCTCTCACACATCGGCAACAAATTCCAATGCGAAGTTGGACACATTTGCGACGAAAGAAGGGGATTCAGAAAACACAAAATGCATTGCAATAACCTTAAAAACCATCAGCTTTCCCACCTTTGATTGCGGTCTCTCGCGGTTATAGGCTTCACGCAAAGTCGTACTGCTCCATTAATAAGGGCAACTTTAGATATCTTATTCTAACCTCCTTGTACTAACATTTTTCGAACGAACTAATTTAAAATGCTGATCTACGCATTCAGCAAAATCTCAGCCCTGGATCGTTGAAGAATACATGACGACTGAGATTTACGCATAAATTACAGTAAAAATATGCCGCCCCGGTGGCGCAGTAGGCTAAGCGATGGCCTCTGATCATTCGTCCGTAAGGGGTCCGGGTTCGAATCCCGGTGAGGCATGGATGTTGTGTTTGTCTTACGGCACTGGCTCTCTCCCTTCCCTGGAACCAGTGAACCTAAATTAGGGACGGGCGACTGCTTATAGCCCATTGAGTTGCTCACGGTGGTCGTTAAACCTCCAATCAAAAAAAAAAAAAAAAAAAAACAGTAAAAATACTCCTAATACGTGGCGACAGTTAATAAATAAATACATCGCTTTTTCTACGTTCCAGAAACACACAGCATCCGAAAAATTGTTTTTCAGCCGCCGCTGTGGAATAGAACCAACAGAACTCTCGATATCTAGCAGAGCGCGTTACATATACGCCACGGTGGCCAACAATCCGCGGTGCTATGTGTATTTTTAAGTCAGCTTCTGACATCATAAATCCGTAAGATGGGCTTAGCTGCTGAGACGTCTCCATCTGGTGGGCATTTTTTTATTGGAGGTTTAACGACCACCGTGAGCAACTCAACGGTGTATAAGCAGTCGCCCGTCCCTAATTTAGGGTCACTGGTTCCAGGGAAGGGAGAGAGCCAGTGCCGTAAGACAAAACACAACATCCATGCCTCACCGGGATTCGAACCCAGACCCCTTCGGACTAATGATCAGAGGCCTATGCCTTAGACCACTGCGCCACCGGGGCGGCCTGGTGGGCATGAACGGCACTAGCTATATATATATTATAGCAATTAAATCCAAAGGGCGAGATCCAAGGTGAAAATACTCCTAATACGACAGTTAATAAATAAATACATCACTCTTTCCACGTTCCAGAAACACACAGCATCCTAAAAATTGTTTTTCAGCCGCTGCTGTGGTAAAAAGTGCTCCCTTCGCTTCAAACACCGTACTAACCCTACCGCAAGTGCCAACCCAACGAGATAGAAATACATAGAGTGCTTCTGTGATTGGTTCTCTGCCGAGGCAGCTGAAGCCAACGCGGGAGAGCCCGCCATCTTTGATGAGGTACAAATTCTGCGTGTGTCAAGGAGTCACCTCGGTTCTTTCAGCTGTTCGGCGATCGTGTTATGCTTCATTACAAATTTAGTGCTACAGTTTCGTGAATAATCACAATTATCAGCACATTGTTGATATTTAAAATGCCATAGTACTGCGCAGCTTTTGATTGTAAGAATAAAAGGAACAAGGATTGTGGAACTACATTTCACAAGTAAGCATTTTAAAATAAGGTTGAGGTGTAAATGCTCAGTTAATCAAACACAAAAAATAAAACATCTAATCCGTGTAGCTGGTGATTAAACCAGCAGATAAGCCATTTCAATATCTGTGTTATCTTAAGACATTTTATTTCTTATATTTTGTAAACAGTCATACTCAATGTGAAAACTGAATGATGTTTACTCTGGGAAGCTGAGGTTAACTGTGGGTTACCAACTTTGAGGCTTTTTGGGTACAATTTCTACCTATGTAAATGTTTTGTTTTTTTCAATATACTGAGGATGTCTTGCAAATGGCATTTGCATATATATTCTAGAATCTGTACAGTGTACATGCAACTTGTCTGACAAGACAACAAATATTTCAAAATCTTAGGAAGCAGCAATTTCTTTTTATGTGATAAAGATCATGTACCCATGGCTAATGCCCATTAGATAGCAAATACTGGTAAAGCAATCAATTTATGGTTACTTAAATTGCAGAAGTAATAATTGTGATTGGTAATATAAATTTATTGCTTGCTGACACCTGTCAGGAAACAATCTAGTATTTTATCTGAAAGCACAGGGTCACCCAGCTTGTGTTCTAGGCATTTGTCTCTGATTACTGATTAATCTGTAGTATTACTTCAACAAAGTGAGAGTGGGGAGCTTGAAAATTTCTTGACAGAATACTCTTTATTTGTGAATGTGTTAGTACAATGTGTGTGGTTTTTGGGTAGCAAAAATACAGGCAATATTGATTTAAAACTGAAAATAGGAAACAGGGAGTACAATGGTACCTCAAAAATGCAAACAACATAAAATATTTATGAAAACTGGCACAAATGATTATGAAATGACAATTGAAAAAAATTATGGAATAATACAAAAGAAAGGGACTAGCAACATTTTGTAATAACTACTTGCATTTGATTTTTGCGTGATAGGTAATGGTTTTATTTTTTTTTTTTTTTTTTTTTTTTTGAAGAATGTGACCTCTGATTCGTGATGAATGTACAGTCAGTATGTCCATGTATAAATTGCCAGTTATTCCTTTTGCATCAACCATATATATGAGAGGTTAGTATTGAACAAATATCACTCACGTAAATCAATCTTTCTTTGAATTGAACAAGTTGTGCCTGTATTTCTCTAAAATACAAATCAGACGCACTTGTATTTCCAGCAAGACTGCTGAAGGAACCCACAAAATAACAACACAAAACATAAACATTTGCTCGCCAAACTTTTTGCACATCATGAATGCAAATCAGTAGTTGTTAATTTCTCACTTCATATTAATAAGAGGTTGTGCCCTTAAAATTGAAACAAAAAAAAACTATGTGAAGTACATCTTAACAATTGCCAAAATGTGTCCAAATATCAGGTGAAAACTACAAAATTTCAGCTTTGGGACAACAAAAAACTAGGCTTCTTAAAAAAAGAAGTAAAATATGAAAGTGCAAATAAAAAATATTAAATACTTAATACTGAAACAAAAAAAAAAAAAAATACAATTATTTGTCCCATAAAAAAATTTAAGTCCATAATCTGAATTTTTTGGTCACTCAGCCCAGAGCTTGAATAATATCTAAAATAATACATGCCCAGAGAAAATTTACCTGCCCAGATATTAAAAGCAGGATGTGTAGAAAGATTTTTTTTATACCAAAAATTATGTCTTTTTAGGTTGAAAAAGTACATAAAACTATTTTTAGCTACTCGGTACTGGTGTTGCTAACTGTAAATACCATTTGGAGCATCATATTGCCCCAATGTCTGTCTATACCTAAGTCACAGGGTAGTTACAGAAGTGATATATACATATATATACATATGACTACAGCATATATTAGGTCACCAAGTTTATTTAAACTGCACTTAAGAATAATTATTTTCAATTATTTTTCTTAAGGATAAGCCTTGGAAGATAGTTAAATAAAACATAGCAAATAAACATATCATCATCATCATTGTCAACCATTATCAATCCACTGCTGGACGAAGGTCTCCCCAAGTTTCCTCCACAACGGTCTGTCTTGTGCCAGTCTCCTCCATGTCACCCCTGCATACTTTCGAATTTCATCCACCCATCTCCCATGTGGTCTTCTTCTGAGTCTTTTCCTGTCCCTTGGAATCCAATCTAAAATTTCGGCTGTCCATCGATGATCTGTCCTTCTGGCAGTATGTCCAGCCCATTGCCATTTCAGGGATTTAACTCTGATCATGATGTCTTCCACTCTTGTCATTTTTCGGATCCACGAGTTCCTCTTCTTATCTCTCCTGGTTACACCAAGTATGCACCTCTCCATGCTGCTTTGAGTTGTCTGCAGCCTTTGTATGTCTCTTTTAGTTAAGGTCCACGTCTCTGCACCATACGTAAGCACTGGAAGGATGCATTGATCAAACACTTTTCTTTTAAGACATAATGGCATATTGCTCTTGAAAATTATGCTGTTTCTTCCAAAAGCTCTCCAGGCAAGTTTTGTACGCCGATTAATTTCTTCATCAATGTGACCCTCACTTGATATCTGCTGTCCAAGATATACGTACGTATCTGTTATCTCCAGTTTTTCTCCATCAATCGATAAATCTTCATTTCTTGTAAAAGCATTGAACATCACTTTTGTCTTCTGAAAGTTCATTTTTAATCCCACTTCTTTACTCTTGTCAGCAAGTTCCTGGATCATACTCTGCAGCTCTGATGGGCTAGTTGCAAAAATGACTATGTCATCAGCAAAACGAAGGTGGGTTAGATAATCTCCATTAATCTTTATCCCCTTGTTTTCCCAGCTCAGTGACTGAAAAACACCCTCCAATGTGGCATTAAAGAGCTTCAGAGATATGGTGTCACCTTGTCTCACTCCCTTTCCAATTTTTATGTGTGTTGTATTTTCAAACAGCCTAATCTTTGCACTTGCATTTTCATAGATGTTATTAATAATATTAATGTATGCATCTTCAATACCGCAGGTTTTCAGAGCCATTGTAACTGCTGATGTTTTCACCGAATCAAAAATGTAGATACATAAATAAAAAAATTTTCATTCATAAAAAATTGGATTCCAAGGGACAGGAAAAGACCCAGAAGAAGACCACATGGAAGATGGGTGGATGAAATTCGAAAGTATGCGGGAGTGACATGGAGGAGACTGGCACAAGACAGACCGTTGTGGAGGAAACTTGGGGAGACCTTCGTCCAGCAGTGGATTGATAATGGTTGACAATGATGATGATATATATATATATATATATATTCTATAAAGATACCTAAGCAAAAAAAATATACAAATATAATTTTGACTCACACCTAGTACAACATAGAAAAGGTTATGTATCTACCTGTGTGAGTAAAAGGAGAAAAGAAAAAAAAAAGAAAATAAAACAACTGAATGTAGAAGGTGTCGAGAATACTGAGCCTTGGCTTTATCAAGGACCAGCAAAAACTCTGCATTTTCTCACTTCCACAAAGACCTAGTTGGAAATGGGTTTCTGCAAGGCCATAGATGCAAGTAACATTCCCACCTAAAATAGTTTAAAATATATATATATATAAGTCATGTCCTCCGTAGAGTAGCATGACCTAGCACTAGTTAACAATTTCGCTTGCATCCATTAACCTTCATGGCCCGACCCATGCTCTTCATCTGTTACTATTAAACAGAGAGAAGAAGATTAAAGAGAACTCAAGCTGTGAGAGTGACATAATAAATGGAAATGATTTTCAGCTATAACGAAATTCCAAGTTCGTTTGAGAGAGAATTTAAACCTGAAAAACAAATTTTACATTGCAATTAAAAAAGGAAATGTTAATTTATAACGAACAGATTTTTGAAAGAAAACTTGAGTCTAAAACCCCTACTCTACAACTTATGACAGCACGAAAACGAGAATAAGTTAAAGATAATAATTAACTAAAGAAAACTTTGTGAAAGTTATATACCTTAAACAGTTAGTTGCAATATGTACAAAGTATTTCAGCAGTGCTTTAAGTGCATAATTAATTAGTTATTAAGAACTTAACTACTTTGAAAAAACAGCGCATAGACAGCGCATAGAAAAGGAACAAGCTTAGCCATCTTCTGTTCCTAGGTACCACAAAAGACGCTCAAAGTTACAAAGAAAAGTAAGAGTTAAAACCCGCATAAATGTTAACAGACAAACCAATGCTTAAAAGCTGAAAAGCTAAAAATACAGAGAAAAGGTACATGAAGTACTAACATTGAACTTATAAAACCTAGAGCCCAAAAACAAGGAAGAGAGCTTACCTCTTGTGTTACAAAAACTTTTCTCCTCACAAGAGGAGAACAAGGCTGACCTCTTCCGCCACTCCCTAGACGCTGGGGGGCAGTGAGGGTGGGGCTGATGGCCTCCTCATACAGCAAGAAACCAACGCGCAGAGATTTTAACCAGAGAAAAAAATATAAACTTAAGACTGTGGATCTGTATGATCAGAATGAGCAGAATTAACTCTCCAGAATACATGAGAAATATTATAAAATACACGAGCAGTTTATTTAATAATCTTTGCATGTATTAAATCACCTTAGTGAGCTTCTATAGATTAATCAGAATCTTATTAATTTTAATGTTGGTTTTACTATTTTTAGTATAGCTATCCTAGTGATGAATAACTAGTTTTCTTTTTTATTTGTTTTTATTTTCTTTTATAAACAGATTTTTAAGCTTTTTTTGTGATTTTGTTTATATTATTTAATTTTTTTGTTTTAATAGGACCGTCATATCCATAGCACTAAGGTTCCTTTAGGTAGTTAATAGGCATCCTCTAGCCAACTTCCTTACGGCTTTGATTGGTCAGAATCATATTATTAACTGTGTAGAAAATTAAAGCAGATCTGCCAACCTTACTCTATTATTCAGAATAATTTTTCTTAAAGTTCTTTTGATGAAAGAAGAAGGAATTTCGTTCTCTAGAAAACTTTCTAATAGTATATTAATGTGGTAATTGAAGTCCAAATTGTTGCTGCAAATTCTTGAAATCCTTAGGACCTGAGAAATTAGTACATTCTCAATTACTTTGGTTGAAATGTTATTATTCCAGTGTAGATATTTAATTACTTTGAAAGGAAAATTAGCTCTTTTATCAAAGAGGCTAATAGATGGGTTACCTCTGTTGAGCTTAATGCTTAAGTCTAGGAACTCAAGTTCCTGATTACTGTGGTTGGTTTTACATAAGTTAAGAGAGCTAGGATAGATATTATCAAAATCACTCTCTATAACTTCGGAATTATTGATACACAGCAGATCATCAATATATCTAAAAGTGTAAAGGTAGTTATCTGAGCAGGTGGGGTGATTTTTAATGAATTTATATTCCTTAAAGAACAGGAATAGATTAGCGATATTCGTGGACGTTGATGTTCCCATTGGAATACCGTTCACTTGCTTATAGAGAGTATTATTATATAAGATATGGTTGTTTTTTATGCAGCAATTGAGATAAGAGTTCCAAGTTCCTACATCAACAAATTGGTTAAGTTTAAATTCTGCATACAGCTCTTTAAAGGTAGTGATTATATCTGATAGAGGCAGATTAGTATATAGGTTTTCAAAATCATAACTAATAATATCTAGGGGACAAACTTTGAGTATAGTAGAAATTACTTCTGCATTATTATTAATTATCCAAAAATCTCTGTACATCAAGTTAGAACAGTTTCTAATGTGTTTCAAAACCTTCTTTAAGACATCTTCAAAAGCAAGATCTATTTTCTTTTTATGACTCCTTACTCCACTAGCTATGAACCTGAACTTCACAGGATCCTTATGAAACTTAACCGTTGCAAAAAGAAATGGAAATTCAGGCCCATATCTTCTAGTTTGCGGAATTTTAAGTTTCTTGAAGAATGCCTTAAACCGATTTTCTAACTGCTTGGTAGAATAACTTACGGGCTCGTATGTTACTATATTATTGAGTTCCATAGTTAACAATTCAAAATAGAACTTCTTACAGATAATTGCAAAATTATTGCTAGCTTTATCCGTAGTGGTAAAAATAAATTGGTCTTGTAGTTTGGAGAGTGACCTTTTAGCTTCTCCAGAGAAAAAAGAGATTTCTGTCGAAGCAAAAGTCCAGACCTGCCAACTCACCGGTGAAGCTATTGATTATATTATATTTCCATTCTGCGAAGGCCTCAATAGGCTGATTGTACGTTAAACTGGTTTTTACGATGTACTTATTTACATCTTGAGTGAAGCTCTCAAGAATCCTTTCTTTGGAAATTGTGAAGGAAGGTCTGAATTTAGAGCCATACTCTAATAAATTCCTAAGCTTTTCATTTTCAACAAAACTCAAGTTTCCGGTGATAATATGGTTGTAATTCTTATCATAGTGAACTGTTTCTTTATGTTCATCACAAGAACAAGTAGTAATTACAGGAATGTAGCTCGAAGAGTTAAGTTTGTAGTTTTTAACTATTGACCCTAAGGTCTTAACATATTTAAAACTTACAATAGACTGGTGCCTGTGGATGGGAAAAAAATTGCATTATTGTAGAACAGCTTCCTTACATTGAGATTATCGTAGGCTTTATTTAGGAACCTGATGGTAACAAAATTACTGGAAAATTCTTTAAGAGAAATTTTATCTTTAAGAATATGTTTAAGAATGTCCAGAACCAAAGCAAAAACATGCTTATCAATATGGTCAGCAGTTTCATTCCAGAATTTGAAAAAACATTTAAGGACAGAGTGCTTGAAGGACTTGAGAATTTTGTAAGTATTTTTAACAAAATTAGTGCCAGTTTTAAAGCTTTCCAGAGTTTTTAGCAAGTTAGCAAAATCAACTTTGCTTGATGTGCGAAATAACCTCTGTCCTCTATTACCTCTAGAGCAGCTCTTATTATTAACAAGAAAGAAGAGTTCACGAATTGAAAATTTATGCTGATTATGCTTATTGTCAGATAGAGTGGAATTAAGGCCATAGGGATAAAGAGACTGATGCTGCAAAATTTCAAGGGATTCAGTTTCTAGCCGAGCATAGAGGTCAGGGATAATATGTAGTACCTCTATTTTCACTTTGTCAAAACCATGAGTATGGAAATGCTCTAATTCAAAGGTAGAGTACTGGTTGGCGTTTGTGGAGGGGTTCACTCCTGAATTAGAGAACTTGTTTACTAGAGACCTGTGACCATTAATCCTAAGATGAAGAGGATTTTTACTTTGGCCAATATAGCTAAGGTTGCAGACAGTACAGGTGAGCTTATAGATGGTATTGTAGGCTTTGCAAAACTTGTTGGAGCAATTATCCTCAACAGAAGAACACAGGTTAGGATCTGCAGATTTACATGTCAAACAACGTTTGTCATTTCATAACTTTAGATTACCTTTGCCAGCGAGTTCATACACTATGGGAAAGGGTGCTAGCCTAACCGAGCGGGAGGACTTAAAATATCTGAGCTGACCTCCAATCCTTTCATCGTCCTTAGAACTCCACTTGGGCCAAAACATACAAATTCTGAGCAAACCAACTAGGAAAAACTTTTTAGAAATAAGAAGGTTAATGGATGCAAGCGAAATTGTTAACTAGTGCTAGGTCATGCTACTCTACGGAGGACATGACTTATATATATATATATTTTAAACTATTTTAGGTGGGAATGTTACTTGCATCTATGGCCTTGCAGAAACCCATTTCCAACTAGGTCTTTGTGGAAGTGAGAAAATGCAGAGTTTTTGCTGGTCCTTGATAAAGCCAAGGCTCAGTATTCTCGACACCTTCTACATTCAGTTGTTTTATTTTCTTTTTTTTTCTTTTCTCCTTTTACTCACACAGGTAGATACATAACCTTTTCTATGTTGTACTAGGTGTGAGTCAAAATTATATTTGTATATTTTTTTTGCTTAGGTATCTTTATAGAATGTGAATTCTGAATTTTCAAAACTGCTGCGTTGCGCGTTTTGATTTTCAGGTTATTTTGCACCCTTCGTTCTAAATTCTAAAATTTTTTCCTTAGTCTTCAGTTTTGCTCTTAAGTATATATATATATATATGTATACTGTATGTATAACCTTAACTAAAAAAGAAAAGCAGGATATATAGAAATATTTTTCTTTTGATACCAAAAAAAGACATGCAAAGAATGCAGACAACTCAAAGAATATATATACAGAGAGAGATAGAGTGACATCACTGAAATGGCAATGGGCTGGACATGTTGCCAGAAGAACAGACCACCGATGGACGACTGAAATTTTGAACTGGTTTTCGAGGGACAGAAGACTCATGGGAGATGGGTGGATGGAATTCGAAAGCATGCCGGAGTAATATGGAGGAGACAGGCTCAAGACAGACAATTGTGGAAGAAACTTGGGGAGACCTTCATTCAGCAGTGGATTGATAATGCTATATATATATCATCATTGTCAACCATATATATATATATATATGGTTGACAATGATTATGCTATATATATATATATATATATATATGGTTGACAATGATGATCATTGACAACTATTATCATTACAATATATGTATACTGTATATAATCAATATATATATCATTATCATCATTGTCAACCATTATCAATCCACTACTGGATGAAAGTCTCCCCAAGTTTCTTCCGCAATCGTATGTCTTGAGCCTATCTCCTCCATGTTACTTCGACATGCTTTCGAATTTCATCCACCCATCTCCCATGGGATCTTCTGGAGTTTTTTCGGTAACACCTAAGCTATGATTTAACTTCGGGGCTCCAGATGTCTTTCCCTGAAGAGTGGTTTGGGGTTCCTGAGTTGTTTTATTCCATGTCATTTTTGTTTAGAACCATGAAAGTGGGTTACTTCTGGTTAATTCTATGTTTATTTCTACTACGTCTGATTCCTGCAGCAAGGTGCAGTGTTGACGTGGTCTAATTACTACATGAGAGTGCTTTTTTACTTCTTTTTACTGATAAATGTATAACATCAACCATTATCAACCCACTGCTGGATGAAGGCTTCCCCAAGTTTCTTCCACAGCTGTCTGTCTTGAGCCTGTCTCCTTCGTGTCACTCCTGCATGATTTCGAATTTCATCCATTCATCTCCCATGGGGTATTCTTCTGGGTCTTATATATACATAGAGAGAGAGAGAGAGAGAGAGTGAGAATTATATTGTGTTAAGTATTTAGTGTATGTGCTGGGAGATACCTTTATTATGGTCAAGTTACCACAATTGCCTTGCCTACCCACGAATAAGGCTTACAGATTTGTGTTGTTGAATGTCAAGACTAACAAACAGATTAGAAACATGCCCAGTGCTAAGGACTTTTAATTTTTATTAAATAAAAACCAGGTAAGTAGTAGTTTTCTTCTGATTATATAAGATAGGGGCAGTTGGTAAAAGTATTTTAATATTGGTACCTCTTGGCTGTGTAAACTCATTGTTTGCTTTCCGTTTTTCTTCGAACTTTTTTTTTCATTTAAAACTCTCATAAAATATTTGGCGTCTATGTATTTGGAGTGATAAGCTGTGGGATGATTCAGCATTCTCATGGTGATGACCCACGAATATCTAAAATTTTTACCGAAATTGCGGATTGAGTGCAACTGTATTTTTTATTTTTGTGTTTCTTTTTTTTTTTTTTTTTCATTTACTCTATTACCGCTGACTTATATTTCTCTGAAAATTTGCTCCAAAAAATTTGTTAAATGTCAAAAAATTACGGCATGAGATTTTATTCAACGACAGCAAGCTGCATCCATTAAAATATCATTTTTTTTAAAAACACTATTGCCGTCAACTAACAATGAAAAGCGTTATTTGATACGTTAAAGTTTTAGTCTCATCCCCTAGGTGTTTATAACAACATTTCTGAGTTATATCCTTATTTAACATCAAACCATATATTACGAAAACTCCCTTGCTTAACACGGAACGGAAATCGTTCTGTACCTCATCAAACATGGCTGCCACTTGTTTCCGGTGGCTTCACCCGTTCCCCGACGTAAGCGCTCTACGTATTTCTATCTCGTTGTGCCAACCTCATTCAGCCCATCACACACACACACACACACACACACACACACTCCTCTAGCGCTTTCAACAGTACATCTGTCGTCATCAGGAGGCCGATGTGTCACTCTGCCCACCACAGCTCAAGTGAGCAAAGTCATGAGGTTCCGGCTTCAGTCGCAATCTCCGCTTCTTTGTGCTTCTGGCGCCATCTATTGTCAGTGCTGCTCTCTTTTCTTTTTTCCCTCTTAACTGTAGTTCAGTCTTTATTAATGCCTTCCATTGTTCGTTTAAGTTGCTTGGCTCATTAATGTTATACAATCTTGATCTGTTATTTTTCAATTAATACCGATTCTGCAATTCTCAAACTGCCTTTCATTTTTACAGCTCTTAATAATTTTAATGTCCTCAAACTTCGGATATTGGTGATTTTCCAGACAATATTGGGTTAATGCAGTCTTAGCTTCTTTTTTATTCCAATTACTTATATGCTGGTTGAATCTATACTTTAATTTGTCCTTGGTGCTGCCTATATATGACAAAGGTGGTTGCTGATTTATAGGAATTTCATATACACCTGCTCTATCCAATTGGCTGATTTTTTATTACTAAATTTTTTATAGTATGTACTTGATTTCCTACTTGTATGTCATATTTGCTACAAACCTTATTAATTTCTGCAGAAACATCTTCAACAAATGGGATTTCTGCTGCATATTTTAAAAGTAATTTTAAAATATGTAGGAGCAATCTTACATATTTTGAAATTACTTACATATGTAGGAGCAAAAATGTATGCATCTGCTAAATGTATTTTAAAAGTAATTTTAAAATATGTAGGAGCAATCCTACATATTTTGAAATTACTTACATATGTAGGAGCAAAAATGTATGCATCTGCTAAATGTATTTTAAAAGTAATTTTAAAATATGTAGGAGCAATCCCATTTGTTGAAGGTGTTTCTGCAGAAATTAATAAGGTTTGTAGCAAATATGACATACAAGTAGGAAATCAAGTACATACTATAAAAAATTTAGTAATAAAAAATCAGCCAATTGGATAGAGCAGGAGGTGTATATGAAATTCCTATAAATCAGCAACCACCTTTGTCATATATAGGCAGCACCAAGGACAAATTAAAGTATAGATTCAACCAGTATATAAGTAATTGGAATAAAAAAGAAGCTAAGACTGCATTAACCCAATATTGTCTGGAAAATCACCAATATCCGAAGTTTGAGGACATTAAAATTATTAAGAGCTGTAAAAACGAAAGGCAGTTGAGAATTGCAGAATCGGTATTAATTGAAAAAAACAGATCAAGATTGTATAACATTAATGAGCCAAGCAACTTAAACGAACAATGGAAGGCATTAATAAAGACTGAACTACAGTTAAGAGGGAAAAAAGAAAAGAGAGCAGCACTGACAATAGATGGCGCCAGAAGCACAAAGAAGCAGAGATTGCGACTGAAGCCGGAACCTCATGACTGCTCACTTGAGCTGTGGTGGGCAGAGTGACACATCGGCCTCCTGATGACGACAGATGTACTGTTGAGAGCGCTAGAGGAGTGTGTGTGATGGGCTGAATGAGGTATTGGCACTTGCGGTAGGGTTAGTACAGTATTTGAAGCAAAGGGAGCACTTTTTTAGTCACAGTTGACAAAGGTTTAACTGCCTGGGAATGTAAATAGTGTAATTATGTACATAGTGGTTTTAACTGAATGTATGAATGAGTTGTATGGTGTGTATATTTGAGTGGTTTTTATGGAGATGACGAGCTATGTTTACGTCTCAGACGGCATGATGAGACCTGCGTTTTTTGTCCAGTGAATAAAAAATAAAATTTTTAAAAAAAAATACGATGTTTCATGACCGGAAGAACGAATCCCATAGGCAAGAAGTTTTTCAACCTTTGAAGGCCAACGACATGATGATAATTGACATGGTGCTTGAAGTGTAACGGAAAAAAATGACCAAGAACCTTCGGGTATGTGATTGGACATTTAATGATATGTCAGGTTATCAGAAGTTCAATAATATGAAAAGAAATTGAAGAAAATTAATTCCCTTATTTTGTGTTATTCAGTTCTATTGTTGCAATCAGCTGCTAAGTATCACATGCACATATGTTAAACACAAGGCATAGGTGGTAATTGAAGCCATAAAGAATGATGTAAGTCCTATTTCCTTTGACATTTCAAAAATACAAGTCCACATGAAGGCTGTGAAGTTTTCAATTTCTTCTCCATAGACCACTGAAGTTACACAACATTACTGTAAAATTTATGCATCTGCTAAATGTATACATCAGACAAAGCAGGAACCACATATGAAGATGGCATTATAAGAAGAAACATAGGAAAACAACACTTACCCTTTCAGATTAACATCAGCAAAATATGATAAACATATTACTGATATGTTTTTCTAGTCAGATGCAGCTGTACTGACAGATGTTTCACTAGTTTCTCTGAAAATTTCCAAATCTTTTTCTTCCTTAGTAAAAAAATATTTATACATCCGATCTTTGAATGAAAATAGAGAAACAGAAAGCAGCATGCACATCTTTCCAACCAGAATATTCTACTGTAGAAAACGTGTTGTAATATTCAGCATAAAATGCACAAATTTGCTTGCCCAGTGGGATCTTGATAAAATAGTGTAGGTTCAGTTAACCGAGGGGACTTTGAATAGATCTGCAAGTATTTGAAACTCTAAAATTAGTATTGTAAAATTAGGAAGACTTAGCTCCCAAGTTCCAGTCAAACTTAACCCATGACAGAAATTCTGCATGAGTGGTAAATTCAAATATTTACTTTTGGTTTTATAGATATATAACTATTCAGGAAAGAATGTAGAACAACATTCAAAATGAAGGAGAATAAGAAGTATTAGCTAGGGATTATCACAGAATGCAATGCACTTCGTGCTGTTCCACAAATGACAATGGAAAATTTCACTGTGCCACCTTTGGGGAACCATTATTTACTTGGTAAGCAACAGCTGTTCCCTATCCGTAAAATATTATACACTATTAATATCATTAACCAGTAATATAGGTGCACAAAAACCCTTAAGATACGTCTATACTTGCTGGGCATTTATTTATTTCTATTAGTCCTTAATACATCCATTCCAAATAAATTTCATAAGTTCAGAAAATGCAAAAAGCACAAGATTTGCTGAATTACCACAACTGTCTTTAAGTGTGAGAAAATACCAACAGTGATGAGTTACTTCCTTTGCAACAAAAGTTCATTGCATCAGCAAGGTAATCAATGGAGTCAGAAGGCAATAACTGCCATTAATGAATAAATAGTTGTCTTGGTGGGCAGCAAATTATCTCTCACCTATAATAAATCAATGGTGGGAATTGTACAATGAAGTATCTTAATTTCCTGTTATGCACTATGCAACTGGAGAAAAAAAAAAAGATTAGATTTTGACTTAGCTCAATATTCTATAATCTCATCATGCCAACCTTGCACGTCTTGTGGTGTTGAAGCTAAAGTGGTATGCATATTTTGTCAATATTAATCCTCCGACCAGCTCATGAAATCTGACTCAGCCACTTTGAAAATGCCACTGAGATCTGTACGAGCAGCATCAGAGATGGCTCACATTTTACGAGTGAAAAAGGCGAATTCCGTCAGTGCGGAACCTGGTCTTACACCATGAAACTGTCACCCATTTACACGGTCAGCTTCACTACACGACGTTAAATGGGTGATTTGGTAACTTGCTTAAAGCTAAATCATGTGTTGTTCTTCAGGAGAAATACGTTGAAAACAAATATTAGCATTCAGTCAATACACAATTCAGTATATTAAAATTTAATGTATCACTTTGTATTCATGTCAACAATGAACATAATTCCCAGCTTAAAACATGCACTTAGAATCTTGTTATTTGAAATACCTAAGTGAAACACTTAAGAAATTGATTATGATGGAAATATTTCAGCATTTTCTATCCAAAATTCTGAAATGCCTTTAATTCATAATATACTTTGCTTAAAATTCATCATCTATTATAAAATATTCTTAATTACCATGGTCTTTTAAAATACCTAAGTGACACACTTAAGAAATTAATTATGATGGAAATATTTTAGTATTTTCTATCTAAAATTCTGAAATGCCTTTATTTCCTAATATGCTTTGCTTAAAATTCATCATCTATGATAAAATATTCGTAATTACCATGGTCTTTTAAAATACCTAAGTGAAACACTTAAGAAATTAATTATGATGGAAATATTTTAGTATTTTCTATCCAAAATTCTGAAATGCCTTTAATTCATAATATACTTTGCTTGGTAACTTTATAATAAACAAGAAACTGAAGGATAAAGTTGTAGAAGTTGAAAGTTCCTCTGACAGAGCTGCACGACTTGTTATCCAACTCTCGAAAAGATACCAGGCTCAGATTATTCAAACTTATGCACCCACCACAAGTCATCCTGAAGAAGAAATTGAAGAATTTTATGAGGAAATTCGTGATCTAAATAATAAAGGTAAGCAGCACTTGAAGATAATTATGGGAGATTTCAATGCAAAAAATAGGGCAACGGCAACAGAATGAAACTTCAGTAGGTAAATTCGGTCACGGCAACAGAAACCAGCGTGGAAATACTCTCGTTGAGTTTGCAGAGGCAGAAGGGTTTTTCATCTTGAACTCCTTCTTCAAGAAAAAGCCACACAGGAAATGGACTTGGAGACATCCAAATGGGACGACAAGTGAAATTGATTTTATTATGTGTAACAAAAAATTCGTCATAGAAGACTGCAGTGTGCTAAACAAGTTCAACACAGGTAGTGACCATAGATTGGTGAGATGTAAGATGCACCTCAACACTAAACTTGAACGTGGCAAGCTCATAAGACAAACAAAATGTATCGACATAACCAACCTTAAAAAACACCATAATACCTTCAAGTTGGAACTGAAGAACAGGTTCTCTGCTTTAGAAGGCCTAACATCAGAAGAAGTGGACATCTCTGAAGTTAACAGAAAAGTAACCAAAGCTCTTATGGAAACAGCAACAAAATTAGCTGGGTCTAAGAACAAGTTGCATGTAAACAAATTATCAGGAAAAACAAAAATGTTGATGCAAAAAAGAAGAGAGATGAGGACAACTAAAGAAGATGTGACTTCCAAAGTGGAATATATAGAGCTATGCAAGACAGTAAGAAAAAGTATCACTGAAGACGTAAGAAAATTCAACTGTGAACTAGTGAGGAAAGCAATTGAAAACAACCAAAGCCTAAAGATAGCAAAGGGACATCTCAGTAAGGGAAGAAAACAGATTATGGCACTGAGAAAAGAAGATGGTTCTGTAACAAGAAATAGAGGCGAAATTTTGACAAGAGTGAAAGATTTCTACTCCAAATTATATGAAAGGGATGATACATGCACTCCAGACATCATGAAAGATACCAGTACCAGAGTTCCTCCAGTCCTTCCAGCAGAAGTTGCACATGCAATCAAGAACATGAAGCGGGGAAAAGCTCCAGGAGAAGATGGAATTACTGTAGACATCATACAAGAAGCAAGTGGAGAAATCGAAACAGTACTCGCCCAAATTTTCACTCGATGCCTTAATGAAGGAAAGATTCCTGAGGATTGGAACACCGCTACAATGATCCTGCTACATAAGAAAGGTGACATTGAGGATCTAGGAAACTACAGACCTATCAGCCTCCTATCAGTAGTTTATAAAATCTTCACTAAAGTTCTTTCACACCGTTTGAAGGTAACACTGGACATGGCTCAACCGAGAGAACAAGCTGGATTCAGGAGTGGCTACAGCACAATAGATCATATCCACGTGCTGAGAGAACTAATTGAAAGAGCGAGGGAATATGAACTTCCATTGTGCATGGCTTTTATCGATTATGAAAAAGCCTTTGATTCGGTGAAACCATCAGCAGTTACAATGGCTCTGAAAACCTGCGGTATTGAAGATGCATACATTAATATTATTAATAACATCTATGAAAATGCAAGTGCAAAGATTAGGCTGTTTGAAAATACAACACACGTAAAAATTGGAAAGGGAGTGAGACAAGGTGACACCATATCTCCGAAGCTCTTTAATGCCACATTGGAGGGTGTTTTTCAGTCGCTGAGCTGGGAAAACAAGGGGATAAAGATTAATGGAGATTATCTAACCCACCTTCGTTTTGCTGATGATGTAGTCATTTTTGCAACTACCCCATCAGAGCTGCAGAGTATGATCCAGGAACTTGCTGACAAGAGTAAAGAAGTGGGATTAAAAATGAACTTTCAGAAGACAAAAGTGATGTTCAATGCTTTTACAAGAAATGAAGATTTATCGATTGATGGAGAAAAGCTGGAGATAACAGACACGTACGTTTATCTTGGACAGCAGATATCAAGTGAGGGTCACATTGATGAAGAAATTAATCGGCGTACAAAACTTGCCTGGAGAGCTTTTGGAAGAAACAGCATAATTTTCAAGAGCAATATGCCATTATGTCTTAAAAGAAAAGTGTTTGATCAATGCATCCTTCCAGTGCTTACGTATGGTGCAGAGACGTGGACCTTAACTAAAAGAGACATACAAAGGCTGCAGACAACTCAAAGCAGCATGGAGAGGTGCATACTTGGTGTAACCAGGAGAGATAAGAAGAGGAACTCGTGGATCCGAAAAATGACAAGAGTGGAAGACATCATGATCAGAGTTAAATCCCTGAAATGGCAATGGGCTGGACATACTGCCAGAAGGACAGATCATCGATGGACAGCCGAAATTTTAGATTGGATTCCAAGGGACAGGAAAAGACCCAGAAGAAGACCACATGGGAGATGGGTGGATGAAATTCGAAAGTATGCAGGGGTGACATGGAGGAGACTGGCACAAGACAGACCGTTGTGGAGGAAACTTGGGGAGACCTTCGTCCAGCAGTGGATTGATAATGGTTGACAATGATGATGATGATGATACTTTGCTTAAAATTCATCATCTATTATAAAATATTCTTAATTACCATGGTCTTTTAAAATACCTAAGTGACACACTTAAGAAATTAATTATGATGGAAATATTTTAGTATTTTCTATCTAAAATTCTGAAATGCCTTTATTTCCTAATATGCTTTGCTTAAAATTCATCATCTATGATAAAATATTCGTAATTAC
Organism: Macrothele yani; assembly: GCA_039090855.1. Taxonomy (NCBI): domain Eukaryota; kingdom Metazoa; phylum Arthropoda; class Arachnida; order Araneae; family Macrothelidae; genus Macrothele; species Macrothele yani. The sequence goes on from CM077009.1 coordinate 164,562,834, forward strand.
CATGGTCTTTTAAAATACCTAAGTGAAACACTTAAGAAATTCATTATGATGGAAATATTTTAGTATTTTCTATCCAAAATTCTGAAATGCCTTTAATTCATAATATACTTTGCTTAAAATTCATCATCTATTATAAAATATTCGTAATTACCATGGTCTTTTAAAATACCTAAGTGAAACACTTAAGAAATTCATTATGATGGAAATATTTTAGTATTTTCTATCCAAAATTCTGAAATGCCTTTAATTCATAATATACTTTGCTTAAAATTCATCATCTATTATAAAATATTCTTAATTACCATGGTCTTTTAAAATACCTAAGTGACACACTTAAGAAATTAATTATGATGGAAATATTTTAGTATTTTCTATCTAAAATTCTGAAATGCCTTTATTTCCTAATATGCTTTGCTTAAAATTCATCATCTATGATAAAATATTCTTAATTACCATGGTCTTTTAAAATACCTAAGTGACACACTTAAGAAATTAATTATGATGGAAATATTTTAGTATTTTCTATCTAAAATTCTGAAATGACTTTATTTCCTAATATGCTTTGCTTAAAATTCATCATCTATGATAAAATATTCTTAATTACCATGGTCTTTTAAAATACCTAAGTGAAACACTTAAGAAATTAATTATGATGGAAATATTTTAGTATTTTCTATCCAAAATTCTGAAATGCCTTTAATTCATAATATACTTTGCTTAAAATTCATCATCTATTATAAAATATTCATAATTACCATGGTCTTTTGTTATATTTAGTTGAGATAACACTTTCACAAAAATAGTACCACATATCCTTAAAAAAAAAAAGAAAAAAATAATGTACATTTAAATAAGCCTTAGATACATTTTAGTGGTTTATCATACGTGCTGGAAATAACTACGATATGTTCAAATATTACATTTGTATTACATTTATTGAATATAGTGACAGCGGGTATGTCAATATCCCACTTTAACAACAGAACTGACTTTATATTTATCACATGCAGAACCTGTAATAAATTTCTTCAAAACTGTAGCATAGAAAACTGTGATAATATAGTAAAATCAACCTCTCAAAGCTGTGTTACTCATATGCAAATTTTACGAGGTGTTTCAGTTGAACCAACCAGCTGAAACACCCCTGACTGAAGGATTTTTATGAATACAATATTTATTATTTCAGTTTAATAAAATGAAGTCACATGAAATATGTTTGAACAATATATGATAAAATCTAAAATGTAACTTACACACAGCTGCCTAACTTCAATTTAAAAATCCTTTCTCGTGTGGTATATTTTGAAGCAACCTACCACACACGCAGTCCAACATCACATTCTATGCAATAGGTCCTGGTTTCCTTTCTTATTATTTTTCCATTCTCATTCCGCTGGAAGCAACACACGAGACATCTTCTGCAGGGATCAGATCTCTTGGAAGTTGGAGGTATATAATCAGGGAAATGACGTTCTGTCAATCTCATAGGATACCCTTCCACTAAATGCCCACCACGAATGAACTGCTCCAAATCTTTTAGATACGTTTCACATAACTTTTCCACAAAGTTATGGCAAAACTTCAAGTGTTCCATTGCCCTCCATATTTGCTGAAGATTGTGAAACAATTCCAAACAACTTGATCCACTAAACACTAAAAAAATTTTTTTAACATTTTCGCTGCTGCTTCCATGCAGTTGGATAGTAAACCATACACTGGTCAGCTTTATCTGTTCCTCCCATAGTGCTGTTATACTCACAAATTGCTTTTGGGTCTGCACCAAATTATTTCTTTTTGTGACATCTAATAGTTCAGCATTGTGAACGCTGCTTAGCATACAAACTGTTTTTTTACATCCACTTCAAAACCCTAATCTTTCCTCGCTGCACTATCAGTTCTCTTTTCTTTAACTTTTTGGTCTTTAATTCTGGCGGCATATCTTTCTTGCTGGACTCCACAGTGCCGTACAGATCAGTTTTATGCTGAACAAGCAGATCAGCTAGTTTAGGAGAGTTGTAAAAGTTGTTCATGGTTAGACAATAACCTTTGTCGAGCAATGGGTGAATTAAGGACATGACTGTTTTTATTGGTAAGCCAAAGTTATCATAAGCACTACTAAACTTCGTATGTTTACCAGTATATATTATGCTGCTCCAAATATACCCACTTCTTGATTTGCACAGCTAAAATGATTTATTCCAAATCGTGATCGCTTAATTGGAATGTAATAAACGTCCCTCATACGACATTAGTGACTCATTGATTGTATTAGACTAATTTATTTCACCTGTTGATTTGATTAGTGACTAGTGACTTATTGATTGTATTAGACTCATTGATTTCACCTGTCGATTTGATTAGTGACTCATTGATTGTATTAGACTCATTGATTTCACCTGTTGATTTGATTAGTGACTCATTGATTATTGATTAGTGACTCATTGATTGTATTAGACTCATTGATTTCACCTGTCGATTTGATTAGTGACTCGTTGATTATTGACTCATTGATTGTATTGACTCACTGATTAGTGACTCATTGATTGTTCTGGAATACAAACTGAGCTAAATTGATCCATTAATTTAATAGATATACCCCATATCTTTTGCAGCTTTGGTTAAGGATGAGTGCTTTCATCAAATGTTTCATGGTCTGAAAAGTGAAAAAATTTCATAAGTAAACTGAATCTTCGTTCACTCATTACTCTTGAGAAATACAGAGTTTCAAGTATTAGTTTTCTACTCCAATACCAGATAAAGCTTTGGTTTCTGAACAAACAATACCTTGCAAAATCAGTACAGCAAAAAATCTCCTAATTTCCGGTGAGTTTGTGGAAGTCCACTGATGTGCTCGGAAAAATGATTTTAGCGCATTTCTCTTCAGAAATTGATCAGCATATCTGTTAGTTTCAGTTATGATAAGATTTACAATGTCTCACTAAAATATAAGTTAAACAACTCCAAAGGGTTCTCTCTGTCAGAAATATTTGCTCTTAATCCACTGGCTTCTAAGAATGGAAATCGCGGAGGAGGAGGTATCAGCATTGATTCATTTGTTCTACACCATTTAATAGCCTCTGAAACTCCGCACCTCTCCTCTGAATCAGTTTCTACTTCCTCATTGGTACTACTGTCACAGGAGCTGGAAGATAAATTCAAAAGATACTCTGAATCACTGTCGCTCTCCATTTTTGCATCAAACTTTTTCAAGACTTGTGCACGCATCTATTCAAACAGAAAATGCGAAAACTCGTGATCAGAAAGTCAGAAATGTTGTTCTGCCCCAGGGAAACTATATGACGCTCTTTCTATGTGGAGGCAAAAGTGGGTTAAGTTGTAAAACAGGTGCTTTCTAAACACAAAGAATGTACTATAAATTGACCCATACCTATGCAAAAGCAACTTTCAATTAAAAGAATTCAAATTAAGGTGACTTGGGTGGCAGCGTTTTGAGCACAAAAGAGGAATTAGAGATTGGAAGTACCATACCCAAAAAATCGATGCCCCCTAGGTTTGAAACACACGCAGTGTGTTCCTGTCGTTAATCCACAGGATAACAATGAACACATTCCACGCGTGCAAGCCATTTCGCGTAGAAGTAGGAGCAGTAATGCCTGATGCGGTCAAACCGCTTTCGGAACAGTTAGGGAGAGAATGAGTCACACAAGATCTAGCCATTTTAGCAGGCCTGACGAGAGGGGGGGGGGGTGCTGTAGCACCGAGGCCCGGGCCCCTGAGGGTGCCCAGAGCCCGTTTCTAAAGTATTTTTTTCTAATTAAATTATTATTTTATGGTGTCCGAATATTTTTCAAGCTATACCGTTACCAGGGTTGGAAAGTTACGCGTAAAAAAATATTTTCTACGTGACACGTAGAATGCGCGTAAAAATGTATAATTTATGTTATAAATGTAAAAAATGTAATAAATTCAAAACTTGCTTTAAATGAAAAAAAATAATTGAAGAGTTGCAACCGTTCGGGTTGTCGTGAAGATTGAAGAATTGCAACCCGTCGGGTTGTCGGGAAGTAGGGGAATGGTGGGTGGGGGTAGGAGAGGAAACGGAAATATGGATTACGTGGTTAGTGGAAGAGATGGGGGGGGGGGGGCAGATATTTTATTGCACTGGAGCCCGAGCTTGCTCTCCACGGCCCTGCATTTTAGGTAAGGACGACCTTGAACGCTCTAGGGGTGACCAAAACCGGTCACAGGATTAAATCTGTTAGGCCTAATGCAGTTCAAGGTAGATTAGGAACAAGCAGGGGAAATTGGAGATGAGGCACTGGAGAGGCAACTACTATAAGGTTTATTGCCTGTAGAGGTATCTTTGAGAAGCTATTCACATTACATTTGTGGAAACCCTAGAAACCCACAGACTGAATTGCCAGCCAACTAGGTTTCAAACCTTTAGAGGACAGTCAACAACCCACACTCATGTGTAGTGATACTAATTTGCCAACTGTACCCAAAAGATGGTTAACAAATTATTAGAGACCACCCTGTTGTAGCAATTCAACATGCAAATTGTATGTGTGTCATTTACATCAGTATTACAAAAGGAAGTATTATAGTAAAACTTCCGAATAGCGGACCTTGAAGGGGAAAGAAAAACTGTCTGTTATTTAAAAGTGTCCGTTATTGGGAAAATCATGCTTTATGATACATGAACTATATTTATAACGTAAAAGTAGTTTAAAAGATAAGTAAACATAAGTATGTAAATGCAATATATAGAGCACACTTGTAACATAATTATAAATACACCACACTGTGAACATTCAAGAGATGTATGTAGCGTATTAAATCCATTTACTTTTGTAGCGTAGTAAATACAAGGACTCTCCAAGCTTTCATGCTCCACTGGGAGGCTTTTTCAAGGTAATGGTAGACATAAAAATGCAGGGAATTAGAACACATAAGGAACAAAGATGAATTTTGAAAATAACAAGGGTGACATCATGAGCATATTACACGAAAAATTAAAAGAAATGCATGTGTTATGCTTGTGATGTCCCCCGTGTTATTTTCAAAAATAATCTTTGTTCCTTATGTGTTCTAATTCCCTGCACTTTTATGTCTACCATTTCCTTGAAAAAGCCTCCCAGTGGAGCGCAAAAGCTTGGAGAATCTTTGTATTTACTATGCCACAAAAGTAAATGGATTTAATACACTATGTGTCTCTTGAGGGAGTAAACTTGTACAAACCTATATTAAAAATATCCATCAAAATAATCAAGTATTGTTGTTTGTCTATTACATTCTTGAGAAATTTTGTTTTCTAAATGAATTTCTAGCCAGCCACCTGAAAGCTTTGAATTCTGTGAATCCTAATTCATGTTCGATTTCTAAAGCCTTTTGACGAATCAAAGTCCCTGACGAAGGAATGTTATTGGCTGTAGCGCGGCAAAACCGTTCATAGGTAAGAGTGTTCACAGCTAAACCATCAGTTTTAGGGAAAGCTCACTTAATTTTCTGGTTGACATTACAATCTTGTCAAGACTTCACTCACTTGTGTTTTTACAATGCCCAGTTTACAGTTTATCTTCTAAAGCACCCACACTTAATCTTTCCTTTCCACTCAGCTCCACTATTTCAACTTTTTCTTTTAGTCAAGCACTTACGTTTGTGAGACATTTTAAAATCGATGTTTGAGAAATCTTCGCTTCGCACCTCGCTTGATGAGGAAAACCTACATGTTTATTGCAAACAAATGTGATTTCTAGTAATCTGGACTTGAAAACTGATCCCTGTGCACTGACCTTTGACCTTACCAAACAACAAAAGGTGTGTCCACCCCACCCACGCCTGATTGTGTTTGCATGTGTTTCAATCTGATTACTGTTCCCGAATTAGCCAGCCTTAGGTGCTGGTCCTTGTTTCTGAGGTATCATCCCATTGGGAGCACCTAAAAGAGCTAGAGGGCAGTTTCTCCTGGTCTGATGCATGCATGCAAAGAGAAGGTCTGACAGTCCGGCGAGCATGAATGCTAATCCTTTTTCCAGCGATTTCGGCCACTTACCAGGGGTACATATAGCACTTAGCACCTTAAAACTTTCCGCAGTAGTCACGAACGTTGCCCACTAGGCCGCGGGTGGCCTAGTGGGCAACGTTCGTGACTGCCGCGGAACGGACCTCGGGTTCGATTCCAGGTAGGTACGAACGCTCGATCCACTAAATATCAGCCATGCGTCGGATGGGCATGTTAAGCCGTCGGACACCGGGTACTGCCCCCCCCGGTAATAAATAAGGGCGTCTTCCTCCCCCTTTCTACTTCGCTTCCGTGTCACTTTCCCATCGGGGGCTCTAGCCCGAATCTCCTTGCTTCCTATTTCTAAGGGTTGTTTAAGACCTGGGGTTAGACACTCCTTCCTAAAATCCTCTACATATGAAAAAAATGAATAAATAAAAAGAAAAAATACTAGGCCTCGGGAACAAAGTGGATATGCAAGTTTAGGCAAATCACCCCACCCACCCAGGAATTTCTAGAATTGAAAGCAAAATTGTCCATTATATTGTGCTTTAAGCGTGTTCGCATCCATTATTGAGAATGCATGGCTTCTTATGGGGCATTCACTTTTTAATTCGCTATTAAAAAGTGAATGCCCCATAAGAAGCCATGCATTTCTACAGGGAATAAAAAATTGTCCATTATAGAGAGATGTCCGCTATTAAGAAATGCCCAATAAAGAAGTTTTACTACCACATAAAATGCATGCACATGGCAGATACAATTCTATTGTCTTGGACATTACTCACATTATGAAAATATTATATGGGAATTATATGCTTCATGATTGACATAAGCTCATAATTCACAGCAGTTTACAAATGATTTATTGCAAAGTTAAAAAAACTATACACTGAGTGGCCACTTTATTATGACCACTCCCTCAGTACTTCGTTGGGCCACCTTTTGCCTTTAATACTGCGTCGATTCTTCGTGGCATGAACTCCACAAGATGTTGATAGGTGGTTTGTAGAATCTCAGACCATGCTTGATGAATAGCACTTTCCAGGAGTGTGAGATTGCAGGGTTGTGAATCCAGCTGTCTGATGGCTCGTTTGACTTCATTCCACAAATTCTCAATGGGGTTGAGAGCTGGAGATTGTGTGGGCCACCTAAGCAAAGTAAACTCACCGACATGTTCCCGAAACCAATCCTGTACAATACGAGCACTACGGCAGGACGCATTATCTTGTTGAAAGTCATTGGGATAAACCATCCACATGACAGGATGCACTTGGTCCGCAACGATGTTTAGATATGATGTGCCAGTCAGATGTTGATCAACACGAATTAAAGGGCCCAGAGCATGCCAGTAAAACATTCCCCAAACCCCAACGTTGCCTCCACAAGCTTGAAGGGTTGTAGCAATGCATTTGTTTGGGAGTCCATGCTTTGGTGCTGTTTCCGCCAAATTCTCACTCGGCCATCGGCCATCGGCATGGTGCAACTGAAAACATGATTCATTCGACCACATAATTTGTTTCCAATTATTGACTGTCCAATCCTTGTGCTCCTGTGCAAACTGGAGATGTTTTCTCTTGTTAACTGCAGACAGCAAAGGTGTTCAAACAGGCCTTTGGCTGCCATATCCCATCCGATGCAATGTACGGCGAACAGTGCGTGCAGAGAATATTTAAGGGGATCCTTGATTAAGATGGTCTGTAATTTGCTGCACTGATGCCCTTCTGTTGTTTGTTACCAATCTGGACACTCTTCGTTCCGCATGAGCAGTCACTAGTCGACGAGGACCACACGTTGCACATAGAGACCCAGTTTTTTGGCTGACAGTCCAGTCTTTAAACACTTTAACAACAGCTGTTCTGGAACATTTCACGAATGCGGCGGTTTCGGTGATACTCGCTTCATGGCTCCGAGCTCCTACATTCATCCCACGTTGAAAGTCCGTCAAATTGCAATTTTTACCCATCTCGTCACCCAAAAATCACTTCTACTACTGTCGCAAGCACTAAGCTTTCCCTTTTTATACTAGCCTCGCCTTCTGGCGGCAACAGCGTGCAGCTATAACTCATTTGTTTAAAACTGTCAGGTGGTCATAATAAAGTGGCCACTCAGTGTATTAGCAATTGAAAGAAAAATATATGTGGTACGTTAATTATTATATTTACTTCATATAATGTGTAGCAGGAAATTACTTTTACACACGTTTTTATTACAAACATAGTTGTTGTTGGACGAGGACGCGTTTAGGGATATGCTATTGTATTTGATAAGAAGTTCTGACTTACCCATACCGCCTTGGAAGCTCGGTATTTCTTGGGTAAGTTACGAATAGCATTCATATCGATGTTCTGACTTCACTATTTAAGTCTTCTTTTTAAAAAATATCTTGTAGTAAACGAAATTGTGTACAATAAAAGCATTTAGGCTTGGGACGTATTGACTGCCGGGAATGTAACAAAAAGCACATAAGCAGATTCTAAATGCAGAGGCTTTAGCTATTGAAAATTTTAAAACAAAAAGCTGTAACAATAATACACCAATAGAAATACCATATGCATGGAAGCATCTACTTGAAAAATAAAAAACAAAGACGATAAAAATAAAAAGAGAAAGACGAAAGAAAATGAATAATCTATAGGAACAATTAGGGGATAAGGACTGCAATAGATGGTGTTACAAGTCGATGCGGGAATGGCGGAACAAATAGATACTCGACCATGACGCATATGAACGCAGTGCCATGGCTGATACTGAATATGTACGATCTTTTTGAGCTGTTAAGATCACATATTTCGAACACCAAAGTACTCCACTGAAGAAGACATAGCCTAATGTCGAAACATGTTTGGATTATGGTGGTGATGTTGAAGGAGGATTTTGTTTGTTGGTTCTTTTAAGATTCAGGTTTTAATTTGGTTTTATCCTTCATTGATTTTACATATCTTTCATTAAAAATTTCATTCCTTTTAACAAGACTTTGAATGTTGTTAACCTTATGTTACATTCCTGGCAGTCAATATGTCCCAAGCTTAAATGCTTTTATTGTACACAATTTCGTTTGAACTACAAGATATTTTTAAAAAGAAGACTTGGTTAAGTCAGAACATCGATATGAACGCTATTCGTAACCTAACCAAGGAATACCGAGCTTCCAAGGCCGTATGGGTAAGTCAGAACTTATTATCAAATACAACAATAGCATATCCCTTAAAGCGTCCTCATCCAACAACCACTATGTTTGTAATAAAAATGTGAGTAACAGTAATTTCGTGCTACACATTATATGTGGTAAATACAATAGTTTAATAATGATTTGTTTGAGCTATGTTCCATACTGTTGATATTCGCAATTCTTTTTTTACTTCAAACCTAAGCACTTGCCACTAATACCATCACTTATGTCACATACCTATGATTAGTAATTAGATTCTACCTGGGTGGATTGATTACATGATGCATGTAGAACAAATGCAGCCTTTATATATACACAGTTGACTCAATAACTCAAACTTTGATAGCTCGAGAAAAGAAAATTTCCTGCGCATATTCTATTCACATATTGTTTTCTTGATAACTCGAATTTTTCCCATGCTCCCTTCGGATTCGACTGTATGTATTGCACATATGAACCCATGTTTCTGATTGAAAAAAGCTACAAAATATAACATTTTCACATACCAGAAGAGAATGTGTGTTAGAAATTTTTAGAAAGAATGTATCATGCACAACAATTTTTTTTTCTCTCCTGAGAATGTTTGAAAAATGAGCAAGGCTGCGCTGCTGCAGCTTTTCTTCTTGTACACCATTATCAGAATGTTGGAACACATTCTTCAGGAACATTAAGATTTCTGATACAGCACAACAACCCAATTCACGTGCTTTTAGAAAGAACAATTAAAACCTGTTTAAGGGGGAAATATCGGCAACAGCTATTTGCTACTACGAATCACATTTATATTTCTGTTGAAGTACAAATATGATTCATTCTAGAATAAATCACATTTCTTCAATTCAGATATGTTATAGATCTGCTATCACTTAGCTGCCTTCTAAAAATCAAAACAAAATTGTTTTTAACAAGTACTTTTTCGATTAGGTAAAACAGAAATATTTTTATGTCAAATTAATCTACTGCCCTGATTAATCATGGACAAAATAAATGAAAGCACAGGCATCTCTGATTTTAATAATTAATTTTCTGGCATTCTTGAAATTTCCTGACCATGGCTACTGTACCTAATGTTTCAGTACCCTCCAAAAATAATTATGGCAGCTAAAAGAAAAAAAAAAAAATGACAACCAACTGATAATTTTGTTTTTGTTGTTTTGGGGTTTAACAACTGCCACAAGCACCTATAAGTTTATATGCAGTCATCTACCACTAATTTAGGACATCTGTATGCAGAGAAAGAAAAGAGCCAAATTCACAAGACAAACACACACCACCACCCATGCCTAGAATCAGGGACTTGCTCAGACAATTAATAAAAACACACCTCGAATGCTCACCCACCAGAGTGGCACTATTAATTAATTTGGATTAATTCATTGTTTTTCACATAGTTTTCAACAGTTTTGTCTCATGATATTGTAACACTAATTTTCTGAAAAAAAAAAAAAAAAAAAACTGTAATAAAGTCTTTTATGAAAGAGGTGTGTTATCTACAAAGGTATAATTCAAATTCACCAAAATAATTCTGAAAGCTTTCAAGTTAAAACCCTAAAAAGGAAAAGTTCAATACTTAACCCTAAAAAGGAAAAGTTCAATACTTAACCCTAAAAAGGAAAAGTTCAATACTTTTATCATAATAAGCGATACGAATAGTGCAAGGAAACTATTTATGCAAAATAATTAGGATTACAGAATACTTAGATGTCCTTAATATCTGCAAGTTTGATCATTTTGGAATTGCTAAAAGAATTAGCCATTTTTTTTTACAAGCCAATATTGGGGTCAATAATAATGCAAAAATGATTATGGTACTGATACATAAAGGTTTTTTTCGCCAGTTCCATTTTCAAGGAATGAAATTCTAGACACACATACAATAATAAAACAAATTACCAGATTTACAGCATTTCATCGCGTGGCTGTGACAAACTGTAAATTGAACGATCAGGAAATTCAGACCAGGCAATGAAGTTCTATTTAAAGTCATCAGGGCTAGCTCCAGTTCTCTACTTTTGTATCTTCTGCAACTCTTGGCTAAATGATATCCTAATACACTTTTATCTTACTTTTAAATCTTCAAGTGCAAAATCCTGAAAATCTACCTTTTCTAGAAAATTTTTTAGTGCGACGTCACGCAACTGCCTACTTCTGTTTGCTTCATCTTCAACGTTCCATAAACATTAATATTCCTCGTATACCACAAGAAATTTCAAAGTTTCGAATAACTCCATCCAGCAATTATGAAAAACTAAAATTGTTGATTAATAGTGAAAAGCTATTGAAACAAACAAAAAGCAACCGATCAAGGTTGTAATAAAAATTTGTGCGATTAATAGCACAAAACACTCAAACAAATAAACAAAAAAGCTACCAGTTAAGGCTATAATAAAAAAAAACTAGTACGATTACAAGTGCAACACACTCAAAGAAATAAACAAAAAGCTACGGATTAAGGCTATAATAAAAATAATAATACGATTAATAATGAAACCAACAAATACAAGCTACCAATCAAAGTTAAAATAATGGCTCAAAACACTCCAACAACAAACAAAAAAGCTACCGATTAAGGCTACCACGATACTACGCACAGCTATTTTTCGTATTGCAGACAGTTTTGAGTCATAACGAAGCAGACTACAGTTATTTCTGTCTTCCAACTTGCTTCAAAAGTTGGAAGCGATCTTACTTGCTTGAATGAACCTTATTCACCTCACATTGCATCATGGGAAAGCCTTTCCGTGGCCGAGGACCAACAAGAGTTTGTTTACATGCGTTTTCCCATTGCTTAATATGGTGTTACGTTGCAAGGGTTCGGGGGAAAATGCGATTTTCGTAAATTTATTAACGACATGTATAACTTTTGCTCATCGTATGGTTGTGCTAATAAATCCTGCAACTAATTTTCCGCTGAAAAAGACGAAATTATTACGGGAATGGCTGTGGAAAATGAAACGCGGTGATTTCCATCCGATGTGCACTCTCCAATATGTTCTGTCCACTTTAACGAAAAAGCTTTTGGATATTATGATACTACGAATCAAAGGCAGTTGAAACCTCATAGTATTTCTTTGAATTTCAATTTCAAAAAAGAAAAAAAGGTAGGCGAAAATTGATGGAATATTTGGATCGGTAAATTACGAATTAAGTTCTACTTTCCTCAAAGAATAAAACAAACATATCTATAATTTCTCTTTTATTTAATGTTAGGCATTCATTTAATTTTTAAGCAGATTGCCTAGCGTGCAAACCCTAGTTTGTTTCCTTATTACGTATTTGTCTGAGCTTTTAAATGTTTTTGTTTTAGAAAACAAGGTACTAAATTGTATGTTTCAGATATTTCGCCAATGTCTGTCAATAAGAACATGAAAATTTAATATAGCGTGTACCAGAAATGCTACATTAAAAACTTCATTATGACTAACGGCAATGCTTTCCTGCGTCATGCGAAATAAACATTGAACACAAAATTTTGTCTTTGTGTATTTTTGCAACCTTGATTTGTTCTTCTAAGAAATTAATTTCTTCTTCTTTGCCCTGCAGCTCTATTAATTCCTCGGCAGAATCCATGACGTTAGGATTGTAAAAATTAGGCAACAGTAAGGGATAATCAAATAGCGAAAACATTGAATCAGCAGCCATGTTGGTATGTAGAAATCCACTTCTAATGTCCCATGAATAAGGTCCATTGAAAGACGACTTGAACAAGTTGCTTGAAACAAGCGTTTTCACGTTGAAGTTTGGAAGAAAGTAGCCTTAAAGTGCTACTTGTTCAAGTCAATTTTCCAAAAGTAAATCCGGCTTTAGAGAGATCAAAAGCAATTGCTGTTGCCTACGCGATACATTGTGGTGAAAGAGACCTGTGTTATGACAGCAAGGTGACAGGCAGTTGCACCATGACAATGCCCCAGCCCATTTGTCTCACAGAATTCAGAGTTGTTTTTTTATGAAATACTAGCTCCCACGATTTAGGCAAGCCGCAGACTCTACAGATATGGCTCCTTGCAACTCCTGGCTGTTCCTGAAGTTGAAAATGCCTTTCAAGGGGAGAGGAAAATTCAAGCCACAGAAGAGATAAAGAAGAACGTGATGCAGCATGTATTAGAGATCTCTAAAAGTGATCTATAAAAAATGTTAGGATCAGTGGACAGACCACTGGAACAAGTGTGTAGTGTCAGAAGGTGCCTACTCTGATGGGACATCAACATAACAGGTTACTTCATTTTTTATTCCTAGATCTAAGTTGGATGCCATTTGATCAGACTGACCTCTTAAAGCATCAAATTCACTTGGTTGAAAATCTGCTGAAATAACAATATCATCAATACATCTACAATAAAACAAAGGTTCCTTTGGCAATTTTTTATTCATGTTTTGTTCAATTTGGTTCTTTGTGACTTTAGCAGAAACTGTCAATAATAGGGATCTCATGCATTCTCCAGTTTTTTGCCAATAAATTAAACTTTGATGAGTAATTAACATTTTTGAAATATGTATCAAAACTTCAGATTGATATACTTGTTTATTCTTTAAATATTATAATTTTTGTAATTATAAAATTTATTGAAATTAGAACTGGGGTGGAAGGACTTTATGTCAAAACTACCAAGTGGAGCTGAGCTATATCTTGTTTTATATACTTCCAATAGCAGTCAATCTATTTTTAATTGAATATTGATTTTTCATAAATATAGGGAAAATTACATAATTTTTTCTAAATTTATTAAAGGGGAAATAGATTTTGATACTATAATTCTCATAGGTAGGTCTTCTTTATGGCTTTTTACTTTTTGTAAAATGCCTGGTATTGAAGGAGCTATTGGATGATTTGCATTCTTACGAGGGTATTATACTATGATTTCTGATCTATGAGAAATATTTCAATTGAGAGTCAGTTGAACCTCTCTGAACAATTTGATTCTTGAAGTCCTATTTTTATTTTAGGATTGCAATAATCAGTATTTAGAACTATTAATTGGTTTGACTTACCGCATATTTCCGTGTATAAGATGACCCCTACTTTTTTGAACCAAAAATTAAGAAATCAATATTTTTATTACAAAAAAGGACACATTTGATATTTTTTAGAAATTAGGTAATATCATTGAAGTACATTTAGAAATTGGGTAATAGCACAGACAAAGTCTGTGGTAATATATAAAAGAAAGAAGTTTGGAAATTTATATTATTTAGAAATTAGGTAAATTTTTAAGATACAAACTATGCATCACTTTCTTCCTTTTCTCAACGTCAACTGCATCACCACTGTCATCTGAGTCACTGTCTATATACACTGCTAACCACCCAAAATGCAACACCAAGAAGAACACGAGATAGCAAATGCAGATTTACTGGACACATAACAACAGGTACAAAGATGAAACGATTGAGCTTACAGGCCCGTGCGACTTGCAGAACACACAGACATCAATAGTTCGTATGGCCCCCATGGCTGGCAATAACGGCCGCTACACACAACGGCATCAAACGAAAAAGGCTTTGGATGTGGGCTTGGGGTATGTCGGTCCTAGCTGCTTCCACACGTTGCCACAGTTCATCAGGCGTAGCCGCGGGTGGTGCTTGCCGGGCCACTCGGTTGCCGATCAGCGACCAGACGTTTTCGATGGGCGACATATCGGGAAAACAGGCGGGCCACGGCAGCAGTGACACCTGGTGGGCCGTGAAGAATTGTTGCACGATGCGTGCCACGTGAGGGCGCCCATTCTCCTGTTGAAACGTGGCCGCTGGCAGGTCCTGCAGGTAAGGGAGGACTACAGGCTCAAAAATGTCGGAGATGTAGCGGTGGCTGTTGAGTGTACTGCCGATCCGTACCAGAGGGGTGCGGGTGTCATATGTCATACAGTCTCTCGCCGCGGTGCCGCCACACGTGGATCCGACCATCATGCTGTTGCAGGTAGAAGCAGGATTCGTCGGAGAAGACAATGTCGTGCCATTCAACAGCCCACTGCTGCCGCACTTGCCTGTGGTGTATCGTCAATGATATAATCAGAGCAATGGGCGCCGTGCGACAAGTCCCCGCTCCTGCAGACGACGTCGAACGGTATGTGCTGACACAGGTTGTTGCGCAACACACCCTAATTCCTGCGCTAATGTTCGTGATGTGGCGGTGCGAGCCGTCAATGTCCGCCGCACAACATGCCGGTCCTCTCGTTCGGTGGTGTGCCGCGGCTCTGGCAATCGCTCACCTCGGTCCGTCCGTCCCTCATGCACCCACCTAATCTCTACTTGCCTCACTCTCGCTGGATGTCGTCCCACACGGGCACTGATGTCTTGGTATCATAAACTGCTCTCGCGATAAGCCACTATTCGTCCTCTGTCGAACACCGAAACGTGCTGAATGACTGCCGTATTCTGCGACGAGGCATCAGGAAGCTTCCCACGCACAGGTTCGGCAGCACAACACACTTCCACTACTTACACCCAGCCTTCTATGCACCCTTCTTATAGTGCTTCTTGGTGGCGTGCCGGGCGCACATGATTTGCATATGCCCTGCAATGCTAATCGTTTGCATGTCCTCTCGCGGGCGACGCATGCTGCGTATTTCAGGCCAATCAGATGCTTCCTTCTTGGTGTTGCATTTTGGGTGGCCAACAGTGTATATTAGATCATCCTCAGTTCCATCCACGGCATTGCTGATTCACATTTCTTGAAAGACTTCACAACCACCTCTTGCTTGACTCCATTCCCTGAGTTTAGAACCCAGTTGCAGACCTTAGAAATGGTGGTTTTTTCACTCTCACTGTCAAGTTATTACCTGTTTTTTGCATTCATTTATTCCATCCTTCTTTCATCAGGGCTTTAAGTCGTGCTGGAGAGAGGGGATAAGAGGTACTGTACTCGCAGTTTCGCCGCAGTAACCACAGGGTTCTGTCAACCGTTTACCCCCGTGTATAAGACAACCCCCAATTTTTGGTCTAAAATTTTTTTTTAAAAATATCGTCATATACATGGAAAAATACGGTATTTATTTTAAATATAAAAAAAAAAAACATTATTACAAAGCTCCAATATTTGGTACATTTCAACTTTTTGAGTTAGTTTGCCGCATTTTTTTATCTATATTCTTTTAAAAGCACTCTATACAGTTGAAATAGAATTTTTTATTTTTTCTGGCCTGGTATAGATCCAATAATAG
The DNA here is from genome assembly GCA_039090855.1 of Macrothele yani. Classification (NCBI taxonomy): domain Eukaryota; kingdom Metazoa; phylum Arthropoda; class Arachnida; order Araneae; family Macrothelidae; genus Macrothele; species Macrothele yani. Next base: position 164,579,128 of record CM077009.1, read on the forward strand.
TCTTTATTTTACTAATATATTTTTATGTTGTAGATACATAAATACATACAATCATTAAGTTGTTCTCTGAGATTCAGAGGTTAGGTTTTCAAAGAAATCTCATCTGCCAGATTAAAGTTTAAAAGTGATGGAACTAGATTTCACTTCTGATTGATGTTCCAAATATTTCCATTCACAGTGATTTCAGCATACAACTCGACATTCACTGACATCCATCACATGCGTCTCACATAAGATGAGACCAGGGGTGTTAGCAATCCTCTCATGTTTTGAAGTGATTCTTGGAGCTGGGAAATCTGCATTTCGGAACAGAAAATTTGTTTTGGAGTGAGAAAATTAACATTTTTGGAGCAAAACTCAGGTTTTGAAGTACCTAATGATAGCACGTTTAATTATCTTTTAAATCCAGACTGTACTTTAAGATGTGTTTACACATTGAAATACCATTATTTTATGTATTTTATAATCCATTAGTACAATTATAAGATCTGGGAAATCTGCATTTCGGAACAGAAAATTTGTTTTGGAGTGAGAAAATTAACATTTTTGGAGCAAAACTCAGGTTTTGAAGTACCTAATGATAGCACGTTTAATTATCTTTTAAATCCAGGCTGTACTTTAAGATGTGTTTACACATTGAAATACCATTATTTTATGTATTTTATAATCCATTAGTACAATTATAAGATATATGATAATGAAAGGTAATGTCTTTAAAACACACACACACACACACACACATTACTGTAAAAGCCCGAACATTCGTAAATCCTAGGTTTGACATACTAAGGTGATAACAGTCAGAAAAATACTTGTAAATGCTTTCATTCCAGGCTTTTACTAAACCATTTTTGTAAATGCCAGCATTTACCAACACCAATTGGTAAAAGTGCGTTTTGTTTGTAAGTTTTAAAATATTGAAAGAGTTATTTATAATGCATTATTTTCCATATGATATCTGTTGTACTGGGCTGATATTTTTAATTATCATTGTTTATTTAAAAAGTGTGTAATTGGAATAAGAAATTAGAATAGCCTTATGAGATGAAATCCCATATTTTTCACTATTAAACTAATACATTATAAAAATTTGCCTTTATCAATTTAAATTTCAAACATAATGTCCAGAATAACATTAAACATGACTGCTTTATTATTTTACTACATTTAATTAATGTATAACAAGAAAATGTTCATGAAATAAAAGTAAATTATTAATTATGATTTCCTTCCACATTATCAATTTATAATTAAACTTACTTGTTACAGCAAAGTTGACTGTTATGACATTTAGAGTAACAAAGTAGATTGGCTGATTTGCACAAACACATCTTCGTGGTACTTCTTTGAACAGTTACATGTTTTGAATCCTTGTCCACCAACTAAAGAAAACTTATTAACCACTCCACGTACACTTATTTTTTCCTTTCCGACTTCTTTGATACTTAAAAAATTTCCTTTACACAAGGTAAATTGTTTTTTTGTGTACAACTCTTTAAGTTTACCGAACTTAGTACCAAGTTCACAAAATTCTTCGTCCCTAATGTCTGTGATAATGGCTATTATTGGTTTTGGATCCATCTTTGCTCTATCAATATCTGCACTCACGGGCGTTGGCATGTGTGCACTACAGGCTTTGACAGATTTACTAATTTTCAGGCTTTTACTGTAACATATATAGTATATGTACGATTATTCTGAATGGATGATTACTGTGAAGCAGAAAGTTATAACTGAAATATTGTGATGTAAATATCACCTACCTTGTGAAGTACATGCTTAATCTGCAGAGTGAAATTACCTTAATCTTCAGTGTCTCCTGAATATGCAGTTATGACTCACTCAGTATACTTGGAAATTCATAATTTGCACTTAACAAAAATTTAGTAGGTAGAAGCTTAAGCTTATTTATACAGTCATGGTGGCATGTGGTATATGCATATCCATATGTTCTATTTACAATAGTGGATCAAAGCGATATATTTATTTATTAACTGTCGCCACGTATTTGGAGTATTTTCACCTTGGATCTCACCCTTTGCTGTAATATATATATAGCTAGTGCCGTTCATGCCCACCAGATGGAGATGTCTCAGTAGCTGAGCCCATCTTACGGATTTATGATGTCAGAAACTGACTTAAAAATACACATAGCACTGTGGATTGTTGGCCACCGTGGCGTATATGTAACGCGCTCGGCTAGATATCGAAAGTTCTGTTGGTTGAATTCCACAGCGGCGGCTAAAAAAATAAAAAAAATAAAATAAAAAAAAATAATTAACAAATAGCAATTTTTCGGGTGCTGTGTGTTTCTGAACGTGGAAAGAGCAATATATTTATTTATTATCAAAATGCTCTTGTGCATTTTATGTTGTATATACAAATATTTTTCATGACAAAGTCCATATAATAAGATGACCCTACAAGGATTCATGGAGAAGCATTCCTAATATAACACTGAAAATGAAAGCTTTAGGTTATGTAAATAAAACTGTTATATGCAATATATCAGTAGTGAGTTGTTAACTCCTTCAGCCATGGAATACATGGAGATTTCATTTCCAATATCTTATTGAGAATACTTTCCCACGAATCTCTGTAGTACAAGTATTCTATTTACAAGGCTTCAAACTACATTGTAGATGTAGGTCAGCAAAACGATTTAATTTTTTTTTATGACAAGTTTTGCTGTTTACACCTTAATCTGCCCACTTTCTATGTCAGCAAAATTTTTCTTTTCCAATCCATCATCTATAATCTTTTCTGCATTATTCAGCACTCTTTGAGAAGGAGAAAGCTGTTTCTTCAGTTCACTTTCTTCTTTTCTCAGCTTCAACTGGTCATTTGCTGGCTTTTCTTCGTCCTGCTTTCTTCTTTCCTGAATTTTCTTCTCAGCCTCCAGGCGATTTTGATATCGTTTGTATGAACCTTTTTGCAGCTTTGAGAAGCTCTCACATTACAATTGAGATTTTCAATGTCCTTGCAATGGCTGCTGTCCATAAGATTGAATTTTTCTCATGCTATTTATACTTTGTAGGCTTAAACTACTTCTCTGATCCAAGATGTTCTTGTTTACACTAAAGCCTCGTTCACAATCAGCATTGCCAAGTGCAAGGGACAACAGTGCTTTTATCACAATTGCAAGCAATGGAAATTTAACATTTCCATCACAGTCCTTAAGCAAAAAAATTTCAGTCCAATAGTAATCAATTCTTTTGTACTGTTACTACAAAACTGATCTGCCTCATGGCTATTATTTTCCATCCCAATCTCAAGGTTATTTTGATAAAACTTTTCATCAATAGTTTCAGTTTGTAGTCTAATCTATTCATCTGTCAATGCTGTGACATCAGCAGCTAAAATAACATTTGGAACAGCAGCAGCTAGTTGTCTAATGCATGCTAAAGATGAGATTTTGGTATGGAAAAGGGGATGAAGGCACTTAATTCGTTCCAGGACACTGTTGTCAAAAGGCAATACCTTTACCAAGTATTTCACACATGATTGATAAAACGAACGTGCACCTAAATAGAATTTTTTTTTCTGTGAGCTTGTCCACGTTTCTATTTCAGCTTCAGTGTTCAAGCCAATTTCCACTTTTTTCTTCCAGTTTTCACTTTTATCCAATGAAATTTCTTTTAAATTGAAGCCTATCTTCTCTTGAAAGCAGGTTACAATCAGGAAACGACCCATAATCCTGTTCACCTAAGTTACTAATTCATCATATAAAATATGAACTAGTGGCTCATTTCTTCAAAAGAACTCCATAAATCCAACAAATAAATCAGCAGCATTTTTCAGGAACATTGCTTTTGCCAGAAGCATTTTGTCCTGAAATGCTCCAGTGATGCGTTGCAGCCACAGTGTTTTCCTTCTGGAATCCTGACTCTTCCTGAATAAACTCTGTTGCACTAGCATATTAACGATGTTTGCAAAGTTAGCCATCGACGGCTAACCTGTCTCACAAAAACATGTTCCGGAACTTCCATCAAGCACTGAAGATTATGAAAATCATCACTTCCTGCAGCAGAGCATTTAAAAAAATAATATACCGTATATACTCGTGTATAGGTCGACCCCCGATTTTTATCTTAATATTTGCAGTTTTTGTATATCCTGTGTATAAGTCGACTCCCCGATTTGTATGTGAATATCTGTAGTTTTTGTATACTTACCTATGTTCTGTATAAATTAAAAAAACAAAAAATGTTTGTTTTTTTTTCCCGAGAACGCGCCTGCAAGCGGAAATGTGAACCTACTATTCAGTGTTGTAGCTGGCTCTCGCAATGTTGCTTGTGGCAAACTGCTGCAAAATGTGGGTGGAACTGAGGCACAATTCTGGGAAGATGATAGGGCTCACCACCTTGGTTAGAGAGTTTTCAGGGGAAGATTACACACTTTAACAATATATGAACCCACTTTTGCACATAGTCTCTTCCACTTTTTGCGAGCGAGTTTTCTGCAGTTACTTCATTCATGGAGAGTAAAGCATTTGCTCCCACAGCAAACGAATCGTGATGCATTTACCAAGCATTCTAAGGCACATCGTTATTTAAAAAAAAAAAAAAAACCTTCCTCAGTCATATTTGGAAAGCGTAAATAGGTCTTGATGTCAACCTGATAGTTTTTTTTATCCCATAAAGAATATGCATGCCGTAAAAAATAAATGTGTAACTTTTGAAGTTTTCAATGGATTTCTTCAAAATTTAAAACGAATCTTTATTTTGATGTGTTGTGGGCACTGCAAAATTTGCACGCAACTATTTAAGAAATTGAAGAAAATTTGTTCTACAAAATTTTCTCTCACAACCCTGTGCAGCGTAGCAGCTGTCCGTTGTTTGCTGAGCTGGGCAAGTATGTGATTGACAGAGAGGTCCTTTTTCTACTCCCGAGTTTTATCCCCCCTCTCCACCGTGTTTGTGACAAACGATCGGCTTTGGCGACAAAACCAAACATCGCCCTATTTAGTAAAGATGTAATCCTTTTTGCTTGTTCTTTGTCTTCAGAAGAGGTTACTGTTTATTTGATTTTTAGAGCCAGGGCATACTCAATTTAATGACAAATGTAAGTTGGTTGTTAAACTAATGCACTTTTTCACTATCAATGACAATGTTTTTCTGAACGCCGCTCGTCCGAGTTTAAAAATAAAGCAACTGGTGGTAGTTTAGTAGTTTTACACGTCCACTATACATTTCTCAAGGCACGAAGCAAATGTACATTTTCCGTTACGTCTGGGTTTATTGTTAAACTTTTCGATACATGCTTCTTTCTACAACAAGTTTATTTGTTTATGCTTTAGTGAATGAAAATTAAAATATGGCTTCAAAGAGGTGCAGTTATACAGCTGGATTCAAGCAAAAAGTGATAGAATTTGCAGAGAAAACAAACAATTGTGTGGCAGAAAGGGAATTTAAAGTGAATGAAAAAAAAAAAAAATTCAGGATTGGAGAAAACTATCTGCACAGTTAAAGCAGTGTCCAAAAACTAAATGTGCAAATACGGGAAAGCCTGAACTTGAAGAAGAAGTAGAAAAAGTACGTCCTTGAAAACAGAAAAAATGGATTTGCTGTTTCCCGCGGCAGATTTCGAATTTTTGCTCTGAAAAAAGTAAAGAGTTTAGGAATAATTAATTTTAAAGCAAGCTCTGGTTGGTGTACAAGATTTATGAGGAGGCACAATTTTGAATTGAGGTAGAAAACAAAATTATCACAGCATTTACTAGAAGAATATGAAAAAAAGGTTGTGGCATTTCACAGAGTTCTCATCAGACATCGCCAAAAGAATAAATATAAGTTGTCTTGTATTGAAAATATGGATGAAACTCCAATGAATTTTGATATGGAGTCGTCTTCAACCGTGAATACAAATCTGTCTTGATAAGAACAACTGGCCATGAAAGAAACAGATTTACTGCTGTGTTAATATTATGTATGGCTGATGGTACGAAGCTAAAACCTATGGTCATATTCAAAAGAAAAACTGCTCCAAAACAAGAATTTCCAACTGGTATTGTTGTCCATTTTCATGACAAAGGGTGGGTGGATGAAGAAAGAATACTATAATGGTTGAACAAATTTGGAATTTTCAGCCAGGAGGTTTACGGAAAGAAAAATCTATGCTTATCTGGGATATGTTTAAATCCCACCTGATGGAAGATGTTAGAAAAAAGCAAAAGGTAAAATACTGATGTTGCTGTGATTCCTGGCAGCCTGACAAGCCTTGTGCAGCCATTGGACGTTTCTATTAATAAGCAGTTCAAAGATAATGTGTGAAGAAAGTGAAATGAGTGGATGTTAGGTGGGGGAAAAACGTTCACTAAAGTAGGAAGCATGCGTGCGCCAACATTGCAGACAATGTGCGAATTTGTTTCACAGGCAAGGGCAGAAATGAAAACAGAGACCGCCATTAAAGCATTTTAAAAATGTGGCGTATCAAATGAACTGGATGAGACAGAAGATGACATTCTGCGGAATGATGATTCGGGCAACAAGATTGTCAGTACTTCCGACGAAGATTGGGACGACTCCTGCAATGAAAATATTGGTGAAAAAGACTGGGATGAGCTATTTGGTTCTGACGATAGTGAAGAATCGGATTTCTATGGATTTGAAGATATGTGCAAGTTTAGTACGGTATGTCTTTTTGTTAATAAATTTATTTCAGTTCATTATAGTTGTCTAACGTTTCTCTTTTGTTCTAAAACTTTGAAGTGTCAATATTTGTTTAATTCAAGATTTTATTTAACCTGAAAACCTTTCATAATGCTGTCTTCAATGTTCATATGACATACGCCCACTTTCGTTTTCGGGATGCATTGATCAAGTTTCCGCTGCTCTGTAGATTTGATTTTTTCACGCCTCTCTTCTCCGCCGTCACTAAGCAGGGGCAGTGGTCACCTTTTGCAATAGTCTGTTCTTTTCCCTCTTCAAGCCCTCCCCCCTCCCGTCAAGAATTGAGCACAGTGCAACTTAAATTAATGGCTGACGCATTCACCTCTTTCCTCTGGGTGATTCACCAGCGGGGCAGTCAAGGCCATATCGACAGATCTAAAACTGACTTTGAGACATCCTCGTGAAATGAGTTTTTCTATTGGTGAATAAAAAAACCCCGTACATATAAAATCAAGAAAGTTCTTAGCAATAATTTTCTTCTGTACCAGTAACACCCGGAAAATGACTAAATATACAACTGCAAATGAACTGATGGTGCAAAGAGCTAAGTATGCGCATTTCCATAAGGCATCAAAATTTTGGTTTTCAATCTATCAGAAATATTTTCCCTGTATGACTTGACTCCTAATTTTGACCTAAATATTTCGTTAAAAAAAGTCGATCTATACATGAGTATATATGGTATATCAATTAACAAACTTTCTACATCCCCCCCAAACAATTTAGTGCAGAAGCAAAATCATTGTGCACAGGGTACATTCCCTAACGTCAATTAAATGAGGGTTTGTATTTTTTATTTTCCCTTTAAGGCACTTCATTACATTAGGGCCATCACTATGAAAACTGAGCAGTTTTGTTGGTGAGAGCTCAGATAGGGCATTTATTACACAACTATGAATATTTTCTGCTGTGCCATGTCCAATGTGGAATTACTCCAAGTGCACGACAACAACTCTCTTTACTCTTTCACTATAAAAACGAATCGAAACATCAAGCTGCTGTACACGTTTTTCTGCAACAGGCGTCTCATCCACTTGAATAGTGAGAAATGCATTGGATTTATTAATTTCCTGCATCAGGTTTTCCTTAACCTTTTCGTCTCGAGTGGTAAACATATGTACCAGAAAGAGTGCAAATCACCGGAGACATGGAGAACAGACAAGTAAATATTGCACCAGCGGGGTTTTCTGTCACCGCTGGCTGAGAGGTTAACATGTGGAAGACTGGAGGGACACTTTCTCTAAGACTGGGTAATGAAGACGACTGAAAGGAAGTGATGACTACAAAATACCGTCTAAGCACATTAACATCGTGCTGAGACAGTATTTTGTAGTCGTTGATGTTGTTTACATGAATTCATCACTGCATTTCTTTATATGGAAGTGTTTTAGGCAAGATTATATGTTAGTTAAAAATGTTGCTCATTCATGAAGCCAACACTGTAATTCTGTCTGTGTAAGAAAAAACAGGAAATATTGTTATAACACCTCCTGCACTATTTTCGCAGGGTTGACTACAAACGCACCTTCTGCACTGTTCTCGCAGAGATGACTACAGATGCACCTAATTCAGACACCTTCGATTAGTGGTTTGTGCAACTTCCGCTGCTGCATATTCAGTACTCGGGGGGGGAGCTAAGAAAAGTACTTACCTCCTTCAAGGCTGTCAAACATTTATTTTAGTAAATGTACAAGATACTGAAATATAACAAAAATAAAGAAGTTTGATATTTGCAATCAATCATTAACATCTTATTATTTTTAAAAATGCTTTAAAAAAGGTTTTGTCTATTTTAGTGTTTTAAATTTATCAAAAATTTGGCCATACCAACGGCTGTGTATGGGGGGCTCGAGCCCACGCCTCCCGCATATTTTACAGTGCTAACGGAGGTAGACTCAAGGAACCCCGGCATTCCTCCTATTTCTGGTAGATCTTGCTGAAGAACTGATTGCCGATGGAAAGAAAAACATTAATTTACCATTAACAAGACGAGGCCCTCTTTCAAAGGAAATAAAACTTTTTGGAGCAGCATTACATCTTCCCGTAGAAGGCCCTACAAGAAGACGATGTGCTCGTTGTGCAGAAGCAAAGAATCAAAAAAGAACAGAAACAATTTGCCAACAATGTAATCTACCTTTGTGCAAAGACTGTTTCATGTTGTATCATACGAAATAGCATATTTTTTCACATATATACTAAACATCGTTTGTAGCTAATGTCATTTCTTACCTGTTTCCTATTAGCACACCTCAAATTCCTATTGGTACTCATATGTCCCATCCACCCCTCCCCACACCCAACAATTAATGTTGTTCATTTCGCTCAGAATCGTCACCGCGACTTTCAAAGAGCTCACGTTTACTTGTTCCGCAAGTGGTCTCCACTGCATATGTGTGTCAAAGCAGTGGAAACCACTTGCCATTTATACTCCGGGACGAAAGGATTAACTATGGACCCACCCCATCGGATATTATGTAGGACAGCTTTGTCCTTGAACACGTAAAGTCATTTGCATTGTATTGCAATGATATATCCAATTTGATTCATCAATTAGGAGTTGATCATAAACTGCCGGACAATTGCTAAGGACGGATGACAATAGCAACGATAGCAACCATAAAATGGAAGGCAGGAAAATGTAGAAATTAGCATAAGTGCAGGATACAGTAAGACGTGTTGTGCGTATGCAAATTTTGGATTGCCGAACTTGTTCGTGATGTCATAGCGCTGATAAGAGATATAAAGGATTTGACGCGTATTGACCGTTGTTGTTCAAACGCAAAGTTGAAAGGGAAAGAATCAATTGACGAACTTGCAATTTTCAGTATGTCTTCCAGACATCACCTAGATGATTTTACGCGTGGCCGTATTATAAAAGTGGACAATGTTTTCAATACCTTGTGTCACAGCTCCCTTCCCTGTCTAGTGCCAAGATAAAAGAAGGAATATTTGATGGCACTCATATATGAAAACCAGGGCTCGACAAATATGTTCTAGATCTAGGAGCCAGCTCCAAAATTTAGACGCCAGGTGAAACGAAGTCAATAACGCATGAACAAAAACATGTTTGGTTATGACGCTAGAACCAAAAGTGGTAAACCATATTTGTTGTCAATTTTTCTTTTCTTTTTACCTAAACCACTTTTTGCAAAATAAAGTTCCAATTTGCTTCACAATTCCCCCCCCCATTCTTTCAGTAGATCTCAAAAAATTAAAATTCCAGATTTTGATTTTATTAAAATACTACTTGTGGATGTCATATTTTGTACATATTATGGTAATTCAAAGTATCATATTTTTTTCTCCATGATATCCGCAAAGGCATATAATCCAAAGGATGAAAAAAATCCCACGCATAATCCGCAGCGGCATGTGATTGGTAGATCGGTAAATTCTGAGAAAAAAACAATTTTTTCCTTCGCATAATCCGTGGCATGTCTCAAACCATGATATTAAAAAAAAAAAAAAAAAGACAGCCTATACCTGCCAACTTTGGCAATAGCCTTGTTACTAATAACTAGTATTATGTGGCAGACATAGACTCTATTTTACAAAATGATCCATCTCTTTGTAAAAAACAAATGTGTCCCAACAAAACATTACAACAAACAAGGACTCTAATAAAACAAACTTAACACATGAGAAACACAAAATTGATTCCCCAGCGAGGGCATGATTGCAAGATTTAGGTTCGAAACTCCCACCAGTAAAAATTAGTAAGGCAAGTGAATGTGCAGTTCACGAACCTCCACTTACCATATGATCATACTTCCTCTAAAACTGCAGTTTAAGACAAGACCAAAGAATGGGGGGGGGGGAAGCTGAACATTTTAACTGGTGAAAAATCAAAACAGACAGCAAGAATGTGGACTACTGTTAAGTCTGTTTTTTGTTGACTCTGCAACTGCACAGCATTGATTGCTTAATTTTTCTTTCTGCTGCTATCATTCTCTCCCTACTTCTTCATTGTCACTTTTCTTTCTTTTCTTGATTTTTGTGCCCTCTGAAAACAGCCATCAGCCTTAGGACCATGAATGAGTGCATGATATCAAAGCTTCAACTATTTCAGATAAATGGTGTAACTTTGGGAATATAAACTTTTGAACACCATGCATCAATTTTTACAAATTTTCCAACTTCTTTACAATTTTTTCCAACAATTTTTACAAACGTCACTTCCGTTTTCGGGAATTTCCTTCTTCTCTTATCAAGATTAACTGCAAAAACTTATGGGGCGGGGAATATATTTAACAACGCTGGAGAGTGGGAACATCACGGAGGGAGGGGGGGTGGCGATTACGGGAATTCCATCCGACTTCCGGTTTTGGAAATTTTTTCTCCTATTTTCAAGGTGAAATGCAAAAAATTTATGCAGTAAAATATTACTTAATAATACTGGACACAGGCAACATCACGAGAAAAAAGAAATTACGATTACGGAAAATCTTAACTCCGTCGACTTTCCTTTTTCGAAAGTTTCGTAAAGATGGAATTACGTCCTCCGATGAATATCTATACCCCCTCCATCCACCCCATTCTGTTTACCTGTGCATCGATCTCCTGAATGGCCAACATAACAAAAAAGACGGAATTTCTCGAATTCGCGGAAGAACCTCAAGCCTGAAGATTAGGAGGCAATTTTCGCTGCATCTAACTTCCATTTCCACAAATCCTTGCTACAGTTTAAGCTGAAATACGAACATATATGCAGTGAAATGATATTTAACAAGAATACTAGAAACAAACGCAACATCGGGAGAGAAAAAAATTACGATTAGGGCAAATTCTTTTACTCCATTTAAACTACTGTTTTTGAATGCTTTGAAACACGAAATACCGTCCACAGACGGAAAATGACCCACCACCCAAATTTTCTTCAGTTTTGCATCAATCTTGAGAATGATCTAAATGATGACAAGAAAAGAAAGAAAAAACCCGGAGAATTCTGCGAATTGGCTTAAGAATCCTATGTATATCATAAAACAATAGCAAAATTATTATTTTTTAACAAAATGAAAATTCGTAGAATCCGTAGTTAGGCAACTAAATCCGTAGAAAATACGGACATTCCGTTGCAATTGGCATGCATAACAGTCGAACAATCGGCACCGTCGTGAATCGTAATTTCCGACAGAAAACTGCGATTCACAGGACCGACTCAAAAATCCAAAGATGCAAGAAAAAATGATTATCTTATTGAAAAAGTAACTGCCATTTTGAAGTACTTTTGTGTTACTTTTAAGTAAAAAAAGAATTAAAATCGCTAGCTCTTGCAGCATTACCGTAGTTCATTAGTTACACAAAAATATCCGTTTAAACTGCGGACAGTCCATAGCATTATCTTATTTCTGAATACGTTTCAACTGAATACCAGAAAAAAAAAAAAAATCTGTAACTAATACAATTAGCGCACCAAAACTAGGCGATTGGATTCGCAGAATGGCTACACGCTATAAATAGCTTTGGTGTCATTCCATGTGAACCAGCAAAAATAGCATTTTCAACATCACCATTTTTGATTTTTATAAAACTTGGTGTATTTGTAGAATTCATCAATATAAACATATATGAATTTTTTCAGAATTTTTAATGCATGCGTTTTTGAGTTATTGATTTTTGAAATTTAAAAAAAAAACCTGGAATTTCATCATCTGAGCAAACTTTAACTGCCAATTACTCGGGTTCTAGTAGAGCTAGGCTCATGAATTATGGCTCATTTTAAAGATCTTGAATTGGGATTTCATTTAATATGCCACATGACACTATTAAAAAATGTAATGTCAATTTTAAAATTGAAATATTAAAAAACATGTTTTTTTAAAAATCTGAAAAAAATATATGTTTAACAAACATTATTTTTCTACATATCCTGAAAGTTTCACAATGGGATCGCTATGAGATCACTATAAAAAAAATAATAACATAGAAGGACTTTACTAAACGCACCATCAGTGACTGAGGAATTGTTTATTTTGTCTGTCTAAAATGTTATCCCTGGTCTTACAAACACTGCAGATGTTAAGGAATTAATTATAATTAGTTAAAAAGTTAATATATATCCATAAGGGTAACAAATTGTGTTTCTTTCCTAGGTTTTAAAGTAAAAGCATAGTAAAAGATGGATGCCAGCAGACCATCCACATCAAAAGTTTCAAGTGTGGTTTACTGTTCAACCCCCTTGCAAAACCAAACCATAAATATAACAAAAAATCTGCGACCAGTTTCCAAGAATCTATTGCTACAGAACAAGTTGCTCAAAACTGGAGACAAGATCTGTGACAGTTGTAAAGCAATCCGGAAATTTCACTCCGAAGCTGCTGAACATTCCTCTTCACCTTCTGACAGCTACAATGAACAAGAAGCCGGAGGCCATGCTGTTCCATCTGAAAACATTGAAGTATCAACTCCTGAAAAAGAGCATGCTATAGAAGCATTTAACAGAAGTTTACAATGTCTGGATGAAACACCAATCAAGTTATTGTGTCTTTAAGACATCTTAAAGGCACAATAACAGAAAATCAATACAGAGTAATTTGTGACTTTGCTGAAAATTATTCTTTTGTATTGCAAGATGTAGCTCAGGGTTTTCACTGGAACAATGCCCAAGCAACCCTGCATCCTATAGTTATATACTATCGAGATGAGAAAACTCAGAACCTAGGACATGTAAGTTTTGTGATTATATCCTACTGCCTAATTCACGACAGTATAGCTGTCCATCTGTTTCAGCGTTACCTAATTAATTTCATGCAGTCACATTTTTCTCAAAAACCTGAAAAGATATTTTATTTTTCGGATGGAGCAGCTTCACAATACAAAAACAAGTAAAACTTCCTCAGCTTGTGCTATCACAAGACTGACTTTAATATAAAAGCAGAATGGAATTTTTTTGCAACAGCACATGGCAAAAATGCATGTGATGGGATAGGAAGTACTGTGAAGCGATTGCTGCAAAGGCAAGTTTACAACTTGTTTATAATAATCAAATTATGACCCCACGCCAACTCTTTGAATGGGCCACTGCTAATATTGCCTCCATTCACTTTTGGTTTGCAACAACAGAAAATTACAAAGAGGAGGAAATTATCCTTAAAAGTAGAATAGCTTCTGCTAAGACAATAAGTGGTACTCAGAAACTCCATTGTTTCATTCCTGCAGTAAAATGCAAATTACTAGTCAAAACTTACTCACTTTCTGAGCATTTTAAAGAAGAGATATGTGCAACAAATGAAGGGGAAGAGAACATTAGTTTTGAAAATATGGTAGGTTTTGTGATTAGTAAGTACTCAGAGCACTGGTGGTTGGGATGTGTACTTGGTGTGAATGAGGACACACAAGAGGTAAAAGTAAGCTTCCTGGAGCCGCATGGTCCATCTCCATCATACAAGTATCCTCAATCACCGGATATACTTTTGGTTCATAAATCTGATGTTTTGTTAAAAGTTGACCCGACAACAGCTACTGGAAGAGTATATAATATAGCAATGACTGAGATAAAGAAGGTAAATCAAGCACTGGCATACAAGTGTGGCAAAATTTAAAAGAAAGGAAAAAAGCAGGATACATATAGAAGATAAAATAATTTTATAAGTGTAAATATGCACACAGAACCTTATACTGAATTATGAAATGAATTACTTTGGGACACAGTTTCAAATTACTTAGATGTTTATTTTCATTCTTTAACATTCACAATGTTTAAAAGAACAAGTATGACATTTTACACAAACCACATCAAAGAATACCCTTCAAGTCATGGGTGGAACCGGTAAGTACATCTGGCACATTTCAGTTGCATTGTTCTATGTTATTATTTTTTTTATAGTGATCCCATAGCGATCTCATTATGAAACTTTCAGAATATGTAGGAAAATAATGTTTGTTAAACATATATATTTTTCAATTTTTAAAAAAACATGTTTTTTAATATTTAAATTTTAAAATTGACATTAAATTTTTTTAAGTGTCATATCAAATGAAAGCCCAATCCAAGATCTTTAAAATGAGCCATAATTCATGACCCTAGCTCTACTAGAACCCGAGTAATTGGCAGTTAACGTTTGCTCATGTGATGAAATTTCAGGGTTTTTTTGAAGTTTCAAATATCAATAACTCAAAAATGGATGCCTTAAAAATTCTGAAAAAAATCATGTTTGTTTATATTGATGAATACTATAATTATACCAAGTTTCATAAAAATAAAAAAATGTTGGGTTGTGAGCCTTGTTGATTTGACATGTTTCATAAAATTTTAAAAATGTCAGGTTGTGACCCTTGTTGATTTGCAAAGGCCCTTTGCGGAATTCCCGAGGTTCGCTGATTCTCACACCGCGTAGGCTTCCGCACGCGCAAATAGTAACGCCTTCCTTGCGTCATATTTTATGTCAAAATACTTCTAAGTAAAAGAAAAATTACATATTCTTACAATCTCTAAAGGCAGTCTTCCATCTCGCTGTTACGTTATATTTTTTTATGTTACCGCATTTTCGGTACTTTCCCAATAACACCACCTCTCCTGACAATTATCTCGCAGACTTTTGCATCGTTTTTTTTTTCTGTTTTTTTACCGGTGTCGGCAGCACCTAAATTTATAACCTTTTAATAGATAATCTATGAATTACACAACAGAAATTACGGCATTTACTGCAATATATTATGAAATCTCACCTAAGAAAAAAATTAGGCGCCACGGCCCGAATTTTAGGTGCCTGGGCAACCTGGCGCCTGGGATTTGTCGAGCCCTTATGAAAACTAACACAAGATCACCAGTTTGAACAGCATATGTGTTGTGAAAATGAAGCATGGAATAGGTTCAAAAATGTTAACATTTTTTTGGGCAACACTATAAGTCCTAATTATAAAGAAATTGTGGATGATATGTTACAGAACTTCAAGCTGTTAGGATGCAATATGAGAACCAAAACTCACTTCCTATATTATTATTTATGCTATTTTCCAGACAATTTAGGTGCAATGAGTGAGGAGCCTGGTGAAAGATTTCACCAAGACATCAAAGAAATGGAATGACGTTGGGAAAAACATATGATGGCAGATTTTTGTTAGTGCTTGAAAAGAAAAACTGATGTATGTGGTCACAAAAGAAAAAAAAAAAAAACATTTCTTGCTCCAAGAAAACAGCTGAAATTGCTTTAGGGTGTAAATAGTACCTTTTTACACAGTAATAGTTTAAAACGGAACGGATTCATGCCGCAAACACATAATTATAAGTATATATGTATCTGCATCATAACATATTCAACCTTTATTTGTAAAAAAACAATATCCGGTGCAGAAAAAATAATGTCTGATTTGTAATCAGCGTATTGATATTTACATAAATCAATTATTATAAACAAGATGAAATAACATTGAAAACAACTTAAATATGGTTCAGCCATGATTTCCTTGGCCACCCTCTTTCTATATCTCCTGCCAACTGGGCTGAATAAATTCTTTTAGTAAGCATCTAATCAGTCATTCTTTCACAACATCCTAATACCACCTAAGAATATTTATATATCAGAAGAAGGCACTCTGATAAATTAAATAGACTAATCGATAAAAATATCCCTACCAAGAAAATAATCAATGAAAATTTTCTACCCACATTTCAAAATTACTCTAACCTCGAACTCTCCAAAGTACAACAGGCTGCATTACAGAAGGGTAAAAAATTTGCGTACCCGCAGACCATTCCCCCAACTGAAAAATGTATTCCAAAAATTGAGACCATCATTCAAAGTGTCCCATATACACACAAACCAACTTTAAGATTTAAGTTGTATAGAAATATATTGGATGAATATAATCTGCAGTCTAAAAAAGAAATTAAACTTGGACTTGGAAAGATGTCATATGAAAGACAAAAACTACTAGACTTAAAAAAAAGACCCTACTATCGTAATTTGTGAAGCAGATAAATGAAATCAGTTGATAATACTAGATAAAAGTGAATATATTGTTAAAATGAACACAGCTATTGAGGAATTAAAATGTCAGATAATTAAAAAAGACCCCGTGGACTCTCAGATAAACTTTTTAGCAAAAATAAGAAATCATAGTTAACTACCGTCAGAAATTATCAGAGCCTATCCACCAGTAGTTACAGTAGTTCCAAGTATTTTTCAGAAAATAAAAACCCATAAACCTGATAGACCATTTAGAGTTATTGTTCCAAAATCAAAGTCCCCACTAATAAATCTAGAAAGGAAATTATACAAACTTTTGGCCCCCTTTTTCATGAATAACGAATACTGTTTAAAAAACAGTTTAGAGTTCATTGAGAAAATAAAATCTATTAATATTCTACTATCTGGTATGTTTATGGCAAGTTTAGTCATTAAATCATTATTCCCAAGTACCCTGTACCAAAAACCATAGACATTATCATTAAAGAGTTAAAAAATAAATCTCACTTTAATAATACACAATTACAAGAGTTATTTAACATTTTATCCTATATTTCTAACAACAATTACTTTGAATTTGACAAAAAAATCTACAGGCAAGAAGTAGGAGCCCCAATGGGATCCCCATTATCTTCTTTATTTTCAGAAATAATCACGAGTGATATAGAAAACAAAATTATTAGAAAACTACCAAACCCACCCATCATTTATTGTAGATACGTGGACGACATTTTTATATTATCTAAATTAAAACAAGAACTTGAAATATTGAAGAATAAATTTACCACTTGTTACCCAGAGATTGAATTAACTTTACAATTTGAACAAAATGAAAAAATTTCCTTCTTAGATATAGAAATAATAAAAAAAGACTTAAATTTTGAATACAGAGTTTTTAGAAAACCAACCTATGTACCTATAATGACCCCATATCAATCTGAACACCCAAAAACTCATAAAGTAAATGGTATTAGGAATTGGGTAAAAAGAGCTTTCACACATCCCTCAAATAGAAAATACAGAGAAGAAAAAATCCAATGGATTATTAACACAACCAAACAATTTGGATATGACACAAAAACTGTTAAAAAGTTGATTTTTGAATACAAGAAGAAATTAAAAGAGTCAAGACAAAACATCCCAAAAAAGAAGTACAAATTTTCTGGTTCTTTCCCTTTTATTAGAAGACTAAGTGGAAAATTTTTAAGATTAATGAAGAAACACAACATTATTTTGGACATTCAGTTCAGAATATTGGTGACTTAATTATAAAGAAAAAAAGTAACAATAATATACTACAATCAGCAGGCGTATATGAAATTCCTATTGTTTCACAGAGTTCTGAAGACCACATTGCATACATTGGCAGTACAAAAAATAGATTAATAAAAAGACTACATCAACATATAAAAAACTGGAACAAAAAAGAAGAAAAAAACTGCACTTATCGAACACTGTGTTAAACATAAAGAATACCCTGATTTTGAAAATATTAAATTACTAACCACCCACACAAACGAAGAAGAATTTAGAATTTCTGAAAGCGTTATAATTGAACAAAAAAAAAAAAGATAAAATATGCAACTTATAAGACCCCACCACACTAGACACACCCTGGAAATCACTTATAAAAAAAGACAAAAAAAAAAAGAACATTACAAAAAATTACACTAATAAATAAAAGAAAAAAATACACCTGTTTCTACAAACAAACAATAATAGCCCAAAAATATCTACACAAAAGAGTTATACTTACGACTGATACCTACCAACTCATCCAATAGATGGCGACACATTGGAAACATAATCATCTAACACATACAGGCAGCAAACCTTCTCATCGAATCCCGACATGCAACTTCAAAAACCACATACACGCGAGAGGAACCCTCGTGTAGAAGCAGTGGCCAGAAGATGGCGGTTGTGCACCGCTGAAAGTGCTCGCCGTAACAACGAACCCCTTGGGAGACGTCTCCTGACCCGATGAGTATAACTCTTTCTACTAAAATCTTTTAATTAATAGTAAATTCCAAACGTTTGATTGTGCGAATGAATGAATGTGGAACTGAAAATATATAACCTAACTGTTTTATTTCTGCAAAATTTTTTTATAACTAACCAAAGCTCTGTAACGATGGGACTTCTTGGGCCAGGAGCACGTGCCTCACAGAGCAAACAACGTGCAAAATACTTCGACAATATCAGGTAAAATACCTTAGATATTATGTATATTTTAATCAAAAGCACGTTTATAACATAAGACAACCCATAAGGTTGCCTCATGAATTGCAATTTTCGTAACTAAGAATATTTGTTTCCACCTTACCAACAACATTCTGCTTCACATTACACACCTGTAACACATCTTCAATCCTAACATGATCTTAGAATGTGTCTTGCTACAAACCCCGAGTAAGTAATACATCTCTCCAGCACACAAATGACTCATATATCTCTCCTGCAGCAGCAATGTTTCACTGCCATACATCCGAGTAGGCCAGTCAGGGCTTTTTTGAGAACCCATCATTCCAGTGAAATCCTCCTGAAAGAGTTATGACTTTCACAGATGAATTCAATCATTTAATTTGTTTTCTCCAACATGATTCCTAAATATGCAAATCCATTTACCCAGCCTATCCCTCTGCTATTTAGACTGATCTTGCATTCAGTACCGAAAGTTCCATATACCAACCACCACATCTTTTCCTCCATTCCAGGACAATGTTCAGCAGACTTTTCCTGCCTCATTAAATATGGAATTTCTTTAAATTTTGTTACTTGTTAAGATTGATCATCATAGCTCTTCTCTTAATTGTTAAATGTGGGAATTTCATTCAATTTTGTTCATTGAAAATGATCAAATTAGCTTTGAATTAACATTACATTAAACAAAAGTTCATGTTTTGCTCAAATTCTGGATCTCAGTAAATCTGACTCGTTATCGACCAGTTATTTCTGAAATTCATTTCAAAATACCTTAAAGTCTTTGGGTAATCATTTAGAAGTTGTACACACACCTGCTTTCATAAAATTCCATATAACCGACTACATTCACTTTGGTACTTACACATTCCTGATAGTAGAAGTAACATGTCATATGTTTCTGCATTTATGTAACATTATTAGAAAAATATGTTGAGCATACTCTGCAGGATTGCAAACAACCAGTTTCTTTATATCTAACTATGATAGTCATCACTTATTATTCATAATGACTGAAGGTGTAATACAACTACCAAAAAGTCTAAAAAATATCTTACTGTTTAGATTCATTACTTACTTATTTACTGTACAAGTCTCTATGTTATGCCCAGAAAGTCACAATGATGCATTCTTCAGGAAATGCACAGTTCTCAGGTTTTGATCTACAACTGTCATGTGATAGTTTTCTGACTGCTCCCACTTATATGGTAGCTGTTCTTCCTGTTCTTCACCCTAGTGGGCACAGCAATGCATTATACCTGCTGCCAACAATCCTCAGATGTAAACGAACTAGATTTTGGTTTCCCTGCACGGCATACTTAACATGGCTCTGATAATATATGCATACAAAAACATGTGAAATATTATCACCACTGGTAGGAATGTTGAGTAGCAAAACAAAGTACAATAACAAACCAGATACACTGGTTCACTTAGAATTTGTAAAAATGAAAGTATCCATCTTCTAAAAGATTAACTAAATTTTGTTATTATACATCCACATATTGGTAAATGTGTAGTTTATTGTCCACAATTATTTGGATGAAATTTTGAGAAAATTTTTTTACATATTTTGATGCATGCAGTTTGATAGAAAAATGGGGTAAAAATTATAGCTTTACAACAAATCTTAAAAAAAGAAATTTCTGTACAATTTACCTGTACACATGGGGATATAAATGAATGCTGCAGCAAGCCTGCCCCAGAACTCACGTGACATCATCCAAGGTTTCTGCCTAGATTATGATTTATGGGTGGTGCTGCAATCACCATTTTATGGGCGAAATTTATGAGACAGAGTGAACCTTTGCACCTTCCACCAATATGCTTTGTTCTGCAAAAGAATTCTAAATTTTTCATTACTGTCTTTAGAAAGGACAATAAAACTCAGTTTCCAAATGGATTGCAAAAGCACAAAAAAAAAAAAAAAAAAAAAAAAAATCAAAACTGTAAAATCAAAACTGTGGTCACTGTTTTTGGGAATCCATTCAATGGCAGCCACAGCAGATCATTGGCTGAGCCTTAGATGTCATTGCATCTGTGAAAGGGCAGGCTCGCCATAATATTTGTTCTCATCCCCATGATTACAGGTAAGTTTTACTGAAATAATGTTTAAAATGCATCATGCAGCTAAAAATTTTCATCATATTTTCAGTCAAATTATAAACTTTGAATTATGTATATAATTTTTCCTCGAAAGTTTCAGACGAATAATTTAGGACACTAAACTACACCTTCACCTGCACATTAACTTATAATAATTCTAATATCTTACCGTTTAAAAAGCTAGACTTCAATCGGCAAATTAAAGTACTGGTGTCTGAAGATCATATATCTCTCAGAGTATTTAACGTCCCTCAATGCTCAATAAATTCATTAATGTATATGCTAAAAAAAAAAAAACCCAAAAATATCTAGGAGCACATGTTATCCAATTGTTGTTCACTTCTATGATGGAGCCTATGTTCTGACAGATGTTCTATAAGTATCAATGCCTTGAATCATACATCACACTGAATAGGTTTTTCGTCAGTGTAAAGGTGCATCGGCCTTCAAAAATTGGCTTTGCAAATTTCCTGCAGTATACCCACTTTGGTGAGAATTTTCCTGTTTGATGGAGTGTATGCTTTGAAAAGCTACCTTTTTTGTGGGAACTGCTTGGACATTCTCATTGATGAGGCTTACTTGTGTGAAGCTGCATATGGTTTGACAGGACACCATTCTAGGTGAACTGTTTAGAATACAAAACACTGATGAAGTTTTTTAACTATATGAAAGAGAATATACCTGGAAAATGTATTTTTAAATGTGAACTATTCACCATGCTAAAGGTTTTTACCCATATGACGGTCCATATGCTTCAAAAGGTAACTTTTTCGTGCAAATTGCTTAGAACATGCATCACACTGATGAGGTTTTTCATCTGCATGCAGGAGCATATGCTGGGAAAGGTTACTTTTCTGTCTGAATTGCTTAGAACACACATCACACTGATAGGGCTTTTCCCCTGTATGAAGGAGCATATGTCTGGAAACGGCACTTTTCTTTGTAAATTGCTTGGAACACACATCACACTGATAAAGCTTTTCACCCGTATGAAGGAGAATATGCTGGTAAAGGTTACTTTTCTGTGTGAACTGCTTGGAACAATCATCCCGCTGATGAAGTTTTTCATCGGTATGAAAGAGCTTATGCCGGGAAAGGGAACCTTTATGTGTGAATTGCTTGCTACACACATCACACTTATAAGGCTTTTCACCTGTGTGAAGGAGCATATGATTTGAAAGTGAGCTTTTCTGTGTGAACTGCTTGCAACACACTTCACACTGATGAGGCTTTTCCCCTGTATGAATGAGCATATGTTTAGAAAGCGTACCTTTCTCTGTGAATTGCTTAGAACACACAACACACTGATGGGGCTTTTCCCCTGTATGAAGGAGCATATGTCTGGAAACGGCACTTTTCTTTGTGAATTGCTTGGAACACACATCACACTGAAAAGGTTTTTCACCTGTATGAGGGAGCATATGCTGGGAAAGTGAACTTTTCGTATGAATTGCTTGGAACAAACATCACGCTGATGAAGTTTTTCATCGGTATGAAAGAGCTTATGCCGGGAAAGGGCACCTTTATGTGTGAATTGCTTGCTACACACATCACACTGATGAGGCTTTTCATCTGTGTGAACCAGCATATGATTAGAAAGTGAGCCTTTCTGTGTAAACTGCTTGCAACACACTTCACATTGATAAGGCTTTTCTTCTGTATGAATGAGCATATGTTTGGACAGGGCACCTTTGTGTGTGAATTGCTTGGAACACACATCACACCGATGAGGCTTTTCACCTGTATGAAAGAGCATATGTTTGGAAAGGGAACTTTTGTGTGTGAACTGCTTGGAACACACATCACAGTGATGAGGTTTTTCACCTGTATGAACCAGCATATGTTTGGAAAGGGCCCATTTGTGCGTGAATTTCTTGGAACACACATCACACTGATGAAGTTTTTCGCCTGTATGAAGGAGCATATGCTGGTAAAGGTTACTTTTCTGGGTGAACTGCTTGGAACACACAACACACTGATGAGGTTTTTCACCTGTATGACGGACCATATGCTGGGAAAGGTTACCTTTGTGTGTGAATTCCTTGGAACAGACATTACACTGAAAAGGTTTTACACCTGTATGAAGGAGCATATGTTTGGAAAGGACATTTTTGTATGTGAACTGCTTGGAACACACATCACACTGATGAGGTTTTTCACCTGTATGAAGAAGCATATGCTTGGAAAGGTTACCTCTTTGTGTGAATTGCTTGGAACACACATCACACTCATAAGGTTGTTCACCTGTATGAAGGAGCATATGCCGTAAAAGGTTACTTCTGTTGGTAAACTGCTTAGAACATGCAACACACTGATTATTCTTCCCCCTAGTGTGACACATCAAATGCTTCAAAAGGTATTCTTTCTTTACGAGTTTAGAACAAACATCACACTTATGTGCTTTTGAAGCTGTATGAAGAAGAGTATGCTTGGAAAGGTAACGTTTCTGCGTGGATTTTTTTGAACACACATCTCGCTGATGAAGATTTTCACCTGTATGATCGGAAATCTCACTTTTTCGTGTCAGATGCTCCGAACATACATCATGCGCATCAGATTTTTCACCAGGATCAAGGATCACATCAACTGAAATTTCGTCTTCCATCATGAATTTACCACACCACATTAGATGGAATTTTTAGTCCCATCAGCCTGCAAATGTCATGCAAACTAGTTTTTTGAGAACTTGTGAAAGCAGACTTCACACTCTTGAAGATCTTCCCTTGTACTTGGGATGCAATGGGACAATAAGTTGAATTTGTTTTTCACTATCTTCATAATCAAGTCTTAAGCAGTTTCCTCCCATGAAGAATATTTTGTCACTTATTCCATATTGGGAAACTATTAGATTTCATTTTTTGGCTTCACAACAACTCCAAAAAAAAAATGTTTTTTGGAAAATTTACTGCGTGCAATCAGTAGCGTAGCCAGAAAGTTTCTTAAGGAAGGGGAGGGAGTCCATGGGTTTGGTTCATTGGTGAAAGCCTCATACATACATGTATATCACTTTAAATTCATACTAAATCTTCCCTAAAGAAGAGGGTGTCCGGACCCAAGGACCACTTCCTTGGCTCGCCTATGCATGAAATCATGAATTAAATACTGAATGTCTTACCTGTGTTGTCTGCATATACCAAGCATCAGCATATCCTGCGTGTTTCACATCAAAGTGGATATGATCTCAGCCATAAAAAAAAAATGAAAAAAGCAAAGGAGCAAGTTCCATGATTTCAAAACATAATTTATAAAATTTATAATACTATGTCATGAGCTTTTAAAATAAACAGCAAAACTTTCTGATTTGATGATTTTGTAAAGTACACAATGTTGTGATTGACATTTTATTTGCAAGGAAGGAAAAGTAAATGATCAGTCACACACTTCAGAAACTAATCTTGGAGAAAAGTACCACACATAATACCTTGTACATTAGAGAATTAAAATTCCTACAGGACTAACCTCAAAAGAATGTTTAGGGAAAATGTGAAAAGGAGTATACCACTCACATCCAATGAATGAGAAAAGTTTTTCCTTCCTGCTTTTCTTTGGGAAAAAGCGAATTTTATCTCACTTTACTGAGGGCAAAAGAACATGCATAATTAATCATAATTGAATTTTTGTTCTAAATACAATAGAATCCAGTGATCTCTGATGTCCTGAAATGAAACTATACAAGTATGTCCTTAATTTAAGAACAATGGGATGACAATTTCCGCAAAATGACGGGCTGCATTAGCATACAAGATTAATAGAATACTTTAAATTGCTGAATTGATCTCAAAATGTTGTGAACAACATAACGTACATTTCTTTCTATGCTAAGACATTTTTGCTCTACCAGGTGTCTTTGTGGGTCATCCACTATTGTCTAGCTATTGTTACCATAACACCGCCATTTTTCTTGCCTTTTGAACTATGTCATCATCATCATTGTCAACCATTATCAATCCACTGCTGGACGAAGGTCTCCCCAAGTTTCCTCCACAACGGTCTGTCTTGTGCCAGTCTCCTCCATGTCACTCCGCATATTTACGAATTTCATCCACCCATCTCCCATGTGGTCTTTTCTGGGTCTTTTCCTGTCCCTTGGAATCCAATCTAAAATTTCGGTTGTCCATCTATGGTCTGTCCTTCTGGCAGTATGTCCAGCCCATTGCCATTTCAGGGATTTAACCCTGATCATGATGTCTTCCACTCTCGTCATTTTTCGGATCCACGAGTTTCTCTTCTTATCTCTCCTGGTTATACCAAGCATGCACCTCTCCATGCTTCTTTGAGTTGTCTGCAGCCTTTGTATGTCTCTTTTAGTTAAGGTCCACGTCTCTGCACCATACGTAAGCACTGGAAGGATGCATTGATCAAACACTTTTCTTTTAAGACATAATGGCATATTGCTCTTGAAAATTATGCTGTTTCTTCCAAAGCTCTCCAGGCAAGTTTTGTACGCCGATTAATTTCTTCATCAATGTGACCCTCACTTGATATCTGCTGTCCAAGATAAACGTACGTGTCTGTTATCTCCAGCTTTTCTCCATCAATCGATAAATCTTCATTTCTTGTAAAAGCATTGAACATCACTTTTGTCTTCTGAAAGTTCATTTTTAATCCCACTTCTTTACTCTTGTCAGCAAGTTCCTGGATCATACTCTGCAGCTCTGATGGGGTAGTTGCAAAAATGACTACGTCATCAGCAAAACGAAGGTGGGTTAGATAATCTCCATTAATCTTTATCCCTTTGTTTTCCCAGTTCAGTGATTGAAAGACATTTTCCAATGTGGCATTAAAGAGCTTCGGAGATATGGTGTCACCTTGTCTCACTCCCTTTCCAATTTTTATGTGTGTTGTATTTTCAAACAGCCGAATCTTTGCACTTGCATTTTCATAGATGTTATTAATAATATTAATGTATGCATCTTCAATACCGCAGGATTTCAGAGCCGTGGTAACTGCTGATGGTTTCACCGAATCAAAGGCTTTTTCATAATCGATAAAGCCATGCACAATGGAAGTTCATATTCCCTCGCTCTTTCAATTAGTTCTCTCAGTACTTGGATATGATCTATTGTGCTGTAGCCACTCCTGAATCCAGCTTGTTCTCTCGGTTGAGCCATGTCCAGTGTTACCTTCAAGCGGTGTGAAAGAACTTTAGTGAAGATTTTATAAACCACTGATAGGAGGCTGATAGGTCTGTAGTTCCTGAGATCCTCAATGTCACCTTTTTTATGTAGCAGGATCATTGTAGCATTGTTCCAATCCTCAGGAATCTTCCCTTCATTAAGGCATCGAGTGAAAATTTGGGCGAGTACTGTTTCGATTTCTCCACTTGCTTCTTGTATGATGTCTATAGTAATTCCATCTTCTCTCCTGGAGCTTTCCCCCGCTTCATGTTCTTGATTGCATGAGCAACTTCTGCTGGGAGGACTGGAAGAACTCTGGTACCTTTCATGATGTCTGGAGTACATGTATCATCCCTTTCATATAATTTGGAGTAGAAATCTTTCACTCTTGTCAAAATTTTCACCTCTATTTCTTGTTATAGAACCATCTTCTTTTCTCAGAGCCATAATCTGTTTTCTTCCCTTACTGAGATGTCCCTTTGCTATCTTAAGGCTTTGGTTGTTTTCAATTGCTTTCCTCACTAGCTCACAGTTGAATTTCCTTACGTCTTCAGTGATACTTTTTCGTGTTGTCTTGCATAGCTCTATATATTCCACTTTGGAAGTCACATCTTCTTTAGTTGTCCTCATCTCTCTTCTTTTTTGCATCAACATTTTGGTTTTTCCTGATAATTTGTTCACATGCAACTTGTTCTTAGACCCAGCTAATTTTGTTGCTGTTTCCATTAGAGCTTTGGTTACTTTTCTGTTAACTTCCGAAATATCCACTTCTTCCGATGTTAGGCCTTCTAAAGCAGAGAATCTGTTCTTCAGTTCTAACTTGAAAGTATTATGGTGTTTTTTAAGGTTGGTTATGTCAATACATTTTGTTTGTCTTATGAGCTTGCCACGTTCCAGTTTAGTGTTCAGGTGCATCTTACATCTCACCAATCTATGGTCACTACCTGTGTTGAACTTGTTCAGCACACTGCAGTCTTCGATGACGAATTTTTTGTTACACATAATAAAATCAATTTCACTTGTCGTTCCAATTGGATGTCTCCATGTCCATTTCCTGTGTGGCTTTTTCTTGAAAAAGGAGTTCAAGATGAAAAATCCTTCTGCCTCTGCAAACTCAACGAGAGTATTTCCACGCTGGTTTCTGTTGCCGTGACCGAATTTACCTACTGAAGTTTCATTCTGTTGCCGTTGCCCTATTTTTGCATTGAAATCTCCCATAATTATCTTCAAGTGCTGCTTACCTTTATTATTTAGATGACGAATTTCTTCATAAAATTCTTCAATTTCTTCTTCAGGATGACTCGTGGTGGGTGCATAAGTTTGAATAATCTGAGCCTGGTATCTTCTCGATAGTTGGATAACGAGTCGTGCAGCTCTGTCAGAGGAACTTTCAACTTCTACCACTTTATCCTTCAGTTTCTTGTTTATTATAAATCCAACACCACTAGTTCTGCCAGTATCTGTCCCACGATAATAGAAGAGATGTCCACTTTTCAGTTCAATGAGATCTTCTCCTTTTCTCCTTACCTCACTTAGCCCGACGATGTCCCACTTGATCCTTTGTAGTTCCTCTTCCAATTCAAGAAGCCTTGAATCAGAAGATAGGGAGCGTCCGTTGTACGTAGCCAAGGTCAGCATCAGATGGCAGCCTAGTCCGGTCCTCCGGGATTCTTAGCACCCTCTGCCTTCATGTCGCACTGGCCGCTGCCTATGTATCGATAGTTATATCCAGCACACTACATCGATAGTACACGTTTTTCATATAGATAAGTTGACCAGAAGTTCCTAATTCTTGAAGACAGTCCTCGAATTAAGTTTCTGTCCCTAAAAACGCCTTTGAGGACGCAAATTGTCCTCAAATTTTGATGTTTGTCCTCAAGGGGCATCGAATTTACACTTCCTCATTAGCTCGTTAGATTTCTAATGAAAAATGTTCTTAAAAGTAGTTTTTGTTGTTCTAGTTTTCCTACATGCTTCTTCTGAAAACAAATTTTGCCTATTTTTTTTTTTTCTTCTTTCCGAGTATAACGACCAACGCGAGCAACTCAGTAGACTATAAACAGTCAGCGGTCTTTAATTTACGAACATTCGTTCTAGGGAAGGGAGAGAGAAAGTGCTGTAAACTAATACACCACCCATGCCTCATTCGGGGTTCGAACCCACGCCAACTTGTACAAATCATCGTCAGTGACCAGAACTAAGACACTGCATGCACTACTGGCATGGTCAAATTTCAACTGCACTTGTTTTGAGTTCCTCGAAGAACTTTGGCAAAATAAAAAATTCGCCATGCAATTACTTTCGTGTATAGCTTGATTTTAATTCGTCACATATACCTAAGGTAAATCATTTTACTTTTGCTAATATGTTCTAGTCATCATCGTTCTACTTTGTCAATAAAAATTACCAACATTCTACAAGATATATCATTTTAAGATACAAATTTTCATATGCAAATTACACTTATTGAAGCAATGCAGTTTTGTGACAAAAAAAATTGCATATTTATATTGAATACGTATGTGTCCCCAAATGAACTGCCGATTTGGAGACGCCACGCCCTTTTGTCCTCAAATCAGTGTTGCAATATATGATCACCTTGCATATAGAGGTGGGAACTTATTTCCTACCTTTCTCAGCGTGTAAATGAACTACTCAGCTTACATCGATGGCATTAATGATTGGAACGCTTCCTGGACCTCTGTCGGGCCGTGCTGTAGTTTAACCATAGAGATTCCTACCTCCATGAGTTTTACTTGGCAAAGGTTTACCGTGATTTGTCACAGTTCCCTGAATGTTTGAACGGTTTCAACAGGCCCTAGTGATGGCAATGCAGGTGTCGTATGGCGTCACGAGCGGCGGCGGTCAAAATTGAAATCCGCGATGAATCGGTAGTTGTTACTTGCTAGTTGATTTGCTGACTGTGGATATTAGTAATTCAATTCTTAGTTAGATATTCTTACTGCATAAGGTGAGGTGTGTTATCAATTTGTTTGGACATTCGTACATCTATTTTAAGACAAAAGCTTCTAAATGGAGAGTTTTTTTTTATTGTAGGTTTAACGACCACCGTGAGCAACTCAATGGGCTATAAGCAGTCGCCCGTCCCTAATTTAAGGGCACTGGTTCCAGGGAAGGGAGAGAGCCAGTGCCGTAAGACAAACACAACATCTCTGCCTCACCGGGATTCGAACCCAGACCCCTTACGGACGAATGATCAGAGGCCAGCGCCTTAGACCACTGCGCCACCGGGGCGGCTAAAATGGAGACTTCTGAACGGACTGTAAATTTGTCATGGGATGAAATAACTGTTAAGCCGCTAATAACCTATAAAGGTGGTAAGATTACAGGGTTGTCTCAAAACAAACAACTGGAGGAAGCCAACAACGCCGCCCCGGTGGCGCAGTGGTCTAAGCCATTGGCCTCTGATCATTCGTCCGTAAGGGGTCCGGGTTTGAATCCCGGTCAGGCATGGATGTTGTGTTTGTCTTACGGCACTGGCTCTCTCCCTTCCCTGGAACCAGTGACCCTAAATTAGGGACGGGCGACTGCTTATAGCCCATTGAGTTGCTCACGGTGGTCGTTAAACCTCCAATCAAAAAAAAAAAGCCAACAACATACAAGCATTTATGACATCCTCTTTTTTATGCTTATCTAAGATTTCAGAAATAGTTGCTTTAGCTCCTGTAAAAAAAAAACATGTCCAAAAGGGGTGCCGCCCTGGTGGCGCAGTGGTCTAAGGCGCTGGCCTCTGATCATTCGTCCGTGAGGGGTCCGGGTTCGAATCCCGGTGAGGCATGGATGTTGTGTTTGTCTTACGGCATTGGCTCTCTCCCTTCCCTGGAACCAGTGACCCTAAATTAGGGACGGGCGACTGCTTATAGCCCATTGAGTTGCTCACGGTGGTCGTTAAACCTCCAATCAAAAAAAAAAAAAAAAAAAGAAGGGGTCCGGGTACGAATCCCGGTGAGGCATGGATGTTGTGTTTGTCTTACGGCACTGGCTCTCTCCTTTCCCTGGAACCAGTGACCCTAAATTAGGGACGGGCGACTGCTTATAGCCCATTGAGTTGCTCACGGTGGTTGTTAAACCTAAAACAAAAAAAACATGACATGTAATGACTTAGAGAATATGACTAAAAGGATATTGTTGCTTCTGAATGAAACTGGATTTGCTATTTTAAGTATAATAAGTGATAACAACAGGATAAACAGAAATATGATGGGAAAACTATGTGGTGGAAAACAATTATAGTTTAACAGAACACTGTGCACAGCCAGTCTTTTTGCTTTTTGATTCTGTGCACATTCTCAAAACTGAGAGGAGCAACTGACTGAATCAAGAGAACAATAGGAGGACCTTAGTTTGTCCAGATTTTTTTTTTTTTTTGATTGGAGGTTTAATGACCACCGTGAGCAACTCAATGGGCTATAAGCAGTCGCCCGTCCCTAATTTAGGGTCACTGGTTCCAGGAAAGGGAGAGAGCCAGTGCCGTAAGACAAACACAACATCCATGTCTCACCGGGATTCGAACCCGGACCCTTACGGACGAATGATCAGAGGCCAACGCCTTAGACCACTGCGCCACCGGGGCGGCACATAAAATCTAAGGGCAGTAACGCTTCCACAGTTGCCATGGACTCCTCACTCCTGATATTAATTCAAATCAATTTAATTTTGGCTTGGGCTTTTTTAGCCGGTACACATACCAGCAAACACAATTGTCACATAATAAATTTCACACTACAGATGGTACACCCTAAAACCACTTCAACTTGATTGCGCATCTGGAAGGATATGGAATGCGCTGGTAATTTATAGTGTTAGTTCTCAGGATTTTAGATACAAATTTTACCTACCACCATATGTATGCTTTTCTGAAATAACAACATCTTTTAGTCTTATAAGGGGGAGTCATTTAGTTTTTTTTTGTCGATGGCTCCCCCTTATAAGACTAACCGATGTTGTTATTGCAGCATATGGGGGTAAGTAAATGTATTATAAGCCCATTTTACTATTTGCAGTTATTCTAATGCCATATATCACCACACTGATATGAAATTAGTGCATGAGCATAATATACTGGATAATGGCAACCATTATTTTAGAAAAAAAAATCCCAACAACACAATATTGGTTGTGTCCAATTTATTATTCATGGTACAGATGATTGTGTTAAGTTTAATTGCGACATCAGTGATGTGAATTATGGGCATACCAAGTTTGTTTTAAGAATTTCATATTTTCCTAAATATACTTACTTATTTATTTTGTATTTTATTAGATTGGCATATGTTTGCTATTTATAATAAGTTAGTAAAAGAAACAATGTAAAACTTTTTTTCAAACCTGAAAACACAGCAAAACACTTTTTCCAGAATGTCAACGGAATATTTAGGTTTTATTCTACAGATCGATTACATTAATCAACTCATTTTTAGCGTTTTTATAATCGCTTAAAGGAATTTTTTTTTTTTTTGCGATATCGCGTCATGTAACCATTAAAAAATTAAATGCATTTTAATATAAAACTGCTGTTGTTTTAAAACGCCGTCAGCGGTCGATTATTTTCATCTTTAAAATTTCCAATGCCTGAGAAAAATATTTGCAGTTTAAAACAAATGCTAATCGAATTGCGTCGCTAAAGTAACCGAGAGCTCTTGGTTCAAGTTGTGAAACGTTTTCGTCTGGAGAAAGCGGGATCCGCCGCCGTTTACAATGACTCAAAACGATTGCCAGGCCTGCTCAGTATCAGGGAGGCTGTGGTTTTGTTCAAGGAAGTTAGAATAATACTTTTTTTTTTTTTTGATTGGAGGTTTAACGACCACCGTGAGCAGTTCAATGGGCTATAAGCAGTCGCCCGTCCCTAATTTAGGGCCACTGGTTCCAGGGAAGAGAGAGAACCAGTGCCGTAAGACAAACACAACATCCATGCCTCACCGGGATTCGAACCCGGACCCCGTTCGGACAAATGATCAGAGGCCATCGCTTAGACCACTACGCCACCGGGGCGGCGAATAATACTTCTGGAGATGCCTTGAGTCTCTTAACCGTGAAGCAGCAAACTATGGGAATTTGACGTTTCCATGATACCTATGTAATTTCATTTGTGTGTATTTTGGAACTGCGTGGTTTTAGGTTACAGAAGTGGTGTTAATATCAAACCGGAATGAATTTTGCACTTTATACACGAGTGAAAATTTCAATTTCAACGTCATTTTTCGTTAGAATTCGTATTCATCTTCCTGTATTTCAATTTAAAATAAAAATTGGAAAGAAGCTCAAAATAATTTAGAATTTTATAAATACAGCGTTTTGTCACACACTGGCTGTAAGTTACGATTTGAAATTGGAAACATTTTCGGCGGTACAAAGCGATTCGGCCAACACAAAATGCATTGCAATAGCTTTGACAACGATCAGCTTTCCCACACCTTGACGGCCGTCGCTTGCGGTTATAGGCTTCACGCAAAGTGGCACGGTATGATTAACAAGGGCATCTCCAGATATCTTATTCTAACCCAAGGAGGTTATATTACTAGAGACACCACTCCTATCCACGCAGCATTGGCCGACATAAGTCACCATCCGTGCTGCAAATGCCGTCAATTGCAGGCACGACGCAGCCGCAGAAAAGAAGCTTATGTAGTATCTATTAGCGATCTCTGAAAGTGATTTATAAAAAATGTTAGAATCAGTGGACAGACCACTAGAACAAGTGTGTAGTGTCAGAAGGTGCCTACTCGGATGGGAACATGTACAGCAACATAACGGGTAGGCAGTTTGCTGTCTACCTTCCTTGAGAAAACCATCTAGTTGACATGCAAAAGCTGGGAAACCTTGATTTTATCTACGCCAATAAATTCGTATAACTAGTATAGTTGTACTACACTGCTGGACAATTGCTAAGGACGGATCATAAACGGCTATATAGCGCATAAAAAAGTAAGTGTGGTTGGATGCCAAGTGAAATAAAATAGTGTCAGAATGCCAGGACATTAGAAGAAAGACAATTTATTTTGCTCTGAAATCCAGGCGGCTTTGGAACGTATTCAAGGGACAAACAGGCCATTTTGTGCAGAATACGTAAACGTGAAAAAAATGCAATTACCGTCCGCAGGCATTCCGGCGTAAGATGTCAATACGGGATATGGCCACCATGGAGGGCGATGCAAGATTCTACACGTCGTGTCATGCGTTGCACAACATTATCAAGCAGCTGTTGGGGTAATTTATCCCATTCCTCTGTCAGTGCACGGATGAGGGTGTCCTTGTTTATTGGAGGGCATTGGCGACCAGCAAGGCTCCTCCCCAAAGCATCCCACACATTTTCAATGGGATTCAGATCTAGATAACGTGCTGGCCATACGAGGCGTTGAATATCCTCGCTCTCAAGACACTCCTGGACAGCGACTGTTCGATGACATGTTGCGTTGTCGTCCATGAAAATGAATCTATCACCGACAGCACCACGGAACATGCGAACATGAGGTAGCAGAACATCATTAATGTATCGTTGGCCAGTCATAGTCCCAGTTGGAAGCACATAGAGGGACGTACGGCCATTGATCATGATCATACCATGACACTACATATCGGATATCGATCCCTTTCCTGTATGTTTGCTGGACAATATGCAGTACCACTATCACGCCAGAACAGTTGTCGTCGACAATCAGACGATAGGCTATATCTACTCTCATCTGAGAAGAGGACAGCAGACCAGTCGTTATCAGTCCAATTGCGATGTTGATGGCTCCATTGGAAACGGGCGGTACGGTGACGTCTGGACAATGGGATGCACACAACAGGACGGCGGGCGTATAGTCCTCCTTCATGCAAACGTCTGGCGACAGTTTTTCGGGAGATCCGCTTGCCAGTAACAGCCATAAACTGATTTGCTACCTCACTAGCTGTGCTGCGCCGGTGTCTTTTTGTTGATGACACTATGTACCGATCTTCTGCAGGTGTCGTACTGCGAACACGACCTCCCCCGTGACGTTTGCTACACTCTCCATTTGTTTGAAATGATTTCCGAAGCCTTGAAACAACACTGTGGCTGACGTCGAACTCCCTGGCAACATCTGTTATTTTTCACCCTTCTTTAATCTTGCCAATAATACGGCCACGCGTAAAATCATCTAGGTGATGTCGGGAAGACATACTGAAAATTGCAAGTTCGTCAATTGATTCTTTCCCTTTCAACTTGACGTTTGAACAACAACGGTCAATACGAGTCAAATCCATTATATCTCTTATCAGCGCTATGACGTCACGAAAAAGTTCGGCAATCCAAAATTTGCATACGCACAACACGTCTTACTGTATCCCGCACTTATGCTAATTTCCACATTTTCCTGCCTTCCATTTTAGGGTTGCTATTGTCATCCGTCCTTAGCAATTGTCCGGCAGTGTATCTTATAACAGGTTAGTTCATTTTTTTATTCCTGGCTCAATGTTGGATGCTATTTGATTAGATTTCGTAAAGCATCAAATTAACTGCTGGATATCATCAACACATCTACAATAAAACATAGGTTTCGTTGGCAAGTTTTTATTTATATTTTGTTCAATTTGGTTCTTTATGACTTCAGCTGAAACTGTCAACAATAGGGATCCCATGGGTCATCCAGTTTTTTGCCTATAAATTTAACTTTGACGAGTAATTATTTTTTAAAATATACATCAAAACTTCTTCTGATCAATACACTTGTTTAGTGTTTAAATATTATAAATCTTTTAACTGTTGAATTATAAAATTTATCACAATTAGAACTGGGGTGGAAGGACTTTATGCCAAAACTATCAAGTGGAGCTGAGTTATTTATCTTGTTTTATATACTCGCAATAACAGTTAATCTTTAATTGAACATTGATTTTCGTGAATATAGGGAAAATTACATTTTTTTTAATTTATTAAAGAAGAAATTGATTTTTATAGTATAATTCTGATAAGTCTTCTTTATGGCTTTCACTTTTTGTAAAAGTGCCTGTGAAGAAGCTATTGGAGGATTTCCATTCTTATGAGGGTGTTATACTATGATTTCTGATGTATGAGAAATGTTTCAATGGAGAGTCAGTTTGACCTCTCTGAACAATTTCACAATTTGATTCTTGAAGTGCGATTTTTACTTTAGAATTGCAATCGTCAGCATTTAGAACTATTAATTAATGTGACTTATTTATTTTAGATCTTTTTAAATATTAAAAAAAAAAAAACATTATTATTAAGCTACAATATTTGGCACATTTCAACTTCTTGAGTTTAAAGTCTGCCGATTTTTTTATCCATATCCTTCTAAAAGGCAAGCAACATGTATATCTGAAATTGAATTTCCTTTTTTTTTTTTTTTTTTTTTTTGGCTGATCTGGTATAGATATAATAATAGTCTTCATTTTACAAATACATTTTTGTGTTGTAGATACATATATACAATAATTAAGTTGTTGTCTAAGATTCAGCTGTTAACTTTTCAAAGAAATCTCAACTAGATTAAAAGTGATGGAACTAGATTTTACTTATGATTGATGTTCCAAATATTTCCTTCGCAATGATCATAATTCACTGATATCCATCACATGACTCTCACATGACCTTTTATACTTCATACTTATTATCTTTTTCTCATGCAGATATTCTTGAATGTGATACAGCCATGATTTCCTTGGCTACCCTCTTTCTGTCTCTCCTACCAACTGGGCTGAATAAATTCATTTTGTAAGCATCTAACTAGTCATTCTTTCACAACATCATCAAACCACGTAAGAATATTTGTCTCCACTTTAGCAACAACATTCTGCTTCACATTACACATCTGCAACCCATCTTCAATCCTCACGTGATCTTAGAATATGTCTTGCTACAAACCCCCAGTAAGTAATACATCTCTCCAGCACACAAATTACTCTTATGTTTCTCCTGCAGTACCCAGGTTTCAGTCGTACATCAGAGTAGGCCAGTCAGGACTTTTTCAGAACCTATCTTTCCAGGAAAATCCTCCTGAAAGAGTAACGACTTAGAAAGATGAATTCATTCACCTCGTAATTTCATCATTTAATTTGTTTTCTCTCTCAAACATGATACATAAATATACAAATTCATTCACTTGGCTAATCACTCTGCTATTTAGTGATCTTACATTCAGTACTGAAAGTTCCACTCAATACCCAAAACCCCATGTTTTCATTTATTTATACTCTGTTTGAATTTCATAATAAGCATACATCCAGCACAACATATTTTTCAACTCACTCTTTTTGAGGGTGAAGTTTCAATGACCACGGTGAGCAACTCGATGGGCTAAATCCTGTCTCCTATCACAAATTTTGGGCTACTGTTTCAGTGAAGGGAGAGAAACAATTCTGTAAGACAAAAACAACATCCATGCCTCACCAGGATTCAAACCCCGACCCTTCTCAGGAGAATGGTCATTCACCAGCACTTCGACCACTGTGCTACGGAGTGGGCCAACTCACTTTTGCTCACTGACAACAGGAACGAGTGATCAGCATACAGTGCACACATTTACACACATGGAAATTTGCAGAATTGTCTATTTTGTAATCACGCATCCTTAAATGTATTACACATTATTTATTTTGGCACCATGCATAAATGCATTCATACATATATTAAGCATTATATTCAAAATATAGTCATAAATCAAGCTGTATTTTCCATATAACATGACCACAGAAGTTTGAAAATCTAATCTTCCTGAAACGAGAATCGAAATGGCATCTTTATTCCTGTTCAGGACAATTAAATTTTTAAATTTCTGTGGTTATATTACATGGAAAGAACAGCTTGATTTATGACTACATTAATTATTCGATGTGTTTCTTACTTTATATTATATTCAAAAATCATATTTATGTATTTTAATTTTGAAAATATTCAGGAGAACATCACAGAAGTGAAAATAAATGTGCAAAAAAAGTACCTTTGGAATAGCAATGAAAGATATGTTGTAAAACTGTTTAAATTGCTTACATGCAGCATTAAAATTATAAATAGCATGTTAATTTAATCTATGAGACTAGGCAAAATGAATACATATACAACATAAACCTCTTTAAAGGAGCTCAGGACTGAAGGAAATCATTGTTAAATACATCACTCCATAAATTTGTTTTGGGGTGAAAAATGCCGAAATGTAAAATATGCGTATATTATATATCCATATACGGTATATCAAAACATATGGCAAAACGTTTTCTCCATTTTGTAGCTCTCTAATGATGGCTACTTTTTCATTTAAGAAACACTTTCCTCTGATGCATTTTGTCACTTATGAATGTTTAGGATTTCCTGCTTGATGCAACATAAAATTGGCTGCTGTTTAAATAAACACACAATGTAAAAGGAGTATCGATCTTCTCATTGCAATGCTCACTTGGAGGTTGAAAGGGTCAGTAGATGCAATTCCAGGAAATGTTATATTATGTTTCCCCTTAGGCAACATCCCCATGCCATTATTCCCCTATCCATCTCTGCAATCATCACCCAGAAATCTACTTAAGGCATGTGTATGAATCCCATCCATCCTATCTTTGCCTTGGAGTATGGGGCATGTTTTTGATTCTATTGACACAATACTCCCAAG
This sequence comes from Macrothele yani, assembly GCA_039090855.1. NCBI lineage: Eukaryota > Metazoa > Arthropoda > Arachnida > Araneae > Macrothelidae > Macrothele > Macrothele yani. Next base: position 164,616,738 of record CM077009.1, read on the forward strand.
GCATAGTCCCTTGAAGTGGTGGAGGAAATTCTCTTCCAAAACTCATTTGTTGAGCATTTGATGAACACTTTCTCATTGCTTTTCTATCAACATTCTTCCATTAACACAGAGATTCCACTGTGCTGTTACAATTTCTTCTTGTATACCACCATATCTTTCCCTCCATTCCAGGACAGCGTTCAGCAGACTTTTCCTGCCTCATTAAATGTGGAATTTCTTTAAATTTTGTTGCTTGTTTTAAGACTGATCATCATAGCTCTTCTCTTAATTGTATCTGGAGATTTCAATCAATTTTGTTTGTTACAAATGATCAAATTAGCTTTGAATTAACATTACATCAAACAAAGGTTCCTGTTTCGCTCAAATTCTGGATCTCAGTAAATTTGGGCTCGTTATCAACCATTTTTTTCTGAAATTCAATTCAAAACACTTTAAAGTCTTTGGGTAAGCAGTTTAAACTTATAAACATTGAAAGCTCTCATGACTATTGAGGTTGAAGGTCTGCCCGAAGACAAGTTGCACACACACTTGCTTTTATAAATTCCATATAATCCAGTTAGGGCTTGATCTCAACTGGTAGTTAGTAGCAAATTGCTAGCAAGCAAATGCATTTTGCTAGTGATAAAAAGTGGTTCTAGCAAAAGTTGCTAGTGGAAATTTTTAATATTTTAGTGTGAACTGTAAAGCGCCACTGCATTGCACGTGTGGAATATTTTAGATGACATACAAAAAGGAACAACTGCTTTCTGGAAATGAATGTTTCTTGAAAAGTACAAACATTATAAAAACATTTTGGCACTGGTAGAAATATTCAGTATATTTCCCTTATCTACTTCTGCATGTGAGGTTGGGTAGTTTCACGAAGAGGATCTATGGTGATTGGAGAAGCAGTTTAAACTCACAAACATTGAAAGCTCTCATGAGTATTGAGGTTGAAAGTCCATCCAAAGACCAGTTTGGCCCTAGGACTGCTGTTTTAAAGTGGTATGATGAAAAGACCCAAACCCCAGATCGTAAACCATATGGAAAATAACTTAAGATTTTGAATAGTGTTCTTGAATTTATTAAATAAAGTTAAATAAAAAAAATGTTTTTTAAATATGTGCATTTGAATTAAAGTGTTAGAATTCATCTGTCATGTCATGAAAAGGTGAGTTATATCTAAACATTTGTAATCTTTTCAGCATTATAATGTGATAGTTACAGGGGTGAAATCAAAATTTGTCAAGATTGACTAATGGAGGGGGCATGTTAAAATTTCTTTTGTGTAATGTTAATAAACTTTCACTAGTAGATAATGCAATTTGCTAGTAAAAAAAATAAGGCCACTAGCAAGTATTGCTACTTCTGAATAAAAAAAAAAAAAGAAAGTGAAATCAAGGCCTTTTGGTACGTATACATTCCTGATAGTAGAAGAAACATGTCATATGTTTGAGCATTCATATAACTTCATTAGAAAAATATGGTGAGCACACTCAGCAGGATTGCAAACAGCCAGTTTCTTTACATCTAACTATGATAGTCATCACTTATTATTCATAATGACTAATATATTATACATATATATATTTTGAGTCATAACTCATTTTTCATAATGACTCACTTATTATTCATAATGCTTTAGAAAATATTAAGTATTCCAAGTTATAATATGAAGTTATTTTAATCAATGTTCAAATTTTCATCCTTGGGAACACATTAATTGTGAAGAGAATGTGTACAGAAGTTTGCCCATTGGATGTATAGGAAGCAAAATCACTAGACGTCCACCTTAACTATTAAGAATCAATATAACATAATATCAATTTGCTACCACCCTCCTTCAATGAGTGTAACCTTGTTTATTGAGAAACTTTCTGACATTCTTAACTATGTAACCTTAACTGGTAAAAACGGTTTTCTGTTGGGTGATTTTAATGTTGATCTACCATCTGTTAATTCACAGGTTCATTACTTACAGAATACTATTTCTGCAGTAGGATTTTATAATTTAATAGACTCTGCTACAAGAATTACTCCCACTACAGCATCTATTTTAGACCTAGCTATTTCTAATGTTTCTTTTGAATTAATTTCATCAGGTATTTTAAATTATGATTTTAGTGATCACCTACCTATTTTTATAATCTACAAATATTCTACACGCTCAACCTTTGGAACATTTTGTAGTAAGATCCGACTAACCTATATGGAGAATATTAATAAATTTAGTAAGTTTATACAAAATACAAACTGGGAAAATGTTTTACAAACTGAAAACCCAGATCTTGCATATAATAAAGTTATTACTAATTTTGGGGGCATTTATAATCAAGCTTTTCCTATTAATATACTTAACAATAAAAAAAATAACCTTGATTAACAAGGCATTGCTTGAATCAAGTTAATAAAAAAAAAAAAAACTTTTTACAAAATTTCTAAAATCTAAATCCCAGGCTGATTTTCGAACATTTAAGCAGTTCAGAAATAATATAAATTCTAAAATTCAAAAGCTTAAAAGGGATTATTTTTACATTTTCTCGCAGAATAATTATAAATTTACTTGGAAACACCTAAATACATTATTAGGTCGAAATAAATCTCTAAAAACTCCACACTTAACTTACAATTAAACCTCTATTGATAACAAACATGACATGGTAAATCTTATGAACAATCATTTCATTTCAGAACCTCAAACTGTGCTAAAACATTTACCTCACATTAATAACACATCTTCAACACTTCCTTCTAGCCCAATTAAGGAAAACTCAATTTACATTCTTAAAATTACAAAAACTGAATTACTTCATTCATTGTACAATATTAATCTGCTCTCTGGTCCAGGATACGATGATATTTTACCAAAATTTTTAAAGTATGTTGTTCCTTACATTGTTGATCCCTTACTTCATATCTATAATTCTATCTTAACTACTAGAATTTGCCCAGACTCTTTTAAAATTGCAAAAATTACTCCAATTTTTAAACCAGGTACAGAAAGGTATGTTAATAACAATCAGCCTAATGTTAATTTATCTGTTTTTACAAAAACATTTGAAAAATTAATATATTACTAAATTTAACATCTTACATCAGAACCAATTTGGGTTTCTGTCAAACTGTTCAACAGAAATTGCCCTGGTTAACCTAAAAAATAAAATCCAAACTAACCTAACGCATAATAAATTTTCCTTGAGACTGCTTTTGGACCTCTCAAAAGCATTTGATACTATAACCATGGTCTGTTACTAACTATACTATATAGAATTGGAATTAGAGGTATAATGCTTGCATTTTTTAAAAGTTACTTATCTGGCCGACAACAATTTGTCGAATTTGATTACGTTAAATCGGATACATAAAGTACCACTTCTGGAGTGTCTCAGGGCTCAGAGTTGGCCCCATTGCTTTTAAATTTGTATATCAATGATATTTTCACTATTATACCTAATATTGACATAATATTATATGCTGATGATGCTACTTTACTTTTCCATGGTGATGATTTACATGAATTAATTGCTGATTGGATAATTGTTTTTTTCTCTTTAATTCATTGGTTAACTCTTAATGACTTAGCTATTAATACACATAAAACTAAATTAATGATCTTTTCTTATAATTTAACTCTCACATTTACACCTACTGAAATTTTGCTGAACAACATTCCTATGGAAGTTGTTCAATCTCATACCTGTCTTGGTACAATATTCAATATGATCTAAAATCAAACAACATATTAAAGTTCTAACCAGTAAAATTCCACGAAATGTTGGTGTTATTGGCAATGTTATGACCTATCTATCTCCAAAAATTATGCTACAGTTGTGTTCTACTCTAATTCAAACTCACCTGAATTACTGTATTCTGACCTGGGGAAAAACCTCTAAATATAATATTAATAATTTACAATGATTACAAAATAAATTCATTAGACTTCTGGAGTTGAAAATTCAAAACAGTTACTCCCGAAGTTTGACAACCTGATTAGGCCTACATCCTAATGATTTTAATCTCCTAACTATTGAACAATGATATAAGTTAATTATAACTTAGGAATATTAATGTTTAACAGAATAAAAAATAATCTTTATTGGGATTTAATTTCACTAAATTTTTACACCCATCAACTTTTCGCTGGAAATAAAACTAAACTTTTTTTTTTTTTTTGATTGGAGTTTTAACGACCACCGTGAGCAACTCAATGGGCTATAAGCAGTCGCCCGTCCCTAATTTAGGGTCACTGGTTCCAGGGAAGGGAGAGAGCCAGTGCCGTAAGACAAACACAACATCCATGCCTCACCGGGATTCGAACCCGGACCCCTTACGGACGAATGATCAGAGGCCAGCGCCTTAGACCACTGCGCCACCGGGGCGGCTAAAACTAAACTAGTGCCTATGTTTGTACAAACAGAATGCTCCAGTGCACATATTAATTATGCTGGACTAACCTTTTGGAATACTTTGCCTGATGATTTAACATGCCTAAATGACATTTGTTTATTTAAAAAAAAACTTAAACAATATTTATTACGATCAGCCTCATTGTAATTTTTTATTCTTTTTTCTACATAGGTAGCAGCTACTTCATAAATAAATTGGAACAGTCAGTCAGTCAGTCACTGTGCTTACTAGTTCTTATATTTACTGTTATATATTAATAATAATGATTGTAACCCTTGAATCATTAAACAAACTAATGTTTGACACTACTGGCAATCTTAATGCTGAACATAACTATTTGGTTATTATATTTGCACTTTTAAGGTATTAACCTCTTGCAAAGTGCGCATAGTTTACGTGCAATTCATAAATGAAAAAACCATTAGGAATAACCACTCACTCACCATAAAGATCATGGTAACCTCCAATGACCACACACTTCCAACACGTCATTCATCGTGATGTAACTGGGCTTCCACAGGTTTACAGACTTCTTGCTTACGCTTCTTATTTTCGGGTGTGAAACATCGTTTTTTTTTTTTTACACACCTGCCTCCTGAAGATGACAGGGGCCTGTCGAAAGTACTAGAGGATTGGATGTGCGGGGCTGAATGGGTGTGACACTTGCAGTGGGAGTAGCAGAGGTTGTGAAACAGAAGGAGGAGTTTGATAATTAGAGTTGACCAAGGTTTAATCACCTGTGAATGTAAGGTTATGTACATAGTTTTTACTTGAATTGTATGAATGAGTTGTATGTGTGATTTTTATCGAATTGACAAGCATTATAGTAACATCTTATAAGGCAAAGGAAAAAAAAAAAAACGATGTTTCACACCCGAAAATAAGAAGCGTAAGCAAGAAGTCTGTAAACCTGTGGAAGCCCAGTTACATCACGATGAATGACGTGTTGGAAGTGTGTGGTCATTGGAGGTTACCATGATCTTTATGGTGAGTGAGTGGTTATTCCTAATGGTTTTTTCATAACTATTTGGACTTTTTACTAATCTGGTAAAATCTTAAGTGGTATTGTTTTAGTTTACATTTTTAATATAAATAAAGCAATATCGGATGGAGACGCTTCGGCAGTTAACTTGATATTATAAGGATGACTGTCTCTCAGGGCTGCCAATCACTAGTATGTCTGCTTGACTTGATGTTTGTTTCAAGGATAATTGTTTTGGGAGAAAAGGGATAGTTAGGCCCATTTGGCCTTTTCCCTCTTTTCATCCCTGTTGTTGCTTATCTACTCTATAATCACCTTCAATTAATTTATGTAATTTGTATGCAACAACTAAAATGAAATAATTCTTTCTCGAAAGTTTCAGACGAAGAATTTAGGACACTAAACTACACACACCTTCATCCACACATTAACTCATAATAATTCAGATATCTCACAGGTTCGAAAGCTAGACTTCAATCGATAAAATAAAGTGTGGGTATCTGAATTTCATATATCTTTCCGAGTATTTAATATCTCTCCATGCTCGATAAACTTATTAATGCATATGGAAAAAAAAATTCCAAAAATATATAGGAACACGTTATCTAATTGTTGTTATTCACTTCCATGATGGAGCATATGCTTCAACAATGTTCTATAAGTGTAAATGCCTTGAATCATACAACACACTGAATAGGTTTTTCATCAATGTAAAGGTGCATTGGCCTTCAAGAACTGCCTTTGTGAATTCCCAACACTATACCTACATTGGTGAGAATTTTCATGTTTGATTGAGCATATGCTTTGAAAGGCTACCTTTTAGTGGGAACTGCTTGGAGGATACATCTCATTGATGAGGTTTGTTTGTGTGAAGCAGCATATGGTTTGATAGGATACCATTCTGTGTGAATTGCTTAGAACACAAAACATTGATGAGGTTTTTCAACTATATGAAAGAGAATATGCCTGGAAAATGTATCTTTAAAGGTGAATTGCTCACAATACTAAGGATTTTTATTTGTATGACAGTCCATATGCTTCAAAAGGTAACTTTTTCGTGTGAATTGCTTGGAACACACGTCACATATATGAGGTTTCTCACCTGTATGAAAAAGCATATGCTGGGAAAGGTGACTTTTCCGTGTGAATTGCTTGGAACAAACGTCACATTGATGAGGTTTCTCACCTGTATGAAGGAGCGTATGCTGGGAAAGATGACATTTCCGTGTGAATTGCTTGGAACAGACGTCACATTGATGAGGTTTTTCACCTGTATGAAGGAGCATATGCCGGGAAAGCACATATTTGTGTGTGAATTGCTTGGAACACACGTCACACTGATGAGGTTTTTCACCAGTATGAAGGAGCATATGCTGGGAAAGGGCACCTTTCTGTGTGAACTCCTCGGAACATACGCCACACTGATGAAGTTTTTTACCTGTATGAAGGAGCATATGCCGGGAAAGTGCACCTTTGTGTGTGAATTGCTTAGAACACACATCACATTGATAAGGTTTTTCACCTGTATGAAGGAGCATATGCTGGAAAAGGTGACTTTTCTGTGCGAATTGCTTGGAACACACGTCACATTGATGAGGTTTTCCACCTGTGTTAAGGTGCATATGCCGGGAAAGTGCAACTTTGAGTGTGAATTGCTTAGAACACACATCACATTGATAAGGTTTTTCACCTGTATGAAGGAGCATATGCTTTGAGAGGTGAATTTTCTGTGTGAATCGCTTGGAACACATGTCACATTGATGAGGTTTTTCACCTGTATGAAGGAGCATATGCCGGGAAAGAGCACCTTTCTGTGTGAATTGCTTGGAACACATACCACACTGATGAGGTTTTTGACCTGTATGAAGGAGCATATGCCGGGAAAGAGCACCTTTCTGTGTGAATTGCTTGGAACACATACCACACTGATGAGGTTTTTGACCTGTATGAAGGAGCATATGCCGGGAAAGAGCACCTTCCTGTATGAATTGTTTGGAATGCACATATTGATGAGGTTTTTCACCAATATGAATGAGCATATGTTTGGAAAGGCCACCATTTTTTGTGAATTGCTTAGAACACACATCACACTTGTGTGTTTTTGAAGCTGTATGATGAAGCATATGCTTGGAAAGGTAACGTTTCTGCATTAATTCCTTTGAATACACATTAGGCTGATGAAGTTTTTCACCTGTATAAGAGAGCGTATGATCGGAAATCCCACTTTTTCGTCTCAGTTGCTCCGAACATGCATTATGCGTATCAGTTTTTTCGCTAATATCAAGGAACATATCCCTTGAAATTTTGTCTTCCATCATGAACTTACTGCGGCACACACCACACTGGATAAAATATACTGAATATAAGTGCAAACTAGTTTTTTTTTGTGAACTTGTGAAAGCAGACTTCAAGTTCTTGAAGATCTTCCCTTGTACTAGGGTGTGTCTGGAACAACATGTGAAATTTGTTTTTCACTTTCTTTGTAATCAAGTCTTAAGTGGTTTCCTCCCCTGAAGAATATTTTGTCGTGGACTCCATATTAGGAAATTATTAGATTTTATTTTTTGGCTTCACAGCAACTCCAAAAAAAAAAAAAAAAAAAATATATTTTCTGAACACTTACTGCATACATTTATAAATTAAATACTAAATGCCATTGCAACTTACCTGTGCTGTGTGCATATACCAAGCATCAACGTATCCTGCGTGTTTCACATCAAAGTGGACATGAAGAACACTTTATAGGATCTCAGCCATTAAAAATAAAATAAGTAAAAGGGCAGGTTCCATGATTTCAAAACATAATTTTAAAAAATTCTAACAGTGTGTCATGAGCTTTTGAAATAAACAGCAAAACTTTGTGATTTAATGACTTTGTAAAGTACACAATGTTGAGGTTGACATTTTATTTGCAAGAAAGAAATGGTAAACCATCACTCACACTCTGCAGAAACTAATCTTGGAGAAAAAAATCCCCCTTAAAAGCTTGTACATTAGAGAATTGAAAATTTCTAAAGGACTAACATCAAGAATGATTAGGGGAAATGTAACAAGGAGTATACCACTCACATCTAATGAACAAGGAAAAATTTTCCTTTATCCTTTTCTCTGGTAAAACGGAATTTTATCTCATTTCAGTGGGGCAAGAGAACATGCATAATTCTTTAAAATGACGAGCTCCATTACATACAAGGGCAATATCATATTTTTAATTGATCACAACATTTTGGTAAATAGCATTAGGTACATTTCTTTCTATGCTAAAAGATTTTTTGCTCTATCAGTTTTTCTCTGTCAGATAAACATCAACATAGCACCACCATCTTTGTGCCTCTTAGACTGCGGTTGCAGGTATATATCAATTACGAATTTACGACCTGCCCCTAATTTATTGCCAATGGTTCCAGCGAAGCGGCCCCAGTGGCGCAGTGGTCTAAGCGATGGCTTCTGATCATTCGACCAAAAAGGAGTCCGGGTTCGAATCCCAGTGAGGCATGGATGTTGTGTTTGTCTTACGGCACTGGCTCTCTCCCTTCCCTGGAACCAGTGACCCTAAATTAGGGACGGGCGACTGCTTATAGCCCATTGAGTTGCTCACGGTGGTCGTTAAACCTACAACACAATAAAAAAAAATGGTTCCAGCGAAGGAAGAGAGCCAGTGCCGTAATATCAGGGACGGAAACACAGGGTAGGGGTAGCTCAAACAAAGCCGATCATATACATAGCCTGCCTACTTGCCATATGCGGTATGGTACCCAAAAGCTACGCGTGCGTCAGAACGTGACGTTGGTAACTTTCGAATGCTTTCGAAACGCAATCGCGATCCTTGCTTGGCGACTTTCTCCCAAGGGAGGTTCTTTTTTTTTTTTTTTTGATTGGAGGTTTAACGACCACCGTGAGCAACACAATGGGCTATAAGCAGTCGTCCGTCCCTAATTCAGGGCCACTGGTTCCAGGTTCCAGGGAAGGGAGAGAGCCAGTGCCGTAAGACAAACACAACATCCATGCCTCACCGGGATTCGAACCCAGACCCCGTCCGTACGAATGATCAGAAGCCATCGTTAGGACCACTGCGCCAACGTGGCGGCCAAGGGAGGTTCACCTAAGCTGACCAGACGTCCCCAATTCTTGAGGACAATTATCGAATTTTGTTTGCTGTTCCCAAAAACGTCTGAAGCCTTTGGGGACGCAAAATGTTTTCAAATTTTAATGTTTGTCCCCATATGTCCTCGAATTTACACTTCCTCATTAACCCATTACATTTCCAATGCGAAATGTTCTTAAAAGTACTTTCCCTTGTACTAATTTTTTTTTTTTTTTTTTTTTTTTTTTTTTTTGATTGGAGGTTTAACGACCACCGTGAGCAACTCAATGGGCTATAAGCAGTCGCCCGTCCCTAATTTAAGGCCACTGGTCCCAGGGAAGGGAGAGAGCCAGTGCCGTAAGATAAACACAACATCCATGCCTCACCGGGATTCGAACCCGGACCCCGTTCGGACGAATGATCAGAGGCCATCGCTTAGACCACTGCGCCACCGGGGCGGCGTACTAATTTTCCAACATGCTTCTTGTGAAAACAAATTTTGACTTTTTTTTTCTTCTTTCTAGGTTTAACGACCTCTACGAGCAACTCGAAGGACTATAAGCAGTAACCTGTCTCTAATTTGGAGACATTCGTTCTAGGGAAGGGAGATACCAAGTGTTGCAAGACAAACACAACACCCGTGCCTCATTCGGGACTCGAATCCGTACCAACTTGTACGAATGGTCAGTAGTCAATGCACCACTGGCGCGGTCAAATTTCGACTGTACTAGTCCTGAGTTTCTCCAAAAACTTTGGCAAAATGAAAAATTCGCCATGCCATTACTATGGAGTGCAGCCTAATTTTAATTCAGCGCATGTACCTAAGGTAAAGCATTTCACTTTTGCTAATATGTTCTCGCCATCATAGTCCTGCTTTGTCAGTACAAATTACCAACATTCTACAAGATATATTCTTTTAAGACACAGATTTTAATGTGTAATATCACGCTTATTGAAGTAATGCAGTTTTGTGACAAAAAGATTTGCATATTTTTTTGTGTAGGTATGTGTCCCCAAATGAACTACCGATTTGGGGACGCCACTCCCTTTTGTCCTCAAATCGGTGTCCCGATAACTGGTCACCTTAGGTTCACCGTGGCTCTCCATCGCGTGCTCAGATTCAGAGCGATAAATTTTTCTTGCTTCGTTTTTAAAATGAAAACGTATGGGAAATTTGCCTTCGTGATGATGAAATGTACAGTAACATAGTTCGCAGTTCGCAGAATGTATTGCTATTAAAAATTAGGGGGGGGCAGGTTTAATTTTCTTGCTACTTATATCTTAAGCAGTTACAGAAAAAATATTAACTCAGAAGTAAAAAAGGCTTTATTAATATAATACCTTCTTTTCATGACATCCAAAGAAACGCATTTGGATGTTATTCCATTAATGCAATCTCGTAAAATTTCGTGACCAACCTTTATTGAGGAGCGTGAAACGTGTGTTCATAAAGTGCATTTTTTGTCAATTACTATATATTCTATATGGAAGAGTAGAAAAAAGAAATTTAAGGCATGATGAAAACTAAAAATATCAGGGCTTGAAAAATATCTGAAAAGTTACATGACCAGCTTTATTTACCTGCCCAGGATAATTTATCTTTTAAGATAACAATCGGAACTATTTTTCTCTTTTAAGTTAAAAAATATTGTGAACCTTTTTTCACATGTTTTTCATTTCCATTTTAAGAGTCTGTATTTAAAATGTTCAATGCACAAAAGTGTTTATCTCAAGTTTTAAGCTGATGATACTGAAATTGGTACAGAATGATATTATGATGAAATTGGTACGTATTTGAGAAATTCAGTAATTCTGCCATGTTCTTTTCGTTGAAAATTTCGCCCTTTATCACAAAACACCTAGGCTAGTTTCATCAATGGCATGCATCTCGTCGCTGACTATAAACAACATTTAGAGCAAAATTACATATGGCTCCAATATCTGGACCCAGAGCATAATCTACTTCAAGAAGTGATATTCTTCTGTCCTTGGCACTCCATAACAATATGACTTGTGGTGATTAGCAGTGAACTGAAACACGACATGCGACGACTCTTTTTTTCTTGTAGTAGGAAATTATACTCCAAACGTTTTCATTTTTAAATTTAGTTGCTCGGTCAGGGCAATTTGATTGCGTTTTTACTTGCCCAGGCCAATAATTTACATGTCCCGGGCGCGTATAGGCATTCCGTACATTGAGATATGTGAAGCAAAATTTTGGCCAATGACAGGTCTACTTTCGGACAGCTTAGGGGCGGAGCTTTACTGGTGTCACGTGGTCACAACAAACTGGGAAATCCGTTGGTCATACCCACCAGTGTACGCTCACGTACCAAACTTTAGGTTTTCGCAATATGCAAGATATTTTAAGGCAGTTATAATTTCGTTTGATTTATTCTCAACAATTTTCCACCACAAACATACACATAGAAAGCATTTTCATCGTAGATTTTAGATACAGCGACACTTATTTAGCTAGTATAAAGCGAGGCTTACGAATCCAAATGTAGAATACGTGCACGGATTATTAGCATTTTATTTCAAAACTTTAATTTTAAAAAAGATGAAATTTCATAAATCCCATTAAAACAAACGACAGGTAAGTATACCGAACGTTTTAAATATGTCCAGTATAGAAATGTATTGTCAAATGTTCTTTCAATGCTACATATTTCAATATTTTTTGTACACACTATCGATTTCATACATTGGGGCCACATATAAATAAACTGCAGTAAATAATATCAACAGTACAAAAACGAATTAAATATTGACAATATTTTCAAATCAAACTTTTTTTTCTGAGTCAAAGAAGGCACTGCATTAAAGTATTGTACATCATGAGATTTTTGTGGTTAAGAATTTGTAGTGTATGATTTTCCCCATTAAAAATATGGGGTAAATAACATTTTTAATATCATTTCAAACAAAGTTTAAAGTTCAGATTGGAATAGTTAAATTGTACATAAAATTAAGTGATAAAAGTGCACAATACTGCTTAGGATTTTGTATTGCATAAGTACATGTGCACACACACACACTCGCGCGTGCGCTTCATTTCATTTCCCTTTCATGTTCTGATTTCCATTTTTTGCATATGGTCACTGCACAATTTGGCATTATGGCGTTAGGAAAATACCAAGAATATCCAAACCAAGAAGTCACAATACACACACCGCGCTTCATGATGGTAATATAACTAGAATAACTCAAATAATATAACTATAGAATAATTATATTAATATAACTAGAATTACTAAATTAATATAACAATTATTACTAGATAAATATAACGAGGACTAGATTAATCTAACAAGAACACCTAAATTAATACAACTCCTTGAATACAATTGACCTCAATAAACACGACACGAGTGCAAGGAAGCAGAAGATTGGAGCCAAGACATGTTTGTTTACATCAGCGGTTGAATCCCACTGGACGATGACGACATGCTCAAATCACCGAAACTTTATTCACTGTCACGCATTGGTGTTATGACCACCCCAACATACACGAGCAAAATTGAATATTCACGTGCAGTGTTACAAATATAGAGGTAAAATTTTGGGTTGCGGGTAAACTGCCACACAGAAAAGTTGCCACATGTTTTTCATTAAGGGACCGGGCACAAATTGCTGCTCCTCCGAGGAGCACTTTGAATGTGCGGCAGTTTTCCAAGGTGCCTAACGACGGGAAGGAGCTCTTTTGTTTGTCTGAACTTTCATGCTGGTTCATACGAGTTCAGGCGTGAACCCTTCATTCGTGAACTGAAACAGTACAACTATGAAGAAACCTACGGTTTTAACCACCTGGCGGAAACATGTTTTGTATCACGATTTTATAAAATTCCGTAGCAACGTAGTTTTACAGTACAGATTATGTTAACGAATCAATAACCTTCCATTTACTTTCGCCTGTTTATTTGCTCGTTTTTGAAAAAATACATGTTTTATATGAAAAATTCAGGCCCCATATCTTTGCACCGGTTAATTCTATTTGATAAATTATTTTTTTCATTGGGAAGTTTGCACTGTGAGCACGAAAATCCGCACCTCTTAATCATTCTCTGGTGAATTTATCCCCGCCGGTGTGCGTCGTTAATGTAGATTCAAATTAGTTTAAATTTTACTCCATACCATAGCTTCATAAAATCTGATTAAAAATTTTTTCCCTTCCATTGAAAACCTTTACCAGAAAGACTTTTTGCATACGCAGTCACCTTCAAATAATACACACTTATTTTTCTTGATATCTCAAATTCTGAAATGTTTATTTGAAAACTTTTGATATCACATATTGAAACCTGCGAAAAACATGTTGCATATGATTTCTGATTTATTATAACGCACATTTCTATTTGCAACATATCTCGGCCTAGTCGTGTAATTTGCGCATTATTTCTTGCTCAGTGCATTTCATTTGTCTCTGTATGCCTTCAGAGTTCCCGTTTTATACCAATTCAGCAATCTTGTGTTAGCAGCATCGGCGGGATAACTGCTTTGCGTAAAACGGTTCAGTGGTCACAATAATTTGGTTACTCAGCGTATGTAGAAATGAGAATGATGGATATGAACTTTCCATGGCTTTTAACAATTTACTATTTCATTGCGATTTTAGGGCACTTCCTTCAGGGTATTGTTCTGTTTTACTCTCTGCGTGGCCAATATCAAGAACTCTGAAAGAACACTTCAGCAACACTCAGAGGAGTAACCGAGGGAGGGGGGGGAGTCTCTGACCTGAGGCATACAGGCATTCTCCGTCCCAGTAGAACGATTGAGCGATTTCAGCCAATCACGACGGTAGTGAATTGATGACGATATTCGGAGGATGGGGCTTTACATGCTGCTTCCTTCTATTTAATTGGTTCATTTACAGTCTACCACTTGAATGCCATGGTAAACACTGGCATGATAATCAAATAAATTTGCAGGCAGATGAATGAGGATGTAGCAGACACGTGACTTTCAGCATGGCATGAATGAGGATGTAGCAGACACGAGCCTTAGTTACGTAAGTGAAGTCCCCGTTGAAATGATGGCGTCTTACTTTGAAAGTTCAACTTCCGTGTACAAAATGCGGTATTTGGAAAAAATTAAAGTGATTGAAGGAAAAGATCCGTATGGGCTGAATACAAGTATCTTCGAAGATGACGCGGAAAGTTTTCCGAAAATGCAAATAGTAAATAGTTCTATATTAGAGTAATATTTTCTATGTCTTTGGTCGAAGCGCCTTTACAGCAGAACAGTTCGAAGCATATTACAATTTCTGATCGTGGATATTCTTTTACATAGTAATTTAATGAGATCACTATTTAGTGAATAATTGGTAATTTAGTGAGAAAATAGATACACTGCCTTAACAAATATGGTTCTCTGCCCTCCCAGGTGCGGAGCCCTGAGTATACCCAACTATACCCTGAATAAAAAAGATAGGTTCTCTTCCTTTCCAGAAATTACTGATTTCTATGTTTAACTCTTCAATAAAAAGTGTTTTTCCAAGCTCTGAGAAGCGATTTCCAAGACTTAGAAAAATTTAGAGCAAAATCTGGTTTTTTACGCAAAATTGTGGTAAAAAAAACGCAGTAATTTTGCTGGGATTTACGCCCTAATTTATTTATCCGTAAATGAATTTAGCAGATTAATCCTGGTCTGTAAACAGACCTAGATACTACAAAGAATTTTATTTGGACAATAACTTTTATCCATTTTTTGCATTTTTTCGCGAAAGTGTGCTTCAGCTCCAGATAAAAAATCCAGGTATACTAAAAATAAAATCAACGATGGTTTGGGAAAGAAATATCTTATAGAACAAACTAGTAAAGTAAAATCCCCCAACACCGACAGCCAAGTAACTTTAAAAGTGAAAATATTAAGTAAAAAAGCCGAAAACTCGCAAAAAAAGAAAAGTTAGTCAGCGGGACCGGTGCTTGAGCGCTCCTAAAAAATCCAGCCGCCAAAGAGATGTCATTCTTATTAAAAGTCAGGCTGCCTACCAAATTAACTTTCAGTTCCATAAAAAGTGTCAACACCACCCCCTTTTCTCCAGATCAACCAGGAACCTTCTGAATAGAAATCCATGGAGGTGAAAAACCAAAGTGCACAGAAGTGTCCGAATGAGTACCGAGGCGTTGATTTAAGAAAATTTTTGACACAGTGGCCTTTCTAATTTTGTTTTTTATCAAATTTTTACCAGGTCGTCCTACAAAATTTTATGCGGTAAGCTTCATCATTCGGGAAAACTTTCATATAAAGAATGCGCATTGTTTGTACTGATGTCCAGCATTGTTTCAAAAATATGCTATAGCGACGTGGGGTCATTTTGATTCCAAGTGCAATAATATACACTGCTGGCCACCCAAAATGCAACACCAAGAAGGACACGAGATAGCAATGCCAGATTTACTGGACACATAACAACAGATGCAAAGATGAAACGATTGAGCTTACAGGCCCGTGCGACTTGCGGAACACGTAGACATCAATAGTTCGTGTGGCCCCCATGGCTGGCAATAACGGCCGCTACACGCCGCCGCATCGAACGAAAGAGGCTATGGATGTGGGCTTGGGGTATGTCTGTCCAGGCTGCTTCCACACGTTGCCACAGTTCATCAGGCGTAGCCGCGGGTGGTGCTTGCGGGGGCCACTCTGTTGCCGATCAGCGACCAGACGTGTTCGATGAGCAACAAATCGGGAGAACAGGCGGGCCACGACAGCAGAGACACCTGGTGTGCCGTGAAGAATTGTTGTACGACGCGTGCCACGTGCGGGCGCCCATTGTCCTGTTGAAACGTGGCCGCTGGAAGGTCCTTCAGGTAAGGGAGGACTACAGCTCCAAAACGTCGGAGATGTAGCGGTGTCTGTTGAGTGTACCGGCGATGCGTACCAGAAAGGTACGGGTGTCATATCCAATTGCTCCCCAAACCGTAACGCCAGGCGACGGACCGGTATGGCGATGCATAATGCAGGCGTCATACAGTCTCTCGCCGCGGTGCCGCCACACGCGGATCCGACCATCGTGGTGCTGCAGGCAAAAGCGGGATTCGTCGGAGACGACGCACTCGCCGGTGGTGTAACGTCAATGGTAATCGGAGCAATGGGCGCCGTGCGACAAGTTCCCGCTCCTGCAGACGACGTCGAACTGTACGTGCTGACACAGGTTGTTGCGCAACACACCCTAATTCCTGCGCTAACGTTCGTGATGTGGCAGTGCGAGCAGTCAATGTCCGCCGCACAGCATGCCGGTACTCTCGTTCGGTGGTGTGCCGCGGCTGCGGCAATCGCTCACTTTGGTCCGTCCGTCCCTCCTGCACCCACCGAATCCATACTCGCCTCACTGTGGCTGGATGTCTCGGTACGATAAACCGCTGTCGTGATAAGCCACTATTCGTCCTCTGTCGAACTCCGAAACGTGCTGGAATGACTGCCGTATTCTGCGATGAGGCATCAGGAAGCTTCCCACGCACAGGTCCAGCAGCACAACACACTTCCACTACTTACACCCCGCTTTCTGTGCACCCTTCTTATAGTGCTTCTCGGTGACGTGCCGGGCGCACATGATTTGCATATGCCTTGCAATGCTAATCGTTTGCATGTCCTCTCGCGGGCGACGCATGCTGCGAATTTCAGGCCAATCGGATGCTTCCTTCTTGGTGTTGCATTTTGGGTGGCCAGCAATGTAGGTGTATGATCGAGAGTTTTTCTACTAAATTCATGCGAGATTTAAATTCATGTAACACAACAGCAACTAGGCCCTCTGTGAATCTTGGAGAGGTGCCAGCTAGTTCTGGGTAGCATTGACGAAAAAACCCTAACTCACTGGATTTTGTTCTAGAATCCTTAGGTTGAAAAACCAACTGGAACAGTCAGCAGCGGGCTAACTCCCCAGCCTGATGTATTTACCTGATTAAAAAGACAAAAAAGAAATGCAAAAACAGACTCAAGTGTAGGATATGGTGGACTTACCACACTTGAGAAGAATCGTCTACCACGGTATCGACCTGGAACTGGAAGAAGGAAAATAAGAAAGAGATCTCGGCTGAGTGAGTGTGAGATTGGTGCATGGAATACTAGAGGTATAAATAGCAAGATGAATGAGGTGATTAAAAAGATGAATAAGTATAGATTGGATGTGCTGTGTGTAAGTGAAACCAAACAGAAGGAAATTGAGATAGAAGAAGTAAATCGAACGGTGAGTGTGTGGTCTGGAGTATTGGATAATGTGTTAGGACAGGCTGGTGTAGGTGTGATTTTAAGTGAATAGATGAAAAACAACTTGATTCACTATAGTTGCTTAAGTGAGAAAATTCTTTGAATTCGTTTGAAAGTGAAACTTCAGAGAATAGTAATTGTTGTAGTGTATGCTCCTTGTGACTCGAAACCTTCTCATAGAAAATATTTCTGGAATGAGCACAAAGCTATTTTGAGCCAGTTTGGTGCTAAAAGAACGTTATACTGTAATAGCAGGGGATTTCAATGCTAGAGTAGGTGTGCAAAATGCAATTACTGACAATGTTCTGGGTAAGTTTAATGATCCTTGTGTGAAGGATAATGGTGAAAGATTAATTGAATTCTTCATTGAGAATGGTTTGCGTGTATCTAATACATTGTTGGGCCACAAGTACATCCACACTTATAATTGGAAAAATCGTACTCTTGGTCAAAAGCGTGTGATAGATTTTGTTGTCTACGATTAGCGTCTGAAACACTTGGTTTTTGACATGTGATCAGAGGCGCGGATGTTGGTTCTGATCATTATTTGGTAATGCCACGTGTGAAACTGAATGTTGGTTGGAGGAAAAGCAATAGGAAGGGACCCAGGATGGAAAAAAATAAAGGTTGAAAGGCTTCCTGAAAATCATCAGCGTTATTCTGACGTACTCAGAGAACGACTGAAGGAGCTGAAGTCTTGTGAGAGGGATGTAGAAAAGAAGTGGGAATATTTTAAGAGCTGTGTTGTCATTCGTACCGTAGAGGTCTGTGGCACCACAATAGTGGGTAACAATAAAGGTGATAGGTGGAATAGTGAGATTTAAACTATATGCTTGGTCGAATAGCGAGATTGAAGAGGCAGTAAAGAGAAAGAAGGAAGCTTATTTGGGGATGTTGCAAGGTAGAGTTTCTATGGACGAATATCGCTGAAAGAAGCGTGAAGCAGCTAAGCTGGTTTGCCAGAGTAAGGCAACAGATACGAAGGCGAAGGTTGAATCGCATAAATTGGCTTTTTGGAAAGATAGGAATACTTTCTGGAAGTACATGAGACTCAGGAATAATAGGGGAAACAAAATTGTAAGTTGTGTGAAGAGTAGGATTGGGGAAATGATATGGGAGCCCAATGAGAGTTATGTGAAAGATGGGGTGAATACTTCTGTAAGTCATTAGATCAGGAAAGGAAAGATGATTCTGAGGCAGATGCAGATCATGTCACAGTGAAGGATGGAAGCACAAGAGGTATCTCTCAAGAGAAGTGTGTAAAGCTCTAAAATCTCTTCAGAAAGCCAAGGCTCCAATAGTTGATGGCATAACTACCGACAGGGGCGTATTTAGGGGAGCCAAAGGGGTCTTGGCCGCCCGAAATCTGTTTCATTTTTTATGTTATCTGTCAAAATAAGGTTAAATAATCAAACTGTGTTTTCCAATAATTTTTATGTATGTATGTTAAATCAAAATTTATGTTATGAGAAAAGTTTCTGAATCATGAATATTTACTGCTGGAAAAATCCAACTGCTACGTACGGATTCAGTGAAAGATCATTGCGCGAAAGAGACAGAGGTCAGAGAAAGAAGGGTGGCTCATATCCGTGGTCAGGAAGACAGCTGTAGGTTTTTGCGGCGCCAACTCCTAATTGACCAGACCAGAGATGGTGTCACGTGTCACCGCTCCTCTCTGCCTGGCGACGGTCGTTACTAGGACACGAGCAGTGACACTCGACACCTCACTTCACTGCCCAGTCACCTGTTTTGATGCTTTACTAATTACGAGCTGTGCGTTGACCATGTGGGTGGAATTTTTCATTTTTAAACGGAGTGAGAAAGTAAAACTTCTGTTTTGTCTGTATCCTTGTAATTCAAATCAGTATTTATTCGCCCTTTCCTGCAGCTGCTCAAAACAGTTTGTTGAGGTTATTTCAAAAATGAAACGATTTCATCAACAAAGTCTGTTGACTTTCTGTAACAAAAAAAGAGCTGTGGAAACTGAAATGCTAGCTGAACCCACTGATATTGAAGTTCCAAACCAATGCGTTGAAAGCGGGAGTAATCCGGAAAATTATGAGCTTCAACCAGTACGCATGACGAATGACGGAGATGCAGATTGTAATGAAAAGTCTGAAAGCATTTCAGATTCGAACGACATAGGATTGTATGCAGGTAACAATGAGCTTGTCAATTCTTTCAGCGACGAGAAAAAAGTTGATTTGTTACATTGCATATGGAAACCTACTGCGAAATATAGATTCCCTAAAAAAATCAGTTCCAGTCGCAATAAAAATCATATGAGAACATTCCAAATTAAATGGCTAGAAGAGTATAAGTGGCTGTCATATTCACGTCTGAGAGAAGGTTCATTTTGTAAATACTGTGTTTTATTTTACAAAAAAGATGTTGCTGGTAAAGGCAAACATCAGACTTTGGGTAGCCTCGTTACAAAGCCTAGTGCCGATTTAAAAGATGCGAGGGAAATTTTCGAAAAGCACGAAAAGAATAAATATCACAAAGACGCTGTACTGGCAGCTGAAAATATTGCATCAATAATTCATAAATAAACAGGATAGTGCAATTTTACAAATGAATAAACAGAAAAAGCAAGAGATAATTGACAACAGGAAAATGTTGATTCCTTTTGTGCAAACAATTAGATTATGTGGAAGGCAGCAGATACCTCTTAGGGGAAAAGTTGATTCTGGAAGAATTTCGCTTGAGGAACCAGCAAATAATGATGGCAATTTTCGCACTTTATTAAGATATCGTGCAAATTCTGGAGATGCCATTTTAAAAGAAAACTTGGAAACTAGTGGAGGTAATAGCATGTATTCAAGTTCAGTAATACAGAATGAAATAATAAACATCTTTGGGGAACTTATTCAACAGAAAATTGTAGCAAAGGTAAAGCATTCAAAATATATTTCAGTATTGGCAGATGAAACAACTGACATTAGTCAAATAGAACAGTTTTAACTGTGCGTCAGGTATTTTGATGAAGAAGAACTGAAATTAAGAGAAGATATTCTGGCTTTTATACCAGCGAAAAATTTAACAGGCTGTTCCCTTGCAACATCAATAATGGAAAATTTAGTGAAATTGGGTTTTGATCTGAACGATATGAGAGGGCAGGGGCTGCAGCAATGCGAGAACAATTTCGCGGAGTGCAGGCCTCTATTAGAAAAAATATCCCAAAGCAATATATACTCATTACATGTCCCATTCCTTGAACTTATGTTTGTCGGATGCTAGCAAAATGCCTAGCATAAGGAACTGTATGGGAGTTATATCAGAAACATGTTCGCTTTTCCCCGCTTATACTAAACGTACCAGTGTTTTGAAAGAAAGTATCCAGCGACTGCTACCTGATTGCAAGAAAGTTAAGATGAAAACTCTATGTGAAACTCGATGGATCCAAAGGCATGATGCCGTTCTTATGTTTAAAGAATTTCTGCATCCTATTATATCATCCTTAGAAGCGATTGAGCAAGAAGAGTCAGTAGAATCATCTGTCAAAGCACACACTTTGCTCAACTCTATATGTCAGTTTTCATTTCTAGTGGCAACTTTTGTCCTTAGTAAAATATTGTCCATCACATACAACCTATCTGAAAACTTCCAAAACAAGCAAATCGACTTAGTCGGTGCATTAGAAAAAATATCAGAAGTTACAACACTGCTAAACACAATGAGAACTGAAGCAGAAAAATCCTTCAGCTTAATTTATGATGCTGTAAAAACATTGGTTGAAAACCCCAAAGTAGCAGAAGAAGTTCCACGTAGATGCAGTATACAAAAAAATAGATGCAATATCCCATATTCAACTCCAGAAGAATATTTATAACCTTTGTGGATGATATAATTGAATCATTAAATGAAAAGTTTCAATCACAAAAAGAAACACTAACTTCATTGCAAAACACTCTACCAGTTTTTGCTGTGAAGAATGATTATTCCCAAATATTATCTGCAGTGAAAATGTATGAATCTGATTTAGGATATTCTGATGTAACAGAAAGCGATTATCAAGTATGGAGTCAAAAATGGGAAAGGGAAAAAGCAGTCGTGCGCTCCAAAAACGCAGTTGAAAGTTTGGCATCATGCAATAAGAACTTATTTCCCAACATTTATATTTTGCTTCACATCTTGGCAGTTCTTCCTGTAACCACAGCATCAGTGGAAAGAAGCTTTTCCAGTCTTCGTCGATTGAAATCTTATTTGAGAAACAGTACATCAGAGTCAAGACTGAATGGGCTACCTTTATTATCTATTCATAGAGGCATTCAAGTTGAAGATGAAGTAGTCATTGACAAATTCGGAAATGTGCCTAGAAGAACAAATCTCAGTTTTTAAGAATTAGGTGAGTCCAATCAATTTTATTATTTCTCAAGGAGAAATTTGTTTTGTCACTCTTTTTTTAATATGTACTCATCAGCTTAATTTTGGTATATATGTATGCTATATACCTAAAAAGGAATACCTTTTTTTATTATTAACATGTTGTTTTTTCTTTTTTTATTAACTTCCATTTTATCCTGGTGGATTTCAGAAACTTCCAATTTTTGGCCCCCCCCCGAAAAAATTTCTGCATACGCCCCTGACTACCGAGATGTTGGAATATGGTGGTGACTCTGTAATTGATTGTTTAACTGAAATTTGCCAGTTGTGCTGGGAGATAGGAATGGTCCCTCGGGATTGGAAGGATGCTATCATTGTTCCCTTGTATAAGGGAAAAGATGATCAGACTGACTACAAGAACTACGCTATCTACCAACAAATAATTGGACACCCCTGCAATCGACGATATCTGCGGTCCTGATACACGTCACGGCCGCCGCCGTTAAATATCGTCTGGGGAAACAAAAACGCAACCAGTCGCATGCAAGATGCCACGCAGTTCGGAGCTCTCTGATTTCGAGAAAGGTGTAATCGTCGGGTATCACAGAAATGGTCGATCCATATGTGACATATCCAGCGAGTTGAAGTACCCAAAATCAACAGTGGCCTACGTGATCGGCAAGTGAAAGATGAGAGGTGACTGTCGGAATGTGCCCCGACCCCGCAGACCCACAAAACAGATAGTTAGAGACCGACGGGTGCTGGCCAGAGAAAGTCGGAAGAACCGCACCAAATCGATGGGCCACATCCGCGAGGAGTTTCAACAGGCATCCGGGAGAGTTCTTTTGATGAATACCATCCGTAAGGAAGCACAATTGCTCGGTTATCATGGACGTGCTGCCACCCACAAGCCTTTGATCACCAAGTCCAATGGCGCTGCTCGGCTAACGTGATGCAAAGAACGTCGACAGTGGACCGTTGAACAGTGGAAACAGGTTCTCTGGAGCGACGAATCAAGGTTCAACCTCTACCGTTCGGATGGCAGGGTCTGGGTTTGGTTGGTTGGTTGGTTGGTTAATTGATGTTAATGGCGCAAGGGCCATGGTTGGCCAAAGAGCGCCAAACAAAAGACATCAAAACAAAGCAAAATCAATAAAAAACGTACACAAGGTTAAAAACAGGCTGATGTGGTAAAAATGAAATATGATAGTGAACAAGGTAAAATCTAGATAAGTTTAAAAAAGTCAATATCTTGTAAAAACGAAAACACTGCTTTCATGTCGCAGGCTTCGCCAATAATGGTTTGCAGCGTAGCTGCTCCTTCGTCCAACAGATGAGAGTGAAAATGACGAAAACGATGATCACAAAACCGAACACAAGTACACAAAACATGAAGGACAGTGAGACGACAGTTGCACGCCTCACACACCGGGGCACTCTCGCCACACAGCAAAAAGCGGTGAGTAAAACGACAGTGCCCAATGCGGAGACGTGCAAGAACAACTTCCTCACGACGGTTCTTCCGCAAACTAGACCTCCACAGTCCGATCTGTGGTTTGATGGCATAGAGTTTATTGCTGCCCTGCTGAGACCACAGGGACTGCCACTCATCCAAAACAAATGTCCGGATCAACGGTCTAAAATCTTGGAAAGACAGTGGCAGCCGAGCTGGCGACATCAAGGAAACAGACCTGGCAGAAAGATCTGCCAGCTCGTTACCCTGGATCCCAACATGGCCAGGAACCCAACAGAATCGGACCAGGAAGCCATCACCCTCCAAAGTTCCAAGAAGACGACGGACATCACGGATGACAGGTGAGTCCGTGTCCTCTGGAGAAGATAAAACTTGGATGACGGACTGGGAATCGGAGCAAATCAAAGCGCGACGATGAGATCTAGACCGTATGTGACACAAAGCGTGGTGTACCGCCCGCATCTCTGCCGAAAAGACGGTGGATTCAGGCGGAAGCCTCTCAGCATGGGAGGCATCGCCACACACGAATGCGGATCCAACAACCTCACCGGATTTCGACCCGTCAGTAAATACAGGCACGAAATCCGGGAAGAGAGACTGTTTCTCGGCAAAGAGCTGCTGGTACACCAGAGCAGGAGTGGAAGACTTTGGCCACACACAAAGGGAAAAGTCAGCCGTTGCTTGAACCGGCTGCCAAGGCGGTTCATTGTAGAACCGGGTCAAACCAATCCTTGACAAGTCTAGACCAGCATCGCGCACTATGGCAGACATCCGAATCCCGAACGTCGGAATACAGGAGGGGCGGTTGGAAAATAAGCGGTCACAGGCCGGTTGGAAGATGGAACCATGCAGCGGATGATCAGGAAGAGATTTCAGTTTTGTGTAAATCTGAAGAGACAGCTGCTTACGACGGATGCATAACGGCGGCTCATGAGCCTCCGCATACAGGCTATGCACGGGAGAGGTACGGAAAGCACCAGTGCATAGCCTGGTGATGGACAGGATTCAGAGGCCGCAACACGGAAGGACGAGCCGAACCGTACGTTATGCAACCGAAGTCTAACTTTGACCGAATCAGAGAATGGTAAATGCGAAGCATTGAGCACCTGTCAGCCCCCCAAGATGTTCGAGAGAGGACCTTCAGGATACTCAATGACTTCGTGCACCTCACCTTCAAAGACTGGATGTGAGGTCAGAAGGTGAGTGCTCGGTCAAAAGTTAGCCCAAGGAACTTGACTTCTGACACCACAGGGATGGTAGAACACCCCAGACGGAGGTTAGGGTCTGGGTGAAGACCCCGTTTGCGGCAAAAATGCACGCAAACGGTCTTTTGGGTCGAGAAGCCAAATCCATTGTGGGAGGCCCAGGTAGAGATCTTATTAATGGCCGACTGCAGCTGCCGCTCAATGGTGCGCATGTTGACAGATGCGCAAGAGATCTGCAGATCATCCACGTACATGGAGCCACGAACCGACGGAGGAAGTAGAGTGAAAATATGATTTACACGAAGGATGAACAATGTCACAGAAAGAATGGAGCCTTGAGGGACACCCTGCTCTTGTGGGTATAACGCAGAGAGGGTCGATTCGACGCGCACACGGATCATCCGGTTCTGGAGAAATCCGGCAATGAAGGTTGGCAAATTTCCCCGCAATCCGCAGTCACGCAGATCACGGAGAATGCCGTATCTCCAGGTTCGATCGTAAGCTTTTTCCATGTCGAAGAACACGGAGACCATGTGCTGACGCCGGACAAACGCCTCCCTGACAGATGTCTCAAGGCGTAGATGATGATCCGAGGTGGAACGGAATTTCCGAAATCCACTCTGATGAGGTGAAAGAAGGTGACGTGATTCCAAATAAAAAACCAAACGAAAATTGATAATGCGCTCTAGTACTTTGCAAAGGCAGCTCGTCATAGCAATTGGTCCGTAGTTCAACGGGTTAGCGGGATCTTTACCAGGTTTGAGAACAGGAACGACAATGGCAGTGCGCCAAGATTCGGGAAAGTCACGCTCGTGCCAGATCCTGTTAAACAGGACCAGCAGACATTCAAGAGAGGACGGAGAAAGGTGCATCAGCATTTCATAATGGATGTTATCCGGTCCGACAGATGTTCGGCCGGACCGATTCAGGGCAATCTTCAGTTCGACGGCAGTCAGGGGCTGTTATAATCGGCAGCGGAAAACGGTCCAAAGGAAACCTTGGACCGTTCAAGCCGCGGCTGTACCTGCCGGAACGAAGCAGCGTAATTGCGGCTGCTGGACACCGAAGAAAATGCGGCGCCCAGACAGTCAGCAATACCCTGAGCGGCAGCAACCGTTCCTCCACCACTCTCAAGAATGGAGATTTCCCCAGAAGGGTACTTACCCCGAATCTTGCGGATCCTGTCCCAAACGATCTTAGAGCTGGTAGTGGTGTTAATCCCGGATACGTATCGTATCCAAGATTCCCGTTGGCTACGACGACGTACCAAACGCGCGTAAGATTTGGCTCTCTTGAAAGCAAGTAGGTTCGCGTCGGTGGGGTACCGACGAAACCTACCCCAAGCCCGATGTTGGGCCTGACGAGCTGTCTTGCAAGTGGAATTCCACCAAGGTCTCGGACAACGTGGAAGGTTAATCGAAGACTTAGGGATGGTAAAGTCTGCCGCGTGCACAATACAATCCGTTACCGCCGCAACAGCTTCATCGATCGTACCCGAGGTCACCATGACTGGAGTAATGATCGCTGAAGCCGTGAATGAGTCCCACTTGGCTCGATCGACAGGCCATCTAGCAGGGCGAGTAGGATGACGGTACCCGTCACCTGCTAGACGGAGAAAGATGGGAAAATGATCACTGCCAAGGGGATCATCAGACACGCTCCAGGACCAGTCAGGATATAACGATGGCGAACTCAAGGACAGATCAATGGCTGAGTACGAGCGGGTGGGTTCATGAAAGTAAGTGACTGCCCCGGTGTTGTGGAGACAGAGGGACGTGTTGGAGAGAAGGGACTCAACAACACGGCCCCTGGAGTCACGAGTGGCAGAACCCCACAACGGATTGTGTGCATTGAAATCTCCTAAGATGAAGAAAGGAGGCGGCAGCTGGTCAACTAAATCTTCCAGATCCGAAAGGCTTACAGCTTCAGTTGGTGGTATGTAGATGGAACACACCGTGAGCAGAGTGTTCACAGATAGTCGCACTGCCACTGCCTGCAAAGTCGTCCGAAGGGCAACCGCAGTGACAGGGACACCATGAGGGACAACGACGGCCACTCCTCCGCAGGCAATTGCGCCGTCCTGGTGATCTTTGCGGAAAAAGAATGTCTCCGCAGCGAAGGAGTGTCCGTCGTGCGAAGCTTTGTCTCCTGGAGACACACGCACACGGGTGTGTGCGAAGACAGTAAGCTTTTTAAATCGTCAATGCGTGAACGCAGACCTCGGCAATTCCACTGAATGAGCGTAGCCAGAATGAAAAAGAAAAGGATGAAAAACGAAAATGACAGACGACTAGAATGTCTCCGAGTCGTCCATCAGCTCCTGACCATCTGCAATGTCCGGAGGCAACACAGGGCTGTGCTTACCCACACAGGGCTGCGCTACCGGAGGTTTTGGTGGTTTCTTGCTCTGTTTCGAGGGGGAGGAACCTGATTTCACCTTTTCCGGCCTCTTCTTAGGTGCGCCTTGGGACTGGGTCCCAGTGCTGGCAGAGGATGTTTTCTGCACAGAGGATGTATCAGGCGTCGATGTTAATGGCGCCTTGGATTCAATGCGGCGAGACTTCAGTGCCTCCAATCCGGCAGCAACGATGTCCTCAAAATCATAAGGACACCGCGTTGGGATGGTCACTTCAGTCTGCACCGCAACAGTAGCCTTCTGGACCACAACCGATGCATAGGAGCGCCAGCCTGTTGGTAGAGGAGCTATCCGCCGTCTGGCTTCCGGATAAGACAGATGTTCGGTCGTCTTCAGGCGTTGGATAGCCTGCTCCTCGATCCACTTTGGGCACTGCTTAGAAGAAGCCGGGTGAGATCCCTCGCAGTTGACACAGTGATCCGAGTCAGTGGAGCAGTCCGCCAAAGAGTGTTCAGGCGACCCACAGCGCCCACACTTTGCTACATTACGGCAAGACTGCTGGGAGTGACCGTAATGCTGGCACTTGAAACATCTCAAGGGGTTCGGGATATATGGTCGAACATCGAGCCGCAAGTACACCGCCTTGATGGAAGTGGGAAGGGTAGGTGAGTCAAATGTCAGCACGATGTGCCGGGAGGGAAAAGACTTCCCATCCCGCCGGAAAAGAATACGGCGAACCCCAGTGACATGTTGTTCCCCAAGTTCTTCCAGCAATTCCTCATCGCTGCATTCCAGCAGGTCGCGGGAGTTGATGACCCCGCGAGAGGAATTGAGGAAACCATGGGGCGAGATCTGCACAGGAATGTCCAGCAGAAGGGTCGTCTCCAGCAAGGAGGCACTGTGGCGTGGATTAGATGTCTCCACAAGAAGATCCCCTGACGGGAGCTTCTTAACACTCTTTGGTGAGCCCGCAACGGCCTGAAGAGCCTTATTAATCCAAAAAGGACTCTTCGAACTGAGGGATTGTGCAGGATCAACAGAATGGATTAGAAGAAACAGAGCATTACAGTTGGAACTGAGTAGTTTCTTAGTGGAGGAGGGCGACCCATCCTCCACACGGCGCTTCAAATTAACAGCATGGGAAACACTTTGATTTGCCATGAGAAGAAAAATAGATTCGTCCGCCAACCTCCCCACCCACTACCGAGCCCAACAAGGGAGAGCCGGAGGTCCGCAAGCCCAAGAGGACGCAGGACACGGCTCTAGGGATAGTCAGCGGATATAGCAAGTTGGTAGGGCAGACACACGCTCAGCGTGCACCCAGACTTTCCCGTGCCCGGAGAACACCCCTTTGGCATGCCCACCCTACCCCCCAACTCACCCAGCCGAACAGAACGACAAGCCGCTAGAAGTCTGGACGCAACTCGGCCACAGACTTCCTGACCAGGAGTGGGTTAGCTCCCAGCCTCCCGTTTAGGGTGAAGCAGAGGGCAAAGAGGAGTGTTGGCAACTGGAGACACTACAACCCGGCCCCCAAATACCTCAGCCTCCAGCATCCTCATTTCCACCTGTGCGGGTCACCGCACACGGCAAACATGCAGGCAGGTCTAAGCTAACCAGCTCCGGAAAAACAGAAAAGGTAACATAAAAGAGAAAAGACAGGGAAGAGAACGAGGAACAAAACCCGGAGCTGGCGCCTCATCACAACCTCAGCAGCCTACAACTGAGGCGGGTACATGTCAATATATGAACTTAAGACGAAAAAAGCAAAACAATAAGAGAAAATCGGGTCGGGCCGTGGGGACGCCATCCCCCATCAGCTGGATGAACAGCTGTCCCTTCGGTGATGTTATCGTTCAAGAGTAAATGACAAGTACTCCGTCACAAGGTGAGCTCGGGCCGTGGGGGCGCCGCTCCCCAAATAACTGGTAAACCAGTTATCCCCGTGCGGGGAGGGTCTGGGTTTAGCGTCTGCCTGGAGAACGCCTCCTGCCGGAATGTATTGTGCCAACTGTGAAGTTCGGCGGCGGTGGAATTATGCTATGGGGTGTTTCTCCTGGTATGGCACGGGACCCTTAGTCGGAATTCCTGGTAGACTCAACGCCGAGAACTCCTGCACCATTTTGGATGACCATGCGCTTCCTACGTTGTGGCAATTTTACGGAGTGGACCCATGTTACTTTCAGGATGACAATGCCACCTGTCATGTTGCGAGGTCCACTATGGCTTGGTATGGTGACAATGAGGTTAATCGAATGGACTGACCTGTGCAGAGCCCGGACCTTAACCCTATCGAGCACCTCTGGGACGAGTTGGAGCGTCGACTTAAGAGGTGCCCCCACCGTCCGAAATCGGTGAAGGAACTGACCTGTCTTCTCCAAGCCGAGTGGAAGAAAATACCGCTAGCCGTCGTACAACGCCTGGTTGAGAGTATGCCCCGGAGGGTCGCAGCTGTAATCGCAGCTCGTGGAGGCTCCACCAACTATTGAAGGTGAATAAACTTCGTTTTCCTTTGCTATCACAGGTGTCCAATTACTTGTTGGTAGATAGTGTATTTTGGTATTAGCTTACTAAGTGTGCCAGGGAAAGTGTTTGGTAAGGTCGTAACTGAAAAAGTACGGGGTCTTATATCAGAGAAAGTGTGAGTTGTTCAGAGTGGTTTTATGCCTGGTAAAGGCTGTACTAACCAAATTTCTGCATTACACATGATGATTGAAGAGTATCTGGTTGTTAATAATAAAGATTTTGCTGCCTTCATAGATTTACAGAAAGCTTACGATCGAGTAAAAGGACACTTTTGTGGAAGGTATTGAATGAATATGACGTTACTGGGAATCTACTTAATAGTGTAAAAGCCATGTATGCTGGCAGTAGAGCTTGTGTACGAGTGAATGGTGTTTTATCAAACTGGTTTACTATT
Source organism: Macrothele yani (assembly GCA_039090855.1). NCBI lineage: Eukaryota > Metazoa > Arthropoda > Arachnida > Araneae > Macrothelidae > Macrothele > Macrothele yani. Next base: position 164,646,679 of record CM077009.1, read on the forward strand.
GGTGCAGGAGTAAGACAAAGTTGTGCAATGTCACCATGGCTATTTAATATATTTATAGATGAGTGATGCCAAAATAGATAATACTGGTTTATGTCTTGGGGATATCTGTGTGTGCAGATTGCTGTATGCTGATGACACTGTCCTGTTGGCAGACAGCAAAAGTGAGTTGCAGGGTATGTTGTCCCCGATGTACGAAGCTTGCATGAAATTGAAACTGAGTATAAATAAAGGGAAAACCAAAGTTATGGTTTTTGAGAGAGGAACTGGTAGCACTGAATGTAATGTAAGTCTGAATGGCACAGTGATTGACCAGGTGAATGAATTTGTGTATTTAGGAAGCATGTTTGACAGAAAGAACAAATTGGATGGTGAAATTAGTAGGCAAGTGAATTCTTCACTGAAAGTCATGGCTGCTCTGGGATGTTTTCACAGGAATGATGGGTTGTCAAGAGAGTCCCTCATGGCTGTGTATGAAAGTAATTGTTCCCTACTCTGATGTATGCAGTGAAACCTGGGTACTACAGAAGAAACATAGGAGTCGTTTGTGTACTGGAGAAATGCGTCACTTAAGGTAGTGGGGGTGTGGCAGCACGCGTTCTGATTGTGTGAGGAATGAAGATGTGTTGCAGTTGTGTGATGTGAAGCAAAATGTTGTTAGCAAGGTGGAGAGTAATATATTTCGGTGGTTTGACCATGTTGAAAGAATTAGCCTACTAAGAATTTTTTTTTTAGCTCAAGTGGCAGAAACGAAAGGCAGAGGAAGGCCAAGGAAGTCATGGGAGGATTAGATTCAAGAGTGTCTGCATAAAAAAATATTATGAGTATGAAATATAGAAGATCTCGCGTACGGCGTGTGATGGATGTCAGTGAAGCCCGAGTTGTGTGTCAAGATCGCTGTAAATGAAGAAATTTGATCCGGCAACGGTAAGTAAAAATGATTTGGTAGTTTGTATTTCTTTTTGGAGCTAACCTCTGAATCTCAGAGAACAGCTTAGTGATATGTTTGTATGAGACCTAAAAGTAAACGTAATTTTAAGTCAGTAAAATATATTAAATTTAGATGAGGTTGAGCATATTTCAAAACATTACTTACATGCACACAAACCTTTCCCCCGATGAGTTTAAGTTTCTGGTTTTTCTCGAATTTACTTTCTCATTATCAACGAAGTCTTTGACTTCGTGCATAACGAGAGGGTAAAGATCAGATCATATGTAGAGGATTTTACGAAGGGAGTGTCTGATCCCCAGGTCTTAAATAACCCTTAGAAAAAAGAAGCTAGTAGATTTAGGCTAGAGTGCCCGATACGAAAGTGACACGGAAGCGAGGTAGAAAGACGCCCATAATTATAACCGGGGTCCGATGGCTTAACGTGCCCATCCGACGCACGGCGGTTATTTAGCGGTTCGAGCATTCGTACCTGCCTGGGATAGAACCTGAGATTTCTCCGTGGCAGTGAAGAACGTTGACCACTAGGCCATCCGCGGCCCTATGAGCGAGTAAATTCTGCTACCCAACTAATTATATTGCAGCGTAGTATATCTGACTGGATCCCCTCTCAGCGTCGAGAGAGGGGGCAACAATGTAAGCCTTGATATGAAGAACTCTATTCACTCTCCCAACCAGGTCTGGGATCACCGAAAGCAGCGCGTGAAGCCTCATCCTCCGAAAATCGCCACCAATTCGCTATCGTCGTCGTGATTGGCTGAAATCGCTCAATCGTTCTACTAGGATAGAGAACGCCTATATGCGGTCAATACCAAATTTGAGGGTGGATTGTGTACGAATTTAAAGCAACATAAATGTATATACGAAGCTTTCACGAATGAAACAAATCCATGGACTCCCAGTTAACAAATTCCTGGCTACACCACTGTATTTCCGCAACAGTCATATAACAACACAAGAGGTATGTTCTTTAAGTATCAAATGTTTAAACAATATCGGGCGATAAACATATTTATAACGAGGAACAGTACACCAATTAAGTAGTAAATAGTAACAATGTACTAGTGATCCGATTTATTGGCGTAGGAAATAAACACATAAGCGTTTCCAAGCTTTCGCACATCAACCAGATGGCTTTTTCACGGAAGTTAGACAGAAACTGTAAACTGAAAAATAGAACGCTTAACAATTTGAACGCGGAAACTTGACAATAAATAGATGCGACGTTATATTCATTTAAAGATACGAGGCATCACGTTGGTTGCACGCGGGTTCCTGGTAGAGAAAAGGCGTTACTTGAAGAATTGGTTCCAAATTCGTGGCAACTAAAGCGAGACACAATCATTGCAAGTATCGCTGTTGGTAATGATCTCCAAGGTTTCCCGAATGGCTGAACATTTAGGGGTAGAGTAGCTAGTTAATTTCTTTATATCATCCCACATAGGAGGAGCGGATTTGAATTTGACTTATCTGGATAGTGCCGTGGCTACTTGACCGTATTTTGTGTCCATTTTATGTTCGTTGACTCTGATTCCAAACGAACACTTGGTCATTCCAATGTACACTACCGGAAAGTGAAAAAAGAACACCAAGAAGGAATTGGCGGACGATTATGAAATTTACATATGTTGATGGGGTCGAGTTTACGTAGGTGTGATGTTAATTTCGGGACAAACCGGTAAGCTCTTACGCCCCAGCACGGCACAATATGCAAATTATTGTCGGTGGTATTTAAGGAGTACGGCGAAGTGAATGTAATCAGTCGTCGGCGTACGGACACGTGCGAAGACCCAGAAGAAACTGCAATGCCTGGACATGGAAGACGCGTACGATTTCAGCAGTTATCGGACATTGAGCGAGGTCGTCTAGTTGGACTCCGTGAGGCCGGGTGGTCGTATCGCTGAGCGAATTGGACGGGAAGTATCGGTAGTGGCGTAGATGGTCCGAGGAACATTCCCACACGACACGTGGAACCGAGAGTCACAGACGGACTGATGAGCGGACCGATCGACGCATAAGAAGAGCTGCGTTGTCAAGCAGAACTTCCACCGCGACGCAAATCCAAGCTGCCGTTGCACCTGAGGTTACTGTGCGAACAATCTGCAACCGTCTACTGGATGCAGGACTACGTGCACGTGTGCCTCTGGCATATGTACCTCTCACTCCAGCCCACCGTCAGGAACGGCTGCAGTGGTGTCGCCAACGTCTGCACTGGAAAACGCAATGGCGATATGTCGTGTTCAGTGATGAAAGCAGATTCTGCTTGGGAGCCTCCGATGGCCGTATGCGTGTTCGCAGACGCACAGAGGAGCGTCTCCACCCTTCTTGCATCCGCCAGCGACACACAGGGTCTACACCTGGTCTCCTGGTGTGGGGAGCGATCAGCTATCACCCCCGTACACAATTAGTGTTTGTACCGGGTAAGTTAAACAGCACCTCCTACATCAACAACATCATTCAGCCCGTTGTTGTGCCATTTGTAAGGTCGGTCCATCGTGGCATTTTCCAGCAAGATAACGCACGCCCACACACGGCACGTGCAACGCAACATGCACTTCAGGGAGTGAGACAACTTCCATGGCCTGCACGTTCACCGGATTTGTCCCCCATTGAGCACGTGTGGGATTTTATGGGACAACGACTTATCCGGTCTCCACGGCCAGCCACGACCATCCCCGATTTACGCGTCCAGGTTGAAGATGCTTGGAACTCAACACCCCAAACTTACATCCAACATCTGTACGACAGACTCCATGCCAGAATTGCACAGTGTGACGCAGTTCATGGTGGTTCAACCTCGTACTAACCATGTTACATGGAAATGTTATTTTTCAGTTTACCAGCAAATACAGCTGTATTTTGCCATAATGTTTTGATTACGTTATCTTCTGTATTCCGCAATTATGCTGTATAAATTTCGTTGGAATCAGACGTCTCCTTCTTGGTGTTCTTTCTTCACTCTCCGCCAGTGTAGTATCGTTTAGAGCCGTTCGGATAATGTAGGGGGATCGCATAAACGCCTGCTTCGCAGGAGAGAGGTGGTTTATCACTATTTTTCTTTACTATGGTATATAAAGATGCCGGAGACCTTATGTGGACGCCGTAGTTCATCTTCTTGAGGGCGTTTTTGAGTTTGTAAGACACACTTGGAATGTAGGGAATTGAGCCTAAATAACGTAGCTGCGGCACAGGAAGACTGGAATGTTTGGCTCTGGCTTTTGGGATAAAGCCACGTATCTGATTCAATGAATATCCTGCATCAGTGGCTAACTTGACGCTTTCAATTTCGTGTTGTCTAGAATAGGTATCAGAAGAAACGGCGAAGGCTCTTTGAATTCGAAAACGGAAGATAGCTGCTTTGTATTCTGCGGGACAGAAAGAGCTGCGCAGCATCAGGTTGTTTTCGAAAAACATACTTATTTCGAAAACACGAAGCAAATATTTTAATTATCACTTTCATCTGAAACCGGGGAAAAAAAAATGGTCAACTCAACAATGAAGTGTCTGATCAAGGAAACTAAAATAACAGTATGTTCTCAGTGACAAGGGCATCACAAAATTGAAAGCAGCCTTTCACTACGAAAAGAACAGCAGTTGCACCACTAGTAAGTAAAGGTCTCGTCCAGAAGATCAGATATAACTCCAGTTGTCAAACTTTTTTTTTTATTTTTACATTTCTTTTAGAAATGAGAGAGCGGTGCGGACTTGCTTTTACTTCACTGTTTTTTTTTTTTTTTTTGATTGGAGGTTTAACGACCACCGTGAGCAACTCAATGGGCTATAAGCAGTCGCCCGTCCCTAATTTAGGGTCACTGGTTCCAGGGAAGGGAGAGAGCCAGTGCCGTAAGACAAACACAACATCCATGCCTGACCGGGATTCGAACCCAGACCCCTTACGGACGAATGATCAGAGGCCAACGCCTTAGCCCACTGCGCCACCGGGGCGGCACTTCACTGTTCATCATGTAGCATCATTTCAAATACCTTGAAAATTTCATCGCCTTGGAGCAAGAATCGAACCCATACCTTTCAGATTTATGTTTTAGCATGGTGCCTTTACATTCCACCCAGAACAATGAAGTTCCCAGTAACTCAAAGTAAGTAATTATACATCAGAAAACTGATTCAGCTTTGGATTTGCACAAGTCAAAGCAATTAAAGGGTTCCTCACACAGAAGATGACATTTTCAATTATCTTTTGAATTAGTATTTGCACAAAAATGGGCCGATTTTTACATGCCATTTTTTTATTGGAGATTTAACGACCACTGTGGGCAACTGAATGGGCTATAATGAAGTTGCCTGCCCCTAAATTTAGGGCCACTGGCTCCAGGGAAGTGAGAGAACCAGTACTGTAAGACAAACACAACATCCATGCCTCATGGGATTCGAACCCGGACTCATCTCGGACGAATGACCAACAGCCATCGCTTAGACCACTGCGCCACTGGGCTGGCGCCATTTATTTGGTCGAGGAATGCAGGTGCAACCATAACATTAGGAACTTCTCTATAAAGAAACATAACACCCTAAAAACATTGAATTTTCGGTCTATGAATTGCTAGTTGAAATTTAAAAATATTTTAACAATGCATTCAGGACCAAAAAAACTGATGATGAGTAAACCTTTTCAAACAAAGCATATTATGTTGGGCACAGAAGCAACTTATATTTCACAATTTTCTATGTAGCCATTACCTCAGAAAACCTAAAATCACATTTGAATGGGGATCGAATATGCATCGCCTGATTTCTGTGTTTGAGTATTCTATCACTACATCACTCAAGGCACTGAATTTATAATCAACCAACACTTAAGAATCTAAAATAAAAATAAAAATAAAAAAAACCCTTCAAAATTACACTAGTCAAAGCATTTATATAAATTACTTGTCCCAGGAGTTGTGACAGTGGCACACTTAAACAGAAATCACGAGGCACAGGCTCAATTAACGCTCCATGGCAATACAAATTTTCAAGATGTCTACAATGATTAATAGAAAACAGTGAAATATGGCATTTCTTCTCTGCAAGTAATAAACAATATTTAAAATCCTTTCTCAATTCAAAGAGAGAAAAAATATACTAACTGTTTTAAAATACAGCTCCAACACACATTTGCAAGCAACAATATTATATGCTCGAAAGATACTTGCCAAAACAAACTACTGCATATTGATAACTCTTAGCAACACCTGTAAAAGAAACCACAGGGAAAATACTCATTATCCATTTTATTTTAAAAGATTGAACTGACATTTCAAACACACACACAAAAAAAGGGAAGAAACAAACAGAACACTTAGTGATTAGTCAAAACACAAAAGGCAGTCCTTTTTTTTATTTTTCTATTTCTTTTATAAGAATGTAATTACTGCACAAACAGGCTCCAGCACAAGGAGACAAACACTGCTGTGTTTATAAGAGAATTTTGCTCTCTATTACATGATTTTATGCAATTGAGATATAAAACTTTCATTTCCTCAAATGTATGTCATGTTCAACAAAATAATCAATGAAAGATGTCAGCAAATCCAAACATTCAGTAAGGCTGTTGAAATGCATTACACACGTTTTGCCAAAAAAAAAAAAAAAAAATTAATAGATAATTTCTTAAAATAACCCAATTCTGTGTATGCTTCCACCCCTATAACTTTTTTTTTCCTTTTTATTCCAGAGAAGAGGTAGAACAAACACCACAGAAAAAACAGATTTAAATGCACCTGTCTGCTAGGAATAATACGTGAAAACTTCCCATTCACCAAAATAAAAAGCTTACCGCTTACCACTGACAGCTGTCCGTATTATATATAACTGCTTGAGCACCTTACTTTGGATTACCATATGTCCCAGTTTTGGGGTCTTCTCTCAGTCAGTCAGTTTTATCCCAGTCAGAATGAAAAGCAAATTTACTTACTAATCTAAAGCAAATATTATGGGAATTTTACTAGGAAATTTTTTTCATTAATAGCAAATTTTCGGAGAAAACTCTTCTCCTTCTTCAGGCTGTCTTGTTGTTGTCACTTTTTCCTGTCACTATCACGGTTATGGTTTACCTTGACGGTTACGGTTAACCTTGACGGTTTAGGTTATTTTTCAACAAATCCTGCCAGATGTTAGGCAGGGAAAATCCTTTGCAGTCATTGATGATGGAATTTTGATTTTTCTCAATCTCTATTAATTCTTTCAGCTTTCTTTTTTGAAAATTGCTTTGGAAACCTAGTTAGTTTTATCCCAATGAAAAGTAAATTTATGAAAAGCAAATTCATTGTACAACAAAAAATCACTTATCCCAGTTAAGAGTTTTATCCCAGTTAATTAGTTTTATCCCAATCAGAATGAAAAGCAAATTTATTGTACAACAAAAAATCACTTATCCCACTTAAGAGTTTTATCGCAGTTAGTTAGTTTTATCCCAATCAGAATAAAAAGCAAATTTATTGTACAACAAAAAATCGCTGCAATATTGTCAAAATTCTTAAAGCATCGCAAACACTCGTGGGTCTCAGTTTGGTTGCAGCATGAAAACATGAGATATATTCATAGAGATAAAAAAATTTACAATGATCCAAGAATTTTAAATTTGCTAATATCACTTATATAATAAGTTTTCTAGGACTTTGTTCCAGTCATGTTTAATTCTGTCCACAATTTGAACTTTAAAAATGTAGTAACCTTGACCATAAAGTTTGAAAACAGTGAAATTAATTAATGCAAATGTTAATATAAAAATATTGTACATCTCCCTTTGTCACTAAGAAGTTAAAAATTAGAGGATAACTCTGCAAAATACCCAGGATACATAAAAATCACCTAGCTTTGTACATATTTGAGGTCACTTCTGCAGAGCATAACATCCATTGCAGAGAAATAAATTTCATTCATCAATCACCACCGACACTGAACTGTTTACTGGAGTAATATTAATAGGTCAGTAAGACTAAAAGCCAGATATGCAGGAGATTGAGGTGTTCTTTTCACATTGTCAAAGTACACAAAAGAAAATGGATAAAAACTAGTCATTAATTTTCCAACAAAGAGTTATCACATGACAGAGACTGCATGAAAGATGAAAACAGCCAGGAAAGTATCTGAAGAATTTTGAAGTAGCTTTTGGTACAAATATCAAATCTTCTAATATGTACACAATAGGGTGAGTTGAAAATGAGGAAATGTTTTTGATTGAATCACTATTGTGCGGAAAAGTTACCCCTAGTATAGCTAAAAATAATGTCAGAAATGTTTTTTTAAATTAGACAATAATTTACATTTGCACATGAGTATTGAAATTATTAAAATTTCCAAAATTTTCACAATTTCTTTGATTTTTTTCTAAGTATCAAATAAATTACAATCGAATTGCTATAGTGCAGAAAAGTTTCCTCTAGTGTATTTAAATATAAAGTGAAAAAGTTTTTTGCATTAAGATATTTTTTTTGTTCACGCATAACTATCAAAGTGACAGAAATACCACAAATTTGGACATTGGTTGAGATTCGTTCAAAGTACCAAATCTTTCCCCTTCCACTCACTTGCGGCTGAGACTCTTTGACCTTGGCAAAGCCGCCATTCCTTTGGCAAGTCACAAGCTAGCTCGCAACCAGTGTGATCAGAGTTTGAGTTTAGTCCAATAGCTCTACTTAAATATGCACTTATTTTTACGTTGTGATATCACAGTTTCATGATGTATTCTACAATTATGGAAGTAGCACTAAACATGTGAGACATAAATTTATTTGCTCTTTATTCGGTCATCCAACAGATCTTGTTCCAAGTAAACTGCCTGCACATGTGGATGTAACAAGGTGCTGTTTTTGAGAGAGATACAAGTTGGCATTGGAATGTAACAATAATAATATGAACTTTTTATCTGTTTTAGTGGCAGTGGCAAACAAAATAAAATCTGTATTTGATTAAGCATGCATCTCTAATGTATCTGAATGCACACAGAACAGTGTAACTTATTCAGGTCTACCATGATAAATATTACAAACTAAGAAAGTGTTATAACTGCAAGAAAAATAACTGAACTTTCAGAGCAAGCTTAAAAGTTTTTACAAAAAGAACCTAGAACAATTTTTAATGTTGCTCTATGACACTGGATTGCATTTGTAACAAAAGATGTAACTCCTGCATTGGCACAATATCAATCACAGACACATGTGAGAAATCGAAAATAGTCCCTTCAATTGACCTGAAGTTCCTATATCTCCAAAGACAGTGTGGGATAGGTAGTATTAGACCAGTACATATACAAGAAACCCAAAAAATTAAAACGAGGAAACAAAGAAAAGAATGTAAAATCCATTATATGTCAATTGCTGCCACTCTGAATTTTCTTCTAGTGAACAGACTACAACTGAGCCTGACATGAGGAAAAGTTACTGTCTTCAACCTCCTGCTGTGTGCACTGAGTAAAATACAACACCTCAAAATGAAATAGATGATTTTCCAGATCTTTACCCTGGACCAAACACATCTAATAATAAAACTTCAATATTGACATGGCAGATGAGAATCAACTGAGAGCTACAGCATTAGCTAGTGATCATTACAGAGTATCTAACCGCACAACCAATGAATGTAAACTCCATTATATGTCAATTGCTGCCACTCTAAATTTTCTTCTAGTGGACAGACTACAACTGAGCCTGACATGAGGAAAAGTTACTGTCTTCAACCTCCTGCTGTGTGCACTGAGCAAAATACAACACCTCAAAATGAAATAGATGATTTTCCAGATCTTTACCCTGGACCAAACACATCTAATAATAAAACTTCAATATTGACATGGCAGATGAGAATCAACTGAGAGCTACAGCATTAGCTAGTGATCATTACAGAGTATCTAACCGCACAACCAATGAATGTAAACTCCATTATATGTCAATTGCTGCCACTCTAAATTTTCTTCTAGTGGACAGACTACAACTGAGCCTGACATGAGGAAAAGTTACTGTCTTTAACCTCCTGCTGTGTGCACTGAGCAAAATACAACACCTCAAAATGAAATAGATGATTTTCCAGATCTTTACCCTGGACCAAACACATCTAATAATAAAACTTCAATATTGACATGGCAGATGAGAATCAACTGAGAGCTACAGCATTAGCTAGTGATCATTACAGAGTATCTAACCGCACAACCAATGAATGTAAACTCCATTATATGTCAATTGCTGCCACTCTAAATTTTCTTCTAGTGGACAGACTACAACTGAGCCTGACATGAGGAAAAGTTACTGTCTTTAACCTCCTGCTGTGTGCACTGAGCAAAATACAACACCTCAAAATGAAATAGATGATTTTCCAGATCTTTACCCTGGACCAAACACATCTAATAATAAAACTTCAATATTGACATGGCAGATGAGAATCAACTGAGAGCTACAGCATTAGCTAGTGATCATTACAGAGTATCTAACCGCACAACCAATGAATGTAAACTCCATTATATGTCAATTGCTGCCACTCTAAATTTTCTTCTAGTGGACAGACTACAACTGAGCCTGACATGAGGAAAAGTTACTGTCTTTAACCTCCTGCTGTGTGCACTGAGCAAAATACAACACCTCAAAATGAAATAGATGATTTTCCAGATCTTTACCCTGGACCAAACACATCTAATAATAAAACTTCAATATTGACATGGCAGATGAGAATCAACTGAGAGCTACAGCATTAGCTAGTGATCATTACAGAGTATCTAACCGCACAACCAATGAATGTAAACTCCATTATATGTCAATTGCTGCCACTCTAAATTTTCTTCTAGTGGACAGACTACAACTGAGCCTGACATGAGGAAAAGTTACTGTCTTCAACCTCCTGCTGTGTGAACTGAGCAAAGTACAACACCTTAAAATGAAATAGATGATTTTCCAGATCTTTACCCTGGACCAAGCATATCTCTAATTGTAAAACTTCAACACTGACGTGGCAGATGGGAATAAATTGAGAGCTACAGCATTAGCTACTGATCGTTATGGGGTATCTAACCACCCAACCAATGCAATTACCACACGTGTCCTGAATGATATGGGCATTATAACAGATCTTTATACCTCTCATGTCATTAATTGACACAATCTCGGGCTGTACCTGACTGGGACATAACAAGACTCCAGTGTCACATGCAAGCTGTAGAGCGATGTGTGAAACCAGTTACGGAAGCATCAAGTAAGGTTTGTAGTTCTCAGGCCAGAGAAGAAAGGGTACATCAGTGCAATATAGCTATCAAGATCTATCATGCCTGAATTCTCACATATGGTGCCTTCAAAGTGATTCCCCCCCCCCAAAAAAAAGGAAAAAAAAAGAAGTAAAATTGAAAAATTCCCTAAATTCATGGAATTTCTATAACTTTGATCGTGATGTGCAAACAGAAAATATTCCCTCATTTCAAAGAACTTTATTACATTATTTTTAGCTATACTGAAGGTAACTTTTCTGCACAATAGCAATTTGATTGGAATTAATTTGGTACTTGGAAAAAATCAATACCTACATAAGTTTTGGAAATTTCTGTAATTTTGATTGGCATGCACAGACAGAAGATATTGTCCGATTAAAAAAATATTTTTTCATTATCTTTCGCTGTACAGGGGCAACTTTTCTGCACCATAACGATTCAATCAAGGGCTTTTCGGTATTTTCAGCCCATCCTAGTACACAATTTTATTTATATGTATGCATGGCCAAAATAAGGCATTTTGGTGCCCAAGGCAGAAAAAAAAATGCGCATTTTCTTAATTATGGGATGATGCAATCATTTCGAATGCATTCAACTGTTAAGATTTGGTGCTAGTCACTAATTAGTATCCTGCCATAAATATGGCCATGGATTCAACATGGAATAGGAATGTCTCAGATCTTCATCCCTACTCCAAGACTTCAAAAGTTCAGTTTTTGACTTGACTAACGCTATACTGTAGCATTTTATTCAAAGGCACAAAAGGTCAAGTACGTAACTCAAGTACATATTGCGTGCTTGAATTATGTTCTTATGGTAAAAATATGAGGTTATTTATAATTGTGCTTGAGTTATGTTGTAGGACTTGAAAAATGTCTAAAAAGTTATACACCCAGGTGCGCATGGGCAGAAATTATTTACCTGCCCAAATAATAAAATTTGGATGTCCAGGAAAATTTATCTTTTAAGATAACAAATCAGAACCCCTTTCCTCCTTTTTTTAAGTTAGAAACTACGATGAACTTTTTTTTACATGTTTTGCATTTTAAGGGTCTGCATTGAACCTCAAGTTTTGAGATGATGCTGCTGAAATTAGTATGAAATGATATGATGATGAAACTGATACTTGATAATAAATTTAGAAATTCTGCCATGTTCCTTTCATCGAAATTTTCGCCCTTCCTCACTAACCACTGGAGACTAATTCCATAAAAAGAATTCATCTCGTCACTGACTATAATATAAACAACATTTGGAGCGTTTACCGACATATGATTTCAATTTCTGGAACTAGAGCATAAATATAATAAAAGAAGTAATATTTTTCTGAACTTGACACTCCATAATATAATACAACCTGTGATGATCAGCAGTGAAATGAAACCCAACATGTGACAACTGTCTTTTTTTTTTTTTGTGTGTGTGAAATTCTATTCCAAACTTCTTTATTTTTAAATTTGATTGCACACATGGACAACTAGATTTTATATTTACCTGCCTAGGCCAATAATTTTTATGCCCTGTGCATCTTGGGCATGGTACTTTTCAAGCTATGATGTTGTAATGACAAAAATATGAAGTTATTTACAATTGAAATTATTACAATAATAGGAACATTTTTTGACCAAGGCACACATTATCTTGAATTTTCATGTGCTGTATTGGTGCTAAAATATCTACTGTTGTTAAAGCACATACTTCCATACTTTAGCTGTTGTCCTTCTTGGGCAAAAAAATATTTAAAAAAAAACTTAAAAACCAAATTAAAAACACACAAGATCCTTCAGGTATTTACATCAAATGAAAGTTGGCAACTGTCTTAAGATGCACGTAATGTTCTTAATATCTACATTGTACACATTGAAATTCATTTATTTCCTTCAGTCCATAGTTCATTTAAAACAACACAAATGTAAACTTCTAAAGTGCTTCCATCTATTGAGATAAAATGGTGCAGCGAAATGTATACAATCAAAGTTCTGGCCAAAGAAGCACATATGATGTAAATATTGCCTTTTTTTCTCTTCTTTCTAGTATACTCTAATATTACTATATCTGTTAGTTATAGTTTTATTACTTTGTTTTTCATTCAAGATAATGGTCTATGCATCTTGTAAAACTAAGGGGTCCCAAATATAAAATACTGTCTCTATTTCATAATAGTGACTAGTTCAGAATAAAGTTCTGTATCTGATTTAGGAAAAGAAGATAAATACATTTCACCAAATTTTGAAAATTTAAAATTTTTACTCAGTGTTGAATGAGTATTAATTTTTTTTCAATTTTTTAAATAAATCTGTTTTTTGAACTACATATATGTACGTAACAGTAGTATGGTTGATATAATTAGAATTTCTTATACACCAGATCATGTTTATTATTCAAAATAAATCTTTTTGAGTTGAAACTGAATGCTCCTCCCTCAAAAAATATTTTTTTATCTCCCTAGTTCTATAGTTATTAGTTTGGTTTTGAAATCTTAAATTATTTTTAGAATTACATATAACCTTAAATACAACTTTAATTTTATACCCATAAGTTTTTTAAACTGATTTGATCCTAATTATTTCTTCTTTCATGTATACAGCATTTACAAAAAGCCTGAGTTTAGTAAAATCTCAGATTTAACAAGCAAAACCGGAACTTTTGTTTGGTATAATGTTAATTCAAAGCTAATTTAACCATTTTTAATGAACCAAATTTAACAAAGCACCAAGATTTAAGGAGGGAGAAAAGTTAAGATAACTTTTAACAGAGCAAGGTAACAATGTTTAATGGAATTCCATAATTAAAAATGAGGCAGAGGATATGTGTTGTGTATTGTTATTCTGTAATCAAAGAATAGAGATTGTACAGGACAAATTCACAACAGCACAGGAAAATTCTTGTGTGCTAATGAAAAAATTTTGATAGATAAGCAATGGGGATGGAGTACCTCAAGTGATCAACAAGCTAGTTGTGTAAGAGATTCTCTCCACCATCTACTTTAAGAGGCTATGCCTTGGGAGCAGGACCATAGCAAACTTTTCTTATCCAGGAGGGCGAGGCTTGAAATTACGCCTCTACGAGTTCACAATTATGCCTCTTCAAGTCCAAAATTACACGCCTTTGGAGTTCCACTCAAATAATATGTGGTTTTTTACTTTCTCACACACCGCCATTATACGAAAGTGTTATAATAGTTCAAAAACTGCACTTCAGGTTTTTGACGTAATTTTATTAAAAATGTAAGAACTAGGTAAATACCAAATAGCCATAGATTGTAAATACCAAGTAAAATGAATGGCAACAGCAAATCGCTCGACAGAAATGAAGAATGAATGAGTATCAGATAGCGAACGCAACAAAAAGGGCAGGAAGAAGCTTTAGGGATAGGGCTTGGAAAAATTTTGTTCAAGGATAAACGCTCAGAGAAATTTCAGTGACAGAGCATAAATGATTATTCACCTATTCATCCCATTGACATGTTTGGAAAGGTCATGGAGGTTATACATATCAGCATATTGTTTTCTATGCCTTCATTCACTGTTTTGTAAAATTCATTTCATGGATATGAGATGATCACACTTGATGGTGTATGTTACTCTATACCCTGGTTAACTGCATGGAATACTGTATGAGACTAACCAAAGTCATTAAGGGTCATGGAGGTTAGGCCTATCAGCATATTGTTTTCCATTTCTACATTTACTGTTTTGGAAAATTCTCTTCATGGATATGAGATGTTCACACCTCATGGTGTATGTTACACTCTGTACCCTGGTTAACTGCATGGAATACTGTATGAGACTAACCAAAGTCATTAAGGGTCATGAAGGTTAGGCCTATCAGGATATTGTTTTCTATGCCTCCATTCAATATGTTGGAAAATTCTGTTCATGGATATGAGATGTTCAGAGCTCATGGTGTATGTTACTCTGTACCCTGGTTAACTGCATACAATACTGTATGAGACTAACTAGTCCGTAACGGTCATGGAGGTTAGGCATATCAGCATATTGTTTTATATTCCTACATTCACTGTTTTGGAAAATTCCCTTCATGGATATGAGATGTTCACACCTCATGGTGTATGTTACTCTGTACCCTGGTTAACTGCATGGAATACTGTATGAGACTAACCAAAGTCATTAAGGGTCATGGAGGTTAGGCATATCAGCATATTGTTTTCTATGCCTCCATTCACTGTTTTGGAAAATTTCCTTCGTGGATATGAGATGTTCACACTTCATGGTGTATGTTACTCTGTACCCTGGTTAACTTCATTGAATACTGTATGAGACTAACCAAAGTCATTAAGGGTCATGGAGGTTAGGCATATCAGAATACTGTTTTCTGTGCCTTCATTCACTGTTTTGGAAAAATTCACTTCATGGATATGAAATGTTCACACCTCATGGTGTATGTTACTCTGTACCCTGGTTAACTGCATGGAAAACTGTATGAGACTAACCAAAGTCATTAAGGGTCATGGAGGTTAGGCATACCAGCATATTGCTTTCCATTTCTACATTCACTGTTTTGGAAAATTCCCTTCATGGATATGAGATGTTCACACCTCATGGTGTATGTTACACTCTGTACCCTGGTTAACTGCATGGAATACTGTATGAGACTAACCAAAGTCATTAAGGGTCATGAAGGTTAGGCATATCAGCATATTGTTTTCCATTTCTACATTCACTGTTTTGGAAAATTCCCTTCATGGATGTGAAATGTTCACACTTCATGGTGTATGTTACTCTGTACCCTGGTTAACTGCATGGATTACTGTATGAGACTATCCAAAGTCATTAAGGGTCATGAAGGTTAGGCATATCAGCATATTGTTTTCCATTTCTACATTCACTGTTTTGGAAAATTCCCTTCATGGATGTGAAACGTTCACACTTCATGGTGTATGTTACTCTGTACCCTGGTTAACTGCATGGAATACTGTATGAGACTAACCAAAGTCATTAAGGGTCATGGAGGTTAGGCATATCAGCATATTGTTTTCCATTTCTACATTCACTGTTTTGGAAAATTCCCTTCATGGATGTGAAATGTTCACACTTCATGGTGTATGTTACTCTGTACCTTGGTTAACTGCATGGAATACTGTATGAGACTAACCAAAGTCATTAAGGGTCATGAAAGTTAGGCATATCAGCATATTACTTTCCATTTCTACATTCACTGTTTTGGAAAATTCCCTTCATGGATGTGAAATGTTCACACTTCATGGTGTATGTTACTCTGTACTTTGGTTAACTGCATGGAATACTGTATGAGACTAACCAAAGTCATTAAGGGTCATGAAAGTTAGGCATATCAGCATATTACTTTCCATTTCTACATTCACTGTTTTGGAAAATTCCCTTCATGGATATGAGATGTTCACACCTCATGGTGTATGCTACACTCTGTACCCTGGTTAACTGCATGGAATACTTTATGAGACTAACCAAAGTCATTAAGGGTCATGGAGGTTAGGCATATCAGCATATTGTTTTCATTTCTACATTCACTGTTTTGGAAAATTCCCTTTATGGATGTAAAATGTTCACACTTCATGGTATATGTTACTCTGTACTCTGGTTAACTGCATGGAATACTGTATGAGACTAACCAAAGTCATTAAGGGTCATGAAGGTTAGGCCTATCAGGATATTGTTTTCTATGCCTCCATTCAATGTTTCTGAAAATTCTGTTCATGGATATGAGATGTTCAGAGCTCATGGTGTATGTTACTCTGTACCCTGGTTAACTGCATGCAATACTGTATGAGACTAACAAAAGTAATAAGAAAAAAAGACTGAAGGGTGTAACTTTCCGTTTTAATTACTTTCTATTTTTTACATCCTCCAGAGCATTCTGGGAGGGTAACCACCCTCCCTGCTTCCCTGTAGCTATAGATCAGGATGCATCCAGTAAGGACTTTAAAAAAAGGGACCATTACTCTTAGGCAAAAAGAGGATAGGTGGAGCTCACGTGTATGTAAGTAGAATTCTGGGCACTGATTACAGAAAGGAATATGGGAGAAATGGAATGGATATGTCACCAGAGACGAAACAGAAGATGGGTCATCCCATGTCAATTCAACAAGGCTCACAACCCGACATTTTTTTATTTTTATGAAACTTGTTATAATTGTAGTATTCATCAATATAAAAAAACATGATTTTTTTCAGAATTTTTAATGCATCCGTTTTTGAGTTATTGATTTTTGAAATTTCAAAAAAATCCTGAAATTTCATCATCTGAGCAAACTTTAACTGCCAATTACTCGGGTTCTAGTAGAGCTAGGGTCATGAATTATGGCTCATTTTAAAGATCTTAAATTGGGCTTTCATTTGATATGCCACATGACACTATTAAAAATATTAACACCAATTTTAAAATTTTAAAATTGAAATATTAAAAAACATGTTTTTTGTTTAATTTGAAAAAATATATGTTTAACAAACATTATTTTTCTACATATCCTGAAAGTTTTATAATGGGATCGCTATGGGATCACTATAAAAAAAATAATAACGTAGAACAATGCAACTGAAATGTGCCAGATGTACTTACCGGTTCCACCCATGACTGGAAGGGTATTCTTTGATGTGGTTTGTGTAAAATGTCATACTTGTTCTTTTAAACATTGTGAATGTTAAAGAATGAAAATAAATATCTAAGTAATTTGAAACTGTGCCCCAAAGTAATTCATTTCATAATTCAGTATAAGGTTCTGTGTGCATATTTCCCATTACAAAATTATTTTATCTTCTATATGTATCCTGCTTTTTTTCTTTCTTTTAAATTTTGCCACACTTGTATGCCAGTGCTTGATTTGCCTTCTTTATCTCAGTCATTGCTAAATTATATACTCTTCCAGTAGCTGTTGTCAGGTCAACTTTTAACAAAACATCAGATTTATGAACCAAAAGTATATCCGGTGATTGAGGATACTTGTATGATGGAGATGGACCATGTGGCTCCAGGAAGCTCACTTTTACCTCTTCTGTGTCCTCATTCACACCAAGTACACATCCCAACCACCAGTGCTCTGAGTACTTACTAATCACAAAACCTACCATATTTTCAAAACTAATGCTCTCTTCCCCTTCATCTGTTGCACATATCTCTTCTTTAAAATGCTCAGAAAGTGAGTAAGTTTTGACTAGTAATTTGCATTTTCCTGCAGGAATGAAACAATGGAGTTTCTGAGTACCACTTATTGTCTTAGCAGAAGGTATTCTACTTTTAAGGATAATTTCCTCCTCTTTGTAATTTTCTGTTGTTGCAAACCAAAAGTGAATGGAGGCAATATTAGCAGTGGCCCATTCAAAGAGTTGGCGTGGGGTCATAATTTGATTATTATAAACAAGTTGTAAACTTGCCTTTGCAGCAATCGCTTCACAGTACTTCCTATCCCATCACATGCATTTTTGCCATGTGCTGTTGCAAAAAAATTCCATTCTGCTTTTATATTAAAGTCAGTCTTGTGATAGCACAAGCTGAGGAAGTTTTACTTGTTTTTGTATTGTGAAGCTGCTCCATCCGAAAAATAAAATATCTTTTCAGGTTTTTGAGAAAAATGTGACTGCATGAAATTAATTAGGTAACGCTGAAACAGATGGACAGCTATACTGTCATGAATTAGACAGTCGGATATAATCACAAAACTTACATGTCTTAGGTTCTGAGTTTTCTCATCTCGATAGTATATAACTATAGGATGCAGGGTTGCTTGGGCATTGTTCCAGTGAAAACCCTGAGCTGCATCTTGCAATACAAAAGAATAATTTTCAGCAAAGTCACAAATGACTCTGTATTGATTTTCTGTTATTGTGCCTTTAAGATGTCTTAAAGACACAATAACTTGATTGGTGTTTCATCCAGACATTGTAAACTTCTGTTAAATGCTTCTATAGCATGCTCTTTTTCAGGAGTTGATACTTCAATGTTTTCAGATGGAACAGCATGGCCTCCGGCTTCTTGTTCATTGTAGCTGTCAGAAGGTGAAGAGGAATGTTCAGCAGCTTCGGAGTGAAATTTCCGGATTGCTTTACAACTGTCACAGATCTTGTCTCCAGTTTTGAGCAACTTGTTCTGTAGCAATAGATTCTTGGAAACTGGTCGCAGATTTTTTTGTTATATTTATGGTTTGGTTTCGCAAGGGGTTGAACAGTAAACCACACTTGAAACTTTTGATGTGGATGGTCTGCTGGCATCCATCTTTTACTATGCTTTTACTTTAAAACCTAGGAAAGAAACACAATTTGTTACCCTTATGGATATATATTAACTTTTTAACTAATTATAATTAATTCCTTAACATCTGCAGTGTTTGTAAGACCAGGGATAACATTTTAGACAGACAAAATAAACAATTCCTCAGTCACTGATGGTGCGTTTAGTAACGTCCTTCTATGTTATTATTTTTTTTATAGCGATCCCATTATGAAACTTTCAGGATATGAGAAAAATAATGTTTGTTAAACATATATTTTTTTCAGATTTTTTAAAAAAACACGTTTTTTAATATTTTAATTTTAAAATATTAAAATTGACATTAAATTTTTTTAATAGTGTCATGTGGCATATCAAATGAAAGCCCAATTCAAGATCTTTAAAATGAGCCATAATTTATGATCCTAGCTCTACTAGAACCCGAGTAATTGGCAGTTAACTTTTGCTCAGATGATGAAATTTTAGGGTTTTTTTGAAATTTCAAAAATCAATAACTCAAAAATGCATGTATTAAAAATTCTGAAAAAAATCATGTTTTTTTATATTGATGAATTCTACAAATATACCAAGTTTCATAAAAATTAATAATGGTCAGGTTCAAAATGCTATTTTTGCTGGTTGATTTCACATGGAATGACCCAGATAATAATTCCTGGAATTGTGTCTATTGCCCCTTTTACCCCCAAGTGAGTCTTCCATTGATGCTGATTTTGCTTTGGCATGCTGTGTAGTTAAACAGCAGTCTATGTGTCTACAATTTGAATATACTTAAGATTAACTATAGTGTTAATTGTTTAAATATTTCCAGAAATTTTTATTGTTATGGGTGATACAATGTAAACTTATTTACACATTATCATGTAAGCGTATTTTTATATGGTTGGAATTTTCAAACAAAAAACGGATTTAACGAGCGCCCGGATTCAGTGAGAGTTTCCTTCAGTCTTGAGCTCCTCAACAGCAGTTGGTACTACTTTAAATTTTTTGGATGAATGTGCAACTGCTGTTCTTAAGTTATTAATTTTATAACTCAGGAAATGTGTTGAATCAGAAGGTTTTAATACAGATTAATAGGATGGTTTTCCCAAAACTTCATAATCTATGGTAGTTTTTTTTTTTTTATATATAATTACTAGAACATCAAGAAGAGAAAAGATAACATTTTTTTTTTAATTTTTAATTGTAAGATCCATTTCTATACACTGTTCTGACATTTGAATTCTTACGAGGTTTAATCAAAGAAAAATGGATTACATTTCTCCCCTCCTAAACTAGACAGACCATGGCAGCGAGATTCAGTGGACACGACCTTGGACTTGACTGGGCAAGTGTGAATTTTTACCACGCTGTCACTTGGTACCTCGCAGTGAAGATTTAGTGTCGTGAACTCTGTTCGTCACATCTTGTCTCCTGCTGCAAACTGAGCAAGTTGAGCAGAGAATGTGCATTAAATTTTGCCACAAACTCAGCCACACATCAGGTGAACAAAGTCAAATGATTAGAAAGAGTTTTGCATACATGAGACCAATGAAGACAAAAAGCTGAACTCTTTAACCGAGTAAGAAAAAATCAGAATGCGCTGTAAAACAGTTTGAATATAATGAAGCATTAGCAAGACATTCAGAATGGCTCACATTTATTTATTTATTTATGTAAATATGAAATTGGAGCCCATCACTCTATTCAAAATATGAAACTGGAGTCCATCACTTTATTCAAAATATGAAATTGCTGATATCTAAAAATACAGGATAGAGGGATCATTGCGGCCGAGATAACGATTCCGTGCGAAATCTTTG
Organism: Macrothele yani; assembly: GCA_039090855.1. Classification (NCBI taxonomy): domain Eukaryota; kingdom Metazoa; phylum Arthropoda; class Arachnida; order Araneae; family Macrothelidae; genus Macrothele; species Macrothele yani. Next base: position 164,667,836 of record CM077009.1, read on the forward strand.
CTCCGTCTCACTTCCGTTTTCGGTAACTTTTCCTCCATTTCCAAGCTGAAATACAAATATTTATGCAATACAATGATATTTAATAACGTTACCGGTCAGAAGGATACTGCAAGAAAAAATTGCAATTACGGGAGAAATCTTCAGTCTATCTATTGGGTTGTCGGATAAGTCATGACGTATTTTGGCACCCGATGGCGGTTGGGCAGTTTTGGAAGTACTAGAGGCATGCGCAGCTCTGTTATCGCTATGGCATTCGACAGGTGCCAGTTCTAGCTGCAGTCTAAAAGAAATAGTGAGCAATTTGGTTGATTTACGGAGATTTGACATCAAGTTGAAGATGGAAAACCAAACTGTGCATTTTCGCCATATTTTACTGTTTTACTTCCGTAAAGGGAAGAATACCCATCAAGCTTGTGAAAAGTTGTGTAAAGTGTATGGTGATAAAGCTTTACAAGAACGTCAGTGCCAGCGGTGGTTCGCAAAATTCTGTGCTGGTGGTTTTGACCTCAACGATGCTCCTTGGTCCGGGAGGCCAACCGAGGTTGATGACGACCAAATCAAGGCATTGATCGAGTCAAACCCACGTTACACAACATGAGAGATTGCAGACACATTGCACATCCATCATTCAAGCGTTCACAACCACCTGAAGAAGCTGGGATACGTAAGCAAGCTCGATGTGTGGGTTCCTCATGAACTCAAAGAAACTCAATTGACGGCGCATATAAACATCTGCGATATGCTCATTAAAGGTGAGGAAAACGATCCTTTTTAAAGCGACTGATAACTGGTGACGAAAAGTGGATTGCGTACAACAATAAGTTGTGCAAACGTCTTCATCCCGACATGCTGCTTCACCTCAAACGACATCCAAAGCAGACATTCATCAGCAGAAGGTTCTGGTCTAAGTGTGGTGTGATTTTAAAGGTGTCGTGTTTTTTCAGCTCCTACCACGGAACCAAACAATCTATTCGAATGTGTACTGTCAGCAATTGGACAGTTTGGACGAATGCATAATCCAGAGCTTGTTCATCGTAAAGGGTGTTGTGTTCCATCACAACAACGTGAGACCACATACAAGTTTGATCACCCGCCAAAAATTATTGGAGCTTGAGTGGGATGTGTTGCCACACCCAGCATACTAGCCTGACCTTGCGCCATCAGACTTATACTTGTTTCGCTCTCTTAAACAGTCCTTGCGTGGTATAACATTCAATTCAGATGAGGCCGTAAATCAGCACCTTGTACAGTTTTTCGCCACGAAAGACAGATCCTTCTATGAACGAGGCATTCTGCAGCTCACTGAATGATGGCAAAAGGTTATCAAACAAACCAGCATTATATCATTGATTGATCTTTGTTCTTTCTATCAATACATGACCTTTGCAAAACATGGCTAAAATACGTCATTACTTTTCCGACAACCCAATAGCTTCCGATTTCGAAACTCAGAATTCCATCCTCTGAAAGGAAATGACCACACCCCCACCACCAAATTTTGTTCAGTTATGTATCGATCTTCAGAACCACACAAATGGTAGAATCTCACACCTAACCATTAAAAGGAAATTTTTGAGTCCTCGAACCTCTGTTTTCAAGATGAAATACAAATATTTATGAAATAAAATTACATTTAACAACAATACAGGCAAAAAAAAAACGTTCCTAGAAAAAGAAATTACGATTACGGGAAAAACCTTCACTTCATTTAACATCCGTTTTCGAAAGTTTTGAAACATGAAATATCGTCCTCTGACAGAAAACGAACCCCTTTCCCACCTAAATCCCCCAAATTTCTTTCCAGTTTTGCATCGAACTTGGTAATGACCCAAATGCTGACAAAAAAAAAAAAAAAAAAAAAAAAAAGCGGAATTCCGCAAATCCGTGGAAATATTTCACGTATGGTTTTGCTGATAAAACTATGGGCTCAACACAAATCGAGGAGTGGTATTGGTGCTTCAAAGGAGGACAAATGGCTGTTGAGGGTGATGAGCATACAGGAAATATTCCCATGAGCAGGAGCCCAAAAGTAATTGAGAAAGTGTGAGCAGTAAACAAATTAGGAGTACATCACAAAATTCTCTGTCACTTACAACAAACTGTAAACAAGGAGTATTTACCAGTCAGTTCTCCATCACCTACGAGATGCAGTGTGGGCAGAAAAGACCTGCACTGTGGCAGCAGCATGATGACCAGCAGCTGCACCCTGCCCACTCATCTCACCTCATTTAGACTTTTTTTGACTAAACTGTAGATTAAACGTCTGCTGATCGTGATGAGTAGATATCCTGAAATGATCGAGAAAGTGAAGGCTGCAGTCATAGAGAACTGCAAAATCCTCGTTAGAGAGATCAAAGGTGATCTCTGTTGCCTATGATATGTGTTGTGGTGAAAGACACCTTTGCTGTGGCAGCAAAGTGATGATAGCTGCACGGTGACCAATTGGCCATGCCCTGGGTCATTTGTCTCCCAATATTCAGGGTTTTTTTTTTTTTTTTTGATGAAATATCAGCTCTCACAATATAAGCAATCCCCAGACTCTACACATGTGGCTCCTTGCAACTATTGGATTTTCCTGAAGTTAAAAATGCCTTCCTAAATATACAAATTTATTCACGTTTCCAATCACTCTGATATTTAGAGTGATCTTACATTCAGTACTGAAAGTTTCACTCAATACTTATGCTCTCTGCCAACAGGAACGAGTGATCAGCATACAGTAATTTACACACATGGAAATTTCCAGACTTGTTTGGAATCACGCATGCATGTATGCATAAATATATTACACATTATCTATTTTGGCACCATGCATAAATCCATTCATACATATATTAAGCATTATATTGTTCCCACTAAAGGGGCTCTGACGACCGCAAATAGCGGTATAACTATACCATCGGGATCAGAGGAAATGCTATCCCACACTCACCAACCCGCTTGGCCAGCGTGGTGAGTTATGGCCAAACACCTCCAAAATGACTCTACAACTTAAATCTTGGCCCTCAGTCTCCGGCAGCTGGAATGTACCTGGCCAAGGCAGCGGCCAGTGCGACATGAAGGCAGAGGGTGCTAAGAATCCCCGGAGGACCGGACTAGGCTGCCATTTGATGCTGACCTTGGCTACCTACAACGGACGCTCCCTATCTTCTGATTCAAGGCTTCTTGAATTGGAAGAGGAACTACAAAGGATCAAGTGGGACATCGTCGGGCTAAGTGAGGTAAGGAGAAAAGGAGAAGATCTCATTGAACTGAAAAGTGGACATCTCTTCTATTATCGTGGGACAGATACTGGCAGAACTAGTGGTGTTGGATTTATAATAAACAAGAAACTGAAGGATAAAGTGGTAGAAGTTGAAAGTTCCTCTGACAGAGCTGCACGACTCGTTATCCAACTATCGAGAAGATACCAGGCTCAGATTATTCAAACTTATGCACCCACCACAAGTCATCCTGAAGAAGAAATTGAAGAATTTTATGAGGAAATTCGTCATCTAAATAATAAAGGTAAGCAGCACTTGAAGATAATTATGGGAGATTTCAATGCAAAAATAGGGCACTGGCAACAGAATGAAACTTCAGTAGGTAAATTCGGTCACGGCAACAGAAACCAGCGTGGAAATACTCTCGTTGAGTTTGCAGAGGCAGAAGGATTTTTCATCTTGAATTCCTTTTTCAAGAAAAAGCCACACAGGAAATGGACATGGAGACATCCAATTGGGACGACAAGTGAAATTGATTTTATTATGTGTAACAAAAAATTCGTCATAGAAGACTGCAGTGTGCTAAACAAGTTCAACACAGGTAGTGACCATAGATTGGTGAGATGTAAGATGCACCTCAACACTAAACTGGAACGTGGCAAGCTCATAAGACAAACAAAATGTATTGACATAACCAACCTTAAAAAACACCATAATACTTTCAAGTTGGAACTGAAGAACAGATTCTCTGCTTTAGAAGGCCTAACATCGGAAGAAGTGGATATTTCGGAAGTTAACCGAAAAGTAACCAAAGCTCTTATGGAAACAGCAACAAAATTAGCTGGGTCTAAGAACAAGTTGCATGTAAACAAATTATCAGGAAAAACCAAAATGTTGATGCAAAAAAGAAGAGAGATGAGGACAACTAAAGAAGATGTGACTTCCAAAGTGGAATATATAGAGCTATGCAAGACAGCACGAAAAAGTATCACTGAAGACGTAAGGAAATTCAACTGTGAGCTAGTGAGGAAAGCAATTGAAAACAACCAAAGCCTAAAGATAGCAAAGGGACATCTCAGTAAGGGAAGAAAACAGATTATGGCTCTGAGAAAAGAAGATGGTTCTATAACAAGAAATAGAGGCGAAATTTTGACAAGAGTGAAAGATTTCTACTCCAAATTACATGAAAGGGATGATACATGTACTCCAGACATCATGAAAGGTACCAGAGTTCTTCCAGTCCTCCCAGCAGAAGTTGCTCATGCAATCAAGAACATGAAGCGGGGGAAAGCTCCAGGAGAAGATGGAATTACTATAGACATCATACAAGAAGCAAGTGGAGAAATTGAAACAGTACTCGCCCAAATTTTCACTCGATGCCTTAATGAAGGGAAGATTCCTGAGGATTGGAACAATGCTACAATGATCCTGCTACATAAAAAAGGTGACATTGAGGATCTCAGGAACTACAGACCTATCAGCCTCCTATCAGTGGTTTATAAAATCTTCACTAAAGTTCTTTCACACCGCTTGAAGGTAACACTGGACATGGCTCAACCGAGAGAACAAGCTGGATTCAGGAGTGGCTACAGCACAATAGATCATATCCACGTACTGAGAGAACTAATTGAAAGAGCGAGGGAATATGAACTTCCATTGTGCATGGCTTTTATCGATTATGAAAAAGCCTTTGATTCGGTGAAACCATCAGCAGTTACCACGGCTCTGAAATCCTGCGGTATTGAAGATGCATACATTAATATTATTAATAACATCTATGAAAATGCAAGTGCAAAGATTCGGCTGTTTGAAAATACAACACACATAAAAATTGGAAAGGGAGTGAGACAAGGTGACACCATATCTCCGAAGCTCTTTAATGCCACATTGGAAAATGTCTTTCAATCACTGAACTGGGAAAACAAAGGGATAAAGATTAATGGAGATTATCTAACCCACCTTCGTTTTGCTGATGACGTAGTCATTTTTGCAACTACTCCATCAGAGCTGCAGAGTATGATCCAGGAACTTGCTGACAAGAGTAAAGAAGTGGGATTAAAAATGAACTTTCAGAAGACAAAAAGTGATGTTCAATGCTTTTACAAGAAATGAAGATTTATCGATTGATGGAGAAAAACTGGAGATAACAGATACGTATGTTTATCTTGGACAGCAGATATCAAGTGAGGGTCACATTGATGAAGAAATTAATCGGCGTACAAAACTTGCCTGGAGAGCTTTTGGAAGAAACAGCATAATTTTCAAGAGCAATATGCCATTATGTCTTAAAAGAAAAGTGTTTGATCAATGCATCCTTCCAGTGCTTACGTATGGTGCAGAGATGTGGACCTTAACTAAAAGAGACATACAAAGGCTGCAGACAACTCAAAAAAGCATGGAGAGGTGCATGCTTGGTATAACCAGGAGAGATAAGAAGAGGAACTCGTGGATCCGAAAAATGACGAGAGTGGAAGACATCATGATCAGAGTTAAATCCCTGAAATGGCAATGGGCTGGACATACTGCCAGAAGGACAGACCATAGATGGACAGCCGAAATTTTAGATTGGATTCCAAGGGACAGGAAAAGACCCAGAAAAAGACCACATGGGAGATGGGTGGATGAAATTCGTAAATATGCGGGAGTGACATGGAGGAGACTGGCACAAGACAGACCGTTGTGGAGGAAACTTGGGGAGACCTTCATCCAGCAGTGGATTGATAATGGTTGACAATGATGATGATGATGATGATGATGATATATATCATCTATGAAAATGCAAGTGCAAAGATTTGGCTGTTTGAAAATACAACACACATAAAAATTGGAAAGGGAGTGAGACAAGGTGACACCATATCTCCAAAGCTCTTTAATGCCACATTGGAGGGTGTCTTTCAGTCGCTGAGCTGGGAAAACAAGGAGATAAAGATTAATGGAGATTATCTAACCCACCTTCGTTTTGCTGATGATGTAGTCATTTTTGCAACTACCCCATCAGAGCTGCAGAGTATGATCCAGGAACTTGCTGACAAGAGAAAAGAAGTGGGATTAAAAATGAACTTTCAGAAGATGAAAGTGATGTTCAATGCTTTTACAAGAAATGAAGATTTATCGATTGATGGAGAAAAGCTAGAGATAACAGGCACATACGTTTATCTTGGACAGCAGATATCAAGTGTGGGTCACATTGATGAAGAAATAAATCAGCATACAAAACTTGCCTGGAGAGCTTTTGGAAGAAACATCATAATTTTCAAGAGCAATATGCCATTATGCCTTAAAAGAAAAGTGTTTGATCAATGCATCCTTCCAGTGCTTACGTATGGTGCAGAGACATGGACCTTAACTAAAAGAGCCATACAAAGGCTGCAGACAACTCAAAAAGCATGGAGAGGTGCATGCTTGGTGCAACCAGGAGAGATAAGAAGAGGAACTCGTGGATCAGAAAAATGACAAGAGTGGAAAACATCATGATCAGAGTTAAATCCCTGAAATGGCAATGGGCTGGACATACTGCCAGAAGGACAGACCATCGATGGACAGCCGAAATTTTAGATTGGATTCCAAGGGACAGGAAAAGACCCAGAAGAAGACCACATGGGAGATGGGTGGATGAAATTCGAAAGTATGCAGGAGTGACATGGAGGAGACTGGCACAAGACAGACCGCTGTGGAGGAAACTTGGGGAGACCTTCGTCCAGCAGTGGATTGATAATGGTTGACAATGATGATATATCAAAACATATGGCAAAACTTTTACTCCATTTTGTTGCTCTCTAATGATGGCTACTTTGTCATTTAAGAAACATTTCCTCTTATGCATTTTGTCACTTATAAATGTTTAGGATTTCCTGCTTGATGCAACATGGAATTGGCTGCTGTTTAAATAAACACACAATGTAAAAGGGGTATCGATCTTCCCATTGCAATGCTCACTTGGAGGTTGAAGGGGTCAGTAGATGCAATTCCAAGAAATGTTATATTATGTTTGCCCTTAGGCAGCATCCCCATGCCATTATTCCCCTATCCCTCTCTGCAATCGTCACCCAGAAATCTACTTAAGGCATGTGTATGAATCCCACCCGTCCTTTCTTTGCCTTGGAGTAGGGCACATGTTTCTGATTCTATTGACACAGTACTCCCAAGGCATAGCCCCTTGAAGTGGTGGTGGAAATTCTCTTTCAAAACTTTTTTGTTGAGCATTTGATGTACACATTCCCATTGCTTTTCTATCAACATTCTTCCATTAACACAGATTCCACTGGGCTGTTGCAATTTCATCTTGTATACCACCATATCTTTCCCTCCGTTTCAGGACAATGTTCAGCAGATTTTTCCTGCCTCGTTAAATGTGGAAGTTCTTTAAATTTTGCTACTTGTTAACAGGCCTTGCGAATGTCGGTCGCCAATCACTAAATGGCAACCAGATATTTCATAGTGGCTAGTAAATGTTTTAGTATAGTAGCCAACAATGGCAAGTAGATTTTTTTCTCCAAGTGAGCAACTATTTTGTCCAACTTTTCCCTCCACTAAGACTCGGCAATGTATTGACACATGACGAAAAACCGGTGTGAATTTAACATCGATGTTACGACTCATGAAACTACGATTTACCACCACGATGTAAATGCTCGCGACATAATCGCCATCGTGTGCCACCGAGCCATGACCATGCACTGTTGTTCCAAACCAGTTTTTCCAGTCCAAGACACATGAACATCGGCTGATCCTCATGCACACGCACACCTCCGATGTAGTTTTTCGCGCTGTCTTGTTCCAGACGTTACATTGGGGGATTGCTCATCGAAGATTCACCCGCCAGCCGAGCAATCGTGGACCTTGTAGATTCGTGAGGGATCCTATCCAGAGTCTAATCACAATGCAGACATGATGTTCAAACAGGTTTCTTATCGAGCCTCAGTGCGTCGATGATGCGATTAAGAGGTCGCGTGATTCATGTGTTGGATCTCGGAAATTCACCACAGCTTAGGAACAATAGGAAGTATGTGGCAGGATTTTTTTTATGTGAATACGTCTTTAAAATCAGACCAGTACTAGGTGGCCAGTATGGAAAGTTGAGTGTTACGAAAAAATGGGCATCGAGTTCAGTCTCATAATTTCTATATTATCAACACAAACCAAACCAACCTAATGTCATTCGATAGCAAAGGGGACAAAGGCTTGTTAGTGACCTTGGTTTACCGTGTGGCGATAAGCGGGGGTTGGTTTTAGGGACTTTCTGCAGCACTGATCAAATTTCAAATCAGTATAACTCCGGACTGCAATGCGCTACAACGCCGAAATTTGTCTTAAAGCGAAAGTTAATGTAGAGATCTGTTGAATTAGCACATTAGAAGTGAAATCGAATACAGTGTTGGTTATGAAACTTTAGCTCGCAGTTGAAAAATTTAAAAAATTTCACAATGTCGGTATATACTCGTCAGTGTATCTCATTAGAAAAAGAAAAAAACATGCTCCCATTTAATTTCATGGAAATGTAAGTAGAGAAGTTACTGATTTTTTTTTTTTTTTTTTTTTTTTTTTTTATAATTTCATATGGCCAATAGATTTTCTCATCTGGCTACTAAAATTTTTATTCCACTAACTACATTGGCTAGTAGAAATCTCAGCAGTTTTGCAAGGGCTGCTTGTTAAGATTGATTATCATAGCTCTTCTCTTAATTGTTAAATCCAGGAATTTCATTCAATTTTCTTTATTGAAAATGATCAAATTAGCTTTGAATTAACATTAAATCAAATAAAAGTTCCTGTTTTGCTCAAATTCTAGATCTCAGTAAATTTGGGTTCGTTATCGACCAGTTTTTTTTTTTTCTGAAACTCTACTCAAAATACCTTAAAGTCTTTGGGCAATCATTTAGAAGTTGCACACACACCTGCTTTCATAAATTCCATATAACACAGTGCATTCACTTTGGTACTTATACATTCCTGATAGCAGAAGTAACATATCACATGTTTCCACATTCATGTAACTTTATTAGAAAAATATGTCAACTGAGGACACTCTGCAAGATTGCACACAGCCAGTTTCTTTACATCTAACTATGATCGCCATCACTTATCAGTCATAATGACTGAAGGTGTAACACAACTGCCAAAAGGTCTGGAAAGTACTATATGATATTTTACTATTTTGACTCATTACTTACTTATTTACTGTACAAGTCTCTATGTTCCGTCCAGAAACTCACAGTGATGAATTTTTCCGAAAATGCACAATTCTCAGGTTTTGATCTACAAATGTCATGTGATGATTTTCTGACTGCTCCCACTTATATGGTAGCTGTTAAGCCTGTTCTTAATACAAGTGGGCACAGCAATGCATTATATTTGCTGCCTACAATCCTCAGATGTAAACAAACTAGATTTTGCTTCCCTGAACAGCATGCTTAATAAGGCTTTGATGATATATGCATACAAAATCACGTGAAATATTACTACCACTGGCAGGAATGTTGAGTAGCAAAACAAAGTACAATAACAAAACGAATCCACTGGGTTACTTAGAATTTGTAAAACTGAAAGTATCCATCTTCTATTGTCTTAAATTATTTGGATAAAATTTTGAGAAAAAAATTGTTTACACATTTTGATGTATGCAGTTTGATAGAAAAATGGGGTAAAAATGATAGCTTCACAACACATCTTAAATATTTTTTAATTGAACAATTTACCTGCACACACGGGGATGTGAATGAATGCTGAAGCAAGCCAGCCCCAACACAATTTTGGCATCATCCAAGGTTTCTGCCTAGATGATGATTTTTGGATTGTGCTGCGATCACCATTTTATGGGCAAAAATCTATGAGACACGGTGAACCTCTGCACCTTTTACCAATATGCTTTGCTCTGCAAAAGAATTCTAAATGTTTCATTACTGTCTTTAGAAAGGACAATAAAACTCAGTTTCCAACTGGATTGCAAAAGCAAAAAAAAAAAAAAAAAAAACTGTGGTCACTGTTTTGGGAAACCCATTAAATGGCAGCTGCAGCAGATTATTGGCTAAACATTGGATGTCGTTGAAGCAGTGAAAGGGCAGGCTCACCAGTCATGTTTGATCTCATCTCAATGATTACATGTTTTATTGAAATAATATTTAAAATGCGTCATGCAGATGAAATTTTTTCATCACATTCTCCGTCAAATAATAAACTTTTAATTATGTAAATAATTTTTCTTGAAAGTTTCAGATGAATAATTTAGGACACTAAACTACACCTTCACCCACTCATTAACTCATAATTCTGATATCTTACAGGTTCAAAAGCTAGACTTCAATCGGTAAAATAAAGTGCTGGTGTCAGAAGGTCATATCACTATGAGTATTTAATATCCCTCAATGCTCGATAAATTTATTAATACATACGAAAAAAAAAAACTCCAAAAATATTTAGGAGCACATGTTATCCAATTATTGTTCACTTCTATGATGGAGCGTATGTTTTGACAGAAGTTCTATAAGTGTAAATGCCTTGAATCATACATCACACTGAATAGGTTTTTCATCAATGTAAAGATGCATCAGCCTTCAAAAATTGGCTTTGCGAATTTCCTGCAGTATACCTACTTTGGTGAGAATTTTCCTGTTTGATGGAGTGTATGCTTTGAAAAGCTACCTTTTGGTGGGAACTGCTTGGACATCCTCATTGATGAGGCTTACTTGTGTGAAGCTGCATTCGGTTTGACAGGACACCATTCTAGGTGAACTGCTTAGAATACAAAACACTGATGAAGTTTTTTAACTATATGAAATTGAATATGCCTGGAAAATGTATCTTTAAATGGGAATTGCTCACTATACTAAAGGTTTTCACACATATGAAGGTCCATATGCTTCAAAAGGTAACTTTTCCATGTGAATTGCTTGGAACACACATCACACTAATGAGGCTTTTCCCTTGTATGAAGGAGCTTATGTCTGGAAAGGGCACCTTTCCGTAAGAATTGCTTGGAACACACATCACACTGATGAGGTTTTTCTCCTGTATGAAGGAGCATATGCTGAGAAAGGTTACTTTTCTGTGCGAATTGCTTGGAACACACATCACACTGATGAGGTTTTTCATTGGTATGAAGGAGCATATGCTTGGAATAGGAACTTCTGTATGTGAATTGCTTGCAGCACACATCACATTGATGAGGCTTTTCACCTGTGTGAAGGAGCATATGCTCTGAAAGTGAGTCTTTGTGTGTGAACTGCTTGCAACACACTTCACACTGATGAGGCTTTTCCCCTGTATGAAGGAGCTTATGTTTGGAAAGGTCACCTTTCCGTAAGAATTGCTGGGAACACACGTCACACTGATGAGGTTTTTCATTGGTATGAATGAGCATATGCTGGGAAAGTGAACTTTTCCGTTTGAATCGCTTGGAACACACATCACACTGATGAGGTTTTTCATTGGTATGAACGAGCATATGCTTGGAATGGGAACTTTTGTATGTGAATTGCTTGCAACACACATCACATTGATGAGGCTTTTCACCTATGTGAAGGAGCATATGCTTTGAAAGTGAGCCTTTGTGTGTGAATTGCTTGCAACACACTTCACACTGATGAGGCTTTTCCCCTATATGAAGGAGCTTATGTCTGGAAAGGCTACTTTTCAAAGTGAATTGCTTGGAACACACATCACACTGATGAGGCTTTTCACCTGTATGAAGGAGAATATGTTTGGAAAGGGCACTTTTGTGTGCGAACTGCTTGGAACACACATCACAATGATGAGGTTTTTCACCTGTATGAAGAAGCATATGCTTCGAAAGGTTACATTTGTGTGCAAATTGCTTGGAACAAACATCACACTGATGAGGTTTTTGACCTGTATGAACCAGCATATGTTCAGAAAGGGCATATTTCGTTCTGAAATCCTTGAAACATACATCACACTGATGAGGTTTTTTACCTGTATGAAGCAGCATATGCTGGCAAAGGCCTCTTTTCTGTGCGAACTGCTTGGAACATACGTCACACAGATGAGATTTTTCACCTGTATGAAGGACCATATGCTGGTAAAGGTCACTTTTCTGTGTGAATTGCTTGGAACATACATCACACTCATGAGGTTTTTCACCTGTATGAAGGAGCATATGCCGGGAAAGGTTATTTTTCTGTGTGAACTGCTTGGAACACACATCACACTGATGTGATTTTTCACCTGTATGAAGGAGCATGTGTCTGGAGAAGGTACTTTTGTATGTAAACTGCTTGTAACACACATCACACTGATGAGGTTTTTCACCTGTATGAAGGAGCATATGCGTGTAAAGGTTACTTTTATGAGTGAATTGCTTGAAACACACATCACACTCATGAGGTTTTTCACCTGTATGAAGGAGCATATGCCGGGAAAGGTAACTTCTTTTGGTAAACTGCTTGGAACATGCAACACACTGATGACTTTTCCCCCAGTATGACACAGCAAATGCTTTGAAAGGTAATCTTTGTTTACGAGTTTGGAACACACATCATACTTTTGTGTTTTTGACGCTGTATGAAGAAGAGTATGCTTGGAAAGGTAATGTTTCTGCGTGCATTTCTTTGAACACACATCATGCTGATGAAGATTTTCACCTCTATGGAGTGTATGATCGGAAATTCCACTTTTTCGTGTCAGATGCTCCGAACATACATTGTGCACATCATATTTTTCATCAGTATCAAAGAGCATATTCCTTGAAATTTTGTCTTCCATCATGAATTTACCGCACCACACAACACATTGGATGGAGTTTTTAGTTCCGTAAGCCTGCAAATGTCATGGAAACTAGTTTCTTGTGAAAGCAGACCACACTCTTGAAGATCTTCCCTTGTACAAATGATGCAATGGGACAATATGTGCAATTTGTTTTTCACATTCTTCGTAATCAAGTCTTAAGTGGTTTCCTTCCCTGAAGAATGTTTTGTCATGGACTCCATACTGAGAAACTATTAGATTTTATTTTTTGGCTTCACAGCAACCCCAAAAATTTTTATTTTGGAAACGTTTGCTGCTTACAATCATGAATTAAATACTGAATGTCACTCCAACTTACCTGTGTTGTCTGCATATGCCAAGCATCAGTGTATACTGCGTGTTTCATATCAAAGTCCACATGAAGAACACTTTATATGATCTCAGACATAAAAAAATTATAAAGGAAAAGGAGCAAGTTCCATGATTTCAAAACATAATTTATAAAATTTCTAATACTATGTCATGAACTTTTAAATTAAACAGCAAAACTTTCTGATTTGATGATTTTGTGAAGTACACAATGTTGTGGTTGACATTTTATTTGCAAGAAAGTAAATGATCAGTCACACACTTCAGAAACTAATCTTGGAGAAAAGTACCACACATAAAAGCTTGTACATTAGAGAATTAAAAATTCCTACAGGACTAACCTCAAAAGAATGCTTAGGAAAAATTTGAAAAGGAGTATCCACTCACATGAGATGAATGAGAAAAGTTTTTCCTTTGTGCTTTTCTTTGGGAAAAAGCAAATTTTATCTCATTTCACTGGGGCAAAAGAACATGCATAATTAATCATAATTGTATTTTTGTTCTAAAAACAATACAATCCATTGATCTCTGATGTTCTGAAATGAAACTATAAAAATACTTCAACAATTTAACAATGGGATGACAATTTCTGCAAAATGACGGGCTGCATTAGCATACTTTAAATTGCTAAATTGACCCTCAAAATTTTGTGAACAACATTACGTACATTTCTTTCTATGCTATGACATTTTTGCTCTACCAGTTTTCTTTGTGAGACATCCACCATTATCAACATACCACCGCCATCTTTCTATCTGCCTTTTGAACCGTAGCCTATGTGGATCGTTAAAGAAACCTGTTATTTCGGGCCAATTTCCTGAAAAAAACGGCTGAAACGGAAGCACTTTTGATATCCTCCAACGCCAGCAGAGGCCGCTTTTACCGAGGACAATATCACCTTACCGTTAGTGCTTTTAGTATACTGACGTAGGTTACGAAAGTGCATACTTCTCGTTTCTTTTTCAAGAATTTTTATATAAAAGAAATGAGGTATTGCTGTCTGCCTTCCGTATATTCTCACAAGCAAGTTTGGAGTAGGTAACTGTGGAAATTTTGATTTGTTGACATGATACGCATGCAGTTTCAGCTGTGTGCATTTTTGAGTTGCGTGGTTTTGGGTAGCAGTAATCGTGTTAATATCAAACTGAAATGAATTATACTTCATAAAATAGTGGTGTTTTTAATTTTAACGTTATATTTGTTTTGAACTTGCACGAACGTTTTATGAATTTGAGTTTAAAATGGAAATGGGTAGGTGCCTCAAAATAATTACGAATTTCATAAATTCAGCAGCGTTTTCTCACACATCGGCGGCAAGCTACAATGAACACTTAGAAATATTTGCTACGAATAAATGCGATTCAGCGAAAACAGCATGCATTGAAATAGCCTTGGACACCACCAGCTTTCCCACACTTTAATTGCCGCCGTTCGCGGTAGTAGGCTTCAAGCAAAGTGGTACTGCCAAATATATCTTTCTAACCTCCTTGGGGTATAACTGACTGACACATATCATGTTCGTTTGTTTCAACATGCATTCTAATATGAAGAATTACCCTTCTGCCTAATTTTATAATGTAAAATTTTTAACCAAATTGTGGACAATTCCCTTGATTTAATTTAACTGAAAATTGGACAATTGAGGCAGAGCATTACGCTCCTCTTAAATAAATATTTTTACCCGAGTTAACGTTCTGTCAGCAAAGCGTGAGCATAACGATCCTTTTAAGGGTGGAGAACGCTCAAATACAGAAGAACGTAGGCTGTTAAGTAATATCACCTTTCAAAACGGTTTGGGAGCAATAAAGTACTTAAAAATATACATATATTAAAATTCTATTAAACAGGTCATCGATTTAGTTAATGTGTCCCGAAATGTGTAACTTCGTTGATTATATCGGAATGCTAGATTACGGGAGAGAAATGATGAATTATACCATCAGTGTCATTTATTAGTCATATAATATTTTATTCATCGCTTTCGCTAGAAAAAATAAAACAGTTCTGGCGATTTTAGAGAAAATTTATGCGATTTAATTATGTATTACAGCACACCCACCAGGCACAAATATGACTCCTCATCTGATATCGCAGTGGCTAATCGCTGTTGTTGTCTTGGTAAAAGCGCCATCTCGTGAGTTTGCCAGCGTAAATGATTCCTGGTTTCGAAGGCCGAAAAAGCAGGCTTCCTTCACGAGCGTAATCCCCGTAGGCTACGACTAGACACACGTGTATAGCCCCTTTTAGACGCTATAACACGTGTAAGCTGACCAGAAGTCCCCAATTCTTGAGGGCAGTCCTCGAATTTCGTTTAATGTCCCCGTAAACGCCTGGTGCCTTTGGGGAAGCAAATTGTTTTCAAATTTTGATGTTTGTCCTCAAGTGTCCTCGAATTTACACTTCGTTATTAGATTTCTAATGAAAAATGTTCTTTTTTTTTTTTCGATTTTTTTTTATTGGAGGTTTAACGACCACCATGAGCAACTCAATGGGCTATAAGCAGTCGCCCGTCCCTAATTTAGGGTCACTGGTTCCAGGGAAGGGAGAGAACCAGTGCCGTAAGACAAACACAACACCCATGCCTCACCGGGATTCGAACCCGGACCCCTTTTGGACGAATGATCAGAGGCCATCGCTTAGGCCACTGCGCCACCGGGGCGGCAAAAATGTTCTTAAAAGTAGTTTTTGTTGTACTAGTTTTCTTTTTTTTTTTTTTTTTTTTTTTTTTTTTTTTTGAGATTTAACGACCACCGTGAGCAACTCAATGGGCTATAATCAGTCGCCCGTCCCTAATTTAGAGTCACTGGTTCCAGGGAAGGGAGAGAGCCAGTGCCGTAAGACAAACACAACATCCATGCCTCACCGGGATTCGAACCCGGACCCCTTCCGACGAATGATCAGAGGCCAACGCCTTAGACCACTGCGCCACCGGGGCGGCATACTAGTTTTCCTACATGCTTCCTCAAAAACAAATTTTGCCTACTTTTGTTTTTCTTCTTTTCGAGTTTAAAGACTACCGCGAGCAACTGAAGAGGACTATAAGCAGTCATCGGTCTCTAATTTAGAGACATTCGTCCTAGGGAAGGGAGAGAGCAAATGCTGTAAGACAAACACAACATCCATGCCTCATTCGGGACTCGAACCCGTGCCAACTTATCAGAATATTCGTCAGTGACCAGCGCTGAGATACTGCACCATTGGCACGGTCAAATTTCTAGTGCACTTGTTTTGAGTTCCTCGAAGAACTTTGGCAAAATAAAAATTCGCTGTGAAATTACTTTGGTGTGCAGCTTGATTTTAATTTTTTTTTTTTTTTGATTGGAGGTTTAACGACCACCGTGAGCAACTCAATGGGCTATAAGCAGTCGCCCGTCCCTAATTTAGGGTCACTGGTTCCAGGGAAGGGAGAGAGCCAGTGCCGTAAGACAAACACAACATCCATGCCTCACCGGGATTCGAACCCGGACCCCGTTCGGACGAATGATCAGAGGCCATCGCTTAGACCACTGCGCCACAGGGGCGGCGATTTTAATTTGGCACATATACCTAAGGTAAAGCATTTTACTTTTACCAATATGTTCTTGTCATCATAGTTCTACCTTTTCAATAAAAATTACCAACATTCTACAAGATACATCCGGCCGCCCCGGTGGCGCAGTGGTCTAAGGCGTTGGCCTCTTATCATTCGTCCGAAGGGGTCCGGGTTCGAATCCCGGTGAGGCATGGATGTTGTGTTTGTCTTACGGCACTGGCTCTCTCCCTTCCCTAGAACCAGTGACCCTAAATTAGGGACGGGCGACTGCTTATAGCCCATTGAGTTGCTCACGGTGGTCGTTAAACCTCCAATCAAAAAAAAAAAAAAAAAAAAAAAAAAAGATACATCCTTTTAAGACACAAATTTTCATATGCAAATCACACTTACTGATTCCTTTATTTTTTTTTTTTTTTTGATTGGAGGTTTAACGACCACCGTGAGCAACTCAATGGGCTATAAGCGATCGCCCGTCCCTAATTTAGGGTCACTGGTTCCAGTGCCGTAAGACAAACGCAACATCCATGCCTCACCGGGATTCGAACCCGGACCTCGTTCGGACGATTGATTAGTGGCCATCGCTTAGACCACTGCGCCACCGGGATAGCACTTACTGATTCAATCCAGTTTTATGACAAAAATATTTGCATATATAAATATACAAATCTTTTTGTTACAAAACTGGATTGTCACAAACTATAAATTGAGTACGTATGTCGCACCGGTGGCGCTGTGGTCTAAGGCGCTGGCCTCTGATCATTCGTCCGTAAGGGGTCCGGGTTCGAATCCCGGTGAGGCACGGATGTTGTGTTTGTCTTACGGCACTGGCTCTTTCCCTTCCCTGGAAGCAGTGACCCTAAATTAGGGACGGGCGACTGCTTATAGCCCATTGAGTTGCTCACGGTGGTCGTTAAACCTCCAATAAAAAAAACCAAAAGAAAACGTATGTTTCCACAAATTAACTGCTGATTTGGAGAAGCCACGCCCTTTTGTCTTTAAATCAGTGTTCCAATATCTAGTTGCCGCCCCGGTGGCTCAGTGATCTAAGCGATGGCCTCTGATCATTCGTCCGAACCGGGTCCGGGTGCAAATCCCGGTGAGGCATGGATGTTGTGTTTGTCTTACGGTACTGGCTTTCTCCCTTCCCTGGAACCAGTGACCCTAAATTAGGGACGGGCGACTGCTTATAGCCCATTGAGTTGCTCACGGTGGTCGTTAAACCTCCAATAAAAAAATATATATATATATGGTCACCTTACTCACATGTGATTAGTGTAAGCTGACCAGAAGTCCCCAATTCTTGAGGACAGTCCTCGAATTTAGTTTACTGTTCCCAAAAACGTCTGATGCCTTTGGGGACGCAAATTGTCCTCAAATTTTGATGTTTGTCTTTAAGTGTCCTCGAATTTACACTTCCTCATTAGCTTGTTAGATTTCTAATGAAAAATGTTCTTAAAAAAAGTTTTTGTTCTATTAGTTTTCCTACATGCTTCTTCTAAAAACACATTTTGCCTGTTTTTGTTTTTCTTCTTTCCGAGTTTAACGACCACCGCGAGCAACTCAGAGGACTATAAGCAGTCATCGGTTTCTAATTTAGAGACATTCGTTCTAAGGAAGGGAGAGAGCAAGTGCTGTAAGACAAATACACCAGCCATGCCTCATTCGGGACTCGAACCCGTACCAACTTGTACGAATCATCGTCAGTGACCAGCACTAGGACACTGCACCATTGGCACGGTCAAATTTCGACTGCACTTGTTTTGAGTTCCTCGAAGAGCTTTGGCAAAATGAAAAATTCGCCGTGCAATTACTTTGGTGTGCAACTTGATTTTAATTTGGCACATATACCTAAGGTAAGGAATTTCATTTTGCTAATATGTTCTCGTCATCATAGTTCTACTTTGCCGCCCCGGTGGCGCAGTGGTCTAAGCGATGGCCTCTGATCATTTGTCCGAACGGGGTCCGGGTTCGAATCCCGGTGAGGCATGGATGTTGTGTTTGTCTTACGACACTGGCTCTCTCCCTTCCCTGGAACCAGTGACCCTAAATTAGGGACGGGCGACTGCTTATAGCCCATTGAGTTGCTCACGGTGGTCGTTAAACCTCCAATAAAAAAATATATATATATATGGTCACCTTACTCACATGTGATTAGTGTAAGCTGACCAGAAGTCCCCAATTCTTGAGGACAGTCTTCGAATTTAGTTTACTGTTCCCAAAAACGTCTGATGCCTTTGGGGACGCAAATTGTCCTCAAATTTTGATGTTTGTCTTTAAGTGTCCTCGAATTTACACTTCCTCATTAGCTTGTTAGATTTCTAATGAAAAATGTTCTTAAAAAAAGTTTTTGTTCTATTAGTTTTCCTACATGCTTCTTCTAAAAACACATTTTGCCTGTTTTTGTTTTTCTTCTTTCCGAGTTTAACGACCACCGCGAGCAACTCAGAGGACTATAAGCAGTCATCGGTTTCTAATTTAGAGACATTCGTTCTAAGGAAGGGAGAGAGCAAGTGCTGTAAGACAAATACACCAGCCATGCCTCATTCGGGACTCGAACCCGTACCAACTTGTACGAATCATCGTCAGTGACCAGCACTAGGACACTGCACCATTGGCACGGTCAAATTTCGACTGCACTTGTTTTGAGTTCCTCGAAGAGCTTTGGCAAAATGAAAAATTCGCCGCGCAATTACTTTGGTGTGCAACTTGATTTTAATTTGGCACATATACCTAAGGTAAGGAATTTCATTTTGCTAATATGTTCTCGTCATCATAGTTCTACTTTGCCGCCCCGGTGGCGCAGTGGTCTAAGCGATGGCCTCTGATCATTTGTCCGAACGGGGTCCGGGTTCGAATCCCGGTGAGGCATGGATGTTGTGTTTGTCTTACGACACTGGCTCTCTCCATTCCCTGGAACCAGTGACCCTAAATTAGGGACGGGCGACTGCTTATAGCCCATTGAGTTGCTCACGGTGGTCGTTAAACCTCCAATAAAAAAATATAGTTCTACTTTGTCAATAAAAATTACCAACATTCTACAAGATATATCCTTTTAAGACACAAATTTTCAAATGCAAATCACACTTACTGGAGCAATCCAGTTTTGTGACAAAAAGATTTGCATATTTATATGGAATACGTATGTATCCCCAAATTAACTGCCGATTTGGTGACGCCACGCCCTTTTGTCCTCAAATCAGTGTTCCAATATCTGGTCACCTTACCCACATATGATTAGAGGTACGACCTGCTCAAAACGCGAAATGACGCCGAAAAAGCGTCCCATTTTCTGCTTGAGTTACGACAGAAGTGACCGCATGGTGGCTCTAGTTACATCACACGCACAAACATCACAATTCACGCCATCGCCATATTGAGATTTGTTTAGAATTTGCCATTGAAACTTACCTTTCTGAAGTCCAAAATGTTGAACCAAGTGATGCATAAGTAATAGTTAACGTCATCATTTTATCAGCTTTTTATTGTATGAATGACGTGGGAAATATTTATTCTTGTTGGGGATGCCCAGAAGTTCATTCTATCAACTTTTCATGTTTACAGATTGTCTAGTATCATTATCGAAGTACTTAATAAGGGGACTGCTTCGAATTTAAAATTAAGGAACTTTCCCGTTATCTGCCAGCCACTATTTGACTTCCGAATAAGAACGCTTTCAAGTAGTTCCCGATTTCGAAAGTAGAACATAGAGCCCTGGGCAACAGATGCACAGTGAACCTTCTCTTTGCGCACCACATGGGCAGTAATCATGTTCCTTTGCCCGTTTGTCTGCGCTTGAAAGTAGAACACAAATCCGTTGGGGCGCTCATAGGAGCATGTTGGATTCGTACCTATGTGAATTTTTCAAGAAGGTTAGAATAAGATAGATGGAGATGCCCTTGTTAATGAAACAGTACTACTTTGCGTGAAGCCTATATTCGCAAGCAACGGCCGTCAAAGTGTGGGAAATCTGATGGTTTTCAAGGCTATTGCAATGCATTTTGTGTTGGCCGAATTGCCTTCTTTTGTCGCAAATATTTCCAATTTCGCATCGTAATTTGTTGCCAATGGGTGAGAAAATGTTGAATTTATAAAATTCCTAATTTTTTGGAGGCTCCTCCCAAGGAGGTTAGAAGAAGAGGGGGTGAAGAGACCCGTTTTGACTGAAGCCAAAACAGATCAGCTGTTTCTGTCCTCTCTCTGAGGTGGTGGGAGTCTGCGCTGCGAGAGTTCGGAAACGTGAGGTCACTTCCTGTGGCTTAAGCAGTTTTGCTTAGCGCATGCAAACCAAGGATGGAAAGAAGGAATATTTCGGACTTCTTATTTCTTAACATTAGGCTTTTGGTTATATTTTAAACATGGTTACTTGCACGTGGGCAGTATGCAAGTAACCATGCGCACTATGCACTTCCGCTCAAAAAGTCATTATTTTGTTCAATTTTTTAAAGAAATACCAACACATATTTTCCTCTTTTTTCTGGAAATTTTTTATTATGGGAATGAATATTTCGGCCTCAATGTTTTTCATGCCTGTGTGGGTAGAGTAAGGGTCCGAAAAACCCGTTCAAAATCGCGATTTCCCCATAGAGATATACAGGAGATTCTTAGGTTGGGCGCATTGGCGTAGTCAGCTGATAAAAAGTGGCGTCACGCCAGAAGCACAGGGAGAGGGACTGTTACCATCTCCTCCTACTTCTAACCTCCTTGGCTCCTCCCCATTTTTATTTTAAATTGAAATACACAAACATTAGTGCGAATTCTAAACAAAACATAACGTTAAAATTGTAAAGTTCACTTGTGTAAGAAGTATAATTCATTCCGGTTCGATTTTAAAAACGGTTTCTTCAACCCAAAGCCACACAATTCCAAAATACAAACAAATGAAATTACATAGGTAGCATGTAAACAATGGCAAATTCCCACACATTGCGGCTTCACGGTTAGGACACCAGAGCATCTCCAGAAGTATTATTCTAACCTCCTTGGAATTTATGTGGCGAAAAAGATTGAAAACTAATGACGATTCAGTCTTAGAAATTATGAAAGGTATTGTAGCGTATTGGCCCCCAAAGTGATATCGGTACCTAATTTGTAGCTATTTGTTTTCTTATACTCTATATATTTTTCTTTTATATATTTTTTAAACAGTTTAAATTTTATTAAAAAGCGAATAACTAAGTTTCTAAAAATTTATTTAAAATTGTTGCACTTCATCGTTCGCAGTTTATTGGGAAAATGGATCTCTTGTTGGATTTATTGGATGCATTCGATTCATTATTGGATTTCGTTTCTGTTATGGAGACATGGTTTGAGGAGAACAGCTTTCACTTGTGTCGTGTTCCTGGTTATCGTACTTCTACTGCTTCGCGTTCTGGTGATCGTGGTGGTGGTATGGCTGTGTTTGTGAGGCAGACTCTCTCTATGGAAATTGTCAATAATTTAACCGTCATTGACCAAAATTATGAGATGATTGTTCTTCAGTCCCGTTGGTATGTGATTTGGGCTGTTTACCGACCGCCACATGGTTGCTTAGAGAAATTTCTACATTTTTTTTCTGGCTTCCTGGATTATGTCAATGAATGTGATAAGATTCTGTATTGTCTAGGGGACTTAAATGTTGATTGTGGCGTACATTATAACACTACTAAAAAACTAATAGATATTGTTGTTGCTTCAGGATTCGTGAATGTTATAGAACACCCAAGCATAATTACTGCTACTTCTGCCACGCTGTTGGATTTATGTATAACCAACAGCACCCCAATAAAAACAGAAGTGCTGGGAAACTGCTGACCACCAGCTGGTAGTGATGGGTGGCTGCTGGCTGAAATCTGCCGCTGACGGCCCGGTATCCGTCCGTTGGTGGCAGCGCTATCAATTGGCGAGCCATTGATGGCCCTGCAGCATCGCCATGAATTGTGTGCCTCCAAGCAAGTGACACTAGTGGCCCGTTGCTGGCAACCAATGCAACCCCAACAGCAGGTGGAAGCAACGGACTGCGCATGCGCAGAAGCAACACTTGCTGTGTCTCTCATGGTACCACTTAGTTGAAGACAACGCTATCGCCATCGTGTTATTTTAGTGGATGTTAAGAAAAAAAATCCATATGTAGAGAGGTGAATTAATTTCCTAATGAAATTCCACGTCGACGAAGATATCAGATTAAGCCATGAAATACACCCACTCCATTCCCACGAATAACAATTCATGGAATGGAGTGGGTGAATAACAAGAAAAATTTTAAACCGCTTGAAACAAATGCCTAAACAACTATTAAAAAACTTTTCTTGGAAAAAAAAAAAAGAATTATACGCGTACAAAATTTATTAATTATTTGAAAAAAAAAGCAACGCTATGTGGATATAATGTACTCATCCATGGTTTGAATACACAAGACTGAGGAATTCGCTTCTAAAAATAACGAGAAGTAAAATAAAATAGCTTTCCTCTTTAAAACAAATGTAGCTTCGGATAACGGAAAGGAAAGATACAAAGTTAAAAATGTAACAGATTGTGTACATGAACCCGGGTAAATATATATTAATTCAACAATCTCCTTTTCAAGACGACAAGGACAGTACAAAACTTTGGAAAGCGACTCTAAGTATGTACACTCCTTGAAAATGAGTGAAGTTCCCTTAAGGTAAAAAAAAAAAAAAAAAAAAAACTATCGTTACGTTGAAAAATAAATTTATGAGTTACATGCAACTGACTTTTATGAAAATTACCTCGCAATATTGTAAAATGAAAGAGGGATCCATTGGATTACATATTCCGCACGAAACAGACAGCTTCAAGCACTCGCGCGAGCGTGGCGAATTAGTCCGGTCGGTAGAGAGCTCAGCTACCACGCCAACGGGCCTGGTTCGTATCTATTCAGATCCAAACGGGCGTTTTTCCGGTCTGTTGAGAAAATTTCCCCAGTGCAGTGCTATAATTCACAAGTTTCGTAAGGGTAAAAAAAAAGTTGTAGCTTTGGGCAACTGCGGCTATCCTTGTTTTTTTTATGGCTACTACTGGGAAATTGGCGGACAAGATTCGGCAAACCACCAATTACGTCACGTGGTTGCCGGCTGCCACTACCGGCAAACTAGCGGACCACATTAGGCTAGCCATCATTTCTGGCAAGTAAGTGCTTGCAGGGCCGCTGAAGGGCCATTTGTGGCACCTACTGCCTGTGATGGACAACTGATTGCCCTGTTGTGGCATATGACAACTGATGGGGTGCCAACTGTTGGGCCTGAATTGCTGGCCCTTCTGTTGGCCGCCCGGATATTTCATTGACGGTTCGGTAGCTGCAACATAGTGCTGGGCCAGCAAGACCTCTATCTATTCAGGAGTACTGGCTTATCATATTAGTGATCATCTGCCGATTTTTTTTCTTGTCGGGTTCTTATACGAATAGAAATTTGCCGTACATTCGCTCATTTGTAATACGGAAGTTTAGTCTCGAAATTCTTTGGTTGTTTGACTTGGCATTTTTGGAAGTAAATTGGCAACCTGTGTTGGATCATATTGATCCTGTCGTGTCATATGAAGTATTTTGGTCAATTTTCTCGCGGTTTTATGGTCTTCATTTTCCAAAGATTTCTGCTCTTTGTAGAAAGCCATGGTTTTCAAATGGCCTTCTTAGGTGTCTGCATAGGAAGAATAGATTTTTTAGGGTATTTTTAAGATCCAAAGATCCGGCAGATTCGATGATTTTTAAGAGATATTGAAATTGGTATAACATAAAAATTCGACATTCTAAAAGAGATTATTATTTGAACGGGTTTTCTTCTCCTACAGACAGTAGGAGGACTTGGCGCTCTATAAATGATCTCTTGGCCAGATCCGGATCTGTTGCTAATACTATACAGGTTGACCATAATGGTGACATTATGTCAGACCCACAGAGGGTTGCTGATTTGTTCAATAATTACTTTGTGGAGTTGCCTGGAAAACTTGTGTCGGGTTTAGACTCAACTGATGGTTGCTTTCGCCTTTCGTGATTACCTTGCGAATCATAGCCCTTCTTTATTCTATTTCATTTCTGTTGCAAGTGATCTTGCTCGGGTTTTAAATGGATTAAAGCCTTCGGGGGCCCCTGGTGCAGATGGTGTTCACCCTAAGGTGGTCAAATTTGTCTCCTAGCGCCTAATTGTTCCGTTGACTCATATTTTTGATAATATTGCCTTAACTGGGATTTTTTCGCCCCCCTTGACTCTTAGCCGAATTACTGTATTTCATAAAACGGGTTCGGAAACAGATATGGCAAATTATCGGCCGATTGCAAATATTTCGGTATTTGCAAAAATTTGGGAGAGACTAATACAAAATGGATTGAATTCATTCTTGGAGAGAAATGCGATTTTATGTCCCAACCAGCATGGTTTTCGTAAAGGTTTTTCGACGGAGACTGCTGTTTTGGACGTTTTGAATTACTTACATGCGAGTTTGGATTCTCGGGACTCTGTTGTGGGACTTTTCTTTGATCTTTCAAGAGCATTTGATACAGTCTGTCACGATGTTTTACTGATTAAGTTAGAGATGATTGGGATAAGGGGTGCTGCATTGAAGGTGTTTCGGAGTTATTTGATGGGCAGGAGACAGTAAGTTCAGATCAGTGGATACTGCTCTGAAGTAAGACCCGTTTCCTACGACGTCCATCGGGGTCCTATTTTGTTCCTTACCTATATAAACGATATTTTTCAGGTACCGGCTAAAGCTCATATGGTACTGTTCGCTGATGATGTCGGTCTTTTTTTTTAGGGGAAACTCCTTGGATGAACTGATTCCTCGAGTAAATCTTAAAATTGTGAAGTTTAT
The DNA here is from genome assembly GCA_039090855.1 of Macrothele yani. NCBI lineage: Eukaryota > Metazoa > Arthropoda > Arachnida > Araneae > Macrothelidae > Macrothele > Macrothele yani. The sequence goes on from CM077009.1 coordinate 164,693,444, forward strand.
TCGTTGGTTTGCATGCAATTTTCTTACATTATATGTCGCTAAGACGGGTTGTGTACTGTTTTCCTGTACTAGGCATGGTCATAGTGATTTGAGGTCAAATACGTCTTTATTCCGAAGAGCAGATGACATTACAGCTATAAAGATAGCAATAAAATATGGTGTCAAAAGGTAAACACATAATGAAGTATTTACATATGCGGAATCTGATCGTCCAGTAAAAAACCATAACGTTAAAAACCCCATTCAAATGGGGGGATAGCCCGCATGGGTGCACACAATACATGAAAGTCAAGGCTACCGTTTACATAGCAACAATAAGGTAGCAAAACAACACAGGAAATGCAATGCTGTAACAAGAATGCAACATTAACGTACAGGGAGACATACACTGGTGCAGACAAGAAACACTTCGCGTAATGAAGTGGTAGCGTAGAAAAATGAAGCATAGGAAGGTGCACGATCATACATTGACCAGTAAGACTAAAATAAGCACAATGCAGAGGTCAGAAAAAACAAGATACAAAGCATATGACGTGCGCGATAATGTACATGAAGGAAGATAAGTCATCATGACGTATCCATGCAAAGTTATAACACAGGCAAAAGAAATGGCATGGTCACAAAGATTATGATCATTGGTAACACCACTAAAGAGGATGTTGGCAAATAGGACCTTACACTGGTGGGGAGGTGCGTTAACACACTACATTAATGGTAACAAATGCAGACAGAATGAAACAGGCTTAGACTATGAATATAGGTAGACAGAGCTAGGAGCTCCGAAGGCGGCACAAACATCTCCAGAGGCTAGTCACGTGATGTGTGTCACCCACAGGCTTTCACGGAGCGTAGATCTACTGAAAATTATTATAGATTACTTGAAGTTAAGTGAGCGCTTTTAATTTCTGCTGTTGAAGGAAATTATGAAATACATTTGTACCATGGGGTGGACATGTTGTGCTATTGGATGTCAGCAAAGATTTGAATATAAGATAAGATCGTTTACATTTTATACTACATTTTGTGATGAAATGCTGCTTACATGTGGTAATGTTTGTTAACCGAAGATATAGATGTAGTAGATATACGATTTATAGACCTTGAATAATAATGCTGTTTTGTACTTGTTTGACCGGTAGCGGGATTACTTTGTTATTCCAAAGTGAAAAAATTAGTAAAATCATGATTTAATTTAACATATAAGTTCCCACTGTATAAAAAGTTGAAATGCAGGTCACACATAAAAAGTAATGTGTAATTCAAACACATTACAAGCCTTACCAAAAAAAAAAAAAAAAAAAAAAAAGAACCGGCACAACATAAGACCAACGGTTAAATTCATAGATTAAGTATCTAAACAGGGTAGAAACTGGTCTCAGTCGTCGTAAAAAGGAATCGTCCAAATTATATAATTTAGGGATGTGCAGCTTTTGATTTATTTTTTTATTATCAGCGTTTAACTACTATGCAAGACTTTGTGTAGCCCTTGATAACTATTGATTTTCTGTTTTAGAAAGCGAACAGAAAACTCATGTGTTTTATCAAAATTAGAAAAAAAACGTACACACCATCTTTGCCCCCCCTCCCACCCAAAGATCACAATGAGGGCTGACATTTGGCAAAATATCTCATTTTTATAACATATTACATGTATGCTGTTAGCCTGAAAATTAGGGTATTTCTATATATTAAAATTTGTGTACATCTGTATGTATGTATATGTGTTTCTAATATTTTCTACATCTCGATATATTGTGTGACGTGCCTGCCCCGCAGGACACACATGAGATAAAGGCAGGTTGCAGTGAGAGCACGTGTCCGCGTAGCACAATTGGAAGAGCGACTTACTCCGGTGTGAGGGGACTCAGGTCCTTTCACACCGGCGGGAAGAAAACTGTGTTTTCACAGTTGATAGTAAACAATTCCACCCTTTACAGACGTCTACTATTGTGGACCTCAGAAAATTTTCACACACTCATAACCCCCAAAATAATTGACTTATCAGCGCAAATTTTTCACAGAACACTTATACTGTTCTCAATGAGAGAAAAATACTTTTGTTGTGGAACACTATGCACAATTTAAATGGAAGGGGGGGGGAGGAGGTGGTTGAGAAATGAGGTCACTTTTCACACTCCAACAGGGAGAATATGCATGTCGTGGGACGACTTTAAAAAACATAGGAGATTATATATGCACTCTATAACAACGAAAAGTATACGCAATGAAAGCAAAAGGTGCAAAGATTAATGGTTATTTTGCTAAAAAAATCCTTCGTTGTAGGGGGAGGGGGAGGGCAGCAAAAATGCGTAAAAACGTGTAAGCTAACACTTCAGCGGGAGCACCAACCACAGAGTGACTGAACCTTAAAAAATTTTACCACACGAACTAGTGGGTAGAAAAATAAACCACTAGATATTTTATGAAGATAATTGATCGCTATGATTTTTATGAAGATAAACTTAGTAAAATTACATTGAATGGATCACCGTGTAAATGCCTTATTCATGGTCTAAGGTAAATGCTGTTGATCATCGCCATTTCCTGGTCCCTCAGAGCAATTTTGACACACATCACGTGACCAACCCGCTTGACATGTTTGTGCCGTCCTCTCAACACGGCGTGAACGTGAGCAACTGTGTCTACCTATATTCATGGTCAAAGGAAACAGGTAATGTATAATACACAACAAGAAAGATACACAAATTAGCTAAGAGAAATAGCAAACGTAGCAGCACTCGATAAACAGTGCAGAAAAAATTACATACTTCAAGGAAAAAAACGGGTCGACAATGCAAACAACAGAAGACATATGTACAGAATACAAAGTATGAATCCAGCACTAGTACAGAACGTTACGTACATGCCAAGACTCAAGGCAAAGATTATAGTATGACGAGATCGGTTTCGCCTTCTAAAGCACTTTACACAGATTCATGCAACTGCACAATACACAGATACATGGTGCTTTTACAAAAATGAAACAAGGTGAGCACGGTCGAAGCCATAACAAAGGAGCGGCAGTAATGCACAAAAACCCCACTGTAACCATATAGAGTGCACACAAAACAGAACACAGATGGTATACATAAGGAAAACCCTACACCAGTAGAGAATAAAATAAGAGTGCACGGTTTAGATTCACAATAGGTACATACATCAGGGAAATAAATGATATGTGCAAAAGACCTGCACAAATTAAAGTAAGGTGAAACACATAAAATATTGGCGCAAGCACCAGAAAGCAAAGTTTTTTTTTTTTTTTTTTTTTGGTTGGAGGTTTAACGACCACCGTGAGCAACTCAATGGGCTATAAGCAGTCGCCCGTCCCTAATTTAGGGTCACTGGTTCCAGGGAAGGGAAAGAGCCAGTGCCGTAAGACAAACACAACATCCATGCCTCACCGGGATTCGAACCCGGACCCCGTTCGGACGAATGATCAGAGGCCATCGCTTAGACCACTGCGCCACCGGGGCGGCGAAAGCAAAGTTCGTGCAATACAGTACTGTTGTACCAAAACAAAAAACAAGGAGCAACAACAGCCAAACAAAAACAGCGTTGGTAAAGTACGCATCATAGTAAAGTTGTATGACCAGAATAACACCGCTATTCGGAACAAAAGGCTACAGGCCACAGACATGTAAAGGGAACGCAACATGGAACAATTATCCTACGAAGCACAAAGTAAAACAAAGCCCGAAACTCATACAAAACCAGAGCATAGAGTTCAAATAACACACACACACACACACACACACACACACACACACACATATTGTGTCTCTAAAACGAAAGTCGAGGTGTGGAACCGTGGACATGGAACCACCTGGAGTCCTGGGCCCACGCTGCACGGAACGTAGGCAAAGTGTTGGAAGCGCAGGCATCCGCATATGCGAGGCGTAGCTTAGTGAGAAGCCGACCCTAAAAAATGAGGCAGATCGTCTCGCCAGCCAGCAGGATAGGAGAGGGAGTTACAGCGTTGCAATGATGACGATAGAAAATATAGATGACTTGCTTGAGCGGAACAAAGAGATATGCAGCAGCAGCAGGAAGACGCTGTGGCGGATGTTTCGTCAAAAGCAACCAAGAATAGGCGATGAACGGCAGGTCACGAGATGTAATACAATTGGCATAGCGGAAAGCGAGATTAAGGGCCGAAAGGAGGATAGGGTAGTGACAGTGCACGTGGTCCTCAGTGCCATGAACATTGCAAAAAGGGCAGAGAGGAGAAGAAAGGATAGCCATACGGAAGAGAGTGAAATGGACAGGGAGCCGGCAGTGAAGAAACCACCAATGAATGTCACGCTCTGTCGGAGAAGAAAGAGGAGGCAGAGAAGCAGACCAGATGGCCTAGTGTAGAGAGCAAGAAACATCTGGAATAGGGTGTGGGGAGTACAGAGGAGAAGGTAAAGGGAGGCGGTAGAGACAGACATGATCGAAACAGCAGAATCCCGTAGGGTAAGGAAGAAAGGAAGAGGAAGACTTGGGCCGGGAACAAAGATAAGTCCATCAACAGAAACAAGAGACCGGTAAAGAAAGGCAAGAGAACAAATAGTAGCATAGTCGGCAGCGAGAGACGGAGTCGGAGTAGAAAACAGGGAAGAGATGGGTCGCCAGGAGAGATCTGGGTTAACAACAGAGCGAACGGTTAAGATACAGGAGCGGATCCAGGAAGGAAACAGAAGAAAAGGCTGAGAAGAGCAGTGGATAAGAGAAAAGAAAAGAAAGGGGTTCGTCAAGAAGGTCGAGGGTGGTAGCCGAGGAGCCCGGGACATAGGGAGAGAGCGAAAGAACGACAGAGCTTCAGAAATGACAGAAGGAAATCTTAAGAAAAGAAAGGAGAAAGACGGATCATGAAGAGAAAGAAGAGCATCAAGAGTAGACAAAAGAGGAGGGGCAACAAGGAGCCGAAGAAAGGAAGCAATGCGATAGGCGCGATAATACAGACGAACATCCGTGAGATGTACGCCAAGGAGATGAACTGGGAGATGAAGAACAGACTCAGCCACCCAATGCTTGGAGGTCCAGACAACAGAGGTAAAGATTCCAGCAACAATAGAGAGGCGAAACTGAGGGACAACAGTAGAAGACCAGGAGAATGTAAGCTGAGAAAGAAGATACCGTTGGATGATGAAGGCATGCTGGTGAAACGATGTGTGAGCAGTAGAAAGGTACGCCAAAAAGCAGCGGAGTGACGGAAACCAGGCAAGAGAGCATTCCAGGAGGTGGCAGTAACAGTAGAGGGAAGCCCAATATACGTTCCAAGAATCCTTTGAGCCGTGGAGGACCACACCGTGCCCCAAGGAAAGTCAGTGCGACCCACCCACGACCCACGACATAGTCTAGTGCTCTTAGCGATATTCAACGACGCTCCAGATATAGCTGCATAATGATGATAAGCCATCAAGAGATCAGTAAATTGGACGTCACGCCGAAGTCAAAAAGTCGCATCATCTGCATATGCTGTGTAGACGAACTGGTGATGTCGAGTACTGGTGACCACCGGTGGCAGGGAGACAAGAAGAGATCTGCGTGCCGCAAGCAGGAAGGGTTTGAAGGCCAGGTCAAAGATTTGCCCCGAGAGGGCGCAACCCTGACGAATTCCACGCTGGAATGGGATGGATGCTATTAAAAAGAAGGCCGTTCGGACATTAAACCGGGCGCCCCGATAAAGGCTAAGAAGGATGGAGACGAAGGGAGGAGGAAATCCGAACCGGAGAAGAACAGTATAAAGGTAGTCATGTGAGATGTTATCAAAGGCAGACTTTTGATCTAGGTTAAGAAGGGCCAAAGGTTCAGAATTTTTGCGAGCAAGAAAGGAAAGGAAAGAAGAAAAGAGATGTTATTAAAAGAAAAGAGATGGAATACTGTATGAAACTAACCAAAGTCATTAAGGGTCATGGAGGTAAGGTATATCACCATATTGTTTTCTATGCATCCATTCACTGTTTTGGAAAATTCCCGTCTTGGATGTGAGATGTTCACACCTCATGTTGTATGTTACTCTGTGCCCTGGTTAACTGCATGGAATACTGTATGAGACTAACCAAAGTCATTAAGGGTCATGGAGGTAAGGCATATCACCATATTATTTTCTATGCCTCCATTCACTGTTCTGGAAAAACTTCCCTTCATACACATGAGACGTTCACACCTCATAGTTTATGTTACTCTGTACCCTTGTTAATTGCATGAAATACTGTATGAGACTAACAAAAGTATGTAAAAAAATACTGAAAAGCGTAACTTTCCTTTTTAATTACTTTCTACTTTCTACATCCTCCAGAGCATGAATTTTTGTCCCTGGAATTACCATTCTGGGAGGGCAACCACCCTCTCTAACCCCCAGTGGCTACCGCCCTGCCTGGGAGCATCAAGTAAGCAGTTTAAAAAAGGAACACCTACTTTTAGGCAAAAAGAGGATGGTGGAGCTCATCATTTGTAATCACAGAAAACGAATGAAATCACACAGAGTCACGTATGGTAAAGGTTCGTTTTGCAGTTGCTTTCGGTCGTCCTGCGACCTTGATAACCCGCAATCGACTGGATGGGCTGGTTGCTAGAACTGCAATTTGAAGTTGAGGTGTTGGAAATGTTGCCAGATTTTAGAAGAGAGATCCAAATAAATGGGTTTGGTGAGGGGTTTCTGAATTGCAGTTTTTGGTGAACAAAACTTCTAATGCTTTTTTGGAAACGCAGAGATGCGAAACATGTAAAGTAGTACAAAAAAAAAAACAGTGTAAAGCAGTACCAACTTGTGACGAGGAGCTCACTACTGAAGGAAACTCTCACTGAATCCGGGCGCGCGTTAAATCTTTTTTTGGGTGAAAATTCCCACCATATGAAAATACGCTTACATGATAATGTGCACATAAGTTTATATAAACTTATGCATTTCTGCGTTTCTAAGAAAGCCTTGAAATTTTGTTCACCAAAAACTGCAATTCAGAAACCCCTCACCAAATCCCATTTATTTGTATCTCTCTTCTAAAATTTGGCAACATTTCCAACACCCCAACTTTAAATTGTAGTTCTGGCAACCAGCCCATCCAGTTGATCGTGGGTGATGAAGGTCGTAGGATGACCGAAAACTACTGCTAAACGAACCTTTTACCATACGTGACTGTGTTTTTGCTTGTTTTCTGGGCCGCGTGTGGCCTAGTGGGCAGAGTTCGTGACTACCTCGGGAGGGGCCTCAGGTTCGATCCCAGGCAGGTACGAACGCTCGATCCACTAAATATCTGCCGTGCATCGGATGGGCACGTTAAGCCGTCGGACCCCGGGCACTGCCCCCCCCCCCGTAATAAATAAGGGCGTCTTTCTCCCCCTTTCTACATCGCTTCCGTGTCACTTTCCTTTCAGGCACTCTAGCCCAAATCTCCCAGCTTCCTATTTCTACGGGTTGTTTAAGACCTGGGGTCAGATACTGCCTTCCTAAAATCCTCTACATTTAGTCTTGGTCTTGGTCTTGCTTGATTTCTATGTTTATGTGTTTCTGCAACGTGAAGCCTGAGTTTTAAACCAAATCATCATTATATGTAAGTAGAATTCTGGGCACTGATTGCAGAAAGAAATTGGGGAGAATTTTTTTTTTTTTTGATTGGAGGTTTAACGACCGCCGTGAGCAACTCAATGGGCTATAAGCAGTCGCCCGTCCCTAATTTAGGGTCACTGGCTCCAGGGAAGGGAGAGAGCCAGTGCCGTAAGACAATCACAACATCCATGCCTGACCGGGATTCGAACCCGGACCCCTTACGGACGAATGATCAGAGGCCAACGCCTTAGACCACTGCGCCACCGGGGCGGCAGGGGGGAGAAATGGAATGGATATGTCACCAGAAATGAAGGAGAAGATAATTCCTGGAATTGTGTCTATTGCCCCTTTTACCCCCCCCCCCAAGTGAGTGTTCCATTGGTGCTGTTTTTGCTTAGTGCATGCTGTGTAGTTAAACAGCAGTCTATGTATCCCCCAATTTGAATATACTTAACATTAACTATAGTGCTTATTGATTAAATGTTTCCAGAAGTTTTTATTGTTATGGATAGTACAATATTAACTTATGTGCACATTATTATGTAAGCGTATTTTTATATGGTGGGAATTTTCACCCAAAAAAGGATTTAACGAGCGCCCGAATTCAGTGAGAGTTTCCTTCAGTACTGAGCTCCTCATCACAAGTTGGAACTACTTTACATTTTTTCGATGAATGTGTAACTGCTCATTTTAACCAAGTTCTTAAGCTATTAATTTTATGCCTCAGGAAATGTGTTGATTCAGAAGGTTTTAATACAGGTACATATGATGATTTTCCAAAAAAGCTTTATAATCTATGGAATTTTTTTTACTAATTACTAAAACATCAAGAAAAGCCAATTTTTCTTTCATTTTCAATTGTGAGGTCGTCCTATACACTCTTCTGACATTTGAATTCTTACGAGGTTTAATCAAACAGAAATGTATCATATTTTTCTCTTCCTAAACTAGACAGACCATGGCAGCGAGATTCACTGGAGCACAACCTTGGGTTTGAGTGGGCATATGTGAATTTTTACCACACTGCCACTTGGTGCCTCGCAGTGAAGATTTAGCGTTGTGAACTCTGTTCGTCGCATCTTGTCTCATGCTGCAACAACAGAGCAAGTTGAGCAGAGGATCTGCATCAAATTTGGCCACAAACTCAGCCACACATCAGATGAAAAAATGAAAACGATTATAAACAGTTTACTTTTGCTGATAAAACTACGGTTTTAACACAAATCGAGGAATGGCATAGGTGCTCCAAAGGCGGACAGATCGCTGTTGAAAGTCATCATCATACAAAAATGATTCCCATGAACAGGAGCCCAAAAATAATTGACAAAGTGTGTGATGTAAACAAACTAGGAGTACTATTACACAATTATCTGTCACTTACAACAAACTGTAAACCAGGAGTATTTATCAGGCGACGAGATGCAGGGCATCAGAAAAGACTTGCAATGTGGCAGCAGTATGACCTGCAGCTGCACCCTGCCCACTCATTTCACCACATTTAGACCTTTTTTAGCAAAACAGTGTATAAAACGTCTGTTCATAGTGGCGACTATAAATCCTGAAATGATCGATTAAGTGAAGGCTGCAGTCATGCAGGACTCCAGAATCCTCATTAAAGAGATCAAAAGTGATCTCTGTTGCCTATGAGAAGCATTGTGGTGAAAGAGACCTCTGCTGTGGCATCAAGGTGATGGACAGATGCAGCTGCACCATGACCAATTGACCATAATCTGGGCCATTTGTCTCACAACATTCAGGGTTTTTTTTTTTTTTTTTTGACGAAATACCAGCTCCCACAATTTACGCAAGCACCAGACTCTACACATATGGCTTCTTGCAACTCTTGAGTGTTCGTGAAGTTGAAAATGCCTTTGATAGGGAGAAGGGAATTCAAGCAACAGAGGAGATGAAGAACGTGATGCAGCATCTATTGGTGATCCCTAAAAGTGATTTACAAAAATGTTAGGATCAGTGGAGAGACCACTGGAAAAAACGTGTAGTGTCAGAAGGTGCCTACTGTGATGGGAACATGTACAGAAACATAACAGGTTACTTCATTTTTTATTCTTGGCTCTAAGTTGGATGCTATTTGATCAGAACTCGTAAAGGATCAAATTCACTTGGTTGAAAATCTCCTGAAATAATATCATCGAGACATTTACAATAAAGCAAAGGTTTTTTTTTTTTTGGCAATTTTTTATTTATATTTTGTTCAATTTGGTTCTTTAAGACTTCAGCAGGAACTGTCAATAATAGTGGTTTCATGGGTTCTCCAGTTCTTTGCCTATAAATTTAACTTTGACAAGCATTTATTTTTTAAAATTTACATGAACACTTCTGATCGACATACTTGTTTAGTGTTTAAATATTGTAAATCTTTTAGGTTTTGAATTATAAAATTTATTGCAATTAGAATTGGGGTGAAAGGACTTTATGTCAAAACTACCAAGTGGAGCTGAGTTATGTCTTGTTTCATACAGTATTCACCTTTAACAACAGTCAATCTATTTTTAATTGAATATTGGTTTTTCATGCATATACGGGAAATTATATAATTTTTTCTAAATTTATCAGAGGGGAAATTGATTTTGATACTATATGTATATATCTCATAGGCGTCTTTCTTTATGGATTTTTACTTTTCAGACGAGCCAACCTCTCGGAACAAAAAAAACGTAACATTCAAATAGAAAAAACGTAACATTCAAATAGAAAAATCGTAACACGACGCGTGTTGATAATTTTTGAAGCCTATTTCAGCTCAATGGTGTAAGTTGTAATTCTCAATGGTGTAAGTTGTAGCTATACAAATTCTTGATATTTGCAAGTGTAAGGGACGGAGATTTCTTTAAATAAACAGACACTTGTCCACATTCCAGCATCGTTATACGAAACGAATTGGGATTCGTCCATTGGCTGCTGATTGCACTTGGCTTGACTTTATTTTCTTTTTGGAAACCAGAGGCAGATGAATTTGTTAAGAGAAATTGGAAACCTCTCTGAGAAAAAAAATCTTTCGAAGGGGGAGAAACAGATTACACGAAAATTTCTCCCTACTTCTGTCTGGAAAAGATGAAAACATGACGTTTTTTAAAAAAACGTATTTTTGGCATCCAAATCATATTGTACTACAGCATGATTTATCGTACTAACCATGACAAAATCATAACAGTTGGCTGGCCTGACTTTTGTATAAATGCTTGGTACTAAGGAAGCTATTGGGGGATTTGCATTCTTACGAGGGTACTATACTGTGATTTTGATATATGATAAATATTTTAACTGAGAGTCACTTGGACCTCTGAAAAATTCCAAAATTTGATTCCTGAAGTGCTATTTTTACTTTAGCAGCAATCAGTATTTAGAACTATTAATTGATTTAACTTATTTATTTTAAATATTTTTAAATATTAAAAAAACATTATTATAAAGCTACAATATTTGGTACATTTCAACTTTGAGTTTAATGTTTGTTCCATTTTTTTATCTATATCCTTTCAAAATCACACTGCAAATCGAATTTACTTTTCTTTTTTTGCTGGCCTGGTATAGATACAGTAATAGTCTTTATTTTAGAAATATATTTTTTATGTTGTAGATACATAGTTACGAGGATTAGTCCGAAAATAAGTTTTGTGGTTCTGTTAACGGCAGGAATGTGAATGCTGGCGAAAAATGATACCATGGACGTGAGGATCATGACTTGGCTATTTTTCATTGTAGTCCCCAGGGACATTGAGGCACTTGTCTTACTGGTATATCAGGTTGAAAATGCCCCTCTTGTAAAAGTCTGTGCCCTGCATATGAACGAATTTGTGAACTGCGCGTTTCACGTCATCATTGCTAGTGTAATGTGGTCCCGCAAGCGCATTTTTCAAAGCTGGGAAAAAGTGAAAGTCGCTGGGCGCAAGGTCAGAATTGTCGGGTTCTCAACTTAACCTGTCCAGAAGAGCTGCTATTACTGCCGCCACATGGGGCCTCACATTGTCATCCAGAAGCACAACACCAGAAATGAAAAGGCCTGGCCTCTTTCGCTGAATGCTGGCTTTCACCCGTTTCAGTGCTTCACAGTACCTGGTGGCATTCGCTGTTCCACCTTCAAGGACGTCGAGCAAAAGAACCCCTTTAGCGTCCCAAAAGCAGGATCTCGCCGGCAGACTGGGTAACATTGAACTTCTTTTTGCCCAAGAAACTGGGGTGCTTCCATTCCACGGTGGCTAACTTTGATTCCGGTGTGTAATGGTGAATACAGCTTTCATCCGCCATCAAAATGTGGAACAGAAACGAATTGCCTTCCTGCTCATAACGCATGAGATGTTGCATACTGCTTCCCCTTCTGTGCGCCATGTTAACGCCACTCAGTTGTCAAGGCATCCACCGTGCTGACACTTTGCGGTAGTCCAGGATATCGCGGATGATGTGGTATGACCAATTTGCAATGCTGAGGCAAGGGTAACAACAGTGGTCTGTCGGTTGGCACGAATCGTGGCTTCCAGACATTCGATGTTTCCCTCTGTAGTTGGCATCAACGGCCTTTTAGGTCATTGCTCGTCTGACACACTCTTATGCCCTTCACTAAACTGCTGACGCCATGGCACACCATTTGCTCCGACATCACGTCCGGACCATAAACCTCAACGAGCCTCTTATGGAATTCTGTACCACTCGTGCCATGTGTCCACTCGTATCAGACAACAGTCCTCACTTCAGCTTTCGTCCAACTCTGTAGCACGCAACTGCTCGCCATCACGACTCCTCCTCTTATGCCGAGGGCATGCTCTGTGCGAAATCACTTGCTTCTACCTTCTCCTGCGCAAGCTCGTCATTGACCCTGCAGAAAAAACTTGGCTCAGTAGGTCCCCCATAAACTGGGGATGGCATAATTTCCTCCCATCGTTACATCGACTCTGAAAGTACTGCACCTCGAAACTTATTTTCGGACTATCCCTTGTACAATCATTAAGTTGTTCTCTGAGATTCAGAGGTTAGCTTTTCATAGAAATCTCATCTGCCAGATTAAAGTTCAAAAGTGATTGAACTAGATTTTACTTCTGATTGATATTTCAGACATTTCGATTCACAGTGATCAGCATACAACTTGACATTCACCGACATCCATCACGTCTCACACACCACCTTTCATATTTCATCATTTTCTTTTTTTTTTTTTTTGATTGGAGGTTTAACGACCACCGTGAGCAACTCAATGGGCTATAAGCAGTCGCCCGTCCCTAATTTAGGGTCACTGGTTCCAGGGAAGGGAGAGAGCCAGTTCCGTAAGACAAACACAACATCCATGCCTGACCGGGATTCGAACCCGGACCCCTTACGGACGAATGATCAGAGGCCAGCGCCTTAGACCACTGCGCCACCGGGGCGGCATCATCATTTTCTTATGCAGATATTCTTGAATATGGTCCAGCCATGATTTCCTTGGACACCTTTCTGTTTCTCCTACCAACTGGGCTAAATAAATTCATTTAATAAGCATCTAACCAGTCATTCTTTCACATCCTCAAAACACCTAAGAATATTTGTTTCCACCTTACTAACAACATCTTGCTTCAAATCTGCAACACATCTTCAATCCTCATGCGATCTTAGAATGTGTCTTGTTACAAACCCCCAGTAAGTAATACATCTCTCCAGCACACAAACGCGCCCATGTTTCACTGCCATTCATCAGAGTAGGCCAGTCAGGACGTTTTTGAGAACCCATCATTCCAGTGAAATCCTCGTAAAACAGTTATGACTTTCAAAAATGAATTCATTCACCTAGTAATTCAATCATTTAATTTGTTTTCTCTCTCAAACATGATTCCTAAATATACAAATTCATTCACCCAGCCTATCTCTCTGCTATTTAGACTGATCTTGCATTCAGTGCTAAAAGTTCCATCTTTTTGCCACTTAAGACTGATCTTGCATTCAATATTGAAAGTTCCATCTCCTTGCCACTTAATACTGATCTTGCATTCAGTACTGAAAGTTCCATCTCTTTGCCACTTAAGACTGATCTTGCATTCAATATTGAAAGTTCCATCTATTTGCCACTTAATACTGATCTTGCATTCAGTACTGAAAGTTCCATCTCTTTGCCACTTAAGACTGATCTCGCATTCAGTACTGAAAGTTCCATCGCTTTGCCACTTAAGACTGATCTTGCATTCAGTACTGAAAGTTCGATCTCTTTGCCATTTAAGACTGACCTTGCATTCAGTACTGAAAATTCCACTCAAAACCCATAACTTTATTTTTTCATTTGTTTATACTTTGTTTAAAATTTCATAGTAATCATACATCCAGGACAACACACTCTCAAACTCACTTTTTTAGGGTGAAGGTTTAATGACTACTGTGAGCAACTCGATGGGGTAAAACCTGTCTCCGGTCACTAATTTAAGGCCACTGGTTTCAGCGAAGGGAAAGAACCAATATCGTAAGACAAAAACAACATCCATGTCTCACCAGGATTCAAACCCCAACCCTTCTCGGACGAATGGTCATATGCCAGCACTTCGACCATTGCAGTATGGAGTGGCCAAAACATGTTTACTCTCTGCCAACAGGAACGAGTAGTCAGGATACAGTGATTTGAACTCATGGAAATTTGCAGAATTGTCTATTTTGGATTTACGTATGCACGCTTCCATAAATATATTACATATTTTTTATTTTGGCACTATGCATAAATGCATTCATACATATATTAAGCATTATATTCAAAAATTATATTTATGTATTTTAATTTGAAAACTATTCAAGAGAACATCACAGGAATGAAAATATAAGTGCAAAAACGTGTGCCTTTGGAATAGAAATGAAAGATAAGTTGTAAATCTGTTTATAACAGAACTGGCTTATAGGCAGTATTAAAACTATTATACATAGCATGTTAATTTAATCTATGAAAATAGCCAAAATGAATACATATACAGAGCATAACCCTCTTTTAAGGCGGTGCTCACGACTCATGGAAATCATTGTTAAATATGTCACTCGCTAAATCCGTTTTGGGGTGAAAAATGCTACTATGCAAAAATATGCGTATATTATCCATATATATATATAATAACATATGGCAAAACTTTTTCTCCATTTTGTAGCTTTCTAATGATGGCTTCTTTGTCATTTAAGAAACATTTTCCTCTGAGGCATTTTGTCACTTATGAATGTTCAGAATTTCCTGCTTGATGCAACATGAAATTGGCTGCTGTTTAAATACACACATGATGTAAAAGGAGCATCGATCTTCCCACTGTAAATGCTAACTTCGAGGTTAAAAGGGTCAATAGATGCAATTGCAAGAAATGTTACATTATGTTTGCCCTTTTTTTTTTTTTTTTTTTTTTGATTGGAGGTTTAACGACCACCGTGAGCAACTCAATGGGCTATAAGCAGTCGCCCGTCCCTAATTTAGGGTCACTGGTTCCAGGGAAGGAAGAGAGCCAGTGCCGTAAGACAAACACAACATCCATGCCTGACCGGGATTCGAACCCGGACCCCTTACGGACGAATGATCAGAGGCCAGCGCCTTAGACCACTGCGCCACCGGGGCGGCATGTTTGCCCTTAGGCAACATCCCCATGTCATTATTCCCCTATCCCTCTCTGCAATCGTCACCCAGAAATCTACTTAAGGATTGTACATGAATGTCATCCGTCCTGTTTTTGCCTAGGAGTAGGGCGCATGTTTTCGATTCTGTTGACACAATACTCCCAAGGCATAGTCCCTTGAAGTGGTGGTGGAAATTCTCTTCCAAAAGTCCTTTGTTGGGCATTTGATGACACTTTCTCATTCCTTTTCTATCAACAGTCTTCCATTAACACAGAGATTCCACCGTGTTATTGCAATTTTTTCTTGTATACCACTATATCTTTTCCTCCATTCCAGGAGAGTGTTCTGCAGACTTTTCCTGTCTCATTAAATATGGAATTTCTTTAAATTTTGTTACTTGTTAAGACTGATAATCTTAGCTCTTCTCTTATCTGTTAAATCTGGGGATTTCATTGGTTTTGTTTGTTAAAAACGATCAAATTAGCTATGAATTGACATTACATCAAACAAAAGTTCTTATTTCGCTTGAATTCTGGATCTCAGTAAATTTCACCTCTTTATCGACCAGTTATTTCTGAAATTCAATTCAAAATACCTTAAAGCATTTGGGTAATAATTTAGAAGCTGCACACACGCACACCTGCTGTTATAAATTCCATATAACCCAGTACAGAGATTAAGCTATGGTTGCTATTTTCATGAAATGCAATGACTTAATCCAACATGCAAGAGAAAAAATAGTGTCCATATTTAAATGGCACCAGCCATTTAAATATCAACTCATCAGCAGATTCTGCTCAGACTTTTCTATTTCTGTCAAAACTAGTTTTATGATTCTGTCCGCAATTCGCATTCCACTAATGTTATTTCCTTAATTTTTAAGGTATGTTCCTACAACACCTGTTGGGTCAATCAACCCACCCCCCTTCATACATTCTAGAGCACTCCGTAAAGGGCGGAATAAGATTATAGAGGCTAGAAGGATTAGACCCCTTTCCCCATTGAAAATTCAAGTTTAAACCATAATCAACTATTGCATTCCCCAAAGCCATAAACATTAGTTTCCCACTGATGTTCAAAGCATTGTTGTTGCAAACAATTCAGTTGATGTTATCATTTTCCAACAACTTTTTATTTTAGCATTTTCGCTACAGCATTTTTTGAGCCAGCTTAAACTCTAACCCAGTACATTCATTTTGGTACTTATACATTACTGATAGTAGAAGTAACATGTGATGTTCATGCATTTATGTAACTTCATTAGAAAAATATGTTGAGCATACTCTGCAGGATTGCAAACAGCCAGTTTCTTTACATCTAACTATGATAGTCATCACTTATTATTCATAATGACTGAAGGTGTAATACAACTACCAAAAGGTCTGGAAAATATCTTATATTTTACTTTTTTGACTCATTACCTTACTTATTTACTGTATAATTCTGTATGTTATGCCCAGAAAGTCAAAATGGTGCATTCTTCAGGAAATGCACAGTTCTCAGGTTTTGATCTACAACTGTCATGTAGAAGTAACATGTGACTTCTACATGACAGTTGTAGTAACATGTGTTCTGACTGCTCACACTTATATGGTAGCTGTTCTGCCTGTTCTTCACCCGAGTGGGCACAGCAATGCATTATACCTGCTGCCTACAATCCTCAGATATAAATGAACTAGATTTTGGCTTCCCTGCACAGCATACTGAACATGGCTCTGATAATATATGCATACAAAAACATGTGAAATATTATCACCACTGGTAGGAATGTTGAGTAGCAAAACAAAGTAGAATAACAAACCAGATGCACTGGTTCACTTAGAATTTGTAAAAATGAAAGTATCCATCTTCTAAAAGATTAACTAAATTTTGTTATTATACATCCACATATTGGTAAATGTGTAGTTTATTGTCCAAAATTATTTGGATGAAATTTTGAAAAATTTTTTTTTTACATTTTTTAATGTATGTAGTTTGATAGAAAAATGGGGCAAAAACACATCTTGAAGATTTTATACTGAACAATTTACCTGCACACACAAGGATGTGAATAAATGCTGAAGCAAGCCAACCCCAGCACTCATGCGGCATCATCCAAGGTTTCTGCCTAGATGATGATCTTTGGAGACAGAGTGAACCTTTGCACCTTCCACCTATATGCTTTGCTCTCCAAAAGAATTCAAATTTTTCTATTATTGGCTTTAGAAAGGACAATAAAACTCAGTTGATTGCAAAAGCATAAAAAAAAAAAAATCAAAACTGTGATCACTGTTTTGGGGAACCCATTAAATGGCAGCAGCAGCAGATTATTGGCTGAGCCTTGAATATCATTCCAGCAGTGACAGGGCTAGCTCCGTACAACATTTGTTCCCATCCCTAAGGTTACAGGTAAAGTTTTACTGCAAAAATCTTTAAAATCTGTTCTGAAGTTTAAATTTTTTCATCATATTTTCTGTCAAATTATAGACTTTGAATTATGTATAAAAACAATTTTCAAAAGTTTCAGACAAATAATTTAGTACACTATATATAAACTACCCCTTCACCCATATATTAATTCACAATAATTCAGATATCTCACAGGTTCAAAAGTTAGACTTCAATCCATAAAATAAAGTGGGGGTGTCGGAAGGTCATATATCTCTCGGAGTAGTTAACATCTCTCAATGCTCCATAAATTTATTAATGCATATGCTTAAAAAAAAAAAGATATAAAGCAAAAGATGCAGAGAATATCTAGGAGCAATAGTCATCCAGTTTTGTTGTTCACTTCTATGGAGCGTATGCTTCAACATATGTTCTATAAATGCTACTGACTGGAAGCGTACATCACATTGAATAGGTTTTACACCAATGTAAAGGTGTATCGGCCTTCAAAAATTGCCTTTGCAAATTTCCTGCAGTCTACCTACATTGGTGAGAATTTTCATGTCTGATGGAGCATATGCTTTGAAGGGCAACCTTTTGGTGGGAACTGATGAGGTTTGCTTGTGTGAAGCAGCATATGGTTTAACAGGATACAATTCTGTGTAAATTGCTTAGAACACAAAACACTGATGAGGTTTTTCAAGTATAAAAAAGAGAATAAGTTGGGAAAATGCAACTTTAAATGTGAATTGCTCACCATACTAAGGCTTTTCACCCGTATGAATGTCCATATGCTTCAAAAGGTAACTTTTCCGTGTGAATTGCTTGAAACACACATTACACTGCTGAGGTTTTTCACCTGCATGAAGGAGCATATGCTTGGAAAGGTTACTTTTCTGTGTGAATTGCTTAGAACACACATCACACTGATGAGGTTTTATGCCAGTATGAAGGAGCATATGCTTGGAAAGGTTACTTTTCTGTGTGAATTGCTTGCAACACACATCACACTGATGAGGTTTTTCACCAGTATGAAGGAGCATATGTCTGGAAAGCTCACCTTTCTGTGTGAATTTCTTCAAACACACGTCACACTGATAAGGTTTTTCACTTGTATGAAGGCGCATATGCTGGGAAAGGGCACTTTTCCATGTGAATTTCTTGGAACATACATCACACTGATGAGGTTTTTCACCACTATGAAGGAGCATATGCTGGGAAAGGGTACATTTCTGAGTGAATTGCTTCAAACACACATCACATTGATGAAGTTTTACACCAGTATAAAGAAGCATATGTTTGGCAAGGCCACTTTTCTGTGTGAATTGCTTGGAGCACACATCACACTGATGAGGTTTTTCACCTGTATGAAGGAGCATATGGTCGGAAAGGTAATTTTTCCGTGTGAATTGCTTGGAACACACATCACACAGATAAGGTTTTTCACCTGCATGAAGGAGCATATGCTGAGAAAGGGTACATTTCTGTGTGAATTGCTTGGAACACTCATTACACTGATGAGGTTTTACACCTGTATGAAGAAGCATATGTTTGGAAAGGTCAGTTTTCTGTGTGAATTGCTTGGAACACACATCACACTGATGATGTTTTTCACCTGTATGAAGGAGCATATGCTTTGAAAGGTTTCTTTTCTGTGTGAATTGCTTGGAACACACATCACACTCATGAGGTTTTTCACCTGCATGAAGGAGCATATGCTTTGAAAAGTTTCTTTTCTGTGTGAATTGCTTGGAACACACATCACCCTGATGAGGTTTTTCACCTGTATGAAGGAGCATATGCATGGAAAGGCTACTTTTGTGTGTGAATTGCTTTGAACACACATCATGCTGATGAAGTTTTACACTTGTACGAAGCAGTGTATGATTGGAAATCCCACTTTTTCTTGTCAATTGCTCCAAACATACATTATCCCTATCAGGTTTTTCACCAATATCAAGGAGCACATCCCTTGAAATTTTGTCTTCCATCATGAATTTGCTGCAGCACACACCATGTTGGATGGAATTCTTGTCCTGTTAGACTGCATATATCGTGGAAACTGGGAGTTTTTTTTTTTTTTAACTTGTGAAAGCAGACTTCACACTCTTGAAGATCTGCCCTTGTACCAGGGCATATCTGGGACTACGTGAAATTTGTTTTTGACTTTCTTTGTAGTAAAGTCTTAAGCGGCTTGCACCCCTGAAGAATATTTGTCATGGATTCCATATTGGGAAACTATTAGATTTTATTTTTTGGCTTCACAGCAATTCCAAAAAAATTGTTTTGGTAACATTTACTGCATACAATCATGAATTAAATACTCAGTGCTTGAAAATTATCTGAAAAGTTACATACCCAGCCTGGCATGTGCAAAACTTATTTACCTGTGCAGATGGGATGGTAAAAGTTAGATGCTCACGAAAATTTATCTTTTAAGATAACAAACCAGAACCTTCAATTTTTTTAAAATTAATAAATGTGAAGTTGGTTTGCATTTCCATTTTAAGGGTCTGTACTCAAAATGTTCAATGCACAGAAGGATGTATCTCAAATTTTAAGGTGATGACGCTGAAATTGCTTTTTCAGAAATTTAGTGATTCTGCTGTGTTCCTTTTGTTGAAGGTTTCGCTCTGTCACTAAACACCGGAGGCTAGTTTCATCAGAGGCATGCATCCCGACAGTGACTAAAAACATTTAGCACAAAATTACATACGATTCTAATGTCTGGACCTAGAGCATAATATAATAAAAGAAGTGGTATTCTTCTGTTCTTGGCACCCGGTAACAATAATACAACTTCCGCTGATTAGGAGTGAAATGAAACACGACATGCGACATCTGTCTTTGTAGGAAATTCTATTCCAGACTTTCTCATTTTTAAATTTAGTTGCCCAGTCCAAGCAACTAGGTAGCCTTTTTACCTGCCCAGGCCAATAATTTACATGTCCCGGGCATGGTATTTTTCATGCCCTGATATTGTGACTTACCTATGTTGTTTGCATGCACCAAGCATCAACGTATGCTGCGTTTCACATAAAAGTGGACGTGAAGAATACTTTATGTGATCTCAGCAACTAAAAATTAAAAGAAAAGAAAGGCAAAAGAGCACATTCCATTTCTTTCTATGCTATGAACATATTTTGCACTATCAGTTTTTTTTTTTTTTTTTTTTTTTTTTTTGTGATATATCCGCCGATATCAGCACAGCAACGCCAACTTGCTGCCTTTCAGACTGCGGTTGCAGATACATATCAATTACAAAAAAAAAAAGCAAAAATAACAGAAGCCAGTAATCGTTCACTAAATACTATATGAGTCAACAAAAAAGTTTTTTCCTGTTTTTAATTGAAGATTTAACGACCTCGGTGAGCAACTCCACGGGCTGTAAGCAGTCCCCTCTCCCTAATTTATGATCACTGGTTGCGGAGAAGAAAGAGTCAGTACCGTAATAGCAGGAGCGGAAAATTGGAGTCTGAACAAGGAGGTTAGAATAGTACCACTTTGCGTGAATCTGTCTACCACATAGAGTGATAGACCGCGCACTGGTAATGGTTCCTACTGAAACCCAAGGTTTTCAACATCACAGACCTGAGATCACGTGATATTATGCAGAAGTGTTTGCGTGGTTTCAAATTTTTTTTTTTTTTTTTTTTTTTTTTTTTTTTGAAGGTTTAACGACCACTGTGAGCAACTCAATGGGCTATAAGCAGTCGCCCGTCCCTAATTTAGGGTCACTGGTTCCAGGGAAGGGAGAGAGCCAGTGCCGTAAGACAAACACAACATCCATGCCTGACCGGGATTCGAACCCGGACCCCTTACGGACGAATGATCAGAGGCCAGCGCCTTAGACCACTGCGCCACTGGGGCGGCAAGGTTTCAAATTGCAAGGTTTTCCTACAGCTTGACACGCTATTTTTAAATATTAGCATTTAGTAAAACACAAAAATTAGGAGTTTGTTTTTTAGGAATAATACACCTAAAGACATAAAATAAAAATATCAACGTTTACTATTCCTCCTGATGAAGCCGAGCCAGAAGCTCTGCGGAATTATAGTCGATGTATAATAAACCTTTGACTGTGGTAAACGCTGATATTTTTATTTTATTTCAACACCACAGGTTTGTAGTCATAAATGTTTTTTTTTTATTGGAGGTTTAACGACCACCGTGAGCAACTCAATGGGCTATAAGCAGTCGCCCGTCCCTAATTTAGGGTCACTGGTTCCAGGGAAGGGATAGAGCCAGTGCCGTAAGACAAACACAACATCCATGCCTGACCGGGATTCGAACCCGGACCTCTTACGGACGAATGATCAGAGGCCAGCGCCTTAGACAACTGCGCTACCGAGGCGGCGTCATAAATTATACCTAAAGACATATTTGTTAGGAGACTTGTCACGTTACTGATCACGGGAGAAAATAGTATTATCAGCGAGAAACATTGAATGAAATACAAAAGCTTTAAAGCCTTTTTCCCTCTTCTACAGCGTAAAACCTCTCAAGGTAAATGTTGCTATCTGATTTAAATTAAAATACGGCAATTTTTCTGCTACGTCAGGGCTTTTTAATTCAACTTCAATTTATGAAACACTAAAGCCCTAAGCATGAGTTATCTGGTGTAAACGTTAAGTAAAAAATCTAACGGTGTCATGTTTTTTTAACGTTCCTTTCTTTATTTATAATATGTTACGGTTTTGTAAAACATCTTCATTTTAAAACTTAATTTTTGAAAAATAAATTTCAGTCATATATATGTATTTTCGCACATGAATTTACTGAGAATTTTTCTGGATGTGTAGAAAACATCTTGGAATGCATTGCAATAAGCTGAAGAATTGCAAGCTTTCTGATGAGTCAAAAAGCATGATGAATCCGAAACATAAAAGCGAAAGCAATGCTATGCCAAATATTATATCGTTAGTACTTGATATAAAGTAAGGCCGCCCCGGTGGCGCAGTGGTCTAAGGCGCTGGCCTCTGATCATTCGTCCGTAAGGGGTCCGGGTTCGAATCCCGGTCAGGCATGGATGTTGTGTTTGTCTTACGGCACTGGCTCTCTCCCTTCCCTGGAGACCCTAAATTAGGGATGGGCGACTGCTTATAGCCCATTGAGTTGCTCACGGTGGTCGTTAAACCTCCAATAAAAAAAAATGGATGACTTCTGATCAATTGTTCGAGATGGGTCCGGTTAGTATCCCGTTGAAGCATGGGTGTTGTGTTTGTCTTACGGCACTGAATCTCTTCCTTCCCTGGAGCCCAAGGAGGTTAGAATAAGATATCAGGAGATGCCCTTATTAATGAAGCAGTACCATTTTGCATGAAGCCTATAACCGCTAGCCACAGCCTTCAAAGTGTGGGAAAGCTGATGGTTTTCAAGGCTATTGCAATGCATTTTGTTTTGGCTGATTCCCCTTTTTTCGTCGCAAATGTTTACAATTTCGCATCGGAACTTGTTGCCGATGTGTGAGATAATGCTGAATTTATGAAATTCTTAATTATTTTGAGGCCTCTTCCTATTTTTATTTTAGATTGAAATACCCGACAGTTCGTGCAAATTCTAAACAAAATATAACGTGAAAATTGAAAACTTCACTCGTGTATGAAGTATAATTCATTCCGGTTTGATATTAATATGATTTCTGCAACCGAAAAGCACGCGATTCCAAAATACACACAGTTGAAATTACATAGGTGTCATGTAAACAACGTCAAATTCCCACACCTGGTGGCTTCACGGTTAAGGACTAAGGGCATCTCCAGAAGTACTATTCTAAACTCCTTGCTAGAACCAGAGACCCTAAATTAGGGACGAGCTACTTTTTGTAGCCCAGTGAGTTGCTCACGGTGGTCGTTAAACTTTCAATAAAAAAAAAAATGGAAAAAAGAAAAAGGTATCAAGCTAAACATAAGCTGTTTTGCCCATCGATATAATGGAGTGAAATCCTCTCCCTTCTCATGGCAATATATCAAAGTTTTGATCTTGCACCGTCTGTAGAAAAGCTGTGAAAATAGAAAGGTCAAAGTAAAATGAAACGTTCATCCTGGAAATGTATCAAAAGCAAAATCAGTCTTTTCTTACTCCGGTGAATGTCACCATAAAAAAAAAAAAAAAAAAAAGGCATTTAGTCTTAAATTTGGAGATCATGACTCAAGTTAAAATGCTGCACTCGAGTTATTACGTAACATGCATATAATCGATGCAATCATTTAAGTCGTTTTTCACATGGTTAAAATTGTATAATTTCCTTTAACGAAGCGCTTAGAGTAACCATAAGAACAGCAAGAGATAATTTTTTTTGCCTAATGTCTCGTGACTCTACTTATTTCGGCAAAAACACTGCAGTAGTAATGACTGGGAAACGTAATACTGGCGGATCAGAAATCACGAGGCGGAGACATTGAACGTGCAGCGCTATCTATGAAGCAAGCAAATGTCCTTTTCAAGGAAGATAGACAGAAACTGTCTGTCTATCTTCCTTGAAAAAGTCATTTGGTAGATATATGAAAGTTTCGAAATGATTGTTTATATATTTGTACGCTAATAAATTGGATTACTAGCAAAGTTTACGATTTTCTAAATAATTTTCCTCCTGGAATTGCTGAATGACGCATAGAATAAACTAGCGTCCCACTGAAGCAAGGCTACGCCTTCTGCTCTCAGAGGAAATTTTAAAGGGTACAGTAACCCCTTCAAAAAATTTTGCGAAAAAACGTTTTAGGTATGGGAACTTGGCTCCCTTCTGAAAATTAAAAATATAAAACCAATATTTCATATACAGTGTACGTACGTAGGCTGAAACACAGCCGCCTGAGAACCATAATTACAGTACTTCTGTCTAGTCAGGGTAGCCGCCTGGTGCACTGCAATTGAGGGAACTCAGTCAGTGATGATCTTTGAAAACTTTCTACAGAACGATGTCTTCAGTTCAGTTTTGCCGTTAGTCAAATTAGCCAGCTGCTTAGGGCGCCCAAATTTGAGGGGCGTTAACATGTAGAGTTGGCAAGATTGAATGAATGAATAAATGAGAGAAAAAAATAGGAATAGAAAAACAAATTATCAACTGAACACAGGTTGAGCTTTGTACACTACGATTTCGAAGGAAAAGAAAACATGCAGAAACGGGCACACCCTCAGAAAAGATTGCAAGCCTGGTTTCACTCAGCCTTCCCTTACTACTGACTTGTTCTGAAGGTACTCTCCCACCCACAGAGGCAATAGAAACCATTGGAACGGCAGCATGAGCTGGAGCAGGTCAGTTGGCCAAAAACATATGGCACCAAATAGAAGGCTATGTTTAACAAGCAGAAGAACTACTCACTATAGAAGGAGATTTCGGATGTTGTTGATAGCGTCGACACATAGATATATTCTCTCGGATGCGTCACTAATTGTAAAGGTGCAAATGTCACATTCCTTTCGGCTATGGTAAACTGCTAATGCCTATCTTTAGGACACGTGTCAGACTTTTGGGGTTATAAAGATGATGGTAACGCTGCACTATTTATTCGTTGATTTGTCGTTATTAAAAAAATACACAGTTTTTCCAGCACAATTAGATGAATTGATTAAAACCCTGAAGACAGAAATTTTCCGACAATTCCCAAATCCAAAAAATCCTTAAAAAAACATAAGTACTTATACATGTTCCCTAAAATCTTACATGGTTGCACTCGTAATGGTTCCCAAATGCCTGAATTGTTTCGGCGGGCCGAAAATTTTTTTATTAGGGAGGGGGTCTGTTATCGAAGAGTGCAGAGACGAACCGATTTTTTCTTTATGCCTGTGGGTGAGACGATTTCCTTCTCTTTGAACGAATGGTAAAAGGCATACATTTGTTTTGTCAGTCTTGTTTTCTTCGGCTGTAGTTGTTTTAGTATCTATCAAAAAAACCGAATTGCATAAGCGATTTTTTATGCACGCGTTATGTGTTTTTGAAGAAATACTACGTAAATCAGCTGCAATCTATTTTTTTCGACTTCAAGTAAGTACATTTTAAGTTATTTGAATGAACAGTAATTCAGATCTTTTTTCTGTTCAGCACTTTGACAGTTGCGCCCAAATCAGTCGGTCTGCTAGTATATAAAATACTTTAAAAGTTTTAATCACTATTTGAGAATTGTTGGGTGGAATTCTATTACACTTAGTACAATTGCTAGTGGCAGTTTATGTCTGGTGTTCAACGTCTGACCCACGACTCTGTGACAATCTGTTCGCACGCATGTAAGATCATTTTGTTCACTTAATTCGGGAGCAGAGGGTTAGCAGTGAAATTCGACACAGAGCTTTACAGTGTCACGTTAAGCACTGTCGGATAACAGTGACCATGCACAGAATTGCTGAAAAAGTATTTTTTCTGGAGGGAATGGGGCTGAAAAACTTTTGGGTGAGAGGAGTTTGATGAAAGCACATTTTTCGAAGGCTGAAAATTGTTTTAACAGTGAAATATTTTTAGCTTTTTGCATGTCAAAAATTGGGAAAGTTTAATTTCGATGGTTAAGAAGGGTAAACACCGAGATTTTTTTCCAAAACTACACTCTGTTATCTTGATCTCGTGTTCTTGTTATCTGTCATGTTTAAATGCTTTCTGTACAAGACAAAATTACAACTGAGCATTAACATAGGTTTCTGAAATGGTAGATATTGGTATTTTCACATTTCTTTTGCACGCTGATTGCGGAAGTGATTCAGAAGTATATCTGCAAGATATGTAGCAGACTAAAGTTCAGTATATACTTTTTGTGGTTGTAATGACTGACTTTAATTAAGTATATACCTTTAAAAATAAAAGCTAAAAACAAATTGAAACGCTAGACTACTATATGGTAGTGCATGCATTTCAAATTGAACAAAAAATGCACTATGGTAGAAGATACTTCAAGGTAAAACTAAGGAATTCATAAAAAATGCTCTATGGTCGAAGATACTTAAGGTAAAACTGAGGAATTCATAAAAAATGCTCTATGGTAGAAGATACTTTAGGGTAGAACTGAGGAATTCATAAAAAATGCACAATGGTAGAAGATACTTCAAGATAGAGCTGAGGAATTCATAAAACAGGCCCTATGATAGAAGATACTTCAAGGTAGAGCTGAGGCATTCATATAAATGCTAACTGCTATTGTCAACTGTGCTGTATGATAATATATAAAGTATATTTATTATATTATGCATACACGCTTCTGTGTGTGTTTGTGTTCAACCTTTTTTAAAGGGGGTGGTGTCGAAGAAATTTGGGGACGACAAAATCCCAGGGGACAGGTCCCCGTCTGTCGTTTTGATAGATGGCTTTCCATATGTTAAATTTTTTTTGTAGCAGAAAAAGGATGCTGGTATATAGAAATAATAAAATATGGGTGATGCACAGAAGAGTTCACCACCGTGTCCAGCACATTGTGATTCAGGTGATTTTACTCTGATCATGACGTCGTCCACTTTTGTCATTTTCCTCATCCACGAGTTCTAATCTTGCCTGGCTACACCAAGCATGCATCTCTTCAAGCTTTTTTCAGTTGTCTGCAATCTTTGATTGTTTTTTTTACTTAAGATCCACAACTCTGCTACGTACGTAAGCACTGGGAAGATGCATTGATTAAACACTTTTTTAAAAAGAATTAAAGGCATATTGCTTTTAAAAATTACAGTATTTCTTTCAAAAGCTCGCAAACCAAGTTTCATACGACGATTAATTTCTTCATTAATGTGACCCTTCCTTGATATATGCTGTCAAAGGTAAATGTAGGCATCGGTTACATGCTTTCCCCATCAATCGGTAAATCTTCATTTCTTGTGAAAGCATTGTACATCAGCTTTATCATTTGAAAGTTCAATTTTAATCCCACTTCTGTACTGTTTCCAGCAAGTTCCTGCAGTTCTGAAGGTTCAGTCGCAAAATTTACTGTGTCATCGGCAAAACGGACGGGTGTTTTATAATCTCCATTAACCTTTTCCCACTCCAATGATTAAGACATGTTCTAATGATGCATTAAAGAGTTTTTCACCTTGTCTCACTCCCTTACCAATTTTTATTGGTATTGTGTTATCAAATGGCCGAACTTCTGCACTTACATTTTTTTATTGGAGGTTTAACGACCACCGTGAGCAACTCAATGGGCTATAAGCAGTCGCCCGTCCCTAATTGAGGGTCACTGGTTCCAGGGAAGGGAGAGAGCTAGTGCCGTAAGACAAACACAACATCAATGCCTCACCGGGATTCGAACCTGGACCCCGTTCGGACTAATTATCAGAGGCCATCGCTTAGACCACTGCACCACCGGGGCAGCACTTACATTTTCATAGATGTTATCAATAACGCTAATGTATGCATCTTCAATACTGCAGGACTTCAAAGCCATTGCAACTACTAATGGTTTCACGGAATCAAAGGCCTTTCGTAATCAATAAAAGCCATATACGTATATAAACACTGACAAATTATGTAGATATAAAATACTGAAAAAACTGTAATGGTAGCACCCAAAATGGTCACGAACCTAAATCAATTTAAAAAAAAGTTAAGCTAGCACCACCTCCAGCAATCGGAGATTGCAATAGCAAAGAAGAAATTGACAATGCCATTGAAACCTTTAACCTTGCCATTAAAAAGGTTATGGAGGCTTGCCAAACTCCTGCCAAAGAAACCCGTATTTTTTACCCAAAGAAATATTGGATCTTATTAAGGAGAAAAATAGGTACCGCAGTAAATAGCAAAGAACCAGAAATAAAACATTTTATGACCTTTATTGCACCCTTAACAGGAAAATCAAAAGAGATATCAGAAAGTTTGAAAACGGTTCATGGGGTCAATTATTAGAGGAAGCACATATTGGCTACTCTGAAAATTCGAATAAAAAAAAAATGACCCTGTGGAACCTTACTTCAAGTTTGCAAAATAAAAATATCAGATTACTCCAACCCCTCCAGAAAGCAGATGGGACGGTAATTAGAACCGATGAAGAAAAAGTGGAAATCTTTGCAAACTCACTCGAAAAGCAATTTTAAATAAATGATATCCCTGACACTGATGTAGCCATTCAAATGCAAAAGGCCCTGGATATTTATTTTAAACATGCGGAGGATGTAGAAAATGCTAGAGTCATCACCCAAAGTGCACAACTCTATGAAGAATTTACTAGTTAAAAAAAACCTGTATTAACATCCCCAATTAAAAGTAAACAGAAAGGCTCCTTTAAAAAAAATAGGAGGACAAGGCATAGAAAACAGCAGCCAAAAGCAGTAAATGCTACGGCCTCTCTTACGTCCGATAGACAGCAACCTCTAAATAAAGTGGCTACGACCTCTCTCGGGTCCGGAATCCAAAAAAATGCAGCATCCCGTGGTATTTGTCATTTTCTTGTAGGACTTCCGTCCACAGTGAGTAGAGTTTAGGTCCCAGCCACCTACAGCGAGATCGCCTTTTGGGCAGGACACAGAAACGGAAGGAATGAGAGCAAGTCTAGCGACTTTGACAGAACAGTTTGTAGTGAGATTAGAGTACAGTAGATGGCGCCACCGTACAAGTACGATATTGCACATAGAGGGGTGAGAGAACTTCAGGGGGCGTAGGAAAGAATACCCATTTAACCAGTGGGTCCAGCTTGGAGGCCGTCACTTAACGTGCTCGTCCGATGCACGGCGGATATTCAGCGATTGTTAGTAAATCACACCATCTCCGAAAGATCAGCTCAGGCTTGAACCTGGGGAACTTGCATCGATAGTCCGAATCACTAACCACTAAGCCATCCGCGGCTTAAAAAAATGCAAAAATCGGACAGCAACTTCAAGTTAAATGTGCTACGACCTCTCTCGGGTCCGGAACGCCTGAAACTGAAAAGATAAGAAAAAACAAGAGACCTTTTAAGGGCCAAAAAATTTTTTTTTGTTCCTCCTGACTTTGAAAAACCACTACCCATCAGTGAAAGAGAAGTTAGGTTTCACATTAATAATCTTAAAAATAAAAAGGCACCGGGCAAAGATGGCATAAATAATAAAATTCTGAAACAATTACCGGAAGAGTATGTGCAAACCCTTACTAAAATATACAATTGTGCCATTAAATTAAATTATTTGTCTGATGATTGGAAGACAGCAGAGGTAATATTATTACCCAAGCCAGGTAAAAACCCGGCAATTCCTGAAAATCACAGACCGATTTCGTTGCTCCCAACCATGGGAAAAATCTTTGAAAAAATTATGCTTGTTAGGATGCAACAGTTCTGTGAAGAATACCCAGTTATTTTATTTATTCAAGGAGGTTTTCGTGACAAACATTACACGTTGCACCAGCTCTCGAGAGTTACTGAAAAATGTGCAGAAGGAATAATGAATAAAAAGCACACAGCGGCTATATTTCTGGATGTAGCTAAGGCTTTTGATAAATGCCCACACGAGGCAATTATCTAAAAAACTAATAGCACATGACTTCCCACTTTGGATTATTCATATAATCAAATCTTATCTTGAAAACAGAACATTTTGTGCAAAAATTAATGGGAAGAAATCTTCAAAAAAAATAATTGAAGACGGTGTTCCACAAGGCAGTGTACTTGCTCCTACGCTATACTCTATTTTTACTTCAGATTTTCCGAATTTTAACAACAGCAATCTGACTACAGCACTTTATGCTGACGACACTGCACAGGCCTATACTTCCATGAATAAAAATCAAGCAACATTTATGTTGCAATACTATGTGGAAAAACTGGAGAATTACTTCCTAGACTGGAAAATTAAAATTATTACTGACAAGACACAAGCAATTCTGTTCTCCCGTAAAACATACAATTACAATCCTGACTTTGAAATTGAATCGTATGGCAAAAAAATACCTTGGGTAAAGGATGTCAAATATTTAGGCCTCATTATGGATCATAATTTGAATTGGAACAAGCATATTGAGGAAACCCTGGCTAAAGCTCTCAAATTAAGAGGATGTCTCCAACCCATAATTAAAAATAAAAGGCTTAGCAAAAATAATAAAACCTTGTTATGGAAAGCATGCTTCAGCCCGGTGATTACCTATGTTATGGAAGCATGCTTCAGCCCGGTGATGTCCTATCTGGGGTAACTGCAGAAAGCAGCAAAAAAATAATATTACCTAGTTTCAAAATAAAACTCTTCGTATGATGGTAAGACTAGATGGAAAAACATCCCATAATGCTTTCCGTAGTATGCTAAATATCAACTGTATTCATTATACTATGTATGATCTAGCGCAAAGATATTACGAGAAAGCCAAGAAACATCCTAATACTCTTGTCAGGGAGGCCCTTAATTATGTTGTCAATGATACTGACAAATTTAAAGGACCGAAGGCTATTTTAAATAAAATTCCTGAAAAGAATCCAGTTCACAGTTATACTTCCAAAAAAATTTAAAAATAACTGGGACTAAATTGAAGTCATTCTTCACACATGGGAAGAAAGCAAGAAGTGAATATCAGGAGTTTTTGGGAGGAAAAAAAAGGCCCTTTTAAGGGCCGAGCAAAATGTTGCATAAAAGATTTATCTTTTTTGTACTGAATATCTCTCCCCTAACTAACAAGGTGTTGTTGGTCTTGTCTTTTAAATTAAATTTTTTTCCTTACGCAATTTTTTAGTTCTGACTAAAAAAAAATAGAAAATAATAAATAAATAAAACAGGACTTAATTTTTTTCTCTGTTGCACATAATTGTGCAACAAGCAGACAAGTAGCGAAGAAAAAAAATGATTGGCCCTTATACTACCAGTTCCCTAAATAAGGAATAAAAACCCTGATTGTGGCTGTTTTTATTTTTCTGTTGTTTACTCAAAATGAGTAACTTAAACCTCGATCGGTGTACTCTTGTGATCACACCACCTCAGCTATGGTTACTCTGACATGTCAAGCAAGAATCAACAAAAGTAAACCTGAGAAAAAAAATTTTTAAACCAATGGGGAAAAATCTTTTCTCTCATTGGCTAGCGAGTAACGAAGCAATAGCGGACCCGAGAGAAACACTGAGAAAATGGCCAGTTTTGTCTTATCCGGTGTTGAACGTCGATTTTCCTCTGGAAAATTTATTCTGTGTGTGATGTTTTTTTTCAGGCTCCCCTTTTCCCTTGTCCCTGTACTCATTTTCTGCGGAGAGAAATATCGCTCAGAACGGTTATTGTTACAGTCGCCCGTCCCTAATTTAGGGTCACTGGTTCCAGTGAAGGAGAGAACCAGTGCCGTAAGACAAACACAACATCCATGCCTCACCGGGATTCGAACCCGGACCCCGTTCGGACGAATGATCAGAGGCCATCGCTTAGACCACTGCGCCACCGGGGCGGCAAACCGTTTACTTCTTGTGCTCTAATATTTCCATACTTTTCTTTCGTACTATTCTATCAGGGCAATCTGCTCATAACTCTCTTAGATTCTCTTTCGCCGCCTCGGTGGCGCAGTGGTCTAAGCGATGGCCTCTGATCATTCGTCCGAACGGGGTCGGGTTCGAATCCCGGTGAGGCATGGATGTTGTGTTTGTCTTACGGCACTGGTTCTCTCCCTTCCCTGGAACCAGTGACCCTAAATTAGGGACGGGCGACTGCTTATAGCCCATTGAGTTGCTCACGGTGGTCGTTAAACCTCCAATAAAAAAAAAAAAAAAAAAAAAAAAAAAAAGATTCTCTTTCACCTGCCAAAAGGCGCATAGCGCTGTGGGTTCGGGTATCTCAACCTAAATTAGGAACCCCCTTGTGTGTATAGATATAGATTACATATGTGTTGTGTGCGATTCTTACCAAAATCCATTTTTTTTTACCAGAGGAACCGCCTCTTTTCCTGGCCCTAAAGTAAGGTGGCTAGCGAAGGTTTTCAAAGCTTAAGCACATTAAAACATATGTCTGTTCGTCAGTGCTACAAGAGCGACTTGTTGGACTATCTACGTTGTCGATCGAACACGAAATTGTCCGTTACATTGATTTTAAGACACTTGTTGCCAATTTTGCGAAATCAAGGCACGTAAAATAATGAAATTTTAGTTTAATTTCAAA
The DNA here is from genome assembly GCA_039090855.1 of Macrothele yani. Taxonomy (NCBI): domain Eukaryota; kingdom Metazoa; phylum Arthropoda; class Arachnida; order Araneae; family Macrothelidae; genus Macrothele; species Macrothele yani. Next base: position 164,725,899 of record CM077009.1, read on the forward strand.
GTACATTGATCAAGTAAGCAAATTATTGTATTTTCCACTATTTTATTTGTACTTAGGGTTTTACTGTTTCGGTATCTTGATATTCTTGGATAAATGCGACATGTTTAGCCACACGATATGAGAAAAACTTGAGACTTGCCCCGGTGGTGTAACCGCAAGGCCGATGCCTCGCCTTACACCGGCCCTGCTCTAGTTATTTACTTTTATGCACTTTCTTTTGTACATCTGCATGTGTTTCGGAGTATAGTGACCATCCGGGGAAAGTCTCAAGCTTTTAAGCAACCGCCATACCTATTTAGGACAACTGGTTCCAGTGAATTGCCAGCGCCAGCACCAGAAGACAAACAGACCACCCATGCTTCATCAGCGACCCGAAACAATACAACAATGAAAAAACCTTTTTCCACCTGGCGGTAACATGTTTTGAATCACGATTTTATAAAATTCCGCAGCACCGTAGTTTACAGAACAGATTGTGTTAACGAATTAGTAATCTTCCATTTACATTCGCCATTTTATTTGCACGTCTTTCGAAAAAATACATGTCTTATATGAAACATTCAGGTCCTATATCTCTGTACCGCTTCATTTGATTTGATAAATTATTTTTTCATTGGAAAAATTGTACTGTCAAAACGAAGATTCACACCTCTTAGTCATTTTCCAGTGCCTATCCTCGCCGATGGGTGACATAAATTTAGATGCAAATGAGTTTAGATTTTACTCCATACCATGGCTTCATAAAACCTGATTTTAAAAATTATTCCTTCCATCGAAAACCTTTTACGAGAAAGACCTTTTCTTGGATATGCAGTCATTTTCAAATAAGTTATTTTTCCTGGTATCTCTAATTCTGAAATTTTGCTTTGAAAACTTTTGATATCACATATTGAAACCTGCGAAAAACATGCTGCATATAATTTATTATAACTCCCATTTCTGTTTCCAACTATATCTTGACCTGGTCGCATAATTTGCCCATTACTTCTTGCGCAATGCATTTCATTTGTCTTTCTATGCCTACAACGTTGCCGTTTTATACAAATTCAGCAATCTTGTGTTAGCAGCATCGGCGGGATAACTGCTTTGCGTAAAATGTCTCAGTGGTCATAATAATTCGGCTACTCAGTGTGTGTAGCAGTGAAAACGATGGATATAAACTTTCCAACGCTTTTAGCACTTTACAGTTTCATCGCTATTTTAGAGTACTTCCTTCTGAAGTACTGCTCTTTTTCACTCATTGAGTGGCAATTACAAGAACTCTAAAAGAACACTTCAGCAAGACTCAGAGGCGTAACAAAGGGGGAGGGGGTCCTCGGGTCGAGACGCATTTAGAAATTCTCCGTCCCAGTAGAACGATTCAGCGATTTCAGCCAATCACAACGACGGTAACGAATTGTTGACTATTTCGGACGGCGGGGCTTCACCTGGTGTTTCCGCCTATGTAGTCGGTACATTCACCGCCTACCACTTGAATGCCATGGGTAAACACTGTCATGGTAATCAAACAAACTACGCCTCAGAAAACTTGAAAATTACACCGTTCCAGGACGATGTAATTTTCAAAGTTTCTGAGGCATCATGTGTACTTTCCAAACACTGTCCTGTTTGTAAAATATTCTATTCCATGGCAAGCATAAAACCGCCGGTATATTTGTATTGCATCTTTAATGTAGGATTCGCAGTGTACAGTTCCTTACAAATTGTCTGTCAAGGCTTATTTGGGTAAATGAGTCTCCAACGACAATTTGAGCTAAGCATATTAAATTATTCAAAACTCAAAGTATTGTATATATTCATCACCGAAACTCTTAAAAAAACTTTGCGAATTATCTCGATTGGTGCGTCCTAGGCCAGATCGCCAAGTAAGGTTAAATCGAATTTGACAATTAACGTGTGTTGACCTTTAGCTGACGTGAAAAATACTAACGTTATAAGCAACGTGGGGTCAAAATGACCCCAACATTTAAACGAAAAATAAGTTATATTGTGTAAGTGCAATCGGATGAAAATTTATTCTGGGAATTTTACATATTCTACTATCGATAAAGTCAATAATAGCAGAAATTAAAAGTTTTTCTACAATAAATTCAACTATTTGTGCTACTTAAAAATCAATATTTTACATTGAAACAGCAAAAAAAGAAACACAAAATAATATTTATCAATAAAAATGTATAACCTGAAATATTACAGAAATATTTCTGTACTCATGCCTGCCAAGATAATATGCCATTTATTTAAAAATGGCACTAGTTTTCTGATGCGCAGTGTTCTAATTTTGTTTTTTATAAAATTTTTACCAGGTCGTTTGATAAAATTTAATCCGGTAAGCTTTTTCATTCGGGAAAACTTTAATATAAAACATGGGCTTTGTTTGTACTGATGTTCAGTATTGTTTGAAAAATACGCTATAGCGACCTGGGGTCATTTTGACCCTAAATGATGGAATATACTGTAGGTGTGTGTTTGTTGTTTGGAGGTTTAACGACCACCGTGAGCAACTCAATGGGCTATAAGCAGTCGCCCGTCCCTAATTTAGGGCCACTGGTTCCAGGGAAGGGAGAGAGCCAGTGCCGAAAGACAAACACAACATCCATGCCTCACCGGGATTCGAACCCGGACCCCTTTGGGACGAATGATCAGAGGCCATCACTTAGACCATTGCGCCACCGGGGCGGCTGTATGTAGGTGTGTGATAGGGATTTTTTCTTAAATTTAGATGAGGCTGAGCATATCTCAAAACATTACTTACATGCACACAAACCTTTCCCCCGATGGGTTCGACTTTATGGTTTTTCTCAAATTTACTTTCTCGTTATCCACGAAGTCAAGCACTTCGTGGATAACGAGAGGGTAAAGATCAGATCATACGTAGAAGATTTTAGGGAGTGTCTGACCCCAGGTTTTAAACAACCCTTACAAATAGGAAGCTAGATTTAGGCTAGAGTGACCGATCGCAAGGTGACACGGAAGCAAGGTAGAAAGACGACCTCATTTATAACATGGGGGCTAGTACCCGGGGTCAGAAGGCTTAACGTGCCCATCCAACGCATGGCGGATATTTAGTGGTTCGAGCGTTTGTACCTGCCTGGGATCGAACCTGAGATCTCTCAGTGGCAGTCACGAACGTTGACCACTAGGCCATCCGCGGCCATACGAGATTAAATTCTGCTATCCAACTATTTATATTGCTTAATATCTCACTGCTTCCCCTCTCAGCGTGGAGAGAGGGCGCCACAACGCAGGCGCTGTTATGCAGAACTGTATTCACTCTCCCAACCAGGTCTGGGAGCAGCACGTGAAACCCATCCTCCCAAAATAGTCACCAATTCGCTATCGCTCAATCATTCTACTTGGATACAGAACGCCTATGTGAGGTCAGTACCCCGCTTGAGGGTGGATTGCGTAAAAATTTAAACAGACAAATGTATATATGAAGCTTTTACCAATGAAACGAATCCACGGACCCCCAGTTAACAAATTCTAGGCTACACCACTGTATTTCCTCAACTTCAGCAGTCGTATAACAACACCAGAGGTATGTTCTTTAAGTATAAAATGTTTAAAACACACGCATTTCGAAAGCACGGAGCGAATATTTTAATTATCACTTTCATCTGAAATTGGAAAAAAAATATTACAGTTATAATTAGTACAGGAGAAGTATTCAGTGATAGAATTTTTTTAGTAAACTCAACAATGAAGTGTCTGATCAAGGAAACTAAAATAACAGTGTGTTCTCAGTGACAAGGGGATCACAAAATTGAAAGCAGCCTTTAATTGAGTAAAGAACAGCAGTAGCAGAAGTTCAGCTATAACTCTAAATGTCAAACTTTTTTTTTTTTTTACATTTCTTTTAAAAATGAGAGAGCGGTACGGGCTTGCTTTTACTTCACTATCATCTCAAAAACCTTGAAAATTTCATTAACCTTGGAGCAAGAATTGTACCTGTACCTTCCTGATTTATGTGTTAGCATGGTGCCCTTACATTCCACCCACAACAATAAAGTTTCCAGTAACTCAAACTAAGCGATTATACATCAGAAATCTGAATTAACTTTGGATTTGCACAAGCAAAGAAATCAAAAGGTTCATCACACAGAAGATGACATTTTCAATTATCTTTTGAATCAGCACTTGCACAGAAATGCGGCTGATTTTTACATCCCATTTCTTTGTTCGAGGAATACAGGTGCAACCATAACATCAGGAACTTCTCTAAAAAGAAGCATAACACCCTGAAACATTGAATTTTTGGTCTATGAAATGCTAGCATTACATCACTGAAGGCACTGAATTTATAATCAATCAACACAAAAGAATATGAAAAAAATTAATAAAAAAACCCTTCAAAATTGCACTAGTCAAGGCTTGTCCTAGGGGGCACAACAGTAGCACATTAGGTCTAGTCACTAAACTTAGCACACTTAAACAGAAATCTGGACACACACGCTCAATTAACGCTCCATGGCAATAAAAAATTTCAAGATGTCTAAATGGAAAACAGTGAAATATGGCATTTTTTCTCTGCAAGTAATAAACAATATTTAAAATCATTTCTCAATTCAAAGACAAAAATAAATATGCTGTTTTAAAATACAGCTCCATCACACATTTACAAGCGACAATATTATATCCTCAAAATATACTTGCCAAAACAAACTACTGCATATTGAGAACTCTTAGCAACACCTGTAAACCAATGGGAAAATACTCATTATCCATTTTATTATAAAAGCTTGTACTGATATTTCAAACAAACACACAAACACACACAAAGAACAATCAGTGATTAGTCAAAACACAAAAGGCAGTCTTTTTTTTCTATTACTTTTATAAGAATGTAATTACTGCACAAGCAAGCTCCAGCACAAGGAGAAAAACACTGCTGTGTTTACAAGAGAATTTTGCTTTCTATTACATAATTTTATGCAATTAAGATATAAAACCTTCATTTCCCCAAACATATGTCATGTTCAACAAAGTAATCAATGAAAGATGTCAGCAAATCCAAACATTCAGTAAGGCTGTTGAAATGCATTAACTACTTCATACCTTTTGCCAAAAATAATCGGTAATTTCTTAAAATAACCCAATTCTGTGCATGCTTCCACCCACATAACTCTTTCTTCCTTTTTATTCCAAGGAAGAGGCAGAATCAACACCACAGGAAAAACAGATATAAACACACCTGTCTGCTAGGAATAACACGAGAAAACTTCCCATTCACCAAAATAAAAAGCTTACCGCTGACAGCTGGGTTTTTTTGTATGATTTCATGAGCACCTTACATTGGCTTACCATCCATATGTCTCAGTTCTAGGTCTTCTCTCAGCCAGTTAGTTTTATCTCAGCCAGAATGAGAAGCAAATTTATGGTACAACAAAATATTGTTGGAACATTGTCAAAATATTTTATTTCTCAGTTTGTTTGCAGCATGAAAACATAGGATATACCTCACATAGATATGAAAAAATTTACAATGATCCAAGTATTTTATAATAGTATAACAATAATTTGCTAATATCACTTATAAGTTTTCCAGGACTTTGTTCAAGTCATGTTAGAAACTATCCACAGTTTGGACTTGAAAAATATAGTAAACCATAAAGTTCAAAAACAGTGAAATTAATTAATGAAATATTAATATAAAAACATTCTATATCTCCCTTTGTCACTAAGAAGTTATAAATTAGAGGATAACTCTGCAAAATACCTAGATTACATAAAAATCACCTAGCTTTGTACATATTTGAGGACACTTCTGCAGAGCATAACATCCATTGCAGGGAAAGAAATTTCACTCATCAGTCACAACAGACACTGATCTGTTTACTAGAGTAATATTAATAGATCGGTAAAACTAAAAGCCAAATATCCCGAAGAGAGAGGTGTTCTTTTCACATTGTCAAAGTACACAAAAGAAAATGGATAAAAACTAAAGTCATACATTTTCCAACAAAGAGTGATCACATGATAGAGACTGCATGAAAGATGTAAACAGCCAGGAAAGGATCTGAAGAATTTTCAAGTAGCTTTTTGTACCAATATCAAATCTTTCAATATGTACACAATACGGTGTGTTGAAAATGCGGAAATATTTTTGATCGAATCGCTATAGTGTGAAAAAGTAGCCCTTGTTACACCTAAAGATGACGTAAGAAATCTTTTTAATCAAACAATAATTTACTTTTGCGCATGGCTATTGAAATTTCCAAAATTTTCTTGATTTTTTTCAAAGTGCCAAAAAAATTACAATCGAATTACTACAGTGCGGAAAAGTTGCTTCTAAGAATATTTAAATATAAAGTAAGAACGTTTTTTGCATTAATACACTTCTTGCTTACGCATGACTATCCGAATTACAGAAATTCCACAGATTTAAACATTTGTAGAGATTCGTTCAAAGTACCAAATCCTCCCCCCCCCCTCTCCCACTTGTGGCTGAGAGACCCCTTGACTTTGACGAATGCACAGTTTCTTTGGCCAGTCAGAAACTAGCTGGCAACCAGTGTGATCAGAATTTGCATTTAGTCCAATATATATATATTTTTTTGATTGGAGGTTTAACGACCACCGTGAGCAACTCAATGGGTTATAAGTAGTCGTCCATCCCTAATTTAGGGCCACTGGTTCCAGGGAAGGGAGAGATAGCCAGTGCCGTAAGACAAAAAACAACATCCATGCCTCACTGGGATTCGAACCCGGACCCCTTTCGGACGAATGATCAGCGGCCATCGCTTAGACCACTGCGCCACCGGGGCGGCATTCAGTCCAATAGCTCTACTTAAATAAGTACTTATATTTACGTTGTGATATCATGGTTTCATGATGTGTTTTACAATTATGGAAGCAGCACTAAACTTGAGACACGAATTTATTTGCTTTTCATTCGGTCATCCAACAAATCGTGTTCCAATCAGGGGCGGTTCGTCATAAGGGGCCAGAGGGGCCGGGCCCCACCTAAAAATTTCTATTTCTAGAATAATTTTTTTTTTTTTTTTTGCGCTGTCTATTTTGGAATCACGTATGCATGCTTTCCTAAATATATTACACATTATCTATTTTGACACTTTGCATAAATGGATTTACACATATCATTGTCATCATTGTCAACCATTATCAATCCACTGCTGGACGAAGGTCTCCCCAAGTTTCCTCCACAACGGTCTGTCTTGTGCCAGTCTCCTCCATGTCACTCCCGCATATTTACGAATTTCATCCACCCATCTCCCATGTGGTCTTTTTCTGGGTCTTTTCCTGTCCCTTGGAATCCAATCTAAAATTTCGGCTGTCCATCTATGGTCTGTCCTTCTGGCAGTATGTCCAGCCCATTGCCATTTCAGGGATTTAACTCTGATCATGATAAACGTTATATTCAAAAATGATATTTATGAACTTAGCTCCCAGTTTAGACAACAACCTTAAAATTTTTTGCCCTAGCTGGATTGAAAAAGAAGAAAACTTGTTAAAAATGCAAGGAGTAATTTATAAAGTAACCTGCAGCTGTGGAAAATACTACACTGTACATAGGAGAAACAGGTCGTAGGCTGGAAACTCGCATCGTGGAGCACAAGGCAGCAGTAAAAAATTGTTCAAACAAGACAGGATTAGACAGGCACATTAGAGAAACAGGATTCCACATGGACTGGGACTTTTTAACTGTCATTGGACATCAATCCAACTTCCTGAAGAGTAAATTGAAAGAGGGACTTGAAATTGGAAAATACCAGAACTTCATCATTAATGACAGTAAGGGATTTTCACTGCCTAACATCTGGCAAGATATTTTGCAGAATCACCGTAACCATCAAGGTTAACCGTAACCGAAGACCGTGACGAAGATTGAACAAAAGACTTTCTGACGAAGGAGAGGAGTTCTCTCCAAAAATCTGCAGTAATTTAAAGAATTTACCTAGATAAATCCCATAAAAAAGTTAACTAGTTTGAATATAATAATCTAGGAAGCCACATAACAAAGATGAGTTTGATTAACAGATTGAAATCTATTCAAGAGAACATCACAGGTGTGAAAATAAATGTGCAAAAAAGTGCACCTTTGGAATAGAAATGAAAGATAAGTTGTAAATCTGTTTATAACAGAATTCGCTTACATGCAGCATTAAAACTATTATAAATACCATGTTAATTTAATCTGCAAAAATAGCTAAAATGAATATATATATATACAGCAAAACCCTCTTTTAAGGTGGAGCTTATGACTGACAGAAATCATTGTTAAATGTCACTCGCTAAATCTGTTTTGGGGTGAAAAATGACGAAATATAAAAATATGCGTATATGTTTATATTATGTATCCATATATATCATAACATATGGCAAAACTTTTTCTCCATTTTGTAGATCTCTAATCATAGTTACTTTGTCATTTAAGAAATATTTTCCTCTGGGGCAATTTGTCACTTATGAATGTTTAGGATTTCCTGCTTGATGCAACACGAAATTGGCTGCTTTTTTAAATACACACATGATGTAAAAGGAGCATCGATCTTCCCACTGCAAGGCTCACTTCGAGGTTGAAAAGGTTAATAGATGCAATTCCAGGAAATGCCATATTATGTTTCCCCTTAGGCAACATCCCCTTGCCATTATTACCCTAACCATCTCTGCAGTCATCACGCAGAAATCTACTTAAGGAATGTGCATGAATCACATCCACCCTCTTTTTCCCTAGAAGTGGGGTGCATGTTCTCTGTTCTGTTGACACAATACTCCCAACCTTGAAGTGGTGGTTGAAATTCTTTTCCAAAACTCCTTTGGTGAGCATTTGATGTACACTATCTCATTGCTATTTTATCAACATTCTTCCATTAACACAGAAATTCCACTGTGTTGTTGCAATTTCTTTTTGCATACCACCATATCTTTTCCTCCATTCCAAGACATTGTTCCGCAGACTTTTCCTGCCTCATTAAATATGGAATTTCTTTAAATTTTGTTACTTGTTAAGACTGCTCATCTTAGCTCTTCTCTTATCTGTTAAATCTGGGGATTTCATTGGTTTTGTTTGTTAAAAATGATCAAATCAGCTTTGAATTGACATTACATAAAAAAAAAGTTCTTATTTTGCCCAAATTCTGGATCTCAGTAAATTTGGGCTCATTATCTACCAGTTATTTCTGAAATTCAATTCACAATACCTTAAAGCATTTGAGTAATCATTTAGAAGTTGCACACACACCTGCTGTTATAAATTCCATATAACCCAGTACATTCATTTTAGTACTTATACATTCCTGGATAGTAGAAGTAACATGTCATGTTTCTGCATTTATGTATCTTCATTAGAAAAATATGTTGAGCACACTCTGCAGGATTGCAAACAGCCAGTTTCTTTACATCTAACTATGAGTCATCACTTATTATTCATAACGACTGAAGGTGTAATACAACTGCCAAAAGGTCTGAAAAATATCTTATATTTTACTTTTTTGACTCATTATCTTACTTATTTACTGTACAAGTCTCTATGTTATATTCAAAAACATGTGAAATATTATTACCACTGGTAGGAATGTTGAGTAGCAAAACAAAGTAGAATAACAAACCAGATGCACTGGTTCACTTAGAATTTGTAAAAATTAAAGTATCCATCTTCTAAAAGATTAACTAAATTTTGTTATTAATACAACATATTTATGGTACTACATTGTCCTAAATAATTTGGCTAAAATTTTGAAAACATTTTTTACATTTTTTAATGTATGTAGTTTGACAGAAAAATGGGGCAAAAATGATAGCTTTACAACACATCTTAAAGATTTTTTACTGAACAATTTACCTGCACACACAGGGATGTGAATAAGTGCTGAAGCAAGCCAGCCACAGCACTCATGTGGCATCATCCAAGGTTTTTGCCTAGATGATGACCTGTGGAGACAGAATGAACCTTTGCACCTACCACCAATAAGAAGCTTTGTTCTCCAAAAGAATTCTAAATTTTTCATTATTGGCTTTAGAAAGGATAATAAAACTCTGTTGATTGCAAAAGCACGAAAAAAAAAATTCAAAACTGTGGTAACTGTTTTGGGGAACCCATTAAATGGCAGCCGCAGCAGATTATTGGCTAAGCCTTGAATATCACTGCAGCAGTGATAGGGCAGGCTCCACACAATGTTTGTTCCCAACTCCAAGGTTGCAGGTAAGTTTTACTGCAAAAATCTTTAAAATCTGTTCTGAAGTTGAAATTTTTTCTTCATATTCTCTGTCAAATTATAAACTTTGAATTATGTACATAATTTTTTCTCAAAAGTTTCAGACGGATAATTTAGTGCACTATGCATAAACTACCCCTTCACCGATATATTAATTCATACAGATATCTCAAAGGTTCAAAAGCTAGACTTCAATCCATAAAATAAAGTGGTGGTGTCGGAAGGTCATATATCTCTCAGAGTATTTAATATACCTCAATGCTCCATAAATTTATTAATGCATATGCTTAAAAGAAAAAAAGATATAAAGGAAAACATGCAGAAAATATCTAGAAGCAATAGTCATCCAGTTGTTCACTTCTATGAAGCGTATGCTTCAACATATGTTCTATAAATGCTACTGACTGGAAGCGTACATCACATTGAATAGGTTTTACACCAATGTAAAGGTGTATCGGCCTTCAAAAATTGCCTTTGCAAATTTCCTGCAGTCTACCTACATTGGTGAGAATTTTCATGTCTGATGGAGCATATGCTTTGATGGGCAACCTTTTGGTGGGAACTGATGAGGCTTGCTTGTGCGAAGCAGCATATGGTTTAACAGGATACAATTCTGTATAAATTGCTGAGAACACAACTATACAAAAGAGAATATGCCGGGAAAATGCAACTTTATATGTGAATCACTCACCATACTAAGGCTTTTCACCCGTATGAATGTCCATATGCTTCAAAAGGTAAGTTTTCCGTGAGAATTGCTTGGCACACACATCACACTGATGAGGTTTTTCACCAGTATGAAGGAGCATATGTCTGGAAAGCCCACCTTTCTGTGTGAATTGCTTCAAACACATATCACACTGATAAGGTTTTTCATTTGTATGAAGAATGATATGCTGAGAAAGGGCACCTTTCCATGAGAATTTCTTGGAGCACACATTACACTGATGAGGTTTTACACCTGTATGAATGAGCATATGCTGGGAAAGGTAACTTTTCTGTGTGAATTGCTTAGAACACATATCACACTGATGAGGTTTTTCACCTGTATGAACCCGCAAATGTTTGGAAAGGTCACTTTTCTGTGTAAATTGCTTGTAACACATATCACACTGATGAGGTTTTTCACCTGTATGAAGGAGAATATGCTTGGAAAGGCTACTTTTATGTGTGAATTTCTTGAAACACACATTACACTGATGAGGTTTTACACCTGTATGAAGAAGCATATGTTTGGAAAGGTCACTTTTCTGTGTGAATTGCTTGTAACACACATCACACTGATGAGGTTTTTCACCTGTATGAAAGAGCATATGCTTTGAAAGGTTTCTTTTCTGTGTGAACTGCTTGGAACACACATCACACTGATGAGGTTTTTCACCAGTATGAAGGAGCATATGCTGGGAAAGGGTATATTTATGTGTGAATTGCTTGGAACACACATCACACTGATGAGGTTTTACACCTGTGTGAAGGAGCATATGCATGGAAAGGTTGCTTTTCTGGGTGAATTGCTTGGAACACACATCACACTGATAAGGTTTTTCACCTGTATGAAGGAGCATATGTTTGGAAAGGTTACTTTTCTGTGTGAATTGCTTGGAACACACATCACACTCATGAGGTTTTTCTCCTGCATGAAGAAGCATATGCACTGAAAGGTTACTTTTGTGCATGAATTGCTTTGAACACACATCACACTTATGTGTTTTTGAAGCTGTATGAAGAAGCCTTTGCTTGGAAAGATGCTCCTGTCTGAATTTCTTTGAACACACATCACGCTGATGAAGTTTTACACCTGTACGAAGGAGTGTATGATTGGAAATCCCACTTTTTCTTGTCAATTGCTCCAAACATGCATTATCCCTATCAGGGTTTTCACCAGTATCAAGGAGCACATCCTTTGAAATTTTGTCTTCCATTGTGAAATTACTGCAGCACGCACCACATTGGAGAGAATTTTTAGTCCTGTCAGACTGCATATGTCGTGGATACTGGCGTTTTTTGTGAACTTGTAAAAGCAGACTTCACGCTCTTGAAGATCTGCCCTTGTACCAGGGTGTATCTGGGACAATATGAAATTTGTTTTTGACTTTCTTCGTAGTGAAGTCTCAAACGGCTTCCTGAAGAATATTTGTCATGGACTCCATATTGGGAAACTATTAGATTTTATTTTTTGGCTTCATAGCAATTCCAAAAAAAAAAAAAATTGTTTTGGTAACATTTACTGCATACAATCATGAATTAAATACTCAGTGCTTGAAAATTATCTGAAAAGTTACATGCCCAGCCTGGGATGTGCAAAAATTATTTACCTGCGTAGATGGGATGGTAAAAGTTAGATGCTCACGAAAATTTATCTTTTAAGATAACAAACCAGAACCTTCATTTTTTTAAAATTAATAAGTGTGAAGTTTTTTTCATTTCCATTTTAAGGGTCTGTATTCAAAATGTTCAATGCACTAAAGTACGTACCTCAAATTTTAAGGTGATGACGCTGAAATTGGTTTCCAGAAATTTAGTGATTCTGCTGTGTTCCTTTTTTTTTAAGTTTCGCTCTGTCACTAAACACCGAAGTCTAGTTTTATCAGAGGCATGCATCCCGACAGTGACTATAAACATTTAGAGCAAAATTACATACGATTCTAATATCTGGACCTAGAGCATAATATAATAAAAGAAGTGGTATTCTTCTGTTCTTGGCACCCGGTAACAATAATACAACTGCCGGTGATTAGGAGTAAAATGAAACACGACATGCGACAACTGTTTTTGTAGGGAATTCTATTCCAGACTTTTTCATTTTTAAATTTCGTTTCCCAGTCCAAGCAACCAGGTAGCCTTTTTACCTGCGCAGGCCAATAATTTACATGTCCCGGGCATGGTATTTTTCATGCCCTGATATTGTGACTTACCTATGTTGTTTGCATGCACCAAGAATCAACGTATACTGCGTTTCACATCAAAGTGGACATGAAGAATACTTTATATGAACTCAGCAATTAAAATTTAAAAGAGAAGAAAGGTAAAAGAGCACATTCTACTTCTTTCTATGCTATGAAAATATTTTGCTCTATCAATTTTTTCTCTTTTGTTTCTTTGTGAGATAGTCGCCGATATCAGTACAGCAACGCCAACTTCCTGCATTTGAGACTGCGGTTGCGGATACATATCAATTATAAATAAAAACAAAAATAACAGAAGCCAGTACTTGTTCACTAAATATTATATGAGTCAACGAAGTTTTTTCCTTTTTTTAATTGAAGGTTTAACGACCACAGTGAGCAACTCAATGGGCTGTAAGCAGCCCCCTGTCCCTAATTTATGTCCACTGGTTTAAGGGAAGGAAGAGAGTCAGTGCCGTAATAGCAGGAACGAGAAAAGGGGAGTCTGAACAAGGAGGTTAGAATACGATACCTGGGCATGACCTTGTCACATAGAGCAGTATCACTTTGCGTGAATCTGTCTACCATGTATAGTGATAGACCGCGCATTGGTAAAGGCTCCTACCGAGGCCCAAGGTTTTCAACATCACAGCCCTCAGATCTTTTTTTTTTTTTTTTTTGATTGGAGGTTTAACGACCACCGTGAGCAACTCAATGGGCTATAAGCAGTCGCCCGTCCCTAATTTAGGGTCACTGGTTCCAGGGAAGGGAGAGAGCCAGTGCCGTAAGACAAACACAACATCCATGGTCACCGGAATTCGAACCCGGACCCCGTACGGGCGAATGATCAGAGGCCATCGCTTAGACCACTGCGCCACTGGGGCGGCAGCAGCCCTCAGATCAATTGATATTAGGCAGAAGTGTTTGTGTTTTGTTTTGTTTTGTTTTTTGTTGGAGGTTTAACGACCACCGTGAGCAACTCAATGGGCTATAAGCAATCACCCGTCCCTAATTTACGGTCACTCGTTTCAGGCAAGGGAGAGAGCCAGTGCCGTAAGACAAACACAACATCCATGTCTCACCGGGATTCGAACCCGGACTCCTTTCCGACGAATGATCGGAGGCCTTCGTTTAGACCACTGCGCTTTGCATGGTTTCCAATTGCAAGGTTTTCCTACAGTTTGACACGCTACTTTTAAATATTAGCATTTACTAAATCACAAAAATTAGAAGTTTGTTTTTTAGGAATAATACACCTAAAGACATAAAATAAAAATATCAACGTTTACTATTCCTCCTGATGAAGCCGAGCCAGAAGCTCTGCGGAATTATAGTCGATGTATAATAAACCTTTGATTGCAGTAAACGCTGGTATTTTTATTTTATGTCAACACCACAAGTTTGTAGTCATACGTTATCCCTAAAGACATATTCGTTAGGAGACTTGTCACATTACTGCTCACGGGAGAAAATAGTATTATCAGCGAGAGGCATTTATGTGGCACTGAATGAAATACAAAGGCTTTAAAGCCTTTTTTCCTCTTCTACAGCGTAAAGGTCTCTCAAGGTAAATGTTACTATCTGATTTAAAGCTAATGTACGGTAATTTTTCTCCTACGTCAGAGCTTTTACTTCAACTTCAATTTATGAAGCACAAAAGCCGTAAGCCTGAGTTATCTGGTGTGAACGTGAAGTAAAAAATCTAACGGTGTCATGCTTTTTTTAACGTTTCATTCTTTTTTTATAATATGTTACGTTTTTTGTAAAACGTCTTCATTTTAAAACCTAATTTTTCAAAAATAAATTTCAATCATATATATGTATTTTCGCACATGAATTTATCTGGGAATTTTTCCGGATATGTAGAAAACATCTTGGAATGCATTGCAAAAAACTGACTAATTGCAAGCTTTCTGAGAAGTTAAAAGCATGATGAATCCGAAACATAAAAGCGAAAGCAATGCTATGCCAAATATTATACAATTAGTATATATAATTCAAGACTACACACTTGTGATGTTCATTTAGAATAAATTATCAACGTTTTTTCACAATTAAATGTTTTATTAACATCGACTATAGTTTCGCAGAGCGTTTGGCTCGGCATCATCAGGACGAATGGAGCGTAAACATTCAAATCATTGTGACATCATCAGGGTTCTGACGGTCACGGTTTTTGGTGAGTTGTTTCCACGCGCTTGAAAGAAATGGCGTAGACGTCATGTCATTGACAAGTCGTGAAGAATTTCGGTATATGTGGAAAGCTTCTAATACATTAAGCTTGTTAGTCGAATCATGTTTATCAATAAGAATAGCGTTTCCAAACAAAAATTTATGGTTATTTTCGTGACAATGTTGGGCTATTGATGACTTCTTCAGTTCAGAGTTCCGTACGTAAGTCTTGTGTTCCTTCACACGGAAACTTAAAGCCCTGCGGGTCTGTCCTATATATGAAAATCCACATTCACAAGGTCTCTGATAAATTCCCCAGGAATTTATGTCTTGGACGTAGTCTTTTGATCTGTAAAAATTCATCTTGTTTATGGGTTTGAAAATCACTTTGAAATTAAAACCTTTGAGAATTTTTGAAATTCTGAAGCAAATCTGAGGAGCAAATGGGATTGGCAATCTCAGCGGTCCGCTCTCCCTCTAGCGGCAAAAGGAAGAATTACTGTAGTACGGGTAACGTTTTTGGCTTAATGCTTGGCTGTTGGTAGATCGCTCATTACGTTCAGTTGTCGTAGTTTGGTATATTTTTGCATTCATTCTGGAATTAGAGAATTCTATAATGGAGAATTCCGTGAAGAACAAATCATATTGTTGTGTCCCGCAATGTCGTTCCCAAGGTTTCGGCTATGTTTTTCACAAATTAGTATAAACGTTTGTGCCTTGCGTTTGAAATCCTTCCAGTGAAATGCTACTAACCTAGTAACGTCTTTGAATGAATAATAAACAAGGCAGCATGTTTTATTGCATAGTAGTAATTAAAAAATCCGCATTCCTACATAATCTTGAAAACAAATAATTGCTGTTATCTATATAAATTTAAACTTCATTATGGAACAAGATTTGCACTGTTCTGTCAACAGTCATCGGTTCAAAAACGCAGAACCCAATGATGATCAACAATTACCAATTCACAAACACTTTCAGGAACAGAATGTTAAAAATTACAAATGTTATTGTTGACAGTATTGAAAATGGGTCCTGGGAAACGTCAAGTGAAACGAAATGTCAGCTTTTAATAGTAATCCGGTTTAGAACACCCCTGTCGGTATTACTATATCCCTTGCCTGAAAATGTAGAAATAAAAATTACCTGTTACAGTAAAGCATTACTGCTACACAGTGCTTACACGTTCCACTTCTGCCCGCTTTACAAGAGCACTCAAATGACTTTATAGAAATTTCACTGTTACTTGTATCTAAAACACCGTTGATGGAGTGAGGCGACGACGTTATTGCCGTGGACTGAATGCAGTGCGAAACTATGAGAATTTCTCTTCCATCTTAATTCCACAAGAAATTATATGGCCTACATGAACAATCACTTCCCCTTCTTTAAGGCATCTTGAATTTTCGGAAGCGTCCGCAAATTTCATTATTTCAAGGATTGAAAGCGACAAACCAACCATTCTAACATTCGACTTTATGGAAACACGTGCGACGTTACACGTACTAGAGAAGTTTGTTTACGTTTGCGCAGCGCCCCCTATAGTTCGTTGAGGTTCCCAATAACCACCCAATTCGTTCGTACTGGGAGGTCTACTGGCGTGAGCGAGCAGACGGGCTTCGGTTTCCTAAATTTTTGGACCGCTTTTTCTATCACGGAAGGGCTATATCCTCTGTGTACTGCAGTTCGTTTAAGAAAATCAAGCTCCTTCTGTAAGGAATCCTCAGTTGAGCATATATGTACTGCACAATGGCGGCTTTTGGGAGGAGGCAAGGGAGACAGTGCCTCCTCAGAATTTTAAGACTCTTAGTTTGAATTATTCGTTTTGTTCATTCAGTACTTTTGCGTATAGGAGAGCAAACGTTTATGCTAGTTAACTGTTATGAATTAAATGTCTATGCGTTCATTCAGTTTTTTAAATTGACGCTTTTCGATAACAATCGGTAGCGCGTTGTTGTGAATTGTTCTCAGCTTGCGATATTCGTCCTTGAGGCAGGAAAGAAACTGTCTCCCGTACATTTTGCGCCAAACCTGTTTACTCCCACTGAATCAGTAGATACGAAGGTAGGCGGTGGAACTACCAACACAAAGAGCGCACGCGCACTGTGAACGTCCTGTGAGGCAGATGTTATTTTGCCTCATGAGAACAGCTGTTTCGTAGGCAACAGCTCCGCTGTGTTAACTCCTCATTCTGACAGCTTCGAGCGTCATTACATAGCGTCTTCTTCCTAGTTGCTTTTCTTTCACACTAATGTTTGTGTAACTAATTTTAGTTATGTTTTATGAAGAGTTGTTTATCAGACCATGGCATCTGCTTCAAACATATCTAATATGGTGGATAGCTCACTGGAAAAGCCTTTCAGTAGAAGAGATTTTGAAGAAAAGAATCAAATTAAAAATTATGGTGAGCCTACACCTGAAATGAAAAAGATGACTTCAAAGGGCAAAACTTCAAACAGAGGTTTTAATATTGACTGGTACAGAAAAGAACAATGGCTAACTGGTAGTGAATCAACGAACAAACTATACTGTTGGCCATGTTTGCTGTTTCCTGTGAGTGGCAATGAAGTCTGGCAAGAGAAAGGCTTCAATGATTTGAAAAATTTACCATGTGCTTTGGACAGGCACAGAAAGTGTAAAGAGCACATTGTGGCAGTTATTAAATTAGAATTGCTAGGCAAAACAGGGATAGGCTACTCTATCAACGAAGCGAAGAGAACAAGTGACTTACGTCATGATGCAAAAGTAAAAAAGAATGGTGATGTAATGAAGAAGTTGATTGATATTAGTACAACACTACTGGCTCGGCAAGAGCTCCCATTTCGTGGACACGATGAGAGCGAAGTGTCTGAAAATAAGGGAAATTACCTCGAGATGATTTTTTTGCTCTCCAAGAGTGACGAAACATTGAGAGTGTTTATGGAGAATAGTGCAACATTTTCAGGAACTTCAAAAACAATACAGAATGATTTAATCGAATGAGTTGCTCACACAATTAGGAATGAAATCAATGCAAATATTGAAAATGCCCAGTTTTTTCTTGGCAGATTGATGAAGCGACAGACATTAGCTCCCATGCACAAGTATCAATTATAGTTCGATTCGTGAAAGATGGAGTACCAGTAGAAAGATTTTTGGGATTTTTGACGTAAGTTCTGATC
This sequence comes from Macrothele yani, assembly GCA_039090855.1. NCBI lineage: Eukaryota > Metazoa > Arthropoda > Arachnida > Araneae > Macrothelidae > Macrothele > Macrothele yani. The sequence goes on from CM077009.1 coordinate 164,744,295, forward strand.
GGTGTGCTACTTAGCTTAAAGAATTACTGGATCGTGAGTTGGAAAGATTTAGTTACAAAGAAAAACTAGTTGCACAGACATATGATGGCGCAGCAGTGATGGCATCAGATCTGAATGGATTGCAAGCAAAAGTGAAGAGTGAGGCCCCTCAAGCATTATTTGTTCACTGCTACGCACACAGGCTGAATTTAGTTTTGAGCAGAGCAGCGTCAGTGTTGAAGGAATAACGTATTCTTTTTTTTTTTTTGCAAATTTAAATGCAATTTGTGCATTCTTTTCCAAATCGACAAAGCGTGTTCATTTACTAGAATCTGTTGGTGGACCCAGACCACCTCGTGTATCTCAGACCAGGTGGAACTTCAAATCTCGTTCAGTGTCTACCATAGCTGACCACAGGTGCCTGCTAATTGAAGTATTTGAAAAAATTAAGACTGATTCCAACTATGATGATGAGACAATTCACGAAGCAGCAGGACTAAAACGGTAGCTCCAAGACTTTAATTTCGTTTTTCTTCTCTTCACATATAAAAAAAATATTTGATTTAACTGAGGTTTCTTTCTCTGTACTGCAATCAAATAGTTCCGATGTTACATTCTGTAACAAACGAATTACTGGCTTATGTGAAAAATTGTTGTACTTTCGAAATCAGAGACAGTTTGATGATCTCTATCATAACGTGTGCAGTGAGGTTGGTTCTGCAAATAAAAGATTTAAAGGAAGCAATGATATTCCAGCCACCGTGCAATACAGAAAACTGTATTATGAGATAATAGACAATGTTACAACTCAGTTAAAATGCCGGTTTTCTGACATTGAGAAATTAAAATGTCTTCAGCTGGTCGATGTACACTGCTTTGAAGCTCATTCTAGAATTTTTCCTGAACACTGTTTTAAAGCTCTGCTTCAAACTTATGAAAAAATTCTTTGACAGCACCAAACTGCATAGTGAGCTGCAAGTTCTGTATTCAGACAGAGATCTGTGGAGCAATGCCAAAAGTACAACAGAACTTCTATCTGCCATATACGATAATAATCTAGCACAGGCACTGCCAGAGCTATTTAGACTTCTTTCCCTCGTAGTAACAATTCCTGCAACATCGGCCTCTGTGGAACGCAGTTTCTCGTGCCTGAAGAGGATAAAAAACTACAAGAGAAACTCCATTAAGCAAGAAAGGTTGTCAAGTTTATCAGTTCTGTCTATCGAGAAGGCGCTTGTGAAGAGGGTGGAAGCAGAACAGACATGGTATGACCATATAATAAATCACTTCGCCAAACAAAAAGAACGAAAGATAGACCTCATATACAAGACAATATAAGCGTAAGATAAGCTTTCTCTCTTGCTGTATAGGTAAACGCTGTGTTCCGAAGTCTTCAAGACTTTTTTTTTGGCGTCAGTGAAGGTAGAGGTGTACATAGAATTTCATTTGAGATGAAAAAATTGCATAGTTCAGTCTTGCTTTTTATCTTCTGTTGATCTCTTTAATAAAAATCTATTTTGATGCAATATATTTCATATTCAAACTGGCTTAACAGTTCCCAAATAGTCCAAGAGGGCAATTCAGACTGAAAAAAAATATATTTAGGCGAAGGGCCGGAGCCTTACCTAAACAGGTTTTGTGTTGGTACGTCATGTAAAACGTGCGTTTACGGTAAAATTTTATAAATCCTTTCACGGGTCACGTTACTTATTTCATACTTCGCACATGAGAAAGTAAATAAAAAAAAATTTGTAAAAAAAAATGGCATTAAATTGAATAAATTTATCATGAAAGAAATACGAGATTACACCATATAATACAAATTTTGAAGATGACAATCCTATTTTTGGCGTAAATGTGACAAGGATGGTAAGTCTGATAATATCCGAAAACTTGAAAATGTCCATCGTCCTGGATTGGGACTCGAACGCGCGTCTCCCAGATAGCACCCGGGTATGCTAACCACTACACCACCCAAAACGACCAAGTTTCAAGTTTCCGATTATACATTGAATATAACGATCACAGGATTCGCTAGTCGAAGCAACCAGCATTCATGTTTAGCGAATCTGGAGGTTAGTAATCCTATTCCGTGATTGCCCAGAATAGCAGATAAATCAAGAAAGAAATACGGCATTACACCATATAATACAAATTTTGAAGATGACAATCCGATTTTTGGCGTAAATGTGACAAGGATGGTAAGTCAGATAATAACCAAAAGCTTGAAAATTTTCATCATCCTGGAGCGGGACTCGAACACACGTCTCCCAGATAGCTCCCGGGTATGCTAACCACTACACCACCCAGGACGATGAAAATTTTAAAGTTTTCGGATAGTATCTTACTTACCATCCTTGTCACATTTGCGCCAAAAATCGGATTGCCATCTTTAAAATTTGAATAAATTTATTTAAATCAAGGCTGAAAAGTAGTTTGCCTCCCCAGCAATTTTGGTCACGGGCCAGCAATTTTGGTCACTGGTACTGCACGATATACGTATGTGTAGAAAGCAGACATTTTTTGTTTCCATGGGTGATTTGATTTTGCATGTGGAGGTAAGGAAACAGCAAATGGCTTTCGATAAACTGTTGTACTAAAGGAACTTTCAGAGCGTGACACAAGGACATCTTGGAATGGTAAGCAGCCATTATTTTCAGTCTCACATGTGAACTGTATATGAGGATCAATTGAATTGATAAGTTCAACTAATTTAGGTAGTTCAGAATTCCTGCCTTTCCAGAGGACAAAGGTATTATCTACACATCGAATCCACAGGTCGAATGTAACGAGCTGAAAAAGTTTGTCCTCGAAGTGACGCTTGTAGACTTCGCATAAACAGGTGACAGTGGGCTACCCATTGCAAGGCCTTCCGTCTGTTGAAAAAATCTTCCACGAAATAAGAAACTGTTTTGTTTGATACAAATTTCCACTAATATCAAAATTTCTTCTACTTCCGGTTGGCTGAAATGATGTTCAATGAGACTTGCTTTCAAAGATTCGAGGGCTCCATTTAGTGGAATACTTGTGAACATGGATTTCACATCGAAGGATAACATGAACTGATCATTGTATGGATGCTGTTTAAGAACACTGACAAATTTACTGGAATTTTTTACAACAGTTTTGTTTGAAGAAGTCATTATGGTGGACAGTTTCAAAGATAGAAATTTGGCCAACTTATGAGTAGCAGAGCCGATATTGCTGACGACGGGACGGAAAGGAACGCCAATCTTGTGTATCTTTGGAAGTGCACAGAAACGCGGGCAACGGGCATACGAGGGTTTCAGATAATTTTTTGAGCTTTGGTTAAGAGTAACGCAACTTGTTACTACTCTCCAAACTTCTTTTAAATATTTTTCCGATGGATCTTTTTTAATTTCTCTATACGGTCCCTCGGAAATAAGTTTTTCGACCTCTGCCTCATAATGTTTTTTGTCCAGAATAACAACTTGTCCTCCTTTATCGGCTTTAGTAATGATGATGATATCAGGATTTGACTGTAATTCTTTTAAAGCTTTATATTCTTCCTTATTGAGATTGGGTTTGAATGATGGAAAGGAATTTGACGTTATTACAAGGCTGACACAATGTCTAATCGTTTCTTTCTCATCAATGCTTAGATCGCTTTTTGTCAGGGAATCTTCAACTGACGCAACGATATTGGATACTGGTATCTTTTTTGAAATTGCGAAATTTGAATTGTAATGTAAAATTCGTTTTTGAATTTTGCTCGGGTTAAAAGAAGAAAGGTTAGATATTACTTCGTTATCCGTAAAGACTTCATCACTTTGAGAAGTAGAATTTTCTTTATTCTTGCTATTATTCGATAGTTTTTCAAATTTTCGTTCTAATGTCATTTTATGAGTAAACGACATATTGGAACTCCTAGACCAAGTTTTGCAGTCCAGGTCCAAAAGTTCTGGTAACGTTTTAGCCAGCAATAGGTGCAGGTCATACAGTTCAATCTCAACGTTTGCAATATCGTTCCTAGTATCTTTAATAATAGCTCTTAATAGTGCAAACGAAGCATTAGATATCGCTTTGTTGATGTTATGGGAAGGTTTTAAGTTGCATTTCACGGAAATAAAATTTGACAATATATGGCATCTCTAGCATCGAAGTAAGAAGTTTAAGTGGTTCATAAATTTGAACTTCTTTTTCCTCATCTTCGAAAGGCGGTTAATTATCGCTGATAGAGATTTTGCCATATTCAAGACAGGAACTAGGATTTTAAGTTCCTGAAATAAAGTCTATATCGATATTAGATGAGTCACAAGACGGAAGCAAAGCAAGATGTTATATTGCGGCTCCCGATATAAGTTGTATTAATATACTTACGCACCAAATGTAGTCACAGGTCCGGTTGACACTTAGAATATTATATGTAATTCAAGACTACACACTTGTGATGTTCATTTAGAATAAATTATCAACGTTTTTTCACAATTCAATGTTTTATTAACATCGACTATAGTTTCGCAGAGCGTTTGGCTCGGCATCATCAGGATGAATGGGACAGTTGAAGATTCCCTGACAAAAAGCGATCTAAGCATTGATGAGAGAGAAACGATTAGACATTGTGTCAGCCTTGTAATAACGTCAAATTCCTTTCCATCATTCAAACCCAATCTCAATAAGGAAGAATATAAAGCTTTAAAAGAATTACAGTCAAATCCTGATATCGTCATTACTAAAGCCGATAAAGGAGGACAAGTTGTTATTCTGGACAAAAAACATTATGAGGCAGAGGTCGAAAAACTTATTTCCGAGGGACCGTATAAAGAAATTAAAAAAGATCCATCGGAAAAATATTTCAAAGAAGTTCGGAAAGTAGTAACAAGTTGCGTTACTCTTAGCCAAAGCTCAAAAAATTATCTGAAAGCCTCGTATGCCCGTTATCCGCGTTTCTATGCACTTCCGATGATATACAAGATTTGCGTTCCTTTCTGTCCCATCGTCAGCAATATCGGCTCTGCTACTCATAAGTTGGCCAAATTTCTATCTTCGAAACTGTCCACCATAACGACTTCTTCAAACAAAACTGTTGTAAAAAATTCCAGTGAATTTGTCAGTGTGCTTAAACAGCATCCATACAACGATCAGTTCATGTTATCCTTCGATGTGAAATCCATGTTCACAAGTATTCCACTAAATGGAGCCCTCGAATCTTTGAAAGCAAGTCTCATTGAACATCATTTCAGTCAACCGGAAGTTGAAGAAATTTTGAGATTAGTGGAAATTTGTATCAAACAAAACAGTTTCTTATTTCGTGGAAGATTTTTTCAACAGACGGAAGGCCTTGCAATGGGTAGCCCACTGTCGCCTGTTTTATGCGAAGTCTATATGCGTCACTTCGAGGACAAACTGTTTCAGCTCGTTACATTCGACCTGTGGATTCGATATGTAGATGATACCTTTGTCCTCTGGAAAGGCAGGAATTCCGAACTACCTAAATTAGTTGAACTTATCAATTCAATTGATCCTCATATACAGTTCACATGTGAGACTGAAAATAATGGCTGCTTACCATTCCTAGATGTTCTTGTGTCACGCTCTGAAAGTTCCTTTAGTACAACAGTTTATCGAAAGCCATTTGCTGTTTCCTTACCTCCACATGCAAAATCAAATCACCCATGGAAACAAAAAATGTCTGCTTTCTACACATACGTATATCGTGCAGTACATATATGCTCAACTGAGGATTCCTTACAGAAAGAGCTTGATTTTCTTAAACGAACTGCAGTACACAGAGGATATCGCCCTTCCGTGATAGAAAAAGCGGTCCAAAAATTTAGGAAACCGAAGCCCGTCTGCTCGCTCACGCCAGTAGACCTCCCAGTACGAACGAATTGGGCGGTTATCCCATTTGCTCCTCAGATTTGCTTCAGAATTTCAAAAATTCTCAAAAGTTTTAATTTCAAAGTGACTTTCAAACCCATAAACAAGATGAATTTTTACGGATCAAAAGACTACGTCCAAGATATAAATTCCTGGGGAATTTATCAGATACCTTGTGAATGTGGACTTTCATATATAGGACAGACCCGCAGGGCTTTAAGTTTCCGTGTGAAGGAACACAAGACTTACGTACGGAACTCTGAACTGAAGAAGTCATCAATAGCCCAACATTGTCACGAAAATAACCATAAATTTTTGTTTGGAAACGCTATTCTTATTGATAAACATGATTCGACTAACAAGCTTAATGTATTAGAAGCTTTCCACATATACCGAAATTCTTCACGACTTGTCAATGACATGACGTCTACGCCATTTCTTTCAAGCGCGTGGAAACAACTCACCAAAAACCGTGACCGTCAGAACCCTGATGATGTCACAATGATTTGAATGTTTACGCTCCATTCGTCCTGATGATGCCGAGCCAAATGCTCTGCGAAACTATAGTCGATGCTAATAAAACATTTAATTGTAAAAAAACGTTGATAACTTATTCTAAATAAACCGTTAGTACTTGATGTAAAGTAAGGCTGCCCCGGTGGCGCAGTGGGCCAAATGATGGCTTCTGATCATTCGTTCGAGATGGGTCCAGGTTCGTATCCCGGTGAAGCATGGGTGTTGTGTTGATCTTATGGCACTGACTCGCATCCTACCCTGGAGCCAGGGACCCTAAATTACGGACGAGCTACTTTTTGTAGCCCAGTGAGTCGCTCACGGTGGTCGTTAAACATTCAATTAAAAAAAAAAAAAAAAAAAAAAAGGCATCAAGCTAAATATAAGCTATTTTGCCCTTCGCAATAAATGGGGTGAAATCCTCCCTTCTCAAGGCAATAAGTCATAGTTTTGTTCTTTCACCGTCTGTAGAAAAACAGTGAAAATAGAACGCTCAAAGTAAAATAAAACGTTTATCCTGGAAATGTATCAAAAACAAAATCCGTCTTTTCTTATTCCGATAAATGTCACCATAAAAAAAAAAGGCATTTGGTCTTAAATTTGGAGATCGTGACTTCAAAATGCTGCACTGAAGTTATTATGGATCGTTCATGTAATCAATGCAATCATTTAAATCGTTTTTCACATGGTAAAAGTTGTATAATTTCCTTTAACGAAGCGCTTAGAGTAACCATAAGAACAACAAGAGATAACTTTTTTTGCCTAATGTCTCATGACTTTACGTATTTCGGCAAGAACACTGCAGTAGTATTGACTGGAAACGTAATGCTGACGGATCAGAAATCACGCGGCGAAGACATTGAACGTGCAGCGCCATCTATGAATCAAGCAAATGGCCTTTTCAAGGAAGACAGACAGAAACTGCCTGTCTATCTTCCTTGAAAAAGTCATTTGGTTGATATATGAAAGTTTCGAAATGATTGTTTATATATTTGTACGCTAATAAGTTGGATTACTAGCAAAGTTTACGATTTTCTAAATAATTTTCATCCTGGAATTGCTGAATGACGCAGAGAATAAACTAGCGTCCCACTAAAGCAAGGCTACGCCTTCTGCTCTCAGATGAAATTTTAAAGAGTACAGTAACCTCGTCAAAAAACTTTTGTACCCCTAAAAAACGTTTTAGGTATGGGAACTTGGCTCCCTTCTGATAATGAAAAGGATGAAACCAGTATTTCATCTACTGTGTACGTACGTAGGCTGACACAGCCGCCTGAGTACCATAATTACAGTACTTCTGTCTAGTCAGGGTAGCCACCTGCTGCACTGCAATTGAGGCAACTCAGTTAGTGATGAGCGTTGAAATCTTTGTGCAGAACGATGTCCTCAGTTCAGGGCCGGTTTTACCGTTAGTCAAATTTGCCAGCTGCTTAGGGCGAGAAAAATAAATTATCAACTGAACACAGGTTGAGCTTTAGTCAAATTTGCCAACTGCTTAGGAAGAGAAAAACAAATTATCAACTGAACACAGGTTGAGCGTTGTGCACTATGATTTCGAAGGAAAAGAAAACGTAGCAGCGACGAGCACACCCTCAGAAAAGAATGGGAGGCTGGTCTCACTCAGCCTTCCCTTACTACTGAATTGCTCTGAAGGTACTCTCCCACCCTCAGAGGCAATAGAAACCATTGGAACAGCAGCATGAGCTGGAGCAGGTCAGTTGGCCAAAAACATATGGCACCAAATAGAAGGCTATGTTTAGCAAGCAGAACTATTCACTATGGAAGGAGATTTCGGATGTTGTTGATGGCGTCGACACATGGATATATTCTCTCGGATGCGTCGCTAATTGATAAGGTGGATTGGATTGGATTGGAGGTTTAACGACCACCGTGAGCAACTCAATGGGCTATAAGCAGTCGCCCGTCCCTAATTTAGGGTCACTGGTTCCAGGGAAAAGAGAGAGCCAGTGCCGTAAGACAAACACAACATCCATGCCTCACCGGGATTCGAACCCGGACTCCTTTCAAACGAATGATCAGAAGCCATCGCTTAGACCACTGCGCCACCGGGGCGGCAATTGATAAGGTGCCAATGTCACATTCCCTTCGGCAATGGTAAACTGCTAATGCCTATTTTTAGGACACGTGTCAGACTTTAGGGATTATAAAAATGACGGTAACACTGCACTATTTGTTCGTTGATTTGTCGTTGTTAAGAAAATACAGTTTTTCCAGCACAATTAGATGAATTGATTAAAACCCTGAAGACAGAAATTTTCCATTTCCCAAATCCAAAAAATCCTTAAAAAAACATAAGTATTTATCCATATTCCCTAAAATTCTTACATGGTTGCACTCGTAATGTTTTCTAAATGCCTGAATTGTTTGGGCGGACCGAAAAAAAAAATGGGTAGGAAGTGGGGCTGTTATCGAAGAGTGCAGAGACAAACCGATTTTCTTTACGCCTGTGGGTGAGACGATTTCCTTCTCTTTGAACGAATGGTAAAGACATACATTTGTTTTGTCAGTCTTGTTTTCTTCGACTCCAGTTGTTTAAGTATCTATCTAAAAACTGAATTGCATATGAGATTTTTATGCATGCGTTATGTGTTTTCTGAAGAAATACGACGTAAATCAGCTGCAATCTATTTTTTTCAACTTCAAGTAAGTAAATTTTAAGTTATTTCAATGATCAGATCTTTTTCAGTTCAGCACTTTGACAGTTGCGTCCACATCAGTCTGTCCGCTGGTATGTAAAATACTTTAAAAGTTTTAATCACTATTTGAGAATTGTTGGGTGGAATTCTATTACATTTAGTACAACTGCAAATGGCAATTTACGTCTGGTGTACAACATCTGATATGAACGACTGCGTGACACTCTGTTCGGACGCATCTAAGATCATGAGGATGTATCACGTGACGTCACCGAGAAGTTTCAGTGAAGTGGCAATAGTCCCTGCAAGATCCTGAAGGACAAGCATAGCTGGCTGTCCTACACTGCACTCAGTGTGTGAAGTGCAATCATTAGCGGGCGGTGTTTATAAAAAATTTGAAGCCAAAATACCTAAATTTTTTGGCATTATGAATGGCGGTAATAGAGAAAATCGAGACCGTAAGTATTTTTCAGGCTACTAGCTGCTGTGCCTAAAAGGCAGTACCGAAAAAATTCCCTTATATGCCAAACGAAGGGAGATCGCTTCCCAGAGCTTAGAAAACACTTTTTTAAGAGTTAGACTCTTCACAGGCAGAGAACCTCTTAAATGTTAGTTTTAGGTAGAAATCAATTCTTTCTGGTAAAGCAAAGAATTCATCTTTTACTTGTTCAAACGCTATTGGAGTGTGTATGTGTGTGATTGCACGTATTGGGCCAGATGTTTCATTCGTTGATTCAAAGTTTTACAGTTGAATTTAAAAGGTGTTGGAGGGTTTTTTTGCAAAGGTTCTATTACTACTGACTATTTTCTTATAGAACATCTTTTACGGTTTTTCTCTCAGTCAAAATATTTCTTAAATAAACGCTTCGGTCCCCAATCGGAATTTCTGTGCACGTGTTTTTTTTATTTCAGAAGGTTCCTGGTTGATCTAGGGAGTGTTGAAACTTTTTATGGGGCTAAAAGTTAATTTGTTAGCAAACCTGACTTTCAGTCCCTGGCTCTTCTCTATTTTTTAAATCTCGAACTCACCGTTAACCTGACTCACTTTTTTTGCGAGTTTTCGGCTTTTCACTTTTAAGGTTATTTGGCTGTCGGTGTTGGGTTTTATTTTGTTTACTACTTTGTTCTATATGATATCCCCTCACCCCCAAACTATCGTTGATATTTTTTTAGTACACCTGAATTTTTACCTGGTGCCGAAGCACACTTTTGCAGAAAATTCAAATAATGGCTAAAATAATTGTCCAAATAAAATCCTTTTTGGTGTCTAGGTCTGTTTACAGGTCAGTATTATGCTACTAAATTTATTTACGGATAAATAAATTATAGTGCACAAATCCCAGCAAAATTGTTTTATCTTTCACCACAATTTTGCGCGAGAAAAAAAAAAAAAAAAAAGATTTTGCTCATTTTTCTAAGGCTTGGAAATCGCTTCCCAGAGCTTAGAAAGACACTTTTTGTTGAAGAGTTAGACTCTCAAAAAGGCATAGAACCTTTCAAGGGTGAGTTGTATCCAAAATCAGCGATTCCTGGAAAGAAAGAAAGCCTATCTTTTTTTACTCAGATCTTCGCACCTGGGAGGAAAGAGAACCTTGCTTATTAAGGCAGCGTACCTATTTTCTCAATAAATTTCTGATTACTCACAAATTTGTGATCGTTCTAAATTACCCTGTAAAAGAATACCGACGACGAGAAATTGTTATATGCTTCGAAACTTTTATATGCCTCGAATTGTTCTGCAGTAAAGACGCTTCGACCAAAGACGAAGTAGTCGAAAATATTTACTATTTGCACCTTTGGAAAACTTTTCGCATCACCTTCGAAGATACTTGCATTCAGCACATAAGGATCTTTTTCTTCAATCTCTTTAATTTTTTCCAAATACAGCAATTTGTAATTGGAAGTTAAAGTTTCAAAGTTTTAATTTATTTACGGATAAATAGAGTATAGGGCACAAATCCCAGCAAAATTATTTTATCTTTCACCACAATTTTACGCGAAAAAAAAAAAAAAAAAAGATTTTGCTCATTTTTTTAAGGCTTGGAAATTTTTGCTAGGCGTGGGCAAAGAGGGCAGTCGCTCACGCAGTTTTGCCGACTTGGGGAACATTCACTAAATTCAGGAGATTTCAGAATGGAGTTAGTGGCAGACATATTGTTTTTCGGATTTATGACTTCTTCAGCGGATTTTTTAATGTTTTGAACGATTTCAGTAACTTTTTGCATTTATGGTTTCAAACATTTAAAATGTTGTATTTGAAACTTCTTCAGTTCCGTAGTTTTCATAACCATGATTTTTAATTCTTATAATATGCAATCCCTTTCCCCTTTCCGCTTTCCGCTTTTATTTTTGACAGGCACAGAAAGCTTGCCTGTGCCAACTGAGTTACACTAGAAGAAAAAAAAATATGTGATCCCTTAGGCCGTAAATATGATAGTGGTGCGATGAATACTCCCTTCTCGTTCGCTCGGAATGTAAGAGAGGCCGAGAGAGTAACAACGAGCAGTGGACTATAATGAAAAATAGGTTTTGGCCTGCTAAGATAATAATATCTTTTTTTTTCTCAGTAAGTTCTTTGAACTAGATTTTTTACGCATTTCAAAATTATTAGTGTTTTCCCTCCTCCTTAGTGCACCACTGAAGCCATATTAAGGAAACCAGTGTCGACCTGCTGGCCGACTGGCACAAGGCGCAGACTTGTCTTCACTGGAATCAACCTGGTACCGGGTTTGAGTCGCTGGTGTAACATAGATTGATGTGTTCAGCCTATCTTACGGCTCTGTCGCTTTCTGAAATCTGAAACCAGTAGCCCTAAATTTGGCAACTGCTAATAGCCTTAAGAACAACTCTTGGCCGCCCCGGTGGCACAGTGGTCTAAGGCGCTGGCCTCTGATCATTCGTCCGTAAGGGGTCCGGGTTCAAATCCCGGTGAGGCATGGATGTTGTGTTTGTCTTACGGTACTGGCTCTCATCCTTCCCTGGAACCAGTGACCCAAAATTAGGGACGGGCGACTGCTTATAGCCCATTGAGTTGCTCACGGTGGTCGTTAAACCTCCAATCAAAAAAGAACTTTTGGTGGTCGTTGAACCTCAAAATAGCCGCACCGGTGGCGCAGTGATTCAAAGCGAAGGCTTCTGATCATTCGTCTGAAAGGGGTCCGGGTTCGAATCCCTTTGAGGCATGGATGTTGTGTTTGTCTTACGGCACAGGCTCTCTCTCTTCCCTGGAACCAGTGACCCTAAATTAGGGACGGGCGACTGCTTATAGCCCATTGAGTTGCTCACGGTGGTCGTTAAACCACCAATCAAAAAAGAACCTCAAAATAAATGAAGTGCAAGGAGTTGAAAAGATAGCATCACCTTCGCTTGATTTTACGTTATTAATTCAAAGTATTAAATAACAATGAAAATGCATCATTAACTTCTAAATCGCACATATACAAGTACAAACATTTAACGTAATTTAAATTTTATTTTTAGGATGATTTTTTTTTCATTTTTGAAAGCTTTTTATAACAGATTTGCAGACTTTCAGAGTTGGCAACACTGCGCCCATCGGTTGCCTTCCCTCCAGCGTGTCTTTTCTGACAAAGCTTTTACATTTTTTGTTTTTGTTTTTACTATTTTCTAATTTATGCTCACCATCATAATCTTAACTCTACCGTTTCACACAATATATTATTTTCTATTTTGTTGCTCATGGCTTAACCATGAATGTTTTTACACCTACGAGTATTTCATAAAAACGATTTCCCATAAATAATTATTTAAGGTTTTCAGGGGATTTTTCTTTAAGAAAGAAGTCTTGTAAATATATATGAAAGCTAATATGCATAGGTCTTCTTTTAGAAAGAAGTTCTGTACATATGATATCATGTGGACATGGACTGTTACCTCAAAAAAAAAAAAAAAAAACGCAGCGGCAGGAGGTGGAGTTGAAGAGCGGCTTTTAGTGAGTGTGTAACGATTGTGTTTGGGCTGACATTTCGCCATTTCTAAAATCTTTGTCCACACATGAAAGTTTTCACAGACCAACCCTACGGTAGGAAAAGAACCAGATGAAGGCCACATGGGAGATGGGTGGATGAAATTCGAAAGTATGCAGGAGTGACATGGTGGAGACTGGCGCAAGAGCAAGATTAACCGTTGTGGAAGAAACTTGGGGAAACCTTCATCCAGCAGTTGATTGATAATGGTTGAATATATATATATAATTTACTATTCATTACACGGACCGCGAATGCTTCGTGTTCAGTTTTGCGTGTGACCACTTGTCCGAACCTCCCTCACGAAACCCATCAATAATCTGAAGTAAGAAAAAAGTGAAAAACAAATAATATTTGAAAAAAAAAAAAGTAAGGACTTACATTGTGACTGCGGACGATTCTTGAACCCTGTCGACATTATGACCGCCATCACCGGGAGCAACTCAATGGGATAGGCAGTCGTTCGTCCCTAATTAGGGCTACTAGTTCCAAGGAGATGAGAGAAAGCCAATGCCGTAATACAAACACAACATCCATACCTCACTAGGAATCCAACTCGAACCCTTTTCAGACGAATGATCATAAGCCAGCACTTTGACCACTGCGCCACCTGGGCGGTCCCCAGTCTTTTTAACTACTTTTTCTATATTTGTGGAAGCCCATTTCTTTTAGTAATAGTTTCCAAACTTCTTCTATCCTGGAACAACAAACAACAGAATACATCCATATCTATCTACACACACGCACGCACAGTTACATCACTTTGAACATGCTTGATTACTAATAATACATGGAACAGAGACGTGCTCATCTTATTTATTCATTATTATTCTTTATTGCATTTCTTATTGTATCTTATTTCTTATTCTTATTGCATTTCCTATTGACATTCATTATTTGCATTTCTCATCAGGATTGTTTTTCTTTTTTACTTCTTTACATCAATTGGCCATTTTTTTTTTGTAATCACATCTGTACGTTCATTTGAGTGCGCCTAAACTTACATATTATACAAATACGAGGTATATATAAACATGCCCTCGTACAGTATCAAAGTAGAAAAAACACCGAATTATCGTAGCATGTATTAATATAGGGTGAATAAACACATACAGACTAATGTTATTCATAAAAGGAAAGACATTTTTATGGAAGAAAATTTGATCGAGGTTTGTTAATTTTTTTTTTAACTAGACGAAATGTAAACCAAAAATACTCAATTTAGCTTATCATTAGCACACAGTGATGTGCAACAAACTTAACAGATTCGAGATATATTGGTTCGCCATTACAAATACCATTACACGAATTTAATATGAACATGAGTTGGTTTACTAACATGATGAAATATACAAATATTCGTATTGATACTATAAGTGCATGGAGAACTTTTTGTCAGACATTCACCACATTGGCATTAATTTTACTTCATTTAATTTTCATTGCGCTGTCTACTTTTAGTAAGTTCGCTTACAATTATAAAGATGAACCAAAAGCAAAATGAAAGTAAAAATTTAAAAAGTATACCATCAAGACCCATTGTATTTACTTTCAAAGCAGTTGCAGTCTTCGAGATTTTTTATCGTTGAATTTTTTAAGTAACTCAGTCAAGTTTATTTCAGCTGCACGTTTTTTCTCGAATGCTAAAAAAGTTAGATTTGCGAGCCGCGCGTGAGTCATTGAGAGTCTCTGTGGTCTGTTGATGCGAGTTAGTACAGAGAATGTTGACTCACATAACGCTGTACTGCAGGCAAAAGTCCTTACTGTAGCCAGTAATTTATACGTGTCCTCGTATGCAAGTCTTTGTTTATATATCTCCGAGAAAATGTCACGATTTTTAAGTTTTTTAAGATTAGTTTTTGCAACAGTAACCTCTTCTTTAGATGGAATAATAATTCCCACTTTCGTGAGATGATCAAGTTCTTTGAAATCTAGGTTTTCTGCTGCAGCTATTGCTTTTAACAATTCTTCATTTTTTCCGAATCTTCTGTTGAGTTCAGCCAGAATAATATCCATTGTTTCATAAAACACAGAAATTAACAGTTCATTGTTTGATGTTTCACCTATTTTTTCTGTGACAATAAAATCTTTAAGGCGTGAGCTGAGTTTCCGCCTCTTTGATTTTCGTTCGTGTGCTACCTCAGTTTCTGTTACATTTTCTCCTGCGAATTTCTTGCTCTCTTGAAGAATTTCATCGAAAGTTGCACGGTTTCATAAATGCTGAATTGTTTCTGTTGTAGTTTGGATTACTACCATAGCATCTCTCAAACTTTTTTCGCGTCCTTGAAGAATTTTATCAGCAGGCTTGATTATTTCCAGAATATGCTTCATTAAGACTAAGCAGAATCGGAATTGAGGTTTCTCAATGGCTAGCAGAAGACCAGTACTTTTTGCTATATCGTCACCATCAAAATTTCCATCCTGCACAAGTTTCAAAGTTGTAATTATTTCTTTATAATTTTGATATATTAATGGTTGATGATGATGATGATATATATATATATACAGTAGTGGCCAAAATTGGGGAAACTTTTTGGAAATTTGGAAATATTGTATTTTTGAGGTTTGATGGCCCTTAACACCATTTTTGTTTTTGAAGTAATTCCATAAAGTTATTAATCAATGGAAAGATAATTTCATCAAGAATGTAATGCAATAACTTTTATGAAGGATTTTGTATCAGAACAGCAGTTATAAAAAAGAAAAGTTAAACACATAGAAAAAATGAGATATACAAACATTCTCACCATGTCAGTTAATACATGTACTTAGTTGGGTAACCTTTAGCGTTAATTATGGCCTTACAACGCCTTCCCATGGAGTTAACGAAGTTTTTTAGTTCCGCAGTTGTTATAATGTGAAACCAAGATTAAATTATTACTTCTATTAATTGGGTTTTATTGCTGGGTTGCTTCTGACTAACAAGTTTCTTTAGTCGGCTCCATAGATTTTCGATGGGGTTAAGGTCTGGGCTATTCCCAGGCCATTCCAGCAGTGGAATATGATTATCTTGAAACCAGTTTTTGCACACAGCAGCAACATGAAATGGAGTTGAAACTTGTTGAAATAAAAATGCTTCATTATCTTGGAGAAGATCACGTGCGGAAGGCTCCAGTTTGGGCTCAAGTATTTCATTAATGTATTTTTGGCCATTTATATTCCCATTAATCACGCAAATTCTGCCCACACCTTTTGACGTCATACAACCCCAGATCATAACACTAACTGGGTGTTTCCCGGTACATGTAATGTAATCAGGATGCAAATCTTCTCCGATTTTTCTCCTTACGTATTTTATGCCATCACTTCCAAACAGGGAGATTTTGGTCTCATCACTCCAAATAACACTGTTCCATTGTTCCGCTGCCCAGTTAACATGGGTTTTAGCCCAGTTTAATCTTTCCAACCTTTGTTTGAGAGATAAAAATGGCTTTTTTGGGGGACTTCCAGCTTTTAGACCAAATTCCTGCAGTCTGCGCCGAACAGTCCTTGCACTCAACTTCACATTACATTGCGCCATTTCATTTTGTATACACCCAGATGATTTTCTTCTGTCACCTAGGTGCAGTCTCTTAATTCTTCTATAATCACCTGCTGTCGTGGACCTTTTCCTGCCTTTACCAGTCTGGTTTTGTATTGACTGAGTCTCCTTATACCTCTTCAAAAATTTAGAAATGCCACCTTTGGTTAAATTTCCACCAATTTTTCTCCTAATTTCTTCATAACTGAAGCCTTGTTCACTTAATAGTACTATTTTACATCACTTTCTGGGTGACCAGTCAACTCTTTGCGCCATTTCTTTAATTTTATTACGTTTTACAAGCTCACTAAATGAAAGAACACAAAAAAACTCCAACCGACTTGATGGAAATCACATAACACACTGACAAATGTCCTCCTCTCAGCTCCAATACATGTGATTAATAGCTGAATCCTACTGTGACCTGATTGGTTCATTGCCAAAACAAGATGACACCTGATTGGCTCTCTAAACACTCATGTTCATTGGCTATATTCAAATAAAGGAACGCGACTTCATATCAACCTAAGCAAGTTCTTCCTTTTTCTGGTTATTTGGCTATAACGTTTCACAGAATACAGATAATTGAACAAACTTTGTTGCATTACATTCTTGATGAAATTATCTTTCCATTGATAAATAATTTTATGATATTACTCTAAAAAAATGTGGTGTTATGAGCCATAAAACCTCAAAAATACACTTATTCCAAAAGGTTTCCACAATTTTGGCCACTACTGTATATGCGTTCATAGGTTTGTTTATATTTTCATGTTTCTTACGCTGGATTGGTGTTTTGGTTAGCTACCTTAAAAAGCGGAATAAAAATCCAGGGAGCTGTAGCATATACTGGAAGAAACCTTAGTTCATGATCTTTAAATAACTGTTTGCAGAATTTGAATCAGCACAGTAGTTCGGATTTTATAAGCCACTATATTTGTAAGCATACCGCTGTTTCTTCGCGTTTTTCAGTGTTTTCGCTTACCCTGCGGGCTTTAATATGTATCTCATTTAAATTCTAAACAACTAGAAACTTTCTGGTTGGACGGCATACATAAATACAAGTGAAGCTAAACATCATACCACTTCAATAAAATTTGTGCATATTGTTACTGGCGTTGCAACACCAGCTAGAAATGAACCAAACAAGCGTTAAGTAGCACGCAAAGGGTTCTGTTCTTGTACCAATGCAAATGGCCGACACCGACTGGCGGCTGATGGAAGGAGGGAGGGTGGGAGAAGCGGTTTAATCAACTTTGCGTTGCGCTTAAGGGACAGGGCGCCTACTATTGTATTCTAACCTCCTAGTTGCTTAGGCTTTTTTCAAGTTTTTGCCTAACCATTTGCCAAATTCAGTTTTTTCGACAGAGTTTTATAAATAAGTAGTACACAAAGGTAATCGCCAATATTTTCACCAAAGCTTTTTTTCCATCGCCAAAAAAATTTTCCCCCGCAAATTGCAAAGAATGCGATCGGCAGCGCGACCTCTGCATATTTATAAGGCGTAAACTCGCAAATTTTTGTTAAAGTGACCTGTTACATGTAAGTACGTGCTTAATGTAACGCTTGTTGCCCAACTTTTGGATAGCTTCAGAAATCCGGAATTTTCATATCCGGCACTCATCCGATCCCGTAGATGCTGGATTTTTGAGGTTTTACTGTGTATCATTTTAAAGCCAGTGAAAAGAGGTTTTTAAAAAAAACTAAATCTCATCACTGTGTGATATAAAGAACTAAAGTTATAAGTACTTTTACAACATATAAAACACTGAAATTTGCCTAATTTCTTGAATTATATGACCTTCTACAAAACACTGAAATTTGGCAAATTTCTTGAATTACATGACCTCCAATCTCAGGAAATTTAGGTTATTGTGCTAAAAATTGGCACACATTAATTTTTTTCATATATCAGCAAATCTACAAAGTTTCATAAAATTCCAATTCCATGGAATGAAACTTATGCAACATCCTTGACGCCATTAGTTCCCTATCCCTCTCTGCAATCATCGCCCAGAAATCTAGTTAAGGCATATGCATGAATCCTATCCATCCTCTATTTGCCTTGGAGTTGGGTGCATGTTTTTGATTCTCTTGACACAATACTCCCAGGCATAGCCCCTTGAAGTGGTGGTGGAAATTCTTTTGCAAAACTCCTTTGTTGAGCACTTGATGTACACATTTCCATTGCTCTTCTATTAACATTCTTTCATTAACAGAGATTCCACTGTGCTGTTGCAGTTTCGTCTTGTACACCACCATATCTTTCCCTCCATTCAAGGAGAGTGTGCAGCAGACTTTTTTGCCTCATTGAGTATGGAATTTCTTTAAATTTTGTTACTTGCTAAGATTGATCACCATAGTTCTTCTCTTAATTGTTAAATCTGAAGATTTCATTTGATTTTTTTGTTAAAAATGGTAAAACTAACTTTAAATTAACAGAACATCAAACAAAAGTTTCTGGTTTGCTCAAATTCTGAATCTCAGTAAATTTGGGCTCGTTATCAACCAGTTTTTTTCTGAAATTCTATTCAAAATACCTTAAAGTCTTTGGGTAATCCTTTAGAAGATGCACACACACCTGCTTTTATGAATTCCATATAACCCAGTACATTCATTTAGGTGCTTATACATTCCTGATAGTAGTACAAATAACATGTCATATGTTTCTGCATTTATGTAACTTCATTATAAAAATATGTTGAGCACTCAAAAGATGCATATAGCGTATTAAATCTGTTTATTTTTGTGGGGCAGTCAGTACAAAGATTTTCCAAGCTTTCGCACTCCACTGGGAGGCTTTTTCAAGCCAACGGTAGACATAAAAATGCAGGAAACTGGAACGCATAAAGAACGAAGATTATTTTTTAAACTAACGTGGGTGACACCACGATTATATTGTAAAATTTCATGTAATACGCTCGTGGTGTCACCCACGTTAGTTTCAAAAATCATCTTCGTTCTTTACGTGTTCCAATTTAAGGAATTTTTATGTCTACCATTGCCTTGAAAAAGCCTCCCAATGGAGTGTGAAAGCTTGGCAAATCTTTGTACTGACTACACCACAAAAATAAACTGATTTAATACACTATATGCATCTCTTGAGTTGTGGAATCATTTTGGAGGGGTTTGGCCATAACTCGTCACACTGGCCAAGCGGGTTGGTGAGTGTGGGATAGCATTTCTTCTAATCCCGATGGTATAGTTATACCGCTATTGGCGGTCGTCAGAGCCCCTTTAGTGGGAACAGGATGCACCACGAGAAGGTGGGGTTGACATTTGTCAAGGAGAGGCTGTGATGTTACGCATCACCTGACCTTACATTGAAGATAATTATGGGAGATTTCAATGCAAAAATAGGGCAACGGCAACAGAATGAAACTTCAGAAGGTAAATTCGGTCACGGCAACAGAAACCAGCGTGGAAAGTACTCTCGTTGAGTTTGCAGAGGCAGAATTGTTTTTCATCTTGAACTCCTTTTTCAAGAAAAAGCCACACAGGAAATGGAAACGGAGACATCCAAATGGGACGACAAGTGAAATTGATTTTATTATGTGTAACAAAAAATTCGTCATCGAAGACTGCAGTGTGCTGAACAAGTTCAACACAGGTAGTGACCATAGATTGGTGAGATGTAAGATGCACCTCAACACTAAACTTGAACGTGGCAAGCTCATAAGACAAACAAAATGTATTGACATAACCAACCTTAAAAAACACCATAATACCTTCAAGTTGGAACTGAAGAACAGGTTCTCTGCTTTAGAAGGCCTAACATCGGAAGAAGTGGACATCTCTGAAGTTAACAGAAAAGTAACCAAAGCTCTTATGGAAACAGCAACAAAATTAGCTGGGTCTAAGAACAAGTTACATGTAAACAAATTATCAGGAAAAACCAAAATGTTGATGCAAAAAAGAAGAGAGATGAGGACAACTAAAGAAGATGTGACTTCCAAAGTGGAATATATAGAGCTATGCAAGACAACACGAAAAAGCATCACTGAAGACGTAAGGAAATTCAACTGTGAACTAGTGAGGAAAGCAATTGAAAACAACCAAAGCCTAAAGATAGCAAAGGGACATCTCAGTAAGGGAAGAAAACAGATTATGGCACTGAGAAAAGAAGATGGTTCTGTAACAAGAAATAGAGGCGAAATTTTGACAAGAGTGAAAGATTTCTACTCCAAATTACATGAAAGGGATGATACATGTACTCTAGACATCATGAAAGGTACCAGTACCAGAGTTCTTCCAGTCCTCCCAGCAGAAGTTGCACATGCAATCAAGAACATGAAGCGGGGATAAGCTCCAGTAGAAGATGGAATTACTGTAGACATCATACAAGAAGCAAGTGGAGAAATCGAAACAGTACTCGCCCAAATTTTCACTCGATGCCTTAATGAAGGGAAGATTCCTGCGGACTGGAACACCGCTACAATGATCCTGCTACATAAAAAAGGTGACATTGAGGATCTCGGGAACTACAGACCTATCAGCCTCCTATCAGTGACTAACAAGTTTATAAAATCTTCACTAAAGTTCTTTCACACCGCTTGAAGGTAACGCTGGACATGGCTCAACCGAGAGAAGAAGCTGGATTCAGGAGTGGCTACAGCATAATAGATCATATCCACGTACTGAGAGAACTAATTGAAAGAGCGAGGGAATATGAACTTCCATTGTGCATGGCTTTTATCGATTATGAAAAAGCCTTTGATTCGGTGAAACCATCAGCAGTTACAATGGCTCTGAAATCCTGCGGTATTGAAGATGCATACATAAATATTATTAATAACATCTATGAAAATGCAAGTGCAAAGATTCAGCTGTTTGAAAATACAACACACATAAAAATTGGAAAAGGAGTGAGACAAGGTGACACCATATCTCCGAAGCTCTTTAATGCCACATTGGAGGGTGTCTTTCAGTCGCTGAGCTTGGAAAACCAGGGGATAAAGATTAATTGAGATTATCTAACCCACCTTCGATTTACTGATGACGTAGTCATTTTTGCAACTACCCCATCAGAGCTGCAGAGTATGATCCAGGAACTTGCTGACAAGAGTAAAAAAGTGGGATTAAAAATAAACTTTCAGAAGACAAAAGTGATGTTCAATGCTTTTACAAGAAATGAAGATTTATTGATTGATGGAGAAAAGCTGGAGATAACAGACACGTATGTTTATCTTGGACAGCAGATATCAAGTGAGGGTCACATCGATGAAGAAATTAATCGGTGTACAAAACTTGCCTGGAGAGCTTTTGGAAGAAACAGCATAATTTTCAAGAGCAATATGCCATTATGTCTTAAAAGAAAAGTGTTTGATCAATGCATCCTTCCAGTGCTTACGTATGGTGCAGAGACGTGGACCTTAACTAAAAGAGACATACAAAGGCTACACACAACTCAAAATAGCATGGAGAGGTGCATGCTTGGTGTAACCAGGAGGGATAAGAAGAGGAACTCGTGGATCAGAAAAATGACAAGAGTGGAAGACAACATGATGAGAGTTAAATCTCTGAAATGGGAATGGGCTGGACATACTGCCAGAAGGACAGATCATCGATGCACAGCCGAAATTTTGGATTGGATTCCAAGGGACAGGAAAATACCCAGAAGAAGACCACATGGGAGATGGGTGGATGAAATTCGAAAGTATGCAGGAGTGACATGGAGGAGACTGGCACAAGACAGACCATTGTGGAGGAAACTTAGGGAGACCTTCGTCCAGCAGTGTATTGATAATAGTTGACACTGATGATGATGATGATGATGATGCATCTCTTGAGTATTCACAATCTGGTGAATACTCAAAAGATTACAAATGCCAGTTTCTTTACATCTAGCTCTCATAGTCATAACTTATTATTCATAATGACTGAAGGTGTAATACAACTGCCAAAAGGTCTGAAAAATATCTTGGTATTTTACTTTTTTGACTCATTACCTAACTTACTTACCGTACGAGTATCTATATTATGCCCAGAAAGTCACAACAATGCATTTTTCAGGAAATGAACAGTTCTCAGGTTTTGATCTACAAATGTCATGTGGTAATTTTCAGACAGCTCCCACTTATATGGTAACTGTTCTTCCTCTTTTTCATACGAGTGGGCACAGCAATGCATTATACCTGTTGCCTACAATCCTCATATGTAAACAAACTAGATTTTGGCTTCCCTGCACAGCATACTTAACATGGCTCTGATAATACCCTATCTACCAACAAGTAATTGGACACCTGTGATAGCAAAGGAAAACGAAGTTTATTCACCTTCAATAGTTGGTGGAGCCTCCACGAGCGGCGATTACAGCTGCGACCCTCCGGAGGCATACTCTCAACCAGGCGTTGTACGACGGCTAGCGGTATTTTCTTCCACTCGGCTTGGAGAAGACAGGTCAGTTCCTTCACCGATTTCGGACGGTGCGGGCACCCCTTAAGTCGACGCTCCAACTCGTCCCAGAGGTGCTTGATAGGCTTAAGGTCCGGGCTCTGCACAGGCCAGTCCATTCGATTAACCCCATTGTCACCATACCAAGCCATAGTGGACCTCGCAACATGACAGGTGGCATTGTCTTCCTGAAAGTAACATGAGTCCACCCCGTAAAACTACCACAACGTAGGAAGCGCATGGGCATCTAAAATGGTGCAGTAGGTCTCGGCGTTGAGTCTACCAGGAAATGCGACCAAGGGTCTCGAGCCATACCAGGAGAAACACCCCCATAGCATAAATCCACCGCCGCCGAACTTCACAGTTGGCACAATACATTCCGGCAGGAGGGGTTCTCCAGGCAGACGCTGAACCCAGACCCTGCAATCCGAACGGCAGAGGGTGAATCTTGATTCGTCGCTCCAGAGAACCTGTTTCCACTGTTCAACGGTCCACTGTCGACGTTCTTTGCACCACGTTAGCCAAGCAACGCTATTGGACTTTGTGATCAAAGGCTTGTGGGCGGCAGCACGTCCATGATAACCGAGCAGATGGGCTTCCTTACGGATGGTATTCGTCGAAAGAACACTCCCGGATGCCTGTTGAAACCCTCGGGGATGTGGCCCATCGATTTGGTGCGGTTCTTCCGAATTTCTCTGGCCAGCACCCGTCGGTATCTAACTCCCGGTTTTGTGGGCCTGCCGGGTCGGGGCACATTCCGGCAGTCACCTCTCATCTTCCACTTGCCAATCACGTAAGCCACTGTCGATTTGGGTACTTCAACTCGCTGGATATCTCACGTATGGATCGGCCATTTCTGTGATACCCGACGATTACACCTTTCTCGAAATCAGAGAGCACCAAACTGCGTGGCATCTAGCATGCGACAGGTTGCGCTGTTGTTTCCCACATGATATTTAACGGCGGCAGCCATGACCTGTATCAGGACCACAGATATCGTCGATTGCAGGGGTGTTCAATTACTTGTTGGTAGATAGTGTATATGCATACAAAAACCTGTGAAATATTGTTACCATTGGTAGGAATGTTGAGTAGCAAAACAAAAAAGAATAACAAACCAGATTCACTGGGTCACTTAGAATTTGTAAAAATGAAAGTATCCATCTTCTAAAAGATTAACTAAATTTTGTTATTACATCCACATATTTATGATAAATATATACTTCATTGTCCTAAATTACTTGGCTAATATTTTGAGAAAAAATTGTTTGCATTTTTTAATGTATGTAGTTTGATAGAAAAATGGGGCAAAAATTATAGCTTTACAACACATCTTAAAGATTTTTTACTGAAGAATTTACTTGCAAGCATGGGGATGTGAATGAATGCTGCAGCAATCCTGCCTCAACCACCCATGTGGCCTCATCCAAGGTTTCTACCTAGATGATGATCTTTGGGTTGTGCTGAGATCACCATTTTATGGACAAAATTTATGAGACAGGGTACAATGAAAGGACAGGCTCGCCAAGACAGTTGTTCTCATCCCCATGATTACAGGTAAGTTTTACTGCAAAAATGTTTAAAATATGTCAAGAAGCTGAAATTTTTTCATCATATTCTCCATCAAATTACAAACTTTGAATTATGTATATGATTTTTCTTAGAAAGTTTCAGACAAATAATTTAGGACACTAAACTAACTACACCTTTACCATCCGTAACTTCGGGAAAAGGATTGGCTCTGAGGACTGGGCCCGTCGGGCTGGGGTCGGAAGCGGGTGTGGTACTGCACCTGAACTGGGCGAGACTGGTCGTCGCAAGGCGGCCCGGTTGAGCCCGGACCAGCGTCGGGACCTTCCCGTGGATTACCTCAGCTGCGCGGCGTGCCGGGCCCCCGCCTGGCGCGACCGTTTCGGCGGGCGACTAACAGCCGACTCCTTACCTAACACGACCGAGCAGCCAGGGAGTTTCGACGTCACAAGAAGTTTCGTCATTTTACTCCCCCTTCCGTGACACCGTTCTTCCTAGCAGACGCCACTAGACAGGTTGTGCGGTGAAAGCAACTTACGGACAGCGGGAACTTAACATGGCGGCTCGCGTTCGCTGCCGTTGAGAGTGAGTTTACTTTGGAGCGCTAAAAAGAGATAAAAAAGCTTTCTATTCCATTTTTTTGTGTGTGATGCTTCATTGTCATCGTGAGGGAAAATGATAGTCTCGAAACAGACCCGAAGAGTATCATGAAAACTAACCGAACCGCCGCGATCAGACAAGGAAACACGTCACACGATGTTGCTTCCTTTCCGGAACATTTTCGCGAGAAAAACCTACTTACCTGACACGACCGAGCAGCCAGGGAGTTTCGACGTCACAAGAAGTTTCGTCATTTTACTCCCCCTTCCGTGACACCGTTCTTCCTAGCAGACGCCACTAGACAGGTTGTGCGGTGAAAGCAACTTACGGACAGCGGGAACTTTAACATGGCGGCTCGCGTTCGTTGCCGTTGAGAGTGAGTTAACTTTGGAGCGCTAAAAAGAGATAAAAAGCTTTCTATTCCAATTTTTTTTTGTGTGATGCTTCATTCCTCTGTTCTGAAGTTTGTATCCATGCCACTTTTGGAAGATTCCGTCAAGAAATAAAGGAGCAAAGTAAGGGAGAAGTTGGTTAAGTTAGAGACCACTGATACTTTTGTGTTCCAAGCAATTCACACAGAATAGTATCCTGTTAAAGCATATGCTGCTTTACACAAGCAAACCTCATCAATGAGATTATCCAAGCAGTTCTCACAGAGAGGAAGCCTTTCAAAACATATGCTCCTTCAAACATGAAAATTCGGTATCACTCGACTGTAAAGCCCGAAGTTTCTCTAATGCATTTCTCTTCTGTTTTTCGACAGATCTCCATAAAAGTGGTATCAATACAATCTTCAGTTCAGAGGAAAGAAGGTTCATACAAAAAAAATTAGATAGACAACGGATTTACCTTTTTTAAGCACCTCAAAGTAACCTTACTCGCTTCGGCAGCGAACGCGAGCCACCTCGTAAGCCTGACCGTCTGCTATCGTTAAGTTACTTTCACGGCAAAGCTTCCTTAAGCAGACGCTTCTACGGAAAAAAGAGACGACACTTCCTGTGACGTAGGGACTCCTTTAGGTTGAAAAATTATCACAGTATCCTACGTCTGGGTCCAGAGTATTGCTTCCCGCGTCGATGACCATGCATTATCGGCGAACTCTTAATATGGTGTAGATATATTTTTTTTATTTTTTTATCACTTTTGCCTCATTAGTCTTTAAAAGCCATGCATTTTTTCAAGAAAATTAAATAGGTGAGATCTAATATATAAAAGTTGAATGCTTGTTTGTCCGCTGTACAAATCTACAGTTTACAATTTAGAACCATCAAATTTAGTATACAATATCATGGTACTCTTAGACCGTAGGAGGTTTTTTTGGATGATGTTGGGGCCCGGAGTGAAGGGGCCCCCATACGAAATTTTTGTAAAAATTCTACGGTTTTCAATTTAGAACCACTAAATTCGGTATACTAAAAATGTCATACTGTTGGGAAATTAAGCTGGTCATATCTAAATTGACTTCATATACGCGCTTTACTACTAAATGCTTTTCGGAAATTTAAAAATTTCATATTAAATGTTTCATCTTTGTTTACCTGTGAAAAGTAACTCCAGGAGGTGTATGCCCGGAATTGTCAATCAATCGCAATGTCAATAAATAAGAGCAACAACACACCATTTCTAAAAAACATAACTTCAAATTTAGAGAATCAGACTTCTCACGTATGTAACTCAATGGACGAAAACCACCATCAGAGGCTTAAGATGGCCGCCACACCGTCAGTTAAGAAAGCTTCAAGTTTGTGAAGCTTTCCCTTATTTCTGCCTCCATGGTCTACACAGTGCCTGAAGATGTATTTGTCAATAGAGCAGTTCCACTTTGCATGAAGCCTTCGAGCATATATGGTGAGAGACTGGGCATTGGTAATGACTGCTACTGAGACGCCAAGTTTTCAACATCAAAGCCGTCAGATCACGTGATATTAGACAGAATGTCCTGTTACGGGCGCAGCTTGACACTCTACTTTTAAATATCTGCATTAATGAATCATACAAATTGCAAGTTTGTTTTTAAGGAATAATATAGTCAAAAAAATATTCGTTAGGAGACTGTGATTTAGAAGACAGAATGAGTCGTTAGATCAAATGTGGTCATTAGTTTTGTGTGAATCATTGTCATTTGCTTGTACTTGGAACTTTTTGCAAAATGTTCTTATTAATAACATATGAATACAGAACTATAGTGTATTTAGTTCATTATAATCTGAAAATTCCCGATATACACAAATAAAATAAAAATTTGCGCCAATGGCATTACCGTGCTCAGAGTAAGCTTACTTAGATATGTGCGTGCAAAGTCCGGGTGTTTACAGATAGTGATTTATAAAATCAAGTTGAATATTTGCAAAAAAATTAAAACATATACATTTGGGGGTGGGGGGAGTGGGGCGGGGGGTAATGACTATACTATCATTTTGTACACAGACACACGTCTTCTAGATTGGGAACTGAACATTAATCTTGATTATTTTCCCCCAAACATGATCACAATCACGAAAAAACGGAAAACTCAGGTAGAATGAATGACCCATACTAACCGTAATAAAACATTGTGCTGAGTTGGAATCACAGAAGGAGCGTATTTAGAAGTGGTGGCAAAGCCTCCGAAAGTGTTTTATCTTTTTATGATTTTGGTTGAAATGCAAATTACATTAAAAAAAATATACTTCAATTTAACAAAAATGCAAGAACTTACATTGGAACAAAAAAGGTTTCAATTTTTTCTTCAATTTTTCATTAACTTTTATTTTGTTCTGATGGAATTCAAAGACGGCCATTTTTTCCTCCTCCACCCCACCCAGAAAAAGTTCTATATATGCAAGGTGACCAGATATTGGAACACTGATTTGAGGATAAAGGGGCGTGGCGTCCTCAAATCGGCAGTTCGTTTGGGGACACATACGTACTCAAAATAAGTATGCAAATCTTTTTTGTCATGAAACTGCATTGTTTCAATAAGTGTGACATTACATATGAAAATTTGTGTATTAAAAGTATATATCTTGTAGAATGTTGGTAATTTGTATTGACAAAGTAGCATCATGATGGCGAGAACATATTAGCAAAAGTGAAATTCTTTACCTTAGGTATATATGCCGAATTAAAATCAAGCTGTACACCAAAGTAATTGCATGGCGAATTTTTCATTTTTCCAAAGTTTTTGGAGGAATTCAGAACAAGTACAGTCGAAATTTGACTGCGACAGTGGTACAGTGCCCGGGTGCTGGCCACTGACCATTCGTACAAGCGTGCACTGATTCGAGTCCCGAATAAGGCATAGGTGGTGTGTTTAACTTACAGCACTTGCTCTCTCGCTTCCTTAGAACGAGTGTCCCCAAATTAGGGACAGATGACTGCTCATACCCTTTCGAGTTGCTCACGGTAGTCGTTATACTAGGAAAAAAAAACAGTCAAAATTTGTTTTCACAAGAGACATATTGGAAAATTAGTACAACGAAACTATTTTTAAGAACATTTTTTATTCGAAATCTAACGAGCTAATAAGAAGGTGTAAATTCGTGGACACCTCAGGACAATTTACGTCCCCAAAGGCATCAGACGCTTTGGGGGACAGTAAACAAAATTCAAGGACTGTCCTCAAGAATTCGGGACATCTGGTCAGCTTAATATATGCCTCCTCTGAATCACGGCAATTGTTTTGCTACGTTCAAGACTCTTTACGTCAATTTCAATTTAAGAAACGCAAAAGCTCTAAGCCTGAGTTATCCAAGGAGGTTAGAATAATACTTCTGGAGATTTTTTTTTTTGATTGGAGGTTTAACGACCACCGTGAGCAACTCAATGGGCTATAAGCAGTCGCCCGTCCCTAATTTAGGGCCACTGACTCCAGGGAAGGGAGAGAGCCAGTGCCATAAGACAAACACAACATCCATGCCTCACCGGGATTCGAACCTGGACACTTCTCGGACGAATGGTCATAAGCCAGCGCTTAGATCACTGCGCCAAAGGGGCGACCCGCCAGATCTGGGAATTTGACATTGTTTACAAAACACCTATGCAATTTCAACGTGTGTATTTTGGAATTGCCTGGCTTTTGCTTGCAGAAACTGTGTTAATATTGAACTGGAATGAATTATGCTTCATAGACGAGTTAAGTTTTCAACTTTAACGTCATATTTGTTTTGAATTCGCACTAATGTTCGTTTATTTCAATTTAAAATAAAAATAGGATGGGGCTTTAAAATAATAAAGAATTTTATAAATTTAGCATTTTCTCGCACATCGGAAGCAAGTTATGATGCGAAATTCGAAACTTTTCGGGTGAAAGTAGGAGATTCGGCCAACACACAATTTGACCAATCAGAAGCGTTGTTAGAAAAGGTTTGCTTTCCACTGTGATTTCCTGTACGCTGACGGAAAGTGGTCGTTTGTTGACAATTTTACAGCCTTATTCAATGTTTTAGCTTGGAATATCTTTTTTTAATGATTATTTACTGTTAGAGATTCTGACTCAACGATTTCTCAGTGCTGTTTATACCTGAAAGATGGGGTCAAATACAAATATAATAATGTTTAACCAGAACAAATGTTAAATAGGCCTAAATAATAAAATTATATGAACATTTGGTATCATCATCATCATCATTGTCAACCATTATCAATCCACTGCTGGACGAAGGTCTCCCCAAGTTTCCTCCACAATGGTCTGTCTTGTGCCAGTCTCCTCCATGTCACCCCTGCATACTTTCGAATTTCATCCACCCATCTCCCATGTGGTCTTCTTCTGGGTCTTTTCCTGTCCCTTGGAATCTAATCCAAAATTTCGGCTGTCCATCGATGATCTGTCCTTCTGGCAGTATGTCCAGCCCATTGCCATTTCAGGGATTTAACTCTGATCATGATGTCTTCCACTCTTGTCATTTTTCGGATCCACGAGTTCCTCTTCTTATCTCTCCTGGTTACACCAAGTATGCACCTCTCCATGCTATTTTGAGTTGTCTGCAGCCTCTGTATGTCTCTTTTACTTAAGGTCCACGTCTCTGCACCATACGTAAGCACTGGAAGGATGCATTGATCAAACACTTTTCTGTTAAGACATAATGGCATATTGCTCTTGAAAATTATGCTGTTTCTTCCAAAAGCTCTCCAGGCAAGTTTTGTACGCGATTAATTTCTTCATCAATGTGACCCTCACTTGATATCTGCTGTCCAAGATAAACGGACGTGTCTGTTATCTCCAGCTTTTCTCCATCAATCGATAAATCTTCATTTCTTGTAAAAGCATTGAACATCACTTTTGTCTTCTGAAAGTTCATTTTTAATCCCACTTCTTTACTCTTGTCAGCAAGTTCCTGGATCATACTCTGTAGCTCTGATGGGGTAGTTGCAAAAATGACTATGTCATCAGCAAAACGAAGGTGGGTTAGATAATCTCCATTAATCTTTATCCCCTTGTTTTCCCAGCTCAGTGACTGAAAAACACCCTCCAATGTGGCATTAAAGAGCTTCGGAGATATGGTGTCACCTTGTCTCACTCCCTTTCCAATTTTTATGTGTGTTGTATTTTCAAACAGCCTAATCTTTGCACTTGCATTTTCATAGATGTTATTAATAATATTAATGTATGCATCTTCAATACCGCAGGTTTTCAGAGCCATTGTAACTGCTGATGGTTTCACCGAATCAAAGGCTTTTTCATAATCGATAAAAGCCATGCACAATGGAAGTTCATGTTCCCTCGCTCTTTCAATTAGTTCTCTCAGCACATGGATATGATCCATTGTGCTGTAGCCACTCCTGAATCCAGCTTGTTCTCTCGGTTGAGCCATGTCCAGTGTTACCTTCAAGCGGTGTGAAAGAACTTTAGTGAAGATTTTATAAACTACTGATAGGAGGCTGATAGGTCTGTAGTTTCCGAGATCCGCAATGTCACCTTTCTTATGTAGCAGGATCATTGTAGCGGTGTTCGAATCCTCAGGAATCTTTCCTTCATTAAGGCATCGAGTGAAAATTTGGGCGAGTACTGTTTCGATTTCTCCACTTGCTTCTTGTATGATGTCTACAGTAATTCCATCTTCTCCTGGAGCTTTTCCCTGCTTCATGTTCTTGATTGCATGTGCAACTTCTGCTGGAAGGACTGGAGGAACTCTGGTACTGGTATCTTTCATGATGTCTGGAGTGCATGTATCATCCCTTTCATATAATTTGGAGTAGAAATCTTTCACTCTTGTCAAAATTTCGCCTCTATTTCTTGTTACAGAACCATCTTCTTTTCTCAGTGCCATAATCTGTTTTCTTCCCTTACTGAGATGTCCCTTTGCTATCTTTAGGCTTTGGTTGTTTTCAATTGCTTTCCTCACTAGTTCACAGTTGAATTTTCTTACGTCTTCAGTGATACTTTTTCGTACTGTCTTGCATAGCTCTATATATTCCACTTTGGAAGTCACATCTTCTTTAGTTGTCCTCATCTCTCTTCTTTTTTGCATCAACGTTTTCGTTTTTCCTGATAATTTATTTACATGCAACTTGTTCTTAGACCCAGCTAATTTTGTTGCTGTTTCCATAAGAGCTTTGGTTACTTTTCTGTTAACTTCAGAGATGTCCACTTCTTCCGATGTTAGGCCTTCTAAAGCAGAGAACCTGTTCTTCAGTTCCAACTTGAAGGTATTATGGTGTTTTTTAAGGTTGATTATGTCAATAGATTTTGTTTGTCTTATGAGCTTGCCACGTTCAAGTTTAGTGTTGAGGTGCATCTTACATCTCACCAATCTATGGTCACTACCTGTGTTGAACTTGTTTAGCACACTGCAGTCTTCTATGACGAATTTTTTGTTACACATAATAAAATTAATTTCACTTGTCGTCCCATTTGGATGTCTCCATGTCCATTTCCTGTGTGGCTTTTTCTTGAAGAAGGAGTTCAAGATGAAAAACCCTTCTGCCTCTGCAAACTCAACGAGAGTATTTCCACGCTGGTTTCTGTTGCCGTGACCGAATTTACCTACTGAAGTTTCATTCTGTTGCCGTTGCCCTATTTTTGCATTGAAATCTCCCATAATGATTTTCAAGTGCTGCTTACCTTTATTATTTAGATGACAAATTTCCTCATAAAATTCTTCAATTTCTTCTTCAGGATGACTTGTGGTGGGTGCATAAGTTTGAATAATCTGAGCCTGGTATCTTTTCGAGAGTTGGATAACAAGCCGTGCAGCTCTGTCAGAGGAACTTTCAACTTCTACAACTTTATCCTTCAGTTTCTTGTTTATTATAAATCCAACACCACTAGTTCTGCCAGTATCTGTCCCACGATACACGATAGTAGAAGAGATGTCCACTTTTCAGTTCGATGAGATCTTCTCCTTTTCTCCTTACCTCACTTATCCCCACGATGTCCCACTTGATCCTTTGTAGTTCCTCTTCCAATTCAAGAAGTCTTGAATCAGAAGATAGGGAGCGTCCATTGTACGTTGCCAAGGTCAGCATCAGATGGCAGCCTAGTCCGGTCCTTCCGGGGATTCTTAGCACCCTCTGCCTTCATGTCGCACTGGCCGCTGCCTTGGCCAGGTACATTCCAGCTGCCGGAGACGGAGGGCCAAGATTTAAGTTGTGGAGTCATTTTGGAGGGGTTTGGCCATAACTCACCACGCTGGCCAAGCGGGTTGGTGAGTGTGGGATAGAATTTCCTCTAATCCAGATGGTATAGTTATACCGCTATTGGCGGTCGTCAGAGCCCCTTTAGTAGGAACAGGATGCACCACGAGAAGGCGGGGTTGACATTTGTCAAGGAGAGGCTGTGATGTTACGCATCACCTGACCTTACATCCCTTATTAAAGGCAAGATAATGTAAACACATTTGGTATAATAATAATTATATTGGTAAAATAAAATTAAAATAAATAAAAATAAAATTGCACGGAAGTTAGATATAATAATAATCGTTATCAAAGTTAGCTATATTTACACCACATAATATTATAATTGCAATTTTTATTAACGGCAAGATAATGTAAACAGGTTTTTTAACATTGAGCACCTCTTCCTTTTCCAAAGATTTTCTTAGTGCTCTTGCCACACTTTCTACTGGAAGCTGTGTCACTAGCCATGTTAGTTAGTTAGTTAAGTTAATTGATTTTTGTGGCGCAAGGACCAGGCATGGCCAAAGAGCGCCAGACACAGAACTATCAGTTAAAGATTTTGAAAGCGGGGTGAAATGATTAAGAGCAGACAGGCTTGGTAAAAGTTAGAAAGGAGAATGATGAAAGTTGTGAAGACTAGTTACTTAATTAGGTTTATATATAAATTTATTAATTTACTATTATAATTATTATAACTTTTTTTAAATAAGTTGTAAAACGTTAATCTGTTTTAAAAAGGAAAATACTGCGAAAGTGTCGCAGTGGTCGCCCAAAAGCTTTTGAAGCGTAGCTGCGCCCTCGTCCAGCAGATGAGACTGAAAATAGTGAAACCGATGATAACGAAAACGAACACAACTACATAAAACATGAGAGACGGTGAGTAAACAGTCGCATGTCTCACACACCGGGCAGTGTCGCCACACAGCAAATAGCTATGCGTGAAGCGACAATGCCCAATGCGGAGACGCGCAAGAACAACTTCTTCCCAACGGTTCCGGCGACACGATGATTTCCAGACTCCAAGGTTAGGTTTTATACGGTGCAGTTTATTCTCCACCTGTTGGTCCCACAGACTTCGCCACGTTCGTCTGATATGATCGTGAACAATAAAGAACGAAAATCACGGTGGAACAGTGGCAAGGGTGTGACGACCAAAGAGGAGGCAGATCTAGCAGCAGCATCGGCAGACTCGTTCCCTGGGATTCCAACATGCCCAGGAATCCAGCAGAACCGAATCTGGACATCAGCCTCGAGCAAAGAACGAAGAAGTCTCCGTACGGTAAAAAGAAGTGGGTGGCCAGTGAAATCCAAAGATGACAATGATTGCACAACACTCAACGAATCAGTGTACACAATAGCACGCTGATGAGAGCTCGACTGCACGTGAACAAGTGCAAGATACACAGCATGCATCTCCGCCGAAAACACCGTGGCCTCAGTAGGAATGCGGGCAACAGAAACTTCGTCAACGCAGACGGCGGCGGATCCAACAACACCAGCCGCCTTAGATCCATCGGTGAAAACAGGAATAAAGTCTGCATTGACGTAACGGTGTTCAGCGAAGAGCTGCTGGTACACTGACGCAGGGGTTGAGGACTTGTCAAAAGATGTAAAGCTGGTATCAACCATGACACCAAGAGGATGCCATGGGGGGGGATCCTCAAAGCCCCTGGTCTCTCCAACGAGTGACAAGTCGAGCCCTGCATCACGAGCTACGGCCGCCATACGAAGACCGAGTCACTAGCCATGTATGAAGGAAACTTTAAAATTTCTTACAGATGGATTTCTGCTGTACAATTCATTTTGTTGTTTGAACTTTACTTTTACTACATGAGAAGTCATAGTTCTGGATTGCTTCCAACTTAGTTTTGTTGACTGAACTACCTTGAAGAAGAAATCTCGAAGTTTTTGATAACGTTTAAAGCATCTTCTAATGAAAAAACGTATCCAAAGTAATCATCAGTGCAATGACAAAAACCAAAATTCATTTTAACTATTATGTTTAACAGCTAAATTGAACAAAATTATCAACACGAACCTCGCACGTAGAAACTAACAACAAAAAGCGAATTTTAGAAGTCAAACGTACAATAAATCACAGTGGAAGGACACCTTTTTTAACAACGCTTCTCATTGGTCGACGTCACATAAAGAACCGTATATCAGATTACCACGGAGTATCCCTCAGTTGTAGGACATTACTTGGCCGGCTGTCGATCGGTTACAGGCGTTACGCCAGGGGTGGCCGTAACAGCAATGCGCGGCTCTGAAAATTTTTCGGAGATTTGAGCATGTCGTCATCATCGAGCCAAACATCGAGCGAGCCCGAGTGAGTTTCAACCGCAGATGTAAACACAAGGTGTAAAACTTTTCTCGGCTCGAATCTCCCGCCCTGCTTGTACTCTTGTGTGTTGAAATCAGTTGTATTCATTTTGTTATTATTGTTATAGTAATCTAGTCATTCTTATATTTACCAGGTTATTATCGTTATATTAATCTAGTAATTCTAGTTATATTAATTTCATTATTCTATTGTTATATTACCATCATCAAGCGTGGTGTGTGTATAGCATTTTCCTAACGCCATTATGCCAAATTGTGCAGTGACCATATGCAAAAATAGAAATCAGAACACGAAAGGGAAAGGAATTATTTTCCACAGTTTTCCTAAAGATGATACCAAGAGAAAGGAATGGCTCATCAAATGCAGAAGATTGGATAAAATAATTTTTTCAAATGCAACTGTATGCTCTGAACATTTCGCTGAGGAAGACTACCTTCGTGATTAACAAGCTGAATTGCTGCGCCTACCTCAATCAAGGAAATTAAAACCAACTGCTGTACCATCATTGAAGCTGCATGTTGAAGCTGAATGCAATACAAGTGTTTTTGCTGATGGTTCAGAACCAAACAAAGAAACATGTGAGTCTACAAGGAGGGATAGATGTGAAACTCGTGAAGTAAGAAAACGTGCACTTTTCACAATTTCTAATATATCTCCAAAAAAGAGAAAATATGATAAAGAAACTTTGACTGAGCCTGAAGTAGTAGAAGAGAGGAATGATCGGTTGATGCATCTGGAAAGAGAAGTTAAATGGCTTAGGCACCGCAACTCATAACTGCAGAGTCAAAATTTGAATCTGAAATTAAGGAATGCACAATTAAGGCGCAAATGTGAAGGAAAAATTATTACAAGGAAGTAAAAATAAACTGAAGTTGCAAGTCAAAGAAGAAGTTACACGGATTGTGGGCAAAGTTTTCACCAAACAGCAAGTACAGTGCCTTATCAGAAATAAAAGACGTACCAAATGGAATAAAGACTTCAGCAAAGCATTGGCTCTTCGTGCTGTATCGCGTAGATGCTATCTTCATCTTCGGAATCATCTAAAAATCCCACTGCCAGCAATATCCACGTTAAAGAAGTGGATTTCCGGTTCGTTTACTTGCCGTCCTGGTATCCTTCATGATGTATTGGAACTAATGAAAACACAGGGTGACCAGCTTAAAAAAGGTGAGCGTATCTGTGTTTTGTCGTTTGATGAAATGAATGTTGATGCACGTATCGACTATGATCAAGAAGAAGACAGGTTACGTGGCCCACATAGTCAAGTACAGGTGGTTATGGTGCGAGGGCTCTTTTCTTCTTGGAAGCAGCCCATTTATTTTGAATTTGACAAACAAATGACAGGGGTTTTACTCACAGGGATCATTTCAGCTTTACAGGCTAAAACATATGAAGAAGTTGCTGTTGTTTGCAGATATGGGTGGTAAAAATGGGTGAGTTTGGAAAGACCTAGGAGTAACACACCTTAACCCATGTTTTCAAAATCCAACATACCAACAGAAACGAATTTGGGTTTTTGTCGATGTACCCCACCTGCTGAAGTTACTGAGCAATCATTTATTGGACGACGGTTTCACACTGCCCAGTGGAAAAAAGATAGGTCAAGATGTCATTGAACGTTTGCTTTCCCTAGACAATAGTGAGATGAGAATATGTCCAAAGCTGACATACCAACAAATCACAGTTTCAGGGAGAGACAGTCAACGTGTATACTTGGCAGCTCAACTTTTTTCCAATACCACTTCAAAGGCAATAAGCTATATGTTGCCAGATGAAGTTGAAACTGCCAATTTTTTCTCACTGGTGAATGACACCTTTGACATTTTAAACTCCAGGATCCCACATCATGAGCAGATCCCATTAGCCAGTGGTTTTGGAGTACACTTCGAATTGCAGCAGAAGTTACTCCGCAATTTTTATTCCATTTGTGAAAAAATGAAAGTTGGGCGATCCAAGTTTCTTTTGCCATTTCAGAAAGGATTCATGACCACAATTAGATCTTTGCTGGGATGCTATACAGACCTAAAGTCACAGGACATAAAATACATTTTAACTGCAAGATTAAATCAAGACTGCCTTGAAAATTTGTTTTCCCAGATAAGAGGATTATTGCATCTTTATGACCACCCATTACCTGCAGAATTTAAGAACCGATTACGC
Source organism: Macrothele yani (assembly GCA_039090855.1). Lineage (NCBI taxonomy): Eukaryota > Metazoa > Arthropoda > Arachnida > Araneae > Macrothelidae > Macrothele > Macrothele yani. The sequence goes on from CM077009.1 coordinate 164,781,417, forward strand.
CTGTTAATTGTAGGTGTCAATGTGACTGACATCTCATCAAATGCATCGCCAGTTGCACCAGAGGAAGATAGCCAGAGCTATATTACCTCACAGCTCTTCACTGGTCTGCTGCCCGATATGGAGGAAGCTCTTTCCATGGTGGATGGGGAAACAGAAATTAGTGACATTGCACTAGAGCAACTCCCTATTACGTCGACGCCTCCAACACAAACAGAATGTTCAGCAGAAGGATTTCGGTACTTGGCAGGGTATCTTGCCTTACGTGGAAGGTCACTGGACCGATCACTTGCAACACCAACAGCCCAGATAATGCCTAAACCAGTGACTGCAATAAATGAAGGCTGGATAGAAACATTATCCAGAGGGGGCCTTCTCGTGCCATCAGAACAGTGGCTAGAAAAAGTGAAGCAGTGGGAGATAATTTTTTCAAGTTTCCATGGCAACAGTGTATCACAAGCACCACACGTAATGAAATCTTTTTGTAAGTTACTGGCTGAAAAATATCCTGACGTGCATGAGAAACTTATAAAAGTGTACACTAGGACGAGAACCTTCTTAAGGATACGCCACCTTAATATTACTGCCAAAGCAAAGAGGATAGTAGAGCAACATCAAAAGAAAGTTCGAAAATGGCAAGCCTCAAAAGTAACAAAATAAATTAAGGTTCATTATACAATATCATAACAACGTTCAGCTTTCAAAATTGTTGGCGGTCCGCTTGTCTGAGATCACTAAAGGTTTCATCGGACCAGGTGAATAAACATTAGGGCAGTCCATGAGACCAGTAGCTAAAACGAGAAAGCGAGTGCATGTTTTTATCATGAAGACTCCCTGGAGACATCACCGTGTTGTTTCGAAAAACATTTTTTTTTCTCTTTTCTGTGTATTGTGGATTACACACTAGTTCCTGTGGATTAGCTGTTCATGAAAGTACACCAAAGGTAAGTCTTTTCACTTGTCTCATTTGACGAAGTGTTTGTTGTGGTTGTAGTGAGAATATAATAAGATAAATAATTTTGAGATCACTTAAAGTTATCTTACAATATATAATTTTGAGATCACTTGAAGTAAACTTTCCATACGAGTCATCATGAAAAACCCTCTCTAACACGAAAGTAAATCATAGATTTCTAATGCTTTTTAAATCCATCTTTCCCTAACATGGCTTTTTGTCTTACGCTGAAAGCAAATACTTTTTCCGGATAATAATTTTTTTTTATGACAGTTTTTGTGTGTAGAAAAAGAAAAAAAAATGTGTTCTGATTTCCAAAGAATTTTTTTTTTTTTTTAATAATTTCAGTGAACATTTTACTTTTCCCGTAACGCCTTTAAAATGTGAGATTTTTTCAAGGTCTCACAATAAAATTTTGCCGTTTCCTGCAAAATTACAAACCGGGCCCGTGGAAAAGTATATGCTGTGTGTGTACTTATGCAGCACTAAATCCTTTTTTTTTTTTTTGTTGGAGGCTTGTTAAAACTGTCCCTGTTGGTATTATTATATTAACGTATGAACTGTCCCTGTGGGATCTCTATATTTTTTTCTCAACGTTTGTTTACAAAGCAGTATCATGCACTTTTACCACTGAATTTTATATACAATTTAATTATTCCAATCTGAACTTTAAACTTTGTTTGAAATGGTATTAAAAAATATGATTTCCCTCATATTTTTAATGGGGGAAATCACACACTACAAATTGTTAGCCACAAAAATCTGATGAAGTACAATACTTTAATGCAATGCCTCCTTTGACTCAGAAAAACAGTTTGATTTGAAAACATGGTCAATAATAAATTAATTCGTTTTTGTACCATTGATGCTATTTACTACAATACTTCCTAGTTTTTATGTGGTCCCAATTCATGGAATCAATAGCGTGTGCAAAAAAATTTGCAATATGTAGCATGGAAAGAACCTTTGACAATAAATTTTTATTCTGGGCATATTTAAAACATTCGGTATACTTACCTGTCGTTTGTTTTAATGGAATTTCAGCCTTTTTTAAATCAAGTTTTGAAATCAAAAATGCTAATAGTCCATGCATCTAATCTGCATTTGGACAGTTTTCTGGGCCGGGCCTTATATTAGCTAAATAACTGTCGCTGTATCTAAAATTTACGACGAATATGCTTTTTATGTGTGTGTTTGTGATGGGAAATTACTGAGTATAAGTAAAACGAAATTATAACTGCCTTAAAATATTTCGCATATTGCGAAAACTTAAATTTTGGTACATGAGCATACACCGGCAGACGTGATAGCGAGTTCCGAATTTTCTTCGATACGCCATCTTCGTCATCTTCGGCAGCATCGCGCTTGATCGTGACGTCACGACTAGCAGCCAATGGCAGCTATTCCTCCGTAAAAACCAACCTTAGAGAAATTAAAGAACCTTGCGTTATGCAAAGTAGTACTGCTCCATTAGCCAAGGAGGTTAGAAGAGGAGGTGAAAGGACTCGTTTTGAGTGAAGCCAAAACAAATCAGCTGTTTCGATCCTTTCTCTGACGTGTGGGAGTTTGCGGGAGTTCGGACGGAGCCATCGTTATACTTGATCGAGCCTCAATGCAGCTTTAGTGACGTCACAGCAGGGGTCCTACGTTCCGCTTCGATGGATCTTGCTTTCGTTCAGAGCGGACGATGTGTCGCGTTTAACGTGTTCTGCATTTGTTTACATCATGTAGATTCATTTGCAAAAAACTTAGCGAATCACTTTCTGTGCAATGAAAGTTGATATTGCAATATGAATGAAATGCGCTAATATTTAACTCACGAATTACTTAGAAAGTTGTCGCGAAAAGTGAACGAAATGCTAATGTTTAGATGAAAGTGACAAATTATTTGAGTTTTCACTTACAATACTAACCGACGGGAACTTTGAAATTTTCTGCACAAAATAAATGAAATGTGCTGTTGTTTTATTAGCAAATTATTTAAAAACACTTAAGTCGTGGCATGAAATACGAATATTTAGACGAAATTAATTATTTATTTTTTAAAGTTTTCGTACGAAGTGAAAGAAAAGTTAATATTTCGACGAGCCTGACAAATTACTTCGGTCTTATGCAAAAACGAAATGTAATTACTTAATTACTTTTTTTTTAAGTTGTAGCATAAAGTACAAGAAAAGCTAATATTTCAATGAACCTAACAATTGTCAAGGTTTCTTTACATTCAGTCAGCAGTTAATGCAACAAACGATCATTGTATGAAACATTTGTTGGCAAAAATCTCATTGGTGAGATTTCTCCCCAGAGCAAGTTAACAGATGAAGCGGTACTTTTTTTTTTTTTTTTTGAGAATATTATATGCAATTTTATTATTAAGGTTTGTTAGCAGCATTACAAAATTAACTGCTATAGTTTTTAAGGATATTATAAGTTACCATGCACAAGGTCAGATTATGCCAACATGAAGCTGGGCAGGGCATGCCCAGAATTTTTTTTTTGGGAGGGGGGGGTTACGATTTTTTTATACAACTAAATATGTTATGAGTGCATTTTTAAAATGTATGCAACATCTGTGCAAAAATATTCAAATAAATATTACTGAAAATTATTATTAATATTCTTATAACCTGTATTCTTATCACCACATAATGGTTGACCACTTATATTTTGCAATTTATCTATGCAGGAAACAAGTTGGGAAAAGTGATTGGAATCCTGATTAGACCGATTTGTGTGCTAGAAATCTCTTTCCCAAAGCACTAATAAAATTAATATACATGTCTAAAAGTGGTACATAAATTGAAATCCTGTAAGTCTTCTGGGTTTCGTTACAGCGTTGGTTTTGTTTTAATGTGATTCTTGGTTTTTTAATCAAAACTCCTTGCTTTTCAGCGTGCTTTAGAGTAATCTGAAATAAGTCATGGAACTCAAATTTGAAGTTGCCTCGTCACCGCAGAAACTTTTGGTATACTCGTGTATTGGCTTTTCATTGCAATGGAACATCCTGGTCCTTGGCCCTTCCTCGTCTTAATGGAGAAAACACGCTCAGTTGCTGTCATGAGGCATAAAAACAATTTCAAATACTAACAAAAAATTGCCTTTTAAAATCGTGTTTTTTAAATATCGGAAGGTTCCAAATTTTGGGGTGTTTTAACACACACACACACACACACCCTCCCCTTGGGCACAACACTGAAGCTGGGATAGATGATGAATTTCGCTTTTTCAGAAAACATTTGTTGAGTTCCTAAAAGTTATTTTATTTCCCCTTATTTTTAATGAAATATTAAAGGGTTATCTTGTTTAGAATGCCATAAAAATCATTTTCATAACATGATTACCCCTTCACAAAACTTTTCCTGTTCCTAAAAGTTATTTTACAACCACTTATTTTTGACGAAGCATTATAAGGGGTTGTCTATGTTAGGGGAGTAATGTTATACAAAAGAAAGCATTTCTATCATAATCTCTAACCATTATACACTGACGGAAAAAAAAATCCCAACACCAAGAAGGGGTTGTGTTAGATAAACGACAGTTGGTAGGCGGTGAGAGTACATCTGTAAGACGACGTCTATGCAAATTTCGCATTCGGCCCATACGTGTGGCGCTAGTAGCGCCTCTCGGAACATGCAAAGCAGGTTTGCTGTAAATACGCGCTGTAACGTTCGTGAGCGTTAGTTATCGTTGAGATTCGACGTAGTGTGTTGATGTTAGTCAAGAATGCCTTTAAAAAGACGAAAAAGCTATTATCAACAGCTCACGGAGTTTGAACGAGGTCGTGTAATAGGGCTACGAGAAGGTGGATTTTCTTTCCGCAATATTGCAGAACGACTTGGCAGGAATGTAGCCACTGTGCATGATTGTTGGCAGCGGTGGTCAAGGGAAGGTACTGCCTCAAGAAGACCGGGTTCCTGCCGGCCACGTGGCACTACTGAGAGGGAAGACCGCCGTGTACGGCGTATAGCCGTGGCGCAACGTACCGCGTCTGCGGCAGCAATTCGAGCTGCAGTTGCCATCACAGTGACACAACGAACTGTTACAAATCGGTTACTTGAAGCACATCTCCGAGCCAGGCGCCCTGTAGCGTGCATTCCACTTACTCCAAACCACTGCCGTTTGCAACGTCAGTGGTGTCAAGCTAGAGCTTATTGGAGGACGGAGTGGAGATCTGTTGTGTTTTATGATGAAAGCCGGTTCTGCCTGGGTGCCAGTGATGGCCGTGTGTTGGTTAGAAGGCCAGGTGAGCGATTACAACCAACCTGTCTGCAGCAGAGACACACTGGACCTACACCTGCAGAGTTATGGTCTGGGGAGCAATTTCCTATGACAGCAGGAGCACTCTCGTGGTTATCCCATGCACCCTGACGGCACAGTTGTACGTCGGTCTGGTGATTCAACCTGTTGTGCTGCCATTCATGAACATCATTCCAGGGGGTGTTTTCCAACAGGATAACGCTCGCCCGCATACCGCTGTTGTAACCCAACATGCTCTATACAGAGTGTCGACATGTTGCCGAGGCCTGCCAGATCACCAGATCTTTCACCAATCGAGCACGTATGGGACATCATTGGACGACAACTCCAGCGTCACCCCCAACCAGCATTAACCGTCCCTGTATTGACCGACCAAGTGCAACAGGCATGGAACTCCATCCCACAAACTGACATCCAGCACCTGTACGACACTTTGCATGAACGTTTGCGTGCTTGCATTCAACATTCTGGCGGTTACACCGGTTATTAATGTACCAGCATTTCACATTTAAAATGGCTCTTCTTGCGCTTACAATAAGCTGTGATCTTGAAACCTTAATCGATTAAATATGTTACTTATACAAATGTATTGCCGCCATTTCATTCCTCTACAACTATTTTTTCGTGGTGTTGGGATTTTTTTTCCCGTCAGTGTATATTTTTTATTGTTCACAAGGTATAGGACTTTGTAAAATGTTTTGAGACGACAAGCCTATTTTAGTGACTTCATCACGCCTGTTGCAATTTTCTTGGGAATTTAGTTGCTCAGATTTAACTGGTATGACGAAAAACGGCGGTAACATAAGGTAGGTATTTATATAACACTAACATCCGAAGTATTGAAACATAAAACAGGGTCAATTGTATTGTCATTAATAACAGTTTTTCAGACACGTTTGAAACCTTGCTAATACATAGATTAGAAAAGTGAGGTGAAATGCTGGGAGATAAATCAAGTAGTGCTTTCAGAGCCCTGTTTTTAATTTTTCTTTTAAATGTAGCTAAAGGCTATCTGTGTTCCACCTGCAGTCTGTGTATATTATATCCCAGTTTATATTTCTCTATAATTTTTGCTGTATTTTTACCAAGAAGAGCCTTATTTATTTTGGTATGTGAGTTGCTTTGTATTTTTCCAACACTTGTGTATTTGGTCTTTAAACATTAAGAGTGCAATATATCATATTTTTCACTATTTTGTGAATTTAAACTTAATTTTTGGTCATGATTGTCTTAGTATTAGAGGAAGTTTGTTTAGCATAATGTCTCTAGTTTAATTCTTGTGCTTAGGAATTGCAATTCTTCAAGTTTCTCCTTGAGTGTCCAAATGCGTTGCAGTACGTAGGCTATAAATAATTGTAAGTACTTTATTTTATTGTAGGTATGAAATACGTTTAGTGAAACACCTTTTTGAGGAATTTGTATGCAAATTAGCTATGAAAAGAGCCTTCTGATCCAGTTTTATTTGGCTTCGACCCCTGTGCTGTGCTCTTCTGTCTGTTTATTTTTGTACATAACATTAACTGACATTTCTAAAAGGTATAAATTCTTTTCTTGTTTCAATTCATTGGTGGTCACATAAAGTTATTAACGAAACAAATGCACACTTCATGTATTCATTTCGTTATTTTCATAGGCTTCGAACACAATTCATGCATTCTAAATCATAACAGAATATCATCATCATCATCATTGTCAACCATTATCAATCCACTGCTGGACGAAGGTCTCCCCAAGTTTCCTCCACAACGGTCTGTCTTGTGCCAGTCTCCTCCATGTCACCCCTGCATACTTTCGAATTTCATCCACCCATCTCCCATGTGGTCTTCTTCTGGGTCTTTTCCTGTCCCTTGGAATCCAATCTAAAATTTCGGCTGTCCATCGATGATCTGTCCTTCTGGCAGTATGTCCAGCCCATTGCCATTTCAGGGATTTAACTCTGATCATGATGTCTTCCACTCTTGTCATTTTTCGAATCCACGAGTTCCTCTTCTTATCCCTCCTGGTTACACCAAGCATGCACCTCTCCATGCTTCTTTGAGTTGTCTGCAGCCTTTGTATGTCTCTTTTAGTTAAGGTCCACGTCTCTGCACCATACGTAAGCACTGGAAGGATGCATTGATCAAACACTTTTCTTTTAAGACATAATGGCATATTGCTCTTGAAAATTATGCTGTTTCTTCCAAAAGCTCTCCAGGCAAGTTTTGTACGCCGATTAATTTCTTCATCAATGTGACCCTCACTTGATATCTGCTGTCCAAGATAAACGTACGTGTCTGTTATCTCCAGCTTTTCTCCATCAATCGATAAATCTTCATTTCTTGTAAAAGCATTGAACATCACTTTTGTCTTCTGAAAGTTCATTTTTAATCCCACTTCTTTACTCTTGTCAGCAAGTTCCTGGATCATACTCTGCAGCTCTGATGGGGTAGTTGCAAAAATGACTACGTCATCAGCAAAGCGAAGGTGGGTTAGATAATCTCCATTAATCTTTATTCCTTGTTTTCCCAGCTCAGCGACTGAAAAACACCCTCCAATGTGGCATTAAAGAGCTTCGGAGATATGGTGTCCCCTTGTCTCACTCCCTTTCCAATTTTTACGTGTGTTGTATTTTCAAACAGCCTAATCTTTGCACTTGCATTTTCATAGATGTTATTAATAATATTAATGTATGCATCTTCAATACCGCAGGTTTTCAGAGCCATTGTAACGTATATTATATTTGGTGTGCGAGCTCCAACAACAATAGCCACCAAGGAGTGGAAAATGGGAATTCACAATTAAATATTTTGTTTTAAGGTCATTTCTTCACAATAAATATTTATTTTAAAATCAACTATAGTTTCACCGAGTGTTTGGCTTGGCGTCATCAACCTAAATGGAGTGCAAATGTTCAAATCATTGTGACATCGGTTCTGACGGTCACTGATTTTGGTGAGTTGTATTTGCTGCCTACAATCCCTAGATGTAAACAAACTAAATTTTGCCTTTGCTGTAGAGCAGCATATTTAACATGGCTTTGATGATATATGCATACAAAAACATGTGAAATATTGCTACCACTGGTAGGAATGTTAAATAGCAAAACAGGTGCACTGGGTTACTTAGAATTCATAAAAAACCAAAGCATCCATCTTCTAAAGGATTAACTAAACTTTGTTATTACATCCACATATTGGTAAGTGTATAGTTTATTGTCTTAAATTATTTGGCTAAAATTTTGAGAAAAATTCTTTGCATATGTTAATATGAATGTAGTTTGATAGAAAAATGTGGTAAAAATTATAGCTTTAGAACACATCTTAAAGATTTTTATACTGCACAATTTATCTGCAAGCATGGGGATGTGAATGAACGCTGCAGCAACCCTTTCCTAGTACTGCAGTAACGTAATCCAAGGTTTCGGTCTAGATGATGAACTTTGGGTTGTGCTGCGATCACCATTTTATGGGCAAACATTATGAGACAGAGTGAACCTCTGCAATTTCCACCAATATGCTTTGTTCTGCAAAAAACAATCTAAATTTTTCATTATTTATTGTCTTCAGAAAGGACATTAAAACTATTCTGGATTGCAAACAGTGTTTCTTTCAGGCATACATCCAGGGGCGAAGCCCTCCCAGAAACGACCATTCGCACCCCCGGAGACATTTAAGGTTACCGAGCCAAATTTTAATAAATTCCGTCAAAGATGAAAAAGAGGAAGTTTTATTTCTTTTTATGATACAAATATTTCTTCAATTTTATTTTTATTTAATATTTGTTCAAATGGTACCTAGTTATAGTTTATTTTATTAAAAAGTGTATTATGACGCATGGCATTCTTTAAAATATAATAAGTAGACTAGTCATACCTAATTGTCTGAGAATCGTTATTCGGGAACAAGAGTAGGTTGAATGCATTTTAATAGATAAAAATTTCAAGTCTGCGGAACCTCCCTCTTCCCTCCTTTAGCTGAAAACAGTTTGTTATTCTTGAAATGTTTTGAGGAAGTAATTACTATATCAGGTATGTATATAGAATTTTTCTTGGGGGGGGCAAAAAAAAAAAGGAAGTTTTTGAAATCCACCATCTTGAACAAAATTAAAGTTAATGAAAGACTACAGAAAAATTAAAGCACTTTTTTTCTAATGTAAGTTGATACATTTTCATTATATTCAGGCATTTTTTTCCAATGTAAATCGCATTTTAAACAAAAAAATAAATAAAAAAATTAAGCATTTTCCGAGGAGGGGACTCTAAATGCGTCCCTGTGCTAGATATATAGCAATTACTTCTATATTTATATAAATATAATAGTTGAAATTATATATAGATATGTTATTGTTAAAGTATGAAATCCGTTATTTCATAGAATACCTAGTTATTTTAGGAAATAACTGATCAAGTCAGTTAAAGCGTAAAACTCACTTGTATTCTATGGTTTAACTAGTTATTTCATAGAATAACGATCTACACCCTGTTAAAGTGTAAAATAACTGAGTAAATAAATTCAAAAGGCTGTAAAGTGAGAACTACTGGTCAGAAATAGCACACCATTTTCAACCCATTATAAAGTGTTATATAATAATAATGATATTAACTTTTATGTTTCGTTTTGTTATTTACAAATTTTTCGGAAATAAGTTGTACAGAAGATCTGCAAATTGTGTTTTAATGAACTAAATGTTCAGAGGGAAAGCGAAAACTCTAAACAATGTTTGGTAATTTAAGCTAAGAAGATGAAATTAATGTCAGATGAATCTCATTCTGAAGCCTCCGTGGGGCTTACAGACCGTATCCCAGTACCTGAAGTTGACAGAGGAAGGGGTGACGCCAGATCTATTTTACTGTTATCATGAAAATAACCGAAGAAGGATTTTTTTTTCTATTGGGAACAAGAAACGGCCGCATAAAACAGCTATATTCCCGATCCCAGTTCAACGTCTGTGATCAAAAACTAATTAAAATCGAAGTAGTGCAGGATATAGAGAAATCACTCCAGTCGGTTGCTACAACTGAAAGTTTAAGTACCGGTCGGGGATTTAAAAACTGTTCATGTAAAACACAGTGTGTAAACAAAAAATGTTTTTGTTTTAGAAATAATGTTCTATGCAATTCCAAATGCCATTTTAGTAATCCCTGTTGCAACAAATGATTTTATTGTGTCTTTAAATAAATAACATTTTGTATGCTGTATAATTCAGTCAAATTGTTTATTTCACACTTTAACTGTCTATCATTAGTTAATTTATAGAATACCTAGTTATTTCATAGAATAACTAGTTAAAGTGTGGAATTATTAATTTATTACAAGCTTTAACTAACTTGATCAGTTATTTCATGAAATAACTGGGTATTCTATGAAATAACTGAATTATACACTTTAATGGTAACATATATATCAATCCACTGCTGGCTGAAGGTCTCCCCAAATTTCTTCCACAATTGTCTGTCTTGGGCTTGTCTCCTCTATGTCACTCCAGCACACTTTTGAATTTCATCCTTCCATCTCCCATTGGGTCTTCTTCTGTCCCTCGAAATCCAGTCTAAAATTTCGGCTGTCCATTTCATCTACCCATCTCCCATGTGGTCTTCTTCTGGGTCTTTTCCTGTCCCTTGGAATCCAATCTAAAATTTTCAACTGTCCATCGATGGACAGTTGCCATTTCAAGGATTTTACTCTGAGCACGATGTCTTCCACTCTTGTCATTTTTCTGATCCACGAGTTCCTCTTACCTTTCCTGGTTACACCACGCATGCATCTCTCCATACTTCTTTGAGTTGTCTGCAACACTTGTATGTCTTTTTTAGTTAAGGTCGTCCCTGCTCCATACGTAAGCCCTGGCAGGATGCATTGATTAAACACTTTTCTTTTGAGACATAATGGCATACTGCTCTTAAAAATTGTACTGTTTCTTCCTAAAGCTCTCCATCCAAGTTTTATACGCCAATTAATTTCTTCATCAATGTGACCCTCACTCAATATCTGCTACCCTAGATAAATGTAGGAATCGGTTGTCTCAAGCTTTTCTCCATCAATCAAGAAATCTTTGTTTCTTGTAAAAGCATTGTATATCACTTTTGTCTTTTTTAAATATATATGCAGGGTGAAGTCCTAAAGTCACCTCAATAACTTGGGAACAAAGACAGCTAGAGCTATGGAAGTAAGGTATGGTATAGTAAAACAGCCATGCGCTATTGGATGAGAGTGACTGCAGCGCCCCTAGTGGCAAAATGTGGACGTTAGCACTCGTATCTTGGAAACCAGGAGAGATACGGGAAAAAGATCAATTAGGAACTTAAACATATAAAATGAGCGAAACACACAGAGTCACGTACGGTAAAAGGTTCGTTTAGCGGTAGCTTTCGGTCATCCTACGATCTTGATCACCCACGATCAACTGGATGGGCTGGTTGCCAGAACTACAATTTGAAGTTGGGGTGTTCGAAATGTTGCCAGATTTTAGAAGAGAGGTCCAAATAAATGGGATTTGGTGAGGGGTCTCTGAATTGCAGTTTTTGGTGAACAAAATTTCAATGCTCTCTTGAAAATGCAGAGATGCCTTGTTGATGAAAGGGGCAACTGTTTTGGTTTATTTTCAAATGGGAACTACAGAGGTGTCTTCAAGGGTTAGTGCAGATAAAGCTGTCTTTGGAAGACCATTGGAAACATCTTTTTTGTGTTCACCAAGTCTTGTTTTGATGCTTCGGTATGTGCTTCCAATATACACTGAGAGACCAGAGGAAGTTGAAATACGTGACTGTGTGTGTTTCGCTCGTTTTATATGTTTATGTGTTATTGTCGCATGAAGCCTGAGTTTTAAACCAAATTGGGAACTTGTAGGGCATCAACGAATTAGTAGGAAACGACATATGGTAGAAACGGCTGGGATAAGTAGAAGGCTGGGAATGTGAACTTGTGCGAAGCCGGTTCGTGTCATTGTTGCGGTAACAGTCTAGCAGAGATAAATGTATGACGTATGCGACCGCACGCCTGCGAGTGTCGTATGCAAATTTTGGTGTGACATAACACCTCACCTGCCGTATCAGGCGCGTCGTGGCAATGTATAAAGGATCGTCGGTCAGGAGCTATGTCATTCGTAATGTGAGTATCGGGTAAAGAACGAGCATGGCAGGCTATTCGAATGAACAGTATTGCGAGATGGTACTGCTATATGGAGAATTCGGACGCAACATGAGGGAAGCGTCACGACAGTATGGCTGAAGATTTTCGACTCATCCATCGCGGACAGCGTGGACCATCAGTTGCACGGTTTGACGGCCGCGAGGGTCAGGCAGTATTGCAGCGCGTCTCCGTTCGGGCTGACCCACCGGAATGGGTAGGGATGTGCAACCAGTCGATGTTCTGGTATACGTTTTGGCCAACCCACACACCAGTACGAGGGAAGTCAGTATGGCATGTTGCTTACCACAATCCCATGTGTGGAACATTTTGCATCAGCATGGTGCCCACCCGTACCGTACAGTACAACTGCAGGTACTGATGCCAGGGGATAACCAACAACGTCTAGATTGGTGCAATTTTTTAATGAACACCGTAGAAGAAGATGCGGCCTTTCTATCAAACATCCTTTGGACTGACGAGGCGCAGTTCACACTTGCCAGGGTGCTGAACAAACAAAACACCCATTACTGGGCAATTCAGAATCCATTTTTTACACGTGAAATGAGGCATCAGGTGCGCTGGTCGATCAATGTCTGGTGTGGCATCTGGAAAGACAGACTTGTTGGGCCTGTGTTCTATGAGGGCACATTAAATGGACGAAGATACCTGCAGCTGTTACAAAGCACATTACCTGAGTGGTTAGATGATCTGTCTCTGCAAGGTGTACGCTCATTATGGATTCAGCATGACGGCGCTCCGGCACAACAACTGACAGCGGTACAGCACTTCCTGTCCGACACTTTCGGTTAACAGATCATCGGTTATGGCAGTCCAGTAGCATGGCCTCCACGATCCCCGGATCTAACTCCCATGGATTTCTTCCTCTGGGGTTACCTGAAGGATCGTGTGTACAGGGTGGAACCGACGAGTCTCCACGATCTCCGACTGCATATCGTCGCTGCGTGTGAGAGTGTTACACCTGTTATGCTGGCGAACGTACAACGGGAAGTTCTGTCTCGCATTCAAATGTGTATTGTGGCAGATGGTGGCCATATTGAACCCTATTTACGTCAAACACAACATCATGTAAGTGCCGCTGTTGCATTAAATACGACCAATGTACTCCATTTGTATTCATGCCTCAGTATAATAAACCATGTGTTTCCCTCACGTTTCCAGCCTTCTACGTACCCCAGCCGTTTCTACCATATGTCATTTCCTACTAATTCGTTGACGCTCTACGAGTTTCTTATTGATCTCTTTCTCGTATCTCTCATGGTTTCCGAGATAGGAGTGCTGACTTCCACATTTTGCCACTAAAGGCGCTGCAGTCACTCTCATCCGATAGCGCATGGTTGTTTTACTATACCATACCTTACTTCCATAGCTCTAGCTGTCTTTGTTCCCAAGTTATTGAGGTGACTTAGAACTTTAGGAATCATCTTGTATCTATACACATGTATATATATATGCGTGAGTGACATGGAGGAGACTGGCACAAGACAGACCACTGTGTAGGAAACTTGGGGAGACCTTTTTTTTTTTTTTTTTTTTTTTTTATTGGAGGTTTAACGACCACCGTGAGCAACTCAATGGGCTATAAGCAGTCGCCCGTCCCTAATTTAGGGTCACTGGTTCCAGGGAAGGGAGAGAGCCAGTGCCGTAAGACAAACACAACATCCATGCCTGACCGGGATTCGAACCCGGACCCCTTACGGACGAATGATCAGAGGCCAGCGCCTTAGACCACTGCGCCACCGGGGCGGCAGGGAGACCTTCGTCCAGCAGTGGATTGATAATGGTTGACAATGATGATGATGATGATGATATATATATATATATCTTTCCTGGTTACACCAAGCATATCTCTCCCTGCTTTTTTAGTTGTCTGCATGCAGTCTTTGTATCTGTTTTTTCATAATTGCTTAAAAGCTCTAGGAGAAAATGTAATTACTGTAGACATCATACAAGAATCAAGTGGAGAAATTGAAACAGTATTTGTCCAAGTTTTCACTTCATACCTTAATGAAGGGAAGATTCCTGAGGATTGGAACAATGCTACAATGATCCTGCTACATAAAAAAGGTGACATTGAGGATCTCAGGAACTACAGACCTATCAGCCTCCTATATCAGTGGTTTATAAAATCTTCACTAAAGTTCTTTCACACCGCTTGAAGGTAACACTGGACATGGCTATACCGAGGGAACAAGCTGGATTCAAGAGTGGCTACAGCACTATAGATCATATCCACGTACTGAGAGAACTAATTGAAAGAGCGAGGGAATATGAACTTCCATTGTGCATGGCTTTTATCATTTATGAAAAGGCCTTTGATTCCGTGAAACCATCAGCAGTTACAATGGCTTTGAAATCCTGAGGTGTTGAAGATGCATACATTAATATTATTAATAACATCTATGGAAATGCAAGTGCAAAGATTCGGCTGTTTGAGAATACAGTCTTAAAAGAAAAGTATTTGATCAATGCATCCTTCCAGTGCTTAAGTATGGTGCAGAGATGTGGACCTTAACTAAAAGAGACACACAAACGCTGCGGACAACTCAAAGTTGCATGGAGAGGTGCATGCTTGGTGTAGCCAGGAGAGATAAGAAGAGGAACTCGTGGATCCAAAAAATGACAAGAGTGGGAGACATCGTGATCAGAGTAAAATCCCTGAAATGGCAATGGGCTGGACATACTGCCAGAAGGACAGACTATTGATGGACAGTTGAAATTTTAGATTGGATTCCAAGTGACAAGAAAAGACCCAGAAGACCACATAGGAGATGGGTGGATCAAATTCGAAAGTATGCGGGAGTAACATGGAGGAGACTGGCACAAGACAGACCGTTGTGGAAGAGGCTTGGTTGGAGAGATCTTCGTCGAGCAGAGGATTGATAATGGTTGACAATGATGATGACATATTATAAACTGCTGTTCACTTCTATGATGGAGAGTATGCTTTGACAGATGTTCTATAAAAGTAACTGCCTTGAAGCATGCATAACCCTGAATAGATTTTTCACCAATGTAATGGTGCATCGGTCTTCAAAAATTGCCTTTGCAAATTTTCTGCAGTATACCCACATCGGTGAGAATTTTCATGTTTGATGAAGCATATGCTTTGAAAGGCTACCTTTTGGTGGGAACTGTTTGGATACTAGATCTCACTATATATCACTGATGAGATTTGCTTGTGTGAAGCAGCATATGGTTTAATGGAACACCATTCTGTGTGAATTTCTTAGAACACAAAACACTGATGAGGTTTTCCAACTATATAAAAGAGCATATGCCTAGAAAACATATCTTTAATTGTAAGTTGTTCACCATACTATGGGTTTTCACCCGTATGTAGGTCCATATGCTTCAAAAGGTAACTTTTCCGTGTGAATTGCTTGGAACACACATCACACTGATGAGGTTTTTCACCTGTATGAATGAGCATATGTTTAGAAAGGTTACTTTTCTGTGTGAATTGCTTGGAACACACATCACACTGATGAGGTTTTTCACCTGTATGAAGAAGCATATGCTTTGAAAGGTGAATTTTCTGTGTGAATTGCTTAGAACACACATCACACTGATGAGGTTTTTCACCAGTATGAAGAAGCATATGCTTGGAAAGGTAACGTTTCCGTGTGAATTGCTTGGAGCATAAATCACACTGATGAGGTTTTTCACCTGTATGAAGGAGCATATGCTGGGAAAGGTTATTTTTCTGTGTGAATTGCTTGGAACACACATCACACTGATGAGGTTTTTCACCTGTATGAACCAGCATATGTTTGGAAAGGGCACATTTCTGTGTGAATTCCTTGGAGCACACATCACACTGATGAGGTTTATCGCCTGTATGAAGCAGCATATGTTTGGAAAGGTCACTTTTCTGTGTGAATTGCTTAGAACACACATCGCACTGATGAGGTTTTTCACCTGTATGACGGAGCATATGCACGGAAAGGCTGCTTTTCTGTGTGAATTGCTTTGAACACACATCACACTTATGTGTTTTTGAAGCTCTGTGAAGGAGTGTATGATTGGAAATCCCACTTTTTCGTGTCAGTTGCTCCAAATATACATTATGTGTATCAGGTTTTTCACCAGTATTAAGGAACATATCCCTTGAAATTTTGTCTTCCATCATGAGTTTACTGCACCACACACCACACTGGATGGAATTTTTTGTCCCGTCAGACTGTATATATTGCGAAAACTAGATTTTTGTGAACTTGTGAAAGTAGATTTCACACTCTAGATCTTCCCTTGTACTAGGGAGGGTCTGGGACAATACATGAAATTTGTTTTCCACTTTCTTCATAATCAAGTCTTAAGCAGTTTCCTCCCCTGAAGTATATTTTGTCATGGACTCCATATTGGGAAACTATTAGATTTTATTTTTTGGCTTCATAGCAACCCCAAAAAAATTTCTTTCAGAAACATTTGCAGCATGCAGACAAGAATTAAATACTGAATGGCATTGTGACTTACCTGTGATGTCTGCATCTACCAAGCATCGGTCCTACGGTCCTACGTGTTTCACAACAAAGTGGACATGAAGAACACTTTACATGATCTCAGCCATTAAAACATAAAAAAGGCAAAGGAGCAAGTTCCATGATTTCAAAAGATGATTTATAAAATTTCTAGCAGTATGTCATGAGCTATTAAATTTAACAGCAAAACTTTCTGATTTATTTTGCAAGTACACAATATTGTGATTGACATCTTATTTGCAAGAAAGAAAAAGTAGAGGATCACTCACACACTGCAGAAACTAATCTTGGAGAAAAATACCACACATAAAAGCTTGTACATTGTTTTTTTTATTGGAGGTTTAACGACCACCGACCACCGTGAGCAACTCAATGGGCTGTAAGCAGTCGCCCGTCCCTAATTTTGGGATACTGATTCCAGGGAAGAGAGAGAGCCAGTGCCGTAAGACAAACACAACATCCATCACTCACCGGGATTCGAGCCCTGACCCTTCTCGGACGAATGGTCAGATGCCCGCGCTTAGACTACTACGCCATGGGGACGGCAGCTTGTACATTAGAGAATTAAAAATTTCTCAAGGGCTAACGTCAAGATTGTTTACGGAAAATGTGAAAAGGAGTATACCACTGACATCTAATGAACAAGAAAAAAGTTTTTCCCTTAACCTTTTCTCAGGGAAAAAAGGAATTTTATATCATCTCACTGGAGCAAGAGAATATGCATAATTCTCTAAAATGACGAGCTGCATTAGCATACATGGACAATATCATATTTAAATTGATCTGAAAATTTTGTGAACGTTACGTACATTTATTTCCATGCCATGACACTTTTTGTTCTATCAGTTTTCTTTGTAGGACATCCACACCAACATCACCGCCATCTTCCTACCTTAGCGACTGCGGTTGCACAAATATATGAATTACAAACAAACCAAAAAATAACAGAAGCCAACAATCGTTCACTAAACATGTATGTATCAACGA
This sequence comes from Macrothele yani, assembly GCA_039090855.1. Lineage (NCBI taxonomy): Eukaryota > Metazoa > Arthropoda > Arachnida > Araneae > Macrothelidae > Macrothele > Macrothele yani. Next base: position 164,799,215 of record CM077009.1, read on the forward strand.
AGAATTTTTTTTTAGTTTAGTTGAAGGTTTAACAACCACGGTGAGCAAGTCAATGGGCTGTAAGTAGTCCCCTGTACTTAATTTAATGTCACTGGTTCCAGGGAAGGGAGATAGTCAGTGCCGTAATACCAGGGACAGGAAAAGGGGTGTTTAAACAAGTTTAGAGTAAAGTACGTGGAGTCGCCCTTGTTAATACAGCAGTACCACTTTGCGTGAATCCTTCGACCGTATATAGTGACGGTAGTTTGATCGCAGATTATGTACGGCATGTGTCCTATGTAAACAACGTTAATTAAGCTCTTTTACCTGCGCGAAAGAAGGAATTTTAAGATTATTTCACCTAAAAACTCTGCCTTATATTTCCAATGGTAAAACATTTTTACATATTTTCTTCGCAATCGATAATTTTTCTTTCAGTAGTGTTCAGACCTGTTAATAGACGGCGTGACCTGTACATTGATGACGTCAGTAGACAAACAAATGTTGGATTTTTTTTTTTTTTTTTTTTTGAGATTTAACGACCACCGTGAGCAACTCAATGGGCTATAAGCAGTCGCCCGTCCCTAATTTAGAGTCACTGGTTCCAGGGAAGGGAGAGAGCCAGTGCCGTAAGACAAACACAACATTCATGCCTCACCGGGATTCGAACCCGGACCCCTTCCGACGAATGATCAGAGGCCAACGCCTTAGACCACTGCGCCACCGGGGTGGCAAAAAATGTTGGATTGCTGAATTATGGTTATGTTTTAGCAAGTATTAAGTATCCCATGCTATAACTTAAAGTTAGTTTTATCGATGTGCAAATTTTTATCCTTGGCAGTACATTAATTGCGGAAAAGATATGTAAAGAAATTTTACCAGTGGAAACATAAGGCAGAGATTTTAGGTGGAACCACCTCAATTTGTTATAATACTGGGTAATCATTTTTTTTTTTTTTTTCAATGAGGGGTAAATTAAACATTGCACTTTTTAACTTACGGTTAAGGAAAACTTCCTATCGTAATTTTGTGCGATATGAAATAACTAAAGGGAAATGTCTCTGTACTACGAGTGAAATGTATTTCGACTTTTTTTTTTTATTATTATTATTGGAGGTTTGACCACCGTGAGCAACTGAAGGGGCTATAAGCAGTCGCCCGTCCCTAATTTATAGAACCACTGGTTCCAGGGAAGGAAGAGAGCCAGTGCCGTAAGACAAACACAGCATCCATGCCTTACAGGGATTCGAACCAGGACCCATCTCGGACGAATGATCAGAGGCCATCGCTTAGACCACTGCGCCATCGGAGCTGCCGCAATTAATATATTCCCAAGAACGAAATTTTTTTTTTTTTTTTTTTGATTGGAGGTTTAACGACCACCGTGAGCAACTCAATGGGCTATAAGCAGTCGCCCGTCCCTAATTTAGGGTCACTGGTTCCAGGGAAGGGAGAGAGCCAGTGCCGTAAGACAAACACAACATCCATGCCTCACCGGGATTCGAACCCGGACCCCTTACGGACGAATGATCAGAGGCCAGCGCCTTAGACCACTGCGCCACCGGGGCGGCCAAGAACGAAAATGTGCACATCGATAAAACTAACTTTAAGTTATAGCATGGATACTTCATATTTGCTAAACGTAACCGGTGACGCATGGTCTAAGCGATGGCCTCTGATCATTCGTCCGAAAGGGGTGCTGGTTCGAATCCCGGTGAGGCATGGATGTTGTGTTTGTCTTACGGCACTGGCTTTCTCCCTTCCCTGGAACCAGTGACCCTAAATTAGGGACGGGCGACTGCTTATAGCCCATTGAGTTGCTCACGGTGGTCGGTAAACCTCTAATAAAAAAACGTAACCATAATTATATTACAAATTCAATAATTTTTCTTTGAGTAAAGTTAGACCTGCTAATTGATGGCGCGACGGACTCGAACTGTACGTTGATGACGTCAGTAGACAAACATATCTTGAATTATAAGATAGTACAACTATACTAGTTATCCGAATTTATTGGCGTATATAAAATCAAGGTTTCCAAGCTTTCGCACATAAACCAGTTGGCTTTCTCAAGGAAGGTAGACAGCAAACTGCAAACTGAATAATAGAACGTTTCAACAATTTGAACGCGGTGAGTTGACTTGACAATCCAGAGAAGTCCAGTTCAAGTCCGCCGATCCTATGTGGGACGACATAAAGAAATTAGCTGCCTACTCTACTCCTAAATCCACTGCCATTCGGGAAACATTGGAGATCATTACCAACGATGAGGCCTGCAATGACAGCGTCTCGCTAGAATTACCACGAATTTGGAACCAATTCTTCAAATAATGAAAGCCTTTTGTTTGTTTTCCTCCAAGGATTCCGCGTGCAATACTAACATGATGTCTCGTGTATTTATTGAATAATTACGTTCGCATCTCTCCGTTTATTGTCAAGTCAACTCATCGCGTTCAAATTGTTGAAACGTTCTATTATCCAGTTTGACGTTTGCTGTCTACCTTCCTTGAGAAAGCCATCTGGTTGATGTGCGAAAGCTTGGAAACCTTGATTTTATATACGCCAATAAATTCGGATAACTAGTATAGTTGTACTATCTTATATATAGTTGGTGTACAGTTCCTTGCGTTATTATATCTTGAATTGCTTAACTATGGTTATGTTTTAGCAAGTATTAAGTATCCCATGCTATTACTTAAAGTTAGTTTTATCGATGAGCAAATTTTCCTCCTTGAGAATACATTAATTGCAAAGAAAATATGTAAAGAAAATATGTAAAGAAGTTTTACATTGAAAACATAAGAGAGATTTTGGGTGGAAACACCTTAACTTCCTTCAAGACTTCAGGATTAAAACGACTACGTCCTAAAATAAAAAAATAAGCAAATGTAACAAACGGTTTCCTTAGGACTAAAATAAAATTATCGTTGCAAAGAGGACAAAAAATGATTTCAGTTACGTTTCAGAAACTCTTGTTCTTTTTTTTTTTTTTTTTTTTGAATGAAGGTTTACCGACTACCGTGAGCAACTGAATGGTCTATAAGCAGTCGCCCGTCCCTAATTTCGGGATACTGGCTCCAGGGAAAAGAGAGAGCCAGTGCCGTAAGACAAACACAACATCCATTGATTGATTGGAGGTTTAACGACCACCGTGAGCAACTCAGTGGGCTATATAAGCAGTCTCCCGTCCCTAATTTAGGATCACTGGTTCCAGGGAAGCAAGAGAGCCAGTGTCGTAAAGACAAACACAACATCAATGATGCCTCACCGGGATTCGAACCCGAACCCATCTCGGGCGAATGATCATAAGCGATCGCCTAGACCAATGCGCCACCAAGGCGGCAAAACCAAACGTTCCCTGAAAACAAATAGTTCCCGCAGAAACGTAAAAATTCAGATTAAAAAAAAAGGAGAAAAAAATAATAAATAAAATGTATATATAAAACGAAAGAAATACCTGTAATTAATTTTCTAAGAATATAAGTCTTGTACATTGAACCAAATGTACTTATCTAACTTGCCAGAACTTCCTGCATAATGAGGAATCTCCCAAAGAAAAAATAAATCAATAAAATTTGGAAATAAAAGCAATTCAAAACCTGTTAATTCTTTTCGACGAATATAAAACGTGCACATTCCATCAATATAACAGCCGAAAACTTCCTCCATAGAACAAAAAAGAATGTACCAAAAAATTGCAAATTTCTGATACTACAAATGAAGAACTTTATAAATTAAACGAAGAATTAAAATAAAATACATAACACTCGTCTCGAAATCTTCTATATTTCTTTAAGAAATCTCCAAAACGCTTCCTGCGTACATCCTAATTTCACATAAAGAAATAAATACAGAACACTACTTTCGAGAATTCTGAAGCTTCCATATTTACCTAATAAATCTCACGAACAGTTACAGCCGAATTTCTCATACACAAATCTCTGAATCGATAAATAAAACTCAAAATAGTATAACTATACTAAAGATCCAAAATTTCTTGGCGTAGAATACAAATAGAACTTTCCAAGTTTTCGCACATCAACCAGATGGCTTTTTTCAAGGAAGGTAGACAGCCAACTGTTCAAAGGAAATCTAATAAATACCTATGAATCCTTTAGAAACAGAACCATCGTATCCTGCCACCATTTTTAGTCGTCCACCGCGTCAACGAAATAGCTAACGACTGACCTTATGCTGTACTTACGTAATTGCTCACCTCGCCGCCCGGAACGAAATAACTGCGAAGTCCCAAAGAGTTAGGGACGGGCGACTGCTTATAGCCCACTGAGTTGCTCACGGTGGTCGCTAGACCTCCAAGAAAATATTAAAATAAAAAATGAAATAAAAAAATAAGCTCCACCTACATCGCGAGACCTATTCGTTACTCACGCCGAAAAAAAAATAATTAGAAGACAGGGGAAAAACATTCTGAAATGTCAAGATTGGCGGTACGTGTTTATGAAGCGTCGTTATACGTTTAACCAAATTATGCGTAAACCTTAAAAAAGCGTCATTCGATTGGCCGTTTAAAACGACATTTTTTGCTGTAAAAACATTTTTTTTGCTCGGCAGTTTTTACTGTGGATTGCCGTTTCGGCGCAAATATAATTTTTTTTCGTAATTTGTAGCAGTTTGGCGTAAGTAATGAAATTGGAGCAGTTCTGCGTAAATTTTCCATTACAGACTGTTTCTGTACGAGTGAAAGGTGTTTTATCAAAATGGTTTTCTATTGGTGCGGGAGTCAGACAAGGTTGTGTAATGTCAACGTGGCTGTTTAATATATTTATGGATGCGTGATGCCGAAATAGATAATACTGGTAATAAACGTGTGTACAGATTACTGATGACACTCTCCTTTTGGCAGAGGGAAAAAATGACTTGCAGAGTACGTTATCCCGGATGTACGAAGTGTGAATGAAATTCAAACTGAGTATAAATAAGGGAACACCCAAAGTTATTGTTTTTGAGAGAGGAACTGGTAGTACTGAATGTAATATGTTTAAATGGTACATTGATTGACCAGGAGAATGAGTTTGTGTATTAGGAAGCATATTTGACAGAGAAAACAAATTGGATGGTGAAATTAGTAGGTGAGTGAATTCTTCATTGAAAGTCATGGCTACCTTGGAGGTTTCCACAGGAATGATGGGTTCTCAAGAGAGTTCCGCATGGCTATATATGAAAGTGTAATTGTTCCAACTCTAATGTATAGCAATGAAACCTCCTGGGTACTACTGAAGAAACACAGCAGTCGCTTGTGCGCTGGAGAAATACGTTACTTAAGGGGGAGCGGGGGGAAAGACACGTTCCGATCGTGTGAGGAATGAAGATGTGTTGTAGTTGTGAGATGTGAAACAAAATGTTGTTAGCAAGATGGAGACTAATATTCTTTGGTGGTTTGGCCATGTTGAAAGAATGAGTGATGAGATGCTAAGAAAATCTTTTTAGCCTAAGTGGTAGGAAAGAAAGGCCAAGGAATGGGAGGATCAGATTCAGGAGTGTCTGCATGAGAAAAAGATTATGAGTATGAAGTATAGAAGTGTACGGCGTGTGATGGATGTTAGTGAAGCCCGAGTTGTGTGCCAAGATCGCTGTAAATGGAGAAGTTTGATACGGCAAGAGTAAGGAAAAATTATCTGGTAGTTTGTATTTCTTTGTGGAGCTGAACTCTGAATCTCAGAGAACAGCTAGGGATATGTACCCTGAAGTGCCAGAAAATCTAGTACACACGAGCTCGTGCAAAATACATAGCAACGTCACCTATGCGCGAACTCGTTTGCGTCCGCCGGTGCGTATATAAAGCAATAGGTATCCTTGCCAGCTGTCAGAGCTGTTTTCGGCATGAGAATGACAAGTAATAACGATTTAAAGCGATTTTCAACGTGGTGTCATAGTTGGTGCTCGTAAGATGGGCCATAGTATTTCGGAGGCAGAAACGAAGCTCGGATTTTCACGGACGACCATTGCAAGGGTGTACCGTGACTACAAAATTCCGGCAAAACCTCCAACCTACGATACCAGTGTGGCCATAAAAAACATTGAATGAACGTGATCATCGTCGGCTGTCAAGAACCGTTTCACGCGATAGGCGTGCAAGACTCGCAGGTATGATCGGAATTCAATGCTGGAGCCTCAACAAGCGTCAGCGTCCGGACTGTGCAACGTACCCTGCACGATAGGGGCTTTGGGAGCCGATGCCCAACTCGATTCCCCTTGATGTGTGCACGACACAGAGCTATGCGCCTCGCTAGGGCACGGGAACACCACCACTGGACACTTTATGACTGTAAACAAGTAGCCTGGTCTGAAGAGTCGCGTTTCCAACTGTATCGGGCAGATGGAAGGATTCGTCTGTGGCACAAACCCCATTAAGCCATGGATCCCGCCTGTCAACAGGCAACTGTACCGGCTGGTGGGGGTCCATAATGGCATGGGGTGTGTTTAGCTGGACTTCACTGGAACCCCTGGTACGTCTACAAACGTCTGCGACCGGCCAACGCTATGTGCGGATTCTTTTTGACGAGGTACACCCGTTCATGCTGATGGGTTGGGCCTGTTCCAACAGGACAATGCACCTCCACACAAGTGTTAGGACGCCATATCATGGTTAGAGTATCATTCATATGAGTTTGGGGTGTTGCCATTCCCCAGATCTGAACGTGATAGAACACATTCGGAATGCCATGCAACGCGGTATCAAACACAGGAATCCGAGACTTCGGAATACACCCGAATTGTGGAACGCTCTGCAGGAAGTATAGTGTGCATTGCCTACAGCATATTTCCAGAAGCTAGTGGAGTCCATGCCCCACCGTATTTCCGCAGTCCCGCGCTCCCGTGGGGACTTATCAAGTATTAGACTAGTGTACCAGTTTTTCTGGCACTTCAGCGTAGATGATGCGAAAACGGTACATACATATATGTATGTACCATTTTCGCATCATCTTAAAACTTGGGGTACACAGTTTTGTGCACTGAACATTTTGAATACAGATCCTTAAAATGGAAATGCTAAACATTTAAGAAAATATTTTTTAACTTAAGAATGAAGTGAGAGTTCTGATTTGTTATCTTAAAAGATAAATTTTCTTGGGCATCTAGCTTTTACTACCTGGACAAGTAGTTTTTGCACGTCCCAGTTGGGCATGTTACTTTTCAGATATTTTTCAAGCCCTTTAGATATAAAGTATATAATGAACTTTATTACCGTTATGGATTTGGCAGACCTTGGTTGTGAAACTGGGTCCCCCGAAAACTTTATTAAATAAATAAAGTATATAATGAACTTTATTTACCGTTATAGATTCAGCAGACCTTGGTTGTGAAACTGGGGTCCCCCAAAAACTTTATAAATTAAATAAAGTATATAATGAACTTTATTTACCGTTATAGATTCGGCAGACCTTGGTTGTGAAACTGGGGTCCCCCATAAACTTCATAAATTAAATAAAGTATATAATGAACTTTATATACCGTTATAGATTCGGCAGACCTTGGTTGTGAAACTGGGGTCCCCCATAAACTTTATAAATTAAATAAAGTATATAATGAACTTTATATACCGTTATAGATTCGGCAGACCTTGGTTGTGAAACTGGGGTCCCCCATAAACTTTATAAATTAAATAAAGTATATAATGAACTTTATATACCGTTATAGATTCGGCAGACCTTGGTTGTGAAACTGGGGTCCCCCATAAACTTCATAAATTAAATAAAGTATATAATGAACTTTATATACCGTTATAGATTCGGCAGACCTTGGTTGTGAAACTGGGGTCCCCCATAAACTTTATAAATTAAATAAAGTATATAATGAACTTTATATACCGTTATAGATTCGGCAGACCTTGGTTGTGAAACCGGGGTCTCCCAAAAACGTTTCCAATCGGGCAGAGGCGTAATTAAGGGCGGGGCGGGTGCCCCGGACGCCGCCCAAACCAAAATAGAGCTCAGAAATCACTGCTTACAATGTAATTGAAACATTTGCAAGTTTCTAGTATAGTTTTTTTTTTCTTTTGAGTGATACTTTGGCATTTGTCCATTTACAGAATTTTAGTTTTGCCAGTTTCAGTAGCTTTCGCAGCTGAAAATTCACATTTCTTCTGCAAAATGTACAACGGGATGTAAGCTGCTCTCATTCAAAACTGAAGGCGCCATTGTAGGTACGTTGCAAAATAAGGATATCGTTCACACTGTTGAAGATTCTCTGAGGGCTATTCGCTCATTACTGCGACTGTGAGTCCGTTTGCTGTGAAGGTCTAAACATCCAAGCAGTTGGAAAAAGCTGTACAAAACAGCCACAGTTTGAATGCGCCTCTCACATAGATTTTTTTTTAGATTGGAGGTTTAATTTAACGACCACCGTGAGCAACTCAATGGACTATAAGCAGTCACCCGTCCCTAATTTAGGGTCAGTGGTTCTAGGGAAGGGACAGAGCCAGTGCCTCAAGACAGACACAACATCCATGCCTCAACGGGATTCGAACCCGGACCCCTTTCGGACGAAATAACATAAGCCATCGCTCAGACCACGGCGCCACCGGGAAGGCCCTCTCACATAGAAATAACAGATAACATTGAGGACGAATCGCATGGCGAACTTTTCATTTTGCCCAAGTTCCTAGAGAAACTTAGCAAGTTGGTACGGGTTCGAGTCCCGAATGATGCATGGGTCGAGTGCGACTGTGAGCCATAATTGCCAGCTGCGATACAGTCTTACAGCACTTGCTCTCCCCCTTCTCTAGAACGAATGTCTCTAAATTTGGGACAGGTGACTGCTTATAGTCTTTAGAGTTGCTCACGTTGGTCGTTAAACTCGGAAAAGCAAAAAGTCAAAATTTGTTTTCACAAGAAGCATGACGGAAAATTAGCACGCCGTCCCGTTAGCACAGTGGCCTAAGCGATGGCTTCTGATCATTCGTCCGAAAGGAGCCCGGGTTCGAATCACGGCGAGGCATGGATGTTGTGTTTGTTTTACGGCACGGGCTCTCTCCCTTCCCTGGAACCAGTGGCCCAAAATTAGGGACGGGAGACTGCTTATAACCCGCTGAGTTGCCCACGGGGGTCGTTAAACCTTCAATCAATAAAAAAAATCATCCCCAAAGGCGTCAGACGCTTTTTGGGGACAGTAAACTAAATTCGACGACTGTCCTCAAGAATTCGGGACTTCTGTTCAGCTTATTAATCACTTGCTTTGCATCGTTACATGACACTGAGGCGTAAATAATCGTGCCTAACACTTCTGTGAAATCATTCCACACGGAATATACACTTTCCGCCGATTGGTATCCAACCGTTATGAATTGAAACTGCAAAAAGTTCAGACCAAGGCTCCTGAGACCATCCTATATTACTAGGGATCCCGGATACATTGGAAAAGAATACGGGACACTTACGACTGAGGGTGAAAGTTTAGTATGCGCATCCATCACATATGCCCGTCTTTCAAAATGATTCTAACTATTCTTATTAATCAATCAGTATTGCTCACTCTTGCTATATTTTTCTGAAGAATGAATATCACTTAACAATTATTTGTTTTTAAGATTCCCATGTCATTAAAAGCTACAGAATTATCATTGAAGAATAATTTTACAATAAGCACTGGTTTTACAGACAATTTGTTTTTCTCAACAGTCCACAGTGCGTTCATGCGAGAAAAAAATCTTTCGACACACGCATTTGTTCTTGGGATACACATAACGAACTCCACTACTTTCTTTAAATTTGATAGTTCTCCTTCAACATTTCTTAGAGATCCAGCCAGACTTCATCTAAATCATTTATATTTTTATTTTTTCAGAGATCCACCCTAGACTTCATCTAAATCATTTAGACTAAATGTTTGACTTTCAACATGTCCTTTACTTCACTATCTTCTTTGGACTTCAGAGCTGCATCCACCGGGTGTTGAGGTCAAGCGCCCTCCACTCCCCCGATAGCAGTCTGCCACGGCTGTGCGCTTTCCTACGTAACGAGATCATTGACCACAGAGTTAGACGCGGGAGATAACATCACGGGAGGTAACAGTCAGCTTGGCGTGAAAGTTGGAAAACATGTTTGTAAAATAATAGAAATTTTAACTCGTCGATTTTGTTTTTCAGTCTTGAACTCTAAAATACAGGACAAAAACTGTCCCGAAGATTTTTCTCGGGACAACGGGAAGCATTAGCCAAAAACGGGACGATTCCGTATCTTACGGGACGTCTGGGATCCCTATATATTACACATGCATGGACGTAACATGGGATGTATGCCCATATCCCAAAACCTATTGCCCAGGGCTCCAAACTGTCTAAGTCAGTCTGTGGTTATTAGTTCTATTCGATAATTTTAACAATGCAGCTTTAACAGGTGGTATGTATTTCGCTGATATAAACATTCAACTTGTTATAAGCGGTTAACTACACTAGGATATTGGAATTCCAAAGGGTCAGACACTTTAGTCTATATATTTTTATCAACATTCTCATATTAGGTTCTGGAAAATGAACTATAATTTCACAGTTTTGAAAGGAAAATCATCAAAATGTAAAAAAAGAATTACAGATAAAAAAAGGAAAAAAAAATAGATCGGAAATTTTTATACAAAAGAACATTATTACACACAAGAGATTTTTTTAGTAAGCATCTCATCACTTTCTTTCAACATGGCCAAACCACCGAAGCATATTAGCCTCCACCTTGCTAACAACATTTTGTTTTACATTACACAAGTGCAACACATCTTCATTCCTCACACAATCAGAACGTGTCTTGCCACAAACTCCCTATAAGGAAGCAGTTCTCCGGCACACAGACGACTCCTATGTTTCTTCTGTAGTACCCAGGTTTCACTGCCATACATCAGAGTAGGAATAATTACACTTTCATACACAGCCATGCAGGACTCTCTTGAGAACCCATCGTTCCTGTGAAGACCTCCCAGAGCAGCCATGACTTTCAATGAAGAATTCACTCGCCTACTAATTTCACCATCCAATTTGTTCTCTCTGTCAAACATGCTTCCTAAATACACAAACTCACTCACCTGGTCAATCACTGTGCCATTTAGACTTACATTATATTCAGTGCTACCAGTTACTCTCTCAAAAACCATAACTTTGGTTTTTCCCTTATTTATACTGTTTGAATTTCATGCAAACTTCGTACATCTGGGACAACATACTCTGCAACTCACTTTTGCTCTCTGCCAACAGGACAGTGTCATCAGCATACAGCAATCTGCACACATGGATATTACCAAGACATAAACCAGTATTATCTATTTTGGCATAACGCATCCATAAATATATTAAACAGCAATGGTGACATTACATAACTTGGTCTGACTCCTGCACCAATAGAAAACCATTTTGATAAAACCCCATTCACTCGTACACAAGTTCTACTGCCAGCATACATGGCTTTCACACTAAGTAGATTCCCATTAACACCATATTTATTCAACACATTCCACAGAGGTATCCTATTTACTTTGTCATATGCTTTCTCTTTAGCGGTTACTATGGTTTTGAAATCCTGCAGTATTGAAGATGCACACATTAATAGTATTAATAACATCTATGAAAATGCAAGTGGAAAGATTCGGCTATTTGAGAATACAGCACCTATAAAAATTGGAAAGGGAGTGAGATAAGGTAACACTATATCTCCCAAACTCTTTTATGCCACATTGGAAAATGTCTTTCAATCACTGAACTGGAAAAACAAAGGGATAAAGATTAATGGAGATTATCTAACTCACCTTCATTTTGCTGATGACGTAGTCATTTTTGAAACTGACCCATCAGAGTTGCAGAGTATGATCCCGGAACTTGCTGACAAGAGTAAAGAAGTATGATTAAATGTGAACTTTCAGAAGACAAAAGTGATGTACAATGCTTTTACAAGAAATGAAGATTTATCAATTGATGGGGAAAAGCTGGAAATAACCAATACCTACATTTATCTTGGACAACAGATATCAAGTGAAAGTCACATTGATGAAGAAATTAATCGGCGTATAAAACTTGCCTGCAGAGCTTTTGAAGGAAACAGTATAATTTTCAAGGGCAATATGCCATTATGTCTTAAAAGGAAAATGCAGCCTTCCAGTGCTTACGTATGGTGCAGAGACGTGAACCTTAACTAAAAGAGACATACAAAGGCTGCAGACAACTCAAAGAAGCATGGAGAAATGCATGCTTGTTGTAACAAGGAGAGATAAGAAGAGGAACTCGTGGATCAGAAAATGACAAGAATGGACGACATCATGATCAGAGTAAAATCCCTGAAATGGCAATGGGCTGGACATACTGCCAGAAGGACAAACCATCGATGGACGGTTGAAAATTTTATATTGGATTCCAAGGGATAGGAAAAGACCAAGAAGAAGACCACGTGGGAGATGGGTGAATGAAATTCGAAAGCATGCAGGAGTAACATGGAAGAGACTGGCACAAGACAGACCATTATGGAAGAAACTTCGGGAGAACTTCGTCCAGCAGTGGATTGATGATGGTTGACAAAGATACTTTCTCTAAATCTATGAAGGCAGTAAAAACTTTCTTACCAACAGCCAGATACCTTTAGATCATCAAGCGTAATGCACAAATTTGGTTAGTGCAGCCTTTACCAGGCATAAAATTATTCTGAACCTCCCACACTTTCTGTTGTAAAATCGTACCTTTTCAATAATGACTTTACCACTTTCCCTGGCACACTCAGTAAGCTAATACAACGATAGTTCTTGCAGTCAGTCTGATCACTTTTTCCCTTATTCAAGGAAACGATTATAGCATCCCTCCAATCCCGAGGTACCATTCCTAACTCCCAGGAAAACTGGCAGATTTCAATTAACCACTCAATTACAGTCACCAACACATTTCAACATCTGAGCAGTTATGCCATCAACTCTTGGAGCCTTACCATTCTAAAGAGATTTTAGAGCTTTACATACCTCTTCTCTTGAGATCCCTCCAATGTGCTTTCATTCTTCACTGTAACATCATCTGCCTCAGAATCACCTTTGCTTTCTGATCAAATAACTCACAGAAGTATTCATCCCATCTTTCACTTAACTCATTGGGCTCCCATATAATTTCTCCGATCCTATTCTTCACACAACGTGCAACTTTGTTTCCCCTATTTCTCCTGTGTCTCATATACTTCCAGAAAGTTTTTCTATATTTCCTAAAAGCCAATTCATGCCTTTCCACCTTTTCTTTCCTATCTTTTGTCTTACTCTGGTGAACCAGCTTTGCTGTCTCACGCTTCTTACGGCGATATTCAGCCTCAGAAACTCTACCTTGCAACATCCCTAAATATGCTTCCTTCTTTCTCTTTATTGCCTCTTCGATCTCACTATTCCACCAAACATCACCTCTAGTACTACTCACTATTTTGGTGTCACAGACCTCTTCAGTGGCAGTGACAACACAGTTCTTAAAACAAGTCCACTTCTTTTCTACATCCCTCTCACGACTTCAGCTCCTTCAGTCATGCACTGAATAAATTACCGTAACGCTGATGGACTTCAAAGAGCTTTTCAACATTTATTCTTTTCATCGCAGGCTTATTCCTATTTCTTTTCCTCTAACCAACATCCAGTTTCACTCGTGACACCACCAAGTAATGATCAGAGCCAACATCTGCATCTGTCATCACACGGATGTCAACAACTGTTTCAGACGCTCATCGTAAACAACAAAATTTATTACTCTTTTGACCAAGAGTACGATTTCCCCAAGTTGAAAAACAGATAAGATACACACAAAACATTCTCAATGAAGAGTTCAATTAATCTTTCACCATTATCATTCACACATGGATAATTAAATTTACCCAGAACATTATCAGAAATCGCATTCTGCAACCGACTCTAGCATTGAAATCCCCTGCTATTATAACTTTCTCTTTAGCACCAAACCGGCTCAAAACAGCTTTGAGCTCATTCCAGAAATCTTCCTATCAGAAAGTTCGGAGTCACAAGGAGCATACACTATAACAATTGCTATTCTCTGAAGTTTCACTTTCGAACGAATCCAAAGAATTTCCTCACTTGGGCAGCTATAGTGAATCAAGTTGTTCATGTTTTCATTTAAAATCACACACTCTAGACCACACACAGTACCATTCACTTCTATCCCAATTTCCTTCTTTTTAGTTTTGCTCACACACAGTACATGCAATTTATACTTATTAATTTCTTCAGTCACCTTTGCATTTATTCCTCTAGTATTCCATAAATCAATCTTACACTCACTCAGCCGGGATCTCTTTGTCCGTTTTCCAGTTCCGTATCGTTTTCGTGGTGGACCGTCCTTCTCAATTGTGGTAAGTCCATCATAACCCACACGAGAGTCCAAAATAGTAATGAGTCTTTTTAATCAGGAAAGTACACCAGTGTGGGGGATTAGGCACAGCTGACGGTTGCAGTTGGTTATTTACATAAGGATTCTGGAACAATATGCAGAGAGTTAGGATCTTTTTGCCAATGTCACACACAACTAGCTAGTACCTCTACACTAATTTATACTGAAGCTTAAATTACATTAGTTTCCAAGAATCACAGAGACCCTTGTTGCTGTCATGTGTATAATTGTTACCCAGTGGAGCACCATGTGGCACCATATACATGTATGTATGGATTGCAATTAAACTTTCTTGATGTCGATTTGTTGAACTTTTTGGTAAACTCATTTTGTATGAACCTTTTGGTGAAGGAGCTATAAAATTCCTGAAGTTGAATACTACTTTGATATTACAACTGATCTCAAAACCGCTCTCCCACACTGAAACCAACTTCACATGAAAAGTTGCATAAATTCTGCATTAATGTATTCACTCCAACCACACAAAATTGTAGAATATCTTATTTCTATTCCAATTAGCATAGGGAAATGTACAAGTAGAGGGGCTTTTGTGTCTATTCTGTAAAAAGTGAATCACAGATAATGTGCAACAAGGAGGATACACATAAGAGGAGGGAGCATGTGCTGTCACCGGTGAAGCCAGCTGAGTTGAGTGGCCACCATGTTGTGTTACATTCAGTTGCTCATTTGTGCATTTGAAGTTGTGGGAGCGAATGCCAACATATTTCAAGTTCAGAGTCACATAAAAATAAAATGTATCTGTGGACGCAACCTTGAAACAGAAAACTGTCTGCAAACACGCGAAGTGAGAACCATGATAATAGTAGATAATTTAAAGATAAATTAATAAAACCGTAGATAATTATTAGAAAATTAAAGATTCCAATGAGGACAAAATAAGTACATTACAATAAGTACTGTACATTATTTACAGCAAGTGTGTGAACTTTAATTATTTTCTTTAATTGAAGTTTTAAAGACCATTGTGAGCAACTTAATGGGCTATAAGCAGTCGCCCATCCCTAATTTAGAGCCACTGGTTCCAGGGAAAGGAGAGAGTCAGTGCTGTAAGACAATAAGACAAACACTGCATCCATGCCTCACCGGGATCTGAACCTGGATCCTTTCTCAGAAGAATGATAATAAGCAATCGCCTAGACCACTGCACCACCTGTGTGAAATGGACCTTCATGACAAAATGTTAAAATATTGGACTATAAGCCTCATAGACACAAGACTAAATAATTTTTTTTTTTTTATATCCAGATAAACAGTTCCATCAGCAAACCTTCAAAAATTATAAATAGCATTTTCAACAATTTAATTCAAAAACAAATACATAATGAAGAGATTTTAATTTAATAACTGGAAACTGCAAGAGGAACCTGGCAATAAAATTCAAATTCTTTCTGTGTAAATGAAACTTTTGATACAGTTCCTACGCATTGAGGACAGGCCTTGATAAAAAAAAATCAACAACAACTCGTCAGTCAAAACAAAAGGACTCACAAGATGTGAAAAATAATTGAAAGTTCAAGTTAAAATAGAATTAAGCATATTAATCTGAGTAAAATCTTGAGTGTTTTAATTGATGTAAATAACATTTTTATTTTATTTAATCTACGAGCAAAACTATCTGCATACAGCATACATCTACATTCTGCTACTCTGTTTGACTTTAGTGGGGTTTTTTTTTTCATTGTCTTTGCATGAAAGGAGCTTCTTAGAAATACCAGACAAAAAAACTGCCTAGAATCATGTTTTACAGGTGAATCTTATGTATCTAATATATTCTAATCTCAAATTTAATGCAAAACATAGAAAAAAGAAACATGAAATCATTATAAGGCTATGTCACTTTTCACTGATTGTTAGTTATTTTACAAACTGTAAGAAACAAAGTCAAGCTATTAACAGAGGAAATTGACAATTTTCTAAAGGATGTGTTATATTTCACAGCTGTTATTCATTTATAAAGCTATGAAATAAGAATTGTAGTTTTCAGTAAAATAATACACAGATTCAGAGCAAATTGTTGAATTGCAGCAATGGATTTCGTTCACAATCATTGATCGACAATTTGAATGCGTTTTGGTACAGGTGTCAGAATTATCAACCTACATGCTGAGGCGAATTAACAGGGGAGGGGAGGGGGGATGCCAGGATCGTAAAATTGTGTCCCTGTCTGATGACAGCAATATTTTCCCTGCCGGGGGAATGTTGTTTTAGCCCTCTCTTGCCTCTATGCACTACAATGACATTTTACTATTGTTAAGCGTGTTGCTCACGATCAAATTTTCTGTCAAATTTATTGAACAACTAATCTGTCGATTTCTATTCGAAGCGTGTCGTCTGCTAGCTAGCATCAAGTGACACTGCAGGCATTAACATACCTTGCACACCAAGCGGCACATGCACGAACTGTGTGCTATATTTCAAATATGTTTCTTTAACATGAGTGTTGACAACACAGCATCATTCAGTAAACGCATGGATAATAATGGTTATAAAGCAATGTGTTTGTTAAACAAATGAAATAATAAAGGTACTGCGTACCTAATATTGAACCATATATCACATGTTACACGATCAGTGAGACATGTGCTCCCATCCCGAGAGAAGCCTAAATTATGCAACAAGTCTTGGTTAGTTAAAAGATATTTACAAAAAAAAACATTTTAGTTAAAATATTAATTTACAATTTTCACTAGAACACTCACTCATTGGTGCACTCATACATCTAAAAATATCTATTAATTAAAACATATCACATTAGAAACAACTAAAAACTCATCGGCTTGGGAGGCACGGTACACTCAGACTCAAAAGAACCTTCGTCGAGTCATCGATGTAATCACGGCGAGCGCTTTCACAACCCCATGGATTGCATCATCTGTCCATCAACAAACTGCTTGAGGACATCCTCGCGTGGGTGTCGCATGCCAGGAAACGAAGGAAGGGGTGCGGCCTTTCACTACGTGTCTGGGTGAATCTTACCATGAAACTATCCCTAGGGATATGTCTCATGATATGTATGCAGGGTGATTCATAAAGAAGTATACAGTTTCAACGCACTATAAAACAAGAACAATGTAAGATATTTTATGTTACCTGAAACAGAATTGTAGGAAAACGTTTCAAGTTTTTTTAGAGACAGTTACAGATGTTCAATGTGTGCACCCATAGTCACACGACACACATCAAGCCGGTAATCCATTTCCGCACAAACACGAGGTAAGATATCTGAATCAAGTGCAGTGATACACTGTTTCAGCTCAGCTAGATCAACAGGAAGGGGAGTCGCGAATACCTTGTTCTTTACGTAACAGGAAAAAGTCCCTTCCTGTTGATCTAGCGGAGCTGAAACAGCGTATCACAGCCGCTATCACTGCACTTGATTAAGATATCTTACCTCGCGTTTGTGCGGAAATGGATTACCAGCTTGATGTGTGTTGTGTGACTAAGGGTGCACACATAGAACATCTGTGACTGTCTCTAAAAAACTTTAAACATTCCCCAACACCTGTTACAGGTAACAGAAAATATCTTTCATTGTTCTTGTTTTATAGTGCGTTGAAACTGTATACTTCTTTATGAATTACCCTGTATTTTTTAATGTGTTCGTTATTACATTCCACATAGTTATTAGTTTTGTTTGTTGATATTGAAGTTAGTAGTCCTATACAAGCAACTGTACTTACAAAATGAAACGTCAAGTGGTTTTTATCTGAATTGTTTATAAAACAGAAAAAGACTAATGCATCAGTGAGTGATAGTTTGTCTGCCGGACCTTCATCAACAACAACAATCCAACAGAATTCCAATACGCCTAATTCGTGCTCATCTTCATTCGAGAAATTAAGTACCAGTGGTGATTTAAAAGAATCTGTGCTTATCTGTTCATAAGAAACTGATTCACTGCATGGTGATGTAGATATTGTGGATGCGTATAGTTCTTCTACAAACTTAATTGGTGGCTGCATCACGTTGCAGCAATTTGAAAAGTGGAAAAGTAGCAGGCTTTGGGTTTCGTACAAAGCCTTTGGCAAGATAATTTATTCCTTCTGCAGTGATGTGCAAAAACATGGTGCCTTAAAAAAAGACAGCAAATTACATGTTGAAATAGCAATCATCAAAGAGATGAAAGCTAAGAACAAGGAAAAACCGAACGACAAAAATCAGTGACCACGGGAGAAGTTTCACCTAAAATGTGATGAAATATTGGAGGGAAAAATCCAAGACTGCAAGCAGCATTGACAACAGAATTTCAACTGTGGGAAGAAAAAAATGAAGAGAACTTTGAGATAACCGCACGTAATTTCCGTACAGCTTATTCTGTCCGAGTGAAAGACTAGTTTCCGGTGTCTGGCGGGCTAGCTATCGCAGCGTCGTCAGGAATCTGATTAATTCCAAACTTGTGAGAGAGTTTTACTTTTTGCTGTGATGTCTGCAAAATAGATGGTACAGTCATCCGCCTAGGTTACCTAATTAGTATCTAATAAAAATGAGTACATGCACATTGATAGTATGAGGGTCTCATGCTCCCCTCTCACAAATCTTCAACATAGAATCACATTAAACACACAAAATTATTTATTTACATGGTTCACAGGACTAGGACCAGTGCTGTGGTGATGACCCAGGGCCAGTGTCATCAGAAACACCTTGGTCAAAAGACCAACAAGCTCAAAATCGAGAGCGACGTACCTCTGAGGGTACCACCATCTGTCAACCATAGTTGACCCGACTTTTCGTTGCTCAAGTTCCCTAATAAGGCTTGGACACGTCTTACTGAAGCTAGAGTGAGCATCATCTAGCTTCAGACGGAACTTAGCATTTGCAGCTGAGAAGTTGCTGCACTTCGGTGTGGCTGCACACTGATGCCCAACTACACCGCAATTGCCACACCTGTCTTTGGACTCGGGACAGTTGCTCCGGAAATGACCGAAGCCATTACACTGGAAGCACCTGACTTCGCGTAAATACTCCTTCTCCTGGCCACGAGATGAGAAAACTATCGAAAATTTGTTTGCCCCGCCCAATAGCACGTCGCACACACGGGCTATGATCGAAGGGTGCAAGGTACTGGTCTCGTGGGGAGGCAAATCCCCACAGGTCCCTGGACCAATTCTGTCCAAGTGAAAGACTGTGGTTTCCGGTGTCTGGTAGGTTAGCTGTCGCAGCACCATCAGGAATCTAACTAATTCCAAACTTGTGAGAGAGTTACACATTTCCCTGTGATGTCTTCAAAATAGGCAGTACAGGTACAGTCATCAGCCTAGGTTACCTAATTAGTAAAAGAGTTGAGCCATTCAAACTTTACAAAGATTTATGTACATTGCAGTTTCTAAATGGCACAAATGTTGGAAAAATGCTTCACTCTGACCACAGCTATGCCAACATTAATTTTATAAGCAATAAAATGTCAAAGTCATTAGCACAACACTTAATTGAATCAGGTAGTGTATTTAGTATTTACTTATTGATGAAAGCACTACTACCAGTATTTCAAATAAATAAAGTTTGATTTTGTACGTTCAATATATGTTTGATGGTGAGCCATGAAATCTTTTTTTGATATTATAGAATGAACTTCTCTGACTGGCAAAGAGTTAAGTTATTACTTTCGAAAAAAAAGTGTTATTACTTTTGAAATGTCAGCGCGCGAATCATGTTGGTACAGGAAACGTTGGTTAAATGTTTCCCCCTCACGACAAGAAGCTTGATTTGCACTCTGTCTATATACATCATGTCAAATTTTGGAATTAAAAATATAGTACTTTTAAAATGTTGATTAAAAAAGGGAACGTTGTCAGGGCAATTCTTATAGAGGGTTAAAAGAATCTTTCCTTTAGAGCTTTTAAATGCAGTAATACTCTTTATAACTAGGAAGTTCTAAGTGCATAAACACATACCATGGACAATATGTGGCAACAAAATAAATATATAGCTACTACTTATAGTAGCAGAAATACTGTTCATCACATGTTTATACACATAGCATATTAAGCAGAGATCGATGGGTCCCCTGTAATATCAACAAGGAGCAAATTACAAGTATCAAAATACAAAGGACTTACTCCAATTTCAAAAGTAGGCTTATTTCGATTGCTGTCCAGTATCATCCACACAAGAACAATTACGATCAGTTGATAAGCTATACACATAGCAGAAGGTAAAAATGACAAATTAAAGGGAAAAGTGAATAAAAAGTGTGAAACCAAATATAATAGAATGGACTTCAAATGAAATGAGAACTTAAAATCTCATGAGTAGCAAAATGCAACAAAGATAAAAACCAAGATAAAACCAGAAGACCCATCTCAATTCAACTCTTGCTACGAGTATCCATAGATGTTTCAGCATATATTATGCCTTCATCAGTGGTGGATCCAAAGGGTTCAGAGGTGCCAAGTCCTCCATAACGATCATGATGTAATATGATATGCCCAAATGATAGGCAATACTTGAACATCAGTACATCAGGAATGAACCTTTATACCTCATTGCACAGTTCATGCATAGCACCATCTGTGGAAGCCTTGCTGATGTATTTGTCCCGCAGGTTGGCCAAGTCAAGTGCCCAAGGTTTATTTTGCTGTTGTTGACTCTTAACGTTGGTTTTCAGATTCTAAACGGTGTCTCTATGGATGTGGAAGGTCTATAGGTGAATTACTATTACAACATTTTCTTTTATATTTTTCAATGATCAGAGCTTCTGAAGTGAGAATCTGTCTATGCGATCGATGTGATGTAAGAATTTAAACATTTTCCCAATCAGGTAAAACATCATGTTTGAAACAATGTTAAATAAGTGCTGTTTTGGGCCTTTTCCCAATCAGGTACATCATCATGTTCAATACAATGTTAAATAAGTGCTGTTTTGGGCCTTTTCCCAATCATGTAAATGTTCTTACAATCTTGTAATAAGATGTCTCTTTGTACTACCTATGCACATAGAATCTTTCTGATTGGTGGTAGTTTTTGTTGGGATACAATATACACCAGATTTATCAAAGACTGATTTATCTGAGGTTAATATTAATGCACAATTATCAGTGACAGTTTCAGCCAAAAATATTTGTTGCTCCACACATTGTTTCTTTAACAAGTTACTAATTGGTGGTAAAAAAGGAATTGATAAGTTTTATATTCTCTTTTTTTAAGTGAACGTTGATGATTATTTTTGATATTGTCATAAATGGAAGTAATCAACCTACCACTATAACTAAATGCTTCTGCTGTGTTCTTGATCCATTGTAATTCAGCCTGTTCATATTGCGAGGAAATGGAATGTATGACAGCTCTTTCGACGTAGTATGGGAAAGCAGCAGTTTTGTATTTTCAGGGATGCCAAGAGTCACATGGGATCAATGCTGGAATATAAGTGGGTTTTCTGAAGACAGCATATTCAATGGAACTACTGTACCAGAATAAAATCAAATCCAAAAATCTAGTTTGTTGTTGATTTCTTCTTCTAATGTGGTCTTGATAGTAGGATAAATGTTGTTAAAAGTGTTTGCGAAGATATCAAGTTTTTCTTTAGAATGTTGCCAGAAGAGAAGAATGTGGTCAACATAGCATAGGTATAAGCAAGCTAAGTCCAGGTTAGATAGTTGGAATATTATTCTTTCAGTATGTTGTAATATTACCTCGGCCAACAAGCAGGACAGCGGGACCCCGTGGGAATGCCAAAGGTCTGTTTATAGATTAGCTTATCATATGAAAAGTAATTGCAGTTGGTAATAAATTTCAAAGCTGAGATAATGTTGTTCCTTTCTTTATTTTCAATTCCCTCTGTTGACAATTGCTGCAAAGAAAGGTAACTTGATCACGCTAGTTACGTTAACTGAAAACTTTTACAAAAAGATAAGGTCGAAAGCTTCCAACTTACGAACTTTTTGTAAAAGTTTTCAGTTAACGTAACTAGCGTGATCAAGTTACCTTTCTTTGTTAATATTGTTACGTGTTTTTGCCCATAATCGTCACAATTGCTGGTTTATTAAATGAATGGCCTCGTCGGTGGGAGTATTCAAGTAAAGTGAAAACCTTCAATCCACTGATGAAGGCATAATATATGCCAAAACCTGTATGGATACTCGTACCAAGAGTGGAATTGAGATGGGTCCTGTGATTTTATTTTCGTTTTTATCTTTGTTGGATTTTACTACACATGAGATTTTAAGTTCTCATTTTATTTGAAGTTTGTCCTATTATATTTGGTTTCACACGTTTTATTCACTTTTCCCTTCAATTCATCATTTTTACCAACTGATCGTAATTGTTCTTCTATGGGTGATACCGCACAGCAATCGAAATAAGCCTACTTTTGAAATTGGGGTAAGTCCTATGTATTTTACTAGTTGTAATTTGCTCCTTGTTGATATTACCGGGGACCTATCGACCTATGCTTAATATGCTATTTGTATAAACATATGATGAACACTATTTGTTCTACTATAACTAGCTAGTAGCTGTATATTTATTTTGTAGCCACATATTATCCATGATATGCTTTTATGCACTTAGTACTTCCTAGTTACGTTTCTTAACTGGTAATTTTGAATGCGTTCTATTACCATGCTGTTCTCCATTGATTATATTGTATAGATGTGCCAGTAGTGAGCACCAGGCCTGTGGAACCAAGTCTCACTAAAATTAAAGCTTTTAAGAAGAACCGTATCAAACTGAGCAAAGAAGTTGATCAAATGCAATTTTTGACATTATGTAAAAAGAACAACATTACACCCCGTTTTTTGAAAGTTAAACATAGACCATTGAACTCTAAGGACAAAAATATTGTGAACACTTGTGAAATCAAAAGACTATGTGCTATTATTAGGGACAAAAGAAAAACTTTGAACATCCTTATAATTCAGAATTACAGATTGTATAACAAATGCATGGCTTCAAACTTGCTGGTGGATAAGCTAAATATTGAGTTTATTAAAATACATGCTTCTATCGATAGTCTTATTTTAAGACTTCGTGATAAACATTTTAAAAAGTTTGAAAACCTAGTTGAGGAGAACAGACAATGTCATAAAAACAACAAAATATCTATTAATAACAACATGTTTATTAATGAGTCCAACCATGTAAGCCTACTTTCAGGACTACAAGTTAAAGCTTTGGAAAGAGGAGTCAAGTTCTCATATAGTAGGCCTAAACTAAAACCTGAAATTGTTATTCCACAGATTGAAGGCATTATAAAAGAGCTATGAGCTAATAAAAGAAATCCAGTTAGATACAAAATAGTGAGAAATTATAATAAAATGTACAACCAGCAACTAAAAACTCTTATTAAAATATGAATGGAAGACATTACTTGAACTTAGGAATAACCCTAATATTAAATGTATCATGGCTGACAAACGCAAACAACTTGTTATCATGAATAAAGACTACCACTAACAGAAAATGAAGACCGCTATTGATGATTTAAAGGTTGTGAAGATTGATAAATCCTATCGAAAATGTAATCAGGCAGGTATCTTCTTTCAAGAATCATAGTGATCTGCCCACTGAAATCAAATGCAAAGCCTACCCACCTATTGGTGCATGTACCCAAAATATCTTCGGTAAAGTCAAAACTCATAAAACAAATCAACCAATTAGACTAATAGTGAACAAAAATATTGCTCCAATTATCAATCTGCAAAGGGCCATTTACCAGTACCTAAACCCATTATATAATAACCATATTTATAGTACACCAAATTCCATTGAGCTAACTGATAAAATTCAAGCTATTCAAGATTTCAACTTCACTATGATCAGCTTTGTTGTAGTAGCACTTTACCCAAATACTCCCACCGATGACACCGATGAAGCCATTCATTTAATAAACCAGCAATTGTCAACAGAGGGAATTGGAGACAAAGAAAGGAACAGCATTATCTCGGTTTTAAAATTTCTTACCAACTGCAATTACTTTTCATATGATAAGCTAATCTATAAACAGACCTTTGACACCCCCATGGGATCCCCACTCTCCTGCTTGTTGGCCAAGGTAGTATTATAACATATTGAAAAAATAATATTCCAACAAACTAACCTGGACTTAGCTTGCTTATACCTACTACGCTATGCAGACCACTTTCTTCTCTTCTGGCAACATTCTAAAGAAAAACTTGATATCTTTGCAAACACTTTTAACAACATTTATCCTAATATCAAGACCACATTAGAGGAAGAAATCGGCAACAAACTAGATTTTTTTTTATTCGAGTTTATTCCTGGTACAGTGATTCCATTGAATATGCTGTCTTAAGAAAACCCACTTATATTCCAGCATTGAACCCATGTGACTCTTGGCTTCCCTGTAAATACAAAACTGCTGCTTTCTCGTACTACATCGAAAGAGCTATCAAACATTCCTCTTCCTTGCAATATGAACAGACTGAATTACAATGGATCAAGAACACAGCAGAAGCATTTGGTTATAGTGGTAGGTTCATTACTTCCATTAATGACAATATCAAAAAATAACCATCAACATTCACTTAAAAATAGTGAATATAAAACTTACTTATCAATTCCTTTTTTACCACAAACTAGTAACTTGTTAAAGAAAGAATGTACAGAGTATCAAATATTTTTGGCCAAAACTGTCACTAATAATGGCACATTATTAACCTCAGATAACAATATGTCAATCACTGATAAATCTGGTGTATATTGTATCCTAATAAAAACTACCACCAATCAGAAAGATTCTATGTACAAAGGTAGTACCGAGAGACGTCTTATTACAAGATTGAAAGAGCATTTACAAAACAGGGAAAAGAAAAGGCCCAAAACAGCACTTATTCAAAATTGTATTGAACATGATGTTGAACCTGATTGGGAAAATGTCCAAATTCTTAACATTGCGTCGATTGCATAGACAGATTCTCAATTCGGAAGCTCTGATCATATGAAAAATATAAAGGAAAATGTTGTAATAGTAATTCACCTATAGACCTTCCACATCCGTAAAGATACCTTTTAGAATCTGAAAGCCAATGTAAGAGTCAACAACAGTCAAATAAACCTTGGGTACTTGGCTTGGCCAACTGGCGGGACAAATATTGTCAGCAAAGCTTCCACAGATAGTGCTATGCATGAACTGCGCAATGAGGTATAGAGGTTTGTTCCTGATGAGCTTATGTTCAAGTATTGCCTATCATTCCGGCATATCATATAACATCATGGTCATTACGGAGGACTTGGCATCTCTGAACCCTTGAATCCACTGGTGAAGGAATAAATATTTGCCAAAACAGGTATGGATACTCGTAGCAAGAGTGGAATTGAGATGGATCTTCTGGTTTTATCTTCGTTTTTATCTTTGTTGGATTTTACTACTCATGAGATTTTAAGTTCCCATTTTATTTGAAGTTTGTCCTATTATATTTAGTTTCACACTTTTTATTCACTTTTCCCTTCAATTCGTCACTTTTGCCTTCTGCTATGTTATATCGCTTATCAACTGATCATAATTGCTCTTGTGTGGATGATACCGGACAGCAATCGAAATGAGCCTACTTTTGAAATCAGGATAAATCCATTGTATTTTGCTACTTGTAATTTACTCCTTGTTGATATTATCGGGGACCTATCGACCTATGCTTAATATGCTATTTGTATAAACACATGGTGAACACTATTTCTGCTACTGTAACTAGTAGCTATATATTTAATACTCTTTATGCTGTGGAACTAAACCAAAGAGTTGAAGCAAGATGTGACAGTGTTCCCACTCATTTTCTCCCCAAAAATAAAAGCACTTTTTAAGGATTTTTAAGCACCCTACAAAAATTACTTACGGACCTTACACCTTACAAATTGCACATGCAAAAATCACATATATAGAAATATACTTTGACGTATGACTTAAATATGCAAACTGAAGTCTGTTGCAACATTGTTGCATATCATTCAAGTTTGTGGATGTAATAAATTGGAATTTATGCATTTTAAAAGACAGTTCTGCTGGTGAAACCAGTTTTCATGAGAGAATTATCACACATGCAACAGAAAATGTAAATCATAGAACTATGCTTAAAGTTTCAAGATAGATATTACACATAATTATTTTGTTGCTCAAATTGTAAAACGAGTCAAATTCACCGTAAGTTGCTGACGAGAGCTCCTCCTGCACCATACTTGCCCACAGGCTTCTTGCCGACGTCACATGGCGACATCAACACAGCCAACGAGCAGCAGAAGTTGTACACACTACACTGTAACATCTGCATTTTGTGCAGGCAGTTAGGAAAAAAAAATACTTTTTAAGCACTTGGGGAAATTTCTGGCAAAAATTAAGGACTTTTCAAGGATTTATAAGAGCCGTGGGAACTGTGTATGACATTTGTTTTTCTACTACCTCTGTAGTGGTACATGTGTGTGACAATTTTATAACTGAACTGTGTGAATGTGTATCAAAATTTAACAGTGTGCATTATTTTGCAAACCGCTTCACCGCCCTGCTGGCACAGTGGTCAAAGCGATTGCCTCTGATCATTCGTCCGAGATGGGTCCGGGTTCGAATCCCGGTGAGGCATGGATGTTGTGTTTGTCTTACGGCCCTGGCTCTCTCCCTTCCCTGGAACCAGTGACCCCAAATTAGGGACGGGCTACAGCTTATAGGCCACTGAGTTGCTCATGGTGGTCGTTAAACCTCCAATAACAAAAACAACCCTGCTTTATGTATTACTTTAAACAGCATACACTTTTTGTGCAAGTTAAAGCAATTTTTGTCATACACACAGTAAAACATGACCTAGGCTGAATGTGTAGATTAACGTCCCAAATTATTTCGTTGAAAAATGTTAGTACCTGGAAAAAGTGTGACGTACAGTTTTTAGAGTACGGAAATTAATGGCAAATGGTGCAGAAATTTCATATTTTAAATGTCTTTTAAAGATTTTTATCGTAATATTTACCTGTAAGTGTGATACTGTTAAGAGATGCTGCGGTAGGCCTAACCAGGGCAAGATTTCATCTTTTTTGCTCACTAGCAAAACATTTGCATGACTAGCAAGTAAAACTAAATCACATCGTAACTTATTTTCTAATAAAGTTGCACGGAAATTTAACATTTTACTGGATAAATATTTGTATTTCAGCTTGAAAATACGAAGAACGTTTCCAAAATCGGAAGTCAGACGAAGCAAAAGTTTCTTCCGTAATCGCTTACTCCCTCCACGAACACGTTTCGTAAAAAAGCGTCTATCTATGCCACGCAATAAGGCTAGTTACTATGGATAAGGCTTTTGCCCGTGTTGGCTGGCTATTTTCCAGTAACATTTTGGTTTGCTTCTTTCGGTTTTGTCTACCATCCTAAATAAGTGGAATTATTCTTGCTTATTCATCACTGATCATTAGAGCGCAGTATTTGATGCATGCACGACTATCAAGACTTGTGGAATTGGGCGATCGCTTCGCTTAGGTTACAACAGGAGTTGAGGACAAAGTTTGTGGGGCAAAAGAAGGGAGGGTGGCAGAGCAGGTGGTTAAACAACCGACCCATCCCAGAGCTCTGGGTTGCCACAGCAACCATTGCCGACGTCACGTTCAGTTTCTGTAATAGACCAATGAGGGCACAATGGAGAGGAGTTTCAATGCGCTTCTATGACAGTTCCCACTGGAAGGGATGAAAGATATGGGGAGGATGGGTATTAAGTGTCGAAAGGAAATTGGTGAAAGAGAATCGCTGATCGTTGCTGTTTTAACAAGTGATAATAGAAACTGTGATGTAAACTTCGTGGATTGATAATGATTTTTTGGTTACTTTAAATAAAGAAATTACCTTACTAGCAATATTTGCTACTGCAATTTTTTTACTAGCAAATTTGATTTTTCACTAGCTATTTGCTAGTTGCTAATCGGTGAAATCGCGCCCTGGGTCTAACGCATTGGTACGGCAACGATGCAAAGCTTTGCTCCGTTAAAAGGAAGGTTCGTTGCTGTACCGAAATGACGCGTGGAAGAATACAAGAGAAAGCAGTTACACTGTTGGGAGGAGAGAGATAAATGTTGCAGTCATACACTATAGAAAATAGGTCCAAATAATCAACCCTTTATTTTGTTGTATCCTGTACGTTGTTAGCAGGAAAAACCGGATAAGACCTCTTTGATTAGCAGAAGATACATATCAGTGAGACAGAAACTGACTTGCGAGCAAGGTATTAACAGGAGAACCAAAACTGCATTAGCACAGCAAATCAGCTACGAATGGAAGCTGTTCAAAGCACAACCGAAAGTCATACTTCCCCAGTTTTCTGTACAACATAGAAAGACATATAGCCGCATATTCATACTTTCTATTTTGAATCAGGGAATCACATGCGAAAAGAACAAAAAATTTCTCAACATCTGCTTTAAAAACAATGACAAAACATGAACGAACTATATTCTGTAGCGTATGAGTACAACATGGTTCGCTCTCCTAGCAAGAATGTACATGGTTGCACTTGTAGTCGTCTGCACATGAATTACACGCCGCAGCGAATCTTCCTTTCAACGGAGCAAAGCTTTACATCGTTGACGTACAAATGCATTAGGCCTACCGTAGCGTCTCTTTGCAGCATCCCACTTACAGGTAAATATTACGACAGAAATCTCTAAATCACATTTAAAATATGAAGTTTCTGCACCATTTGCCATTAATTTCCATACTCTAAAATTTGTATGTTGCACTTTTATGAGGTACTAACATTTTTCCGACGAAATAATCTAGGACCTAATCTACACATTTACTTGACCTAGTACAGCTTTGAAAAAAAAGAAAACAATGGCAATATTAGAGGGTAGATCAATAAATATGTAATTTTTTTTTCTTTTCACAAGGCTTTAAAATGCTGCCCAATCTAACATAGCTATGTACGTAATTCGATGGGAACACCATCAGAAGGGTAACCCAAGATGGCTGCTGCTCTGAATAACAAGCAATCTTCATTTAACAAGCAATCCCTATGTAAAGCTCTGAAGCGTCGCCGTCAGCTTCAGAGCTTTACATAGAGATTGCTTGTTAAATGCTCCCTTTCGTTATTCTATCCTCCTTGACTTGCATGTGATGAATTTATGGTTAAATTATCATTGCTGTTAGGATGCTCAAAATTGAAACAGACAAAAATAAAATAACAAAAAAAAAATAAAGTGATTCATATTTCTGCCATTCTTTTTCCTGATCAGAAAAATGTTTATGCATGACGATTATGGGCAAAACACGTAACAATATTAACAAAGAAAGGTAACTTGATCACGCTAGTTACGTTAACTAAAACTTTTACAAAAAGTTCGTATCAACCAAACTCTCTCAACAATAGAAGTAAAAGAATATGCTCGCCATACAAAGAAATTCAATTTTCTACTCTCCAAGCAAAAAAGTCGAGCAACATCTCCGTCATCAGCCTCTACTGACAAGCCAAAGTATGTAAATCTTTCTTCTGTCACTATTCCTCCTAGCTTGGATAAATTCTTATCATTAGGCCCAAAATTTTCACCTGCTCTTCCTATCAATCTTCCACAAACTGTTTCTGTTATAGAATCAGCCATCCACAGAACTGAGACTGTTCAGCAGCCTATCCTTCGTGCCAACGCTGCTGTTATCTTATCCAAGCAAAATTCTGTGCCAATCAAGTACTCTTCCTCTTGTTTAAAAGAATTCAGGTCATTTATTCAAGAAAATGACCTAGCCGTATGCAAAGCAGATAAAGTTGGTTGCCCAGTCATCATTGGTAAAGAAACTCTAAACCAAAAAGTGCTTTCTTTTCTTACATCAGCTAACTGCATCCCTTTACAGTCAGACACCACCAACTCACTCAAAAACTCAGTTGACAGATTAGCTAAGAAAGAAACTCTTCAATCCTTCCTTGGTGATATATCACCCCCTCCTTACTTTAGAACTCCCAGGCTCTTCCTGCAAGTGAAACTGCATAAAGCTGGTAACCCCATCAGACCTTTAGTGGAATATTCGTTTTCTCCAGCTGTAAACCTTGAAAAGAGATTGGTCCACAAATGCAAATCCCTGGCAGCCAACCATCCTCATACAGTTGTCTCTACTTCAAACTTCATCCACAACCTTCCTAATTCCTTTCCCCCTTGTGATAATCTGTATACTCTTGATGTAGAATCTTTGTTTCCCTCTGTACCATATTTTGATTCCTACATGCTCCTCATGAAGAAATTGATTCTTCATTTTGAACCCCGGTCCTCTTATCAAAGATCTTTATGATTGTTTCCACACTATTCATCAACACAGTTGTTTTGTTTTCAACAAAATTGTGTATAGGCAACAATCTGGTCTCCCCATGGGCTCACCTCTTTCCCCTCTGCTTGCTGAAATCTACATGCAACATATTGAAGTTTCCATAATTCCTCTACACCCTTTACAACCTTCCCTATGGTTAAGATATGTAGACGACATTTTCATTAGCTGGCCACATTCCGAGTCTGAGCTACAGATACTGATCAACTCCATTACAGAAAAATTTCCTTCCATTAAGCTCACTATATCTAAGGAAGTAAATCACAAAATTGATTTCCTGGATGTATCTATCTGCAGAAACGCTGATCTCTCCATTACTCGTTCCGTCTATCGAAAACCTTCTGCAGCCACTAACATCATTCCCTACAAATCTTGCACCCTGCATCTCTACAAGCTTGCAGCATTGAAGTCCTACATCCACAGGGCTCATATCATTTGCAACAACCAACTCTCTCTTCAAGAAGAACTCTCCAAAATTTCTACAATAGCCCTCTCTCATGGTTTCCCTGCTGTTACAGTTAACTCCCTCATAAAGAAATATGAAAACCATTCGAAAATCGAATGCCTCCTTCCTCACAAGAAAGAAGACCTGAAATTCTGTGGTTCTGTTCCTTACCATCCTTCCTATGCTTATAAGTTACAGATCCTTTTTAGAAGTTTTGGTTACCATCTTGCCATTAAATCTACCCCAAACATCTTGAAACTTCTACAAAGGGATAGGGACAAAGTTGAAAGCCTGAACCTCCCAGGAGTTTACTGCATTCCTATCTCTTCTTCTACTGGGGATAACTTATACATTGGAAGCACATACAGGAGCATTAGCCATAGAATTTTAGAACACAGAAAAGATGTTTCGAAAGGCAATCCCAACACTGCCTTGTCTATTTTGACAATGGAAGACACATCTGCAGTTCCCCACTGGAACGAAGCAAAACGAATTGCTTCGTTTGACAATCGTTTTGCCCTCCGTTACCGTGAAAGTATAGAAATTATTTTCAACTCAATGACTTGCAACTCCGAATCTCCTCTCTACATTCCGTTGATCTGGAGATCAATTCTAAGTTTTGGCAACAAAAATAGGAAAAATTCAAATGTAGAATCTGGCAACAATTTTAGTCCTCCATTGGCGTGATGAAGACCTAAGATAAGGTCGAAAGCTTCCAACTTACGAACTTTTTGTAAAAGTTTTAGTTAACGTAACTAGCGTGATCAAGTTACCTTTCTTTGTCAATGTTTATGCACCTGTTTTGCTTTACATTGTGTAGCCACATAGACAGGTTTTAGCATTGAGCATTGCTATGCGGTGACTCAGACCAACTGGAAATGGACCTGTCCAAACAGGGTGTGTAGTAAAGTGCAGGAAGTCGGAGAGAACACTCAAGCTCTCGCAGCCTCATCATGGTCATTCATTTCTGATAACTGATAGGCAACTATGGGTACTAAACAGCATTGTTTCAGTGAAAGAAAAATTAAAAGCAGTTGTAAAAGAAAAAAATGGTGCTGAGCAAGTCGCTATGGCAAAGGCTTTGGGTATTGGATCTTCAACTCTTCATGGACAGATGAAAGGCGAACAAAAGGTCTGAAAACTCGTGACCATTGTTGATGAAACCAGTGCCTTAGAAAGGAAGCGGTTGTGGTTAAGTGGTGAAGAAGAAATCGAAAAAGCTTTGTGTGGTTTTTGGAACAGCGTGCAATACAAATGTCATTATCAGGGCCAATAATTAAAGCTAAATTGAAAATGCTAGCCAAACAAAAAGACCCATATTACAAATTTTTGGCTAGTGAAGGATGATTTTGGCATTGGAAGAAGAGGCATGGCATAGGTCAACTTGTAGTGCATGGAAAAAGTAGGTTGGCTCATCATGTTGCAGTGCAAGAATATCCCACTAAACTGAAATGCCTGTTAGATGCAGGACCAGATGGAGCTCTTGCGGTGCCCTGGGCAAAATTTCATTGTGGGCACTAAAAAATAAATATCATATTTTAATAAAGTCGTTTCTGAAAATTATTGTTCGTGAGGAAGACACACGCACACTACCGTAAAGACAAAATGATTATCTCAAAGAAGTATTTGCTTTAAGCTTAAGAAAAAGACCATAAGAGAGAGAGAGAGAGAGAGAGAGAGAGAGATGTAAGAAATGGAAACAGACTCCAAAAAATCCTATCCAAGTATTTGGAACAGGTCTTGATTTTGTTTTATTTTGGCAGTAGCAACACTTGCTAATAGCCTTATTTTTAACTAGCAAATTATATTATCTACTAGCAAAAATGTATTAACATCATACAAAAGAAACTTTAACATGTCCCCCTTCATTAGTCAATCATGACAAATTTTGATTTCCCCCCTATAACTCTCAAATAGTAATGCTGAAAAGATTTCAAATATTTAATAAATTTTCACTAGATAGATTTTGAATAAACTCACCTTTTCAAGACTTGACAGAATAATTCTAACAATTTAATTCCAACGCAAATATTTAAAATAAAAATATTTAACTTTATTCACAAAATTCAAGAACACTATTCAAAATCTTAAGTTATTCTCAGTATGGTTTACGATCTGGGTTTTGGGTCTTTTCGTCATACTACTTTAAAGCAGCAGGCCTGGGGTCAAACTTGTCTTCGGACGGACCTTCAACTTCAATACTCACGAGACCATTCATTGTTTGTAAGTTTAAACTGCCCCTCTAATCATCCTGGATTCTCTTCATGAAACTGAACCCAACCTCACATTCAGAAGTAGATAAGGGAAATATATTGGATATTTCTACTAGTGCCAAAATGCTTTTATAATGTTTGTACTTTTCAAGAAACATTAAAACAGCAGGCCTGGGGTCAAACTTGTCTTTGAATGGACCTTCAACCTCAATACTCATGAGAGCATTCAATGTTTATAAGTTTAAACTGCCCCTCCAATCACCCTGGATTCTCTTCATGAAACTGAACCCAACCTCACATGCAGAAGTAGATAAGGGAAATATAATGGATATTTCTACTAGTGCCAAAATGTTTTTATAATGTTTGTACTTTTCAAGAAACATTAAAACAGCAGGCCTGGGGTCAAACTTGTCTTCGGATGGACCTTCAACCTCAATACTCATGAGAGCATTCAATGTTTGTGAAGTTTAAACTGCCCCTCCAATCACCCTGGATTCTCTTCATGAAACTGAACCCAACCTCACATGCAGAAGTAGATAAGCGAAATATACTGGATATTTCTACTAGTGCCAAAATGTTGTTATAATGTTTGTACTTTTCAAAATGTTGTTATAATGTTTGTACTTTTTTTCAGAGAGAGAGAGAGAAAAGTGTTTCCCGGGAGATGAGGTTTAGGTTGTATTGTGACTCTTATAACAACTTATTCACAAAATGATAAAAAGATACCTGCTTAGTGAATATTTTCTCATTGCAAATATTTTTGTATAGGAAATATAATAAGGATCCCTCTAAAATAAATCGGTATAAACATTTCCCCCCCCCCTGATACGTGTTTAGTGATTGATTTTTAATGCACAGTGGAGTAACTGACAAATTAGTGACATTCTAAACTTTTATACGCAATGAAAGTTGCCTCTTTTTTTTTTTTTTTTTTTTTCCAATTTCTTGTAATGTTGGAAAAGTGGTGTCCATATGTAGTCCGAAAGTAACTTGGATACTGTTCTTTTTATTTCCTTAAATTTAAGTATCAGGTTTTCACCCAAATTATTGGATATATAAAAGTAGGGGACCACAAAACGATGAAATTTAATTTGCTATTTCATGAATGCGGAAAATATTAAGGTGGTTGCAAAAAACATTTCGAATCTGCAAATCTCAGTGTCCGTACGACGAACAGGGGGAATAATGTATTAAAAAATGGGGAGTTGGAAACAAACAAAAAAACTTCAAAAATATATTTTTAAGGGCCTTGCGCCCAAAAGTTACAAAAAAAAATGTAGTTAAATTTTTTTTACCGAAAATTATTTTGTTTTCTAAACTGCGGGGCCCCCTAAAGGTGCGGGGCCCGAGGCGACCGCCCCTGTTGCCCCTATGGTCCAGCCGGCCCTGGTTAGATGAGAATGGATATTGTGATGAACAGGTGTGCAATGCTCACGAAGCGGGCTTATTCTGAAAGCTTCTTTCAAATAAAACTCAGGCTTTAAAAAGTACACCTGGAATTACTTACGGGGTATAAGAAAAACAAGGGACGTTCAACTATCCTTTTTGCTGCAAATAAAACTGGAAGCCACAAACTGAAGTTGCTTTTAGTTGAAAAGAGTAGAAATCCTCGTGTTTTCAAGCAGTTAAACAGGGACAATTTGCCAGTTCACCATTGCAGCTCAAAAAATGCCTGGATGACAAAGGATAATTTTAACAACTGGTTTTGGAACACTATGTGCCAACAGTTGCCTGCATCTACGAAATATGGGTCTTGAAGAAAAGGCAGTGATTGACTAGTGCCCAGCCCATCCACCAGAGAATGAACTTCTATTGAAGGATAAAAAAAAGTCAGTCTCATTCATGCCAAAAAATACATACACACATCATACATATCACTAAACTGCTCTCCGAGATTCAGAGGTTAGCTCCAAAAAGAAATACAAACTACCAGATCATTTTTACTTATGTACTCTTGCTGTATCAAGCTTCTCCATTTACAGCGATCTTGACATCAACTCAGGCTTCGCTGACATCCATCACATGCTGTACACAAGATCTTCTATACT
The DNA here is from genome assembly GCA_039090855.1 of Macrothele yani. Lineage (NCBI taxonomy): Eukaryota > Metazoa > Arthropoda > Arachnida > Araneae > Macrothelidae > Macrothele > Macrothele yani. Next base: position 164,834,511 of record CM077009.1, read on the forward strand.
TCATACTCATCTTTTTCTCATGTAAACACTCTTGATCCTCCCATGACTTCCTCTTCCTTGGCCTTCCTATGACTTTACTTCCTGCCACTTGGGCTAAAAGATTTTCTTAGTAAGCATCTCATCACTCATTCTTTCAACATGGCCAAACCACTGAAGCATATTAGTCTCCCCCTTACTAACAACATTTTGCTTTACATTACACAACTGCAACACATCTTCATTCCTCACACAATCAGAATGTGTCTTGTCACAAACACATTCCTCCAGGACACAAGTAACACATTTCTCCAGGACACAAACGACTTCTATGTTTCTTCTGTAGTACCCAGGTTTCACTGCTATACATCACAGTAGGAACAATTACACTCTCATACACAGCCATGTGGGACTCTCTTGAGAACCCATCGTTCCTGCGAAAGCCTCACGGAGCAGCCATGACTTTCAATGAAGAATTCACTTGCCTACTAATTTCACCATCCAATTTCTTCTCTCTGTCAAGCATGCTTCCTAAATACACAAACTCACTCACCTGGTTAATTACTGTGCCATTTAGACTTACATTACATTCAGTGCTACAAGTTCCTGTCTAAAAACCATAACTTTGGTTTTTCCCTTATTTATACTCAGTTTGAATTTCATACAAACGTCGTACATCCGAGACAACATACTCTGCAACTCACTTTTGCTCTCTGCCAACAGGACAGTGTCATCAGAATACAGCAATCTGCACACACGGATATCACCAAGACAGAAATCAGTATTATCTATTTTGGCATCACGCATCCATAAATATATTAAACAGCCAGGGTGACATTACACAACCTTGTCTGACTCTTGCACCAATAAAGAACCATTTTGATAAAACACAATTTACTCATATACAAGCTCTACTGCCAGCATACATGGCTTTTACACTATTAAGTAGATTCCCAGTAACACCATATTCATTCAATACTTTCCACAAAAGTGTCTTATTTATTCGGTCATAAGCTTTCTCTAAATCTATGAAGGCAGCAAAAACCTTTTTACCAATAGCCGGCCGGATACTTCTCAATCATCATGCGTAATGCAAATACAATTTCCCTATTTCAACCTATGGACCAAAGAGTCATAGAAACATTTTTAAAACATTATCGTCGAGAATTCCTGACTGAACTGTCTGATGAGACTGTTGAACATTCTATTGCACTGAAAAAAAAAAAATAATTTGAAAAATGTGATGTACTTCTCAGCAAAAGCATGGGAACATATTAAACAGTCATGCATAGAAAACTGTTTTATGAAGGCTTTGGGTTTGGCATTTCTGCCTGATGCACAAACTGAAAATTCTGCAGATGAAGTACTGGATGGCCTCAACAAAGCTGCCAGTGCTCTGGGTCTGGATGTCACAGAAAACGAACTTTGCGAATAACTCTATGCCAATGATGACCAGCCTATCTTTCAGACTTGAACCTACTGCGAAGTTGTTGCTGCTGTACAAGAAGTAGAAAATGAGAGCAGCAATAATTAAGAAATTATCACAGGTCCTCCAGTTCTTATACTGGAAGTAGTAGAGTTGATGGAAAAGGCCTATTTTAGAAGTTGCAAACACTAACCTCATTGCAACCAATGCAGCTAGTGCATTTATGCGGGCTGATATTGAGTGGCAAACATGTGATCAAAGAAAAACAAAAGAGCAAATGACTTTGGATTCCTTTTTCTTGCAAATAATATTTTTAAGCAATGGCGTTCAGCAAAAAGAACTTTGTAAATATATGTACATGCCAGGCCTTGATTTCATTTTCTTTTATCAGTAGCAAAACTTGCTGGTGGCCGTATTTTTACTAGCAAATTGCATTATCTACTAGCAAAAGTTTATTAACATTATAAAAAAGAAACTTTAACATGTCCCCCTCCATTAGTCAATCTTGATAAATGCGATTGAAGTCAGAAACTTGTTGGTTGGGCTGCCGTTGTCTTTGATGGGACATGATGCAGCTGTCTATGGGCAGGTATGGCAAGCAACAGGCCTTGATTTCGTCTGTTTTTATCAGTAGCAACATTTGCTAGTGGCCTTATTTTTTACTAGCAAATTGCTAGTAAAAAAATCAGTAGCAACATTTGCTAGTGGCCTTATTTTTACTTTTGCTATCTACTAGCAAAAGTTTATTAACATTATACAACAGAAATTTTAACATGTTCCCCTCCATTAGTCAATCACAGCAAATTTTGATTTCACCCTGTAACTGTCACATTGTAATGCTGAAAAGATTACAAATATTTAGATATAACTCACCTTTTCATGACCTGACAGATTAATTTTAACAATTTAATTTGAATGCAAAAATTTAAAAAACCATTGATTTAACTTTATTCACAAAATTCAAGAACACTATTCAAAATCTTAAGTTATTTCCCGTAAGGTTTACGATCTATGTTTTGGGTCTTTTCATCATACCACTTTAAAACAGCAGGCCCAGGGTCAAACTTGTCTTCGGACGGACCTTCAACCTCAATACTCTTGAGAGCATTCAATGTTTGTAAGTCTAAACTGTCCCTTAAATCACCATGGATTCTCTTCATGAAACTGAACCCAACCTCACATGCAGAAGTAGATAAAGGACACTGAATTTTTCTACTAGTGCCAAAATATTTTTATAATGTTTGTACTTTTCAAGAAATATTAGTTTCCAGAAAGCAGTTGATCCTTTTTGTATGTATCTAAAATATTCCACACACGCAATGCAGTGGCGTTTTACAGTCCACACTAAAACATTCAAACATTTTCCACTAGCAATTTTTGCTAGAACCACTTTTTATCACTAGCAAAATGAATTTGCTTGCTAGCAATTTACTACTAACTACCAGTCGAAATTGAGCCCTGGTACATGCATATATAGTACTGCATTTTCATATGTTTAATCAGCTTTTTCTAACAGTATGTATGTACGTACTTTATATCATTTCTGTTAGTGCGTTCTGTGCATAAAATATCTGTGCGAATAGCACACTCTTCCCATTATTACTATTAAGGTTTTAAATTTTATATACATAATTACTAATACAATTTAATACATAGCTAATTAAGGTTAAAAAATTAAGGTTTGGGTATAACTCGGATATATCACGCTTTTTCCGTGTTCCCCAACAGTCACGACATATCGAGGGACTACTGTATATTTTTAATGCAATTGTCATTAGCGAACCAAACAAAAAAAAGCTTGCCACTTAATTTGTACCATCATTAGCAGATTTGACTAGCAACAGTGTGATCCATGTAAGGTCAATTATGTTACTTACATATTTCTAATAAAATCGAAAATAAAATAACACTATGAAACTGCATTCCCCCTGAGGTGCTTCAAAGATTAATTTTTCTCATTGTTTCAATCACTTTAATTTATTACAATTTGATGTGGATTCCCTTCATGCACATATTACACTATCACTCATCTGCATGAAGGAGCATATGCGTTGAAAGCACACTTTTTCGAGCGAATTCTTTAGAACACACATTACATTGGTGAGGCTTTTCACCTGTGTGAATGAACATATGCCTTGAAAGATCACCTTTGTGAGCAAATTCTTTATAGCAAACATCACACTGGTGAGGCTTTTCACCGGTATGCAGGAGCATATGCCTTGAAAGATTTCGTTTGGAAGCAAATTGTTTGCCACATACATCACATTTGTGAGGCTTTTCACCTGTGTGAATGAGCACATGGCTTGAAAGACCAGATTTCCAAGCAAATTTTTTGTCACATACATTACATTGGTGAAGCTTTTGACCTGTGTGAACAAGCATATGGCTCGAAAGTTCACTTTTCTGAGCAAATTTTTTGTAGCATATATTACATTGGTGAGGCTTTTCACCTGTGTGAATGAGCATATGTCTTGAAAGATGACTTTTGCAAATAAATTGTTTGGAGCACACATCACATTTGTGAGGCGTTTCACCTGTGTGAAGGGATACATGTTTTAACAGGCAACTTTTCCGAGCAAATTCTTTGTAGCATGTGTCACACTGGTGAAGCTTTTCACCTGTGTGAACATGCATGTGGCTTAAAAGTCCCCTTCTCCAAGTAAATTGCTTGCAGCATACACCACATTGGTGAGGCTTTTGACCTGTGTGAAGCAGCATATGTTCTGAAAGATAGCTTTTCCGAGTAAATTGTTTGAAGCATACATCACATTGATAAGATTTTTCAGCTGTGTGAAGTGGTGTGTGATTAGAATGGTCAGCATTTGCACTGATTTTCTTGGAACACTCATCACACTTGTAGCATTTCTCCTCCGCATGAACAAGCATATGTTTGGAAATATGACCTCTGAAGTACTTGAAGCACTCTACGCACTGGAAAGGTTTTTTGCCTAAGTAAAGGAACCTATTTTTTGATAGTTTGTGTTTTTCGCTAGACTGCTTGAAAGATATATCAGCATCGTAAGGTTGTTTCTTTTCATGAACCTTTACATGCCTTGAAAGACTGCTTTTCTGCATGAATTTCTTGAGACACACATCACACTGGAAAGATTGTTCACTCGTATGTAGTTGTGCATGCCTTGCAAAGCTGGATTCTTCTGTGAATTTCTGAAAGCATATTTCACATTCCCAAATACCTTCACTTGCATCTGTAATGATATCAATGTTTGGTGATACATCAGCTTCCTTGTTAATCAATTCAGAAGCAACATGTCCCAAAGAGTATTTTAACACTGACTTCATGCTGATACATTTAAGATTTCCATTTATTTAGAAGAGGCACTTTTTGATAATTTCGATATTATGCAGTCATGAAATGAGCAAAGCACGCTTCTTTCACTTAGATTATGTTTTCTGCTCATATATATATTATCTTTAAAGTATGAAATCCGTTATTTCATAGAATACCTAGTTATTTCATGAAATAACTGATCAAGTCAGTTAAAGCATAAAACTCACTTGTGGTTTAACTAGTTATTTCATAAAATAACGATCTACACCCCGTTAAAGTGTAAAATAACCGAGTAAATAAATCCCAAATTGGTACTAGTTTACTTACGTCCCTTTATACAATTTACCCGAATTTCTTCATGAAACTCATGTTTTTCTGTTACTTGTGGTTTGATATTATGAAATCCGTCTGCGGAGCACGCACTTTTGGCGTTTAAATTGGTCAAAATGAAATTTCTAAATCGGTACCTACCCGCTACAATGCTTCGACACCCGCCAGATACAATTTACCCGAATTTCTTCATGAAACTCATGTTTTCCTGTTACTTGTGGTTTGATATTATGAAATCCGTCTGCGGAGCACGCACTTTTGGCGTTTAAATTGGTCAAAATGAAATTTCTAAATCGGTACCTACCCGCTACAATGCTTCGACACCCGCCATTTGCAACACCACGTAAAGTTGTTTTCACAGCAGAGGGGTGTCGTCTGCTACGAGGAACTTTCGGTTGCCATCCGATAAGCAGTGCATTGATAAACTCTAATCTCTATGACGTCTTATTTCAGCGGAGCGTAAAAAGCATTAAACTACCAAATGTCACGTGACACAGGAGAACCAAAAAATATTCAACTACGAAAAGCTTTCAACTATGAAATGTCACGTGACACGGAAAATTAATTGCGATTTTTCCAGTTTAATGTTAATTTAAATATTTGTTTTTTTGCCACGCAAGACTGTTCGACTTTACGAATAGATGTTGCAAAGGTTAAGGAAGATATAATCAATGCTTTTAAGAAATCGGTAAATATTTTCTATCGATGGCAGAGAGGGCGTTTTTTTTTTTTATTGGAGGTTTAACGACCACCGTGAGCAACTCAACGGGCTATAAGCAGTCGCCCGTCCCTAATTTGGGGCCACTGGGTCCAGGGAAGGGAGAGAGCCAGTGCCGTAAGACAAACACAACATTCATGCCTCACCGGGATTCGAACCCGGACCCCTTACGGACGAATGATCAGGGGCTAGCGCCTTAGACCACTGCGCCACCGGGGCGGCGCCCATTCAGTTGCTCAAAGTTGTCGTTAAACCCTCAATTAAAAACAAATCCGTAAATTTGAATATGGCTTTTGCCACTTAATTTATGGATATCAGTGTATATAGTTTTGGATTTATAGAACATAATTCCTTTGTCCATTTTTTATATTATATTAATAAAATCTTGTTTCACTTCATTTTCATCAGAAAAAAAAACAAATTCTTTACCTGTATGTTTTTGGAAAAAAAGGAGAAAAATATCAGGTCTGTTTGTTTTTAAAGAACGGAGGGGTAGCGATCGCCCCATGCTGAAGCTTAACAATTCGTTCTCCTGTGTCACGTGACATTTAGTAGTTTAATGCTTTTTACGCTCCGCTGAAATAAGACGTCATAGAGATTAGAGTTTATCAATGCACTGCTTATCGGATGGCAACCGGAAGTTCTTCGTAGCAGACGACACCCCCTCTGCCGTGAAAACAACTTTACGTGGTGTTGCAAATGGCGGGTGTCGAAGCATTGTAGCAGGTAGGTACCGATTTAGAAATTTCATTTTGACCAATTTAAACGCCAAAAGTGGGTGCTCCGCAGACGGATTTCATAATATCAAACCATAAGTAACAGGAAAACATGAGTTACATGAAGAAATTCGGGTAAATTGTATGAAGGAACGTAAGTAAACTAGTACCGAGTACTTCGTCTCAACCTGATAATGAAGTGCTGGTTGAAAAAACAAGGTTAAATGATGCCATTAGTAAAAAACGTACCGTTTGTTCACAAGAATGCAGTGAAAACGTAGTTTGTTCGAAATGTAATGAGCTTGTCGACATGTCATGTTTAGAAGACTATGCTTTGGAAGACAAAGTTGTACAGATCTGTAAATTGTGTTTTAAGGAACTAAATGTTCAGAAGGAAAGAGAAAACTCTAAAGAATGTTTGGAAATTCAAGCTAAGAAGATCGAATTAATGTCAGATAAATCTCATTCTGAAGCCTCTGTGGGGCTTACAGTCCGTATCTTAGTACCTGAAGTTGACAGAGGAAGGGATGACGCCAGATCCATTTTAGCTGTTATCAATGAAATAACTGAAGGATTTTTTCAATTAGGAACAAGAAACGGCTGCATGAAACAGCCATATTCCCCATCCCAGTTCAGCGTCTGTGAACAAAAACTAATTCAGATTGAAGAAGTGGCGGATGTAGAGAAATCGCTCCGGTAGTTTGCTACAGCTCAAAGTTTAGGGTCAGGGATTTAAAAAATGTTCATGTAAAACGCAGTGTGTCAACAAAAAATTTATTTGTTTTAGAAATAATGTCCTATGCAATTCCAAATGCCATTTTAGTAATCTCTGTTGTAACAAATGATCTTATTCTGTCTTTAAATAAATAACATTTTGTATGCTGTATAATTCAGTGAAATTGTTTATTTTACACTTTAACTGTCTATCATTAGTTCATTTATAGAATACCTAGTTATTTCATAGAATAACTAGTTAAAGTGTGGAATTATTAATTTATTACACGCTCTAACTAACTTGATCAGTTATTTCATGAAATAAGTAGGTATTCTATGAAATAACTGAATTATACACTTTAACGGTAACATATATAAAGAAAAACATGACATAATACATAAGAAAAATGAGTGTAATATCCAAGGGTGGTTCAGAATACCTCATTAATTGAAACAACTAGAAAATAAAATAAAAACAATGATTTGAAAGCATATTTTCATGTTTTAGATACAAGCAAAGGCAAAAATTGAGGATTTTATTATTTTGTCACCTATGAATGACATACTGGAAAATATTCCCCTTAAAGCAAATAAGACCTTTTTGTTTCTGTACAACGCTTAGTGTGGAATTTGTTTGCTGAAGCCTAAAACATTCCTACAAACTCCTGTTGATGCAGGTTACTCAGCTTGTTTAGGAACATTTTGTCAACCTTCTTGCAAAACAGAAAAAAAAAAAAACAAATTCCCGTTTGTCACCTGTATGACAAATTTTAAAAAGAAAAGTTACTCTCAGAAGAGTCTTTGGCAAGAAGTATTAGAAAAGGGGCAACTTTTACCTTAAATCTTTGGAGAATTTGTCTTCCAGAAAGAATAACCCAAGTTGTACTTACGCTACCCTCTTCAAATCTGAGATTGTTTCCATATTCTTATAAGCTCGTTAAAACAGAAACTTTTCACAGAAAACTAATAGGAATTCTTACACAGAATGAGATACGTGATGTATCACTTGCAATCCAAATTATCTTTACAAGTCCCCTAAAGTAAGTTTTAACGCTATTTCACTGCAAAAAAAAAACACCCTGATACCATGTTGTTGCAGTAGAATTATGTTTTCTTTTTCAAATGCGCAGTTTTAGCACGGTGAAGGACTGAATTCCTAAAATTATGTAGCATCGCGGCAAATGGCGTTGATTACCTTCTAACCACCTTGGTTATAAGCTAAACACAAAATCACAATTCTAAAACCATAGATAATACAAAATCCTCCATCCTCCATGATAATGAATTTTGGATTGCGATAGTATTCGTGCTATCGATAATATCGTTTGTGATTAACCGTAGCCTTCCAACTCGAATGCCTTACGATTTCCATGGAAAAACTTTGTCTGCTCGGAAACACATTGCGTTTTTTTTATTGAAAGTTTAACGACCACCATGAGCAACTCAATGGGCTATAAGCAGTCACCCGTCCCTAATTTAGGGTCACTGGTCCTAGGGAGGGGAGAGAGCCAGTGCCGTAAGACAAACACAACATCCATGCCTCACCGGGATTCGAACCCGGACCCCTTTGGAACGAATGATCAGAGGCCATCGCTTAGACCACTGCGCCACCGGGGTGGCCATTTCGTTAGAAACCACCCCTAGATGTCAGGCCGCAGGAGCTGTCTGACCAGTGTTGCCAGATGAAATTCTCAAAAATCAGCAGATTTCATTCCAAAAAATCAGTAGATTAGTTTAAAAATCAGCAGATTTTTTTTTCGCTACAATACACAATGCACCACTATCGCAATGGTCTAAAAAGTAGTTCTGATCACATAATATTTTCCATTTAATTTCCTTTCTTAAAAGGCAATCTTTAGATTCTCTGCTATGATCTATAATGCAAAGTCTAATGGTCGCCTCGGTGGCGCAGTGGTCTAAGGCGCTGGCCTCTGATCATTCGTCCGTAAGGGGTCCGGGTTCGAATCCCGGTCAGGCATGGATGTTGTGTTTGTCTTACGGCACTGGCTCTCTCCCTTCCCTGGAACCAGTGACCCTAAATTAGGGACGGGCGACTGCTTATAGCCCATTGAGTTGCTCACGGTGGTCGTTAAACCTCCAATCTACTACAAGTCTAATGAAATTGGTCAACTGAAATGTAGAATCCGCACTGTCAGAATTTGAACATAACTGTCACCACGATCGCTATAATAAATACTGTTGTTCATTTTTTCTGCCAACCCATTTCACCCGTTAAAACTATGCTATCAAGAACTTGAAAGCATACGATTTGCATGCAGTTTTTGAAGAAAGACTGTTTCTCTGATTCGTCTTCATGACATTGTTCATAAAAAAAAAAAAGCATTTCTACTACAGCCCTTGAATGAAGGAAGAATAACAAACATGTCACAAATTTCGACAATGATGGAAATAGTATGCTTCCGTCCCCAATGTTTTACTAATTCGCACATGACCAAAAATCATGCACATGCACATCAGAGTGCATTGCATTTCAAGATCAGTATTTCGAAGCATTTTCCATCCATTGCCCAGTGTTTGAATCTCAGTTGGAGGAATCACACTGGGAAAGAAAGAAACTAAAGCAGCAACTCATGGAAACTTCTTTCCCAGGACACTGGCAGGGGCAACAACATCCAAATGTTGCATAGCATTATCAGAAAATAAAAATCTTTTAAGTTACACTGTTAAAAAGTAGTAGAAGGACAAGTTATTGTTACCAATTCAATAAAATAACAATGAACTAAAAAAATTGTATGAACTACTAATGCTAACCAACCACGTGCTAACACAAATTAGCCACTACTAAATATCAAGAAAGCCCCATAGCGCAGTGGTCTAAGCGCTAGCTTTTGACCATTCGTCCTAGATGGGTCCAGGTTCGACTTCCTGTGATACATGCATTGGTGTTGTGTTTGTTTAATGGCACTGGCTGTCTCTTTCCTGGAACCAATAGCCCTACACCAGGGATGGCCGATTGCTTATAGTCCATCGAGTTGTTCACTGTGGTTGTTAAAAAAACAGGTTTACCTACCTCTACATTAGGGATCGTAGCAGTTATGGATATTTCTCATTCAAGGAAAAAGAGCACCGTGGTCTATCAATATCAGTTATGGCAATCATCAGTTTGTACACAAATATAATACCGAAGTTTATCGACCACTTCACACAGATTAGACCCTATTAAAAATCTTTTTCGAAAAATTAAAGACATTATGTAAAACTCGTTATGTTTCATATAAATTCTTATATATATGTATGTATATATGTGTTGTACTAACCAAAAATTTGTCTTGCATCTGAAGATGGGGTATAGTTAAGCTGACCAGATGTCCCCAATTCTTGAGGACAGTCCTCGAATTTAGTTTACTGTCCCCAAAAACGTCTGAAGCCTTTGGGGACGCAAACTGTCCTCAAATTTTAATGTTTGTCCCCAAATGTCCTCAAATTTACACTTCCTCATTAGCTCGTTAGATTTTTAATGAAAAATGTTCTTAAAAGTAACTTCCGTTATACTAATTTTCCAACATGCTTCTTGTGAAAACGAATTTTAACTTTTTTTTTCTGCTTTCTGGGTTTAACGACCACTGCAACTCTAAGGACTATAAGCAGTTACCTGTCTAATTTGGACACATTCGTTCTATGGAAAGGAGATACCAAGTGCTGCAAGACAAACACACCACCCGTGCCTCATTCGGGACTCGAATCCGTACCAACTTGTACGAATGGTCAGTAGCTATCTCTAGGTCAGCGTACCACTGGCGCGGTCAAATTTCGATTGTACTTGTTCTGAGTTTCTCCAAAAACGTTAGCAAAATGAAAAATTCGCCATTCAATAACTACGGTGTGCACCCTAATTTTAATTCAGCGCATGTACCTAAGGTAAAGCATTTCACTATTGCTAATATGTTCTCCCCATCATAATTCTGCTTTGTCAATACAAATTACCAACATTCTACAAGATATATCCTTTTAAAACACAAATTTTAATATGTAATATCAAACTTATTGAAGCAATGTAGTTTAGTGACTAAAATATTTGCATATTTATTTTGAGTACGTATGTGTCCCCAAACGAACTACCGATTTGGGGACGCCACGCCCTTTTGTCCTCAAAACGGTGTCCCGATATCTGGTCACCTTAGGTATTTTTTTTTTTTGGTTGGAGGTTTAACGACAACCGTGAGCAACTCAATGGGCTATAAGCAGTCGCCCGTTCCTAATTTAGGGTCACTGGTTCCAGGGAAGGGAGAGAACCAGTGCCGTAAGACAAACACAACATCCATGCCTCACCAGGATTCGAACCCGGACCCCTTCCGGACGAATGATCAGAGGCCATCGCTTAGACCACTGCGCCACCGGGGCGGCTCACCTTAGGTATAGTAGCCCGAAAGTACTAATGCCATCCCTAATGTAGGGCTACTTGTTCCAGGAAAGAGACAACCAGTATCACTAAAAGCTTTCCGAAAAATTAGAATTTAATGAAACATGGAAAAATCAGTAGAAATAAGGCGTTTTTCAAAAAAAGTAACTAAATCACTAAATGCGTGAAAAAATCAGTAGATCTACTAATAACTCAGTAGACCTGGCAACCCTGTGTCTGACAATCTGCGTATATAAGCTGACCAGACGTCCCCAATTCTTGAGGACAGTCCTCGAATTTAGTTTATTGTCCCCCAAATGGTCTGAATTTACAGTTCCTCATCAACCCTTTAGATTTCCAATGAAAAATGAATGTTCTTAAAAGTAATTTCCGTTGTACTAATTTTCCAACATGCTTCTTGTGAAAACAAATTTTGACTTTTTTTTTTTCTTCTTTCTGAGTTTAACGACCACTACGAGATACTCTAAGGATTATAAGCAGTCACCTGTCTCTAATTTGGAGACATTCTTTCCAGGGAAGGGAGAGAGCAAGTGCTGCAAGACAAACACACTACCCATGCCTCATTCGGGACTCGAATCCGTACCAACTTGTACGAATGGTCAGTGGCCAGCACTAGGTCAATGCACCACTGATGCTGTCAAATTTCGACTGTACTTGTTTTGAGTTTCTCAAAAAACTTTGGCAAAATGAAAAATTCGCCATACAACTACTATGGTGTGCAGCTTAGTTTTAATTCAGCGCATGTACCTAAGGTAAAACATTTCACTTTTGCTAATATGTTCTCGCCATCATAGTTCTGCTTTGTCAATACAAATTACCAACATTCTACAAGATATATCTTTTTATGACACAGATTTTAATATGTAATAGCACACTTATTGAAGCAATGCAGTTTTGTGACAAAAAGATTTACATATTTATTTTGAGTATGTATGTGTCCCCAAATGAACTACCGATTTGGGGACGCCGCGCCCTTTGTCCTCAAATCGGTGTCCTGATATCTGGTCACCTTATGTGTATATGCCGGAAGTATGCTGCTTCCGGCATACACAGAAAGCCATCGCTGTAAGGAATAAGCTGACCAGATGTCCCGAATTCTTGAGGACAGTCACCGAATTTAGTTTACTGTCCCCAAAAACGTCTGATGCTTTGTGGAGGCAAATTGTCTTCAAATTCTGATATTTGTCCTCAAGTGTCCTCGAATTTACATTTCCTCATTAGCTCGTCAGATTTCTCATGAAAAATGTTCTTAAAAATAGTTTCCGTTGTACTAATTCTTCACCGTGATTCTTGTGAAAAAAAATTGGCTGTTTTTTTTTGTTTTTTTTTCCTTTTCCCGAGTTTAACGATGAGCAATTCCAAAGAGTAGTAATCTGTCCTTGATTTGGCGACATTCGTTCTAGGGATGGGAGAGAACACACACCACCCATGCCTCAGCCAGGACACTCGAACCAGTACCAAATTGTACGAATGGTGATACCAACTTGTACCACTAGTGACGTCACTGAGTCGCATTGTAAAAGAGCCCAGCTTTACCAGGTCTCCAACATCTACGGTAACCCCTCGTTATCGCGAGGGTTACGTTCCTCCAACATGCCGGTAAGAGAACCGAGGGTAATAATAATCGCTAACTTCCTTTAATAATAATCGTTAACTTCATTTCAGCTTTATTTGTCTGAAAAGTTATTTCCAAAAATCTCTCTTGGGTGTTTGCTCAAAAAATAGCATAGGAAAATTATCTGTACTTAAGTGAGAAATGTGCTGCCAGACCAAGTACACTGTTATAAATTCATACATTAAAGCTAACTACAGTTAGACAGAGGTTGTTGGACTTGCAGCCCAGAGTCACTGGTATGGCCTACCCTCCTTTTGTATACTGAAGGAGACGTTAGTACAAATTGTGATGGCTCATCATTCTCACTCTCTTATCCACAGACTGACACAGAACACAAAGCGATTCTCCGGCAGAGATATTCTGAAATCTCTGTCACACCCACATTTATCTTACTCGCAAGCTACGATCTTCTAGTACTGGGTTCATTGGTAAAGATAATGGGTACACTTGAAAAGGGAGTCTATTCAATTAGGAGTTTTTGAGCAATAGGAGAATAATGACCAAATAAATATAAAAATTATGCAATTGAGTTATTTCTCAAAGTTTGGATATTTCTGTATATATATATATATATATATATATATATATATATACTCGATTTGAATAATTTTCTGTACCAGTAAGTACATGTTTTTTTACCATATCGCAAGTAAAAATTGCATAAATGTATAAGAAATATAAATAAAAATATACACTGGAGTGCAAAAATTAAGGACGAAGAGGAGAAATTAGCATAACAGCGGAATGAGCAGGCAGAACGGACTGAAAGAACACTCAGTAGATAGACTAGGGTCCGGTACGGTAGAGCATGCGCATATATGCACCATGACGTAGGGGGTGTCGGAAGGGTAAAAAGCACACGGGCGGTGTACGCTCAGCAATTCGGTGAAAGCTATTGCACGGTGTACATCGGTTTGTACGACGTCGAGTTGCTGCCACCGTGTGATATGGCCAACAGGCAATCTAGTAGACGACATCTGGATGACTTTACCCGAGGTCGCGTCATTGAGAAGTTGCAAGAAGGTCGAAGTGTGACTAGTGTGGCTGTGGAGTTCGGGATCGCTCACAGCATCGTTTCACGAGCTTGGAGAGCATTTCAAACGACAGGAACAGCTGCCCGAGAGTTTAGCAGTGGTCGTCCACGAGCAACCACGGCGGCGGACAACCGGTATATTGTCCTACAGGCGAGAAGAGACAAACGGCAGACAGCGGGAGAAATCGCAAGGCACATGCAACAGACAACTGGACGTCCGTTATCGCGTTTTACCGTGGCCAGGAGGCTGCAAAAAGGTGGTCTATTTGCACGACGACAAGTACGGCGTGTGCCATTAACGCCTGCTCATCGGAGACGGCGGCTTCTGGGGTGCCAGGAACACAAGAACTGGACACATCAGCAATGGGGTCGAGTTCCCTTTACGGATGAGAGCCGATTTAGTCTGACGAGTGATTCTGGACGTATACACATCTGGAGAGAGCAGGGAACACGCAATCACACCTCCAACATCATCGAAAGGGACCGGTTTGGAGTGGCGGAGTTCTCGTTTGGGGCGGTATCATACTTGGTAGCGGTACTGACCTCCACATCTTCCAAGGAAGTTCAGTCACTGGTGTCCGCTATTGTACCGAGGTTCTCCTGCCTCACGTGCGTCTGTTTAGAGGTGCTGTGGGTCCTGAGTTCCTCTTCATTGACGACAACACTACACCTCATCGTACAGTGGCTGTCGCAGAGCTGTTGGAGAGTTAAGATATTCAACGCATGGATTGGCCCGCAAGGTCCCGGGACCTAAATCCAATCGAACACGTTTGTGACTTTCTCGGGAGACGCTTGGCAGCACGTCACCAGCCGCCAGTAACGCTTCCGCAGCTGCGATTGGCGCTACAAGAGCAAAGGGCCGCGATGCCTCAACAGCTCCTTGACAACCTCGTCCTCAGCATGGACAGACGTTGTAAATCCTGCAACGCATTCAGGGGTGATCATATCCCCTACTAAAGACTGGATTTTTCTTGGCAGCCGTCTGCCACATGGACGTTTCTACCTTCTGTCCAGTTGTGCTCGAAGCTACTTTTTCAATAAAGTGCCTTTGTATCCTTTGGATTCCTTGTTTGGACGGTTTTGCTCACTTGTCCTATATTCTTACATCTTGGGGATCTTATGGTATGATTTGAGTCGATGTGGAGCACTTCTGCACGACGTTACATTCGAAAAACTGTCACGTCCATAATTCTTGCACGCCAGTGTACGTGTACAAATAGTATACGCATGCGCATTTTTAATTGATTGATTGGAGGTTCAACGACCACCGTGAGCAACTCAATGGGCTATAAGCAGTCGCCCTTCCTTAATTTAGGGTCACTGGTTCCAGGGAAGGGACAGAGCCAGTGACGTAAGACAAACACAATATCCATGCTTCACCGGGATTCGAACCCGGACCCCTTTCGGACGAATGATCAGAGGCCATCGCCTTAG
Source organism: Macrothele yani (assembly GCA_039090855.1). Lineage (NCBI taxonomy): Eukaryota > Metazoa > Arthropoda > Arachnida > Araneae > Macrothelidae > Macrothele > Macrothele yani. Next base: position 164,850,143 of record CM077009.1, read on the forward strand.
ACCATGCGCCACCGGGTCGGCAAATTTTTTTCCCTTAAACTATGCCTTGCTGAGTGTGTGTGTGTGTGCGCGCGCACACATGTTCCAACTTAAAGAAGGAACGTTACGGTCATTTTGTTGCAAATGAGATGTTCAAGATACGTGATTTTTTTTTGTCAAACCAAATTTTTCGAATGAAAATAATTATCTGGCACGGTACCCCATTTTTTTTTTTTGATTGGAGGTTTAACGACAACCGGGAGCAACTCAATGGGCTATAAGCAGTCGCCCGTCCCTAGTTTAGGTTTAGGGTGACTGGTTCCAGGGAAGGGAGAGAGCCAGTGCCGTAAGACAACCACAACATCCATGCCTCACCGGGATTTAAACCCGGACCCTTTTTGGACGAATGAGCAGAGGTCATCGCTTAGACCACTGCGCCACAGGGACGGCCTACCCCATTTTGGACGTAGTTTGATGTTACATTCAATCATGGGAGCCAATAGCTTAATTTTCGGGAAGGGGGCTAAGAGAAAAACTGTAAACACAAATAGCATAGGCAAACATTATACGTAACCTTCCACTGTGCCATCAGAATCCTTATATCGTTTTTACCAGACACACCTAGATCAATTTAATGGACCTTATTCACCTGGCATTGCATCATGGGAAAGCCTTTCCGTGGCCGAGGACCAACAAGAGTTTGTTTACATGTGTTTTCCCATTGCTTAACATGGCGTTACGTTGCAAGGGTTCAGGAAAAACGCGATTTTCGTAAATTTATTAACGACATGTATAACTTTTGCTCATCGCATGGTTGTGCTAATAAATCCTGCAACCTAAATTGTGTAGACGACAGAAAAACATTAGTTTTCCGCTGAAAAAGGCGAAATTATTAAGGGAATGGCTGTGTAAAATAAAACGCGGTGATTTTCATTCCGATCTGCACTCTCCAATATGTTCTGTCCACTTTAACGAAAAAGCTTTTGGATATTATGACACTACGAATCAAATGAAGTTGAAACCTCGTAGTATTTCTTCGAATTTCAATTTGCCGCCCCGGTGGCGCAGTGGTCTAAGCGATGGCCTCTGATCTTTCGTCCGTAAGGGGTCCGGGTTCGAATCCCGGTCAGGCATGGATGTTGTGTTTTTTTTTTTTTTTTTGATTGGATGTTTAACGACCACCGTGAGCAACTCAATGGGCTATAAGCAGTCGCCCGTCCCTAATTTAGGGTCACTGGTTCCAGGGAAGGAGAGAGCCAGTGCCGTAAGATAAACACAACATCCATGCCTCACCGGGATTCGAACCCGGACCCCTTCGGACGAATGATCAGAGGCCAACGCCTTAGACCACTGCGCCACCGGGGCGGCGGATGTTGTGTTTGTCTTACGGCACTGGCTCTTTCCCTTCCCTGGTACCAGTGACCCAAAAAATTAGGGACGGGCGACTGCTAATAGCCCATTTGAGTTGTCATGGTGGTCGTTAAACCTCCAATCAAAAAAAAAAAAATTCAATTTAAAAAAAGAAAAAAAGAAAAAAAAAGGTAGGTGAAAATTGATGGAATATTTGGGTCGGTAAAATACGAATTAAGTTCTACTTTCCTCAAAGAATAAAACAAACATATCTATAATTTTTCTTTTATTTAATGTTAGGCATTCATTTAATTTTTAAGCAGATTGCCTAGCGTGCGAACCCTAGTTTGTTTCCTTATTACGTATTTGTCTGAGCTTTTAAATGTTTTTGTTTTGCAAAACAAGGTGCTAAATTTTATGTTTCAGATATTTCGCCAATGTCTGGCAATAAGAACATGAAAATTTAATATAGCGTGTACGAGAAATGCTACATTAAAAACTCCATTATGACTAATGGCGATGCTCTCCTGCGTCATGCGAAATAAACATCGAACAGAAAATTGTCTTTGTATATTTTTGCAACCTTGATTTGTTCTTCTAAGAAATTAATTTCTTCTTCTTCGCCCTGTAGCTCTATTAATTCCTCGGTAGAATCCATGACGTTAGGATTGTAAAAATTAGGGAACAGTAAGGGATAATCAAATAGCGAAAACATTGAATCAGCAGCCACGTTGGTACGCAGAAATCCACTTCTTTGGTCACATGAATAAGGTCCATTGAAAACCAGATGACCCAAAAACGGCATAACAAATACTGTTAGATGAAGTTCGACAGCATGTTGGGACAATAAAAATAAATACTTTCTTGTTGTATGACGAAATTTCTCCTTCATTTTTATGCTAGCGGCAGGATTCGAACCCCCTACTCTCGACTCCGGAGCTCCGAGTGCTATCCACTATACTACACTGGCATGTGCTCTCACTGCCATCTGCCTTTATCCCATGTGGGTCATGAGGGGCTGAGCTCATTAGTGTTCCATGCACCACAAAACTCCAATCATCATTCAGTTGATCATAAAAAGGAAGAAAACTTCCCTAAAGATAAAGTTCTGAAAAAAAAAGTGCGGAACACTTTGTCCATCAGCGAATGGCTGTTGAAGAGAATGATATGTTTTTCATTTCTTTGTTTTTCACACTCCCATACACTGCACTCATGTATTGTTGTGCAGTGTGCTCCAACATGCGTTGACGAATATCAATATTATTACTTTCTACGGCAAATTCCCAATGCTTTTACTAAACGCACACACACACACCTCCAGAAGTTCAACATAAAAATTAGCAATCAGAATCAGACCATATCATTGAAGAAAAACGTTTGACTTCTACTAATCCTTTGGAGCTGCAGGCCATCAAGTCAGGCCTTCCCCTTGTTGCGAATAGTTCTTACTTTTGCTTCAATGGTATTATCCGTAGACATAAAGCTGGTACACCAATGGGTTCACCTCTGTCCCCGGTGCTAGCAGAGATTTTCCTCCAGCACCTTGAAGACAAAGTATTGGCTATGTTCCCTTTGAAACTTTTACTTTTCATACGTTATGTTGATGATGTGTTGGTCTTCTGGTAGCATACCTGGGACCAGCTTCAACAACTGACAGATGTTTTTTCTTCTCAATATCTTAGCATCTCTTTTTCCCTTGAATGGGAAAAATCTGGTTCTCTCCCTTTTTTGGATCTTCTTCTAAGTAAAAAACCCGTCTCGAATCGGCTACAATTCTCAGTCATTCGAAAACCAACTTCGGTATCTTCTTTAATCCCATATGACTCTTCCCACCCACTGGCCTATAAATTAGCCCCCTTACGATTTTTGATCAATAGGGCATTTTCCCAATTGTCTTCTATTGGATTGCGTCATGAAGAATTTAATAGAACTTACCAGTTGGCAACGCAATACGGCTTCCCTCGGCATAAGGTCTCCAACCTAATTCGTCAGAAACTAAGAAGCATGACTAAAACTTTACAACGAGATGTAGGCAGCGTTCACTATGTGGGTTCAATGAACTTTTACCAGCCACTTATGAACATTCTGCAGGAAGGAAGCGATGGGTTCGGCATCAGACAACTATACTCGGGGCAAACTTAACCTGTCATTGGAAGGAAGGCTACAGAGTGTATATTTCCACTGCATAAAATAGTTCCGGTCTAAAAACTCGTACACTCCAGCTTCAACTGGCATTTAAAAAGGACACAGATATTCAATACGTTGTGTGTGTGTGTGCATTTAAAATATTCAGATCTCAGTTTCAGCGGCATTTCTAAAAAATACAGATATTCGTGTTTTGGTGACGTCACTGATGGTTCTCTGTCACAGCATTCTTGTTTGGGTTAGAGTTAAGCTGTCAACCCAGGGGATATTTCTTGCTGGGGGGGGGGTCATTAGCGGAAAGGATGAGGGCGAGAAAAGTGTTTCCGAGGATATTTCGCGTTTCTCCCCTGGTTTCTCCTTCTTGATGGTTCTTTTAAAACACTCTTCTGTCTTTTCGTTTTTTTCGAATGGCCTCTGCCGGTCACTCGAGTGTATTTCAGGCGCATAAAACTGGGAAACCATTACGAAGCTCTGCTAAGGTGATCGTTATGAATGTTTTCACTAAATTGATGGAGAAACACTCGCTGAATAAATCGGAAAATGAAATAACAGTTCTTACGGCAGAACTCACTGGTGTTTCAAGTCGCACCATTGCGAGAATGAAGGTTGAATTTAGTATTGAAGTACCTCAGATCCATCGGCAATTTATTTCTTCAAATTAAAATACAATTCTCGCTTGGCTTACATAGAACGTTTTCTCGAAATTAGTTTGGAATTCCCAATTCAGTTCTCAATATAGGCCAAGAAACAGCTATCTTTTCCTTTTGAACTTTTGTGCGCAGTTGCCTTAAACGCGCATGAACCGGCATGAAAATTCAGACAAATGAAAGAGTTCCTTCCACTGCCACACATATTTCGGAAACTTGGAAAACTGTCACACATTCAAAGTGTTCCTCGGAGGAACAGCAATTTGTGCCCGTCCCATCAATGCAAAACATGTGGCAATTTTCCAAGTTGCTGAAAGATGTGTGTCAGTTTGCAGTGAACCCTAAGATATCATTTACCACAGAGACGGGCTCTTGTCCAGTACTTATAGCAACACAGGGTAGTTAAAAATGTATACACATTTAGCGGGTGTCTGTTATAAAAAAAAATCTAATCAAGGCAAAATTTTGGAAAGAACGAAATTTTACGCATAACTGATGACATGGTAAAAATACTTTTAATTAAATCCCGCAGTTGGTAATCTTCAAGCAGTAAGTATAAATAAATAAAATATATAAAAATATATATATATATGTGTGAAAACAAAATTAGGCCACTTAAGATTTCTTCCCGTGTTTAGCAAAGATAATTTCATTTTTAAAGAAAGAAAGAAACGCTACACGTTCTGTAACATCTCAAAAAAAAAAAAAAAAAAAAGATAGAGAGAAATTAAACTGCTTGTCTACCGGTCTACAAAGCGCGCGGGGGTAGGGATGGGGTTAAAATAGAGGGGTTTGGTAAGGGATCACGGTGACAGCCAGCCAGCCAGCCCTGAGGGGTTGTGGGAGAAGTTTTCCGAGTGAAGGTTAATTACACACCATTAGTGCGGAGTAATACTGGGAGTGAAAAGGTCACCGTAGCTTCGGCCTCATTGCCAGGATAGCTTTGCCCCGAGTATAATGTTTTTGACCTGATACGGAAAGACAGGGACTCTATGCAATTAAAATAACGCTGTAGGGTTTATTTAATCCCACAGCGTTCTACTTCCCCGGAAACAAGGACATCTGCTACATAGGATCGACTTTAAGAAATCTTGGATTACGTATGGCGGAACATGAATACTCGCTTTGTTCCAATACTATTTCAACATCATTAACCAGGACTCTCGCGAACGGAACATTTTACCCGGACTGGGATGGGGTTAGGATTCTTACATCTGCTAGTAATAAACAGACATTACTATTTACAGAGGCATTATACATTACGTATTTTTCTGAAGAGTGAATGAAATGCCGATCAATGTGAACTCTATTTGGCAAGTACTACAGACACGGTTAAAAACTTTTAATGATTATGTACTACCTTTGTAAAAACCTCTGTTAATCATACTGTTACCTGAACTTGCCACGCTATGCACTGTGGGGAGATAACTATACAGGATGGTTCATAAAGAAGTATACAGTTTCAACGCACTATAAAACAAGAAAAATGTTAGATATTTTTTGTTACCTGTGACAGAATTGTAGGGGAATATTTCAAGTTTTTTAGAGACAGTCACAGATATTCTATGTGTGCACCCTTAGTCACACGACACACATCGAGCCGGTAATCCATTTCCGCCCAAACACGAGGTAAGATATCTGAATCAAGTGCAGTGATAGTGGTTGTGATACGCTGTTTTAGCTCTGCTAGAACAACAGGAAGGGGAGGGACGAATACCTTGTCCTTTACGTACCCCCACAAGAAAAAGTCACAAGGTGTTAAGTCAGGACTTTTGGTTGGCCACTGGGTCAGTGGCATGTTGCAGTTCGCGGCTTGTCCAATCCATCAGTGAGGAAGATGTTCATCAACTGACTAGTCACGGGACACGCACACTATCACCTACGTCACTTCCCTCAGTAGTGGGACACAAACTTTATGAGTACATCTACTTAACGGCTCGCAGTTGCGGCTCGTGTCTTCAGCTGTTAGTGTTTTACAGCATCTAGAAACTGTATACTTCTTTATGAATCAACCTGTACAATACTGTACATGCACACCAATGTTGCTGGTTAGGCCTGAACAAGCAGCCGTCGCGGCTGTGAAAGATCTTGCCTGTGTCATTTAGCTGATTTTAATTGTAAATAAAATATTTTTATCTCTGCAATTTAACTCGGCTAAACTGTTTGTGAATCGTGCTTTTGATAGCTATTGCTTCTACCATTTTTACCAGAATGAATGTTATGGAGAAAATCTTTGTAGTGCCTCCAAAGAGCTGAAATGACAGTCAGAATTCCATGGGAGAGAAAGTGCCTCCTCTTGCCCTTTCACATGGGTGCCCATGCATTCAATCATGAGCGGATTTTTGAAATTCTTTCACTGTTCAATTTTTGTTATACTTGTTCACAACTGCATTTATTGTACGTTTCATACCAGTTCTCTTTCGTCCAGCATCTACCAATAATTTTCCCATGAGCGAATTTCTTCACCTGTAGATACGTGTATTTTTTACAGTGGACTGCAAGACTAAAATTCTCGGCCTGATTTGGTCTTCCAAATCTGCCCCTGGGAATAGTTATGCGTGCTACTTTTCGTACCTACGATATTTTTCAATAATTCTTTTATATTTTGAAGATGACAATCCGATTTTTGGCGTGAATGTGACAAGGATGGTAAGTCAGGCATAATCCCGTATTTCTTTCATAATTATTTTATATATTTTTCGTTATTTTACGACAGCGTGTAACCAAAACCACGGATAAGGAGGGATTACTATTTACACAGAGGTCCAACTCTCGTGTTTAAGACACCGCCCCAGTGGTCGGACAAATAACTACGATAGTGTTAGTCACGTGATACAGTACCAGTAGCTATATAAGTAGCACCGCGCCCAGCGTTGGGAGCTTAGGCCGCGGGTGGCCGAGTGGTCAACGTTCGTGACTGCCACGGAAAGGACCTCAGGTTCGATCCCAGCAGGTACGAAAGCTCGATCCACTAAATATCCGCCGTGCGTCGGATGGGCACGTTAAGCCGTCGGACCCCGGGTACTGGCCCCCGGTAATAAATAAGGGCGTCTTCCTCCCCCTTTCTACTTCGCTTCCGTGTCACTTTCCTATCAGTCACTCTAGCCCAAATCTCCTAGCTTCCTATTTCTAAGGGTTGTTTAAGACCTGGGGTCAGACACTCCCTTCTTAAAATTCTCTACATATGCTCATGCGTTGGGAGCTTACGCATGAGAACTCCCAACGCTATGTTATCTGCGTGCTCCCTTCTCGTGAAGGCTGCTGACCAAAACTGTTTCATGGGCCGCAGGTAGCCTAGTGGTCCACGTTCGTGACTGCCCCGGGTGTGATCCTAGGCAGATACGAACGCTCTAACCACTAAATATCCGCAGTGCGTCGGATGGGCAGGTTAAGATGTCGGGCTCCGGGTACTGGCCCCCGGTAATAAATAAGGGAGTCCTCTACCTCGCTTCCGTGTCATTTTCCTATTGGGCACTCTAGCCAAAATATCCTAGCTTCCCATTTCTAAAAGTTGTTTAAGACGTGGGGTCAGACACTCCCTTCCTAAAATCATTTACATATGATCTGATCTGAGTTGTAAACTTTTGAAGAAAAAAAAAAAAAAAAAGAAGGCAGGCGGTTACGATTCGACATTTTAGTTCCATGTTGATGTCCTTCCACTGGCGCGCTCTGCGCTCTTCTATTGAGATCTTCGGGGCCAAATTGTTGCCACGAGTCTATATGGAAGATTAACCTCAGAGTCTCCTGCTCTGTGGCTGTTTTTTGATCCATTTGTTCCGCCAAACGATATATTCGGCTGGGAGTACTGCTCTCTGGAAGTATATTTTCATAAAATCCTTTGCAAGTCGTTAGCTCTTTTTTGCAGTTTAACGTAACACGACGAGGGAGAAAATTTTGAAGCTCTATAACCAATGTCTCGTTAGTCTCGAAGCGGACTTTCATTTGTGTTAGCACGTGGTCAACAAATGGCACGAAGATATTCTTATGGAAATATTCTTCTAAAGTTTTTGATGAAATATTTCCTCTTTGAGTCATCTGTGATGTAACTCTTGATATGGTGATAACTTCATCAACTTCTATGATCAAATTTGGCTTTGCATTGAAAAGTAACACTGAATTTATCGATGGTGTTACTCTTAGCAGATGAGCTAAAAAAAGTTCCAGTTGGCTAAATTGTGCCTATACAGTCAGGCGCGGACTCGGCCACATGGATACCGGTAGAATTCCCGGTAGGCAGCCATATTTAGGACCGGTAGACCTTATGCTAACTCAGTAGAAAACAAAATATATGTATATACACTATATTGACAATAGTCACCGGACACCCCTTCAAAAGCAAATGAACGGATCCGCTGCGTTTTTAAGATCCGTGATACAGCTGTAAACGGTATAAAAACAAGCCTGCAGCTGACCGCAATCATATCTCACTGTGAGGTTCAGTGAAAATGTCGCGGCAGGAGAGAACTGACTTTGAGAAAGAAAAGATTGTTGGGTGTTATATTAGTGGGTTGTCCATAAGAGAAGCCTAGAGGCATTTAAACATACCCCAGTAAACTGTTTGGGGTGTACTGAATAAGTGAAAGACACATGGCGTGCCTGAAGCAGCAAAACGTACCGGCAGACCAAAGAAAATCAGTGAGAGATGACGTCGAAGCCTCAGGAGAATCGTTACAGATAATCGACGGAGAACTACCCAAGACCTCAGTGTACAGGTCTGTAAAAATGCTGGAACCTCGGTATGTACACGTACCCTTCGCAGGGAACTTCATTCCATGGGTTACCGTGGTTGTGCGGTTGCTCATAAGCCGTTCATCTCCACTCGAATGCTACTCGTGGTTTAGCATGGTGTAAAGAACATTTATCGTGGACCGTAGATCAATGGAAACGGGTCCTATGGACTAATGAATCCAGATACACGATCCATCAGTCTGATTGCCGTGTGTGGGTACGGCGGCAGCCCGGGGAACGCTATTTACCACAGTGTATTGTTCGTACGGTCAAGTTTGGAGCTGACACTGTACTCGTGCGGGTGTTTTTCGTGGTGTAGTCCCAACCCATTAGTTATCGTGGACAAACCTGTTAACCAGCACGTCTACCTCGATATTCTGGACAATTATGCCCTACCAACTCAGTGGCAATACTATGGAATCGAGCCTTGTTGGTACCAGCAGCATATTGCACCGAGCCATAAAACAAGGACTGTTACGGCGTGGTTTGGCGATAATTCCGTATCGTGTGTGGACTGGCCGGCATAGAAGCCTGATCTTAATCCCATAGAGCACCTATGGGATAAACTGAAAGCGCCGCATAAGACGTTTGGAACCAAGGTCTACTACTAGACAATAGTTAGCGGCAGCATTATGTATTGAATGGAAGTGCATACCTACGGCTGTGCTCCAAAACCTTGTCGAAAGCATGTCTCGAAGGTTCAGTGCATGTATTAAGGCCAAAGGTGGACAAACACCGTACTAATGTATGTCAATAAGCGCTATGTTGTGTTTCTCTTCTAGGTGTCCGGTGACTTTTGTCAATATAGTGTATACTCGTACTAATATTCTTGTAAAAGAAAAGCAAGTAATGCTAAACACACAAAGTTTATTTACCACATTGATGTCTTCGAAAAAAAAATCGTAGCAAATGTTCTGTTGAACCAAACTCTGTTTGGGTACACATCCTTTCTCGATCTCCTAATTTAAGCGCCATCCCTTTGGGCTGATATCCTTTATTTTAGTCTGCTTTTGCAAATTGCAGCTGAATAATCACTAAAATCTAAGCAAATAATATGAATAGTCTTTGATACAGACTGGAAATTCGTTGTGTACGGTAACGCATTGAGGTTCATCTACGGTAAAATTTTCGGGTTGCTGCTTCTTATACATATACGGTTTTTCTTTTCTTTCATTTGGTCTTTTTTTTTTTTTTTTTTTTTTTTTTTTTTTTTTTTTGATTGGAGGTTTAACGACCACCGTGAGCAACTCAATGGGCTATAAGCAGTCGCCCGTCCCTAATTTAGGGTCACTGGTTCCAGGGAAGGGAGAGAGCCAGTGCCGTAAGACAAACACAACATCCATGCCAGACCGGGATTCGAACCCGGACCCCTTACGGACGAATGATCAGAGGCCAGTGCCTTAGACCACTGCGCCACCGGTTGATTTAGTATTTTTTGAGCCTTCCAGTTACACGAATTCTTGAACTGCAGTTCCGGGAAGTGTTTCAGCTCCAGCAAAAAGACTTGTTCCACTTGAAAGTAATTAAGTAAAAATTCATTATCGCATTCTCTAATTTCTCTCACTTTATAAATTTGCACTGAAATTCTGGACATTTAGAATTTTCTCAAGATATTTTTTTTTTGTAATTATTTTATTAATGGTTTAGTACGAAAAAAGGAAATTAATTTTTGTAAATTTGGATTTCCGTTTTCACTAAAACCTAAGAAACCATTAGAAATTCTGAATTCAGTTACCGCAATAAAATTAACATAAGAATGGAATAAAATTTTCTACAGTCTCTCTCAGAGAACGTCTTTTGCTTCTCAGCAACGGAAGTAACTCTTTTCTTACACTAAATTCTACTAGAAAGCTGCCGTGTGTGCAGGAAAATAGGAAAATGGGTAGAATGTTGTTCAATGTTATTGTCTCAGTAATGGGTGGAATGTTGTTCAATGTTATTGTTTCAGTAATGGGTGGAATGTTGTTCAATGTTATTGTCTCAGTAATGGGTGGAATGTTGTTCAATGTTATTGTCTCAGTAATGGGTGGAATGTTGTTCATTGTTATTATCTCAGTAATGGGTGGAATGTTGTTCAATGTTATTGTCTCAGTAATGGGTGGAATGTTGTTCAATGTTATTGTCTCAGTAATGGGTGGAATGTTGTTCAATGTTATTGTCTCAGTAATGGGTGGAATGTTGTTCAATGTTATTGTCTCAGTAATGGGTGGAATGTTGTTCATTGTTATTGTCTCAGTAATGGGTGGAATGTTGTTCATTGTTATTGTCTCAGTAATGGGTGGAATGTTGTTCAATGTTATTATCTCAGTAATGGGTGGAATTTTGTTCAATGTTATTGTATCAGTAATGGGTGGAATGTTGTTCAATGTTATTGTTTCAGTAATGGGCAAAATGTTGTTCAATGTTATTGTTTCAGTAATGGGCAAAATGTTGTTCAATGTTATTGTCTCAGTAATGGGTTGAATGTTGTTCAATGTTATTGTCTCAGTAATGGGTGGAATGTTGTTCAATGTTATTGTTTCAGTAATGGGTGGAATGTTGTTCAATGTTATTGTCTCAGTAATGGGTGGAATGTTGTTCAATGTTATTGTCTCAGTAATGGGTGGAATGTTGTTCATTGTTATTGTCTCAGTAATGGGTGGAATGTTGTTCAATGTTATTGTTTCAGTAATGGGCAAAATGTTGTTCAATGTTATTGTCTCAGTAATGGGTTGAATGTTGTTCAATGTTATTGTCTCAGTAATGGGTGGAATGTTGTTCAATGTTATTGTTTCAGTAATGGGCAAAATGTTGTTCAATGTTATTGTTTCAGTAATGGGCAAAATGTTGTTCAATGTTATTGTCTCAGTAATGGGTGGAATGTTGTTCAATGTTATTGTCTCAGTAATGGGTGGAATGTTGTTCATTGTTATTGTCTCAGTAATGGGTGGAATGTTGTTCATTGTTATTGTTTCAGTAATGGGTGGAATGTTGTTCAATGTTATTATCTCAGTAATGGGTGGAATGTTGTTCAATGTTATTGTCTCAGTAATGGGTGGAATGTTGTTCAATGTTATTGTCTCAGTAATGGGTGGAATGTTGTTCAATGTTATTGTTTCAGTAATGGGCAAAATGTTGTTCAATGTTATTGTCTCAGTAATGGGTTGAATGTTGTTCAATGTTATTGTCTCAGTAATGGGTGGAATGTTGTTCAATGTTATTGTTTCAGTAATGGGCAAAATGTTGTTCAATGTTATTGTCTCAGTAATGGGTGGAATGTTGTTCAATGTTATTGTTTCAGTAATGGGCAAAATGTTGTTCAATGTTATTGTTTCAGTAATGGGCAAAATGTTGTTCAATGTTATTGTCTCAGTAATGGGTTGAATGTTGTTCAATGTTATTGTCTCAGTAATGGGTGGAATGTTGTTCAATGTTATTGTTTCAGTAATGGGTGGAATGTTGTTCAATGTTATTGTCTCAGTAATGGGTGGAATGTTGTTCAATGTTATTGTCTCAGTAATGGGTGGAATGTTGTTCAATGTTATTGTCTCAGTAATGGGTGGAATGTTGTTCAATGTTATTGTCTCAGTAATGGGTGGAATGTTGTTCAATGTTATTGTCGCAGTAATGGGTGGAATGTTGTTCAATGTTATTGTCTCAGTAATGGGTGGAATGTTGTTCAATGTTGTCTCAGTAATGGGTGGAATGTTGTTCAATGTTATTGTCTCAGTAATGGGTGGAATGTTGTTCAGTGTTATTGTCTCAGTAATGGGGGAATGTTGTTCAATGTTATTGTCTCAATAAAAAAAACTCAGTAATTCGTAGACTTGTGTTGAAAAGATGTTTTAACAGCAAACGGCAATGCTGATATAACTTGGGGGAGGGTTGCTTTTATCATTTCCCTCAAAAGTGGGCCGCTCAAAATCAAATTCCAGGGACATTTATGGAGTCCGTCACTGTATACAGTTTTGAATGGATGAAATTGTACGATTATTCCCGAGTACAAGATTTAAATAATGTGCTCCGCAATGGACGTATAAGGCCATTGCGTGATTTTCTAATGTAAGCCTGAGCCGTATGTACGTAAATAGCCGCTCATAGCTGCTGCGTCGTCTTATCCTTGCCCTATGAGATAATCGCAGTTGCTGTTGAGAAATTTCCTATTCTTAGGTATCAAGGAAGATAGGTGATGTGTCCCGTGACATCTGTAGCAGTGGCAAAAAGGGATTCGGTGGCGCAGTGGTCTATGCGCTGGCTTATGACCATTCGTCCGCGAAGGGGTCGGGTTCGAATCCCGGTGAAGCATGGATTTTGTGTTTGTCTTATTTTTTTTTTTTTTGATTGGAGGTTTTTTTTTTTTTTTGTAGGTTTAACGACCACCGTGAGCAACTCAATGGGCTATAAGCAGTCGCCCGTCCCTAATTTAGGGTCACTGGTTCCAGGGAAGGGAGAGAGCCAGTGCCGTAAGACAAACACAACATCCATGCCTCACGAGATTCGAACCCGGACCCCGTTCGGGCGAATGATCAGAGGCCATCGCTTAGACCACTGTGCCACCAGGGCGGCTGTTTGTCTTACGGCACAGGCTCTCTCCCTTCCCTGGAACTAGTGACTAAATTAGGGAAGGGCGACTGCTTATAGCCCATTGAGTTGCTCGTGGTGGTTGTTAAACCTTCAATCTAAAAGGAAAAAAAATTATCACATAATTTCTGTTTCTCTCTGTCCACATAAAGCACGCATGTAGTTAAGTGTTCCACTCCAGAAATATCTGTCGTTTCATAACATGAAACAGAAAAATATCCGGTCCAACTTAGTTTGCGCGCTATCTGTTAGATATATTTACCACAAAGATCGATTAACTGATTCTGTATCGTAGAGCTTGTGTATTGCGAGTTTCTCGGTCCGTTCTTCGATAAAATCGAATCGCTGGGTCCACAGGAAAACGTGTAAGCCACCGAAAATTCCCATAACTGACATCACTGTTTTGAGAGATGACGTTTCCGTAATCGGGCTATTTCTTGGCTCTTCTTGTCGACCGCACAAAACCACCGTTTCGATGATCGATTTTGGTACAGTCCGCATTTTCTACTTTTGTCTACTTCTTTCTTTATTAATTTGGTTTGCAACATGTTGCTGTTTTCCTTTAGCAACTCAACAAAATTGTCCGCATACTCACATGTTTGATGATACATCGTTTTAGCATGACTTATGAAATCATCTTTTGCATTCTTGCTACTTGAATATGATTTCTTTACTAAGGCACCAAGACGTTGATGCCTTAATTTGCCTGCGGCATTATTCAGGAGAAAACGCAACACAAATTTTACAAAAAGCTCCCTGAAGGTGTTTCGTACGACAACCATTTAAATTGATTTGACCAGGGCAGCTGAAATCTTAGATTCCTGTTGCAGACCTGTTGTGCTGGAAAGCAAGTTTTCAGATGGAACCCAAAAACGGAGCAATAAATGTTCTCGAATAATATCGTCAAATTCTGTCTGGATATATCGTCCTAGAGCCCACTCTGACGAATCTACTGCAGTTGGATCCTTACATGGACGTACCGATAGTTCACGCAATGAGGCGGCGGGGGAAGGAGAGCCCACGGCTAAGAGTGCCTCTAGTTTCAGCAGAAGAAATTTTCAAAATTTCTGCGGGAACTTCATATATAACTGGTTAAATAGCCGGTATCCCCCCCCCCCAGTAAATAAGTAAAATCTTCAAGAAATCATTTTCGCTTTAGTTTATAAAACCTGGGTGATGAGAAAGCAGCTATTCCAGAGGACTTGAGTCCACTGGCGCATGTTCGAGGCTAGCCAGGTTAGCTGCGAAGCCCAGAAAATGCACAAATAAAAGCCAATTATCAATGGCATTAAGGTACAATCTCTTGCCACCTAAATTCTCTGCCTTATGTTTCCAATGCTAAAACTTCTTTGCACATTTTCCTCGCAATTAATGTATTCCCAAGGATAAAAATTTGCACATCGATAAAACTAACTTTAAGTAATAGCATGGGATACCTAATACTTGCTAAAACATAACCATTATATTAAAAATCAATCATTTTTCTTTGGGTAATGCTTAGACCTGTTAATAGATGGCGTGACCTGTACTTTGATGACGTCAGTAGACAAACAAATGTTGGATTGCTTAACTATGGTTATGTTTTAGCAAATATTAAGTATCCGATGCTATAACTTAAAGTTAGTTTTATCAATGTCCAAATGTTTATCCTTGGGAATACATTAATTGGAAAGAAAATATGTAAAGACGTTTTACCATTGGAAACATAAGGCAGAGATTTTAGGTGGAACCACCTTAAGATTAGTCGATACTTTCGGTGGGGAAAAAAACACGAGCGGATTCGCTTCTTTCGATTAAGGCTGTCTTTGAATGACTTAGCGTTCATCTTCTACGGTAGATGGCGCAAAAATCAATCCTTGGGCGTAGCTTTTACGTTTTGACGGACTGTCCCAGAAGCTGGCGTCAGCGAATCACTGCAGAGCTCACCATATTCAGAATGGAAGCGGTTTCTCGTTGGCTCCACAATAAAAAGACAAAATACGCGCTGTTACGTTGTAACCAATGACGTTGTTTGGGGGTGGAGCTCAGTAAGTAGGCGAAGTTTTCATAGCTCAAATTCAAGGGTTCTCTGCTAGTGTAAACATTTTCTCTTCAAAAAATGAAGGTACAGGGGGGTTTAAGATGATTCCTGGAAGACAAGATTCTAGTCTCACTTTTGGCCCTATTTATTTATTTCTATTTGGCCTAGATAATTAAAAAGATCAGAAAGAAACAAGATGTTTGGTTTCTTCCAGACAGAAACACTGCTAAGCTAACTTATCATGCCATCTAGCGCCAAATTAGAATACTTTCGAGTCAGATAAATTGAATTTTTTTAAAATTCTAACAAATTTTTCGGAATAATAACTATGGCATATACACTGGTGTGCAAAAATTAAGGACGAAGAGGAGAAATTAGCATAACAGTGGAACGAGCAGGCAGAACGGACCAAAAGACCACTCAGGAGATAGACTAGGGTCCGGTACGGTAGGGCATGCGCATATATGCAGCATGACGTAAGAGGAGTGTCGGAAGGATATCAAGCACACGGGCGGTGTACGCTCAGCAATTCGGTGAAAGCTATTGCACGGTGTACATCGGTTTTAACGACGTCGAGTTGCTGCCACCGTGTGATATGGCCAACAGGCGATCCAGTAGACGACATCTGGATGACTTTATTAGAGGTCGCGTCGTTGGGAAGTTGGAAGAAGGTGGAAGTGTGACTACTGTGGCCGAGGAGTTCGGGATCGCTCACAGTATCGTTTCACGAGCTTGGAGAGCTTTTCAAACGACGGGAACAGCTGTCCGACAGTTCAGCAGTGGTCGTCCACGAGCAAACCACGGCGGCGGACGACCGTTATATTGTCCTACAGGCGAGAAGAGACAGACGGCAGACAGCGGGAGAAATCGCAAGGCACATGCAACAGACAACTGGACGTCCGTTATCGGGTTTTACCGTGGCCAGGAGGCTGCACAAAGGTGGTCTATTTGTACGACGACCAGTACGGTGTGTGCCATTAACGCTTGCTCATCGGAGACGGCGGTTTCTGTGGTGCCAGGAACACAAGAACTGGACACATCAGCAATGGGGTCGAGTTCTTTTTATGGAACAGAGCCGATTTAGTCTGACGAGCGATTCTGGACGTATACACATCTGGAGAGAGCAGGGAACACGCAATCACACCTCCAACATCATCGAAAGGGACCGGTTTGGAGGTGGCGGAGTATTCGTTTGGGGCGGTATCATGCTTGGTAGCCGTACTAACCTCCACATCTTCCAAGGAGGTTCAGTCACTGGTGTCCGCTATTGTACCGAGGTTCTCCTGCCTCACGTGCGTCTGTTTAGAGGTGCTGTGGGTCCTGAGTTCCTCTTCATGGACGACAACGCTACACCTCATCGTACAGTGGCTGTCGCAGAGCTGTTGGAGAGTGAAAATATTCAACGCATGGATTGGCCCTCGAGGTCCCCGGACCTAAATCCAATCGAACACGTGTGGTACCTTCTCGGGAGATGCTTGGCAGCACGTCACCAGCAACGCTTCCGCAGCTGCGATTGGCACTACAAGAGCAAAGGGCCGCGATGCCTCAACAGCTCCTTGACAACCTCGTCCTCAGCATGGACAGACGATGTAAATCCTGCAACGCAGTCAGGGGTGATCATATCCCTTACTAAAGACTGGATTTTTCTTGGCAGCCGCCTGTCACATGTCCATTTCTGTCCAGTTGTGCTCGAAGCTACCTTTTGAATAAAGTGCCTTTGTTTCCTATGGATTCCTTGTTTAGATGGTTTTGCTCACTTGTCCCATATTCTTACATCTTGGGGATCTTATGGCTTGATTTGAGTCGATGTGCAGCACTTCTGCACGACGTTACATTCGAAAAACCGTCTCGTCCTTAATTTTTGCACGCCAGTGTATTAGCTATGGGTCGTTTTTATTTGTGCGCAAATTTTCTAACACTACAAAGCAACAGTCTTCGAGAAAATGTATACAAAAGAATTTAGATTGCAGATATAAGATAGAATTTCTCTTACACTCATTCAAGGACAACCTTAAGAAAATCAGTCTGGCGAACGATGACCAACGGCATAACGCAAGCAGGTCTTCCACAGTCTTCGCTGTTCTGATTCGAAGAATTTTGGCACGATCGCCTGCTAGCGTTACCATGACAGCATGAATGAGCGTACATAGGGTAATGGACCATTGCTTTGCGCAACGGTTCACTCAGAAAAGAGAAGACTTCAACTAGATCAGTCACTCGCGTGCTTTCGCCTGCAACAGCGCGTGTTTCGCGAGAGTTGTTTCAGTTTGTGTGAAGGGTAAATGAATTAAAGTCAGTGATATTATATATTAAATTCGTGGCTTTGTTGGATTCGAACTATTTTGATAAATTTTGTGAAAGCTTCCCTGAACATCTACAGTCAGAACATAAAATACTCTATGCTTCAAATTTTGATACAGCTCGACTAAAAAATGAACTGAAGGTGTTTCATTCCCTTGATGAATAAAAAAAAATCAGTAACAGACATTACTTGTTACATAAAGTTGAATAAATTGGACACAGTGTTTATTGAGGTGCACAAATTAGCAGACCTAATATTAAACTTTTCATCAACTTCCAAAAGAAGTTTTTCTGTATTAAAAAGAATCAAGATATATCTTAGAGCCACACAAGGAAATTACATTCGAGCAACTTGGCTGGTTTGTCAATAGAGGAAAACATTATTTTTAAATATGAAAAAGTACTCGGAAGAAACATTTTTGTGAAAACGTAACACTCAAATTTACACAAAAGGAAAGAAGAATGGAATCCGTGTACAAATAAGTGTTCAAATCCTAATCCTCATAATTATTTAGTATCATGTTAGCAATAGCGTGTACCTAAAATTTAGAAAAAGAAAGTTACTTCTATTACTTAACAATTAAAAATTAAGCTTCCTAATTAAAAAAAAAACAGTACTGGTGAGAGGGGGGTGAGATAGCCTAGGTCTCGGATCCAAGATACGCTACTGCGTGAAGCCCCTCTTCGCTGTCATAGCAATAGTTTTTATACATGTATATTAACAAGAGAATGTGAATGAAATAGTTGAATAAATGCAATGTTTATATCCATGAGGAAAAGGTGTTATATGTCACACTTGTTTGCACATAAGATAACTATTCATCCTTCAGAATGTAATGAGCTAAAAAGTGTTGTTCGCCAGAACGAAAAACCGGAGACCTGTGTCATTTTTTTTTTTTTAATAGAGTCAAAAGAAAAGTCATTTACTATGTGCAAAACATTGTAATTTTATGTCAGGTGTGGTTTTAATATTAAAAATTGTAAGTAGTTTTAGTCTTTTTGTGCCACAATTCTTACATAGATATCTAATTATGTGTTCATGTTAGATACTGCTTTACAGAGAGAACAACAATAAATATATATATATATATATATATATACTGAAGAGCAAAACTGAAGACTAAGGAAAAACTTTAGAATTTAAAACGAAAGTTGCAAAGCAGTCTCTTTATCCCTATGGTCTTAATTCCACTCTATCTGACAATAAGCATAATCAGCATAAATTTTCAATTCGTGAACTCTTCTTTCTTGTTAATAATAAGAGCTGCACTAGAGGTAATAGAGGACAGAGGTTATTTCGCACATCAAGCAAAGTTGATTTTGCTAACTTGCTAATAACTCTGGAAAGCTTTAAAACTGGCACTAATTTTGTTAAAAATACTTACAAAATTCTCAAGTCCTTCAAGCACTCTGTCCTTAAAAGTTTTTTCAAATTCTGGAATGAAACTGCTGACCATGTTGATAAGCATGTTTTTGCTTTGGTTCTGGACATTCTTAAACATATTCTTAAAGATAAAATTTCTCTTAAAGAATTTTCCAGTAATTTTGTAACCATCAGGTTTCTAAATAAAGCCTACGATAATCTCAATGTAAGGAAGCTGTTCTACAATAATGCAATTTTTTTCCCATCCACAGGCACCAGTCTATTGTAAGTTTTAAATATGTTAAGACCTTAGGGTCAATAGTTAAAAACTACAAACTTAACTCTTCGAGCTACATTCCTGTAATTACTACATGTTCTTGTTATGAACATAGAGAAACAGTTCACTATGATAAGAATTACAACCATATTATCACCGGAAACTTGAGTTTTGTTGAAAATGAAAAGCTTAGGAATTTATTAGAGTATGGCTCTAAATTCAGACCTTCCTTCACAATTTCCAAAGAAAGGATTCTTGAGAGCTTCACTCAAGATGTTAATAGGTACATCGTAAAAACCAGTTTAACGTACAATCAGCCTATTGAGGCCTTCGCAGAATGGAAATATAATCTAATCAATAGCTTCACCGGTGAGTTGGCAGGTTTGGACTTTTGTTTCGACAGAAATCTCTTTTTCTCTGGAGAAGCTAAAAGGTCACTCTCCAAACTACAAGACCAATTTATTTTTACCACTACGGATAAAGCTAGCAATAATTTTGCAATTATCTGTAAGAAGTTCTATTTTGAATTGTTAGCTATGGAACTCAATAATAGAGTAACATACGAGCCCGTAAGTTATTCTACCAAGCAGTTAGAAAATCGGTTTAAGGCATTCTTCAAGAAACTTAAAATTCCACAAACTAGAAGATATGAGCCTGAATTTCCATTTCTTTTTGCAACGGTTAAGTTTCATAAGGATCCTGTGAAGTTCAGGTTCATAGCTAGTGGAGTAAGGAGTCATAAAAAGAAAATAGATCTTGCTTTTGAAGATGTCTTAAAAGAAAGTTTTGAAACACATTAGAAACTGTACTAACTTGATGTACAGAGATTTTTGGATAATTAACAATAATGCAGAAGTAATTTCTACTATACTCAAAGTTTGTCCCCTAGATATTAATAGTTATGATTTTGAAAACCTATATACTAATCTGCCTCTATCAGATATAATCACTACCTTTAAAGAGCTGTATGCAGAATTTAAACTTAACCAATTTGTTAATGTAGGAACTTGGAACTCTTATCTCAATTGCTGCATAAAAAATAACCATATCCTATATAATAATACTCTCTATAAGCAAGTGAACGGTATTTCCATGGGAACATCAACATCCACGAATATCGCTAATCTATTCCTGTTCTTTAAGGAATATAAATTCATTAAAAATCACCCCACCTGCTCAGATAACTACCTTTACACTTTTAGATATATTGATGATCTGCTGTGTATCAATAATTCAGAAGTTATAGAGAGTGATTTTGATAATATCTATCCTAGCTCTCTTAACTTATGTAAAACCAACCACTGTAATCAGGAACTTGAGTTCCTAGACTTAAGCATTAAGCTCAACAGAGGTAACCCATCTATTAGCCTCTTCGATAAAAGAGTTAATTTTCCTTTCAAAGTAATTAAATATCTACACTGGAATAATAACATATCAACCAAAGTAATTGAGAATGTACTAATTTCTCAGGTCCTAAGAATTTCAAGAATTTGCACCAACAATTTGGACTTCAATTACCACATTAATATACTATTAGATAGTTTTCTAGAGAACGAAATTCCTTCTTCTTTCATCAAAAGAACTTTAAGAAAAATTATTCTGAATAATAGAGTAAGGTTGGCAGATCTGCTTTAATTTTCTACACAGTTAATAATATGATTCTGACCAATCAAAGCCATAAGGAAGTTGGCTAGAGGATGCCTATTAACTACCTAAAGGAACCTTAGTGCTATGGATATGAAGGTCCTATTAAAACAAAAAATTAAATAATATAAACAAAATCACAAAAAAAGCTTAAAAATCTGTTTATAAAAGAAAATAAAAACAAATAAAAAAGAAAACTAGTTATTCATCACTAGGATAGCTATACTAAAAATAGTAAAACCAACATTAAAATTAATAAGATTCTGATTAATCTATAGAAGCTCACTAAGGTGATTTAATACATGCAAAGATTATTAAATACACTACTCGTGTATTTTATAATATTTCTCATGTATTCTGGAGAGTTAATTCTGCTCTTTCTGATCATACAGATCCACAGTCTTAAGTTTATATTTTTTTTTCTCTGGTTAAAATCTCCGCGAGTTGGTTTCTTTCTGTATGAGGAGGCCATCAGCCCCACCCTCACTGTCCCCCAGCGACTAGGGAGTGGCGGAAGAGGTCAGCCATGTTTTAATCTTGTGAGGAGAAAGTTTCGTCGCACAAGAGGTAAGCTCTCTTCCTTGTATTTGGGTTTTAGGTCTTATAAGTTCAATGTTTGTACTTCATGTACTTTTTCTCTGTTGATTTTTTGCTTTTCAGCTTTTAGGCACTGGCCTGTCTGTTAACATTTTTGCGGGTTTTAACTCTTTCTTTTCTTTGTAACTTTGCGCGTCTTTTGGGGAACCTAGGAACAGCAGATGGCTACGCTTGTTCCTTTACTTTGCGCTGTATTTTCAAAGTAGTTAAGTACTTAATAACTAATTAATTATGCACTTAAAGCACTGCTGAAATACTTTGTACATATTGCAACTAACTGTTTAAGTCATATAACTTTCACAAAGTTTTCTTTAGTTAATTATTGTCTTTAACTTATTCTCGTTTTCGTGCTGTCATAAGTTGTAGAGTAGGGGTTTTAGACTCAAGTTTTCTTTCAAAAATCTGTTTTTTAAAAATTAATATTTCCTTTTTTAATTGCAATGGAAAAATTTGGATTTCTTTTGCATTGTTTTTCAGGTTTAAATTCTCTCTCAAACGAACTTGGCATTTCGTTATAGCTGAAAATTATTTCTAATTATTATGTCACTCTCACAGCTTGAGTTCTCTTTAATCTTCTTCTCTCTGTTTAATAGTAACAGATGAAAGGCATGGGTCGGCCCAGGAAAGTTCATGGATGCAAGCGAAATTGTTAACTAGTGCTAGGTCATACAACTCTGCGGAGGACATGACATATATATATTTTTTAAAACAATTTTAGTTGGGAATGTGTACTTGCATCTATGGCCTTGCAGAAACCCATTTCCAACTAGGTCTTTGTGGAAGTGAGAAAATGCAGAGTTTTTGCTGGTCCTTGATAAAGCCAAGGCTCAGTATTCTCGACACCTTCTACATTCAGTTGTTTTATTTTATTTTTTTATCTTTTCTCCTTTTACTCACACAGGTAGATACATAACCTTTTCTATGTTATACTTGGTGTGAGTCAAAATTATATATGTATTTTTTTGCTTAGATATCTTCTTAATAGAATGTCAACCCCGCCTTCTCGTGGTACATCCTGTTCCCACTAAAGGGGCTCTGACGACTGCCAATAGCGGTATAACTATACCATCGGGATTAGAGGAAATGCTATCCCACACTCACCAACCCGCTTGGCCAGCGTGGTGAGTTATGGCCAAACCCCTCCAAAATGACTCCACAACTTAAATCTTGGCCCTCAGTCTCCGGCAGCTGGAATATACCTGGCCAAGGCAGCGGCCAGTGCGACATGAAGGCAGAGGGTGCTAAGAATCCCCGGAGGACCGGACTAGGCTGCCATCTGATGCTGACCTTGGCTACGTACAACGGACGATCCCTATCTTCTGATTCAAGGCTTCTTGAATTGGAAGAGGAACTACAAAGGATCAAGTGGGACATCGTCGGGCTAAGTGAGGTAAGGAGAAAAGGAGAAGATCTCATTGAACTGAAAAGTGGACATCTCTTCTACTATCGTGGGACAGATACTGGCAGAACTAGTGGTGTTGGATTTATAATAAACAAGAAACTGAAGGATAAAGTTGTAGAAGTTGAAAGTTCCTCTGACAGAGCTGCACGACTCGTTATCCAACTCTCGAGAAGATACCAGGCTCAGATTATTCAAACTTATGCACCCACCACAAGTCATCCTGAAGAAGAAATTGAAGAATTTTATGAGGAAATTCGTGATCTAAATAATAAAGGTAAGCAGCACTTGAAGATAATTATGGGAGATTTCAATGCAAAAATAGGGCAACGGCAACAGAATGAAACTTCAGTAGGTAAATTCGGTCACGGCAACAGAAACCAGCGTGGAAATACTATCGTAGAGTTTGCAGAGGCAGAAGGGTTTTTCATCTTGAACTCCTTTTTCAAGAAAAAGCCACACAGGAAATGGACATGGAGACATCCAAATGGGACGACAAGTGAAATTGATTTTATTATGTGTAACAAAAAATTCGTCATAGAAGACTGCAGTGTGCTAAACAAGTTCAACACAGGCAGTGACCATAGATTGGTGAGATGTAAGATGCACCTCAACACTAAACTCGAACGTAGCAAGCTCATAAGACAAACAAAATGTATTCACATAACCAACCTCAAAAAACACCATAATACCTTCAAATTGGAACTGAAGAACAGATTCTCTGCTTTAGAAGGCCTAACATCGGAAGAAGTGGATATTTCTGAAGTTAACAGAAAAGTAACCAAAGCTCTTATGGAAACAGCAACAAAATTAGCTGGGTCAAAGAACAAATTGCATGTGAACAAATTATCAGGAAAAACCAAAATTTTGATGCAAAAAAGAAGAGAGATGAGGACAACTAAAGAAGATGTGACTTCCAAAGTGGAATATATAGAGCTATGCAAGACAGTACGAAAAAGTATCACTGAAGACGTAAGGAAATTCAACTGTGAACTAGTAAGGAAAGCAATTGAAAACAACCAAAGCCTAAAGATAGCAAAGGGACATCTCAGTAAGGGAAGAAAACAGATTATGGCACTGAGAAAAGAAGATGGTTCTGTAACAAGAAATAGAGGCGAAATTTTGACAAGAGTGAAAGATTTCTACTCCAAATTATATGAAAGGGATGATACATGTACTCCAGGCATCATGAAAGGTACCAGAGTTCTTCCAGTCCTTCCAGCAGAAGTTGCACATGCAATCAAGAACATGAAGCGGGGAAAAGCTCCAGGAGAAGATGGAATTACTGTAGACATCATACAAGAAGCAAGTGAAGAAATCGAAACAGTACTCGCCCAAATTTTCACTCGATGCCTTAATGAAGGAAAAATTCCTGAGGATTGGAACAACGCTACAATGATCTTGCTACATAAAAAAGGTGACATTGAGGATCTCAGGAACTACAGACCTATCAGCCTCCTATCAGTGGTTTATAAAATCTTCACTAAAGTTCTTTCACACCGCTTGAAGGTAACACTGGACATGGCTCAACCAACAGAACAAGCTGGATTCAGGAGTGGCTACAGCACAATAGATCATATCCACGTACTAAGAGAACTAATTGAAAGAGCAAGGGAATATGAACTTCCATTGTGCATGGCTTTTATCGATTATGAAAAAGCCTTTGATTCGGTGAAACCATCAGCAGTTGCAATGGCTCTGAAATCCTGCGGTATTGAAGATGCATACATTAATATTATTAATAACATCTATGAAAATGCAAGTGCAAAGATTCTGCTATTTGGTAATACAACACACATAAAAATTGGAAAAGGAGTGAGACAAGGTGACACCATATCTCCGAAGCTCTTTAATGCTACATTGGAAAATGTCTTTCAATCACTGAACTGGGAAAACAAAGGGATAAAGATTAATGGAGATTATCTAACCCACCTTCGTTTTGCTGATGACATAGTCATTTTTGCAACTACCCCATCGGAGCTACAGAGTATGATGCAGGAACTTGCTGACAAAAGTAAAGAAGTGTGATTAAAAATGAACTTTCAGAAGACAAAAGTGATGTTCAATGCTTTTGCAAGAAATGAAGATTTATCGATTGATGGAGAAAAGCTGGAG
Source organism: Macrothele yani (assembly GCA_039090855.1). Lineage (NCBI taxonomy): Eukaryota > Metazoa > Arthropoda > Arachnida > Araneae > Macrothelidae > Macrothele > Macrothele yani. The sequence continues at coordinate 164,875,268 of CM077009.1, forward strand.
ATAACAGACACGTACGTTTATCTTGGACAGCAGATATCAAGTGAGGGTCACATTAGTGAAGAAATTAATCGGCGTACAAAACTTGCCTGGAGAGCTTTTGGAAGAAACAGCATAATTTTCAAGAGCAATATGCCATTATGTCTTAAAAGAAAAGTGTTTGATCAATGCATCCTTCCAGTGCTTACGTATGGTGCAGAGACGTGGACCTTAGCTAAAAGAGACATACAAAGGCTGCAGACAACTCAAAGAAGCATGGAGAGGTGCATGCTTGGTGTAACCAGGAGAGATAAGAAAAGGAACACGTGGATCCGAAAAATGACAAGAGTGGAAGACATCATGATCAGAGTTAAATCCCTGAAATGGCAATGGGCTGGACATACTGCCAGAAGAACAGACCATCGATGGACAGCCGAAATTTTAGATTGGATTCCAAGGGACAGGAAAAGACCCAGAAGAAGACCACATGGAAGATGGGTGGATGAAATTCGAAAGTATGCGGGAGTGACATGGAGGAGACTGGCACAAGACAGACCGTTGTGGAGGAAACTTGGGGAGACCTTCGTCCAGCAGTGGATTGATAATGGTTGACAATGATGATGATGATGATGATATAAAATAGAAAAGCTGATTTTCTGGGCCACCCCAAACAAGGGTTGGAGTGCTGTTGATATTTGTTTTCAGCAATACAAAGAATAAAAACAGCTGGCACAGAATGCTCAGTGATTGAATAAGAAAAAGCAAAATATGTTACTCATTGATACTCCGGAAAAAATTATAAAATAAAGGAAGAAAAATACATGATTACAAAGAATATCTATGCTAAAAACATATATATATATATGCATTTTATTTATGTGTATGCAATGCATTTTCTGTGTTTCATAGGTTGTATCATATAACATAAGTTTTCATTATTTCAACGTCCCCGTTTCATGGTACACTTCTTTTTTCAGCCTCCAAGTGGCACAGGTAATCAGAATAATTTATAAAAAAGTATTTGCCATCTTTGTCAGCAGCACACATAGGATTGTGCTATACTAAAAATATTTAAATGTCTCCAAATAACTTCCTTAAGCTTTCTAGCAAGCATAAAGTCCTTTTTTGCCACTGCTCAATAATAATAATAATAATAATAATAATAATTTCACATCCATGTAGAAAACTGAATGCTTTGTGGGTTTTAGAAACCTTCAGAAAGGGAGATTAATGGTTCATATGTCAAGGTATTCTTGTTTAAACTGTAATTAAGATATCAGATAATATTCAAATTTTTTTTGCTGCCCACGATTTCTTGCAAACACATATAACTGATTCTACCTGCCTACCTGAACTTTAGGAGAGAGAACTAATTTTGATATGTTTATTCAGATATAATACAGAAAACAAATAAAATAAGAAAAATGCAGGAACCACTAAGTTATTTTTTTCTTTCTATGAATCAACGTGCTTCTGTTGATAACCATATGCTTTTTGGGGGATTGTTAAAAAACTGCTTTTGTTATGTATACACAAACCCCTTTTTATTTGCAAGTGAGAAATTACAATATCTGCCAGTGCTGTTGAAATTGTTTGGCAGCAATGCTCCAGTACTGCAGTTCAAAACTGCCAGCAGAACAATATGTTAAACATCATCAACTGAAGAGGGTAGTTGTACTAGAGTGGTGCAGAATTCTGTAATGTTGGCATCTGACTTTCTTACTTTATGGTCCACAATAAGAGTAGGCCTCCCTAGAAATTACTAGCAACAAAGTAGAACATTGGAAACAGGAATTTATCAGACTTATCCCAGGAGTTCTTTCATGAGTGCTTGAAGCATTTCTGCAGTGAAGTCATCAAATATGAATTCTCTTTGGACTTTCTTTTATTTTGATGATTTTAATACAAAACTTCCAAAAGAAGCATCCTCACATCATTTAGCAGAATATGGGTACCTGCAGGGAGGAAGGGTTAGTGCCCCCTTCAATTTGGCAAAGTTCTACTTTTAGCACTTTCATTATGTATGTTTATTGCTGAATGATATGCTGTTTCATTCAGAAATGGATATATGTATATTGGAGTAACTTGGGTACCAGTACCAAAGTTACTCCTGTCCTCCTGGTAGAAGTTGCACACACAATAAAGAACATAAATTGAGGAAGAGTTCCAGGAGAAGATGGCATTACCATAGATTTTATATAAGAAGCAAGTGGAGAAATAGAAACTACACCTGCCCAAGTTCACACTAGATGTCTCAATGAAGGAAAGATTAATAAGGATTGGAACAATGCTACAATGATCCTGCTACATAAAAAGGTGACAATCAGTTTCTCAGGAACTACAGGCCCATCAGAATCCTTTGAGTGGTTTATAAAATTTTCACTACTTGGTTCTTTTACATCACTCTTGACGGTAACATTGAACATGGCTCAAATGAGAGAACAAGCTGGATTGAGGAGTAGCTACAGCACCATAATGAAAGAACGAGGGAATATGAACTCCCATTATGCATGGCTTTCTTTTTTTTTTTTTTTTGATTGGAGGTTTTAACGACCGCCGTGAGCAACTCAATGGGCTATAAGCAGTCGCCCGTCCCTAATTTAGGGTCACTGGTTCCAGGGAAGGGAGAGAGCCAGTGCCGTAAGACAAACACAACATCCATGCCTGACCGGGATTCGAACCCAGACCCCTTACGGACGAACGATCAGAGGCCAACGCCTTAGACCACTGCGCCACCGGGGCGGCTATGCATGGCTTTCATTGAGCACGAAAAGGCCTTTGATTATATGACAGCATCAGCAGTTAAAATTGCTTTGAAATCCTGCGGTACTGAAGATGGAGACATTAGAATGTTTAATAACATATATGAAAAGGCAAGTGCAAAGGTTTGGATATTTGAGAACACAGCACCAATAAATATTGGAAAGGGAGTGAGACAAAGTGACACCATATCTCCTGAACTCTTTAATGCCACATTGCAAAATGACTTTCAATCACTGAACTGGGAAAACAAAGGGATAAAGATTAATAGCAATTATTTAACTCACCTTCGTTTTGCTGATGATGTAATCATTTTTGCAAATACCCCTTCAGAATTGCAGAGTATGATCCGGGAACTTGTTGACAAGAGTAAAGAAGTGAAATTAAAAATGAACTTTCAGAAGACAAAGCTGATGTACAATGTTTTTCCAAGAAATGAAGATTTTGCAATTGATGGGGGAAAGCTCAAGGTGTCTGATACCCAGTGTTTATTTTTATTTTATTTTATTTTTTTTTTGACAGTACTCAGTACCGGCCACCTTTTTTTTTAGGTTTTTAAAAAATTGCGATTTACTGACAGCAAAATGTATAATAAATATTTCGGCAGATGGTACTGTGTTTACGAATTGAGGCTAATGCAAGACAAGTTTTATAGTGTGTTGAAACTGTATACTTCTTTATGAATCACCCTGTATATAACTAGGCAAAAACCAGAGGAATACAAATTAAATTACAAGATGAACATAGCCAAAAAGTAACTTGTAGAAAAAGGTAGTAAGAGAAGGACTACAGAAAAAAGAAACTGCCATCCATGGGTTTATCAAGGACTACAGAAAAAAGAAACTGCCATCCATGGGTTTATCAAGGACCAGCATGGGCAACTCTCTCTCTCTCGCCTCTACAGAAACTTGGAAATGGGTTTCTGCTACAACAAACTTGCTTAGTAATGAACTTCAAAGATAGAGGCCAAATTTGCAAGGAAGCCACTATTATACAGAAGGACACCCTCAAATAACTTTAAAGTGAGGCCCCTTGCTAAATTAAGAAGTTTAACAATTTTAAATATAAAAAACAAATTTGTCATATATACAGTATATATATCAAAAAGCCTTTGACTTCATGAAAAGCTACAATGGCTTTGAAATCCTGTGGTGTTGAAGATGCACACATTAGTATTATTTGTAACATCTATTAAAATGCAAGGGCAAAGGTTCAGTTATTTGATGATACAGCACCAAAAGAAATTGGAAAGGAAGTGAGACAAGGTGATACTATATCACCCAAACTTTTTAATGCAACATTATAAGAAGTATTTCAATCATCGAACTGGAGAAACAAAGGGATAAAGATGAATGGAGATTATATAACTCACCTTTGCTTTGCTGATGATGTAGTCATTTTTGCAACAGCCTCTTCAGAAATGCAGAATACGATCCAGGAACATGCTGACAAAACTAAAGAAGCAGGTTTAAAAATGAACTTTCATAAGACAAAACTGATGTACAATGCTCTTACAAGAAATGAAGGTTTATGGATTGATGTGAAAAAGCTGGAAATATTCTATACCTACATTTAAATTGGATGGCAGGTATCAAGCAAAGGTCACATTGATGAAGAAATTAATCAACATATAAAATTTGGTTGGAGAGCTTTTGGAAGAAACAGTACAATTTTTGAGAGCAACATGCCATTATGTCTTAAAAGAAATTAGTTTAACCAATGCTTACATATATCAATGCTTCCAGTTCTTACATATTGAACAGAGACATGGACCTTAACTAAAAAAGACATACAAAGAGTACAGACCAACTGAAAGCAGCCTGGAGAGATGCCTGCTTGGTGTGACCAGGAAAGATAAGAACAGGAACTTGTGGATACAGGAAATGACAAGAGTGGAAGACATCATTGTTTTTATATTTTTTTTTTATTGAAGGTTTAACGATCACCGTGAGCAACTCAATGGGCTATAAGCAGTCGCCCGTCCCTAATTTAGGGTCACTGGTTCCAGGGAAGGGAGACAGCCAGTGCCGTAAGACAAACACAACATCCATGCCTCACCGGGATTCGAACCCTGACCCCTTTCGGACGAATGATCAGAGGCCACCGGGGTGGCCGGAAGACATCATGGTCAGAGTAAAATCTCTGAAATTGCAATAGGCTGGACATGTTGCCAGAACAGACCACCAATGAACAACCAACATTTTAGACTGGATTGCAAGGGACAGAAAAAGGACCCAGAAGAAGACCACATAGGAGATGGGAGGATGAAGTTTGAAAGCAATCCTGAGTAACATGGAGGAGAGTGGCTCAAGGCAGACAGTTGTGGAAGAAACTTGGGGAGACCTTCATACAGCAGTGCGTTGATAGTGGTTGATGCTGATGATGCATATATATGGAACGCAAGGCCAGGTGATGCTCAAAGATATCATAGCCTTTCCTTCACAAATGTCAACGAAGCCTTCTTGCCATGCCTCTCTTCCCACTAAAGGGGCTGTGACAAACGCCAAGTAGCGGTATAATTATACCATACCACTGGGAATAGAGGAAAACTTGGGAGATCTTCCTTCAGCAGTGGATTGGTTATGGTTGATGATGTATAAATATACTTGGCTGGAGATCTTTTGGAAGAAACAGTAAAATTTTTAAGAGCAAAATGTCATAATATTTTAAAAGGAAAGTGTTTAGTCAATAAAAATCCTTCCAGTGCTCACATACAGAGCAGAAATGTGAACCTTAACTAAAAAAGACATACAAAGACTAAGTGAAAGAAGCAATGACAGATACAGGCTTAATGTAACAAGGAAAGCTAAGAGGAATTCAAGGATAAGGAAAATGACGAGAGTGGAAGAAAGATGAAAGTAAAATCCCTGAAATGCCAATGGGTTAGACATATTGCCAGAAGAAAAGGACCACTGAAACTTTAGACCATATTCCAAGGGACAGAAAAAGGCCCAGAAGACCACGTGAGAGATAGGAAGACGAAATTCAAAAACATGTGGGAGTAACATGGAGGAGACTGCTCAAGGTAGACCATTGTGGAAGAAACTTAAAGAGACCATCTAGCAGTGGATTGATAATAGTTGGCAATGATGACATATTGGGTGTACAAATAAGTTTACATTGTTTTTCGGTCGAAAAAGGTAATAGTTTGGTATACGCAGATAATGATTATTTTATTCAAAATATTTACCTTCGCAACATACAACCTTCCTCCACTTTTCAGGCAATAAGTGGATTCCGTGATAGAAGAAGTCCGGTTGTTTGGAAGCAATAGAGTTATCAAGCCAATTTGGATCTCCTCATAAGAACGGAATCACTCTCCGTAAACAGCACTCTGCAGGGATCGAAACAAATGGTAATCTGATGGCGCGATGTTTGGTGAATATGGCGGGTGGGGTAACACATCCCAGCCAAGCGCTTCTACAGTTTTCTTGACCCGTATCGTGACACGAGGTCTGGTGTTGTTATGCTGGAGAACAACCTTGTCATGTCTTTTCGCATATTCCGGACGTTTTGCTCTCAATGCACGGCTCAAATAGATTAGTTGTTGTTGATAACGTTCAGCGTTGATGCTCTGACACGGTTGCAGCAGATCATAGTACACCACACCTTTCTGATCCCACCTGATACACAGCATAACCTTACTATCATGAATATTCTGCTTTGGTGTTGATGGACCTGGTGTACCTGGACGCACCCGTGCTTTTGGTCGTTTCAGAGTATCGTAGTGAATCCATTTTTTGTCTCCCGTAACAATTTGATGTAAAAATGATTTTCTTGTGCATCTTTGCAGGAGCAATTCACATATGGTTATGCGCTTTGCAATGTCTCTTTCTCTCAATTCATGTGGGACCCAATTTCCTTGCTTTTCAACCATTCCCATTGCATGTAGACGTCGAGAAATGCATTGTTGGGTAACATGTAATGCCATTGCTAACCCTGTTTCTGTTTGGCATGGATCTTCATCCAGTAATGCTTCCTAAGCAACATCTTCAAATTTTTTGGGTGCACCTTCACATTCTTTGTCTTCCACGTTGAAATCATTCCCTTTGAATTGTCGGAACCACTGTCTACACGTGCTTTCAGCTAGAGCATGTTCACCATAAGCTTCCACAAGCAAACGGTGACTTTCGGCAGCGGTTTTCTTTAAAAAGAAGTAATGCAGCGAAACTTCTCGCACATGCTGTTTTTCTGGCACGAAATTCGACATTTTCAATGCACTGACAAACAATGATGTTCACACTGCAACGAACTGTCCTCCACTAAACAAGGACTTTCTTATACACTTGTTGTCCTTCCCAATTACATGAAATGTGTGCTAGTTATGCCATCTATTTGCAAACGATGTAAACTTATTTGTACACCCAATATATACTACTTATAGCAGATTTGACTAATAATTGTGTGAGCCTGATAAATGATCTTACAAAAACATATATTTCTGAAAATGAAACCACAATCTGATACTGAAGTTTTCCCAGAACATCAGGAAGATAAATCTTTCTTGCATCTTTATATCTTGCAATTATCATCTCCTTAAAATACATATAATGCAGCTATAATTATTTATCTGCAGGGAAGAGTAAGCAAACTCTTCCAAGCAGTATTCACCTGCATGAAGGACATATGCATTAAAAGGTGACTTTTGAGAGTGAATTTCTTGATCATACATCACAGAGGTCAGGCTTTTCATCTATGTGAAACAAAGAGAAATTTCTGAGCAAACAGTTCAGAGCATACATCACACTAGTCAGGCTTTTCACCTGTGTGCAGAAGCAAGTGTTTCGAAAGACGACTTTTGCGAGTAAACTGTTTGGAGCATCTATCACATCGGTGAGGCTTTTCACCTGTGTGGAGAAGCAAGTGCCTTGTAAGATCACTTTTGGAAGTAAATTGTTTCAAGCATACATCACACTGGTGTGGCTTTTCACCTGTGTGAAGAAGCATGTGCTTTGAAAGAGTACTTTTCTGAGCAAATGGTTTGAAGCATACATCACATTGGTGAGGCTTTTCACCTGTGTGGAGAAGCACATGCTTTGAAAGGGCACTTCTGAGAGTAAATTGTTTGGAGCATACATCACATTTATGAGGCTTTTCGCCTGTGTGAAGAAGCATGTGATATGAAAGATTACTTTTGCGAGTAAATTGTTTGGAGCATACATCACACTGGTGAAGCTTTTCACCAGTGTGAAGGACCATGTGACTTGAAAGATGACTTTTGCGAGCAAATTGTTTGGAGCATACATCACACTGGTGAGGCTTTTCACCTGTGTGGAGAAGCAAGTGTCTTGAAAGATCACTTTTGCAAGTAAATTGTTTGGAGCATACATCACACTGGTGAGGTTTTTCACCCGTGTGAAGGAGCATGTGTCTTAAAAGATGACTTTTGCAGGTAAATTGTTTGGAGCATACATCACACTGGTGAGGCTTTTCACTTGTGTGAAGGAGCATGTGCCTTGAAGAGTGACTTTTGCGAGCAAATAATTTGCAGGACACATCGCACTGGGGATACTTTTCAGTTGAGTGAAGTAGCTTATGTCTTGAGACACTTACGCATTGGGAGTTCCCACATAAGGGCTTTGAACATATACCAGAATCATAAAGTTCTCTCGCTCGGATTTTTACATGCTTTACAAGACTAATTTTCTGTGAGAATTTCTCAAGACATAAATCATGATGGAAAAGTTTTTCACTTGTGTGAAGTTGCACATGTCTTGCAAAACTAGATTCTTCTGGAAATTTCTGGAAGCATATTTCACATTTGCGAGGATCTTCACTTGTATGTGAAACAATGTTTTTTGAAACATCAGCTTCGGATTTTACTTCCCTAACGAGCTGTTGAGTGTTATCTCCCATAGAATGCTTTAGCACAAACCATGCTGAGAAACTAACAATTTTTATTTATTCAACAGACAGCTATTCTATAAATTACTCTTTTAAGATATAGCATTCTCATTACGCAATCATGAACTGAACAATGCATGTATTTTTTATTTAATTGTATTGTCCATACACACAAAGAAAAACGTCATAGTGTCATGTCTTACATCTAAGAGAGCATTAAGAATGCTTTAAAATATCTCATTAATTCAAACATGTAAAATTAAAAATAGCAATGAAACCATACAAGCTTGGAAAGCATAATTTGTGTAAAAACTGATCAATTATTAGAAGGTTTTAGATAACTGGCAAAGAAAAAAAAACTCTCCTGCCCTAATAATTTTGTCTTTTGTAATCTATGCAATATGTGGATGACAATTTCTCATCAACGCAAATACAATACTTTTTTATTTTAATACCTGTATAATGCCGAGTGCTGCAAATTTGAGAAAAACAAAATATGGACAATACCTGCAGATCCACGTAAGTTAATTTCTTTTACAACACTGAAGTACTTTCGCAAGGACTGCAAGAAAGTCATTCGCAGAATATTACGGCGTTTTACAGCCACCACGCACGAATTTGAACTTGAGAGCCTCAGCAATCTTCAATGTCATAACTTCGTGAAAGGAAGAGAGGAAATTCCCTAGTTTTCCCAAGGAGATTTTGAGTTTTCCAATTTCCACAGAATTTTCCTAGGGAAATATATGTGATGATGATGATATAACACCATGGAGGTAGGAATAAGAGAAGAAAGTATGACGTCACAAAGTTTAAGCTTTCTTAGCAGACGACGATGACCGCGGTACGGCCATCTTAGGACTCATATAGTCGTTTTGAGCCATTGGGTAACGTACGTGACAAGTTTGATTTTCGAAATTTGAAGTTATTTTTTTTTTTTTTTGGTGTGTTGTGGCGCTTACGGATTTCACAACAATTCCGGGTGACCACCTCCTGGAGTTAATTTTCACAAGTAAGCAAAGGAGAAACATTTAATATGAAATCTTTTAATTTCCGAAGAACATTTAGTAGTAAAGCGCGTATATGAAGTCAGTGAAACCATCAGCAGTTACAATGGCTTTGAAATCCTGCGCTATTGAAGATGCATATATGAATATTATTATTAACATCTATGAAAATGCAAGTACAAAGATTCGGCTGTTTGAGAATACAGCACTCATAAAAATTGGAAAGGGAGACAAGGTGACACCATATCTCCCAAGCTCTTTAATGCTACAATGGAAAATGTCTTTTCAGCCGCCCCGGTGGCGCAGTGGTCTAAGCAATGGCCTCTGAGCATTCGTCCGAGTCCGAACGGGGTCCGGGTTCGAATCCCGGCGAGGCATGGATGTTGTGTTTGTCTTACGGCACTGGCTCTCTCCCTTCCCTGGAACCAGTGACCCTAAATCAGGGACGGGCGACTGCTTATAGTACATTCAGTTGCTCACAGTGGTCGTTAAACCTCCAATAAAAAAAAAGTCTTTCAATCACTGAACTGGGAAAACAAAGGGATAAAGATTAATGGAGATTATCTAACTCACCTTCGTTTTGCTGATGACGTAGTCTTTTTTTTTAATTGAAGGTTTAACGACCACCGTGAGCAACTCAATGGGCTATAAGCAGTCGCCCGTCCCTAATTTAGGGTCACTGGTTCCAGGGAAGGGAAAGAGCCAGTGCCGTAAGACAAACACAACATCCATGCCTCACCGGATTTGAACCCGGACCCCGTTCGGACGAATGATCAGGGACCATCGCTTTGACCATTGCGCCACCGGGGCTGCGTTGTCATTTATGCAACTACCCCATCAGAGCTGCAAAGTATGATCCAAGAACTTGCTGACAAGAGTAAGGAAGTGGGATTAAAAATTAACTTTCAGAAGACAAAAGTGATGTTCAATGCTTTTACAAGAAATGAAGATTTATCGATTGATGGAGAAAAGCTGGAGATAACAGACACGTGCGCTTATCATGGACAGCTGATATCAAGTGAGGGTCACATTGTTGAAGAAATTAATCGGTGCATAAAACTTGTCTGGAGAGCTTTTTTTTTTTTTTTTTTTTTTTTTGATTGGAAGTTTAACGACCACCGTGAGCAACTCAATGGGCTATAAGCAGTCGCCCGTCCCTAATTTAGGGTCACTGGTTCCAGGGAAGGAGAGAGCCAGTGCCGTAAGACAAACACAACATCCATGCCTCACCGGGATTCGAACCCGGACCCCTTACGGACGAATGATCAGAGGCCAGCGCCTTAGACCACTGCGCCACCGGGGCGGCGGAGAGCTTTTGGAAGAAACAGCATAATGTTCAAGAGCAATATGCCATTTTATGTCTTAAAAGAAAAGTGTTTGATCAATGCATCCTTCCAGTGCTTACGTATGGTGCAGAGACGTGGACCTTAACTAAAAGAGACATACAAAGGCTGTAGACAACTCAAAGATGCATGCAGAGGTGCATGTTTGATGTAACCAGGAGAGATAAGAAGAGGAACTCGTGGATCAGAAAAATGACTAGAGTGGAAGAAATTATGATCCGAGTAAAAATCTCTGAAATAGCAATAGAATGGGCGAGTTGTGAATTTTTAGACTGGATTCCAAGTGACAGGAAAAGTACCAAAGAAGGCCACATGGGAGATGGAAGGATGAAATTCGAAAACATTCACTGGTAGCCTGGAGGATACTGCCTCAAGACAGACTGTTGTGGAAGACTTTTTTTTTATTGGAAGTTTTTTTTTTTTTTTTTTTTTTTTTTTGATTGGAAGTTTAACGACCACCGTGAGCAACTCAATGGGTTATAAGCAGTCGCCCGTCCCTAATTTATGGTCACTGGTTCCAGGGAAGGGAAAGAACCATTGCCGTAAGACAAACACAACATCCATGCCTCACCGGGATTTGAACCCGGACCCCGTTCGGACGAATGATTAGAGGCCATCGCTTAGACCACTGCGCCACCGGGGCGGCGGAAGTTTAACGACCACCGTGAGCAACTCAATGGGTTATAAGCAGTCGCCCGTCCCTAATTTATGGTCACTGGTTCCAGGGAAGGGAAGAACCATTGCCGTAAGACAAACACAACATCCATGCCTCACCGGGATTCGAACCCGGACCCCGTTCGGACGAATGATTAGAGGCCATCGCTTAGACCACTGCGCCACCGGGGCGGCAGGAAGAAATGTGGGGAGACCTTTATCCAGCATTTACTTATTCACACGGCGGAAAAGCCTCACCAATGTGATTTATGCTCCAAATAATTTGCTCGAAAAAGTTATCTTTAGAAGCATTTACTCATTCAGACAAGGGGAGGGGGCTCACCAATATGATGTATGTTCCAAACAATTTGCTCGAAAAGTTTTTTCGGGGATATATGCTCCAAATAATTTTCTTGGAAAAATCTTCTTTCACAGCCCATCCTCCTTCACACAGGTGAAAAGCCTCATCAATGTGATGTGTGCTCCAAGCAATTTGCACAGAAAAGTCATCTTTTAAGGCATTTGCTGGTTCATTCCGGTGAAAAGCCTTACCAATGTAATGCATGTTCCAAGCAATTTCCTCGGAAAAGTAATCTTTCAAGGCATGTGCTTGTTCACTGGTGAAAAGACAAATTCATAATATATCTAATATAAAGTAATATTGGGATATTACAGTTTAAAATTTACTTGCGTACATTTTAACAGAGCAGATCTTTGTAAAACGTCACTAAACTTAGATTAAAACTCGTCACTAAACTTAAATTATCATACACACAATTTTAAAAACTATGAAATTACACGGCTGTTTTACCTACAGAATGAGAAAAACACTTATACTTACGCTGATGCCACAGAAGCCAGCCGAAATGTTTCCTAATTTCTAAATACCTGGAAGTAGCCGTAACGTCCTAAACATTGATAAATCAACTAATAATATCCTTAAGAACAGTATATCAACGATTAATATAATAAAGAAGGTCAAATTTATTAATATTAAAAGCAAATTGCCAACTTCATGCCTCGCACAGCACTAACAGTTATTGCATAGTCTGCTCGTCAGGCTTAAGATGGCTGCTGTGAAGTCACAGGCGTGACGTTTCGCGGGCTTCAATTGGATTGCTTTGAGCCAACGGAGAGTGCTTTCGCCCCTTATTGCTGCCTCCATGTATAATACACCCTGATTCATAAAGAAGTATACAGTTTCCATATGCTGTAAAACAGTAACAGTTGAAGACACGGACCACAACTGCGAACCGTTAGGTAGATGTACTCATAAAGTTTGTGTCCCGCTACATAAGCGATACTGACGAAAAAGACAGGCTACGGTGCGAAATAGTCACGTGCACAAATTAGTGCTGTCGCCAAGTCAATCGGTTGAACAGCCATTGCATCGTTTGTTCACAGTTATTTGTATTGAGTGAGTGTTCCGTTTATTGTCATTTGGACACACGTATAGTTTTGTGAGGTAGGTATTTGTATATTTTTAAGATAAGGTTAATTCTTAGTAAACGTTTTACTTAGTTTTAGTAATAGTTATAGGTTTAATGAGTAGATCTTAGTTTCACACGTTTTGAAATCTGTTCATGTCTCGTGAATAGTGAAGTATAAAGAAGTGAGTTATTCTGTGGTATTGAATTCTTATTTCAAATAGAATAATTAATATTTTTTGCCAATGCCGATTCACATAGAGCTTGAATATTACCAGAAATCAGGGCAACTTTTCAGGTAATTAGCCTTCGAAATTTGTATAACATTTGCATCTCCAACAATCGTTAGCCCTTTCTTTATGAAATTAATGTTTGAACTGTTGCATTGTAATGTGTCTCTGAATTAAAGAGGACATTTTTTAATTTCGTAACTTAATGCAACTGTGATATAGCATTTGTCTGATTGAATTTACTAAAGCTGTCTGAACAGTGTCGACAGATTATGTTGAAAAACTGCATGATCAATTTTATTCTAACTGTACAAAACATAGGGAACTACTTTCGATTAAAAATTTCATATCTAGTTCTTCACTTGTATTAAAAGGTATAATGATTTTTAGAGGAATTGTCATGCCACGGTGTCCCAGTGTTAGTGGCTGCAAGTCAAATTATAGAAGTGAAAAGGAGACTGTTACAACTTTTGCCATACCAAAGTAATGTATGCAGCAGATTTTGTATAAGACAAACATTGTCTTACACAAAATCTGCTGCATATGTTTAAACAAAGTTCTGATTTTAGATTTTTTTATGCATTTTCTGTTGAATGTTTGTGTATGAGTAGCTTGAAAACTAAATAGGAAAACATAACTCCTCAGCTGCAAAATACTCTTGAACAACTTAGTAAAAACCAAACATGATAACCGAAATGATTTGAAATCATGTGAAAGAAAAATTTAGAAGTTGAAAGTCTGAACGCTTAGTTTTCCGTGTCTTTCCTTAGTGCATAGTGTGCACAAAGTCCTGAGATAGGAAAAAGAGTTCAAACTTATCAAATATTTTATATGCATGTAAAGTGTTCAGCCAGGTTGGTTAAAGCATTGAAATGTATTTTTCGTCTGTAGTAAATGAAGATAACATTTCTGAAAAGTTATCTTTGAAACTTGTATACCAGGAAGCAGTACTTCAGTTAACGTGTCTCGTAACATATTTCTGATCTTTTTTCTGCTTCATCACATAGTGATGCTGAGTGGTGGTGGCATTATGTACTGAAGATTTGTATTTAATTTTTGGTGGTGGTCTTTTTTTTTTTTTTTTTTTTCCAAATTCGAACTAATATTGTTTGTGCAGTTGTTGCCCGTCTTACACAATGTGCCTGTGATATACCTTTTTTATATTCTCCTATCCCAAGATATGCATCTTAATTTGCCAAGCCATTTCACAGCAAAATGGGCCAGAGGTCCTCATTTTAATAGCAGTTTTGATTTCATCAGTCCAAATTCATTTGAAAATCTATGGACTATTTTCTTTCCGTGGAAGATGATGCTGTACTCTTTCACGTCATGAGGTCTGGCTAGTCCCTCAAAGACACCATACCCGTAAGAGTTTCCATGTCACTTATTTCCAGATTAAAAAATGTTAGCAGTAATATTGTAGCATTTTTGTTTGCGTTTTAATACTGTACTAAAAAATTCCAGGAAATTTCTCTTATTTTTCATACTTGCCACTATGATTTTATTGCCATAAAGTTTTTGATAAAAACACCTGTGAGAAGTTAACTGAAGTGTTACTGTGTGCGAGTCAGAGCTGAGTTCAGGCTCAATTTTAAGAGCCCGAGCCTGAAGTATGTCAGCCCGAAAACTATTAACCTGTTTAGGCGTTAAAATAAGTCTTCCAAACTTCCACTCTTTCCTACCCATGCAATTAACCGACGTCTTTCTCAACTACAGAGTGGGGAAGGGATGTCTATCTATTTCTATAGTTTCTTTAACCATTCATTTCTTCCTGAAATGTTTTTTTTTTTGGGGGGGGGGGGGGTGTATCAGGAAACATCTGGTGGCACAACAAACTACGTCGTATGTTGCTCAATAGAATTAGCAGGGAGCTGCCCCTTTGAGGTAGGGAGCAAAATTCCATCAGCTTGCTATCTACTATCTATACTTCTTAAAACTTATCCTTGGCAGAAATCCTGTAATTCATGGCCTATGGTATTTTATCATCCAAGCCCGAAATGGATAGCCCTGCAGAATTCCTACTCCCCATTTAGACCCAGTTGCCGAAGAATTCTCTTTAACAACTAGAAAGTGTAAAAAAGCCTCGTGTGCTAAATCATATAAAATCACATAAAAAAAAAAAAAAAGGAAGAAAATTCTTCCCCTCTCTCCAAGCTCGAACTCCAGTAAGTATTACGCAGCCAGCACCCGGTTCGGGATCGGCCCGTCTCAGCACTAGTGTGTCTGTGTA
This sequence comes from Macrothele yani, assembly GCA_039090855.1. Lineage (NCBI taxonomy): Eukaryota > Metazoa > Arthropoda > Arachnida > Araneae > Macrothelidae > Macrothele > Macrothele yani. The sequence continues at coordinate 164,890,736 of CM077009.1, forward strand.
CTAGTGCTTAGCTTGACATTTATAGTAGGTATATTGAAAGTAAAAATTTAATTTTACCATAATGAGCAAATTTGGCTTCTAGTAAAGAATGTTAGTAAAATGTATAAATTCCCTAGTGTTATGAAAAACTGCTAACCAATTGTGCTTAATTCCTTTAGAAATGTGTGGGAAATAATTATTTATACTGTTGAAATGTTGTCTAGTCCAAAATGTGATATCAAATATGTTTTATAAAAAGTAGATCACAGTTAGGTATGAACATTACAAAAGTAGATTTTAGGTAAAGAAAATAATGGACACAACTCACACATAAAATGTTCAGATGGTAACACATACTGGAGGATCTAAAGCTGAGATAATTTTGATGTAACTTGTGATGATTCAAACTATTTGAAACAGATGTCTTAATTTCTGGCATTGGTTGGCAAGAATTCTTTATTTATTTTGTTGTGTGTTTCTATAACTTTGTTGCAGATTCCATCACATAAGGCAAGTTGGGGTAAACAATCTGAAGCTGAATACAGTTGCAGCTTGTGATAACTTCCTTCTTTCAAACTATTTGAAACAGACATTTGAGGTACATTTATGTAAAAAAATGGACCCATTTGTTTGTTTTTAATAGTATTTTTTACTTTGTTCCGCTTGAAGATACAAGACAAATTGATAGCCAGTAGGTAAGTTGATACTTTTTTCAAATGTAGTATTTATGCTAATTTTTAAAGCAAACTAAAAATTGGATTTCTGAATTGCAGCAAAGTGCTTTAATAATATGAGGGTGGATCAAAAAGTTAGTTACACTGTTGAATAAAACAATCAACAAAGAGATATACTCAGGGGATGTATGTTGGTTTAAAGGTACAACATTAATTCAGTTTTCGACATAGTCGCCTAAGGACTGTAAACATTTATCGGAACGTGCGATTAACTTTCCCATACCTGTACAGAAAAAGTCCAGTTTGGTGCAACTAGTTAAGGACCGCACTTTACACAGCCTCATCGGTTGGGAATCGTTGTCCACTAAGGTCCTGTTTTATTTTACCGAACAAATGGTAGCCGCATGGGGATAAGTTGGGGCTGTGAGGTGGATGTTGCCACACCTCCGACTTGAATGACTGCATCAATTCCCTTTGTTTTCCGTGCTGCGTAGCGTTGTTGGGCAGCAGAATGACACCTTCACTCAACTTATCCCGGCATCTGTCCTTAATTGAATTTCGCAAATTTAATAGTGATTGGCAATATGAGTCACTATTGATGGTCGTCTCTTTTGACAGAAATTCTGTGTAAACAACAGATTCACAGTCGCCATGACCTCTCCCGCAGACAGACAGTTGGACTTTTCATGTCTTCCTTGTTGGAAAGGTGACATGTTTCCATTCCATGGACGATCGTTTGATTTCAGTTACGTAACAGTAAATATGTGATTTCAGATTACTTATAGAGATATATTTCCCATGTATAATAAGAAGAAATATTTCTTCCCCAATGTTTACCTTAATAACTGGGAATTTGCTAAGCATCGACCTGGCTCTAAATAGCTGAGCTACGATGAAGCAATGCTCGCTTTGACTGGCGAAAATCTGTGATTATTCAGACTAAATCACTCGGATGTTTGGGACTTCCTCATCCTGGATGGTGTAACGGTAGCATGCTCGAATGGAAATCGGGAAATGCAGGTTCGCTTCCTGCTCCACGGCGATGAATTTTTCAAATTTTCTGGTATGAAAGAGTTAGTCAGTAGGACTAAATCTGCAATTTCAGATTGCTTATTGGCTCATAATGCAATTAAATTTCTGTTAATGGTGAGCAATAATTCTGTTTACTGAGCTATAGTTTGAATTAAATTCTAGTATGGAAATAGTTTTTTCAATTTTTGGCTTACTTAACAGTGTTCAATTATAGTAATTGTAAATTTACAAATGAAAGGAAAATTTAATAGTGACAAAAATGAATAATTTTATGAAAAAAGTTCTTGCATTAATTTTTCACAAAACAATGAGAGCATTTTTTGTGACAGTATCCTTCATTCGACTTTTTTTTTCAATTACCAAGAAAATAGCTTGTGCCAGAATGTGTTGTCACATAATTTTAAAGTGTTGAAATATATACAGATAAGGATTAATTTTTTCTTCCCCCAAGTAGAAATAAGTAAAATAAACTAATGCACAGACAGATGATTTGTATTAAAAGGGATTCTAAGCATTTTTTAAGAAAGAATTATTTCCAAATTATGTACTTTTAGTGTACAGAAGCATTGTCCTAGAAATAACCCCATTAAACAAAATACATGCAATAATATTCAAAAATTATTTTTTTCCAGAGCAAGAAAAAAATATCACTTTTTTAAAATTTAGTAAGGAACGTTTTAGACAGAGATATGTATATGAGGAAACACTTTTCCTTTGACATCAATATGATTTCGCTTAACGTTTTCCGTTTGCCATTAATATTCAGCACGCTATTTATCAAACGAATTTGCTTTTCAGTGTTGCTAGAAAATCATGAAGGCAAAAAGAAAAAAGTGAACTACACGGACAACGAAGAAAATATAGTTAATTTCATTAAAACGAGCAACAAAACTTTCGAATATGTCTCTTGATACGACTTTGCTAAAGGAACGGCTAAACGCAAAAAATCCACACTACACGGAAAACGAAAAAAAAATTAATTCAGTAGTGCTAAATGATTAAGTTCAGTAGAACTCCCATTTTAATAATGTTCCTTTTAAACGTTTTCTTCTCTAATAGTTTTAAATTAATATGCAATGATTAGATGTGCCACCTTATATTCACTGCGTGTTAGAAAATATAGCTCTCTACTCGGTCACCGTTTGCTGTCGGCAGCCCCAAGCAGAGGCAACAGCACTAAGTTGGTCACGTGATCTCGTCGATGCCCTTTCACACCGAAGTCTGTCTTTCTCGTCAGCCTCGTACATAAGGAAGTGACGTAAGCGATAGCACACTTGTGACGTGACTAGTCAGTCAAAATGGCAGCGTCTGCAGTCAGAAGGCGTTTTGTTTTCTTGAATTGAGCAAAACGGAATCTGTAACTGTGGTACAACGGCATTTTTGATAACGATTCGGAAAAGAACCTCCAACCAGAAAATTTATCTACGATTGGCATCAAAAATTTGAAACTACGGGGTGTTTGTGCAAACTTAGAAGTCCTGGACGATCGCGTGTATCGGAAGAAGTTGTCGATAGTGTTTGCACCGCCATTCAACGAAGCCCGGGAAAATCAACGCGGAGGGTGAGTCGTGAAGTGCGGATTTTACAGCCCACTGTCTGGAGAATTTTGAGAAAGAAGCTGAAAATGATTCCATACAAAGTGCAGATGTTGCAAAATCTCACTGACCTTGACAAAACAAAGCGCTTTGAATGGATCACCGGCTCGATATGTGTCGTGTGACTAAGGGTGCACACATATAACATCTGTGACTGTCTCTAAAAAAACTTGAAACATTCCCCTACAATTCTGTTACAGGTAACATAAAATATCTTACATTGTTCTTGTTGTATAGTGCGTTGAAATTGTATACTTCTTTTTGAATCACCCGGTATATACATCAATGAATATATATTTATCAAAACCTGCGAGATATATTCAAAGACCTTTAAGATTTGGATATATTTGCAGTGCTAACCGTTGCACATACATCGCCCCGTTTAGCACAGTAACGTTGTTTAAACGTTCAAATTTTGGTTCAGTAGTTGATAGTTGGTTTCTGGTTGGTTTAATACCTTTTTAAAACGTTGATATGTGGTTAACTGCTGAACGATGAAAAAGTGGAAGTTTTAAAACGTTGTTAAACGTTTTAGTAAGGTTGATGTATTTATGTTGAAACTGTGAAATTTTTAAAACGATTTTAAAAAGCTGAAAATAATGCTCAGATATCAGCAAAACCTAAAAACTAATGATAAACGCACCTAATTCTAACAGAAAGTGGTAACGTTTTTACATAAGTACGAAATTTCTAAAAGGACATGAACTATTATGTGCTGAAAAAAACCTCAATCAATTTTTCGGCAGACATATTTTATTTCTTGAGTCAATTTCCAGTTCCTTTATTAAAGCATAATTCAGCGCCCTCTTTTGGTCTACATGAAAAACCGTTTAGCGGAAACCACGTGGCAGAACTTCAAATTGGCATAAGATTTCCCACTGACTTTTGCTTTGTTTAAAAGGTATGTGAGTCGCTTTGTACCTGTAAGGTGTGTTTTTACGAGGAATATTATTAATTATTTCTCCCTAGGACGAAACGACAGTTCTAAATTGTTTTGTCTCCCACTACTTGAAAACTTCGTCTTGTTGTAGAGATTGACGAAGAGGTTTGAATCTTCTTCAGAAAAGGTATTGGCATATTTAAAGGATAGCGGGTAGTATACCTAGAGACTTTATAGACAATCTGCCATATACAAGCGCATGCAATGATCACTTTAATTGCAGAAACTTTTCTTTGTTAAATACTATATGAATGCAGAAGCCGTAAGGAACAATGGAAACGCTATATGAGCCCCTCTTCAACCAAAAATCTACCTTTCGGAGTTACTCTAAATACGTTAGAAAAACAGCTTTCAAACGTTTATAACCGTTTATCAACCAGACATCCTGGTGTTTTTAAACGTTTTGTTTTTAACGTTTCTGCAACTAACCCGTTAACCATTTCTGAACGTTGAAACAACAAATTTGTGCTACATGGGTCTAAAGGCTGTTTCGAATTTTTGTATAAAAAATTTTGATTTAGAAAAATAAAATGTTATGGACTTCATTCTCGTGACATCGGAAAAGGTTTTCTGTGCACCAAGACACCAACATGGCTGCTGATGTTGTCGCTATTAGATTACCCCTTAGTGTTGCCCAACTTTTAAAATTTTAGCGTCTTGGAGTATGCCAGCAAATTATATGAGGAACAGGGAGAAGAAGGAAAAATTAATCTCTTAGAAGAACAAATCAAGGTTGCATAATATACCACGACAATGTGTTCGATGTTTATTTCAAATGATGTACGGCAACATTGTCGTTAGTTATTGGGAAATTTTCAATGAAACATTTCTCAATTTTCACGCTCTTATTGTCACGCACTGGCAAAACATCGGAAACATAAACCTGAGAAAGCTTTTTGCAAACAAAATATTTAGAACCCCAGACAATTATGTAATATGGAAACAAACTAAGGTTAAAAAAACAACTAAAAACTTCCACCTGCCGCACGCTAGGCAATGCGGTTAAAAATAAAATAAATACGCAACATTAAGTAAAAGAAAAATGAGATATATTTCGTTCTTTTGGGAAAGATTCCAGAAATTAAATTCACAGCTTACCGATCCAAATACGTAATCAGTTTTCTCCTACTTCATATTTTTTTTAAATTACAATTCGATGGTATGAATTGCCTTCGATTCGTAGTTTTATGATATTCAAAATCCTCGACTGCACTCACACAGAGAAAGAAAAAAAGATCCGTAAATTCGACAAAAAATGTAAATAAAAGGATTTCCTTCGAAAGTATTTTGAACGTAAAAATTTAAATCAAGGGATTTCCTTCGAAAGTGTTTTGAACGTGAAAATGAAACGGTCACTATACAACTCATGTCAAACAAACACAGAATAATTTCACGATGTAAGACACTTTACACTTAAGTTCCCACAAAAACACAATGCATTAATTTGCGATATCCATGGTAAATAAAAAACACCTCCCCACCCCATTCAAAACAGTTGCACCCAAAAGGACGGGTCGGTTTGCAATGCTGTTCGGAAGGAAGGTAAATGTTACCTGGAACAATAAATGATTACACATTCAGCCTGATATGTGAAATATTTATTGACATACACGCCAATAAGTAGTGTTTCTCAGTATGGCGTCGGGGACCATGTTTGCTCACACAACATGCCAGACGTCTCAGCATGGAGTTGTACAGGTTCCCAATGGTGTTCTGCGATAAGCCATCTTATGCAGCTTGAACCTTCTCACGCAGTTCCTGCTGATTGTGCGGCAGGGGTGGAGTTTGGATAGCGCGTCCAATAGCATCCAATACATTTTCAATCGGCAATAGGTCTGGCGATGCGGCTGGCCATGGCAGAGTGTCCGTGCCTTGAAGGCAAGTTCTCGAGAGAGAGCAGCAGTATGCAGACGAGTGTTGTCTTATTGGAAAATCGCACCAGAGTGAGCGTTCAAAAAAGTTAGGGCCACTGGTTGCAGTAACTCACTAACGTAACGTCGGGCTGTCAAAGTGCCTGTAATGAACACCAAAGGTGATCTCGCATCGTAGATAACTGCAACCCACACCATGACGCCGGGCCTTCTGGATGTGTGACGCTCGACAACAAATTGTTCATCTTGGCGCTGACCACAGTGCCTCCACACATGGATTCGTTGGTTGTCTCTTCCAAGACAAAAGTGGGACTCGTCACTGAAGATCACCTGCTGCCATTCTGAGTGGCCCCTTTGCAGTCTTCGGCGACGATGCAATGGTGTTAAGGGCAGCCGTCGTAACGATCTGCGTGCGTGTAGTCCTACATCGTACAGCTGTTTGCCAATGGTGCTGGCCCTAATCGAACGATGCACTGCTCGCTGAATATCCGCAATCGAGGCTGTTGGGTGACTCCGCGCATGTCAGACAACCCGTCGGTCCTCTCTCTCTCTCTCTCTCTCTCTCTCTCTCCGTGGTTCGTCTAGGTCCCAGACCCTTCCTGTTACTGCTGCGTGCCTTATTCTATCCACTATCGCCAGCAGCGTGCTATCCGCACGACCGGTATAGCGCGCAATACGACCATACCGCTTCCCGACGATGCGCCCCCCTCTCGAACCCCTCCAACTGCTCGTTTTGCTTTCGAACTTTTCTCCGAGGCATACTTCACTTGCAAAGCATGCAACCAACACAACAGCACGAGTTAGAATGTCAAGCACGCACAACCTCATACATAGCCGGTCAGGCACAGCGCTACAACCCTTCCTTGCTTACGTCACATGCGCGACCGAGCGTGATACTTGAATCATTTGCATGTCTCACGATGTCAAACCTACCTACCAAGTTTCATTCCTGTCGGTTGCTATCTTCTGGGTGCAACTATTTATTTTGACGATGAGTGTATTTGAAACCGTCATAACATTTCATTTGCATCGCTCACAGTTTGCCTTTAAAAGAAATCTCATTGTTCTTCGAATATTACCAATTTATTTGATTTTTGTCTAGTATTTTTGGATTTGAAGTTAGAAGTGGATGTTTTGGACCAATATTTGAATCTCATTTCCAAACAGTTCATTGACATAGAATTAATTAAATGAACTGTTGCATGGGGGATCGTGGTCCAATGCATGCGTTTGAAGGTCGTTGAAGATTTTTTTACCCCAATGGAAAACCCCAGAACTTTAGTTGTAAGCCACAACAGCGTGGGCTAAGATTTAATTTTTCCACTTGACTCTTTAAAAAGTAGATTTGAAGACTTCTTCACAGTGGTGACAAATGCGCATCATTTATATAGGTAGCAAAAAGTACCAATAAATGTTCAATAATCATCATTGTCAACCATTATCAATCCACTGCTGGAGGAAGGTCTCCCAGAGTTCCTTCCACAATTGTCTGTCTTGAGCCTGTCTCCTCCTTGTCAATCCGGCATGCTTTCGAATTTCATGCATCCATATCTCATGGACTCTTCTTCTGTCCCTTAGAATTCAGTCTAAAATCTCAGTCGTCCATCGGTGGTCTGATCTTGTGGCAACATGTCCAGCCCATTGCCATTTCAGTTATTTCACTCTGGTCATGATGATGTCCACTCTTGTCATTTCCCTTATCTACAAGTTCCTCATCTTATCTTTCCTGGTTACACCAAAGCATGTTTCTCTCCATGCTACTTTGAGTTGCTGCAGTCTTCGTATATCTTTTTTACTTCATCATCATCGTCGTCGTTGTGAACCTATAACGAAGTAAATTTCTCCGTCATTTTTATCCGTGCCAGGATTCGAACCCGGGTTCCCTCATTCCGGAATAAGTTGCTCTACCAATTGAGCTACGCGGACGTTTTTTTTATTCTGATTCCTATCTGCCTTTATGTCGTGTGCGTCCTTCGGGCAGGTACGTCACATCTCCTGGTACGTTACAAACCATTATACCCACTGCTGGACGAAGGTCTCTCCAGATCTCTTCCACAACGGTCTCTCTTGTGCCAGTATCCTCCATGTCACTCCCGCATACTTTCGAATTTCATCCACCCATCTCCCATGTGGTCTTCTTCTGGGTCTTTTCCTGTCCCTTTGAATCCAATCTAAAATTTCGGCTGTCCATCGATGGTCTGTCCTTCTGGCAGTATGTCCAGCCCATTGCCATTTCAGGGATTTAACTCTGATCATGATGTCTTCCACTCTTGTCATTTTTCGGATCCACGAGTTCCTCTTCTTATCTCTCCTGGTTACAGCAAGCATGCACCTCTCGATGATTTTTTGAGTTGTCTGCAGCCTTTGTATGTCTCTTTTAGTTCAGGTCCACGTCTCTGCACCATACGTAAGCACTGGAAGGATGCATTGATCAAACACTTTTCTTTTAAGACATAATGGCATATTGCTCTTGAAAATTATGCTGTTTCTTCCAAAAGCTCTCCAGGCAAGTTTTGTACGCCGATTAATTTCTTCATCAATGTGACCCTCACTTAATATCTGCTGCCCAAGATAAACGTACGTGTCTGTTATCTCCAGCTTTTCTCCATCAATCGATAAATAATCTTCATTTCTTGTAAAAGCATTGAACATCACTTTTGTCTTCTGAAAGTTCACTTTTAATCCCCCTTCTTTACTCTGGTCAAAAAGTTCCTGGATCATACTCTGCAGCTCTGATGGGGTAGTTGCAAAAATGACTATGTCATCAGCAAAACGAAGGTGGGTTAGATAATCTCCATTAATATTTATCCCCTTGTTTTCCCAGCTCAACGACTGAAAGACACCCTCCAATTTGGCATTAAAGAGCTTGGGAGATATGGTGTCACCTTGTCTCACTCCTTTTCCAATTTTTATGTGTGTTGTATTTTCAAACAGCCGAATCTTTGCACTTGCATTTTCATAGATGTTATTAATAATATTAATGTACGCATCTTCAATACCGCAGGATCTCAGAGCCATTGTAACTGCTGATGGTTTCACCGAATCAAAGGCTTTTTCATAATCGATAAAAGCCATGCAAAATGGAAGTTCATATTCCCTCCCTCTTTCAATTAGTTCTCTCAGTACGTGGATATGATCTATTGTGCTGTAGCCACTCCTGAATCCAGCTTGTTCTCTCGGTTGAGCCATGTACAGTGTCACCTTTAAGCGGTGTGAAAGAACTTTAGTGAAGATTTTATAAACCACTGAGAGGAGGCTGATAGGTCTGTAGTTCCTGAGATCCTCAATGTCACCTTTTTTATGTAGCAAGATCATTGTAGCGTTGTTCCAATCCTCAGGAATCTTCCCTTCATTAAGGCATCGAGTGAAAATTTGGGCGAGTACTGTTTCGATTTCTCCACTTGCTTCTTGTATGATGTCTACAGTAATTCCATCTTCTCCTGGAGCTTTTCCCCGCTTCATGTTCTTGATTGCTTGTGTAACTTCTGCTGGGAGGACTGGAAGAACTCTGGTACCTTTCATGATGTCTGGAGTACATGTATCATCCCTTTCATATAATTTGGAGTAGAAATCTTTTACTCTTTTCAAAATTTCGCCTCTATTTCTTGTTACAGAACCATCTTCTTTTCTGAGTGCCATAATCTGTTTTCTTCCCTTACTGAGATGTCCCTTTGCTATCTTTAGGCTTTGGTTGTTTTCAATTGCTTTCCTTACTAGTTCACAGTTGAATTTCCTTACGTCTTCAGTGATACCTTTTCGTACTGTCTTGCATAGCTCTATATATTCCACTTTGGAAGTCACATCTTCTTTAGTTTTCCTCATCTCTCTTCGTTTTTGCATCAACATTTTGGTTTTTCCTGATAATTTGTTCACATGCTACTTGTTCTTAGACCCAGCTAATTTTGGTGCTGTTTCCATAAGAGCTTTGGTTACTTTTCTGTTAACTTCAGAAATATCCACTTCTTCCGATGTTAGGCCTTCTAAAGCAGAGAATCTGTTCTTCAGTTCCAACTTGAAGGTTTTATGGTGTTTTTTAAGGTTGGTTATGTCAATACATTTTTTTGTCTTATGAGCTTGCTACGTTCGAGTTTAGTGTTGAGGTGCATCTTACATCTCACCAATCTATGGTCACTACCTGTGTTGAACTTGTTTAGCACACTGCAGTCTTCTATGACGAATTTTTTGTTACACATAATAAAATCAATTTCACTTGTCGTCCCATTTGGATGTCTCCATGTCCATTTCCTGTGTGGCTTTTTCTTGAAGAAGGAGTTCAAGATGAAAAACCCTTCTGCCTCTGCAAACTCAACGAGAGTATTTCCACGCTGGTTTCTGTTGCCGTGACCGAATTTACCTACTGAAGTTTCATTCTGTTGTCGTTGCCCTATTTTTGCATTGAAATCTCCCATAACTATCTTTAAGTGCTGCTTACCTTTATTATTTAGATGACGAATTTCTTCATAAAATTCTTCAATTTCTTCTTCAGGATGACTTGTGGTGGGTGCATAAGTTTGAATAATCTGAGCCTGGTATCTTCTCGACAGTTGGATAACAAGTCGTGCAGCTCTGTCAGAGGAACTTTCAACTTCTACAACTTTATCCTTCAGCTTCTTGTTTATTATAAATCCAACACCACTAGTTCTGCCAGTATCTGTCCCACGATAGTAGAAGAGATGTCTACTTTTCAGTTCAATGAGATCTTCTTTTCTCCTTACCTCACTTAGCCCGACGATGTCCCACTTGATCCTTTGTAGTTCCTTTTCCAATTCAAGAAGCCTTGAAACAGAAGATAGGGAGCGTCCATTATACGTAGCCAAGGTCAGCCTAGTCCGGTCCTCCGGGGATTCTTAGCACCCACTGCCTTCATGTCGCACTGGCCGCTGCCTTGGCCAGGTACATTCCAGCTGCCGGAGACTGAGGGCCAAGATTTAAGTTGTGGAGTCATTTTGGAGGGTTTGGCCATAACTCACCACGCTGGCCAAGCGGGTTGGTGAGTGTGGGGTAGCATTTCCTCTAATCCCGATGGTATAGTTATACCGCTATTGACGGTCGTCAGAGCCTTTTTAGTGGGAACAGGATGTACCACGAGAAGGCGGGGTTGACATTTGTCAAGGAGAGGCTGTGATGTTACGCATCAGCTGACCTTACATCTTTTTTACTTAAGGTCCATGAAATAAGGACTTTAAGGTCCCCAAAGATGCTTACACACATTTTCAACATGTACCAATAATTTTTTTTGTATAATATCACTTGAAAGAAAAGTTAGACCCCCCTTATTCTTTATGTTTATCAATAATAAATCACATTTTAGTCTTGAAGATTTTATTAGTACTTCTTGCTCTAATGCTGTTCGAAAAAGGTATCCTTAAGATGAATAAAAAAATACAAATTAGTAACGTAAATGTTTGAAAAGAGCATCGTTTTGCACTTGCTTCCTGTAACGCTGTTGGACTCCTTTTGAGCTTACATAGGGTGTGGCTGAAAACGTTGTGCTCCTAGGTCACCAGGAGGTTGTGATTAAAACTGGCTCCAGGTATTAAACGTCTCAGCACCTACACCGTATTCTTTCCTCCAAGATACAGGCATAGTATGCCAAAAGCGCAGAATATAGAGATAAAATTCCTTAAAGCAGTATAGGAAGAACTTCCACACAAAATCTTTTTATTAGATTTCAAACATTATGATGAATATTTAGGCTATTAGGAAAACTCAGTAAAAGTGACAATACAAAATATTTTAGAATAAGGGCATTTCACCATTCAGAAAATAACACAAGAATGGTATCAAGGCAGTGTATTTCAGAATTTGTAAAAATATTATTTTATAATAATTGTTATTGTCAATAACATAGCTGCAAACAATTTTTTTACCTTATTTATCAAACTACATGTCAAGAAAAAAATCTTAATTTCTACTTTTTTTATCCAACTACACTGAACTCAATTTATTACCTTTCAGTACATATCAAAGCCAGCACTTAACTAAATAATTATTGTAGGTAGAAAAACAAACTTGTTTACCACTGTTTCGTTCCTTCAGTGACTATCCTGTGCTGTGTTCTCCTTTTTGATCTTTATATAAACATTTTTTCAAATTATCATGTAAATCATAACTTTTCTTAGCAAAAAAAATATTCACACAGGTCTGTACTTTGAGAAAATATTAAGGAAAGAAAAGTATTTGTTGTATTTGCATGGATCAGTTAGAGGGAGTGATGTATTATATGCCCATTTGCTTCAGAAAAATATATAGTATTTATCGAGGCACTGAAGTATTTGGTTTAAAATTTAGATGAGAAAAAGTTATGTTTTGCTCTTTCGAGTCATATGCAGCAGTAGCTTTTAAAAATAGTTTATTGAGTATGAAGGCAGCATTGCAATCAGTAATAAAGTGCACTGCATGTCTAAGGAAAAGTAGTGATAGTTTTGCAAACAGAAAATCTATAGACAACACATTTTTTTTTTTTTTTTTTTTTTTTGCGTCAGCTCATTGGATAAAATTATTCTTTAATAAAACAATTTGGGGAAAAATCGGGTGGTTAAGGGTAACATGAAAGAACGATAATATATCGCATTATCGACCTTTCATAATACTTTTAACCATCCGATTTTTATATTCAAATTTGTATTTCTGTAACCAGGTATTTCGGGTTCTTTTTTTTTTTTTATTGGAGGTTTAACGATCACCGTGAGCAACTCAATGGGCTATAAGCAGTCGCCTGTCCCTAATTTAGGGGCACTAGTTCCAGGAAAGCGAGAGAGCTAGTGCCGTAAGACAAACACAGCATCCATGCCTCACCGGGATTCGAACCCGGACCCCTTCCGGACAAATGGTCATAAGCTGTCGCTTAGACCATTGCGCCACCGGGGCGGCTAGCAGCGCTTCAGTTGATTCCCGTCGTTTGCAAAGCGCTATCATTACGTTTACCAGTCTATCTCTCTACAAGGTCTGTGTTAAAAATATCCCCCTCTCCACCATATTCTGAAGCAACCCATGTCACATCATTGTCACATTTAAAAGCATTTTCGGCCTACAAACAGTTATATCAGCCAGCTTGCAATATCCGTTCCTACCTTCTTTTTTTTTTTTTTTTTTTTGATTGAAGGTTTAACGACCACCGTGAGCAACTCAATGGGCTATAAGCAGTCGCCCGTCCCTAATTTAGGGTCACTGGTTCCAGGGAAGGGAGAGAGCCAGTGCCGTAAGACAACTACAACATCCTTGCCTCACCGGGATTCGAACCCGGACCCCTTTCGGACGAATGATCAGAGGCCATCGCTTAGACCACTGCGGCTGTTCCTAAATTCAATGAGTAATCAAACGTGACATGAAAATAAGCCCCACCTATAGCTGTTTTCACTGAAACTGAATACCGCTCTATGATTGGCTGGAATTTTCCCAGTCCTCTATGAATGTAAGGTTTGTTTATATGCTTCCCGGAGCGGGAATCGAACCCTCATCTCCCGATTACCGTTCAAGCATGCTATCCGTCACACCACCTAGGAGAACAAAATCACAAGTATCTGAGTGTTAAGAGCATCGAAGTACTGGATGGGTGCCTGCTGGCAGGACCCGAAAGGTCTCACGCTTTTAAATTTTTAACTGTCATTAAAGTTTTTATTTCATCATAAAACTCTTTTATATATCGTGTGAAGACGGTTTGTCGTTTGTAGTATGTGTGTATGGCATTTGTTCCAAGTATTCAAAATCGGAACTTTTTTTAGGACTGTAAGTGTAGCCTATAATGGCAAGTAAAGTCATTTTTTCTACATGAAGAGGAAGGAGTGTCATTTTTGAACCGTAATTTTGTTAGGAAAATGGGAAGATACCCGCTGTGTTACTTCATATAGACCGTATGCATTGATGTCACGAAACCGCGGTTCACGTCACTTTTTCGTCTGCTGCTTTCTTGCAGAACAACTAGTGTACAAGTGAGATCAAAGATACATTACATGGGCTGCGTAAGTGGGTTATCTAGCAATGAAAAATAGCTTTTTTCTGATAAATTAAAGTTATTGGACAATTGTGGTGACCCATATGTAATTCCATACTTATTTTTCCTTAATAATATTGAGGTCTTGGCAAGAATAGAACATGACAATATTGTTGATTATTTCGTTTTTTGCAAACGCCTTCACCACCGAGCAAATGAAATCATGCAAGTTATAAAGAAAGGTTAATTCCAGTCTAAAGATCTTCATAGAGTTTTTGTAGATAACGCATCAGTAAATTTATGAACATACCTGTTACAAAATGTAAACTACACAGTCCAGTGTTCCTTCGTTTCCGGTCATCAATGTCAACACTGCTGATACGTGATAACCACAAAATTTGGCGCTTCTGAATAATTTTTTTTATAATTCTGATTCCACTTCGTTCACTCAGATGTTAATCTATACTAGGACACATCATTATCTCTCCCACTTCGGTAAACGCAGCCGAAAATAGCACATAACACCATCTTCCTTAACGCTCCACAATGCAAATCCAAGCAGTGTTTGTAAACCAGTTTATCACCAGGGCGTCTGCTAGGATGGTGTACCTTGCTGTGACGTCATATGCATACGGTCGAGGCTGACGAGAAAGACAGGCTACGGTGACGAGAAAGACAGGCTACGGTGCGAAATAGTCACGTGCACAACTTAGTGCTGTCGCCAAGTGAATCGGTTGAACAGCCATTGCATCGTTTGTTCACAGTGATTTGTATTTAGTGAGTGAGTGTTCCGTTTATTCTCATTTGGATACACGTATAGTTTTGTGAGGTAGGTATTTTATATTTCTAAGATAAGGTTAATTCTTAGTAAACGTTTTATTTAGTTTTAGCAATAAGTTAGCGATAATTATAGTTTTAATGAGTAGATCTTAGTTTCACACATGTTGAAATCTGTTCATGTCTCATGAATAGTGAAGTATAAAAAAGTGAGTTATTCTGTGGTGTTTAATCTTTTTTTCAAGTAGACAAATATAATAATTAATATGTTTTGCCAATTGCGGATTCACATAGAGCTTGAATATTACCAGAAATCAGGGTAACTTTTTAGGAAATTAGCCTTTGTAATTTGTATAACATTTGCATCTCTTCAACAATCGTTAGCCCTTTCTTTACGGAATTAATGCTTGAATTGTATTGTAATGTGTGTCTGAATTAAAGAGGACAATTTTTTAATTTCGTAACTTAATGTCAACTGTGATATAGCATTTGTCTGATTGAATTTACTAAAGCTGAACAGTGTGGACAGATTATGTTAAAAAAACACTGCATGGTCAACTCTATTCTAACTGTACAAAACATAGGGAACTACTTTCGCTTAAAAATTTCATATCTAGTTCTTCTCTTGTATTATAAGGTATAATTATTTTTACAGGAATTGACATGCCGCGGTGTTGCAGTGTTAGTGGCTGCAAGTCAAATTATAGAAGTCAAAAGGAGACTGTTACAACTTTTGCCATACCAAAGTCAGAACCTCAGAGAAGCCAATGGCTTCGTAGTATTCCAACAGATTTGAGTGGTTTAAAAAATTTAGTGGTATGTATAAAACATTTCGATGAGTCCTGTGTCATCAGAACTGATAAGTTGATTGTTGATGGTGAATATAAAGAGTTTCCTAGGAAACTGCCAAAGTTGAAAGAAGGATCACTTCCAAAAGTTTTTCCCAATTTGCCAAAGTACTTGAGTTCCATTCCAAGCTCTTCAAGGCGCCTTGCAAACGTGGAAAGCGATAACCTCGAACAGGCCATCAAGGAAAGCCTTGTAGTACATAAAAAGTATTTGGAAGAAAAGAGTATTAAAGGTATGGGTGATGTAATGTCATATTTCGCAAAGAATAGAAGCAATTTTCGACAAGAATGGGCTTTAGTAAGTAATAAAACTAAAGTAATCATTTGTTTTATTGATCTTCATAATGAGTCACCTGCTGTGTTAGGCTCCATTGTGATAGCTACTGATCTCTGTTTCGAGGTTTATATTGACAAAACAAAAATCAACAAAAGTAAGTTATCAAAAAAATATTTTTAATTCAGTAAGTGTTATCCAAGAACTCATGCAGTATGTTGAAGAACATTTGAAAGACCCTAATGTGCATAGTTACATTGAATCAGCCACAACTTTGTTAGAACTAGAATTGTCTAAATGTCCAGAATCAGCTCAGCTAATATTTTTTATAGAGCAGTTAAAATTATCATTACTCCCAAAAAATAATAGGAAATATTCTAATAGTACCATGGTTCTTGCAACATCACTATATATTTTTTCTTCTTCAGCATATAATATTTTATATAAATGCAATGCTTTGTATCTTCCACACCCCCGGAACTTGCAGAAACTAATTGGTCACTTTTCACTAAATAGCTGTGATCTTCGTGGCAGTATGGTGTATTTGAAAAGTAAAATTCAGGGTCTGTGTGAACATGAGTTCATAGTAAATTTGTTACTTGATGAAATGTATATGGAACCACATCTAAGTTTTAAAGGTGTCTCTCTTTTTGGAATGAGCCAGTCAGACACTGCAAAACTTGCAAAAGGTGCACAAGTTTTTATGATATCTTCAGTGTTGTCCAAGTATAAGGATGTTGTAAGCATAATTCCTGTGAACAATCTCACAGCTGAACAACTGAAAGATATGATAATGAGTGTAATAACAGAAGTTGAAAAACTTGGATTTCAAGTAATATGTCTGATATCTGACAATAACTCTGTTAACCGCAAAGCATTTGAGTTATTCACTCGGCAGAAGATTTTGCAACCTAGTGTTCCACACCCTTTGAATGATACAAGATTGTTATTTTTTGTGTTTGACTCGGTGCATATTATTAAATGTATTCAAAATATATGGATTGGGAAAAAAGATGAAAAGTGTATTATTTTTCCAGATTTTGAAAATGATGGTAATATTTTAAAAGCCTGTTACAAGCATTTAGAACTGTTATATGATATGGAGAAAAATGCTCTTATTAAGTATGGTCATTTGCTTTCTAGTAAAGTTCTGTACCCTTCAAACATTCAAAAGCAAAATGTAAAGCTGGCTCTGAGGGTGATCAATAAAAAAAATATTGCAGCTTTAAAATGCAAATTTCTTGATATTTTCACCAAATGGTGGAAAATTGTTAATGTTCAGAGTGCCTTTGAAGGCATCAGATTTAATGATCCACACAGAGAACCAGTGAGAACTGAAAATTCTCTACAAATAGAATATTTGAGTAAAATGTCATTGTGGTTGAAAAAATGGAGGACTTCAGTTCCTGTCACAAATGCACTATCATCTCAAACATTCCAGTCACTCATAACTACAAATGATGCTTTCATACACCTTGTTCCATACTTATTGGAGAAGTATAAAATAGATTACCTTCTGCTTGGTAAGTTCCAAAATGATAATTTAGAAAGCAGATTTGGTTACTACAGGCAACTTAGTGGTGCCAATTACTATATTAGCTATGTGCAGCTGCTGAAAAGTGAAAGAAAGTTGCGTTTCAAAAATGCAGTGTTGTTATCTATTAAAGATACTAAAGTACCCTTACAAACCTTAATTCCATGTGAAGATCGTCATTCTCATTCTGTAAACTTATCTATGTTTAATGATGTTATTAATAGTGAATTTAATTTTGAAAAAGTACCAGCACTTATGATTCCAGTGCTTACTTACATTGCTGGATTCACTGTTCGAAAAGAGTTAAGGAAGCAAAAATGTGACTTTTGTTGTTCTTGGTTATTAACTGACAAAGAAGTTGATCTTGCTGAACAACCATATCAGCTAATAAAGGAACTGGACAGGGGTAAGTTGATTTTGCCCACAGAATGTGTTGTTTTGACAGTTGCTGTGGCATGGTACACTTTACAAAATATTGTTAAAATGCATGAAAACCAGTTCCTGAGTGCACAGCATCAACTTTCTGTTTTATACAAAATCTGCTGCATACATTTAAACAGACAAAGTTATGATTTTAGATTTCCTTGTTCATTTTCTGTTGAATGTTTGTGTTTGAGTAGCTTGAAAACTAAATTGGAAAACATAACTCTCCTCTCAGCTGCAAAATACTCTTGAACAACTTAGTAAAAGCCAAAAATGATAACCGAAATTATTATAAATCACGTGAAAGAAAAATTAAGAAGTTGAAAGGCTGAACACTTAGTTTTGCGTGCCTCCTTAGTGCATAGTGTGCACAGAGTAAGTCATGAGATTGGAAAAAGAGTTCAAACTTATCAAATATTTTGTATGCATGTAAAGTGTGTAGCCAGGTTGGTTAAAGCATTGACATGTATTTTTCTTCTGTACTAAATGAAGATAACATTTCTGAAAAGTTATCTTTGAAACTAGAAAGTAAAGATCTGTCATATTTGGTTTCATTTGAAACTTGTATACCAAGGAGCAGTACTTCGGTTAGCGTCTCTTAGCATTTCCGATCTTTTTTCCACTTCATCACATATTATTCACATAGTGATGCTGAGTGGTGGTGGCAGCATTATGTACTGGAGATTTGTATTTAATTTTTGATGCTGTCCGTTTTTTTTTTTGTTTTTTTTTTTTAAGTTGGAACTAATGCTGTTTGGGAAGTGGTTACCTGTGTTACACAATGTGCCTGTGATATACCTTTTTTGTATTCTCCTACCCCAAGATATGTATCTTTATTTGTCAAGCCATTTCACAGAAAAATGGACCAGAGGTCCTCATTTAATAGCAGTTGTGATTTCATTAGTCAAAAATCATTTGAAAATCTATGGACTATTTTCTTTCTGTGGAAGATGATGCTGTACTCCTTCGCGTCATGGGGTCTGGCTAGTCTCTCAAAGACGCCATACCCGTACGAGTTCCATGTCATTTATTCCCAGATGAATCAATGTTAGCAGTAATATTGTAGCATTTTGTTTACGTTTCAACACTGTACTAAAAAATTCCAGGAAATTTCTCTTATTTTTATTCATACTCGCTCCTATGACTTCATTGTCACAAAAATTTGATAAAAACACCTGTGAGAAGGTAACTGAAGTGTTACTGTGTGTGTGTGTCAGAGCTGAGTTCGGGCTCAATTTTAAGAGCCTGAGCCCGAAAACTATGATTAACCTGTATAGGCATTAAAAAAAAGTCTTTCCAGACTTCCACTCTTCCCTACCCGTGCAATTAACCGATGTCTTTCTCAACTGCGGGGTCAGGAAGGGATGTCTATCAATTTCTATAGTTTCTTTAAACATTTATTTCTTCCTGAAATGTTTCGGTGGGGTGGGGGGATATCAGAAAAAATCGGGAGCTAAATCATATACAATCACATTAAAAGAAAAGCCTCGGCCAGTCTCAGCACTGGTGTGTGTGTACTAGTGCTTAGCTTGACATTAATAGTAGGTATATTGAAAGTAAAAATTTAATTTTACTATGATAAGCAAATTTGGCTTCTAGTAAAGAATGTTAGTAAAATGTGTAAATTCCCTAGTGGGAGGAAAAACTACTAACCAATTCTGCTTAATTCCTTTAGATTTCTTTAGAAATGTATGGAAAAATTTTTTTATACTGTTGAAACCTAATCCAAAAAGTGATAAAAATATTTTTTATGAAAAAGTAATTCACAGTTAGGTATGAACATTACAAAAGTAGATTTTAGGTTAAAGAAAATAATGGACAAAACTCACACATAAAATATTCAGATGGTAACACATAGTGGAGGATCTAAAGCTGAGATAATTTTGATGTAGCGTGTGATGAATCAAACTATTTGAACCAGATGTCTTAATTTCTGCCATTGGTTAGCAAGAATTCTTTATTTTGTTGTGTGTATGTATAACTTTGTTGTAGATGCTGTCACTTGGAAAGTTTGGGGGAAAATTCTTAAGCTAAATACCGTTGCAGCTTGTGATGACTTTCCTTCTTTCAAACTATTTGAAACAGACATTTGAGGTACATTTATGTAAAAAAATGGACCCATTTGTTTATTTTTAATAGTATTTTTTACTTCATTCCGCTTGAAGATACAAGACAAATTGATAGTCCATAGGTAAGTTGATACTTTTTCCAAATGTATTTATGCTAATTTTTAAAACAAACTAAAACTTTAATTTCTGAATTGCAGCAAAGTGCTTTAATAATATGAGGGTGGATCAAAAAGTTAGTTACAGTGTTGAATAAAAAAAAAAATCCAAAGATATACTCAGGAGATGTATGTTGGTTTAAAGGTACAACATTAATTCATTTTTCGACATAGTCACCTAAGGACTATAAACATTTATCGGAACGTGCGATTAGCTGTCCCATACCTATACAGAAAACGTCCAGTTTGGTGCAACTAGTTAAGGACCACACTTTTCACAGCCTCATCTGTTGGGAATCGTTGTCCACTAAGGTCCTGTTTCATTTTACCGAACAAATGGTAGCCGCATGGGGATGAGTTGGGGCTGTAAGGTGGATGTTGCCACACCTCCGACTTGAATGACTGCAGCAATTCCCTTTGTTTTCCGTCATGTGTAGCGTTGTTGGACAGCAGAGTGACACCTTCGCTCAACTTACCCTGGCATCTGTCCTTAATTGAATTTTGCAAATTTAATAGTGTTTGGCAATATGAGTCACTAATGATGGTCTTCTCTTTTGACAGAAATTCTGTGTAAACAACAGATTCACAGTCACCATGACCTCTCCCGCAGACAGACAGTTGGACTTTTCACGTCTTTCTTGTTGGAGAGGTGACATGTTTCCATTCCATGGACGATCGTTTGATTTCGGTTATGTAACAGTAAATATGTGATTTCAGATTGCTCATAGAGATATATTTCCCACGTATAAAAAAAAGAAACATTTCTTCCACAATGTTTACCTGAATAACTGGGAATTTGCTAAACATCGACCTGACTCTAAATAGCTGAGCTACGATGAAGCAGGGCTCGCTTTGACTGGCGAAAATCTGAAATTATTCAGATTAAATCACTCGGATGTTTGGGACTTCCTCATCCTGGAGGGTGTAACGGTAGTATGCTGGAATGGAAATTGGGAAATGCAGGTTCGCTTCCTGCTCCACGGCGATGAATTTTTCAAATTTTCTGGTATGAAAGAGTTAGTCAGTAGCACTAAATCTGCAATTTCAGACTGCTTATTGGCTCATAATACAATTAAATTTCTGTGAATGGTGAGCAAGAATTCTGTTTACTGAGCTATAGTTTGAATTAAATTCTAGTATGGAAATAGTTTTTTTCAATTTTTGGCTTACCTAACAGTGTTCAATTATAGTAATTGTAAATTTACAAATGAAAGGAAAATTTAATAGTGACAAAAATGAATAATTTTATGAAAAAAAGTTCTTGCATTAATTTTTCACAAAACAATGAGAGCATTTTTTGTGACAGTATCCTTCATTCGACTTTTTTTTCAATTACCAAGAAAATAGCTTGTGCCAGAATGTGTTGTCACATAATTTTAAAGTGTTGAAATATATACAGATAAGGATTAATTTTTTTCTTCCCCCAAATAGAAATAAGTAAAATAAACTAATGCACAGACATGATTTGTATTAAAAGGGATCCTAAGCATTTTTTAAGAAGGAATTATTTCCAAATTATGTACTTTTAGTGTACAGAAGCATTGTCCTAGAAATAACCCCATTAAACAAAATACATGCAATAATATTCAAAAATTATTTTTTTCCAGAACAAGAAAAAAATATAACTTTTTTTAATTTAGTAAGGAACGTTTTAGCCAGAGATATGTATATGAGGGAACACTTTTTCTTCGACCTCAATATGATTTCGCTTGACGTTTTCCGTTTGCTATTAATATTCTGTACGCTATTTATTAAACGAATTTGCTTTTCATTGTTGCTAGAAAATCATGAAGGCAAAAAGAAAAAAAAATGAACTACACGGACAACGAAGAAAATATAGTTAATTTCATTAAATCGAGCAACAAAACTTTCGAATATGTCTCTTGATACGACTTTGCTAAAGGAACGGCTAAACGCAAAAAAATCCACACTACACGGAAAACGAAAAAAAATTAATTCAGTAGTGTTAAACGATTAAGTTCAGTAGAACTCACATTTTAATAATGTTCCTTTTAAACGTTTTATTCTCTAATAGTTTGAAATTAATATGCAATGATTAGATGTGCCACCTTATATTTGCTGCGTGTTGGAAAAAATAGCTCTCTACTCGGACACCGTTTGCTCTCGGCAGCCCAAGCGGAGGCAACAGCACTACCTTGGTCACGTGACCTTACAGATTCCCTTCCGCACCGAAGCCTGTCTTTCTCGTCAGCCTCGCATACGGTCCTGGCTTTGCATACGGTCTATAGAAAAGGGTGCGTAAGGAGTGGCAAAACATGCATTTTACGTGAAAATATAAAAAATTGATACTGTCGTAGCTGGCTCCCCCGTAAAAACAATTTGACGGATCACAAAAATGCGAAAATGTGGCTCGCTCTGCCGTGAAGATGATTATATGGGTCACGATTTCATCATGGACAGATGAAGCACATAGTTTGAAATTTAATTTTGCCAGCACAAGTTGGAGAAGGTGGAGGGAGGGAGGAATGCGAATTCCAATGATTAATTTTGAAAGAAAAACTACTGAACTAGGAAAACACACATTTCTTTAAGCAACAGAACCAGTGGCGGCTCGTGGTAAGAAAAATAGGTGAAGAGCTACAAGAGCAATATGAAAAGATATCTACTGTCTTCAATGCAAATCGGTTAATGAGAACTTACCTATTTTTTTATATATTATATCAATTCTTCCCTTTATGTCGTCATAAAATGGCTGTTTCTTCGTGACATCAAGAAAATGTCTTTCTGAATAGAAATATTTGCCAAAGAAGCAAGTTTATCTGGAAAAATAGTGTTTCTTGATTAAGTTTGTATTCTTTTCAGGCAAGAAAAACTTCTTTCCACTGAAACACTTGCAGATGCAATTGTTAAAATCAAGGAAACCAATGTATAAGCTTCTGTAAAATTGTCTTTATCTCCATGAAACACTCGAAGAAGTTAATGAGTCGATACATTCCTTAATTTTTTATCAGCATATAAAAAACTCAGTTCATTTTTAAGGCTCTGGTGTTTAGTAAATATTTTTCCGTAAAAATGTTGTAGATTTTCAAAAGCGTGAGAGGAAAAGCATGAATTATATTGGGCGAATTTGGTTGTGTCAGCAAGACAGGGAAATTGAAGTTTAAGTTTCTCACTGTCTTGAAATATTATATCCATTTCCATAAGAATGTGGTACAAAATTTCAAAATACAATTGTTCATAATTTTTAAAAATTGTTTCTTGTGTAAGAGCAGCATATTCCCGTTTATATCTGTTTATTTCTGTGATTTTGCTAGCTTTTCCAAACAGTGTTTCAAATATCTCATCGTTCCTTTTATGGCTCAAAATTTCATAAGTTTTTTTTTAATTTGAGTAACACAGTATATGTCTAGTGATTTTTTCTGCAAAATTTCGAATAATAGATCGGTGAACCAAATATTTCATTAAATACTATTCCCAAAAATGTAAATTCAAAAGTGTTCATATCATTTAAAAACCCTTGGGCAAGTTGAATTGATTTTTTGTCTGATTGATCACTATGTGTGAGAAATTCGAATACTTCCTTTAATTTATCCCAATCTTCAACTATTACACTTACTAACTTCGAAGTGGAGGACCATCGAGTTTCTGTTATGGTTGGCATGCCTCTTGCGGTTGTTGATGTGAGTGTATTGTTTTTTCACCACTCAGTGAAGCGATGGTGAAAAAAACAAAGGAATTACACTGAGGCTTGCAAAAAATATTCGACACTTAGAAATTTTAGAAAAACTCTGCTGTAATACAAGGTTCAAACGATGTACTAAACAATAACAAAAACAGATTTATAAGCTTCATGCTTAATTTTTTCTGGAGCCCAGTCAAGTGTCCAGACATTACGCTTGCCCCATCGTAACATTCTCCTATCCTATTGACTTGTGCTGATAATCAAACTGTTTCAAAATTTTGTCTAGCATTTTGTATAAAGCTTCTGACGTTCTATCTTCACTCACACCATGGAAACCCAAAAAATCGCTCAACCAATACACCTTCCGAATCAACAGATTTTATTATTTAAGAGCACTCGGAAGTCTGGTTATGTCTTCCCATCTACTTGAATATAAAAGCATTGAACTTCATTTATTTCATTTTTGACGTGATCGTTTATATATTCAGAAACACATTCAATTAATTCGTTTTGAATAGTTTTTGAGTCACCTGTGAAGGCATTTTTTATCGTTTCGTATTGATTTTGAATTTTGAAGGACTTCTTGATATCAACAGTGAAAGCAATTCCTTAAATTTCTACGATTTATCGAGTCAATGCCTTCGCCATGGTCACGGAATGTTAGTTCTTGTTTACTCAAATACTGTACTGCATCAATCATTGTCTGCAGGAAAAGTCTATTTAAACGAACGCTTTCGTTGAAATGCATTTTCAAAAGCCTAGCACTCTCCCTGACGGCATCGGCAATGGTGTTCTGATTATTTTCAAAATTATTTAGCATTAATTCGCATTTCAGGTGTTCGCTAGAATCACCACGTTTGTAAAATGATCGTTTTGTATTTAAGAAATCTGAAAATTGTCTTTACTCCACGCCGAATTTTATTACTAAAATATAAGCAGGGCCAACAAAATAATTTTTGTAACACAGAAGGGCTACAAAGCCATTTATATTCAGTAAACCAACGATTTAAAAAATTAATATTGTAAGATTTACCGCTTTTGTTGATTTCTTTCTTAGCGACAATTGTCAGTGAATCCGTCGGTCGTCCTTGAAGTAAAATGTCTCTTATATTTTCAACTTTCCACCGATTGAACGGAGTTTGCAATAAATTACAGACAATGTTGTTCACAGGATACATACTGAAAACTAAAACTATCACTATCAGTTAAACTGTACACAAAACTAAAGTAACTAATGAAGGTTTTAACAAACAATCACAAAACACGAAAAACATATCTTTTTCAAGTATGTATCAAAACACCGCAAGAAAAAATCCCTAGTGGACTGCAAAGAGCCCTTGGCAATCCGTCCCGTTCCACTGCGATCTCTTCGTAAGGTCACGACTCCAGGTGCAGAGCCTTGACGTCTCATGATAAAACACTTCACTTGCCCGGCAGATAGGAGAGGGTGACGTCACAGTTACCATGGCAACTCGGACGAAAGCTGCAGACTTCCAAGCATTCTCATTTCAGCTCTTCACTTGAACTGTTTTGCGTATAAGGACTTGTTTTCCGTATTGAACGCGCATTGTAAAGTGATATCTAATCAACATTTTGGGTATTTTGGCACTCAATAAAGGCACAAAAAAAAAAAAAATATATTATACGAAACTATTAAATAAAATCTTATTTCAAATAAAATAGGTGAAGAGGCACTTCACCTACTTCACCTGAAAAGCCGCCACTGAACAGAACTTTGTCATATTTTAAATGTGGAAAACCCCGAAATATCTCCATAGCGCTAGAACGGGCATTACCACCGATTCCATAAGAAAGTCTCATGAACTTC
The DNA here is from genome assembly GCA_039090855.1 of Macrothele yani. NCBI lineage: Eukaryota > Metazoa > Arthropoda > Arachnida > Araneae > Macrothelidae > Macrothele > Macrothele yani. Next base: position 164,916,311 of record CM077009.1, read on the forward strand.
CAGAAATGTAACAAATTCCTGTAAAAAAACTTTTCCTACCAGCAGACAACACGATCCACAATACATGGATGGCATTTAGCAATTACGGCGAATTTCTTAAAAACATTTTGAACACTTTTTGAAACATTTAGTGCAACTTCACATTTTTCAGTGATCATATATAAATACGCTTTCGCAGTCCTCGGAGGAAAAAGTAATATAAATGAGAAGGAAATGAGTTTTTGAATAACTTGACAATCATAACAAGTCTCCAAGGTTTTCAAAAGACGAAAATCCATTCACAATAAGCCCCAGAACGCAAGAATGAAAGCTATGTGTGTAGGGTTAAATACAGAATTACTGGTGGCATACAATAGAAAATACTTTTTGAAATTCCAAGTTATCAGTTTTAAAATCATTAAACAACCACTAAGATATGCTACTTAAAACGAAAATTTCGTAATTTCTTGTAACTCTACCAATATTCATAACGAACTTTTACAGAATAAAGAAATGATTTTTCATGACTTCTGAACCACGCACCCATTTCTAAGATCACTTCAACAACGAATTACAAAAATGTATACCATTACAAACTTGTACCATTTCCAGCATGCACATAATACATATAAAAAAATGTATAAAATTACATCCCTAAAATGTATAAATTACATCGCAGCAATAAGAACGTTTATGAAACGTAAAACCCGCACTTCGTGAAGAATTAAGTGACATTCAGTCAACAGCTCGAATTTATAAAATTTTACTACTGAATACTAATAAAAGAAAAGAAACATACCTTACCACTGAAAATATCCACAATAAGTTTAAAACGCGCTGTAAATATCCAAACAACATTCACTGGAACAGCACAACTAGCCAACAAGAACGAATATAATATCAACAAACTACGAAACGAGTCAAATCCATAAGGAGTAGCCCTACGATTGTGACGTCACGGGCAAGTCACGTGGCCTTGTTGTAGGTCTGGTGAGGTATAAAGATGGCCTCTAGCCCTGGCTAAACCCACATATGATTAGAGAAAGACCTAGTCAAATGGCAAACTGTAGCGTCTCATTATTTCAAATGTTTACGCACAGCTCACGGCGGCCTAGATGAGTTTTGCATTGCTGTTGTGTTTTTAAGTGTGAATATCTCAGCAACTTAAAAATCATTAGTGATTTTTGTTTTTGCACTTGCATCATTCGATGCTGTGTACCATTCTTTCTCGTGTTTTAATTACTCCTGTTATTCTACTAGTTACATCTTTCATGTCTTCATATCTTCCACTAAGATCTATATACATTGCATTTATGTCCGTACAGCATACCTCCCTATTACGACGTCTATTAATTTCTTTTTTTCGTGAGTACGATTATTCAAACTGACTGATATTCGGTTTAGCGGACCTTCCCTGTTATCGATCTGTCCGCCACTGTTTGCTTTTGTTCATTGTTATGTAAAATGACACTATTTGACTTCTGACTAAGAATGCTTTCCAGCAGTTTCCGATTTTGAGTGTTGTTTTTTTTTGATTGGAGGTTTAACGACCACCGTGAGCAACTCAATGGGCTATAAGCAGTCGCCCGTCCCTAATTTAGGGTCACTGGTTCCAGGGAAGGGCGAGAGCCAGTGCCGTAGGACAAACACAACATCCATTCCTCACCGGGATTCGAACCCGGACCCCTTACGGACGAATGATCAGAGGCCATCGCTTAGACCACTGCGCCACCGAGGCGGCCCGATTTTGAGTGTATCGGTCCGCTTTGTTTACATTAAATCTTATCACATCCAACATGAGAGAAAGTAGTTCACGACAAATGTTACAGAATGTTTTTTTATTGGTATATAAAATGACACTATAAATAGCAGAAACCTACTTATTCGCTTTTTAACAAAATTTAAACTATTTAAGAAATATATAAAAGAAAATAATATCGACTATAAGAAAACAAAAAGCTACAAATTAGGTACCAATATCACTTTGGGGGCCAATACACTACGATATCTTTCATAATTTCTAAAAATGGATAATAATTAGTTTTCAATCTTTTTCGCCACATAAATTCCCACAGGTAAAAATCCAACATGCTCCTATGAGAGCCCCAACGAGTTTGTGTTCTACTTTCAAGCGCAGACAAACTGGGAACTTAACGTGATTACTGCTCACATGTGGTACGCATAGAGAAGGATCATTGTGCATCTGCTTTTTTTTTTTTTGATTGGAGGTTTAACGACCACCGTGAGCAACTCAATGGGCTATAAGCAGTCGCCCGTCCCTAATTTAGGGTCACTGGTTCCAGGGAAGGGAGAGAGCCAGTGCCGTAAGACAAACACAACATCCATGCCTGACCGGGATTCGAACCCGGACCCCTTACGGACGAATGATCAGAGGCCAGCGCCTTAGACCACTGCGCCACCGGGGCGGCGTGCATCTGCTGCCCAGAGCTCTATGTTCTACTTTCGAAATCGCTTTTCGCAGGTTGTACCTCTAATCACATGTGGGTCTAGGTCAAGAAGGTTAGAAGAAGAGGAGGTGAAGGGACCCGTTTTGAGTGAAGCCAAAAGAGATCAGCTGTTTCCGTCTTCTCTCTGAGGTGGTGGGAGTCTGCGCTGCGGGGAGTTCGGGAACGTGACGTCACTTCCTGTGGGGTTTTTTTATTGGAGGTTTAACGCCCACCGAGAGCAACTCAATGGGCTATAAGCAGTCGCCCGTCCCTAATTTAGGGTCACTGGTTCCAGGGAAGGGAGAGAGCCAGTGCCGTAAGACAAACACAACATCCATGCCTTACCGGGATTCGAACCGGGCCCCGTTCGGACGAATGATCAGAGGCCATCGCTTAGACCACTGTGCCACCGGGGCGGTTCCTGTGGCTTAAACAGTTTTGCTTAGACCATGCAAACCAAAGATGGAATATTTCAAACTTCTTATTTCTTAACATTAGGCTTTTGGTTATATTTTAAACATGGTTATCTTGCACATGGGCAGTATGCAAGTAACCAGCCGCCCCGGTGGCGCAGTGGTCTAAGCGATGGCCTCTGATCATTCGTCCGAACGGGGTCCGGGTTCGAATCCCGGTGAAGCATGGATGTTGTGTTTGTCTTACGACACTGGCTCTCTCCCTTCCCTGGAACCAGTGATCCTAAATTAGGGACGGGCGACTGCTTATAGCCCATTGAGTTGCTCACGGCGGTCGTTAAACCTTCAATCAAAAAAAAAAAAAAAAAAATGCAAGTAACCATGCGCACTATGCACTTCCGCTCAAAAAATCCTTATTTTGCTCAATTTTTTTAAAGAAATACGAACAAATGGTTTCCTGTTCTTTCTGGAAATTTTTTATTATGGGAATGAATATTTCAGCCTCAATTTTTTTCATACCTGTATGGGTATAGTAAGAGTCCGAAAAACCCGTTCAAAATCGCGAGATCCCTAATAGAGATATACAGGAGATTCTCAGGTTGGGCGCATTGGCGTAGTCAGCTGATAAAAAGTGGCGTCACGCCAGAAGCACAGGGAGAGAGAGAGAGAGGGGCTGTTGCCAGGGGCGCCGACTGTGTGGGTGCTCCGTGGCCTGCGCACCCATTAAATGTTTTCAATGGGTGCGAGGCACCCATTGAAAGTTTTGCGTCTTTTACAAGAATTTTTTTATTCACATTATTTTTACAAATGTGAACTGCCATGGGATTGGAAAAAGCAAATAATAATTCGGAAAAAAAATTCAAAAATTTGATCTTCATGTTCAGGTGTTTTGAAAAGCCCCTGGTTTCCCAAAATTCAGGGGAAAAAAAGAAAAGAAACAAAATAACTGCCGAAAATGTTATGGTCATCTGGTCTTCGACAACAGGTTGATGCATTTGGGACAAAATCTAGGTTAAATAGAATCTTTTTGAAAAAAAATTAGTCTGCATTGTATTTTCATACCTTAACTTATCCCCCCCCTCATCTTTTCTCTGCTTATGCTCCATGTCATTGGATTTCTGCAAAGTTGGTGGCTATGGCTGTTGCCACCTTCTCGTACTTCTAACCTCCTTGGTCTAGGCCCTGGTGATGGGCAGAGCTGGAGACACCATCGATAGTTCGTGCAGATCGCATCTCGATAGAGCACTGCTATTTTTTATTTATTTATTTTTTGATCTATCGATAGTTTATTTCTGGTTTTCGATGATGCAACTGCAAATGGAAACCATTCGGCTTAAAGAAATCTCACTTGTGATATGAACACCCATTTTCAGCTCATTTGTTGGAATCAAAAATTGGAACACAGCGAAATTGATTCATTAATTATTAATTTTTCTTTCAAAATAAAATAATAAAGCTATTTAGCACACATTGCACTTTAGTTGTATCACTGCAATTTGACTTCGCAAATGCTTTTCCTATTTAAGTTTTACCATTGAAATGTTTCTAATATGGTGTTACATGACAAAAAAAAAAAAGTACCAGATGAGATGCGTGCGCGGGTTGGTTTTTTTTTTTTTTTTTTTTTTGTACATTTTTGAAGTTCGCGATACATTATACTGCAGAAATATCCAACACGAGTGGTTTCCTGGGTCAGCCATGTTGTTTTTTGTCTCATCTGTAACTCACTTAAAGCAGAAAATGACCATTCGTCAATTTTTCTTTCAACATACGGTTCACTTATTACATGCAAGATATGTAATTAAAGCATTTGATATACCATTGACAAGTGTGAACACTTGCAACTACTGAACTAGTTACTGCACGTTTATTGCTGAAAATTAGCATGGTTATATTCATTATGACCATTCGTGCTCTCTTACACGATTTCCATACGTATTTCAGTTGCCGATTAAACAGCTTCCTGTAGAACACGAGATATTCACACCATTTCTTTACTCTGAGATTTGATCCAATTCATTCTCATGGGACGAAGCACCCTACCGACAGCTAACTAACAACACATTCACTCTCTTCATCTCGTACTTTCGCTCAGTCGGTTCCACATACACCATGGTAACTCAGCCAAAGTCTCACTGGAAACTAATTTATTTATTCACTTTCTTGGGAAATATTTCCTCGATTTCGTGTTTCTTAAAAAAAAAAAAAAAAAAAAAAATCTTATGCCGACAAAACTGCAAATTCCCGCTTTAGTTTTGTGGAAAGAAAGATGAAGAAAATATACAATGCAAATCATAATATGACAATTAAGGTGGTTCCACCTTAAATCTCTGCTTTATGTTTCCAACGGTAAAACTTCTTTACATATTTTCTTCACAATTAATGTGTTCCCAAGGATGAAAATTCGCACATCGATAAAACTAACTTTAAGTTACAGCATGGGATAATTAATACTTGCTAAAACATAAACACAATTAAGCAATCCAACATTTTTTTGTCTATTGACGTCATCAATGTACAGGTCGCGCCATCTATTAACAGGTCTGAACATTACCAAAAGAAAAATGATTAATTTTTTATATAATTATGGTTATGTTTTAGGAAGTATTAAGTAAACCATGCTATAACTTAAAATTAGTTTTATCGATGTGCAAATTTTCATCCTTGGGAACACATTAATTGCGAAGAAAATATGCAAAAAGTTTTACCATGGAAAGCACAAGACAGAGATTTTTGGTGGAACCACCTTAAAGAGCTATGATTTGCTGGAGTTTCATGGAATATATTTATCTTGGCTTTCGCACATTCACGAAATGGATCGTCTGAAAACAAGCTTCAAAGTTTATTGGACATAAGAAGTAAATGTCTTCCGATTTTGGTGGAAACTATCTCGGCGGTAACATGTTACTATAGAAACCACTGCTAGATGCCAGGCATTACCACCTGTCTGACGATTGGATACACGGGATCTTACCGCAGAGCAACATCAACTTGTAAAATATTCTGCGACCGATTAGGTAAAGGATTAATTAGGAAAATATTAAACCAAAATTCACTTAATAGAATTTTATACTGAGAATTTTGCTCCTGTGGTGAATTTACTTACATTCAATGCCTCAGCGTATTTCCTGGCCCATATCAATGTACTGCACGAAGACCGTTAGCACATGCATAATTGGCGCCTATGGTTGCGAGTGAATTTAATATTTCACATGAATAACTGTTATTTCAGAACTTTAAAAATGAAGGACTGTTAGTAGGATGTACATTATTATAAAACATAGAGCGGAAACTTGTAACTGGAAGCAAAAATGTGCAAATGATATTTTTAAAATATAGAAATAAACATTACTGAAAGATTAAAAAGAACCCCCCCCCCCTCCTACCTTTGATTTGTTTAAACTTCTGTTATTCGAACAATATTGAAAACTGACAAATGCCAATAATAAAATTAAAAAAGAACGTTCAAATAGTGACATTTTGAAATAACCATAACTGGGCTTGATTAATGGCAGATATATTTTTCAATTTGTGCAAGCAATCAATCAGAATGATAGGAATAAAATATGTTGTTAAATTTAAACGTAAACTAAGAATTATTGAACATTCAAGTTATTAAATTATGGATTCATATTAGATATTGCTTTACAGGTAAAACAACAATAAAATAAATAAATAAAAGTGCTGGTTTTCTGGGATACCCTGAACAAGGGTTCGAGAGCTGTTGACACTTTTTTCAATAATGCAAATAATAAAAACAGCTGGCACAGAATGCTCAGTGCTTGAATAATAAAGAAAAAGCACGTTACTCATTGAGACTCCAGAAAAAAATTATAACATAAAGAAAGAAAAATACATGATTACACAGAATATCTATACTAAATGTAAAAAAATATATCTGCAATTTATTTATAAGTGTGCAACACATTTTCTGTTTCATAGGATTTGTCATATAACATAAGTTTTTATTTCAACATCCCTGTTACTGTTGTACTTTATTTTTCAGCCTCCAAGTGGCACAGGTAATCAGAATAATTTATAAAAAAGTATCAGCAACACACATAGGATTCTGCTTTACTAAAAACATTTAAATGCCTTCAAATAACTTACTGAAGCTTTCTAGTCAGCATAAAATCTTTTTGCCACTGCTCACTTAAATAAATAAATATAAAATATCTTAGTAGAACCACAAAAGTTTGTTTCAGGTCCACGTTGATAACTCACGCCAAAAGTTCATAGTAACAATTATAAATACACTAATAGATCAAGTACTATTATACATACCTCTAATCCCCAGTGAAATAATTCACATTGTTGGTGTGTCATTTTTCTTACTTGTGGATTCATTGACGATTCTCAACACATGTTGTGATATTTCTATGATAATTCCTTGGTAGACGAGACTTTTTGGCTTTAAATTTCTTTTATGTAACTATTGCACTATGGTTGCAGCTCTTTTATTGTTAAAATCACTATATACACGTTGATGAAATACTCATTCCATCGATGTGCCCTGTACTTATTTTGCACCAGTAGTTTAATTTGAAGTTTAAAAATGCATCAATGAATATTCACATTCCATCGATGTTTACTTGCACCACTAGTTTAAAATATTTCACTATTAAAATCCGTTAAGAAGTTTAAAATCACGGCATGCCTGAGATCACCATCACTCCACTAAAACTCTAGTTGAAGCTTTTCAACCTCTAAGAGGCCATCATCAGAACACTTGTCCTAATCATATGTTGCAAACCGACCATGTGCACCAGATTCCCTACGCTCTTTAACATTAGAACAACCAAGTTTAAAAAAAAAGGAAGAGCATATAGTATTATGGATCAACCAAAAATAGACTTATGAAAAGAAGAAATCAACATATTAAAAATTGGGAAAAGAGAGAGAATGTTACAGCAATGGTGCAGTACTGTATTGAAGAAAATGCAAAACCAAAATTTGAAGATATTCAAATAAAAAAAGGATATAAGAATGAATGGGAGTTGAGGTACTCAGAGGCTCTCACCATAGAAAAAAATAAACACAGGGCCTGTAATAATAATGAACCACTCATCATAGCAGAACCTTGGAAGGCCTTAATAAAAAGAGAAAAAGAATATAAAGAACAGCAATGGAGAAGGAAAAGTGGGACAAAAAGGAATGTCAGAAACTTAGGAGAATTAAACAGCAAATGAAATATAGATGGCAGCACAGTACCAAGAGAAAAACATAAAACTCAGATGCAGGGAGGAGCACGTGATCCTGGCCTTTTCACACAAGTAAAGAGACCCACCGTAGGGAATCTGGTGCACATATTCGGTTTGCAACATATGATTAGGACAAGTTCACTAAAACTCTAGTTGAAGCTTTTCCAACTCTTAGAGGTTGAAAAGCTTCAACTAGAGTTTTAGTGGAGTGATTTTGATCTCAGGCATGCCGTGATTTTAAACTTCTTAACGGATTTTAATAGTGAAATATTTTAAACTAGTGGTGCAAGTAAACATTGATGGAATGTGAATTTTCATTGATGAATTTTTAAACTTCAAATTAAACTACTGGTGCAAATAAGTACAGGGCACATCGATGGAGTATTTTATCAACGTGTATATAGTGATTTTAACATTAAAAGAGCTGCATCCATAGTGCAATAGTGTGTGTGCAATAGTGTACATAAAAGAAATTTAAAGCCAAAACAGTCTCATCTACCAAGGAATTATCATAGAAATATCACATGTGTTGAAAATCGTCAATGAATCCACAAGTAAGAAAAATGACACACCAACAATGTGAATTATTTCACTGAGGATTAGAGGTATGTAATAGTACTTGATCTAATAGTGTATTTATAATTGTTAAAATAAATAAATAAATAAAAAACCGTTTAATTTCACATCCATGTAGAGAACTGAATGCTCTGTGGGTTTTAGAAGCCTTGAGAAAAGGAGATTAATGGTTCATGTGTCAAGGTATTCTTGCTTAAACTGTTAAGATATCAAATAATAATCAAATTCTTTTTGCTGCCAACGATTTCTTGTAAACATATATGACTGATTCTACCTGCCTACCTGAACTTCAGGAGAGAGAACTGATTTTGATATGTTTATTCAGATATAATACAGGAAACAAAGAGAATAAGAAAAATGCAGGTACCACTAAGTTATTATTTCTTTGTATGCATCAACGTGCTTCTGTTGATAACTGTATGTTTTTTGGGGGATTGTTAAAAAAACTGTTTTCAAATGTGTCTTTTCTTTAGCCTTTCTTTTATTTTGACGATTTTAATACAAAACTCCCAAAAGAAGCACCCACACATCATCTAGCAGAATCACGGGTACCTGCAGGGAGGGAGGGCTGGTGCCCCCTTCAATTTGGTGACGTTCTACTTTTAGCACTTTCATTATGTATGTTTATTGCTGAATGATATGCTGTTTCATTCACAAATGAATATATGTATTGGGTATATAAATACGTTTTGAGGGATTTGAAGTAAACAAAACAAATTGTTGGAGAACAGAAACAATATTTTAATATTAATCGAAGTATGCTCCCTCTGAAGCTACAACTTTACCCCATCTTTCGGGCAGTGAACGTATACCCCGAAGGAAGAATTCCGGTTCCTTGGAAGAGATCCAGTTGTCCAGCCAATTTTTGACGTCTTCATAAGAACTAAACCATTCTCCAGAAAGTGCTGACTGCATCGACCGGGAAAAATGGTAATCCGATGGCGCAATATCTGGCGAATATGGTGGGTGGAGTAGAACTTCCCAGTCGGATCCTTCTAAGTACTTTTTCACAGGTCGAGAAACATGTGGTCTTGCGTTGTCATGCTGTAAGATGACTTTGTTGAGTCTATTCTCCCAATCCGGCCGTTTTTGCGTGAGAGCTCGTTTTAAACGCGTTAATTGGGTTCGATACCGATCACCAGTAATAGTTTCTGACGGTTTCAGCAGTTCATAGTGGATCACACCCTTCTGGTCCCACCAGATACACAGCATTGCCTTTGAACCATGGATATTGCGTTTTGGAATTGAAGGTCCTGGTTTACCTGGCTTCACCCATGCTTTCTGCAGTTTAGGGTTATTGTACCATATCCATTTCTTGTTGGCAGTAATAATACAATGCAAAAGACCCTTTCTTTTTTGCCTTTGAAGCAGCAATTTACAAATGGTTTTTCAATGTTCAAGGTCTTTTCCCCGCAAAGCATGTGGAACCCAATTCCCTTCTTTTTGCACCATTTCCATGGCAGCTAAACGTTGTGAAATGCCTGGTTGACTAACATTTAATGCTGCTGCTAGTTCTTTTTTGGGTCTGGCACAGATCCTCGTCGTGTAAAGCTTCCAATTCGGCATCAGCAATTTTTTTGGGTGGTCCCGAACGTTCTTTATCACTGACATCGAAATCGTTTCTTTGAATCGTCTAAACTAATACTCACATGTTTTTATGGATGGGAAATGTTCACCATAGATTTCTGACATTAAGCGATAGCTGTTGGCAGCACTTTTCTTGACAATAAAGTATTGCACTAACACTTCCCGCAAATGCTGTTTTGTCGAGACGAAAGTTGCCATTTTCCATCAAGTAAAACAAATACGTCTTCGCATCTCAATCGAACGTCGTATACTGAGACTCTGACAGCTGGCGTCTTGTAATGCAATATCGCAGTGTTGCCACCTTAAAATACATGTGAGCAGTAATAAGTATGACCCCGAACGGAAATCCCTCCAAACTTATTTATATACCCAATATATTGGAGGAACTTTGGTACCAGTACCAAAGTTCCTCCTGTCCTCTTGGCAGAAGTTGCACATGCAATTAAGAACATAAAAAGGGGAAGAGCTCCAGGAAAAGAAGGAATTAGTTTTTCTTTCTATATAAGCAGCAAGTGGAGAAAAAGAAACTACGCTTGCCCAAGTTTATTTTTATTTTTTTTTTTTTTTTGATTGGAGGTTTAACGACCACCGTGAGCAACTCAATGGGCTATAAGCAGTCGCCCGTCCCTAATTTAGGGTCACTGGTTCCAGGGAAGGGAGAGAGCCAGTGCCGTAAGACAAACACAACATCCATGCCTGACCGGGATTCGAACCCGGACCCCTTACGGAAGAATGATCAAAGGCCAGCGCCTTAGACCACTGCGCCACCAGGGCGGCGCCCAAGTTTACACTAGATGTCTCGATGAAGGAAAGATTCCTGAGGATTGGAACAATGCTATAATGATTCTGCTACATAAAAAGGTGATATTGAAGATTTCAGGAACTACAGGTCCATCAGCATCCTTTCAGTGGTTTAAAAATCTTCACTAAGGTTCAGGTGGATGTTTGATTTTATCTAATGCTTGACTGATTGGTGGCTCTTTTACAAAGATATGCTCTGGTTGCAAATTTTGTGTTTTATGTTTTATTTTGTGGTTCCAACCAGTTATGCAGTTTAGGGAGTATTTAGTATTTACCAGTAGGCATTGGTTACCTGCCTTTCCCTGGTATTATGAAAACCACTTCCACCGAAGAGATACTCCCCCTGATGATTGCATTACAAACCGGTCGCATTATGTTTTTTTGCCTTCTTCATCCATTCTGATTTGCACTCATCATTTCTTATTTTTATTACAGGAGTCTGCATATATACATATACAGTATATACATATATATCTTCATCATTGTCAACCAATATTAGTGCACTGCTGGATGAAGGTCTTCCCAAGTTTCTTCCACAACTGTCTGTTTTGAGCCAGTCTCCTCCATGTTACTCTGGCATGCTTTCGAATTTCCTCCATCCATCTCCCATGTGGTCTTTTTCTGTCCCTTGTAATCCAGTCTTAAAATTTGGTTGTCCATTTTTCTGAGAACATGTTGAACCCATTACCATTTCAGGGATTTTACTCTGATATCTTCCACCCTTGTCATTTTCCTTATCCATGAGTTCCTCTTGTTATCTTTCTGGTTACACCAATTATGCATCTCTATGCTTCTTTCAGTTGTCTGCAGCCTTTGTATGTTTTTTTAGTAAAGGTTCATGTCTCTGCTCCATATGCAAGAACTGGAAGGATGCAATGATTAAACTCGTTTCTTTAAACACATAATGCCTTATTGCTCTTGAAAATTGTACTGTTTCTTCCAAAAGCTCTCTAGCCAAGTTTTATGTGCCAATTAATTTTTTCATCAATGTGACCCTTGCTTGGTATCTGATGTCTAAGTTAAATGCAGGTATTGGTTACCTTGAGCTTTTCCTCATCAATCACAAAACCCTCATTCCTCGAAACAGCATTGGACATCAGTTTTATCTTCTGAAAGTTCATTTTTAATCCCACTTCTTTACTGTTGTCAGCAAGTTCCTGCATCATACTCTGCAGCTCTGAAGGGGTAGTTGCAAAAATGATTATGTCATCAGCAAAGAAGGTGAGTTAAATAATTTCCATTAATCTTTATCTCCTTGTTTACCCAGTTCAATGACTGAAAGACAATTTCCAATGTGGAATTTCAGAGTTCGGGAGATCCTGTGTCACCTTGTCTCGCTCCCTTTCCAAATTTTATTGGTGCTGCAACCTCAAATAGACAAACCTTTGCATCTTCATTTTCATTGATGTTACTAATAATACTAATGTATGCATCTTCAATACCGCATGATTTCAAAGCCATATCAAATGCTTATGGTTTTGTGGAATCAAAAGCCTTTTCATTATCATTAAAAAAAAAGCCACACACACACTGCCAAAAAATATCTGCACACATAAAATCTTCACGAAGGTTATTTCACATCGCTCACTAAGGTTATTCACATCACTGGATATCGCTAAATCGAGAGAACAAGCTGGATTCAAGAGTGGCTACAGCACTATAGATCATATCCATGTGCTCAGAGAACTAATTGAAAGAACGAGGGAATACGAACTTCCATTATGTATGGCTTTTATTGATTATGAAAAGGCCTTCGATTCAGTGAAACCATTAACAGTAACAATGGTTTTGAAATCCTTCAGTATTGAAGATGCATACATTAGTATTATTAGTAACATCTTAAAATGCAAGTGCAAATGTTCAGTTTCTTGTGGATAGATACAGCACCAATAAAAATTGGAAATGAAGTGAGACAAGGTAACACCATATCTCCCAAACTTTTTAATGCCACATTGCAAAATGCATTTCAATCATTAAACTAGGAAAACAAAGGAATAAAGATTCATGGAGATTATATAACTCACCTCCGTTTTGCTGATAACATAGTCATCTTTGTGACAGCCCCTTCAGAATTGCAGTGTATGATCCAAGAACTTGCTGACAAGAATAAAGAAGCAGCCTTAAAAATGAACTTTTGGAAGACAAAACTGATGTACAATGCTTTTACAAGAAATGAAGAATTATTGATTGATACCAAAAATTTGGAAATATCAGATACCTATATTTACCTTGGACAGCAGGAATCAAGCAAAGGGCACATTGATGAAGAAATTAACTGACACATGAAACTTGGTTAATGAGCTTTTGGAAGAAACAATACAATTTTTAAGAACAATATATGTCATTATGTCTTAATAGAAAAGTGTTTAATCAATGCATTCTTGCAGTTCTTACATATGGAGCACAGACATGAACCTTAACTAAAAAAGACACACAAAGACTGCAGACAACTGAAAGCAGGATGGAGAGATGCATGCTTGGTGTAACCAGGGAAGGTAAGAAGAGGAACTTGTGGATAAGAAAAATGACAAGAGTGGAAGACATCATGATAAGAGTAAAATCCCTGAAATTGCAATGGGTCTGACATGTTCTCAGAAAAATGGACCATTGATGGACAACAAAATTTTAGACTGGAATCCAAGGGACAGAAAAAGACCCAGAAGAAGCCCATATGGGAGATTGATGGATGAAAGTCAAAAGCACTCCTGAGTAACGTGGAGGAAAGTGGCTCAAGACAGACAGCTGTGGAAGAAACTTGGGGAGACCTTCATCCCGCAGTGGACTGATAATAGTTGACGCTGATGATACATATATATATATATATATATGGGATGCAAGGTCAGGTGATGCACAAACATATCATAGCTTTTCCTTTGCAAATGTCACATACATGAGACCGGCCGATGACAAAAAAAGCTGAACTTTTTAACTAACTGGATGGAAAATTGGGACACGCGAACGCGCGGTGAGACAAATTCAAATACAGCATATATACAATATTTAAGAGTACGCTAGCCATATGGAATTATTTTCTGTAAATTATGTAAGTAAATATTAAAGTGAAGCACATTATTATATTCACAATAGAAAAGTAGGGATTTAAGAACAAAATAAAATGAAATATTTAAAAAAATCAGATTTAAAACTTACATGTGAATCTTTACTAGCTAAATCCTGAGGTGAAAAGTATTTGTCTAGGAAAGTTTGTGAATTTCGTCAAGCAATTAGAAACTTGCAAGAATTAGAAACATATATCCACCTTAGTTTTTAGTCATTGAAGAAGTCAATAAAGTATTTTTCAATGTAACCTTATAAAATGGCTTGCAAAATTTTTTGCTTGCATTGTGAATATGGTGACATGAATCTCCATCAACGTCAAGCAAGTGGGGAGATTTTCTCTGCCGAATTCTTGTTTTTAACCCTGTTTTTGAGCCTCTCATGACACATTCTTTCCACTTAGCTTTCAAACAAGCAAAACAAATTCCTTCTTAGAAAGAAAGAATGAAAAAAAAAAACAAAAAAAAAACGGAAAGCTGTGTCACGAACTTTTTAGAGGCTTCAGCCCGACGTAATACTGGCCCGAAGCCGTGCCTCCCCCCCCCACTTAGCTTTCAAACATGCAAAACACATTCTTCCTAAGAAAAAAAAAAAGGAAAGAAACAGAGTTGCGTCACGAACTTTGTTCAGCGGCTTCGGGCCGACGTTATCCTAGCCGGGCTCCGTGCTTTCTTTCCACTAAGTTTTCAAACAAGCAGAACACATTCCTCCTCCTTAGAAAAAAAAACAAAAAGGTTCGTCACGAACATGGTTCAGAGGCATCGGGCAGAAGCAATTCTGGGCAACAGCGAAAGCACGTCCGAACCAACGTAATTCCGGATCACGGCAAAAGAAGCACATCCGAACTAACGTAATTCCGGATCACGGCAAAAGAAGCCGGCCAGGCCCTACATAATCCAGCGGCGCGGCGCCATTCTTCCTTTCCACTTAGCTTTCAAACAAGCAAAACAAATTCCTTCTCTTCGGGGGGGGGGGGGGCGATAGAACGAATTTAAGAAAAGAAAGCTGCGTCACGAACTTTATTTAGATGCTTCAGGTCGACGTAATCCCGGGCCACGGCGAAAGAAGCACGACGGGCATTTTTTTTTTTGTTCACACTTTGAAACAAGCAAAACAAATTCTACCACCTGAGAAAAAAAAAAAAAAAAAAAAAGACAAAGGGCTGTGTTACGAACTTTGTTTAGAGGCTTTTACGTCGATTATTTACAAAATCAGTAAAACTTTCTTAATAACAGCGAAAATCTGAATATCCATAATTTTTTTGTTAGTCACCCGTAATCCCGGGGGAAATCCGTAATAATTACGGAGATTCCGTATTTTTTGGCATCTTCCGTAGGAAGAGGATTCACGAGAGCTTCGATTCTCGAACGATCTCAGAAAAGCGGGAACGCATTCGGGTACATTTGCAAATTACAAGAGAGAGTTTCTGGCGATGATGTCACGGATAGAATCAAGCGGATAGTTTGGCCCTGATAGAATGCAGAGTGGCGATTTCCCGCAAGACACGGAAAGGGCTGCGGTAGTTTCCCTAACGCACGGAAGTAGGCGGAGCTTCCACCCTTTGCGCTGCGATGCTCAAGTGACTGACAACCCATCCATTGTTGACAGCATTAAACGAATTGAGCTCCTGACTCCACCCTCCAACATTTCTTCTTGCCCCCGCGTCTGCTCCAAAAACAACGCTTTCAGCTAGAAAGCGCTTAGTTCTTTTACTCCACAAAAAAGCGGAATCGCGGAATTCCGCTTTTTTTATTTTTCTATAGAACGACGACCCCCCCCTAAAAATCCTGAAAAATTTCTCTTCATTTTTGCAATGACCTCGAGAATGGCCAAAATGATGCCGAAAAAGCGGAATTCCGCGAATTCGCGGAAGAATCTCATGTATGATGTCAACACTGCCTTATCTCAGTGAATCTGTTCCTACTAAAGGGGCTGTGATGACCATGAAATAGTGGTATAACTATACAACTGGGATTAGAGGACAATTTAGGGAGACCTTCCTCCAGCAGTGGAATGATAATGGATGATGATGATATATAAAATATACTTGGTTGGAGATCTTCTGGAAGATACAGTACAATTTTTAAGGTCAATTTGCCATTATGTTTTAAAAGAAAATGGTTTAGTCAATGAAAATCTTTCCAGTGCTTACATAAGGAGCAGAAATGTGAACCTTAATTAAAAATGACATACAAAGACCGCAGAAAACGGAAAGAGGCATGGAGTGATGCATACTTGGTTTAACTAGGAAAGATATGAAGAGGAACTCGTGGATAAGGAACATGACAGGAGTAGCCAACATCGTGATCAGTAAAATTCCTGAAATGGCAATTGGCTGGACACAAAGAGATATTTTTTTGTTATAGGTCCCTTACTGGCGTAGCAGGTGCTGTTCTACGAAAATGTGGTCCCCACAAGAGAGAGCGCAGAGTGTCGCTCAGTTCATCGAATCAAAATCTGATACACAAATTCAACATTTCTGGACTAAGTGTGGGAAAACAACCTTGCATCTCGTCCCAGTATCCGTCAATGGCACCAGAAATTCGTTTTTCATGAAATGAATCTGTGATTCATTTCATGAAAAACGACTCCACCACCCATGAGTTATCATTTTCTGTTTATCGAAAGCCATCTTATGTTTGTTCTATCATTCCGTATAACTCATGTCACCCTTTTAAGCAGAAAACTTCAGCGATTGATTTTTACTTCAGGAGAGCTTACTCACATTCATCTACAGACCGAGCTTTAAACAGTGAGATCAATGGAATTTTAAGATGACTAACATGTTTGGGTACCCGGATTATATTACCCGCAGAATTCATGAAAGGGTAATAACACGTTGTTCTACTACGTTGATCAGAGATAATGAACGTAGTCAGAAGTTCATTGGATCACTAGAATACTTACTTGGTGTTACAAATTTGTTGTTACATGTGTGTTCCAAATATAAATTACAATTAGGCATTAGGTGTAATAATTTCTTTGCACAACTCAGACGAGACAGAGATAAACTTGATATTTTGTGAAGTTGGGGTGTTTACAATATTCCGCTTTTAGACCCAGTTACAAAACAGCATGTCAGTAATTACGTAGGTTCTACAAGGAGGAATTTGGAGTTACGAGTAAATGAAGACAAATATAGCATTAAAGAGCACCTTTATAATACAGTACTTGCATGTAATGCAAATAATGGCATATTTATCCCTGATTGGTGCAATGTTAGTATCCAGACTCCTTCCTCTGTTCATGTTCTATTGATAGCAGAAAGTGTTTTTATCATGGCATTAGATATGAAATGTTATAATGACTATTACCCTGTCGATTTACCTGAATTTTGGAAACACTTAGTGAAATCATTGAATTATAACGTATGTGTATAGTTTTTCACTATTTTTTGTGGCAACAGATGTATGTGATATAACACCGTGTAAATCATGAATGACATTACTTGCTATGTTATATATATATATATAACGTTCACAATTGTTTAAAACATATATTATACGTGCAAAGGTGTTCAGCTTACTCTGATAGCTATGACTTCTGCCCTCAGAGGCAGCATTCCGAATCGTCAGTGTACTCGCAGTGATGTCACGTCCTCCCCAGCAAAGCGACTTGCTTTTGACTTCCTGGTGGGCCAGCCCTTCCTTATTCTCCAGCCCTGCAGCAAATCAGCTATGAATGGAAACTGTTCACAGCAGAACCGAAAGTTATACCTCCCCAGTTTTCTGTACACCATAGAAAGGCATATTCCTACTTGCAATTTCGAATCAGGGAATCATGTGCAAAAGAACGAAAAATTTCTCAACATCTGCTTTGAAAAAAATGACAAAACATGAACAAACTATATTCTGTAGCATATGAGTACAACATGGTTCACTCTCCTGGCAAGAACATACGCGGTTGCACTTGTAGTCGTCCGTGTGTGAATTACATGCCCCAGTGAATCTTCCTTTCAATGGAGCAAAGCTTCACATCATCGCCGTACCAATGCGTTAAGCCTACCGCAGCATATCTTAACAACATCGCACTTACAGATAAACATTATGACAAACATTTTTAAAAGACATTTAAAATACGAAATTTCTGCCCCATTAGCCATTAATTTGCATACTCTAAAATCTGTACATCACACTTATTCCGGGTACTCACATTTTCCCAACAAAATAATTCAGGACACTAATCTACACATTTAGCAATTTGTATTACCAATTAGGATAATTACTTTTGCAATTTAAGTAACTATAATGACTTCTTTATCAATAAATGGTATCCAATAGTTAGCGCATGGGTCATGGTTTTTGTACCATACAAAGAAATAGCTGATTCCTAAGATTTTGAAATATTTGTCATCCGGGAAAACGTTATGTGTACACTATACACATTCTAGAAAATGTAGGCAAGTGCCAGTTACGAAAGACATGCTTGGAATATGTATGAAAAACCACTTAAACAAGCAAATATGGTTTATGAAAAGTCTTGAAGTTTGTAACTCATATACTTTGCCAGTTTCCCATAGTAAATAGTAGTCATGATCACGAGTGCAGAATATGGCCGAATGCGTGAACAAGGTTCGAGGGAAATTAATGTAGCTTTGGGGAAATTTTTTCCCAGAGGTGGGAAAAAAAAAATTATGAAAAACGACCTTTTGAACACATTTTATTTTTTAAGTACTTGATTCTTCTGAAGAAAATTAAAAACCAAACTTAATCATCTAGGACAACACAGTAATAAAAGAAGAATTTACTAACCCTGAAGTGTATGCCAACATCCCGAAATAATTTATATACTTGAAAACTGTTTAAAAATTTGTAGTAAAGCTGTTTGTGAAACAGTTGGAACTGTAATTTGCAACCACCTACAAAATTGGAACATCCAGATCTACACCCTTTTTGATGAAGTCTTCATTTCTTGGAATGGACCTCCTGTTCATAAGGCTTCACAAAGTTTCAAAAGAATCCTTGGACAGGCATTTCCAAGTGGAAGATACCATTTTACACAGTTTTCTTCAGCACTTCGTCTCAAGGTGTATAAGACATCAAAGGTGATTGACAACAAAGAGACGGGAAAGCTGCCATCTTTTGGTGAGAACTGACGTCACCCATCAATGTAAGATTGTTTTTTTATTCATTGGAATAATTTTTTTTTTTTTTCAAATTTTTAAGTAATAGGCTTTAAGGATAATTTTTAATCATCAACATTACTCTAATAATAATCGCTTAAACTTGAAAATCTGCTACAGTTTTGGGAGAAATTTTGGACAAAAAAAATTGTGTTCTCGGGAAATAATGGGCCCTGAGAATTTCATTTCTTGAAATGAAAATTTCAGGGCCCAATATTTCCCAGAACACATTTTTTTTTTACATAATAATCGCTTAAACTTGTATGAAAATCCACTCCAGTTTTGGGGGAAATTTTGGGCAAAAAAAAATTGTGTTCTGAGGAAATATTGGGCCCTCAGAATTTTCTGCACCCCTGGTCATGATTTAGTGTCCACACAGTGTATGACTCTAATGTTTACAAAATAGTAGGAACAAAAAGTCAAAAACAATGCAAATATTAAAATGATTGATCTTCTGATTTAAACACTAGCTAAGCAGATTAGATGTTTTATTCCTTGTGTTTTGATTAACTGGACATTTACAGCTCTACCTCTTTAAATGAAGCTTATTTGTGAAATTTATTTTTACAATCAAAAGCTACACAGTAAACTGGCTTTCTGATGTTGAAAATATTTATCCACAAGGCGATAATAATCTGTAATTTAACATAACACGATCGCTGAACAGCTGAAAGAACTGAGGTGACTCCTTGACACACGTACAAGACTTAAAAAATATGTACAATACGTACAATACACATACAGGACTTAAAAAATATGACGGACTATCCTTTCGTTGGCTTCAGCTGTTTCCAAGGAGAGCCAACAACAGAAGCACCCTATGCATTTCTATCTCGTTGGCTGGACATATAGCCAGAAAGACAAACCACTGAAATTTTAGACCGGATTCAAAGAGACAGAAAAAGACCCAGAATGTGACCACGTGGGAGATGGGTCAATGAAATTGAAAAACGTGTGGGAATAACATGGAGGAGACTGCCTCAAGACAGACCATCGTGGAAGAAACTTAGGGAGACCTTCATCCAGCAGTGGACTGATATTTGGCAATGACAATATATATAGTCAATAGCTTACACGAACCCAAAATGTGTGTTTCCAGGTCATATAGTGATTATCCACACCGAAAATTCCATGGTTAATAATAAATATCTTCACTCATGGACCTAAATTCTATTACGTACCTTATAATCCATAGTGATATGAAGCACATTGTTGGTGTGTCAATTTATTTCCTTTGTGGACATACTGATGAATCCCAACCATGCCGGCAATTCTTCCAACTATGACTCCATCGGTAGGTGAAACATGTCGATTTATTCTTTCGTTCATGTACATTATTGCACATTGATTCCAACACTTGGGATTCATCAGTATGTCCACAAAGAAAATAAATTGACACACCAACAATGTGCTTAATATCACTATGGATTATAAGGTACATAATGGTATTTAGGTCCACGAGTGAAGATATTTATTTTTGACAATATATATGCACATAGCTGATTTGGCTAATAATTGTGCAAGCCTGATAAATGGTCTTACAAAAACACATATTTCTGGAAATGAACCCACAATCTGATACTGAAATTTCCCAAGAACATTTGAAAGGTAAATCTTCCTAGCATCTTTGTAATTATCATCTTCTCAAAACACACATAACGCAGCCTTAGTTCTTGATCTGCAGGAAAGAGTATGCACCTTGACATACTTCTCTTCTGAGCAAACTCTTCCAACCAGTTTTCACCTGCACGAAGAGCACATGCATTAAAACTTGACTTTTGAGAGCAAATTTCTTGGAGCATTGAGAGGGGTGGATCCAGGCAGCGTTTGATACCGTTGGGTGGCAGCTTCACAAAAATATTTTGAGATCAAACGGTATCTTCATAAAAATATTTTGAACTGTAATTGTATATTCACGAAATATTTTCAGTAAAACTTAATTTTCACAAAAATATTGTGGCATAAGTTTGAATGCCCCTCACCACACACAGCGCATTAGTTAAAAACTACAATACACTCAAGATTCTTCACACTCCAAAATATTTTTGTTAAAGTGGACCCACTTAAAATCCTTGCCTTATGTTTCCAATGGTCAAACCTTCTGTTGACATGTTCTTCGTGATTAATGCGTTCACAAGGGTGAATAAAGATACTGTTTCAGTTAAAACTAGGGCTGTCGATCGATCAATATTTTTAATCGGTTAATATTTCACCATTGATCAATTAATCGGTAATTTGATCTAGTGATAAAAAATACTGTCACAAAAAAATATACGACTATAAATAACATTATTCATTATTCTATCATTATGTGGATACCAAACCCGTTGTCTAAAATGTTAGGGCGTTGAATGTATCGTAGCCTGTTAATCTGGTATTCATTGCTTTACTTTATTAAAAAAAAAAATCAGAAATACAAATTAATAACAATTACCTTAAACCTGGTTTACAGTCACTCCTTTAGCCAAAATTTTAGGCACAAGTGCTTGTCAATGTTGGATGGTTAAAGCGAAGTACGAAGTTTGTTAACAACAATACCAGCGACACTAAACACTCTTCCAGTTGGCACAGACGTTGCTGGAATGCACACCAACCGTTTTGCTAAAGTAGCAAGTAACGGCAACTGTAATGCATGAAATTTCCACCACTCACTGAAAAGGATCTGTAAAATGGTCGTCGAGTTCAGGCAACTCTGATAAACTTGAAGCTCTAATTCTATCGGTGTGCTGACATTTGTGTATTCCTTTATTTCTGTTATCGACGAATTCTCAAAACATAGTTTTCTTCGTTTATGTTGCACATTACTTTCACTTTGTTCTTGGTGTAAGGGCAGATGTTGATTTGTGCTGCTGGATGAAATTCTGTTTCACATTAGCTCTCGTTTTCTTTTTCTGGTGTACAGCGTAGTCTTTTGAATCGAGGGTCAATCGAGCTTCTTCGTACTTGTCGTATGAAGGCCATTGACTGATTCTTTCCGTCAGATCATCGAGCAACATAGCTTTAAATCTGCAAATCTATGCTGGGTCGGTATCGTACAATCTCGTTGCGCTTTCGAGGTGTGTAAAAGCAAGAATTACAACACTAGTAGTTACGTACTTGTGACCGAGTATTTCAGTGATTTCCAAGCAAGGTTTCTATACGCTGATTAGCTTCTTAAGCACTTCCTGCTCAACTGTTGTCAGAAATTCGATGCAATGGCTACCAGAATGTTGTCTACGGCATTTTTAGCTTTTACAAGACTTTCCACCATGATGTAGGTACTATTCCAGCGTGTCGCGATGTCCTGTTGCAGCTTAGAGTCAGGAAGACCAAATTCTTCTTGCTTAGACGAGAGTGTAGCCTCTAAATGTGAGCTGTGTTTGAAAGGTACCAACAATTTTTCGGCATTTAGCTAGAACCTTTTCCATCGATGCGAATGTAAAAGCTTTATTTATACTTAACTTTAAAGTATTTGCCAAACATCATACACTGTAAAACTTGATATTTTAATGCCAAGTACAATATTTCTGGCATTATCAGTGCAGATGGCAACAAGTATGTCCGTTAGTTCCAATTTTTCGACGGTTTCCTCAAATTCAGTTGTACACTGATTTGCAGTATGCTTCTCAATTGCCTGTTTCAGTTGAAGAGTTGCATAACAATAATGTCCCTCATTGTCAATCCAGTATAATGTTAGTGCTAAGCAGCTGTCGTTGGCGAGCGAGGTCCAAAGCTCTCCAGTTAAACTCACATAGGAAGGTCTCTTTAAATCATTAAACACACTAGACTTCTGAAAGTCGTAAATATGGACAATTTTGTCCAGACGATTCTGATAGTGGTGACTGCCAGATTTAAACTCCCATCGCCATAAAAAGGCTAGTTTCCAAGAAGTGAAGACACGAGCACAAATTGGTGTATTCAACAAATTCAAAACTATATGCAATTTTTTTTCAACAGTTCCTAATGAATTTTATTTTTACACTAATTCTTTAAGTAATCGATTAATCGAAAGATGAAAATAATCGGCGATTAAAAAATTGAAGAAAGTAATCGGCGACTAAAATATTAATCGATTAATCAGTTGATTAATCGATCAAACCCGACAGCCCTAGTTAAAACTATTTTGCAGATGGGCCTATGAAATAGAAGTAGCTACTTACTTTCAATAGCGACTGAAAATCCGACTGTGAAAGCAAAACAGGGCAGTTCGTGTTAAAAGCTTTTTGGTTGTTGTTGTTGTTTTACATACACGGCCAGACACAACTGAGTTTCTCACTTACATACCCAGACAAATCATTTTTATAACCCTTATAACATTGGGCGATATCATTTTGCAAGTTCTCATCAGATAATGATGATTCTACCTACGAGTCCATACCATTTCAAACCTTCATGTACTTTTGAGGATTTGTTTTTTAATTCTTGGTAAAATTGTTCTAAACACATATGATTTCACAAAAATAGACAAATTTCACTAAAATAGGCAGCATTTCACAAAAATGGATGTCATCTTCAAAAACCTGGACCAACCCCTGATACATCACAGAGATGAGGCTTTCCACATGTGTGAAAGAGCATGTGCTTTGAAACATGACTTTCAGAGCAAACAATTCAAAGCATACATCACATTAATGAGATTTATCACCTGTGTGCACAAGCAAGTGTTTCGAAAGATGACTTTTGTGAGTGAACTGTTTGGAGCATACATGGCATTGATGTGGCTTTTCACCTGTGTGAAGATACATGTGCTTTGAAAGGGTACTTTTATCAGCAAATGCTTTGAAGCACACATCACATTGGTGAGGCTTTTCACCTGTGTGGAGAAGCATGTGCCTTGAAAGATCACTTTTGCGAGTAAATTGCTTGGAGCATACAGCACACAGGTGTGGCTTTTCACTTGTGTGAAGAAACACGTGTCTTGCAAGCACACTTTTCTGAGCAAATGCTTTGAAGCACACATCACATTGGTGAGGTTTTTCACCTGTGTGGAGAAGCAAATGTCTTGATACATGACTTCTGCAAGTGAACTGTTTGGAGCATACATCACATTGGTGTAGCTTTTCACCTGTATGAAGATGCATGTGCTTTGAAAGAGCACTTTTATCAACAAATAGTTTCAAGCATACATCACAATGATGACGCTTTTTACCTGTGTGGAGAAGCATATGCCTTGAAAGATCACTTTTGCGAGTAAATTGCTTGCAGCATACATCACATTGGTGTGGCTTTTCACCTGTGTGAAGGAACATGTGGATTGTAAGAGTACTTTTCTGAGCAAATGATTTGAAGCATACATCACACTGGTGAGGCTTTTCACCTGTGTGGAGAAGCAAATGTCTTGATAGATGACTTCTGCAAGTGAACTGTTTGGTGCATACATCACATTGATGTGGCTTTTCACCTGTATGAATAAGCATGTGCTCTGAAAGAGCACTTTTCTGAGCAAATGGTTTGAAGCATACATCACATTGGTGAGGCTTTTGACCTGTGTGGAGAAGCAAATGTTCTGAAAGGGCACTTCTGCGAGTAAAGTGTTTGGAGCACACATCACATTGATGAGGCTTTTCACCTGTGTGAAGACGCATGTGACATGAAAGATTACTTTTGCGAGCAAATTGTTTGGAGCATACATCACACTGGTGAAGCTTTTCACCTGTGTGAAGGGCCACGTGACTTAAAAGATTACTTTTGTAAGTAAATTGTTTGGAGCATACAACACACTGGTGAGGCTTTTCACCTGAGTGAAGTAGCTTATGTCTTGAGACAGTTACGCATTGGGAGTTCCCACATAAGGGCTTTGAACATATATCAGAATCATAAAGTTCTCTCGCTTGGATTTTTACATTCTTTATAAGACGACTTTTCTGTGAGAATTTCTCAAGACATAAATCACGATGGGAAAGTTTATCACTTGTGTGAAGTTGCACATGTCTTGCAAAACTAGATTCTTCTGGAAATTTCTGGAAGCAAATTTCACACTCGCGAAGATCTTCACTTATACGTGGAACAATGTTTTTGGAAACATCAACTTCAGATTTTACTTCCCTAACGAGCTGTTCAGTATTTTCTCCGATAGAATGTTCTAGCATTGACTCCATGATGAGAAACTCACGATTTTTATTTATTCAACAGACAGCTACTTTATAAATTTCTTTTATTTTGATAACTTTTTCATTAAGGATAGTCAGAACTGAAAAATGCGTGCCTTTTTTATTTAATTGTGTTGTCCATACATACAAAACAAAACGTCATAATGTCATGTCTGACATCTAATAGAGCATTAAGAACGCTTTAAAACATCTCACTAATTCAAACGTGTAAAAATAAAAATTGGTATGTAACCACCCAAGCTATGAAAGCATAATTTGTGTAATGAGGGATCAATTATTAGATTTTAGATAACTGGCAAAGAAAAAAAAAAAACTCTCCTGAGCTAATGATTTTGTCTTTTGTCAGCCATGCAATGATGTGGATGACAATTTCTCATCAAAGCAAATATAAGACATTTGCAAATTTGAGAAAAACAAAACATGCACAATACCTGTATATCCACGAACTTTAATGGCGTAACTTCTTGAAAGGAGAGAAAGGTAGTGCTACAGTGCCTAGAAGAATTAGTGTGTCGTGTTCGCAGAAAAACTTGCTGCCCGCAATCATGAAAGCGGTAGATGGCGCTGACATCGGATGTCACGTCGCTTTTCAGGGAGGAAGGACGACGAAAACGCACATCTTTCTATGACACACACCCAGCTCGTCAGTATTATGTGTACTCCATGAACGATATTTTATAAGCCGATGACTTAAGTATATACGAAATAATCGACACACATCTTTTTTTTTTTTTTTTTTTTTATTGGAGGTTTAACGACCACCGTGAGCAACTCAATGGGCTATAAGCAGTCGCCCGTCCCTAATTTAGGGTCACTGGTTCCAGGGAAGGGGAGAGAACCAGTGCCGTAAGACAAACACAACATCCATGCCTGACCGGGATTCGAACCCGGACCCCTTACGGACGAATGATCAGAGGCCAACGCCTTAGACCACTGCGCCACCGGGGCGAGCACACCTCTTTCACCCCCCCCCCCCAAAGAACGAACGGGGTGCTCAAGATTCATTAATAAGGCTATCGTAGTTTAAGTTAAGCTTTGCATTGTGCTAACGTCAACATTAATGTTAGATATTTCGGAAGTTTTAGAGTCATACATGGGTTACATTACGCAAAAACACTGGAGACCAATATGCAGTTTACAATCACTGAAACATCAACTTACAGTATGAAGTAAAAATTAAAAAAAAAAGAAAATGTTTTGCCCCTCGAAACCTTACAGGAAAAAAAAAGGGGGGAAATATTTTCTCAATGAGACATCGGCTTTATAATTTGCATTCCAATAATGTCTTAAAATTCAGTAACCTAAAAACTTTATAAATTATTTAATAATGTACTTCATTTTTCAGCAATGAGTGACTAAATTTCTTGGTAAGAACATGGGATCAAAATAAATATTAAAACTTTCCATTTAGTTGGCTTTGAAAAGAAGCCTTTTAATGTGTTGAAAATAGAATACAAAAAATGCGATTACTATTTTTAAAATTGGTCTATTTCTAATAATATACTAACTGTAATCCATTTATAAAAATCATTCCTAAAACTTTGCCTGTGATACGATAAACAGAATGAATCATACTGGGCAGAAGTAAATATACAAAAACTGAATGTATATGATGACATTCTTTTAAAGAAAAGTAATTATAACATTTTTCTTTGCTTTTCATCACCTTATAATAATTATGTGATTAAATTTGCTTTTCAAATGGGCTTGCAGTGAAGAGAGGGCAATTCTTTTGCACCTTAAGTAAAAAGTTTAAAAAGGTAAAAATTAAGAAGTGGGTGTTCATGGAGTCTGTCTAAATGGGATGATTCTATGCAGTTCCTGTAAACTATTTTTACCCTTAAAAATAAGGAAATTATTAATGTAGCATACACACAGGCGTAACGCGGGAGGACACAGTAGGACATGCCCCCCTTAAAAAAGTGGAAAAACTAATCAGTCGTTCGACATTTAAATGTCTTTTAAATTTGGGAAAATAGTAGGTATGGCGTCAGGCTTGAGTAATGGTTTGTCTCGGTATGTTTGAACTTCCTTGCCGCCCCGGTGGCGCAGTGGTCTAAGGCGTTGGCCCCTAATCATTCATCCGAAGGGGTCCGGGTTCGAATCCCGGTGAGGCATGGATGTTGTGTCTGTCTTACGGCACTGGCTCTCTCCCTTCCCTGGAACCAGTGACCCTAAATTAGGGACGGGCGACTGCTTATAGCCCATTGAGTTGCTCACGGTGGTCGTTAAACCTCCAATCAAAAAAAAAAAAGAACTTCCTTACCTTGAATAGTGGAACGATAATGCATCTCCATGAATTTAGATTCAAAGTGCAAGGCACATACAACACAACTTTCATCAAGTTTCTTATCAGCTCTGGATTGCCTAATCCCATTTGCTCAATATATCAGGAATTTTGGGGACAGCAAAGAGTGATATTTTATTTTTGCAGGATTTATAGCCAGTATTACATCCTGGCACAAAACAGCTGCTTTGCCTTTTCCGTTTTCTATGTTTTTATTATTTGCTAATGCAGAATTTCCCAGTCCTTTCATAGCTGACATTATTTCCCTATGATCTTATAACTATTGCAGTCGATTTCAGTACTGCGCTTAAGTTTAACCACACAGTAGGTTTAACGCGTGACAGCCAATACTTGCATCAACTTTTACATCTTCACGAATAAAAAGTTACTAATTTCGGAAATACATTTCGTTATAAACAATCCACAGTTGAATAAAACTAGCACACTAACACCCGAATAAGCCTATTGCGTTTTAGTGATCAACTGTTGAATTATCTAGTGTATTACTGTTATGATCGACCTACAACGAATTAGCAAAGATACTGCCAAAAAGATTTCCCTACACTAACCTTTGTTTTTGTGAAAATTTGAAGTTTCGTAAGACAGCAAATCCTTGGCAAAAAAACTTCCTACCACTGAATAGCATGAAGCCGATGAAGCATCCTAACATACTTCTTTGACGTAACTTACCATGATGCCAGCGCCCTCTGTCATTTCATGACGATTGATCACAAACCGTGAGGGACATCTTAGGGAGGACGTCACACTAATGCTTCTAGGCACTGTAGTAGTGCCCAAGTGACGACATTTTTTTTTTTTTTGATTGAAGGTTTCAACGACCACCGTGAGCAACTCAATGGGCTATAAGCAGTCACCTGTCCCTAATTTAGGGTCACTGGTTCCAGAGAAGGGAGAGAGACAGTGCCGTAAGACAAACACAACATCCACAGTGCCTCACCGGGATTCCGAACCCGGACCCCTTTCGGACGAATGCAAATCAGAGGCGTTCGCTTTGACCACTGCGCCACCGGGGCAGCAGAGTCCTACCTGTTCCCATAAAGGGATCTGCCTGTTCCTTAAATGCTTCCCTAAATCATATGAAAAAAATTCCCCAGTTTTTCACAGAATTTCTTTAGGAGCCTTACCATCACCCCCTAATAGCTTAACAGGCGCGCGCACCGATTTGTGACGTCACTAGAGTAGTCCGTAGTCATGAGAGGGGCATTAGCGATGTGCGAACGAACGCGTCTTTACGTACACCAACTAACCAGGTCGTGCGTTCTTTTAGAGTTTCAATGCATTTTTTTTTTGATTGGAGGTTTAACGACCACCGTGAGCAACTCAATGGGCTATAAGCAGTCGCCCGTCCCTAATTTAGGGTCACTGGTTCCAGAGAAGGGAGAGAGCCAGTGCCGTAAGACAAACACAACATCCATGCCTGACCGGGATTCGAACCCGGACCCCTTACGGCTTAATGATCACAGGCCAACGCCTTAGACCACTGGGCCACCGGGGCGGCTTTCACTGCATTTAAATAAGAACTTGTGTGTTAGTTTTCAAATAACTGCCGAGTTAACAAGTTTGTTTAATAATCTTTTAAAAAATACAGAAAAGAAATTACAGCGTAAAATTTAGCGTAGCAATAATTTCGACTTTTTTTTTTTTTTGATTGGAGGTTTAACGACTGCCGTGAGCAACTCAATGGGCTATAAGCAGTTGCCCGTCCCTAATTTAGGGTCACTGGTTCCAGGGAAGGGAGAGAGCCAGTGCCGTAAGGCAAACACATCCATGCCTGATTGGTTTGGTTGATTGGATTGGAGGTTTAACGACCACTCGTGAGCAACTCAATGGGCTATAAGCAGTCGTCCGTCCCTAATTTAGGGTCACTGGTTCCAGGGAAGGGAGAGAGCCAGTGCCGTAAGACAAACACAACCATGCCTGATTGGTTTGGTTGATTGGATTGGAGGTTTAACGACCACCGTGAGCAACTCAATGGGCTATAAGCAGTCGCCCGTCCCTAATTTAGGGTCACTGGTTCCAGGGAAAGAGAGCCAGTGCCGTAAGACAAACACAACATCCATGCCTCAACGGGATCTTGAACCCGGACCCCTTTCGGACGAATGATAAGAGGCCATCGCTTAGACCACTGCGCTACCATGCCTGACCGGGATTCGAACCCGGACCCCTTATGGACGAATGATCAGAGGCCAACCTCTTAGACCACCGCGCCACCGGGGCGGCTAATTTCGACTTGAAAGGGTAAGCAACACAGATTCTTCAACTTAATGAAAGCATCCCTGTCATTTCACTGGAAGTGATAAACCATTCCTATAATCGAAATTATAGACTGTTGTCGTAGTTTCACTTGAAGTTATAGTGTCTTTATAGTTAGCGGAACGATTCCTGTACTTGTGAACAAATCGTTCTTGTAATGGAAAGATTAGTTTGAGGGTCCACATGAAGTATCGCCGTCGCTCTTCAAAAGATGTCGATTGACATATTTAAGGAATCAGATTTTTCATTCATTGCAAACTTATGACTATGAAAATTTTAGTAATGAAATACCCTTTAGTGAAAATGTATTTTATATGCAATCCGAAAAATATATAAAAAAAGGTCAAGAAAAACTGAATTTTTTTCTGTGTTTTTTAATTATTACCAAAGGCTTAATAAAACCCGTTTTAACATACATACAGTGAATAGCTGCTTGATCCACTGATTGCATCAAATAAATTAAGATTTCAAGAAAATTATGCAATTGCTACATTATTAAACTTACAATAATGATATAACAAGTTTTCGTAATTTTAGTACCATCTAGTTACGTGTTTGGACAACTTCATTTTGATAAAGCAAACATAAAGTTTAATAATTTTTGTCTTCCAGAGCACTATTTCAAAAAAGTTACCTTGTCAATGTATTAAGTATATTAGTAGCATTAAGCAAAACTATTTGGATCCACAATATAAGCATTTCTTTTTATCTGGAAAAATACAAGTAACTTATTGGGCAGAAATTTCCTGAAATTTGATTTTCAAGAAGTATTCAGGAAAACTGCCAATGGTACATATAATTATGGTTGTGTAGTTCTTTGTGTATCACAAGCACAATTTGATTAAGTGTCCGTTAGCTGTTCCTTGAAGGAATTTCAAAGACACAAAGATGTACATGTTTCATTATAAATTGACTAACTTGATGTACCATTTTCCTCAGAAACTATAAAAAGCAGTGGTATAAAATTTTGCACAAATGTTTTGTCATTGCTAAAGCTATTGAAAAAGATTGTTTTTTCCTTTTTTTATGATTTTGGTTTCAAAATAAATTCTATGAAGGATTGAAGAAGTTTTTCCCCATACAAAAATTGACACCCACCCTCACGTTTGGAAGCACACTTTCCAGTAGTTATCGGGTAATATGAGATATATTAGTTCCAGTTATTATTGCTGTAGCTTGTGAAGACACAGTGCAGGAAGTCTGGAAACAGATAAGTCTAGATAAATGAATAAAAAGTTGATCTCTCATTTTAAGCAAATGTTTTCAAAAAAAAAAAAAAAAAAAAAGAAGTTAAAGTATATATTTCTACTTGTATTTTAAAAATCTTGTTTGTTTAGAACATAGTTTCCACAATATGTGGATTCATGTCGAAATCCACGTATTTTTGTTTTCTCTTAAAAAATAACAATACCATGTTCGAGATGCCCAGAGCATGTAAATCATTCGTCTGGGCAGGTAAATAAAACATCTAATTGCCTGTGCATGGTAACTAAATTTTAAAATAAAAAAGTTTGTAACAAAATTTCCTACTACACAAGAAAAAAAAGACAGTCATCACATGTCGTGTTTCATGTCATTGTTAATTAATGGAAGTTGTATTATTGTTACGAAGTACAAAAGGAAAGAGTAATATCACATCTTTAATTATGTCATGCTCTACGCCCAGAAATCAGAAACCTAGTTTTGCTCCAAATTTTGTTTCTTATAATCAACAACAGTATGCATGCCCTTGATGTAACTGGCTTCTCATGTTTAGTGACAAAGGGAGAAAACTTTAACAAAAGGAACATGGCATAATCACTAAATTTCCGAAACACCAGTTTCATCATCGTACTATATTTCATACCACTTAGCATCAGCATCTTAAAATTAATATACATAAAGGTTTGTGCACTGAACATTTGTAATACAGACCCTTAAAATGGAAGTGCAAACATGTTAAAACAGTTCATATTTTTAATTAGTAGGGTTCTGGTTTGTTATCTTAAAAGATACATTTTCCTGCGCATCCAGCTTTTACTACATGGGCAAGTAAATAATTTCTTGCCCAGGTAGTACTGATATATTTCACCTAATTTTTAAGAATTTTTTTTTTTTTTTTTTTGATTGGAGGTTTAACGACCACAGTGAGCAACTCAATGGGCTATAAGCAGTCGCCCGTCTCTAATTTAGGGTCACTGGTTCCAGGGAAGGGAGAGAGCCAGTGCCGCAAGACAAACACAACATCCATGCCTCACCGGGATTCGAACCCGGACCCCTTGCTGACGAATGATCAGAGGCCATCGCTTAGACCACCGCGCCACCGGGGCGGCTTTTAAGAAATTGAATGGTTCTGATAAATTCCTATCCTACCACAGATAGAGCATACACATTGCTCAAGCACGAGAGTTCTTCAATGTGTTGGCTTCTGTAGAAAAATGCTTCAAAATCTTTAAACGGACATTTTAAAGGCAAACTTACTCCTGAACTATGTGTGAACTTCTGTTTTTGTGCATTCATATCTAATTTTTGCTGTTCATACTTGATTCAGTGTTTGTGTTCCCTTTAGTAATGTGCACCAAAAATGATAATTCAATGCAACTCTCCATGTCTGCAAACACAAAAAGATGTATTTCACATGGCAACAAGGCCTTAGCATTTATATAAAGGACATAGGCATGTTAGATGCGTACATGACATACATATATTTCGTATAGGATATAAGTATTTTACAAGCACTTGTGCCCAGAAATAGGGACCCCAAAAAAGTTAATCTGGCGCTGCCTAAACACTTAAATAACTAAGTACGAATGTATCAACATATTACTCTTGGGATCAAAAACATGCAGCCCTTATTATTCTGTGTCCATAATAAAGTTTAAAATCCCTTCCTAAATATACATGTTTTACTTTTTTTTTTTTTAATTGGAGGTTTAACGACCACCGTGAGCAACTCAATGGGCTATAAGCAGTCGCCTGTCCCTAATTTAGGGTCACTGGTTCCAGGGAAGGGAGAGAGCCAGTGCCGTAAGACAAACACAACATCCATGCCTGACCGGGATCCGAACCTGGACCCCTTACGGACGAATGATCAGAGGCCAGCGCCTTAGACCACTGCGCCACCGGGGCGGCCATATTTTACTTTGAACTTATTTGATACATTGCAAAAACATGTTATGGGTAATATTTTACTTTGAACTTATTTGATACATTGGCAAAAACATGTTATGTGTAATAATAACACAAGTAATCTATTCTTTCCATTACAAACATAAATTTCATTTTTCAAAAATCTTTTCAGTGCTTGGACTTCCCGCTGTGAGATGCATTAGATTATAAAATTAGCCAAATTTAAATTTTCTAGTTCAAAATTTTTTATTTTACGAGAAGGAATAAGGTTAACAAAAGGTTTCCACGTACCTTAGAGTTGAAAATTTTTCACGCTTTTTATTGCTGTAATCCGTTTTCCGAGAACCTCCCTCATTAGTAAGCAAATTTGAATACTTTTAATATTCCTCTATGAAAATAAATTTAGTTGGACAATTTGACAACCAGGCACATCCGTAGTCACGCTTACACAGAGTGAGCAAGCTCATGCATGCTTGACCACCCACCACGGACATCAGCCTACTCTCCCCTACGTCACGCAGCTTCCGGCGTTCGGTGCGCGGGCCTGCTAAGCTATTAGGGGTGATGACGGCTTTACGCGGAGCCCCGCCTTGCACCGACGTCATGTTTGACGTCACGGTTACTTCCGGGTTGTTAAGAGAAAGTTCGGCTGCTAAGGTTCCCATAGGATTAACAAGCGGAAGCGATTTCTGGACAGTGTCAGTGGAGTTTTTGAAGTTTTAGGAATGGTTAAAAGTTGTGCGGCATATGGGTGCTTCTCAAAGTACGAGTAAGGTAGTGGAATTCCCCCTTTATCGCTTTTCAACGGCAGAAAAACGCCTGATTATGTGGGAAAATGCCGTAAATCGGAAGGCATGGTCGCCCAGGCAAATGAAAACTAGGATATGTAGTCAACATTTCACTTCAGGTACCGTAAATCTGCATATTTTACTACGTTACTAATCGAATTTATATCGGTACTTTTTCTTGCTCACTCTTATGTATTATTTTCGAGTTTTCATGTAAATCCTTGTTATACTGTTTAAAATGCTCTGAATGTATGCATTTGATTAACTTTGCTGTCGAATCGGTAATTTCTAAGCTTTCGTGAACTATTAAGATTTTGTACTGTTCATACATTATTGTGTCGTCGTTTTCCCGGATATGTTTTCCTTTAATTTTTTTAGTTATTTATTTATTTTTATTTTTTTTTTTTTTTTTGTGAAAAAACAGTCCGTTTTCCGGGATGCGATAAGTCGGTATTTTCTTTTTTTTTAATTGCAATACACACTGGAACCAGTCAGAAATGTAGCAACTTACTTTAGGACCGGATAAGAAATTTTTCGTTTTCAGTCTTTCAGAATTAATGCATTTCTAACCCACCCATTGCATGATAAAATATTTATATGCATCAAGGTTTTTATAAGCTTTTCCGGTATAACACGAAAAACTGCCTATTCAATAGTTATAAATATCCTGATAGTTCAGATCAGGGAGCCGCCCCGGTGGCGCAGTGGTCTAAGTGATGGCCTCTGATCATTCGTCCGAAAGGGGTCCGGGTTCGAATACTGGTGAGGGCATGGATGTTGTGTTTGTCTTACGGCACTGGCTCTCTCCCTTCCCTGGAACCAGTGACCCTATATTAGGGACGGGCGACTGCTTATAGCCCATTGAGTTGCTCACGGTGGTCGTTAAACCTCAAAAAAAAATATCCTGAATCTTCTATGCTTTTTTTCGTAATGTTGCTCTTCCACCACATTAAGATGGCAAACTTTGTCAGAAAGAACAGTTTTTTAGCTCTATTTACAGCAGCAGCTATTGAAAAGCATGAAGAGACCCTATCGGGTACTTTCTAACCACCCGGTAGTCTAGCAGACCGTTTTGTGACGTCACGTGCAAAGGCTCTATATATACATTAAAACCTATGAGATACAGGGGTCGGACAGAATAATGTGAACTTTTTTTTTTTGATTGGAGGTTTAACGACCACCATGAGGAACTCAATGGGCTATAAGCAGTCGCCCGTCCCTAATTCCAGGGAAGGGAAAGAACCAGTGCCGTAAGACAAACACAAGATCCATGCCTCACTGGGATTCGAACCTGGACCCCGTTCGGACGAATGATCAGAGGCCATCGCTTAGACCACTGCGCCACCGGGGTGCAATCTTGAACTTTAATGCAGCTGCGTAAGTAGCAATACGCGAAGGTATCCACCACTTTTTTGGTTGCAATAGCGTTGTTTGGAACCTTAAGGTCCTGTTTAAGATTACAGGGCCGCCCCGGGCGGCGCAGTGGTCTAAGCGATGGCCTCTGATCATTCGTCCGAAAGGGGTCCAGGTTCGAATCCCGGTGAGGTACGTGGATGTTGTGTTTGTCTTACGGCTCTCTCCCTTCCCTGGAACCAGTGACCCTAAATTAGGGACGGGCGACTGCTTATAAGCCCATTGAGTTGCTCACAGTGGTCGTTAAACCTCCAATAAAAAAAAACAACAACCTCCAATCAAAAAAAAAATATTAGTAAGTGGGGGTTTGCGGCGTATATTGGTTTTTCTGCTGTGGCAACACTTTGGGTCACGTGGTAAGAAGAAATCGTCATGATCTTGGAGGGGACGTCACAGGTGGGCATGGTCTTTTTTTCTGTATGACGTCACCTACCGCGTTGTTCTCGTCAAAGCAACTTTTAATTCTGAGATTATCTTTTTTTTTTGTCCCCTCATTTTTTATCTTGAAATAATCGAACGCATTCAGTTTCGAAAAAGCAACTAGTACGTGTGGAAGTGGGTGGATACGAACTTGGGCGGCTTATGTGGTAGTCAAATGCTCTACTGATTCGGCTACCAAGACATTGGTTGGGGTGGTCAAGGGGATTAAGAGACGTAATGGAAGAAGACTGCCTGAGGGACTTTTTGCAAGACGTCTTCAGATTGAATACAGGAAGGAGGGCGTATGACTCACTCAAACAAGTACTGACATGATTTTTACAACCACGCAGGTGTGTTTCTGGCCAACCATGGAGAAATACCACAGGTCCATGGGATTGTTACATTGTTACTAGCCAGTCTCGCGTTCGGAAACAGTGACAGGGAAATTAATTTTTCTCTGTGAACAGGAGCTTATTATTTTTTCATGACGTATTATCTCATATATAAAACACAAAACGTCTGTTTGTCTGAAGCAGCAAAAACTCTCCAACGCCGAACTCTGGCATGGCGAAATTTGTATAGCTTATTAATACTGGAATTTCTAGGTCAACACAACTATTTTAAGATTCTCCACGTTGTTCCGTTCGCGACTTATGAATTAATTAATAAGCTAATCAATAAAGTCAGCGT